>BSBK01007029.1:0-1450000 GCA_027943335.1 Chamaecyparis obtusa | reverse complement strand
TAACCTCGCAAAGCATGAAACCAATAGAAACATTGATGCTAAAACAAACATCAGGTAGGTATAGGAAACTGAAACTATTTTTGGTGATGCAAGATTTCTCAAGACCCAAGATGCTCCTGCATCAGACACCCCATGTTAGAAAAGATGTTCTTAATGGATGGAAGGACATCTTCTAGGATTTAGCACATGAACCCCAAACTGGTTCTTCACATACATGTCCTCCAAGTCTTCATTTTGCAAACTCTTCCATTTCTACTTTCTTTGCCTCTTCAAGTCTTTCCTAGACAACACACAAGCTTGTTCTCCATACTGATCTCCAATCCTTTCCAGATCTGACAATCCAAATTGGCTACCAAAACTTAGGTTTCTCCTACCAAATGTTGTATCCAAAAAAGGCATCAGGGAAAAATTCCTATCATCCCTCTCAATAATAAACACATTCTTGACACAATCATGCATAGCCTTATAGTCATACTACCAAGGTCTACCGAGAAATATATGACAACCAATCATGTTCACAATATCACACATCACTTGATCCTTATACTAGCCAATCTGAAAATCAACAAGATATTTCTCCCTTACTTCCAGAGCATGAAAATCTTGCAACCAACCAATCCTATAAGGATAAGGATGCTTCATTCTCTTCAAACCAAGTTTTTGAACCATGTCCTCAGCTACAAGGTTATCAGTACTACCACTATCCACAATAACATCACAAAGTTTACCTCCTGACTTGTACCAAGTCTTGAACAAGTTACTTCTCTGACAAGGTTCCACCTTAGTACCAAGTAATGTTCTCCTAACTAGCAAGTTCTTAGATCTTGTCTCAAGCTAATTTAATATGCTTTCATTCACCATAACATTCCTATGATCACCAAACTTGTTTTGTGTACACTCAAAAGCTCAGTATCCTTCTCCACCACAATTATAACAAGTACCCTTAAAGATAACCTTACATGTCTTCTTTTTCAATTCCACAAGTTTCTATTCATCTTTAGTAGTTAGTTTATCCTTTACTAAGTGATCAATCTTCTCCTTCCCTCTGGGGTTACCATGTTGTCTCCTTTTCAACTTATCTTATGCCTTCAGAGCATACTGATAATCATCTTCAATAGAATCAACCTTTAGCATACCAATCTCATCCTGAATATTGAATCTCAAACCATTCACATACTGAGCTACCTTTTCCTTACCAAGTTTTCTATGTCTAGACCAAATAGTAAGCTTGTATAACTCCTTAGTATAGTCTTCAACAGTCAAATCTTTTTGCTTCAGATTCTGCAACTTCTTAAACAAGTCAAGCTCATAGTAAGCAGGTATGAACTTAGCCTTCAATTTAGTCACCATCAACCTCCACCGATTGATCTTCATTTCACCTTCATCTTCTCTATCTCTTTGTAGATCTTTCTACCAAAGAGCAACATGTCCTTTCAACTTAGTTTGTGCCAACTTCACTCTAAGAGGATCTTCAATTTCTTCAAGCTCAAAGAAGTCTTCTATCTCACCAATCCAATCAATCAAGGTCTCAAGTTTCAAAGTACTAGAGAAGTTATAAACTTCCATTCGGTAGTTGTTACTCAACCTAGCTCAAGATCTATGTAATTGACTGATTCTTTCTTCACCAGATCTATCCCTTCGGTCATCACCACTAGATCCAGCAGCTTCAAAGTCTTCAGGAGCTTCCTCACAACCATCATCAATACAAAGATTCCTTGGCATACTAGCAATGGTCCTCACAATCTCATAAATCATGTCATTCTTCATCAACTCCATCTCAGATCTGAAATCTGATTTTACCTTCTCTGTAATCTTCAATTCCATAACATCACAAAGATCTACAATTTCTCTATGGTCCAATATTCTCGGAGGCATCCTTCAAAGATTCAAAATCAAAAGCAACAAGTTAGCAACAAGGTCCTAGTGTAAACATCCTCAATTGGTTTACACACTTAAGATCTTCAATCTCTGATGCCACTTGATGTAGGTCAAGTAAGGAGGATCCAATTAAGGATAGTCCAAACAAGCAACCAAACACCACAATGTGGAATTACACAACAAGAATATGTTTTCAACTAAATTTTCATTAACATGCCTGACTATAAGGCCTTCTGGGTTAGGACCAAATACAATAAAAGTATATTTTCTATCCTTCTAGCTAGTCCAACTCTGAAAAAAATTAGAAACTGATGGAAACACTAAGATAAATCTGAACTTGAGCTCGCAAGCCTCCAAGCAATCTCCTTTTCTCTGAGCATGCAAACCGCTAGCTCTGCTATTACAACTATCAGATAACAATCTGAACTACAAGATCTCACAGGATCCAAATTTTTCTCCTACTTCCTACTTCCTCTTCTTTCTTCTAAGCTACCCCCTCTACACCAAACTAAAATCTTGATATATAGCAACAAAGCCACAAGTTGGCCTGCCAGGCATTTAATTACATTATTGGTCCAGACCAATAAGAGAAACCAAAACCAAATACAGAAATAAAAAACATGATGCACCTTTAGATTTAGGTCCAAACATGATCCAAGAACAAATCCCCAAGCGCGCAAGATCCAATTTCCCCATATGGAACTGCGCAAGATGAAACACCACACATTCCCCACACTTTTCCTGTGAAACTGATGGCCAATCGATACCCGAGAAAAATTGCAATAACTCACAAATCCAAATGACTTAGGACATGCGGTCTTAGGAGAAGGTCCAAGAATAGGTCCTCAACTCCCCATTAACCTCACAAAGCATGAAAGAAATGACAACATTAGTGCTAAAACAAACATCAAATGGGTACAGGAAATCAAAACTATTTTTGGTGATGCAAGATTGCTCAAGACCCAAGATGATCCTGCATCAGATAGAGATAGTGATAGTGGGAGTGACACTTTTGAGGAAGACCTAGATTGACGTAGGCAAGGTTGGAGGATCCAATTAAGGACTATCCAAGCTTGCTACAAATCATCAACACAACGGAATAACACAACACCAAGTTCTTCAATTGAATTTTCATTAACATGCCCGGTTGTAAGGTCTTATGGGTGAGGGCCAATTACAAACAAAGTAATTCTACAAGATCAAAAAGGATCTAGTCCAACACTAACACTAGCTATTTTAGTTTTGAAACAAATCAGCAACTAATGGAAACCCTTAGGCAGATCTAAACTTGTGCTTGCAAGCCACCAAGCAATCTCCTTGTCTCCAAGCCTCAACCACTAGCTCTTCTATTACAACTATCAGATAAGAATCTAATCTGCTAGATCTCACATGATCTTTTCCACAACTTCACTTAAATTGATTTCCCCAAATCTATGCCTAAAAACTACCCAAACAACCCCTTAAATACTAATCTTCAGCCACAAGTCAGTTGGAAGAAATAATTAACTCCTAAGCCAAGTCGGATTCTACTACAAAAAATTATTAAATGCAACAATAGGTCGGGTCTCAAATAGCCTTACAAATATTTAATTCTCCATGTTGGACTCAACATCTACATAGGAGAATACAAAAAAATCTACCAACAATAAATGCACCAAGTCGGCCAAGAAAATCTTCAAGCACTCTAGTTGGTAAGCCACAACTATCGAGCACCAGTGAAATAACTAAGCATGCCAAGCATCACTGAGAACTATGTCAGCCGAGCACCACAAGCATCACTGAGTAATAATTTCACTGAGCAATAGAGATTACTGAGCTCCTTTAGTGACGGAGCTTCCTTCCTTAACTAAGACTGTCAGTTAAAGCTACAACTAAGTAACAAATAACCAATATAACACACCACCATGTAGATTTGTTGAATACTAAGAATGCCCCTACATCAGACACCCCAAGTTCGAAAATATGTTCATATGTGAGAGGAACATCTTTTGGGATTCAACACATAAACCCCGTACTGGTTCTTCACATACAAGTCCTCCACCTTTTCAGTTTGCATACTCTTCCACTTCTATTTTCTCTGTCTCTTCAAGTCTTTTCTTGATAATGCATAAGCCTATTCTCCACACTGATCATCCAACCTCTCAGGATCTAACAACTCAACTTGGTTACCAAAACTTAGGTTACTCCTACCGAGTGTTGTATCCAACAAAGGTATCAAGTAAATTTTTTTTCATCCTTCTCAATAGTAAACACATTCTTGACACAGTCATACATATCACTACAATCATATTGCCAAGGTCTACCGAGCAATATATCACAACTATTCATCTCAATAATTTCACACAACACTTGATCCTTATACTGGCCAATCTAAAAATCAACAAGACACTGCTCCCTGACCTCCAGAGCATGAACATCTTGCAACCAACCAATCCTATAAGGATCAGCATGTCTCATCCTCTTCAAACCTAGTTTCTGAACCATGCCCTCAGCAACAAGGTTATCAGTACTACTACTATCAACAATAACATTACAAAGTTTACCTCCTTACTTGCACTGAGTTCTAAACAAGTTACTCCTCTGACAAGGTTCCACCTTTGTACCAAGAAATGTTCACTGAACCAACAAGCTCTTAGATTCAGGTTCATTATGTACTTCTTCATTCACCACAACAGTCCATCGGTCACCAAGCTTCTTCTGTGTACACTAAAAAGAACGATGGCCTTCACCTCCACAGTTGTAACAAGTACCCTTAAAGATAAACTTCCCTATCTTCTTCTTTGGTTCCATAGGTTTCAGTTCATCTTTTGCAATCGGTTTATCTTTCACCAAGTGATCAACCTTCTCTTTGTTAGGAATGGGAACACTGAGAGGGGGGGGGGGGGGGGTAAATCAGTGTTCACTCAATTATTACTTTTTACTTTAACTCTGAATCTTATCTTAAGTGCTTAAGTACTAAAATAAACTTTAACATAAACAAGAAACATAATCATAACACATGACACCAATATGGTTATAGGGAAACCCAAATAGGTAAAAAACTTGGTGGGAATTGATACCCACTAAGAAATTGCACTAGTGTCTTATGATCCTTGTTAGAAGATCTACAACCCTATTAGGAGTTGTTCTTTACAATGCATTTAGTACAGTGACCTTATTAGAGGTCAGACCCTATTAGGAGTCTTTTACAATAACCCTATTAGGGGTGGGGACACACTATCCTAGAGCTCACTGCTCAAGTGGTGAAGGCTACAACCTTCTGATATTAGATACACACTATATCTGCTAGATGAACTGTGGCTTGACACTGCTTGTTTGATCAGTTCCTTTTTTGCACTAATGCTTTAGCCCCTTATAAAGTACTAATACATCTTATCTTCACTTTGCATGTCTCTTCTCTGCTTATCTCAACTCTACATCAACTTCCACTCACATCTCTTTTTTAATTACATAGGTGCATCTAATATTTATATGTGCTACCTAAACAATTAACTAGGTTGGCCTATAACCGATTGCACACAAAGCTTCCAAGTGAATTGGATCTAGTGTGTTTAAAAAAAAAACCTAATTACATGTCTACTACTCAATTACAATAGGTGCATATCCTTTACAAAATAATATTATATCTGCTAAACAAAATACCAATTGTCGGCTGCTTGCTCTATTCTTCTCTGGCATTCACTATCTGTGCAACTTGATTTGTCTGTATCTTCATCATACTGAATCTTCTAATTATGCGCTCTTAGACTTAGCATGAATATATTCTTACCAAATTATCTTCTTGGGTGCATACCATAATTTTGTTGTACGCACATGCATTGGCAATCTGACCTTCAGGTAATCTGTTCACTGTCCATCCTTCAACACTTAGCCAATTTCTTATCTTCTTATCATGTGCGCTGACTCCAAAACATCATATGACTTTTTTGCCATAATGAAAACACTATATCAAGTCATATACACTAGTATAGTCAACTTTCCAACAATCTCCCCCTTTGTCATTGATGGCAACAAAGGAATATGGCAAAGTTACTAACTGTCCCTTAATACAAAAAACACTTAATCATACTCTATCTTATATCTGTACTATACATCTTCTTTACATAGCTATAACTCCATATTCTATACATACTCCCCCTTTCACATTAATGACAAAGGTGTTACAAAATTGAATTTGTACAAGTACTTACAAGGTAAGTACATCTGGGTATGCAATTTGTAAATTTTGGATTTTTTGCTTCCAAAATATAATCAATGCATTGATTGTTTGGAGATGGGCGCATAAGGCATATTGAAGCTTCTCCGTATTCTCCAAATATAAACTAGGAACTTGATCATATGTCACCATGGTGGCATCGATATCCTTGATATTCTGATTCAATACATCTAAGGAGGGCGCAAGAGCATTTCTTAGCTGAGTCTACCTAGCCCTTATCTTTGACATATCCTACTTTGCCTTCTCAATTTTGTCAATCTATCTCTGATATACATTATTACACATGTTTACATTAGAAGAGGGATCTTCCTATGACTTCCTCACATTCTCTATCATGGCCTCTACTTCTTGAATCTTCTTGTAGAGATCGGCTATCAACTTATCTTGATTCATACAGTCAACAATTATCTTCCTTCCTTTTGCTGCAAACTCTTTCAAAGTTACTTGTCCAACTTTGAGTGAACTAAGGTCAAGTGTGAAGTTTCTAACTAGTTCACTGAGTCTCTTCTTCATGTACTTTTCCTCTACAACTAAGGATGTTGATTCTTCCAAGCTAGAAAAATTACTCTTGAATTGTGAAAGAATAGTGCTTACATAATCTACTGAATGTACCTTGGATACTTTCTTATCTGCTAGTAACAAGTTATTCAGAATGTTTACTAACTCTACAAAGAAGGGATTCCTCATTACCTATTTCTCCTTTGCCTTCTCCATAGCTAAGACACTGCTTTTGATAAGGTCTTCTTCTCCCCATGAATCCAAACTAGTTGTGTCAGGTGTCAGACTTGACAACAATGATGCTGAGGATAATGGAGTGATAGGTGTGTTGTCCATCACTTCATGCTTTACTTGGATCTGCATCTCAATAGATGGATCATCTATTTTCATACTCTCATCTCCTTTCTCTTTTTTTTCTTCCCTTTCTTTTTCTTCTTCTTTTTCTCTCTTTTTCTCCTTCTTCCTCTGCTATATCTATTACCCAAATTTTCCCGTTCCATACAAATTTGGTTAGGCTGGATTCTATCTAGAGTCTGCATTTTTAACCTTGTTGAACGCCCTAAAATTTTCATGGTCTTGCATCTCCTCTTCTGGTCTCTGCAACTATCCAAACTCCTTAGTTTGAAAGCCGTTAATTTGAAAATCTAGCCGTTGGAGGCAAGAAACCCTCAAAACCCTAGGGCCTGTTCTAACCATTACTTTTTCGGCCACTTAAATTTCCTTTTCCCATGTGTGCTTTATATTCTAAGCTAGTCATGAGATCTCTAAAGCTCAAGAGAATATGCCTTTTAGTTCCCTGATCCCACGACTACCTTATATCTCTTAGTCTCTTGATCGGATAGAATATTCCACTTTCATTCAATGACTTAGCGATTGCCCCTTTTAGTCTCTAGGTCTCAGTAAGTTTTCTCAAGATCTAGCGACTTCTGTAACAAACTTTGTAAGAAAGGCTATAGTCACATGGTCTCTAGATGAAGGCTTCCTTTGGTCGGGTAATCTCTAAATGATTTATTAAAGTGATGTTTTACTCTGCGATTATGATTTTCTCTTTAGTCATTGAGTCTCCAAATAGAGGTGCGGTCTCCTTTCGTGGTTGTCTCCAAATCTCCAAGTCTTCATGCAGTTAATCATTCCATTCAATGATTTGGAATTCCTTTGGTCACGTTATCTCCCAAAGATGGTGGTTATCTCCTACCCGGTCAGTGATTCAATGACGCAGTTGTCTCTAGATCTCCAGATGCGGTGACTAAGTGATAAAGGATTCTAAGACTCAGCGACAACTATAAGATGCATATTTGATCGATAGATAGTGTGTAATCTCAGAGCTAAACTGTGGTTTGAGACATCTTTTAGTGACTCTGAGAATAAAGGTTTTCACCAAGTCTCTAGATGTAACTAAGGTTAGATAAAGTATATCATGACTGTGAGATTCGGTCAGTCGCGTAATCTCCAGATGGTTGGCGGTCAGGTCTTGGGAGAGTTTAAGTTTTTTAGTGATTCAGCGACTGAAGGCAGTTTCATATTCTCATGATCTAACTCATGGTTAAGATCTTATTCAATGATCATGAGAATACTCTAGTCACTTATTCTCTAGATTTGACCACAGTTTATGTCAGGTCTTTGAATCCCTTTAGTCATGAAGTCTCAAGAAGGCAATGAGTTAAGTTAAAATGTCTTGAGACTTGGAGGTTTAAGTGTTGTTGTGAGGTCTCTAAATAATATTTAGCGACTAAGTGACTGTATGTTCATGAGATATCTTATTTCTGGTGGTTAAGTCCTAAGCATCCAGTGATCTGGCAAAGCGGTTATTTTTTTTTGGCGGTCTCAGCTCTGAGGCAGTTAAGATCAAGTAAGATCTACGATTGGCACATGATCTAGTGGAATATTTTGGGCCCATGAGATCATGTGATGACCATCAATCTTCATTCCAATGCAGTGTTTCAGTTGTCAGTGGGTCCACTGCCATGTAGTCCAAGGTGTTTTGCTCCTGATTGGTCGAAGGATTGTGATGTGGAAACATGTCAGAGCGGGCCTAGTTCTTCAAAGATGCAGTCGCTAGATCTCTGAATTCAAATGCATGATTAAATATGAGTTAGATTGCCCTTAGTTGGGAGGTCTCGTGAGTCAATCATGGTCAACCAAAAGTTCATGAGACTTGAAATTTTATACAGTCGTGCAATTTCTAGATGTGCTTGAGTTAAGTAAAAGGTTAACGTTATGTTAGAACTCGGTGGCTATGTTTAACATTCTGAGATCTAGCGACTGTGTGTTCTCATAATATCTTAATCTTGGCGGTTAGTTTCTAAACATTTAGAGATTTAGTGACATGGTTATCTCCTATTCTTGTGATGCAGTGGCTAAGTTATAAAAGATCAAGTGATTCAGCGAGGACCATAAGATGAAAGAAGATCAATGGCTGTTGTGTGATCTCTAGATATAACTCAGGGTTAGAATTTTATTTGGTGACCTCATGATTCTCTTTAGTCAAGTGATCTCTAGACTTGACCGAGGTTAAGGAAATCTTTTAGCGATCTAGAACAATTGGCAGTTGTCAGAGATGATAGGGTAGTTGAAGACCAGTGATAGAGTGACAAGTGGTAGGATGGGCCTAGGTTTGTAAGCACAATCGAATGGTCGCTCAATGAAAAGAAGAATATTCTTTTCTCTTCCGTGATTATGAGATTACCTTTAGTCGTGTGATCTCCTGATGAGAAGGAATATTCTAAAGACTTTAGGAGATAAAGTGACTACCGTCAAGTCAAGTTAAGATCAATGCTTATTGTGTGATCACTAGACAAAGCCAGGGTTAAATAAAAGGTTGTGAGATTTAGCGACTAAAGAAAAAAGAAAGCACGAGGTTAAATGCAGAGTTAAGGGTAAGAACATAAGCGGTGCTCGGGTAAAATAGAAGATCTGACGACTGCATTTTAAAATGAGATCATATTTGAATATCAGTCATTGATGAGGATAAATCTTGGTGCCACATATGACCATTTATTCTTTTAAAATTCAAATATCTAAGAGTACCAGATTTGAATAGTTATGGTGAACCCGAGTTGCAGAGAGGTAGATAGATCAAGGCGGCTTTTCAGCAGGCATATACAGTATAGGGATGGACACGCAAATGGTAATATGATCGGTTGGGATATTTCAGAGATACATTTATGATCAGAATTGATAGAATTAGGGTTGGCTATTATTTTATGAAAATCTGTAAACCGTAATTAGGTTTTTGCTCCTGCCTACGTGTAATTGAGGAGATGTATATATTATTTTTGGAGATTTTAGAGCTAAGAGTTTACATTTTGTAAAAATATTTTTTCTCTTTCTAGGAGTTATCTGTGGCATTCTTTCTACCCTCTAACTTTTACAGTTTGTGATCTTTCATTGAAATCTCAGATTCAATAGAGGCTATCCATGGCAATTGTTCTACCCTTTGGTCTTTCCCTTATCTGTATTTCTCTTAGTGAATATAATATATTAGCTTTATTAGAGAGATCTTGGAGTTTTAGGGCCCTTCTTTCTTTTAGCTTATTTGTGTACTACTATGTCTGATTTGATTTGAGTGAGTTTGTGGGTATACTTCAGCCCCCTGTCATTTTGTCTCATTCCTGTGCCCTTTTGCTAAATAGAACATTTGCTTGCAGGTCACAGTCTGTGTCTTTTGCTTAGACCCCTCTATGAAACACTTATACAAGCCTATTTAGAAAGATTGTGTTCTATTAGATTTGAGAGCTTTCATGGTAGTTTGGTCAGTGTATTGTGTTCATTTCAATTCGGTGTATCACCTAGTAGGTAGTTTTCTTTTAGTCATTTCCCTTTCAAGCATTCCTTCTATCCTTTTCCCCTCAAGAATTTAATTTCCTATCAGGAAGCAAATTAAGGTGATTATCCAAGAGGAACCGGCCTAGAACTTGGAGGTCTCATCTTAGTTAGCATAGGTCCCACATCCTGGAGATGATTCCCATGTTATACTAGGTTATCAAGACCAAGAGAGCTTGAAACAAGGGTGAAAACTTAGAGTATAACAATTCTGGCACGCCCGGTGGGACTCGAAAAGAAGTTCACATTGTTGAAGATTATGTTATCTCTAATATACTGATTGCATAATATAGACTTTTAGAAGTTTTTCTATCAAGTATATCTGGCGACTCCACTGATTTCACAGATCCAAGCTAAACTTGTTCAAAGTTTATGAGAAAGATTGAGACTAGAAGCTCAAAGCCTACTGATTTTTTAGAGTTGCCCTCAAAAAGAGACTACAAAGGTAGATCAACCCAGAGAACATCCCCTACAAGGAGAGTACAATCTACACCACCTGATACTTCAGAAAGGAGACCTTTTCCCTTTCATCTTAGATGAAGAGGAAGATCTCTAACTAGAAATCTAGAGGAAGATTCAAATCTAACACCAAATACAACTCACATAGTTGCTCATCAAATTTCAACTCCTAAAATGGCTAGACAGTTTGCTTTTGCACATTTCAACTAGGGGAGTCCATTAGTCTTTGCCCAACATCATGATGTGCCCTTGGTGGCATTAAAGAGTCTACCTGATTTCACAGGTGAAGGACAAACTACAGGTTTTGAGCATATAAGAGATGTGACCACTATCTGCAGCATACATAATAGAACTCAAGAAGATGTGGCCACCAAGTTATTAGCAGCCTCTCTCAAAGGTAAGGCTCTTGAATGGTTTATAACTTTAACTGTTGGTTCCATAACTTCATGGGATGCATTAGGGGATGCATTGAGTAAATATTTTGAGGATAAATTAGACAACTTGTCTTTGGTTGAGCAGTTGACAACCATTAAAAGAGACCCTCAAGAACAAATGACAGATTATAACAATAGATTTCTCAAGACATGGAATAGAATTCCAATCTTGGTGAGGCCATCAGCTGACCATGCTTTCCTATATTTCTTGCAAAGCTTGAATGGTTAGATCTCTGTCATGATCCAATCTATGGGTGGTACCTCTCTACCCCAATCTTTTGACATAGCTGTCAGGGCTGAAAATTGTTTAATCGAGGCAGGTATGATAGCTAGAAGGCCACCCATGCCCATCTTTCCTAGCCTTCAACCCATTGCACCTTTACAAGTACCCCCATTTAGGCCTATTCCCACCATATTAGCACCTTAGGCTAGTACTAGTAGTCAAGAGCTAAAAATAAGTTTCTCTTAAGAGTTGCAAGAAATGAAGAATAGTCAACAAACTAGTCAGCAAGAAATGACAAATTTGCTACAAACTTTGACTAAAGAAGTCACAAATCTAAAGAGGCAAGGGCAAGGAATCAGACCATCCTTTCAGCCACAAGGCCAAAGTCCCAATCAACAATATCAAAATAAAGGACAACCTTATCAACAAAATAGGCCACCATACCAAGGAGGTTACCAAGGACAAAGACAAAATTTTAATCAAAGACCATTCCAACCATACAACCCTGCAACTCTCAATTCTGTGAATCTAGTTAGGGACATGGTCCCTAGTCAAAATAATATGGTTATGGAAAATGAATGGTGTTTCCCTTATAATTAGCCTCATAATCAGTCTACATGTTCAAATGGAAGGATGAACCAAGCTCTAATGGTTCAAAATGCCTCACAAGCTCAATCAGAAGCTTCTTCCAGTGGATCAGTTCCTCAACAAGAACCACAAGAGAATGAGACTACTCATTTCAATTGGGAGCAACAAGACTTCAATGGAGTCATTGGTGAACCCTCCATTGCTGCCAATACAAGGTCAAAGAGAAGAGCTCAAGACATGGAGTGAGAAGATTCTGGGACTAAGGCTACTACATCTGCAGAACCATTGTAGCTAGATACTCCCATCATATTTAAGAAGGCTCCTACCATTACAAGCAAAGAGGGCAAGACTCTCAAAGAAGTGGAGCCTATTATAGTAAAAGCACAACAAAGAGTACACACTGTGACACCTTTCAACATTATAGACAACATGAAGAAGGTGAATATTACTATGTCTATGTGGGACTCTTTGGCTATTCCATGACAACCTAAGATTTTGAAGAAAGCTATGACTGAAATGACAACTCCTCAGCCTACAAAAGAAGCTGCAAAGCCAGTGTTGGTCAACACTGATCAAGAGAAGGAGGCTCCAAGTTGAAACTCCAAAGCCAATACCATTCAAGGTAGGAACTCAAAACCCCCTCCCTTTTATGTTTCTTTAATTATTGGAAAATCCTTAGTACATAATTATATGGTAGATAATGGAGCTACTAGTATTGTAATGCCCAAAAAGGTGGCTGACCAATTAGGACTTAAATATGAACCCCTCCAAAAGAAGGTTACAAAACTTGATGGATCCTTAGTTAATACTATAGGTGTGGCTAAGGATACTAGTCTAATCCTTCATGCTAGGCCTAATTTCTCTATCCTACTTGATATATATATCATAGATCTCCCTGCTTTATTTGCCATATGTTTATCAAGGGAGTTCATAGCCAAAATAGGAGGCTACCTTTCTTCTAACTGGTCTCACATGCTTTTTCACACAAGATATGGTACCAAGGTTACCATTAAATCTGAATCATTGGCATCACACCATATAGAGCCATATGTGTCCAATACCATCAATGCAAGCTGCCCTATATTTGATGACAGTGATTTCCCAACTATTAGAGAAGCAAGCACTAAGACAAAAAGTATCCCTGATATTTTTCTTGATGAACTAGAATCAGAAAAGTCTTTTGAGGCCCAAGAAAATGTCATTTGGGATGCTGGTTTGGGAAGTTATTTGATACAAGAAAGTGGATCCATAGAGCCAAACCTTCTCAAAGAGGACACTGATTCAGAGGATAAGAGCAATCAGGTTTAGGAATTGTTTTTTGATGGTGCTAGAAGTAGACATGGTTATGGTGGTGGTGCTATGCTAGTGTCCCCAAAAGGAGAAAGGTAATATACAACCTTCAGATTTAGTTTCTCCTGCACTAGCAACACTGCAGAGTATGAAAGTCTAGTAAATGGACTGGAGTGGGCTAGGAAAAGAGGGCTCAAAGCCCTAAAAGTTTATGGTGATAGTGAGTTAGTAGTTAGCCAAGTGAGAGGGATAAGTGCAACCAAAAATGACACCTTGAGAGCATACAAACATAGAGTTTGGGATGCAATTGAAGACTTTTGTGCTTTCAACATTGTTGCTATCCCTAGGAAGCTAAATCAAAATGCAGATAGATTAGCTGCTATTGGATCTCAGTATGACATTCCTAATAGTATTTCAAAGGAGGGGACCCAACAACATATCAAAGTGATTGTTAGACCTTCTATCCCTGATAATGATACTAATTGGCAAGTGTTTGACAATGATGAACAAATTCTACAATTCTTGTTTGAAGAAGATGTCTTCTCAGAGCATAACCAAGATAGGCTATTGCAAAATTATGGTGACCAAATAATACAACTTGAGTCTAACAAAATGCCTAGAGATCTTGTCACCTTAGAGACTATCTTCAACAAGGATGATCAAGTTAAGAAGAATGAAGCTAGCCTGGTGGTTCAACAAGAACATTGTGTTGAATTGGAGTTGGAACCAGGTAAAAGTTTAAAATTCAGAAAAGTAAACACTAATTTGGAAAAGTAGGCTTACACCCAATTATTTAAGGAATTCAGTGATGTTTTTGCATGGAAATATGAAGACCTTAAAGGTTTTAATCCAGCTCTTGCTCAGCACACTATTGAATTAGAGCCTAATGCCAAACCAGTGAGACAAAAACAAAGGCCTGTTAATCCCAAGCTGGAGCCACTTATGCATAAAGAGGTGCTCAAATTAATAGAAAGTGGTATCATCTACCCCATCAAGCATACTAGTTGGGTTTCCAACCTTGTTCCTATAAGGAAGAATAATGGGGAGTTGAGGTTATGTGTTGACTTCAGGGATCTTAATAGGGCCTCTTTGAAAGACCGCCATCCATTACCCTCTATGGAACAAATCTTACAATGTATCTCTGGGTCTGAGAGATTTTCATTATTGGATGGCTATTCAGGATACAATCAGATCTTAGTTAATGAGGAGGATCAATATAAGACTGCATTTACAATCAAATGGGGAACCCTGGCTTATCAAAAAATGCCCTTTGGTTTGTCAAATGCAGGTGCTACTTTTCAAAAGGCAATGCATATGGCCTTTAGCAGCCTCATGTACAAATTTGTACTGGTCTACTTGGATGACATAACTGTCTATTCTAAACATGTAGCATATCATATCAAACACTTGAGGAAGATCTTTGAAAGATGTAGAGAGTTTGGGATATCTCTTAATCCCAAGAAATGTGTGTTTGCAGTTCATGAAGGAAAATTGATAGGATATATAGTCTCCAAGAAAGGAATTACAGTAGACCCTAAGAGGATTCCAGCCATCCTAGAACTACCATTGCCACATCATAAGAAAAGTCTCCAATCTTTCATAGGAAGGATTAATTTTGTTAGGTGTTTCTTGCCTAATATTGCAGATTTACCGAAGCCTTTGACAACCATGTTAAAGAAGAGTTCAACTTTCAGCTGGACTAAAGAAGGAAAAGCTAATTTCCAGGCTATCAAAGAAACCTTGACAGAAGCTCTTGCTCTATTAAACCCAAATTTTAGTAAGGATTTTATCCTTTATGCTTATGGAGGTCATGATTGTTGGTGTAATTAATTATTCCTAATTACACTTTACTTAATCTTACTTAGGTTAATGCATTGCATAGTAGTTGTGATTGAGACACCTAGGAGTGTGCACATATATTAAGCACATGATGTAGGAGAAATTCCACTTTTGGTGTGATAGTTGTCTTCACATACCTCGCTGTGTGTGAGATCCACCTTTCGTGCTCTTATCACATTATCATCCTAATCTAATGCACATACTTTATTGCATATTGGAGGATGATCCACATTTGGTGGACATGTGATTACACCTAGCATAGGTGATAGCTTATTAGCTCCTTATCTTTCTCTCATATCGCCTTTCCTATATAAGGAGGCCTATTATGTAATCATTCATCAATTGAGCATTGAGCATTCATTAATTCAATCAAGGTGAATTCATTGGATCTATTCAATCCATCCTTGCATTCATATTTTCTCTCTTGTGTTTTTCTTCAACCTCTAGATCCTTGGTTCAATATTTGCTATTTGCAAATTCTTACATGGTATCAGAGCCATTAGAGCATTTCAGATTAGCCAATTTGAAGAGAGCTTGTTGCAAGTTTGAAGGTCCAAATCTCAGATCTAAGAACCAACATGTGATAGAGGTGTCTTAGAGTAGATCTGACCTCACCATTGCGTCTGGGAGGCTGTTTTGGTTAAAATTGACTATAAACTCACCCATATCCAGCGAAAGTCAAATCCAAGGCAAATTTTTTTTGCAAATCGGACTATACGACCAGATCTACCTCTACGGTATGATTTCAAAAAATGAATTATTTTTTTTATCCAGTAATATTTTTGGATTTTTCCAAAAATTTGGTTTGAGGGTAGGTACGGCCCCTCTGTGTAGAGAATATTCCAACTTGGTAGTGTGACATCATCACAGAGGACAAGACACGCACCCCGCACTCAAATCACAGGTGAGCCGAAGCTCAAGCCCGGGCCGGCCTTGTTGTTTAAATTATATTCAGGGGTTTGCATATTAAAAGGGCCTTCAAAGACCCAATGCAATGAATGTGGGATTTTTTTTCCCACCGCCACCGCTAGCTCTCCGCTCGGTGGCTCCTCCCACCGGCAACCCCCTGCAGATCCCCCTCCGATGGCCTCGACTCCTCCACTGGTTTCCACAGTCTGTGCCACTGACCACTGAGACCTCCTTTCCTCCGGCCCATAGCCACTCCTTCTAGTGGTCCCCGCGCATCTCAAACCACCTTCACCCATGGCTCAACCGCCGGTCTCCTACGTTGATCACGCCTCCTCGGCCTCCTCCACCGAAGGACCATCGCTCATCTACCTCCCAGCACCAACGCCCACAGTGGCAGATCACTCTACCCAAGCTTCAGCGTGGGCCCTCCACTCCTGCCCAGTGGTCAAACTACAGTGCC
Source organism: Chamaecyparis obtusa (assembly GCA_027943335.1). Lineage (NCBI taxonomy): Eukaryota > Viridiplantae > Streptophyta > Pinopsida > Cupressales > Cupressaceae > Chamaecyparis > Chamaecyparis obtusa. Next base: position 1,433,384 of record BSBK01007029.1, on the reverse strand, counting down.
ACATGGCATCCACCATGGTGACTCCATCAAAGGTCCCCGACCCACACAACACCTCCATCCTCGCCACGCGGCCTCTGCCGAAGCACCCTGTCGGAACTGTCATACGTGCCACAGGCACCAAATAGACACTGCCACATGTAACATGCCACACCACCTTGACATGTCAATGTATGAACAATCCCAGTCATCATTCTGTACTACCACGTCAGCTGAAGGGGACATTTTTTGCTGACGTCACCCGTTTCACTATGCTAAATTTAACGGCCGTCTAGCCGTCATCACAGGGTAGAATTGGATCTTTTTGATGACCATCAAACCATCAAATGTAAGCTTGAAGATTGATGACATCAGAAGGGTTTGGAGATTTCCCAACCTTCACCATTTGTAGTTTTGATTTTGCAGTCTAACTTTGAGAGGCCATAACTTGGTCATCCGGGCTCCAAATCGGGTGCAATTTTTTTAAAAATTGGGTAGAATTTCCTGAGTTTTCTAGTGGTGGTGTTGATTTTGCATTTTGGTGGCCAGATTTGTCAGAAATTGCAGATCTTATTGACTATTCCTGTCTATTCCTGATTTCTACAACTTCCAGGGCTTCGTTTGGGCACATACGATAACATTTTGAGGTGAAATTTTTTTTGAAAGTGCATCATTTTTCATCTACTTTCTAGATCTGCAATTAGATTTGAGTGATTTTGGGTAGACATATCACTTTCAGTAATAGGTCATTTTGGGGCTATAATTGCACTTGGTTAATCCTTGGATTTTAGTTTTCTGATTTGCTTCAGTCATTTGAAGGAGTTATCAATTGTTATCAGTCATTATTTGGTGTTAATATGGATAATTCAAAGGTTAAAATCCTCACTCCATATAACTACCATGAATGGAAAGTATCTTTAAGTGATCATTTGTCAAGTCTTGGATTGCTTAGAATGACTCTTGGGTAGGATCAAGAACCTCAAATAGGCGCTGTAGAAAGGAGAAAATGGTTTGATTGAAGGGATAAAGCACTTGGCTCTCTTAGATCATCCATCTCTCGCGACATGCTCTTTCATATTGAATCTTGCACAAATCCTCATGATGCTTGGATCACATTGGAAGGACTTTTTGGTAAACCTAAAAGAATGAGAAAATTTAGATTAGAGAATGATCTCATAGGTCTTAATCCTAGTGATTTTGACAATATTCAAGATTTTTTCTCTAAGTTCAATACTATTAGATTGGAGCTTTCTTCATGTGGCATTGTTAAAGGGGATGAACAATTGATCTTTTCTATTCTTTCCAAGCTTGGTCCTGATTATTCTATCTTTGTTTCTACATTCTATGCTACTATGGATGCTCTTGGTAGTGCATACAAATTGCCCTCTCTTGATGAATTTGCAGCGCAGCTCACAAGGGAACAAGCAAAGTTGGCACACATGGGTCAGTTGAAGCCTTCCACACATCAAGCATTGATTGCAAGTGAGTCTACTTCAAAGGCTTCTAATAGCAAAGGAAAGAAACACAATAAGGATCCTAAGCCTCATGACAAAGGTAATGAATCTTCTTAACCAAAAAGTATTGAATCCAAGTCCTCTTCAAGAGATGAATCATCTAGAAGAAAGAGAGATAAATGTGCATATTGTCAAAAGTTAGGACATGATGAGCATAAGTGTTTTCAAAAGAATATTGATGAGGTAACTCACATTATTCAAAAACACAACCTTAAGTTTCCCTCATTAGTGTCTGCTTCTTCTTCTACACATTTGGTAGATTCTACATCTCCATCATCATCCAAAGACAAAGGTAAAGGACAAGCACTCATGGCTTCCACACATCCTGAGCAAGGTAAATGGCTTCTTGATTCAGGTGCATCACATCATATGGCATCTTCTATGGATATGTTTTCTTCTATTGAGCCTTGTAATTCTCCTAATATTTTGATGGGTAACAACACATTCATGAGAGTTTGTGGGAAAGGTTCTATTCCTATGGGAGAGGGGACATTTAATGATGTTCTTTGTGTACCATCCTTGACCACTAATCTCCTTTCTATTTACCAAATTACACATGGGGCACAAGGTAAAATTATTGAGTTCACTCTTGATTATGTCTACATTAGGGACATGGAGACTAGAGATGTCATAGCTATGGGAGTTGTTGATCATACATCACACTTGTATTCTTTTTCTACTTTTGTTGATAATGATGATGATATTCATGATGTACCCATCCCTTTGCCAAGGGATAATTCTGAGGAGAACTTTGGAAAATTGAATCATTTTGTTGTTGAGACAAGTGTTGATCTTCCTACTCCTCCACTTCCTACTTCTTCAGACATGGGCTCTACTATTCAGCAGGATGATCATAGTGTTTCAGATCTTGCAGAGTATGATGACTACTTGGATGCATCTTCAGCATTTGTTGATTCTCATGATGCATATTTGGAAGACATACATGAGGGGGTTTCTCTTTCCCTTGATGATAGTTTCATCATAGATGGGGACACTTCTTCACCTTCTTTGGAGATTGGTGTACTTGATTCTTCTCCTTCTTCACTTGATTTGTCACATGAAGTGATAGATTCTTTGAGCTTGGAGATTCCTACTCAGTCTTCAGAGATTCATTCATGGAGACCTTCATCTTCTTCCTCCTTCCATTTTCACATGGATTGGCTTCTTCATCATTTGATGTATCTATTTCTTCCTAAGGGGAGACATGTTTCTTGTAAGCATTGGCTTATCTATTGTTTGCAGGTACTCTTCATCAACATGGGAGCTTCTACATTATGGGGGGGATATCATGTCTCCAACTATCCTTCTTATGGGGGGATACTTCTTTGTATATACATGATGTATGTAGTTCTTGGGGGGTCTTGAGCACTCCATCCATGCATCTTGTTTTATTCTCTCTTTTTGGGGGAGGGATTTTCCCATGAGGTTTTCCCTCTTTGTCCACTTTATGAGAGTTATGCATTTCATGTATCTTGTACATGGGTACCTAACATGGCCTAGTTGAAAGGACCCATCTTGCATTGTGAGTTTAAGTGCATTCCCCTAAGTTGCACTTAAGGGGGGGTGTTGGTGTAATTAATTATTCCTAATTACACTTTACTTAATCTTACTTAGGTTAATGCATTGCATAGTAGTTGTGATTGAGACACCTAGGAGTGTTTACATCTATTAAGCACATGGTGTAGGAGAAATTCCACTTTTGGTGTGATAGTTGTCTTCACATACCTTGTGTGTGAGATCCACCTTTCGTGCTCTTATCACATTATCATCCTAATCCAATAGACATACTTTATTGCATATTGGAGGATGATCCACATTTGGTGGACATGTGATGACACCTAGCATAGGTGATAGCTTATCAGCTCCTTATCTTTCTCTCATATCACCTTTCCTATATAAAGAGGCCTATTATGTAATCATTCATCAATTGAGCATTGAGCATTCATCAATTCAATCAAGGTGAATTCATTGGATCTATTCAATCCATCCTTGCATTCATATTTTCTCTCTTGTGCTTTTCTTCAACCTCTAGATCCTTGGTTCAATATTTGCTATTTGCAAATTCTTACAATGATGCTATATCTACTATGTTGACTCAAGAAAATTCAGAAGGGTTGGAGCAGCCTATTGCTTTGTTTAGAAAAGGTTTAGAAGAGTATGAACAAAGGTACTCTTTTGTAGAGAAACATGTACTTGTTGCGGTAAAGAGCCTTAAAAATTTTAGATATTTATTGACCCATAACAAGGTACACTTGAAGGTTACTCATCCAAGTGTCAAAGAATTTTTGCTTTCCAAGGACCTAAATGAAAAAAGAGCTGGTTGGATTACCAAGGTAATGGAGTATGACATTGATATCCAAACCACCAAGCTGGTTGGAGGAAGAGGTATTTGTGAGAATTTGGCAGAGGATGAAAGTTCAAAGAAATCAGAACAAATAGATGCATCTCTAGTTGTGCATTTTACAAAGGAGCATGCCAAGGCAGCAGGTTGGTTGCCTAACATGATTCATTACTTGAAGACATGACAATGTCCTGCTGGCCTAGATTCAGCAAAGAGAAGATATTATAGATTACAATCTGTCCCCTTTGTGCTAATGGATGAAGTTCTTTTTAGAAAGGATTGCAATGGTGTCCTTTTAAGATGTATTGATTCAGAAAAGATAGCTGATTTCCTATTTGAATTTCATGATGGACCTTCTGGAGGTCACTTTTCCCCTAGGACTACTGCTTTTAAAATCATGAGGGCCAAATACTATTGGCCATCTATCTTCAAGGATAGTCATGATTATGTGAGAAAATGCATCAAATGTGCTATGTTTGTAGGAAAGGAAAGGCTTGTAGCTTTACCCCTTCAGCCAATCAGAATAGAGCAACCATTCATGAGATGGGGCATAGACTTTTTTGGCATGATTAATCCTCCATCTAGTGTAGGGCATAAGTGGATAATCACTGCAATAGATTATTTCACTAGATGGATAGAGGCAGTTGCCTTGAAAGAATCAAATGAGAGTGTTGTCTTGAGTTTTTATGATGATATAATCCATAGATTCGGCACTCCAGACTCCATAATATCAGATAATGCATTGGCATTCACAAGCCTTAAAGTCTCAGAATGGGAAATAAAAAATGGCATCTATTTGAATACAAGTTCAAATTACTACCCTCAGGGCAATAGTTTGGCAGAATCAACTAACAAGAACTTGATTAGGATAATCAAGAAGACTCTACAGGATAACCAAAGAGATTGGCATACTGAATTGAAGTCTACCTTATGGTTAGATAGGATTACCCCAAAGAAGATTATTGGGAATTCTCCTTATGTGTTAGTATATGGTAGAGAGGCTAAGTTGTCCATTTCAACTGAATTGCCAGCTTTAGACTTGGCCACCAAATATGTCCTGTTTGAAGAAGGAGATCCCTTAAAAATCAGGTATGCTCAACTCATAGAGTTGGAAGAACTCAGAGATAAATCCATGAAGGATATGGAGTTCCATCAGATTCAGACAAAGAGGAGTTTTGATAAAAGAGCCAGGGCCAAAGACTTCAAGATTGGGGATATAGTCCTCAAGTGGGATGAATTTAGATCAAAACCTGGCAGACATACAAAGTTTGATTCCTTTTGGGGTGGACCATTTGTTATTATAGAATGCAAGGGGCCTAATGCTTTTCAGCTATCAACTCTTGGAGGAGATGACTTGCCCATATCAGTTAATGGATTCCACTTGAAGCCATGCTTTGAGGTCAATCCTTCCTTGTAAATCTCTGTAAATATGTTTCCTGCTTTCTGTCCTTGCTTTCTAGGTTAGTTTTTCCTGCTTTTCAAGAAGTGCTCGTGCACAAGTTTTGCCCCTCTGGTTCCAAGTCTTTTTCTCTATCAGGGAAGTGTTTGTGCTCAAATGATGACTCCTATGCCCAATAGATCATTTTAAGGCCACTGATCAATGTCTAGCAAGTTGACATCCAACAGAAATTGCCAAAATGTTACCCAATTTTTCCTATTCCATACAAATTTTGTTAGGCTAGATTCTATCCAGAGTCTGCATTTTTAACCCTGTTGAACACCCTAAAATTTTCATGGTCTTGCATCTCCTCTTCTAGTCTCTGCAACTATCCAAACTCCTTAGTCTGAAAGCCTTTAATTTGAAAATCTAGCCATTGGAGGCAAGAAACCCTCAAAACCCTAAGGCCTGTTCTAATTTGCCGTTACTTTTTCACCATGTATGTTTCCTTTTCCCATGTGTGCTTTATATTCTAAGCTAGTCATGAGATCTCTAAAGCTCAAGAGAATATGCCTTTTAGTTCCCTGATCTTGTGACTACCTTATATCTCTTAGTCTCCTGATCGGATAGAATATTCCACTTTCATTCAACAACTTAGCGATTGCCCCTTTTAGTCTCTAGGTCTCAGTAAGTTTTCTCGAGATCTATCGACTTCTGTAACAAACTTTGTAAGAAAGGCTATAGTCACATGGTCTCTAGATGGAGACTTCCTTTGGTTGGGTAATCTCTGAATGATTTATTAAAGTGATGTTTTACTCTATGATTATGATTTTCTCTTTAGTCGCTGAGTCTCCAAATAGAGGTGCGGTCTCCTTTCGCGGTTATCTCCAAATCTCTAGGTCTTCATGTAGTTAATCATTCCATTCAGTGATTTGGAATTCCTTTGGTCACGTTATCTCCCAAAGATGGCAATTATCTCTTACCCAGTCAGTGATTCAGTGACGCGGTTGTCTCCAGATCTCCTGATGCGATGACTAAGTGATAAAGGATTCTAAGACTCAGCGACAATTGTAAGATGCAGATTTGATCTATGAACAACGTGTAATCTCAAAGCTAAACTATGGTTTGAGAAATCTTTCAGTGACTCTGAGAATAAAGGTTTTCACCAAGTCTCTAGATGTAACTAAGGTTAGATAAAGTATATCATGACTGCGAGATTCATTTAGTCACGTAATCTCCAGATGGTTGGCGGTCAGGTCTTGGGAGAGTTTAAGTTTTTTAGTGATTCAACAACTAAAGGCAGTCTCATATTCTCATCATCTAACTCATGGTTAAGATCTTATTCAATGATCATGAGAATACTGTAGTCGCTTATTCTCTAGATTTGACCACAGTTTATGTCGGGTCTTTGAATCCCTTCAGTCGTGAAGTCTCAAGAAGGCAATGAGTTAAGTTAAACTATCTTGAGACTTGGAGGTTTAAGTGTTGTCACGATGTCTCTAAATAATATTTAGCCACTAAGTGACTATATGTTTGCAAGATCTCTTATTTCTAGTGGTCAAGTCCTAAGCATCCAGTGATCTGGCGAAGCGGTTATTTTTTGTTTGGCGGTCTCGGCTCTGAGGCAGTTAAGATCAAGTAAGATCTATGGTTGGCACATGATTTGGTGGAATATTTTGGGCCCATGAGATCATGTGACGACTGTCAATCTTCATTCCAATGCAGCATTTCAGTTGTTAGTGGGTCCACTGCCACGTAGTTTGAGGTGTTTTTCTCTTGATTGGTTGAAGGATTGTGATGTGGAAACATGTCAGAGTGAGCCTAGTTCTTCAAAGATGTAGTCGCTAGATCTTTGAATTCAAATGCATGATTAAATATGAGTTAGATTTCCCTTAGTCGGGAGGTCTTGTGAGTCAATCATGGTCAACCAAAAGTTCATGAGACTTGAAATTTTATATAGTCGTGCAATCTCCAGATGTGCTTGAGTTAAGTAAAAGGTTAACGTTATGTTAGAACTCAGCGGCTATGTTTAACATTCCAAGATCTAGTGACTGTGTGTTCTCATAATCTCTTAATCCTGGTGGTTAGTTTCCAAACATTTAGAGATTCAGCAACACGGTTATCTCCTAGTCTCATGATGCAGTGGCTAAGTTATAAAAGATCAAGTGATTCAATGAGGACCGTAAGATGAAAGAAGATCAACGACTATCGTGTGATCTCTAGATATAACTCAAGGTTAGAATTTTATTTGGTGACCTCATGATTCTCTTCAGTCGGGTGATCTCCAGACTTGACTGAGGTTAAGGAAATCTTTCAGTGATCTAGAAAATACATAGTCGCTAGATCTCCAGATCTCTTGTGGTTAATAACAGGTTGAGTTTTGTCAGAACAATTGGTAGTTGTCAGAGATGATAGGGCAGTCGAAGACCAGTGATAGAGTGACAAGTGGTGGGATGGGTCTAGGTTTGTAAGCACAGTTAGGTGGTCGCTCAATGAAAAGAAGAATATTCTTTTCTCTTCCATGATTATGAGATTACCTTTAGTCGCGTGATCTCCTGATGAGAAGGAATATTCTTAAAGACTTTAAGAGATAAAGCGACTACTGTTAGATCAAGTTAAGATCAATGCTTGTCATGTGATTGCTAGACAAAGCTAGGGTTAAATAAAAGGTCATGAGATGCAGTGACTAAAGAAAAAAGAAAGCCTGAGGTTAAATGCAGAGTTAAGGGTAAGAACATAAGTGGTGCTCGGGTAAAATAGAAGATCTGATGGCTACATTTTAAAATGAGATCAGATTTGAATATCAGCCGTTGATGAGGATAAATTTTGGCACCACCTTTAGTTGTTTATTCTTTTAAAATTGAAATATCTAAGAGTACCATATTTGAATAGTTATGGTGAGCCCGAGTTGCAGAGAGCTAGATAGATCAAGGTGGCTTGTCTGCAAGCAGATACAGTACAGGGATGGACATGTAAATGGTAATCTGATCAGTTGGGATATTTCAAAGATATATTTATGATCAGAATTGATAGAATTAGGGCTAGCTATTATTTTATGAAAATCTGTAAACTGTAATTTGGTTTTTGCTCCTGCCTGCATGCAATTGAGTAGATGTATATATTGTTTTTTGGAGCTTTTAGAGCTAAGAGTTTACATTTTGTAAAAAGAGTTTTTCTCTTTCTAGGAGTTATTTATGGCATTCTTTTTGCCCTCTGACTTTTACAATTTGTGATCTTTCATTGAAATCTCAGATTCAATAGAGGCTATCTGTGGCAATTGTTCTACCCTCTGGTCTTTCCCTTGTCTGTATTTCTCTTAGTGAATATAATATACTAGCTTTATTAGAGAGATCTTGGAGTTCCAGGGCCCTTCTTTCTTTCATCTTATTTGTGTACTATTGTGTCTGATTTGATTTGAGTGAGTTTGTGGGTATACTTCAGCCCCCTGTCATTCTGTCTCATTCCTGTGCCCTTTTGCTGAAGAGAATGTTTGCTTGCAGGTCACAGTCTGTGTCTTTTGCTCAGACCCCTAGACCCCTCTGTGAAACACTTATGTAAGCCTATTTAGAAAGATTATGTTCTATAAGATTTGAGAGCTTTCATGCTAGTTTTGTCAGTGTATTATGTTCATTTCAATTCGGTGTATCACCTACTAGGTAGTTTGCTTTCAGTCATTTCCCTTTCAAGCATTCCTTCTATCCTTTTCCCCTCAAGAATTTACTTTCCTATCAAGAAGCAAATTAAGGTGATTATCCAATAGGAACCAGCCTAGAACCTGGAGGTCTTATCTTAGTTAGAATAGGTCCCACAACTTGGAGTTGATTCCCATGTTATACTAGGTTATCAAGACCAAGAGAGCTTGAAACAAGGGTGCAAACTTAATTTATAACAATATCCTCAATCAATATGTTTTCTTACTGATTGGGAGGAGTGTTACCACATAGAGTCTCAGACTCTTGAGTACTCACAAATGCCTCTTCAAACTTATCTAGATCAATATCTGAGGCCGCCATAGCTATCTCAACATTGCCAATGAATATTGTGTCATTCTTTTGAACTTCTTCCATAGGCGCAGGCTTCTCTGCCTTTATGGGTGCAACAATTGTATGCACTGAATCCTGTGGACCTATAGATGGTACATTGATGGTCTCAAATTCTTTTTCAACCTTTGTGGGTACTTGTGTAGTGGGCACAGTAGGAGGGAACATGTGCCTATTCAGGGAAACTATCTCAAAGGCTTTCTTAGTTTCCTTTGCAACTAGATCATAGTTCTTATCCATAATGTGTAGTGTCCTTGATTTTGTTCTAAGATGTGGCTTAACTAGATCTAACAATAGTGTCTTTTCCTCTAGAGAAAAAATTGGGAGGCTCTCATCTAGGATCTTCTCTCTTATCCTTTAGTCCCCTTCAATTGCCTATCTCTTCAAGAAGTCTAAAATATTCCATACAGTATTTGGAATCACAGTCTTCAATTCTAACACTGTCTTCTTAAACTGAAGCATGTGCTTGATAATCATGCTATGAATCTTAGACTTATCTATCTCACTATACTTATCATAAAATTTTTCTATCTGATCTATCCTTCCTTCTTCTATTATCCTTGAACTGAGTACTTTTAGACTAGGTCTAAAACTTACTTGGGGTGGTGCTTGTGTACTTTTCTTCTGACTCCTTGTAGTGCACGAGGATGGATGACTTGTTCCTATCTCTTTCTTCCTCTTTGAAATTGTCTTATACTACAAAGGAGTAGTAAGATCAATAGTTTTCTTGGGTGCAGGAGGGGTAACATCAGTTTTACCCTTTTGATCATTTGAGTTCTCAATTTTCACCTTCTTCATCTTTGGATCATTAGATTCTATCTTTGTTGGAGATGCACTCTCAATTCCCAAAGCAATCTTCTCTTGCCTTGCTTTGTCAAGGTCTGCTTGTGTTACTCCATGAATTTTCAAGATCTCAGAAGTGACCATGGAAACTTTTTTTTAGTTGCTGTGCTATTCAGTACTGCATCAACTTCTCTTGTTTTCTCCTCATAAGTCCCCCATCTTGGTTCATTAGGGTCCTTAGGTGCTAATAGTAAAACTTGTGCATAAGCCTCTATAATAGGCTCCTCAACTTCATATCCCAATGGATGAATCCACTTTTTCCTTGGTTCAACTACTTCCATGCATGTAGTATCAGTCTCTACCATGAAACAAATGTTGTCCTTATATTTTTCAACTATTTTCTTAGATATCCTATACCTCATCTGCATTCTCACTCTGAATGTTTTCAACTCCAATTCCATGTAATCCTTAAGGGTACTCTCAGTAGATGCCTTAAAGGATATATGTGGCAGAGTGGGAATAGTCTTGTCTAGATACAAATCAGACACCTTTCCAAGTATATGGAAGTACATATAAATTATCAAAGACCCAAACCTAAATATCTTGGTCTTGTCGTGCTTGATGGCTTTTACGTTGTCTATTAGTTGTGCCCGCAAGATCTCACATAGATTAAACTCTCCATTCTCTCTTACCAACTTTATTGCTACTAGAATGGTGGTCACTAACACACTATTTACTCTGCTGGTGTGTTGGAACCTATATCTTAGTATCATGGACATCAATTTGATGTCTTTCTCCTCTATAGGCTCTATTATCATTCTGCACCTGTCACTTCTTAACTTGCAGGCCTATTCTAAAAGCTTCCTTACATCCTTGCCAGCTGGAAGAATGATGTATGTCCTTTAGAGGCCTGTCATCTCATGAATTAGGTCTCATGTTATTCTAACTGGTACTTCACCTATCCAAAATAGGTCATCATGGATCCTACTGAGTAGAATCTTGATCCATTCCAACTCATAGAACTCATATGCCATAGCATATTCCACTATAGGATGATTTTCCAACTGTGAATACTCCTCCATGAAGGTTTTATCAGGTTTCATCATTTTTTCCATGTGCGCTCTTATTCTATCCAGTCCTACTAGTTCCTTCTTACAATATATGTATGCATAGATATCTTCCACATGCATAACACCCATAGGAGTGTAGGAGAATGCCCCTTCTAGGTCATCTAATGTGGATTTGAATGGATGTATATTAAACACATATATTTTCTTCTCCGCAACATCAAATACTATAGGAGTAGCCATGACTTGTATTTTTCTTTCCAAATGATCTTCACAAACTTCTGAATCAGCACGATGGATTAGGGCTTCTGCAACTGATAAAACACATTGCTTATCACTGGTGAATCAATCTACAATCCTTCTCAATCAACTGCTAGGGCTCCTATGCTCTTCAATTGCTTTGAATTCAAATGCAATGAGTGATGTACAAATTTTTGTGTACTTTAAAGTGAAAATTCTGCTATTAATGCTTGTCACATAAACTAGACTTTTACTTGAAATTCTCCAACTTTCATTCTGCTATCAATCAGGTGGTGTGCTCTTGCACACAACCTCTAATAGTCTCCAAAAGTTTAAGTCCAAAGCCACATACTCTGAGAGTGAGTATACCAGCCACGCAGGGGTCTAGAGCTAAATTAGCTCCGCTTATGACCCTGATGGTCATTTATCCAGATGTAGAGGGTGCGTCCACTGAGGATGCATCCAATACAATCTCATCTACTTTGTTCTTCTTTTCTTCTGGCCAAATCAAGCTCACACCTTCTATTTCTTTCACAAAATTGACTTCTCCTTCGGTATCCAATATTGAGATTCCTGGCTTTTTAGGGCTTTCCTGACCTTGCATCCTTGATCTAAAAAACTTTGAGATATGTCCAACCTTATTACAAGAGTGAAAAATAATTGGAGGCCTTGAATTCCTCAGTGCATTCATCTGTGCTACCATTTTACACTGTCTTGTTGAGTGACCTTTGTAATTAAAAATCTGACATGTAACATTCTAAGGGCTTCTTACATTTGATTGATTCTAATTTCTCTAATTATGTTGAGTCTTGTTCTTCTGACTAGTTCTAAAATTCATAGCTCTATGACCAAATTTATTGCATGAATAACAATAACCATTGAAAGGTATTACCTCTTTACAATCCCTTGCAATATGTCCATGCTTGTTACAGGCATAAAAAGTTTGGTCTACTGGCTTGCACTCATCCTTGGATGGTTCAACATTGTCTTTAGTCTTCTTTGTAGTCTCCTTAGCATCTGTAGTGTCTTATGGTGCTTTCTTCTTTGCTCGCATATCATCTATATGATTCTATGCGTCATTGTATCCAATACCATTGGTATCCCTTTTAAGCTTTCTTGCATATAACTGTGATTCTACCAAATCATTACTGGTGTGAAATTTATCAATGTGATCCTTTGCATCTTTCAATTTAGATTCCAAATTTCTTTTTCTATTCCTTAGCTCCAAGATTTCCATGTTTGCTTGCCTCAATTCTTCATTTAGTTGAAGGTTCTCTTTGATCTGTTCATCATATAATTCTTGATTGTTTGTTAGCTTTTCATCCAACTCTTCAATCTGATCTTTAAGAGATGAGTTCTCCTTATTTAGTTTCTTGACCATCTTTCCCAAATCATTGCTTGTACAATTCTTCAAGTCTTGTCTTAGTTTTTTGATGAAGGTTTGACAACCACTGACTTTCAGCTTTAGTTCCTCAACTACTTTTTTAGATCTATCAAGGTCTTCAAGAGCTGCCTTAAGATTCTCCTTAAGATTCTTTGCTTATTCTAAACCCATTGATCTCCTCAAGTGGTTAAACTTATCTTCAGAGGACCAGAGCTCTGATACCAATTGTTAGGAATGGGAACACTAAGAGGGGGGGTGAATCAGTGTTCACTCAATTATTACTTTTTACTTTAACTTTGAATCTTATCTTAAGTGCTTAAGTACTAAAATGAAATTTAACATAAACAAGAAACACAATCATAACACATAACACTAATATGGTTATGGGGAAACCCAAATAGGTAAAAACCCCGGTGGGAATTGATACCCACTAAGAACTACACTAGTGTCTTATGATCCTTGTTAGAAGATCTGCAACCTTGTTAGGAGTTGTTCTTTACAATGCATTTAGTACAGTGACCTTGTCAGAGGCTAGACCCTATTAGGAGTCTTTTACAATAACCCTATTAGGGGTGGGGACACACTATCCTAGAGCTCACTGCTGAAGTGGTGAAGGCTATAACCTTCTGATATTAGATACACACTATATCTACTGGATGAACTGTGGCTTGACACTGCTTGTCTGATCAATTCCTTTTTTGCGCTAATGCTTTAGCCCCTTGTAAAGCACTAATACATCTTATCTTCACTTCACATGTCTTTGCTCTACTTATCTCAACTCTACATCAACTTCCATTCACATCTCTTTTTTAATTACATAGGCACATCTAATATTTATATGCGCTACATAAACAATTAACTAGGTCAACCTATAACCGATTACACACAATGCTTCCAAGTGAATTGGCTCAAGTGTGTTTACAAAAAAACCTAATTACATGTCTACTACTCAATTATAATAGGTGCATATCCTTTAAAAAATAATATTATATTCGCTAAACAAAATACCAACTGTCGACTGCTTGCTATGTTCTTCTCTGGCATTCACTGTCTGTGCAACTTGATCTATCTATATCTTTGTCATACTGAATCTTCTAATCATGCGATCTTAGAATTAGCATGAATATAGTCTTACCAACTTATCTTTTAGGGCACATACCATAATTCTATTGTATGCACATGCACTGATGCTCTGACCTTCAGGTACTCTGTTCACTGTCTAGTCTTCAACACCTAGCCAATTTCTGATCTTCTTATCATGTGCGTTGACTCCAAAACATCATATAACTTTGTTTCCATAATGAAAACACTATATCAAGTCATATACACCAGTATAGTCAACTTGCCAACACTCTTTCCCTCGGGTATTACTATGTTGTCTCCTCTTCAACTTATCTTTTGCCTTCAGAGCATACTGATAAGAATATGCAACTAATTCAATCTTTAGCATTCCAAGCTCATCTTGGATATTGAATTTCAAACCATTCACATACCAAGCTACCTTTTCCTTATCAAGTTCTCTATGTCTAGACCAAATAGTAAGTTTGTAGAACTCCTCGGTATAGTCCTCAATAGTCAAATCCTTTTGCTTTAGATTTTGCAACTTCTTAAACAATTCAAGTTCATAGTCAGTAAGTATGAACTTAGCTTTCAACTTAGTCACCATCAACCTCCACCGATTGATCTTAATTTCACCTTCATCCTCTCTTTCTCTTTGTAGTTCTTTCCACCAAAGAGCAACATGGCCTTTCAATTTTGTCTGTGCCAATCTCACTCTAAGAGGATCTTCAATTTCTTTAAGCTTAAAGAAGTCTTCTAATTCACCAATCTAGTCAATCAAGTCCTCGAGCTTCAAAGTACCAGAGAAATTAAAAACTTCCATTTAGTAACTATTACTTAATCGAGCTCCAGATCTATGCAACCAACCAGTTCTATCTTCACCATATCTGTCTCTCCGGTCATCACCACTAGATCTAGTAGCTTCAAAGTCTTCAATAGCTTCCTCATAGCCATCTTCAGTACCAAGATTCCTCAGCATACCAACAACAACTCTCATGATCTCATCAATCATGTCTATCTTCATCAACTCCATCTTAGATCTGACATCGGATCTAACTTTATTTGAAATCTTTGATTCCATAGCAGCACAGAGATCTACAATTTCTCTAGGGTTGAATCTTCTCAGAGGAATCCTTCAAGATCTTTGAAAATCCCAAAGCAACAATCACCAACAAGGTCCTGGTGTGAACTACCTCAACTTAGAGATCAATTCACACACTCAAGATCTTCTCACTTTGATACCACCTAACACAGGCAAGGTTGGACGATCCAATTAAGGACCATCCAAGCTTGCTAAAAATCATCAACACAATGAAATAACACAAAAACACCAAGTTATTCAATTGAATTTTCATTAACATGCCCGACTGTAAGGCCTTCCGGGTTAGGGCCAATTACAAACAAAGTAATTCTGCAAGATCAAAAAAGATCCAGTCCAACACTAACACTAGCTAGTTTAGTTCTGAAACAAATTAGCAACTGATGGAAACCCTAAGGCAGGTCTAAACTTGTGCTCAAAAGCCACCAAGCAATCTCCTTGTCTCCAAGCCTCAACCACTAGCTTTGCTATTACAACTATCAAATAAGAATCTGATTTGCTAGATCTCACAAGATCTTTTCCACAACTTCACTTAATTTGATTTCCCCATATTGATGCATAAACAACTACCCAAACGCCCCCTTAAATACTAATCTTTAGCCACAAGTTGGCTGGAAGAAACAATTATCTCCTAAGCCAAGTCAGCTTCTACTACAAATAAATATTAAATGCAACAATAGGTCAGCTCTCAAATAGCCTTACAAATATTTAATTTTCCATGTTGGCCTCAACATCTACATAGGAGAATACAACAAAAGCTACCAATAATAAATGCACCAAGTCGGCCAAGCAAATCTTCAATAACTCCAGTTGGTAAGCCACAACTACTGAGCACCAGTGAAATAATTGAGCATGCCAAGCATTGCCGAGCACTATGTCAACCGAGCACCACAAGCATCACCGAGTACCACTTTCACCGAGTGCTAGAGATTACCAAGTTCCTTCAGTGACCAAGCTTCCTTCCTTAACCGAGACCACTGGTTAAAGCTACAACTGAGTAACATAGAACTAATATAACACACCACCATGCAGATTTGTTGAATACCAAGAATGCCCCTGCATCATGGATGATCTTGAGGCACTTATGGATAGAAGGCTAAAAAGAGGAAAATAGAAATATAAAGGTAAACTTCTTATAATCTATTTTTTATGTAAAAAAGTTGGTCATATTGCAGCAAGATGCCTTGATAGGTCTGACAAGGATGAGAGAAGGGAAAGAAAGTACAAAGACAAGAGAAATGATAAAGATCACTGAAGGTACAAAGACTATAATGACAAAGGTAAGAAACCCTGCTATTTTGCTGAAGAGGAAACTGACAGTAACACTAGTGAATTTGATGAATGTGATATTGAAGTTGTTTATGTTATTATGAAAGATGATTCTGATGAAGATGAAAAAATTGCATTAATTTCTTATGTGAGTAAAGGTGATAAATGGATTATTGATATTGGTTTCTCACATCACATGACTGGTGATAAAATTAAGTTTAAAACCCTATATCATTACAAAGGTAGAAGTGTTAAGTTTGGTAATGATGGACCATGTCCTGTGAAAGGAAAATGATCAATTAGATTGATTAATAAGATCAAATGTGAAAATTCTTATTGGGTTGAAGGTCTTAACTATAACTTGTTGAGTGTTTCACAGTTGAACAATACTAGTTACTGAGTGGAATTTCATCATAGAAAGGCTAAACTATTTGATGCCACTGGTGAACTAATTGGAAGTGGAGAACATACAAGAGGTAATTGTTTCTATCTAGACCTATCTGAAGAAACATGTTTGTTTGCACAATTTGATGATGTATGGTTATGGCATAAGAGGTTGTGTCATGCAAATTTTGATAATTTGGTAAGTATTAGTAAAAAGAAGAAAGTAAGAGGTTTGCCGAGATTGAAGAAACCTGATAATGTGATGTGCAAACAATGTCAATTGAGAAAAATGACAAAGTCTAATTTTAAGAGAAAACCATATACTTCTGATAATGTTTTGGAATTTGTTCATACTAACCTTTGTGGACCTATGGGTGTACAAAGCCATTGTGGTGACTGTTATACACTAAGTTTTCACCCTTGTTTCAAGCTCTCTTGGTCTTGATAACTTAGTATAACATGGGAATCATCTCCAAGTTGTGGGACCTATGCTAACTGAGATGAGACCTCTAGGTTCTAGGCTAGTTCCTCTTGGATAATCAACTTAATTTTCTCTTTGACAGGAAAGTAAATTCTTAAGGGGAAAAGGGATAGAAGGAATGCATGAAAGGGAAATGACTGAAAGCAAACTACCTACTAGGTGATACACCGAAATGATAGTATGAATTACAGTATAGAGGATGAAATCAATGCTCAAAACTTAGGTCTAGGAGATCACAACTCACTGAATAGATTTGCATCAATATTTCATAGAAGGGTCTACAATAGAAAGAGGCTATTCAAGGAAAGAGAGAATTTCACAAACAATAACATTCCTAAGAATTTAGACACAATCTATAACCTGCAAACAAACATTCACCTCTACAACTAGGTATAGGAATGAGACAGAGTGTCAGGGGGTTGAAGTATACCCACAAGATCATTTGAATCAAATCATCCACAGGAATACACATGAATTACAGAAAGAAAGAGGGATCAAGAACCCTAAGATATTATTGAAAACATACATATACTCAATTCATTAATAGAAAATTCAGACAAGAAGGCATAAGGATAGAAAGAATGTCACAAAATACCTTTGCAATATCTAAACCTCAATGAAAGGTTACAAATTATAGAAAGCTAGAGGGCAGAATGAATGCAATAGATAACTCCTTAGAAAGAAATTATTTCTTTTACAGTTGTAAACTCTGAGCACTAAAAGCTCCCAAAAACATTATATACATCTCCTTTTGCACACAGGCTGGAGCAAAAAATCTAATTAGGGTTACATAGATTTTCATAGAATAATGGAAACCCTAACTCTATCATTTCTGATCATAAATGCCCATGAAAATATCCTAACCGATTAGACTACTATTTGCGAGTCCATTTCATCTCTATATCTACCTACAGACAATCTTCCTTGATCCATCTACCTTTTTGCAACTCGGCCTCACCATAACTGCTCAAATCTGGTACTTCAGATATTTTGAATTAAAAAATATAAATGGTCACAGGTGGCACCAAGCCTTTATCTTTATCAACGACTAATATTTGAAGTTGATCTCATTTTAAATCATGGCCGTAGATCCTTCCATTTACTCGAGCATCGCTTCTATTCTGAACCCTAACTCTGCCTTCACCTCAGGTTCTCTTTTCCCTTTAGTCACTAAATCTCTTGAACTTTTCATTAACTCTGGCTTGATCTAGCAATTACGTGACAAGTGTTGATCCTTACTTGATCTGACGGTGGTCACTGAGTCTCTTGATAGCTTTGGAATATTCCTTCTGCATTACAAGATTGCCTGACTGAAGAGAACCTCGCAGTTGCTGGATAAAAAAGAATATTCTCCTTTTCATTCGGTGATCACCCAACTAAGCGCACAAACCTAGGCCCATCCTGCCACTTGTCACCATACTACTAGCTAGGTGCCTCAAATCTATCTAGCATAGGACCCACTTGACAGGAGCATTGAGCTAGAGAGAGAATCGACGGTTGTCGCTATACCATGACGCTTAAAAAGGAATCATCTTTACCCAATGGTATAATGATAGCCATAGATCATGCTCAAACCTTAAATTTTTTAGAGCCGAGACCGCTAGAAATAAGATAACCGCTCACCAGATCACTGGATGCTAAGGACTTGACCGCTAGGAATAAGAGATCTCACAAACACATAGTCGCTTAGTTGCTGAATAATGTCTTAACTACCTCAAAATTGGAGACCTAGTGACTGTATGCCTAAAGAACTAGGTTTTCCTTGCCATGTGTCACTCTATCACTTGCCTCGACTGCCTTGTCAACTCTAACAACTACCAACTGTTCTGATAATGGCCCACCCTATCTTAACTATAGGAGATCTAGAGATTGGGTGAATGTGTATTCACTAGTTTGCTGAAGGATTTTCTTAACCTAGGTGAAGTCTGGAGATCACACAAACATTGCATTTGTGAGGTTTCTAGATAGAAGTCTAACCCTTGAGTTACATCTAGAGATTGGGCGATAGCCATTGATTTTCTTTCATCTTACTGTCCTCGCTGAGTCGCTTGATCTTTCTTAACTTAGCCATTGCATTTTGAGACCAAGAGATAACCGTGTCACTAACTCTTTGAATGTTAAGGACATAACCACTAGGATCAAGAGATTATGAGAACACACAGTCACTGGATCTCTAAATACGAAACATAACCGCTAGATTCTAACATGTTTCAACCTTTTATTTAACTCAGGCATATCTAGAAATTAAGTGACAATAGATTTTGCTGAATCTCATAATCCTTCTCCTAACTAGGGTTAAACCATGAGAATACATGACCAAAGCAATCTCCAAGTCATTGAAAAACTTTCTCTACCCTGGGTTATATTTGGAGACTTCCCGACTAAGGGCTTTCTAACTCATATTTAACATGTATTTGAATTCGGAGATCTAGCAACTAGCCTTCAATCTCTAAGCCACCAGACATCCTAGAATATTCCCTTTCTATTAAGCGATTACCTGACTAAGGAAAATTTCATTGTCATCAAACCTCATAGAATATTCATTCTGTATTACGAGATCACTCGACTGAAGCCTTAGTTGCTGAATCGCTGAAAGATTTTCTGGAGATCTGGCGACAATACTTTAACCTCCAAGTCTCGAGACATCTTAACTTAACTCATTTCCTTCCTAAGAGTTCATGACTAAAGGGATTCAAAGGCCTAACATAAACTATGGTCAAATCTAGAGAATAAGCGACTAGAGTATTCTCATGATCATTGAATAAGATCTTAACCATGAGTTATATCATGAGAATACGAGACTGCCTTTAGTCGCTGAATTGCTGAAAAAAATTAAACTCTCCCAAGACCTTGATTGCCAACCATCTGGAGATCACATGACTGCAAAAAAATCTCTAAGTCACCAGACATCAAAGAATATTCCCTTTCTGTTCTGAGATCACCCGATTGAAGAGAAATCGCCAGGTCGCTGAATGGGAATGGAATATGCTATCCGATCAGGAGATTAAGAGATATAAGGTAGTCATGGGATCAGGAGGTAAGAAGGAATATTATTTGAGCTTGAGAGATCTCACGACTAGCCTTAGCATGGAAAAGTGCACATGGGAAATGTAGAGACTTAAGTGGCCAAAAAAGTAACGGCAAAATAGAACAGGCCGTAGGGTTTTTAGGGTTTTGGCTCCAACGGTCATATTTTCAAATTTAAATGACTTATCAGACCAGGGAGTTAAATAATTACAGAGACCAAAGGAAAAGGCACAAAACCATGAAAATTTATCAAGGTGTTCAACATGGTTTAATGGAAATTGCTGGATAGAGCCC
Organism: Chamaecyparis obtusa; assembly: GCA_027943335.1. Classification (NCBI taxonomy): domain Eukaryota; kingdom Viridiplantae; phylum Streptophyta; class Pinopsida; order Cupressales; family Cupressaceae; genus Chamaecyparis; species Chamaecyparis obtusa. The sequence goes on along the minus strand of BSBK01007029.1, from coordinate 1,413,048 downwards.
AGCTTGTGGCCAAAATTGTATGGAATGAGAAATTTTGGGTAACATTTTTGGCGATTTCTGTTGGATGTTAGCCTACTAGACATTAGATCAGTGGCCTTTAAACAATTCATTGGGCATGGAGTCATCTTTTGAACACAAATAATTTATGACAGAGAGATAGACCTGGAACTAGGAGGAACAAAAATGTGCATGAGCACTTCTTGAAAAGTAGGAGAAACTATCCTAGAAAGCAAGGACATAAAGAAAGGAAACATATTTATAGAGATTTACAAGGAAGGATTGAAGGAAGGATTGACGTCAAAACAAGGCTTCAAATGGAATCCATTAACTAATATAGGCAAGGCATCTCCTTCAAGAGTTGATAGCTGAAAAGCATTAGGCCCCTTGCATTCTGTAATAACAAATGGTCCACCCCAAAAAGAATCAAACTTTGTATGTCTACAGGCTTTTATCTGAATTCATCCCATTTGAGAACTATATCTCCAATTTTGAAATTTCTAGCCCTGGCTCTTTTATCAAAACTTTTCTTTGTTTGTACCTAATGGAACTCCATATCCTTCATGGACTTATCTCTGAGTTCTTCTAACTCTATGAGCTGAGCATACCTGATTTGTAAGGGATCTCCTTCTTCAAATAAGACATATTGAGTGGCCAAGTCCAAAGATGGCAATTTAGTTGAAATGGACAACTTAGCCTCTCTGCCATATACTAAAACATAAGGAGAATTCCTAATGATCTTCTCTGGGGTAATCATGTCTAACCATAAGGCATATTTCAATTTAGTATGCCAATCCCTTTGGTTATCCTACAGAGTCTTCTTGATTATCCTAATCAAGTTCTTGTTAGTTGATTCTGCCAAACCATTGCCTTGAGGGTAGTAATTTGAACTTGTATTTAGATAAATGACATTTCTGATTGCCCATTCTGAGACTTTAAGGCTTGTGAATGCCAATGCATTATTTGATATTGTGGAGTCTGGAGTGCCGAATCTATGAATTATATCATCATAAAAACTTAAGACAACACTCTCATTTGATTCTTTCAAGGCAACTGCCTTTGTCCATCTAGTGAAATAATCTGTTGCAGTGATTATCCACTTGTGGCCTACACTAGATGGAGTATTAATCATGCCAATAAAGTCTATGCCCCATCTCATGAAAGGTTTTTCTATTCTAATTGGCTGAAGGGGCAGAGCTGCAAGCCTTTCTTTTCCTGCAAACATGGCACATTTGATGCATTTTCTCACATAATCATGACTATCCTTGAAGATAGATGGCCAATAGTATTCGACCCTCATGATTTTAAAAGTAGTAGTCCTAGGAGAAAAGTGACCTCCATAAGGTCCATCATGAAATTCAAATAGGACATCAGCTTCTGAATCAATACATCTTAAAAGGACACCATTGTGATCCTTTCTAAAAAGAACCTCATCCATCAGCACAAAGGGAACAAATTGTAATCTATAATATCTTCTTCCTACTGAATCTAGGCCTGTAGGACATTGTCATGTCTTCAAGTAATGAATCATGTTAGGCAACCAACCTGATGTGTTGGCATGTTATTCTGTAGAATGCACAACTAGAGATGCATCTGCTTGCTCTGATCTCTTTGAACTTTCATCCTTTGCCAAATGCTCACAAAGACCTCTTCCTCTAACCAACTTGGTGGTTTGGATATTAATGTCATACTCCATCACTTTGGTAATCCAACCAGCTCTTTTCTCATTTAGGTCCTTAGAAAGCAAAAATTCTTTGACACTTGGATGAGTAACCTTCAAGTGTACCTTGTTATGGATCAATAGATATCTGAACTTTTAAAGATTTTTTACCACAACAAGTACATGTTTTTTCACAAAAGAGTATCTTTATTCATACTCTTCTAAACCTTTGCTGAAGAAAGCAATAGGCTACTCCAACCCTTCTAAATTTTCTTGAGTTAGCATTGCAGATATAGCCTCATGACCTCCATAAGTATAAAGGATAAAATCATTACTGAACTTTAGGTTTAATAGAGTAGGAGCTTTTGTCAAGGCTTATTTAATAGCTTGGAAATGGGCTTTGCCTTCTTTAGTCTAGTTGAAAGTTAAATTCTTCTTTAACATGGCTGTTAAAGGCTTCAATAAATCTGCAATATTAGGCAAGAAACACCTAACAAAATTAATCTTTCCTATGAAAGATTGGAGAATTTTCTTATGATGTGGCAATGGTAGCTCTAGGATAGCTACAATCCTCTCAGGGTCTATTATGATTCCTGTCTTGGATACTATGTATCCTAACAATTTCCCCTCATGAACTGTAAACACACATTTCTTGGGATTAAGAGATATCCCAAACTCTCTACACCTTTCAAAGATCTTCCTCAGATGTTTGATATGATCTGCTACATGTTTAGAATAGATAGTTATGTCATCTAAGTAGACCAGTACAAATTTTTACATGAGGCTTTTAAAGGCCATATCCATTGCCTTTTGAAAGGTAGCACCTGCATTTGACAAACCAAAGGGCATCTTTTAATAAGCCATGGTTCCCCACTTGGTTGTAAATGCAGTCTTGTATTGATCCTCCTCATTGAATAGGATCTGATTATATCTTGAATAGCCATCCAATAATGAAAATCTCTCAGATCCAGAGACACATTGTAAGATTTGTTCCATAGAGAGTAATGGATGGCAGTCTTTTAAAGAGGCCCTATTAAGATCCCTGAAGTCAACACATAACCTCAACTCCCCATTCTTCTTCCTTATAGGAACAAGATTGGAAACCCAACTAGTATGCTTGATGGGGTAGATGATACCACTTTCTATCAATTTGAGCACTTCTTTATGCATAAGTGGCTCAAGTTTGGGATTAACAGGCCTTTGTTTTTGTCTCATTGGTTTGGCATTAGGCTCTAGTTCAATAGTGTGCTGAGCAATGGCTAGATTAAAACCTTTAAGGTCTTCATATTGCCATGCAAAAACATCACTGAATTCTTTAAATAATTGGGTGTAAGCCTACTTTTCTAAATCAATGTTTACTTTTCCAAATTTTAAGCTTTTATTTGGTTCCATTTCTAATTCAACACAATGTTCTTGTTGAACTACCAGGCCAACTTTATTCTTCTTAACTTGATCATCCTTGTTGAAGACAACTTCTAAGGTGACAAGACCTCTAGGAATTTTATTAGACTTAAGTTGTATTACTTGGTCACCATAATTTTGCAATAGCCTATCTTGGTTATGCTCTGAGAAGACATCCTCCTCAAATAGGAATTACAGAATTTGCTCATCATTGTCAAACACTTTCCAATTAGTATTATTATTAGGGATAGAAGGTCTGACAACTATTTTGATATGCTATTGGGTCTCCTCCTTTAAAATACTATTTGGAATGTCATACTGAGATCCAACAGTAGCTAATCTATCTGCATTTTGATTTAGCTTCTTAGGGATGGCAACAATAGTGAAAGCACAAAAGTCTTCAATTGCATCCCAAACTCTATGTTTGTATGCTTTCAAGGTGTCATTTTTGGTTGCACTTATCCCTCTCACTTGGCTGACTACTAACTCACTGTCACCATAAAATTTTAGGGCTTTGAGCCCTCTTTTTCTAGCCTACTCCAGTCCATTTACAAGGCTTTCATATTCTGCAGTGTTGCTAGTGCAGGAGAAACTGAATCTGAAAGCTGTGTAGTATCTTTCTTCTTTTGGGGATATTAGCATAGCACCACCACCAAAACCATGTTTGCTTCTAGCACCATCAAAAAATAATTCCCAAACCTGGTTGCTCTGATCCTCTGAATCAATGTCCTCTTTGAGAAGGTTTGGCTTTATGGATCCACTTTCTTGTATCAAATAACTTCCCAAACCAGCATCCTAAATAACATTTTCTTGGGCCTCTGAAGCTTTTTCTGATTCTAGTTCATCTAGTAAAATATCAAGGATATTTTCTATCTTAGTGTTTGCTTCTCTAATAGTTGGGAAGTCATTGCTATCAAATGCAAGGCAACTTGCATTGATGGTATTGGACACATATGGTTCTATATGGTGTGCTGCTAATGATTTAGATTTAATGGTAACCTTGGTACCATATCTTATGTGAAAAATCATGTGGGACTAGTCAGAAGAAAGGTAGCCTCCTATTTTGGCTATAAACTCCTTTGATAAACATATGGCAAATAAGGTAGGGAGATCTATGATATATATATCAAGTAGGATGGAGAAATTAGGACTAGCATGAAGGATTAGACTGGTATCCTTAGCCACACCTATAGTGTTAACTAAGGATCCATCAAGTTGTGTAACCTTCTTTTGGAGGGGTTCATATTGAAGTCCTAATTGGTCAGCCACCCTTTTGGGCATTATAGTACTAGTAGCTCCACTATCTACCATACAATTATGTACTAAGGATTTTCCAATAATTAAAGATACATAAAAGGGAGGGGGTTTTGAGTTCCTACCTTGCATGGGATTGGCTTTGGAGTTGCAACTTGGAGCCTCCTTTTCTTGATCAGTGTTGACCAACACTAGCTTTGCAGCTTCTTTTGTATGCTGAGGAGTTATTATTTCAGTCATAGCTTTCTTCAAAATCTCAGGTTGTCCTAGAATAGCCAAAGAGTCCCACATAGACATAGTAATATTCACCTTCTTCATGTTGTCTACAATGTTGAAAGGTGTCACAGTGTGTACCCTTTGTTGTGCTTTTACTATGATGGGCTCCACCTCTTTGAGAGTCTGGCCTTCTTTGCTTGTAATGGCAGGAGCTTTCTTAAATATGATGGGAGTAGCTTGCTGCATTGGTTTTGCTGATGTAGTGGCTTTAGTCCCAAAATCTCCTCACTCCATATCTTGAGCTCTTCTCTTTGACCTTGTGTTGGCAACAATGGAAAATTCACCAGTGATCCCATTGAAGTCTTGCTACTTTCAATTGAAAAGAGCAGTCTCATTATCTTGTGGTTCTTGTTGAGGAACTGATCCACTGGAAGAAGCCTCTGATTGAGCATGTGAGGCATTCTGAACCATTAGTGCTTGGTTCATCCATCCATTTGAACATGTAGCTTGATTATGAGGCTGATTACAAGGGAAACACCATTCATTGTCCATAACCATATTATTTTGACTGGGGACCATGTCCCTAACTAGATTTACAAAATTGAGAGGTGTAGGGTTGTATGGTTGGAATGGTCTTTGATTAAAATTTTGCCTTTGTCCTTGATAACCTCCTTGGTATGGTGGCCTATTTTGTTGATAAGATTGTCCCTAATTCTAATATTGTTGATTAGGACCTTGGCCTTGTGGCTAAAAGGGGGGTCTGATACCTTGCCCTTGCTTCTTTAGGTTTGTAACCTCTTTAGTTAGAGTCTACAGCAAATTTGTCATTTCTTGCTAGCTACTTTGCTGACTATTCTTCATCTCTTGTAGCTCTTGAGAGAAACTTGCCTTTGACTCCTGATTGCTTGCACTAGCCTGAGGTGCTAATATGGTGGGAATCAGGGTAAAAGGAGGTATTTGTAGAGGTGCAACAGGCTATATATTAGGGAAGATGAACATGGGTGGCCTTCTAGCTATCATACATGCTTGGATTAAACAATTTCCAGTTCTAACAACTATGTCAAAAGCTTGGGGTAGAGAGGTACCTCCCATAGATTGGATCATTATAGAGATCTAACCATTCAAGCTTTGCAAGAAGTATAAGAAAGCATGGTCAGCTGATGGCCTCACTGAGACTGGAATTCTATTCTATGTCTTGAGGAATCTATTGTTATAATCTATCATTTGTTCTTGAGGGTCTCTTTTAATGGTTGTCAACTGCTCAACCAATGACAAGTTGTCTGATTTATCCTCAAAATGTTTACTCAATGCATCCCCTAATCCATCCCATGAATTAATGGAACCAACAGTTAGAGTTATAAACCATTCAAGAGCCTTACCTTTGAGAGAGGCTGCTAATAGCTTGGTGGCCACATCTTCTTGAGTTATATTATGTATGCTGCAGATAGTGGTCACATCTCTAATGTGTTCAAAAGTAGTAGTTTGTCCTTCACCTGTGAAATTAGGTAAGCTCTTTAATGCCACCAAGGGCACATAATGATGTTGAGCAAAGACTAATGGACTTCCCTGGTTGAAAGGTGCAAAAGCAAACTGTCTAGCCATTGTAGAAGCTGAAATTTGTTGAGTAGCAACTATGTGAATTGTATTTGGTGTTGGATTTGAATCTTCATCTAGATCTCTAGTTAGAGATCTTCCTCTTCTTCTGAGATGAAAGGGAAAAGGTCTCCTTTTTGAAGTATCAGGTGGTGTAGACTATACTCTCCTTGCAGGGGATGTTCTCTGGGTTGATCTACCTTTGTAGCTCCTTTTTAAGGGAAACTCTAAAAATTTAGTGGGCTTTGAGCTCTTGGTCTCAATCTTTCTCATAAAATTTGAACAAGGTTAGCCTGAATCTATGAAATCAGTGGAGTTGCTAGATATACTTGAATATCTACTTTTGAAAGGTCTGTATTATGCAATTAGTATATTAGAGATAACATAATCTTCAAATAATGAACTTCTTTTTCTGTCCCACCGGGCGTGCCATAATTGTTATACAATAAGTTTGCACCCTTCTTTCAAGCTCTCTTAGTCTTGATAACTTGGTATAACATGGGAATCATCTCTAGGTTGTGGGACCTATGCTAACTAAGATGAGACCTCTAGGTTCTAGGCTGGTTCTTCTTGGATAATCACCTTAATTTTCTCTTTGATAGGAAAGTAAATTCTTAGGGGGAAAAGGGATAGAAGGAATCCATGAAAGGGAAATGACTAAAAGAAAACTACCTACTAGGTGATACACCGAAATGGTAGTATGAATTACAGTATAGAGGATGAAATCAGTGCTCAAAACTTAGGTCTAGGAGATCACAACTCACTGAATAGGTTTGCATCAATATTTCATAGAAGGGTCTGTAATATAAAGAGGCTATTTAGGGAAAGAGAGAATTTCACAAACAATAGCATTCCTAAGAATTTAGACACAATCTATAACCTGCAAACAAACACTCGCCTCTACAACTAGGTATAGGAATGAGACAGATTGTCAGGGGGTTGAAGTATACCCACAAGATCATTCAAATCAAATCATCCATAGGAATACACATGAATTACAGAAAGAAAGAGGGATCAAGAACCCTAAGATATTACTAAAAACATACATATACTCATTTCATTAAGAGAAAATTCAGACAAGAAGGCATGGGCACAGAAAGAATGTCACAAAATACTTTTGCAATATCTAAACCTCAATGAAAGGTTACAAACTATAGAAAGATAGAGCGCAAAAAGAATGCCATGGATAACTCCTCAGAGAGAAAATCTCTCTTTTACAATTGTAAACTTTGAGCTCTAAAAGCTCCCAAAACTATTATATACATCTCCATTTGCACACAGGCCGGAGCAAAAAATCTAATTAGGGTTACATAGATTTTCATAGAATAATGGAAACCCTAACTCTGTCATTTCTGATCATAAATGCCCATGAAAATATCCTAACCGATCAGGCTACTATTTGCATGTCCATTTCATCTCTATATTTACCTACAGAGAAGCTTCCTTGATCCATGTACCTTTCTACAACTCGGCCTCGCCATAACTGCTCAAATCTGGTACTTCAGATATTTTGAATTTAAAAATATAAATGGTCATAGGGGGTGCCAAGCCTTTATCTTTATCAATGGTTGATATTTGAAGTTGATCTCATTTTAAATCATGGCCGTAGATCCTTCCATTTACTCAAGCATCACTTCTATTCTTAACCCTAATTCTGCCTTCACCTCAGGTTCTCTTTTCCCTTTAGTCGCTGAATCTCCTAAACTTTTCATTAACTCTAGCTTGATCTAGTGATTACGTGACAAGCATTGATCCTTACTTGATCTGACGATGGCTGTTGAGTCTCTTGATAGCTTCAGAATATTCCTTCTGCATTACGAGATTGCCCGACTGAAGAGAACCTCACAGTCACTGGATAAAAAAGAATATTCTCCTTTTCATTGGGAAATCACCTGACTAAGCTCACAAAATTGGGCCCATCCTACCACTTGTCACCATACTACTAGGTAGGCACCTCAGATCTATTTGACACAGGACCCACCTGACAAGAGTGCTGAGCTAGAGAGAGAATCGACGGTTGTCGCTATACTGCGATACTTAAAAAGGAATCATCTTTACCCAATGATATAATGATAGAGATAGATCATGCTCGAACCTTAACTGCTTCAGAGCTGAGACCGCTAGAAATAAGATAATCACTCGCCAGATCGTTGGATGCTAAGGACTTGACCGCTAGGAATAAGAGATCTTGCGAACACATAGTCACTTAGTCACTGAATAATGTCTTAACCACCTCAAAAATTGGAGACCTAGTGATTGTATGCTTGAAGAACTGGGTCCGCCCTACCATGTGTCACTTTATCACTTGCTTCGACTGCCTTGTCAACTCTGACAACTACAAGCTGTTCTGATAATGGCCCACCCTATCTTAACCATAGGAGATCTAGAGATTGGGTGACTGTGTATTCGCTGGTTCGCTGAAGGATTTTCTTAACCTAGGTCAAGTCTGGAGATCATGCAAACATTGCATTCATGAGGTCGCCAGATAGAAGTCTAACCCTTGAGTTACATCTAGAGATTGGGCGACAACCGTTGATTTTCTTTCATCTTACAGTCCTTGCTGAGTTGCTTGATCTTTCTTAACTTAGCCACTGCATTTCGAGACCAAGAAATAATCATGTTAATGAATCTCTGAATGTTAAGGACATAACCACCAGGATCAAGAGATTATGAGAACACACAGTCGCTGGATCTCTGAATACGAAACATAACCGCTAGATTCTGACATGTTTCAACCTTTTATTTAACTCAGGCATATCTAGAGATTAAGCGACAACAAATTTTGTTGAATCTCGTAATCCTTCTCCTAACTGGGGTTAAACCCTAAGAATACATGACCAAAGTAATCTCCAAGTCACTGAAAAACTTTCTCTACCTTGGGTTATATCTGGAGACTTCCCAACTAAGGGCTTTCTAACTCATATTTAACATGTATTTGAATTCAGAGATCTAGCGACTAGCCTTCAATCTCTAAGCTGCTAGACATCTTGGAATATTCCCTTTCTATTAAGCGATTACCCGACTAAGGAAAATCTCATTGTCGCCAGACCTCATAGAATATTCATTTTGTATTACGAGATCACTCGATTGAAGCCTTAGTCACTGAATCGCTGAAAGATTTTCTGGAGATCTAGCGAAAACACTTTAACCTCCAAGTCTTGAGACATCTTAACTTAACTCATTGCCTTCCTAAGAGTTCGTGACTTAAGGGATTCAAAGTCCTAACATAAACTGTGGTCAAATCTGGAGAATAAGCGACTAGAGCATTCTCATGATCGTTGAATAAGATCTTAACCATGAGTTAGATCATGAAAGTATGAGACTACCTTCAGTCACTGAATCACTGAAAAAACTTAAACTCTCCCAAGACCTTGACCACTAACCATATGGAGATCACACGACTGCACAAAAATCTCTAAGTGGCCAGACATCAAAGAATATTCCCTTTCTATTCTGAGATCACCCGAATAAAGAGAAATTGCCAAGTCGTTGAATGGGAATGGAATATGCTATCCGATCGGGAGATTAAGAGATATAAGGTAGTCATGGGATTGAGAGGTAAGAAGGAATATTCTTTGAGCTTGAGAGATCTCCCGACTAGCCCTAGCATGGAAAAGTGCACATGGGAAATGTAGAGACTTAAGTGGTCAAAAAAGTAACGGTGAAATAGAACAGGCCATAGGGTTTTTAGGGTTTTGGCTCCAATGGTCATATTTTCAAATTTAAATGACTTATCAGACCAGGGAGTTAAATAATTGCAGAGACCAGAGGAAAAGGCACAAAACCATGAAAATTTATCAAGGTGTTCAACATGGTTTAATGGAAATTGCTGGATAGAGCCCAGCCTATGGCCAAAATTGTATGGAACGGGAAATTTTGGGTAATAGTGACAAGTATTTCATTTTGTTTGTTGATGACTATTCTAGGATGATGACTGTAATATTTTTGAAAGAAAAATTTGATGCATTTTAGTTGTTTAAGTGGTATTTGGAAAAAGTAAAAAAGAAACATGTAGAATCTTGAAATGTTTGAGATCTGACAGAGGTGGAGATTTTATATCAAATGAGCTCAATCTATTGTACAATGATAGAGGAATAAAGAGACATATGTCTACACCTAGAACACCTCCACATAATGGCATAACAAAAAGAAGAAACATATCAATTATGGATTGTGCCAAAACACTAATGATTGAGAAGAATGTTGTACAAAAGTTCTGAAGAGAAGTTGTAAATGTAAACACTAAAATGGTGCACTTCTATGAACCATTACATGCAAGGTTGCTCAAGAATGAGGCCTCACAAAGCGGCTCATAGCTCTCTATGCATGGAGTTGCAAGGGACTATGATATATTTGCTCTCAGCTAGAGCTACAAGCTTGTGACCTTGCTAGTCAACCACACAATGAGAGATTCAAATGAAGACAAGGGAAAGAGTGCCAATATCCTCAAGAATCACTATGAAAATGCAATGCAAACTAGTCTATGGAAATAAAAAATGCAATGCAACTAAGCTATGAAATGGAAATAACAAGTGTTACAAATCCTTCCTATTTAGACTATGTGAGATTAATCTATTGCATCAAAGGAAACTAAACTAGATGCCATGAAAGCTAAAATGCAAGAATGAAAGACTAAGAACAATAAGGTTTCCAAAAGCTCCAAAAGTCTCCAAGAATTCCTACAGCATAAGATTAGTATTCAAAAACATGATATAGAAATGGAGGAGAGAGCTTTCCTTTTATAAGAAATGCAAAAGAATGGACCATTGAGATTAAGAGGCAAAAGTCTTAATCGGTGGTGGAGGTTGAAAGAGGAGCAATCCATGTGCACAAGTATCCTCCAATGAGAAAATAGGAGTTGGCTTTATGTCCATATGAGACAAAAAGTGCTTTTCTTCTTTTTGTAAAATAGGAATAATGCTTTATTTGTGCAACTTAGGACAAGAAGAAAGGTGGGGCTTTTTATTTAATTAAAAAGGGAGGAAATATTCCTTTTAATCAAATAAAGACTTAGGATAAATGATTAGCCCATAGGATAAAAATCCAATATATGATCAAAATTAAGACTTGATCAAGGAATTGATAATGTTGAAAATATTGATTATTGATAAAAATGATTCAGGGTTGATAAATCAAATAAGTGGGGCCCAAAGTCTAGGTGACCATTTTTGGGTGCATACATTTGCCCCTCTTTGACTAATGTGTGATCGATTTGGGAACACATGTAGTCAAAGAATGAAGTTGAAATGTGAGATCGATCTGGGATCACAAGACAACTCAGATGTGAGGTTGATTCGGGATCACATTCGAACAAAGCATAAACAACGACCTTTGAACAAGAGGTCGATTCGGGATCACATTCAAAGTAAGAGATAAGAATCTCAAATTTGAGCAAAAGCTCACAAAAGATGTCTGAATCAAGAGCATCAAGATGATCAGGGATGAGAATCCCATAGGTACTGCCCCCTCGGAGTCGAAATCAAAATCATAGAGAGGAGAACAGCGAATTGATAAAAATTTGATCAAATTAGAATGAAATCATAATCGGATGTAAAGGTCAATAGGTTAACCATTAAAACATGCCCCAGCCTGACTGAGAAAGATGCAGTCAAACATGAGAAAGGAGTGAATTGAATGAAGATGAATGAAAGACTAGAAGTTTTGAAGATATGGAAATGAAGAAATGACGATGCCCCAACAAAGATCGAAGGATTAGGCCTCAAAAGATTTAACCGATTGCACAGAAGAAAGAGAAAATTGAAATATGATTTTGACTATCAAGATGACTTCAGATTTCGATTTCGAGTCTGAAAATGGATCCAGGACGTCGAAATTAGCTAGGGGTGTAATTTTCACGCAATTTTGAGGTGTTTTGAAAATTGGTCAAAAGTCAAAATGCTATAAAAGAGGTGAAAATGTCAGTTTCAAAAATCATTTGTCTTATAGTGATTTGAGAATCTTGAGAGCTTTAGAGAGAGAAAATGGGCTAGCAAGCAGGAGTTTCCATCCACAGGCATCGATTCGAGTGCGCCTGGTTGCACAACCAGCCACCACACTATCCTGCCCCGGTATGTTTTTGAAAAACTTGAGCTTTTTGAGTCATTTTTCGCATTTAATACCTTTTTAGCACATTTTTCAAATTTTTAAAATTTAAAATTTTTTTAAGTGAGGTGAAATATCGCGCGATACTTTAGAAGTATCGCGCCCCTTGGGGAGAAATATCACGCGATACTTCGCGGGTCCCCAAAGTATCACGTGAGTATAGGCACCAATATCGCACGATACTGGGTGAAATATCATGTGATACCGGGTGAAGTATCACATGACCCAAAGTATATCGCACCACTATAAGGAGAAGTATCACATGATACTTCTCCAAAAAAGCAGTATCACCCAAGGGAAAATTTTGAAATTTTAAGTATTTTGAGCAAAAATGACACGGGTCCAGACAATATTATGTGTTTAAAAATGTGTTAGACTAATTTGTAGGCATCCATCATGATATGTTCTAACAACTGGCTTGGTTTAATGGCTTGTAGGAGGTCTTTTCGGTGCTAATCATCAGAGCGTTGAAGGTGACTGGGCTGAGGTGTGTCCAAGATCTGGATGATCTGGGTAATGCTGACATTAGGGCTATGGGATTTAGGTATTTACTGAGATTCCCAGACATCAGAGCTGACCATGGGTTGTTGACTGCGCTTGCTAAGAGATGGCATAGCGAGTACAACACCTTCCATCTTCCCACAGGTGAGGCATCCATCACGCTAGAGGATGTGTACAGGATCCTACGAGTGCCATGTCACGGTGAGCCTATAAGTATAATCATGTTTTTAAATTGTGTAAGTGTAATATTTTCATATGATGAAAACTAACATGATTTGTGTGATGACATAGGTATACTATGACCAGGATGTGACCGAGGGGCGATGGATGATCTAGGAGATGTTCCAGGATGTGACTATCCTGGATCGACATGTCAGCTGGGAGCGGTTAGTAGAGGATTTTGGCAGAGATTTCCCGGTGCCATGTATTGTGGCATCGATCATTTCACAGATTCTAATGACTGATCATAGTTAGAAGGGATTCTCGCTCGGATGGGCCAAGTTACCGATGGACTTGGTAGGCAGACCTCGGTGGATGGCATGGGGTCTGGCCATACTAGCGGAGATGTACCATGAGCTACATGAGATCATGTACAGGGACAGCTGGTCGTGGGTGTGCGGTGCCATCCTAGCATAGGTGTGGGCGTGGGAGCACATTGTGGTGATGCACCTGAGGGTTCAGCTGAGGGAGAGGAGATACCCCTACATATATAGATATGTAGGGTTCATATCACATGCTCATACTGGGGATGTGACATATTACAGGAGGATTTTGGATGAGATGGCTACTTTCACATGGAGGCCATACAGGGATGTGGAGGGGTGGAGTGATGCAGATGAGGAGTTGAGCTACATGCTGTGCACTCGGCCGTTAGTAGGCTGACATCCAGAGATAGTAGAGAGATTTTGCATCACTCGGGTATGGCAGTAGTTTGGGAGGCAGCAGCAGGTCTCGACAGAGACCACTACATACGCTCGGGTCAGGGATGAGGAGGGACATGGGTGGCTACCCATGTTAGACTATCATCAGGAAGTCACAGAGATAGTGGGTATCAGGAGTGAGCCTTGGGAGTATCACCTAGATGTGGTAGATGGAGGGGCCAATGCAACATATAGGGAAAAGTGGTAGAGGGTGCCATTCCCTTGATTTATGATACCAGATGCACAGGTACCAGCACAGGGGGGAGACGGAGGAGATGACGGGGGGGACAGAGGAGATGGAGGGGATGGAGGAGATGGAGGAGATGGCGGGAGGGGGAGAGGGAGGAGGATGGAGAGAGGGGAGGGATCTAGATCAGGTGGCCAGAAATGGTCACGGGGATAGAGATCAGCGACGCCTAAGGATGAGGTGAGACCAGCTCACCAGTAGGCAGAGGCATAACAGGACCAGCCTACGGGAGGAGATGATCTGAGAGTGAGGATATAGGCTCTCGAGGCTGAGATGTAGTAGCTCTGAATTACTATAACAGTGAGAGACTAGTAGTTACTAGATCTGAGAGTAGAGTGAGATTAGAAAATAGATGATCTCAGGGTAGAGATAGCACGCCGTGAGGCGATGGCATAGGCAGATGCACTAGAGATCTGATGGGAGTCAGCAAGAGTAGCATATTATCACAGACTCTACCTTCAGGCCATTCCAGAGGGTGAGAGAGCACCATCATATTCTCAGAGGGCAGGGGTATCAGATGCGGTACTTGATAGGAGAGCCATGCCTCCTCCACCACCACGAGCTCCTCACGAGGGTGGTAGCGAGTCCTAGGGTTAGGTCTTAAGTTGATAGATGTTTAGACATATCTTGAGACATTGATCCAGATTATGGGATCCCATATTGTATATTGTATCATGACATTGATGTATATATGAGATTACTAGATGTTCGATTGTATCATGTGTTTATGTCTCTCTTGTGATGGATGTATCATTTTATGTATATTGTCTTGTCATTTTGCTCAAAAATGCTTATGTGCATGCTTATGTATGTTCTCTCTCATAGATGTATGTTTAATTCTCGTGTGTATGATATAGACTCATGTTTTTGGAAATGACAGTTGTGATATAGATATGATGATATGATTAACCCCTTGTGATGAACAGGAATAGGTTCGAGATGAAAAAGACAAGGAGTGAAAGACATGATCGAGAAGAAGGAAAGGTGAGCGCAGTTGGCTGATAGGTCCACGTAAGATGAAAAGGAGAGCTCTCTCCATGTGCAAGATGCAAAACTAGACTAACATGACCCTAAAAATGCAAGCTACTATGAAAGTGGTTGACTTGCAAGGTCACAAAGCTTATAGACATCTAATTATCATCATCGAGCATTATTGGTAGCGTCGTAAGATCATACAATGCACACTAGCATAACTATGTGGATATGAATATGATTTTTATCAGATAGAAATGTGGAAATCCCACCTAGGCATCAAAGAAATGGAGGTCAAGATGACTAATGTAGTGAGATTACCTAAGTTTGATATGGTGAGATTATGCTTGTATCAAGACACATGAAAGTCAGGACAACTAGAAGCATGCACTCGCAAAACAATCAAGGATAATACCTTGTCAATCCATAGTGTCAAGTAAGACTAGCATAAATGCTCATGACAGTTAGGATCAACAAAATATACCCACAAGCAGATAAAGAAATAAAACATGTTCTCATACCCTCAGTCTTCTAGCTATACATCATCAAAAACTTCTCAGGGAGAGACCACTCATCAAAGAAATCATCATAGACAGCACACAAAGAAAAATAAAGTCATCATATCTCAAGCGAGTTGATTGTTGAAGTGCATGTGTGTTGGTCATAGAGTCAACTCTGAGTATCACATCTGCTTAGTGAGAAATATCAAATCATACTTAGACTATTGGGAAAGACATCTGATAAGTGTTAAGAAACACTCGACGCAAGGGTAGTGTTGAAAAACACTGTTTGGGGTGGTGTTGAAAAGCACCTGTTTGTGAAATGCCCCAAGAGACAAACGCACCTAAAGGACCTATGTGAACAGTTATGCCCCCTAGACAAAGACAAAGACCAATTCCAGACTAAGCCAAATAAGGTCAAGGCATCATGGAAAGTGGCTAGGTGTCGAGGACACATGCTAAAAGACAAGGGTGCAAAGGCCTCAAGTAGCGCCTGTTTCCAGGTTTTCACCACTTGGAGATTTTTTTGATTTTTTCAAGTTTTTTGTATTTTTGCTAACAAGGCGCCTGTTTCCAGGTTTTTACCAAGGCACTTTTTCTATTTTTTTTGAATTTTTTGCATTTTTTAATTTTTTTATATTTTTTCAGGATTTTTTATACTTTTTAGGATTTTTGCAGCATCATATATCAATATTTTTGATATTTTTTTAGGATCAATAAATATGTACAAAGGATGCCCCCAGACAGAAACGGGCATCAAAGATAGAACTTCTTGAGGTGCATAATGTTGATGGGATCAGGGAGCTGTTCTCCATCTGGATCTGACAGTAAATATGCACTTATACCAAAAGCAGTTGTGATGACATATGGTCCAAGCCAGTTAGGTTCAAACTTGCCCTTTTGTTCTCTGTTCTATTGGTTCTTAGGGTTCTCTCGCAAAATAAGATCACCTATTTGAAATTCTCTAGGGAGAACCTTCTTGTTGAATGCCTTGGACATACACTTCTGATACACTCTCATATGATCAAAGGAAGCCTTACGCTTCTCATCTAGAAGTTCTAGTTCCTGTAACCTCATGGCGCGGTAATCCTCATCTGTAATCAAACTTTTGAGTGAGACTCTAAGTGATGGTATCTCAACTTCTAAAGGCAATACCGCTTCAGTGCCATAGGTAAGAGAAAAAGGAGTGGCTCTTGTAGGTGTGTGAATGCTTGTCCTATAAGCCCATAGTGCTGGATTGATTTGTAAGTGCCAATCCCTACCATTCTTGTGCACTGTCCTATGAAGAATTTTAAGAATGGTTTTATTAGAGGCTTCTGCCTATCCGTTTCCCTGTGGAAAATAGATGGAGGACCAATGTTGCTTGATTTTAAATTTTTTGCATAAATGCTTTAGGTCCTTATTCTTGAATTGACCTCCGTTATCAGTGATAATCTCAGAAGGCACTCCAAATCGGCAAATAATATGATTCAAGATGAACAAAGAGATAGTCTTCCCTGAAGCAACAAAAAGTGGCACAGCTTCCACCCATTTTGTGAAGTAGTCAGTGGTAGTAATAATGAACTTATGTCCACCTGATGAGTTGGGATGAATCTGCCCAACTAGATCAAAGGCCCAGCGCTGAAATGGCCAATGAGAAATAGAAGGGATCAGGTCCCTTCCTAGAGCATGAATCAAGTTTCCATGTTTCTGACATTTTTCACAAGACCTAGCAAAGGCTACTGCGTCTATCTATATTGTGGGCCAATAATATCCCGCCCTAAGCAACCTTCGGGCCATGGTAAGACCATTAGAATGTCCATCACAAATGTCCTTGTGGATGTCAACTAACGCTTGGTTGGATTCCTCCTTTTCCAAGCACCTAAGGAGTGTCCCATCTAAATCCCTCCTATATAAATCACCAGAGATAAGGGTGTGGCGAGAGGCATTATGGATGAGGTTTTGGCATTCAGAATGGTTGAATGTGTCGGGGATGATGCCATCACAAAGATATAAATAGATAGCACCCTATCGGGAAGACTCGTGTGTGACAATGGTACAAATGACATGGCTTTCGGGTGAGTCAAAGATGGGACAGTGTAGCTCTTCCACCAGGAATTCAAATCTTGATTCATGTGTCTCCAACTGAAGAAGTGAAGCTAATGTGGCCATGGCATCTGCAGCTTTGTTCTCTGTCCTAGGGATCTGTTGAAATGTCACAAAGGTAAAGTAACGTTTCAATGAGTCAACCATCTTTTTGTAGGGTATCAATTTATCATCCTTGGTTTGATACTCCTCATTGATTTGGTTGATGATTAACTGGGAATCCCCAAAGACATGTAACTCTGTGATGTTCCATTCTATAGCCATTCTCAAGCCATTGGTTAAAGCTTCATATTTTGCAATATTATTCGTACATGGGAATAAAAGTTTGTAAGACTTTGGAATATTGTACCCATGTGGAGAAACAAATAATACTCTAGCACCTGATCCATTTTGCATGTGGGAACCATGAAAGAACATTTTCCAAGTGCGAGTAGTCATATATAAGATGTGTTCATCTAGGAATTCCACTTGAACATGCATACTATCCTGAATTGGGAAATCAGCTAATTGGTCAGCAATAGCTTGCCCTTTTATGGCCTTCCTTTCAACGTACTCTATGTCAAATTCAGTTAAGACCATCATCCATTTAGAAAGTCTACCCGTGAGGGCAGCCTTACTAAGCAAGTATTTAAGAGGATCAATTTTTGCAACCAAATGTATGGTATGAGCAAGCATATAGTGTCGCAACTTTTGAGAAGCAAACACCACTGCAAGACAAGACTTCTCAATGTTATTGTAATTGATCTCATAGGAGACTAGAGTATGGCTGATATAGTATATGGCCCGTTCTTTCCCAGTATCATCTAATTGAGCTAACAATGCCCCCAAGGAAGACTCTGTTGCTGAAATGTATAGAATCAAAGGCTTCCCTGGAATAGGAGGCATCATAACTGGAGGATTAGCCAAATACTATTTTATTTGATCAAGGCTCTTTTGGCATTCCTCATTCCATACGCAAGAAGCACCCTTATGCAGTGTCTTATTAAAGGGTTGTTCTCTATCCGCCAGCTATGAGATAAACCTCCTAATTGACTGGACTCGTCCCTGAAGACTTCTCATCTGACTAATGTTTCTTGGAGGTGGCATGTCTAAAATTTCTTGGACCTTTTCGGGATCAACCTCTATACCTTTTGCTAATATTATAAATCCTAAAAGTTTACCTGAGGTGACACCAAATGCACACTTCTTTGGATTCAATCTGAGTTGAAATTGTTCCATGCGATCTAGAATTACTTCCAAATCATCGAGGTGTGTGTCCCATTTTCTTGATTTTGCCAGGGTATCATCCACATAATCTTCCATGTTTTTGTGCATCATATCATGAAAGATAGTGGTCATAGCTCTTTGGTAGGTTGCTCCTGCATCCTTTAACCCAAATGGCATGACGTTCCAGTAATAGGTTCCCCATGCACATGTGAACACTATTTTCTCTTGGTCTTCGGGAGCTATTTTAATTTGATTATATCCTGAGAAACCATCCATTAGAGAGTATATTTCATAGCCCGCTGTCATGTCCACTATCATGTCAATGTTTGGAAGTGGAAAGTCATCCTTTAGGCATGCTTTGTTTAAATCTCTAAAATATATGCATACATGAATGGACCCATCATGTTTGGAAACTGGTACTATGTTTGAGATCCATTCTGCATAATCAATGGCTCTGATGAATTTAGCTCTCAAAAGTTTTTCTAATTCCGCTTTGACAAGGAGAGCTACATGTGGATGCATTTTTTTGAGTCTCTATTTCACTGGTTTGACTCCTGGAGCTATGGATAAGTGATGCATTATAAGATTTGTGTCAAGCCCTGGCATGTCTGAATAGGTCCATGCAAAATTAATTTTCTTCTTTTGTAAGAATTGTATATATGCCTTGGTCTCTTCGTCTGATAAAGACTGAGCAAGATGAACTATTTGAGGAGTTTCTTCTGTGTTCAAATTAACTGGTTTTGTTGGCTCAATAAATACCGATGATCTATCTTGAAAATAACTCGGCAAGTTATTAAGTACCCCATCCTTAGGCACCTCAAAGAGGTTTTCACCTGCGGATGCATCATCTCTTTTTACTATTTTTGGTTCTGATACCACCACAAAGTGGTTTTCGCCATCAGACCTATTTTTCTTTCTTTTTCTTTTATTTTTAGATTGAGGTACTTAATATCAGGCTCCGTCATACTTGTTGTTGGTTCACTGGTGGAAGAAGCCATGGGTTCAAGAGCATTCAGATAGCAGGCAAGTTCATAGTCATTCTAAAAAGTGAGGAATCTAGGCTCTTGATGGCGCTGAGACCAGTCAATTAGGTCATAGTGAACAAGGGGTAGGTCAATGACTGGTTTAATGTTATTTATGTGAAAGGTGTTATCTCTAGTGACCATACAATTGGGATTCATCAAGTCTTCTCCTAAGATACCTGAATTAGGACTCATCCTACCAAACGAAGCTTCGTCCACTAAGGCAATTTGAGGAGTACAATCCTCTAATCCTACACTAAGCTCTCTGGCCGCATCGGGTTGAATACTATATGTATGGACAACATCCATGTCCAAATCAACCGTTGCATCTGAAAGTGAATCCCATTCAAACTCATGTGAGTCTATTTCTGAATCATCATTTGGGCCTCGTGATTTAGAAGCCTCAAGGTTGGGAAAGGTTTCCCCTTCTCTAATGCTAGCATTGTTACTATCCATCGCAGCTAGGATAGCAACATTTTCCATTGTCAATCGAGCATTCATATAGTCACTATCCGTCGTAGCTGGGATAGTAGGACCGTCAATTATCAAATCTTTTGAATCTCCCCAAAGGAGATTTGTTGAAGGCACCCAATCATTAGACATGTCGTGTTGATTAGAAAGATCAGGTGTGTAGTCTAAATCACTGTCACTGTCCGTCATAGCTGGGATAGGGACACCTTTCTTCTTCTTATTTTCAAAACCTAAGCCAACTGTTGACTTATTCTTTCATCCAAAAAGGGCATGGTCAAGAGGCTCAACTTTAGCATCCAACCTATGGCTAAGGGGACCATATCCTGGATAACCCATATTCTTAACCAGTGTATACCCTCTCCCATAAGTTTTAGGTGAAGGAGTAAAGTTCTTGTTGTGTTGGTATTTTTCCTCATGATAGATCCAGTCCCTTACGGCAACTTCCTCTTTCTTGTCCTGAATAGGAACCGAAGACTCAACAAATTTTCTAAATAATGTCATTGCTGATGATGAAGGTTTCATATTTGGTGATGGTCTCCCATAAGACCTAGGAGAGATTGACATTTTTGTAAAAGAATCAATTTTATAATCTCCCATCCCAAGATCTATGGTCTTAAACTTCTACTTGCATTGTTCAAGTGAACTACTAGGACTGTCAGCTTCCCTATTCAAAGGTACATGTGATCCAGCAAAAATGTTATTAACTGACAAAGCACTATCTCCAGGTATGCAAATTTCTACACCATTATGGGGAAACTTAACACACTGGTGATACGTTGATGGGATTGCTTGCATTTCGTGAATCCATAGCCTACCTAGAAAAATGTTGTAGGCTAAAGGTCCAACATCAACAATTTGAAATAAGATATCTTTTTCTACTGGACCAATGCGAATAGGCAAAACGGCTAATCCCTTAGAACTTCTTTCTGCTTCATCATATGCCTTGATTGTGATCTTTTTCCTTGTGTCAATGATGTCTTCAGAATATCCTAGAGCCTTTAACAAAATCATGATACAAATATTGAGCCCCGCACCCCCATCTATCAATACAGACCTGACACGGGTTTTATGAATCATGACTTCGATGTGTAAGGCCAAGTTATGTGGGTGACTGATGGATTTTTCATCTTCTTCTGAGAAGGTGAGGTAATGAGGGCTAGCCAAATGGTTGACCATATTTTGGAATTGATCAATATCTAAGTTGTTAGGGACACTGGCTGCTCGCAAAGCATCTTCAAGGACACGCTTATGCTTAGGGGATAATTCTAAAAGTTCAAAAATAGATATCTGCATGAGTGTTCATTGTAATTGGTCGATAAGATTATAATTGGAATCAAGACCAATGACAGATTTAGGAGGAACGCCCTTGGGCATGGGCTGCTTAGACTTGCTAGTGCTAGGACCTCTGATAATAATGGGAGCTTGAGCCTGACCCCTAGTGACAGCATTGAGGGACTGGGGCATTCTTCGTGAGTGAGGACCTCTTATCACCATAGCGGGTCTTTCATCAGTCATAGGAGTTGAGTCCACATCATATCCATAAGGATCTTTCCCTCTCATCATGTTGATGTTATCGTCATCCACTTCAAGCATGTTAATCACATTTTCAGCATTTGTGTATGTATAGTTGATAGCAGCCTTACCATGCTTGTTGTTAAAATTTTCCCCTTTTTCATATTTGGGCAAGGGTTCCTTAAAAGCCTTATGATCCGCATTAGTGGTTAAACCATCAACTTGTAATCACCCACTTTCAATGAGGTCTTGGACAAGATGTTTAAGCCTAAAACAATTTTTGATATCATGTCCAATTCCATTGTGGAAGACACAAAAGGCTTTCTCATCCCACCAATGAGGTTTGGGATTGGGTATGCGGTGCTTGGCAGGATCCTGAGGTTGCGCCAAATTATGAGCAATTAGTGTTTTGAAAATGTTGGCATAGGAGTCCCCAAGTTTGGTGAATTGTCTCTTTTCCTTCTTGGGTTTCCCTTGATACTTGGATTTATTCTCTTGTTGTCCTGAGGACGCTTGTAGTTTCATGGCTTGTACCGCATTGGAGAGATTAAGAACTCCTTCATTCTAAGGTTGTGGTGAGTCAACAAATCCATCATTGACCACCTATTTATTCTTGTTCCAATAGGAGTTCTTTTTGTCCTTATAACCATGATTGTTGTTGTTTTGGCCATTGTTGTTATTAGTTGATTTAGGCAAAATTCCTTGTTCTTTTAGGACATCCTCTATGCGACATGCCACTTATACCATGGTATTGAAAGAATTAAATGGTATCTTTCTTACCTCGTATCTTAATTCTGGCACTAAGTTACTCATAATGATGTCTATTCTTTCCTCTTCAGGAATTGTCCTGGGATATTTTGAGCACAAATGCCTCCATCTTTGTAGGAAAGTGACAAAAGGTTCTCCTTGATTTTGTTTAAGCTTGCACAAATCAAGCATTGTGACCGACCTTGATAGATTATAAGCAAAATGCTGAACAAATCTTTGGACAAGTTCTTTAAATGACTTTACTGGAGGAGTAAGGTTGGTGAACCACTCCATGGCTTGGCCTTTGAGACTCCTTGGAAATAATCTCATCAAGTAGGAGTCTTCATGATGAAAAGAAAAGCTCATTATGTAGAACTGTCGAACATGGTCATGAGGGTCACCAATGCCATCATATTTGTCATAGGTTGGAAACTCAACTTTCTTAGGGAACTCAACCAACACCACACTCTTGTCAATAGGGTTGGGACATATGGAGTCCAAATTAAATGTGCTCTTAGGAGCCCTCATCCTTTCTATGACCTTCTGCATTTGCATGATCACCTCATTGGTTGAAGGATTCTATTTCTTAATCTTTTGGTGGATGTCAAAATCATATGGAACTTTAGCACCTTTGTTGATAAGGCTTTCCAATAATTGATCCTTATTTTGTTCCACATATCGTTCCACATATGCTTGAAAGGATGGTTCTTGTTGCATAGTCATAAAATCCATATGGTCAAATTTGGCATAACTTCCTCCATGTTGTGAGCCATGATGTGCTTGTTGGGAGGGTTGCTTTGAATGTCTATGAGGTGATCATCTCTTATGATGATCATATCTTGAAACCCTTCTTCTTCTAGGACTTGGGGATCATGAGGGTGTCCTTGATCTTCTTCTAGGACTTGGCGAAGGGGGAGATGGGGGTGAGTTGGTCCCACTATTGGTTCCCCTCCCGTTGAATAAGCTTTGGAGTTGTTGTGCATAGAGTCTATCTTCTTCTTCTTGGGTGACTCTTTTCTTTATGTCCAACAGCGCACGTTCCTCTTCTTCTAGTTGTCTGAATTTTTCCTTTTTAGCAGCTTGTTCATCCAAATAAGCTTGCTTCTCCCTCTCAACGCTTCTCAATCTTGTATTTGCATATCGAGAGGTGTCTTTAAGTGGGGAGGATGGTCTTGAATGCCTTATTGCATTGGCTGCGTTTATGTGGTGATCACTAGATTCATTGTTCTGGTCCTCGTGTTGTGACCTTGAATTTGAGTGAGCTTGCTTATGATGTCTCTCAGCTCGTTGGTGAGCAACAAAATACCTCACGTTGTTGGGAGGTGACCCGGGTGGACTAGCATGAGAAGAACCACCGTACTCTCTTCTATGTCGTTGGAAGATATCCTCAAGAGTTTGATTCATGGCTTCTCTTTGTTGTCGGGTGAAAGTGTAACTCATGTCCATACTTGATGAAAGTGGTACAAAAGAGGTGCTCACTTCACTAGGATTAGCTTTCGGATTAAAACAAACCTCAGATTCACTCTTAGGTGATTGATCAAAAAGGGGTCCTTTTCCCTTATGCTGTCGATGAGTCTTGATAGGTGGTAACTAGCTAAAGGCAACAGGGGGTCGCTTCCCTTGATTGACTTGGTACCTTGTCGTAACTGACATGAAAGAAAGATACTCTCAATGATAAGGTGACCTCTCAAAGTGTCAGCACCAAACTAGGATAATCAAAGTCCTTTATTGTCCAAAGAGAAATGAGAAGATAGAAAAGGGGCTTTACCAACACTGTTAAAGAGGTGCTTCAAATCAAAGGGTGACTACCCTTGCACTTTTGAACTAGGAGGTTGGACTAGGCCAAAATATGATTGAAATTGAGATTTAAGTGAAAGCGATTTGGACAATAAGAGCACTAAAATTTTCTAAGAATGTAGCTAACAATCTTAGAGATGAACCTTGGCACCAAGAATGACCTTCTAATTTGACAATTATTCCAAAGTGATTTCATAAATCAGATGATGCTATCCCGGAGGACTAAAACCAGAAATTTAGAGTCAAGACAGGTCTCAAATGTCAGAGCAAGAAGCCTACTCTAAGACCTAACCTGATTAACAGCAACTGAAACTGACCCAATTGCAAGCATGACTGAAATTACCCAGGTGATATACCCCAGGCTCCTGGGGTGATATACCTACAACCACATGATACTTCACCTTATGCCAGGTGATATACCTTATAATAGTCAGGTGATATACTCTAGGAAGGTCGGGTGATAGTCTGCCAAGGGTGAACTATCGCGCGATATTTCTTCTCAAAGCAGATGATATTTTTTGAACCCGCGAAGTATCGCGCGATACTTTTCTCTAAAGAGCGTGATACTATTGCAAGATTACTTAACTCTTGACCAGAACTATGTAAAATTTGTGTTTTTGGGTTTGCTTGGTCAAAATTTTTGGTCTGAGGGTTGATGTTTTCGATTTTAGTCACAATATCAGCAGAATTTTGGCAGGTTTGCAAACAGTGAGGGATCAAACATGTCTCAAAACACTTGAAACAAGGGCAAAAGCAACCTTGCCAAGAGAAACACTTGTGATATCAGAACTAAAAAAACACCTTATGAATGCTACCGATCATTTGTATGTGAGAATGTTTACACTGGCATCACACAATCAAAGACAATTCAAGCAAGTCTATCCTAAAAAGTCAAGGCTTAATACTTACCAACTTAGCCCACAACTTGATGCCCCCTTGCCTCACACCAAGTGGTTACCCACAAGAGATGTTGGCTTTGTCATGGAAGTGTCAAATGACACAACCAAAGGGACACATATGGTGAGTATCTTAAGGTGATTCGGGTAAACCACTTGGATCAATCCTTGCACTAAGAAGATAAGCGGCTAAACAAGGTGGCTTCTATCTAATGGTTCTTAATAAGGATTTCCGTTCACAACACCCCTCTTACTCCTCATAACGGACTAGGACCTCGCAGCCTCAAGAGTACCTTAAGCATTTTTGTTCAATGTTTTCCCCATGGTCGCAATCCCATGAGCTACTCACATCAAATGAAGATAAGTGTTATGTCTACCAAAGTTTTTGGTGTCCTTGATAGCCTTGAGATTATAGTGAGTTGGAATCACTTGCCACCAAGGAAAATGATGACAAGGTTGTCCCCACTTGAGTTGTTCCTCTGATTGCTCAAGAGCAAGCCCGCTAAAGGATTCCTAAACTAAACAAAAAGTGGATCAACTCTTGAGGTTCAAGGTTTTTGTTTCACCACAAGAGTGAAGAGCATACTCCCCTATCTCAAGAATCTCTCTCAAACACACCAAACAAAGAGATTCAATTACTCCCTTGCTTCCAAAACCTTAAGATGGGTCAAGATTTTCTAATTCACCTAAAGGTGAAGAGCATACTTCTCCTACCACCTCAAAATCCCTTTCACAAAGTTTTAAAAATTCCTAATACAATTAGTGAATGCCACACTTGAAAGGAAAGCAAATAAACAAGCAAGATTTTTTTTTGTTTTAATGCTTTTTGGGTAGCCCTGCAAAAACTGTTAGTAGCCCTCTTTGACATGCAATTTTTGGCAAACCTCTCAAGCAAAGGCACCTACAACCACAACTAGTTAGGCTCACAATGTTAGCAAAATCTAAAATCTCAATAAAAATAATTGCAAGAAACTGATTTACCTAAGCTAAAAGATGCAGGTTAGACCTATCTAAATACAGTAAAGCAAACCAACAAACTAAATATGATCAGATTCAGATGATAAAGATCAAACTACAGGTCTTTGTCAGATCAGGCGATATACCCTGAACTTCACCAGTATCACGCGATATAGTTTTCTATACCCGCGTGATATACCTCGGTTCGAGTGATATACTGCACAATAGGCAGGTGATACTTCGCACGACACCAAGCGATATACCTCAATACTGCCATGCGATTCTTCTCTGGCACGAAGTGTCACACGTGTATAGTGAGGTATATCGTGCGATATACCTAAGAAGTATCACGCGATACTCTGAGACAGAGAACCAGAACCTGTAAAATTTCTAAAAAATAATCCGAAAAATGATGAAAATGCAAGAAACTAAAGGGCAAAGCCTATCTACTCAGCCCCACGGTGGGGGCCAGAAATGTACACACTAAAATGGTGCACTTTTATGAACCATTACATGGAAGGTTGCTCAAGAATGAGGCCTTAAAAAGTGGCTCATAGCTCTCTATGCATGGAGTTGCAAGGGACTATGATATATTTGCTCTCAGCTAGAGCTACAAGCTTGTGACCTTGCTAGTCAACCACACAATGAGAGATTCAAATGAAGACAAGGGAAAGAGTGCCAATATCCTCAAGAATCACTATGAAAATGCAATGCAAACTAGTCTATGGAAATGAAAAATGCAATGCAACTAAGCTATGAAATGGAAATAACAAGTGTTACAAATCCTTCCTATTTAGACTATGTGAGATTAATCTATTGCATCAAAGGAAACTAAACTAGATGCCATGAAAGCTAAAATGCAAGAATGAAAGAATAAGAACAATAAGGTTTCCAAAAGCTCCAAAAGTCTCCAAGAATTTCTGCAGCATAAGATTAGTATTCAAAAACATGATATAGAAATGGAGGAGAGAGCTTTCCTTTTATAAGAAATGCAAAAGAATGGACCATTGAGATTAAGAGGCAAAAGTCTTAATCGGCAGTGGAGGTTGAAAGTGGAGCAATCCATGTGCACAAGTATCCTCCAATGAGAAAATAGGAGTTGGCTTTATGTCCATATGAGACAAAAAGTGCTTTTCTCCTTTTTGTAAAATAGGAATAATGCTTTATTTGTGCAACTTAGGACAAGAAGAAAGGTGGGGATTTTTATTTAATTAAAAGGGGAGAAAATATTCCTTTTAATCAAATAAAGACTTAGGATAAATGATTAGCCCATAGGATAAAAATCTAATATATGATCGAAATTAAGACTTGATCAAGGAATTGATAATGTTGAAAATATTGATTATTGATAAAAATGATTCAGGGTTGATAAATCAAATAAATGGGGCCCAAAGTCTAGGTGACCATTTTTAGGTGCATACAATAAGTACAACTATTTATACCTTAAATCGAGTACAAACCAAGAAAGGTACAAATGTTACACCTTTTGAGTTATGGCATGGTTATGCACCTAGTGTGAAGTATTTTAGAGTCTTTGGGAGTAAATGCTGTATATTGAAAGATAATAAGAATGGAAAATTTGATACAAAAAGTGATGAAGGCATATTCCTAGGATATTCCACTAAGAGAAAAGCTTATAAGTGTTTGAATTCTAACACTAACAAAATTGTGGAAAGTGAAAATGTTAGAGTTGATGAATATGTAGAGAAAAATGAATTGGAGTGCAAGCAAGAACCTAAATATTATAGATCTTTTGTATACATGGAAGAAGGAGAATAAAGAAATACACTTGCACCAGATGCAGAGTCACGAGTGGGTGATGTTGCTGAGCATCGAGAGGATGTTTCCAAGCAAGAAGAAGTAGAAAATATATTCACAAAAGCTTTACCTAAGGAAGCTCATGAATATATAGGAGGTAAACTAGGGGTGATTCCCCTAACTAAGGCTACCTAGTCAAATAGGAGCACTACATCAAATGTGCTAATCAGAATATTTGACAAATTGATGTAGAAAAGGTCACACTTTAGGAGCTGTCTAGAGTTGTGAGAAGTAAGGAAAAGATATCAATCAGTCATAAGCAAGATGATAGAGGGAGTATACAACATACATAACTGACATGAAGATACATAATAAATATGTAAGCTTTGGCATTATTTTCAAATAGGGAGAGAATCATAAATGAAGAAAAAATGGAGTTATACAACACTAAGGGAGAAGATTGAATGAAGCTTGAGGGAGAGATACAAAAAATATTCAAAGGGAGTAGTTGAGCAAGTGGTCATGCAAGGAAAATTTGTGAATCATAATGAAGCTAAGGATATTAATATAAAATTTTGATGCACATAAATCTTTTGGATTTTTTGGTAAATCATGTGTTATTCATATGGTGTTACCATCAATGCCAAAGAGGGAGATTGTTGGAAACTATAATTGAAACAATTGTTATATTGCCATTGATGTCAAACCTTAATTGGTAAGACAGTTTCTATCTAGGATGGTACCATATCTTTTGGTTGATGAAGAAGAATTTGGGATGAGGGAGATAACAATAGGACGCAAGGAAAGGTTGATTTATGTGTTATTTCAATGGGTACTTGATTAGTTGGTACATTGACAAGGTAATGTGTTATTTATCTAAGTAAGAAGAAAAACTAAACTGTAGGCTTAACCGAGCAAAAGTGAAGAAATATAGTTAAAGCCAAGTGATTTTAGTGTTGATCGAGTGCCAATATATGCCAAGTAAATCTAGTGTTGACCAAACATTAGTAATTGTTGAGCATTAGGAAATCACCGAGCAAAGATAATGTTTATCGAGGAAGACAGTTTGCAGTGATGATTGAGAAGATGAACACAGTATTGACTGAGTGTCAGTAATTTACATTTGGAGAAAGAATTAAAAATCCCTTATGACATAGTTGAATTCTTGGGATTTGTAAAATGTGTTGACATTATTAATGAATTATATGCAACATTTAATGCATGGTAAATCATTTTCTTATGAGTTAAGAATGATATCTAGAGGAAAAGATGAAGAACATAATGATGGAAGGATTCGATGAATTTGACCTAAACCTAAGATCTACAGAGGAGATTAAGAGGAAAAAGATTGATCTACCTGATCAAAAAGGTATAAGATTAACCTAATTGTGAGGTTAGAGTATGGGCTGAAGAGGTTGATGTTATTGACTGATAAGTCTAAGTAGAAGACTGAAGGTGAAAGTGTGAAGAAGCTAAACCAAGTTGTGATTTCTTGAAGAAAATTCTAAGCAGATCAGTGATGGAGATGAAATGAAGGTCAGTTAGTAAATCAGATTATGTGTGAAGTGGATCTGTATTTGTAAAGTGAGTTGTATGTTTTTAAGATTATAAAATACTGTTACTTTCTAACCATTGTATCAGTCTAAATCCTTTAATCAAGGTTGACCTAACAATCATTTTGTATAAATATTTTAATCAAGATGATAGTTTGTTGAATGTTCTTAAGTCCTCTAACAAGGCCACTCTTAACAGGGTAATTAAATCTTTTAACTAGGTCACACCTAGCAGTGTGTTTTTAAACCTTAATAGGGTTGACGTTTCACTAAGCTCACTTTAGAAGAGTGAAAATCAGCAGCATGTTACAAAGTGGTTTTTCCCAAATTGAGTTTCCATAATAAATCTTGGTGTTATACTTGTGTGAATGATTTTGATGTGGATGTTGTTAAAATTTTTATATTCTGCAAGTTAATTACTTTTGGACAATGGACTGCATGTTAGATGTTTCTGATACATGTTATAAAGATCGAGTTGAGTTGGTGATTAGATCTAAGTTTGTTGAAGTGCTAGAAAGTTCAATTGGTACATCTAGTCCTGAGAACAATTGATTCACCCCCCTCTCTGTTGTGCTAAATCAGTCTAACAATATATATATATATATATATATATATATATATATATATATATATATATATATATATATATATATATATATATATATATATATATATATATATATATAGACACACACACACACACACACACACACACACACACACACACATAGAGAGTAATCCTTATGTTTCTTAGAAGTTAAAAAAAAGTCTTATTTTTATAAAATATTTACGCATCATGTGGATATATATATATATATATATATATATAAATTCTATTTTAAAAAAATTATTAAATAGCCTTGTTAAAAAAAAAAGAATATAATGGTTTTTTTTGCAATAGCAAAAATGGCGTTTTGCTTTGCAAATTCAAAACAAAGTATGTTTACGGTGGAAATACTTAATCAACAATGGCATATTTTTAGATCTACCAGGTTCTAGAGCCAATTTGTTTGGTAATAAAGTATTTGATGGCATCCCTCAACAATCTTATGCTAAGGAGCAACCATGGATCGAAGTTGTCTTGAAAAGGAAGAAAAGGGCTAAGTCTCCCTCATTTCCAATGAACTATCATTCTACATCAAGGCAATCTAATAATTCCTTTGATCTCCCATTAAGGAACAAGTTTTCTCACTTAAACACTACCAATCAAAACACTAAACCAGTCAATAGCCCTATAAAACCTACGTTATACTCTCCCCCACACCGTAGGGTTAAGACTTTTGAATCTCCCTTGTTAGACCGAAAGATGGAAACTAACCCTAGAATGGATAATCTCTCTTCTAAATTTATCCCCTATTATCCTCCCCACCATAGATCAAAACCTCCATCACCCCTTTTGATTGAAGTAGAAGACAATATCATAGAATGTACCCAGGAATTAATGAAACTTAAAGGTTTATTTTTGAGATGGAATGACTATGGCTTACCATCAAGTAAAATTACAGATTGGCTCCAGAAGCGCCTCCAAAATCAGGTAAGTATTTCTTTGCTCACATATGAGTTTATTTTTGTTTATTGTTACAATATAGAAACTGTTAGAATTTAATCTTTTCTTGGTAAAATATGTATTTAAAGGATAAACCAAGGTATCTTATATTGTATTTGTCCTCTAGTCCAAGTAGGAGGACATACCATTTTTGTAATTCCTTTAATAAGGAAAATAAATATTCCTCTTTAAGGGGAATCTCACATTTGTCACACACACAATATGAATGTGGCATTCATCTAAGATGAGAGTTACATGCAAACTCCTCGACTCATCTCTACTTAAAGAGATGCCTCTCACACACTTTCTCAATAATCTTCTCTATTCTCTCATTCTTTCTCTCCATATTGTAATGAGCTTTGAGCTCCAATTCTTTCTTCTTCTTTTGGCTTTGAGCCTCATTCATAATTCACAAGGGGTTTTTCTTTTTTTTTCCCCTTTCAAATCCTTGTGTTCTTGCCTTGGTTCTTGGAGCATTCTTGTGAGCTTGTATTTGATCTCTTGATGGAAAATCTCTCTATCTCTCTCTCTTAGTGTTTGGTAAATCTCTTCCATTGCATACTCTCTTAGATTCTTTCCTTACCTTTTTAATTTTACTTTATTATTCTAACATGGTATCAGAGCATGTTTAATCCTTGCTTTTGAGTGTGCATGCAGGGATAGTTGAAGGATGTTTCAGCTTTGAAAGAGAAAATTTTGTTTTGATTTCTAACCATTGTTTTGTAGGTTTTTCTTCTTTATTTTGCCTGCAATCTAACCTTTTTTTTAATCTTAGATTTGGATGGCTTGCCGCCAGATCTAAGTTCATTTTTTTCTTCTCAAGTTTTCTTAAATCTATTTCTAACATTCTTGTTGCAAGATTTACATTCATCTATTTTTTATTTTATCTATGTTTAATCTGTAGGATACCCTTTTTTTTATATATATATTAACTAGCTTTTTTTTTAATCATAGTTATATCTCTTCTATTTTCATTGTATTTCCCTCTATTAAATCTTTAGTTTGTTTATAGTCTGCTATTTTATATTGCTGTGTGCAACACTGGTTATAAATCTACCAAAAAATCTCATATATCTCTAAGAGATCGCATTTTTTTTCTTATACTAATCTGGTGATATAAATCTTTCTTGACATTGTATATGTTACAATTTTCAGCAATAACGTTTCATATATTGAAACGTTTCATTTTTTTCTCATTACTTTTCAAAAACATTTTCAACTTCAGCCTGTTATTTTTAAAAAATGTTTCATATATTTTCAATACCTTTTCAAAATCATTTTCAATCACTTATCTGTTTCAGCATATCATCTTTATTAACTTTCCCCTGCAGTGCCGTATGCTCCATATCAGAAACTTGTAGTTCTTTCCTCAGCTTTGCGATTAACTCCTCTTTATCCCAGGAAACAACATCATATTGAGCAATAAAAGCACGAAGGACAACACAGTAAGTAAAAGCACAAAGGTCAACATAGTAAGTAAAAGCACGAAGGACAACACAGTAAGCCTCTTGCTCTGCCCGATGAATACGAGCCTCCATATCAGCATCACTTTATATATTCAACAATTTTCCCATTGAAAACCTCCCATTTGCACCAAACCGGTCACCTCCCCTTGGCATTCGGTTCATTTGACATGGTAAAACATTCATATTTGCATCTCTTTTTTGGCAAAGAATCAAATCAATTTTTTTTAAAACATTAAAAATTTCATATTTAAAATGTTCAAACTAGCATTTCAAAGCTTTATCATTTCCTCATTATAATATCCAAGTAAATTATTTTTTCTTATTTGATCTATCTTCTCATGTTTGTATAGGAGTTTTAACATATGTTTTTGTAGTGAAAACTAAATATTTAGAATTTGGCTGAAATTTGAGCTTTTTGTGTTAATCTAAGATTAAATTGCCATTTCACAGGTCTATCATCGATAAAGCTCTCCCCGTACCTTTTCATGTATCAAGTTTATTCCCTTTTCATTTTACTTTTGCGGCTTCCCTGGACAGCTCCTTCACAATAGCAACAAGTGCTGTATAGATACCGCTTTAGTGTGACCGGTTATTAATCAAGGTTTGACTTTTAGGAGTTGGGCGCTTGCTATATCAGAAACTTCCTTTTTCTCAGCAGAGCTTGTTTTCATCATTTTATTATCAAGTAACAACACTATCTTTTATCTTCAATATAGTTAACATTTTTTACCTTTAACATTTTCCTTGCTTTTACCGTTCTCTCTACTTGCGTCTTAGAGGATCCCACATTCCACTGCTTTCCTTTTAAATTTGGACAAAATCCATGCCACCCTGCATTTAGATTCCCCATTTTGCAAAAAATATATAATTGGGTTTTAACTGCACAAACGACATGGCTATTTACGGGGTGCTACAATTTGGGTTTTAACAGAGTTTTCACCATAATAAGTCTATAGAAAAGGGAAAATTGTATGAGTTACAGTCTATGTTTCAATTTGATAAACTTATTGTTAGTAAAATTTCAATTTGATAAGTCAATTGGCACTATTGGTCAAAAGTAAATCATATGCAACCACGTTAGCAATAGAAATGTTCATCTTGTGAGGCTTAAAACACTATTTGCCTTTTGCAAAGTTCAGAGACCAACGCTATTTTCTATAGATCTAATTTCATTTTTTAATCTGGCTCGGCCTTTTTAATCATATTAAAGTCTGGCTCAACTTTTTTAATCACATTTCATTTTTTTATCTGGTATACATAAGTCATTAAATCGTTATTAGGCAAAGTTTGAATTATATTGCTTAGTCTATTAAAAGTTTTTTCCAGGTTAAATCTGTCCATTCTTCTTGTTATTCTCTGCAATTCTACGATTCTTATTTCTGATTTATTTTGGAAGAGTTATTTTTAGATTCTTATTCAGTTTTCTCTGTGTCTTTGCAGGCATTTACTCTGATATCTTACTTATTTTCTACAAGTTTATCTAATTATAGATTTAGTTTGAATGTTTATCCCTATCTTTGACTCACTCATTATTTGTGGTCCTATATTTAATATTGCTCTATTCACTTTGTTCTTTCTCATTATCTTTATCTCAATTCATTTGTTCAAATCTTTATTCTAACGTCAATTATTTTTAAAAATCTTGGTTTTAAAAATAATTCATTCAATTCTATTATTCAAGTTTATCAATTTTATCATAGTATTTAAGTTTAAAATTTTTTTTTTGTTTCTAACTATTTGAGTAAACAAATCCAATTCAACTATTTAACTTTGTTCAATTTATCTATTTATTAAATATTTCACTTTTATCATATTCCTTTTCACTTCTAGCTCCTTGATTTTTTTTAAGCATTTAAGAAAATTTTAAAATTTTCTTCATAATTGTAATTTTATTTTCTTCATCTCGCTACTTTTAACATGTCTACTTTAATTCCAGAAATAAAACTAAATAGTTCTAACTATCATCAATGGAAAACTCATGTTTCCTTTCTATTCCATTTTAAACATTTGCTTGAAGTTGCCACAGATGCGACTACTAAACCAACTGCCTCTGCTGCTCAAACTGCCAAAGATGTCTGGCAAGTTAAGGAATGATGAAGCACTCAGTCTAATTGGACTCTCCATCAGTCCCGATCTTTATGTCTTAATTGGATACTGTACTAAAGTCCATCAAGCATGGGACATCTTGAAGCAAACCTACGATACCTCCTCCGAATCACGTAAGATTCAACTCCAAGAAAACTTGGAAGACCTAAGGTATACAAATTTTAAATCTATGGATGAATTGTTACTCAAGTTTGATGCTATTAGAACTCATTTAAATGGTTTAAATGTTACTCTTATAGATATTATATTAATTACTATAATTCTTAAGAAATGTCTCCCTAAGGAGTTTCAACAATTTATCACTAATATCCACTCTCAGCTTGCTATTTCTAGTTTAGCTCCTCTTTTAACTTATCCCACTTTTCAAAACTTGTTGCGTCAAGAGGAGGCAAAATTATTGCAATTTGGTACTATTAAATCTTTTGAACATGCTTTTGTATCTAAAACTCAAAATCACAATAACAAGTCTCATACTAATCATCATAATAATAATCATCATAACAATAACCATTCCAATAACAACTCTAATTATCGTAACAATAACAATAATCATCATAATAATGATTCTTCAAATAATAATTATAATCATTCAAACAATAGGTCTAATTCTAGGCCATCATACAACCACAATAATTACAATAATCAACAAAATCGGAAACCACATTGTACTTATTGTGGTAAAGATGATCACCTAACCAATAATTGTTTTAAAAAGAAAAATGATAAGAAGCCAATGAATAACAATAATCAAAATAAATTTCAAGGTAATCAATCTCGTCGTGATTTTACTGCTTCTTATAAAACTTCTCATACATTAGAATGGATTATTGATAGTGGCGATTCTCATCATGTTACATCTCATAGAGAAGTTTTTGATTCTTTGCAACCTGATACTACTAATATTCCTATTCAATTAACTGATGACAATAGTTGAAAAGTTGATGGAGTTGGTGATGTTAATGTTCCAAATAGAAAATTACACAATGTTCTTTATGTTCCTAAATTGAAATCCAATCTTCTTTCAGTTGCTCAATTATGTCAAGATTACAAAGTTGAATTTCATAAGGATATGTGTTCTATTATTGATCCTAATACTGTTCTTGTTGTTGCTAATGCTAAGTTGGATCATGATAACTTGTTTAAATTCTATGAGTTTTCCTCTTCTAGGTACTCTTTGAAAGTGAATATTGATTTCAAAAGATGGCATGAAAGACTTGGCCATTTAAATTCTGATTATATTTCTAGATTGCTAAAATCTAACATGGTTGAAGGATTACCTCCTCTTGTTCCATCTAAAATTACATGCATAGGGTGCATGAGTGGTAAAATGAAAAGGGAGCCCTTTCCTCATAGTACTTCATGGAGGGTGTCTCATAAGCTACATCTTATTCATAGTGATCTTTTGGGTCCAATGGAGAACAACTCAATACAAGGTTCAAAGTATGCTCTTACCTTTGTGGATGATTTCACTAGAAGAATTTGGATTTATTTCTTGCATACTAAAGATCAAGTTCTTGGCACATTTTATGAATTTCATATGTTTGTGGAAAGGCAATCTGGTTCTAAACTTAAAATTCTTAGAACAAATAATGGTATTGAATATGTTAACAATGCATTTCATTCTTACTTAAGATCTTTTGGTATAAAACATGAGCTTACTATTCCTTATACACCACAACAAAATGGTGTGGTAGAAAGGAAGCATAGAACTATTGTAGAAATGGCTAGATGTATGTTACATGATAAAGATTTGCATTATAAATTTTGGGCTGAATCAATGGCTTGTGCCACTTATCTTCTTAATAGAACTCCTACTAAAGCTTTGAAAGATATTACTCCCGAGGAAGCATGGTCCGATAGAAAACCAAATTTACAACATTTGAGAATTTTTGGATCTATTTCATATGTTCACACACCCAAACAAAAAAGGCACAGATTAGATTCAAAATATTCTTCATTTATTTTTTTTGGGTATGATGAATTTACTAAAGGTTATAGAGTTTATGATCCCACTACTAACAATGTTCATATTGCAAGAGATGTTTTTATTAAAAAAAATGAAGTACATGATTGTTCCAAGGCCAAAGATGATGAATTTAAAGGGGGCATTCTTGAGCTCATGGAGGACCAACCTCCTATTCTAAACCCTACTCCTAATGCACGTATTTCTATTCCTACTAGTATTAAAAAAGATGATGATGATAGTAACAATGTTTCTACTCCTCATAGTGATAATTTTGCTCATAATGATGGTAATTATATTCATAATGATGATGATGAATTTAATCCTCATAGTGATGATGAAAATGATGAATTTACTCCTCATAGTGATATTTCCATTACTTCTAAGAGAAATCCTAAATGGTTTAAAGATTTAATTAATGAAGGTGATAATTATATTTCTAGAATGGGTGGTCTTAGACTTAGGAGACTTAATTATTGTAACTATGCTTTAATATCTTCTCTTATGCATTCTAATGATCCTCAAACTTTTTCTCAAGCTAAAAATCAACCTCATTGGAAAATTGCTATGCAAGAGGAATATGATAGTTTAATTTCTAATAATACTTGGGATTTAGTTACTTTACCTCATGGCAAAAATCTAGTTTCATGTAAATGGTTATACAAAACTAAGTTGAATGCAAATAATGATATTAGTAAGTTTAAAGATAGACTAGTAGCAAGAGGCTTTTCTCAAGTTGAAGGAATAGACTATAATGAGACCTTTGCTCCTGTTGCAAAAATGCCTACCATTAAAGTTGTTCTTGCTTTAGCTGCAAAAATGAATTGGCCTATTCACCAAATGGATGTTAAAAGTGCTTTTCTAAATGATGATTTGCATGAAGAAATCTATATGTCTCAACCTCCCGACTTTATTAAAGAAAGTCATGAACATCTAGTATGCAAACTAAATAAATCTATCTATGGTTTAAAACAATCTCCTAGAGAGTGGTACTCTAAAATCAATGCTTTCTTTATTTCTCAAAGTTTTTCTAGAAGTAAAAATGATCCTAACTTGTATATCAAGCATAGTGAAGATGACATTATTATTATTATCATTCTTTATGTTGATGATTTGATTCTTACTTCTAGTTCTAACCATTTAATTTTTAATATTAAGTTCCAACTTAATCAAAAATTTCAAATGATTGATTTAGGACTTTTACATTATTTCTTAGGAATGCAAATTTGGCAAACTCCTAAGGGTATTTTTATCTCTCAAAGTAAATATGCTAAAGATCTTCTAGATAGATTTCATATGAATGATGCTAATCATGTTTCAATTCCATGTGAATTAGGAACTAAGTTAATGATAGATATGCAATCTCCATTCATAGATGCTACTCTTTATAGAGAACTTGTAGGTAGTTTAAATTATCTAACTCTAACTAGATCCGATATATCCTTTAGTGTTGGTTTGGTTTCAAGATTCATGTCAAAACCTCAATAAACACACTTCAAAATTGCTAAAAGAATATTACGATACATTAAAGGTACTATTAACTTAGGATTATTTTATGATGCAAATTATGATTTTTCTTTAAAAATTTTCTGGAAAATAGATGCCCTAAACTATTAGGTTTCAATTTTACAGTGTTAGACTGACGTCTGTCCTTTAATCCTAACAATTTGGATGGAATCACAGTATTAAGAGCTATAAAGCTAATCAATATGCCTTTGGAATGCACTAATAAAATTATTCTTAGGAAAATTGGGAACATATTAGGATCCTTTGTTAGATCCATAGTAACCAAATTTCCCCAATCAGAATAAATTATCATAGTGGATATGAATATCTCAATAAAGTCATTACCCCCTATTATAATTAAGAGTGGTTCTGAGTAGTTTAGTTTAAACCCTATTATTATGATAGATTTAGTTAAAGATTTCAAACAAGCTCCAAGAAAAAAAATTCTAACCCAACCAAAGATAGATCCTCCTAATGATGTTGTAATCCAACTTAACGAGGTAGGGAGTGGTTTTTCAATAAATATTCTCATGAATTCCCCCACATAGAACTTAGAAAGTATGGAGGTAATAGGAATGAGAGATATTGATAATATTAGAACTTACCCCTCAGCCTCTCCAGAGCTTCTAAAGAAGCAACAATCAACATTGAATGTAGTCCCTTCCCAACCAAGGAAGATAATCAAATAGAATGAAGTTTTGAGGGATAATTTAGAAGATCCAATTGAAAAAGATATCAGCGTAGAAGAATATAAAAAGTCTCTAATGCAAGTAAAATAACATGCAAAGGTTGTATGTGCAAGATCATGAGGGGCCAAACTATGCCCTTAAGTGGCAATGAAAAAATCAGCAAATCAAGGTTGGTCAACTTGACGTGAAAATTTCAACTAGCTATGAACCTAATATCAAAAATTTGTAAGAATAGAATCTATAGAAAATTGAATTTAGTTTCTAAAATACTAGCCCTTTTTTGAGAAAAAGTTAGTATGATTGGTGAAAAGTATAGATTTCAATGCAGCAGTACAAAAATTTTAGGAAAAAAATAAGAAGTAGGTGTATGTCTGACCACCTTAATCATAATCAAATGATGATATTTTATTATAAGATTTTATATATAAGTAGTAGACTCATGCTTGGATGTGACACATATTTTTTTATAATTTTATTCCAAAAAAATAATTAATTATGAATTTTTTGCTACAACATTTTCAGAATAAAAAAACTCCCGTGTCTGACCACCTTAACTCATTCAAAACTTTACAAAATTCAATTTTATTTTTTTTCCTTATAGCAGGCGAAGCATAGAATGTGACACATTTTTTGGATTTCAAAAATGTTATACCATCTGAAAGTTATAGTTGTTTTTCAATCAGTATATAAATCAACACTTTAGAGGTAGCTCAATTAGAAAATAACTAATAATTACTTACCGAATTCAAAATTTGACAGCAATTATATCGATAGAAAGTTGATAATCTCCTTAAGATACCCTTTTCATTTTATCAAATTCGGGTGGAAAAAAAGTCATTAGCTACATTGTCAAAGTTTTAAACTGACATCACCAATTTTTGGCCCCTCATGATCTTGCACATACCCAGTAGTAGAACATGAATTGAGCAACATAGTTCATAAGGTGCTTTGGAGAAGATAGATTTTTATGAAAATTTAGTTTTATTGGAGGTAAGATCAGGGAATTCACAGGAAGAAGATGGGAAGAAAAAAGATAGTGTATCAAAGTATCAAGCACAATCGAATATCTCAAATTATGAAAAAGGAGAAAAGGAAGATCAGGTTAAGATGGATATGGAAAACCTTCTAGCTCCAATAAAGAGGGAATCAACAAAATATATTATGGATTTTCTAGGGACAAACCCCAATCTGGAGGAAGTTTCAGTAGAGGAGAAGGGATTAAACCAATATATTCTTCCTAAGATTCTAGAAGCTTTAGAGAAAGAAGAAGAGGAGGGGAACATATTTCCCTTGAAGTCTGATGAGCCTAATTCAAATGTAGCCCTTGGAATTAAAACTATGAGTTCTAGGAAGAGTTTCTCGGATTGCACTTTCATTCCCAAATCCAGAGGAAGGAAATCCCTCAAGGAACTAAGAGAAAAGGTTAGTTAGGCTTTAGGAAAAACTAAGATAACTAAATTTATTGATGCAGGGAAGGGGAAGATCCTTCCCAATCAACAATGAAAATCATTACATGGAATGTTAGGGGCCTTAATACCCCTAACAAAAAATGTCTGATCAAAAGGCATCTATCTCTTTTTGAGTTAAAAATTGTCATGTTACAGGAAACAAAATTAGATGAGGATGGTTATAAACTATTAAATAGGAAAATAAGTAGTTTAGAAGTCTATGGTTCCTCCTTGATAGGGGCATCAGGGGGAATTGGCATAATTTGGAATCCTTTGAAATGTAGTTGTTCACCATTAGAAATGAGAACAAATTGGACAAGTGGTAGGGTTATAAGTATAATAAGTAAACTAAATTTCATATTAATCAACATATATGGCCCCAAATTCCTTCATGAGAAAAGAGAGCTGTGGCAAGAAGTCAATGATTTCACTTTAACCCATCCAAATGAAATAATTATTATGGGGAGATATTTCAATGTTATCCTCAATATAGAAGACAAGTTAGGCCAATCAAGGAGCTCATCTCAAACTATGAGAGAATTCAATCAGTGGATCAATAATCTAGAAGCTATGGAAGTTAGAATAGGGAACAATGATTATACCTGGTCCAATAGAAGAACTGATACCTGCATGATTAGAGAAAAATTGGATAGGTTCTTCTTCATTGGAGATATAGCTAACCTTGATTTTGATATGAAAGAAAAGATACTATCCTTCTTAGGATTAGAACATTTCCCAGTAGAATTGGCTTTAATAGCAGCATCTATCCCTAAAAAAAACCCCTTCAAATTAAAAAAATATGGCTTTTAGAAGAAGATTGTCTGAGAAATATAGAAAAATGGTAGAAAGAAGCCTATTTTTAGGGATCCAAAACATTCATTGTGATGTCTAAAATTAAATTAATCAAAAGAAATTTACTTATTTGGAATCAAACCCAATTTGGAAACATATTTGAGGAAAATCTAGCAATAGAGAGTAGGTTAGGAAATTTAAACGAGGAAGTAATATTGAGAGGAATGAATCAATCACTATATGAAGAAGAAAAGCACTTAAGGCTAAAACATGAAGAAATCTTAGCAAAAGAGGAATTTTTTTGGAAATAGAGATCAAGAGAAACATGGCTAGAAGAGGGTGATAAAAATATTAAATTCTTTCATAACAATGCTAAACAAAGAAGATCAACAAATAGGATTTGGAAACTGCGTAAGAGAACAAGTAATGGATAGAAGATCCTAACCTTATAGGAATAGAAGTAGTATATTACTTTGAGAAAATCCTCAATAACACAAAAGGCTCTAATCTGTTGGCATAGAAAATGATACTGAGTTTTATCCCCAGAATTATCACAGAGGACCAAAATAGAATTTTAAATACTAAACTCACAATGGAAGAAGTGGAGGACGCTCTCAGGGACCTTCATTTGGACAAGTCCCGGGTCCAGATGGCTTTCCTGCACTGTTTTATCAAAAATGTTCGTCGTTCATAGGAAAGGAAATTTTAGGGGCCCTAGAAGGTATGGGAAATTTGGGGAAATTATTGAATGAAATAAATAATACCTTTCTTTCCCTAATTCCTAAGAAATTGGATATGAAAAGTTTAGATATTTTAGACCAATAGCTCTATGTAATACTTTATATAAAATTTTGACAAAAACCATAGCCAATAGGTTAAAACCTATCCTTCTGACAATTATATATGAGGAACAAACAAGTTTTGTCCTTGATAGATCAATTCTAGAAGGAGTTATTATTGTCCAGGA
Source organism: Chamaecyparis obtusa (assembly GCA_027943335.1). Taxonomy (NCBI): domain Eukaryota; kingdom Viridiplantae; phylum Streptophyta; class Pinopsida; order Cupressales; family Cupressaceae; genus Chamaecyparis; species Chamaecyparis obtusa. The sequence goes on along the minus strand of BSBK01007029.1, from coordinate 1,371,198 downwards.
GACAATCCATTCTGTCTAGATGAACAAAACCCCTAGTATGTTTATTAAACTTGATATACATAAAGCTTATGATAAAGTATATTAGAGATTCATGTGTAAATGTCTAGAAGCTTTTGGATTCTCTAAAAGGTGGATCAACCTAATCTTTGAATGTATTTCAGGACCTCACATGTCAGTTCTAGTAAATGGATCTCCAGTAGGATTCTTTGGGATCTCTCAAGGTATAAGGCAAGGAGATCATTTTGTCTCCCTTTGTCTTTACAATTCTACTAGAAGCTCTCACGAGTAGAACATAATCAAAGGAGTCAAGATAACCTCAAAACTAGAAGCTAGTACTCATCAACAATTTGTAGACGATACCTTCCTTTTTGTCAAAGCCAACATAGAGGAAGCAAATACCTTTAATAACATTTTAGAATTGTATACAAAAGCATCTAGCCAAATAATTAATGAGAATAAATCTAATATTTTCTTCCTAAATACAAAAAGTGAGGTAGAAGATGATAATTGTAGGATCTTGAACTATAAAAAAGGCTCATTCCCATGTAAATGTCTAGGATTTCATTTGGATACAGGAATAAAAACATGCAATATATGGGAGGAAGTTTGTAAAAAATTGGAAAAAAAGACTAAATCATGGAAAGGAAAATGACTATCTAGCGCAAGAAGGGAAATGATGATAAAGTCAGTCTTGTCAGCTATACTGATACATCAGATGATGTGTTTTAAACTCCCAGAAGGTGTCAAAGAAAAATACTGCAAAAGATGAGATCCTTCTTCTAGCAAGGATCTGGGGAAAAGTTAAAAATGGCCTTAATAGCCTGGGATAACATATGTAGAAGGAAATAAGATGGATGAATCAGTATCAAGAACATAACCCTCTAGAACAAAGCCCTAGGTGCTAAACTAGCTTGGAATATGGTAAAATATCCTTATTCTAAATGTGTGAGGACTCTCAGATATAAATATTTGGAGGGGAATGACAATATAAGTATTTGTAGAGCTCAATCTTTTCCCAAAGGCTCTAGAATATGGAATTTGATCTCAGAGTGTAGAGATATTATAGTGAAGGGTCTATTCTGGGATGTTAAAGATGGAGGTAAAGTTCTTTTTTGGGATGATTTGTGGGGAGGATACCCCTCATTAAGATTAGTTTTAGAAGATGATAGGTCAAACTATTTAGCCATCTCTTCAATGGGAGGTTTCTTAAGAGATTATATAGAGTTTGCAAATGAGGAAAGGTTAGTAGGTTTGAAGTGAAAATCATTAGTGATGAGACTAAAATTGGTCTCTATTTTATGATATTTTATGTTTTGCTCTTAAACATCCCTAAGATATTTGTGTGATTTTTAAGTGCTTAAGTTTGTATATATATGCCATAAGTACAGTTATATCCTCAAAATTTTGGGTAGGAAATAGTATACACACCTTGAAAATACTATATATATATATATACATAATGCAGTATTTCATATAGCTATTTTAATGCATGTTTTAATATTTGGATGAAATTGATTAAGTTGAATATATGAATATGCATGCATATACTACTAACTTGCCAGGAATGAAGGAGCAGCTGGAAAACAAATCGATTACATTAATGAAGGAGTGGAAATGTTTCAGTCACAATTAGAAGACCCATCAAGACAGCCGCGGGATATGCCTACAAAATTGAAGGAATGAATGCTTCAGGGAATAAAGGGGAGCATGATCATCCTATATCTCCTCCACAATTACTATTCTGTTAAGATGATTGTTTTATCTTTATGATCTTCTATTATTGATTGACATGTTCTCCTTCTTTCATGGGTGAATCAGTCAAAATGTATCTGAATGCTTGAACGTAATTCTCTATATATAGGGGAATGATCAATGGAAATCTAGCTAGACAAAATAATGGTGTTACTATTGTATTGAGAAGCAAGTTACTCTTTAAATCCATGTTCTATTGTAATTCACTTTACCCAATATATGAAATGAAAGAGTAATTTGAGTTATCTTATGTGTTCTTAGTTAATTGAAACTGACCAAGGAGGGCCCACTTGGGAGGTGGAATAGATTAGATTAGGAGTAGAGAGTAGTTGAGTTATTTTCAGCATTTGAAATAGTGTTCATTGTTTGTTCCTACAACATTATATCTATGTTTGTCCTACAACATATGCAGAAATAGACATAGTATATGTGTGAGAATGACAGGCAAGCTAGAGTTAGATTTCTGATTATTCGCATTAGTTTATTTGGATAGCTGTGTGTTTTACTTTCTTGCAGAAATATTTTGTTAGAAATAGGAAATACTGAGACGGGGGGGGGGGGGGGGGGGGGTGGGGTGAATCAGTATTTCACAAAATTTTACTTTTGCCCACTTATGGATATAACAGATTACTTTAAAGCATAAGAAACTAAATAGCATACATAACAGTAAATGTAAAGAACTCATAAAACATGATATGTTCTCGAGGAAACCCTAGCCAAGGGAAAACCCCAGTGGGGATGGTACCCACAAAGATCCACTAATCAAAAGATATCCCGTTAAGGATGTTGACCCTGTTAGGAGTCTGTTACAATCATATAGTGTATCAGTCCTGGTTAAGGGACTATAGGCCTTGTTAGAAGCCTCAACCCTATTAGGAGTTGTAGATACAAAACCTAATTACCAGATGAGCTTACTACCCAAACAAGTAATACAAATTTTTACTAATTACAATATGGTATTGCTTACAACTTCGCATCAACAACTTTCACTGCTATCACAATATACAACTATCACAAGTTACATATTACATTTCAAGTATGTTCGGTACATCTTTATTTATACAAGATACAAACATAATATCTTTCTCCTATCAGCTTGCATATCTTTATCCAAGATTAAACATCTATGATGTCATCTCTTTATAATATTAAGTCATTATTTTGACAAGCAAAATAATCCCTTAATTCATTTACTAATTATGTCTTCAAAACTGCTCTGTCGGCTGTACTCTATCATCGGTAAAACAATCATAACTTTGTCCGTACTATCTGTACTCTTTTTCAACTGCACACCATAGAGTCTATGTTCAACTGCACAAACTCTGATCATGCTCTAGTGAACGTTGCCAAAACAAACTATATCGGGTGCTCTGTCAAAAACACTATTTCATACTTAGACAATTTTAGTCTGCGATCTTCCATACTTACTTTCCAGCTTATGCGATCTTCATAGGGAACATATGTTTCCATAATGACAACATTCATGTACATACCTCAACCAAATTTCCAACAATCTCCCCCTTTGTCATTGGTGGAAACATATGAGAAAATTGGCTAAGTGTACAAGTCAAAATCTCAAAATTGTATCAAAATTGTGGCCATAGTATAAAATAAGTATACTATCCTTATATCTCCTCAAAATATACACTTAATCTATAACACTTCATAATACTCCATAAAAATCCCCCTATGAGTATCCTTCCTTATCATATATAGACAATTTTCTAAGTATCTCTCCCCCTTTGACAATAATGACAAAATAAAGGGTGGAAAGGGATATACAAAATTGTGTCAAAACTTTTACCTTACTATCTTATTGCAAAGCTGGTAGGCTTGCAACACAATCTGCAAAATCTGTCTTCCAAGTCTCAAAATCTTTCTCCCATGCCTTCTTTATTGATTTTTCTACATTGAGTAAAGTACTCAATCCGTATGCTGCAATTTGACAAGCTTGAAGGGACTCAAAATTGAACTTTTGAAATCATGTCTTAGCAATAAGACATTCTTCTAGCTACTCTTCTATTATAGTCAACTTGATTGAGACATGCTCTCTCAAGATGTTTATTCTGATAATTTTCCTGTTCTTCTCATCATTCAAAGTCCTTATCTCATCACATAATTTTTTGATCTTTTTCTCAACTGCACTGATCTTTATGTTTATGCTGGTCATTGAGTTTGTCTCTGCTGCAATTTCATCTTGCTTCTCTTTTAGCTTCTTCTCTTCCTCAATTAAAATATTTTCAGATTTTGTACACTGAATGTACAAACACTTTCCAGTCTCAAGATGTTTCCTTAAGTTCTTAATGTGTTTGTCAAGGCTGTCAATGTCATTATTGATATTCTGACTTATATTCTACAACATCTCAGCTCCATAAGCTGCTTGAGCCTTAACCTTAGCAATATCAGTCAAATTAGTGAACTCAACATCAAAAGAATTTATTACCATCTTTGCTCTTTCAAGTGGGTCTGAATCAAAGACTTTTGTAGATATAACACTTTGTAGCTTCTCAATCAAATCTTTTAGGCTACCTTCCAAATTCTTAACTTTCTTGTTCTTTCCAATAATTTTGTTCAAAGAAGTGATCAACTCTAATTGATCATCATCATCAACCTCCTTGCTCAAATCTTCAATCAATGTTCCTATTCCTTTCTCCTTTCTAGTCTTAGGAGTAAGATTGATGTCTTCTTGTGGTTTAGTAGGTGTATGGGCCTCTATTTCCATTTGCACTTCTGTTCGAGTAGTCTCTGTTTCAATACTCTTTTCTTGCTCTCCCAAAACCAAATTGTCAACAATGTTATCCAAACTGTTGAGTACCGCATCATCTGAATCTAAAGTAGCTTTTGTTCCTTCAATGTCCATATATTTTGTGCCAATGTTTATAGAAGAAGAGGGAATATCTTCAACTTCAACTACCTTTGCTACTACCTCTGCCTATTCTGAACTCTGTTTCTCTACTGGTTCTACAACTGATTGATCTTTACTATCTTTTCCTGCTACCAAGTTTTCTAGCACTTGCACAACTACCTGTTCAGTTTCAGTCTTCACTTGTTCATACTGACCTCCATTATTTGTATATTTCTTCTTTTGGTTCTTAATAGGGTTTCAAGTGGCTTGAGGATCTGCTTAAGGTGGTCATCATCTCTTATGTCATAGAACTATCTTATCACATTCTCTCTCATTTTAGTATTATCTTCTTGTGCTCTCATCTTTCTTCTCACAAGTCTGTTGTACAAATCTTCTAGTATCTTTCCATGAATAGTATCAAATTTCTTGTTTGTCAAAATCATATGTGTAACCATTGCATTCTCTAGATTTAATTTGTTAGAGGATCCATATAAATCATAGTATTTGTTCATTTTGGTAAAGTCTCCATGATACATTATATCTTCATTAACTCTTTCTATCCTTGGTTTCCATGATTTCTTCTTTATTGTTACTTCATCATCTTTTATCTCTGCAACTCTTCTAGGTACTGGTGGAACAATTATTTTTTGTCTTTTACCCAGTCCTGAAGCACTTGCCTTCATTCTTTTGCTTGGTGCTGAAAAAGAGGGTTTATCTGTCTGACTAATTTCTTGCTCCTTCTCAGGTTCTTCAACCTTTACCTTAACTTGAATGGATTCTGCACTTGATGCCAAAGGTGGGACTGATAGTATCTCACTCTGCCTTATTGCTTCTGTAGTCTTTCTTGCAATATCAAATTCCTACTCACTCATACCTGATTCTTTTAGAATTTTCTTTATTGTAGACTCCACTCTCTTCTTTGATTGTTTCTCTTCCTTAAGTGTCTTTGCTGAATCAAAGTTTTCATCATATGTTCCAAATCTGTTGCCATGAGCATCCACTTTACTTTTCAACAATCTACTAACATATCCTTCTATTTAAACTTTAGAGATTTCATAGCCAAGAGGGTCTATGAATTCATGTCTAGGTTCTACTGCCTCAATGTAAGTGAAATTAGTATCAACCATAAAACATATATCATCTTTGTATTTCTTAACTAGGGATGGAGGAATTCTTGATCTATTTACCACAATGTTCTGAAAAGTTTTCAACACTAACTTCTTTTCTTCACTACTTTCACATACATTCAGATCTGGTTTCTTGCTTTCACTAACTATCTTCAATATGTTAAATCCAAGACCAGTTTTGTCATAGAATGGTTTTCCATAAGATACTTGCTCATTAATCTTTTCACTGTTTGAATATAGTCTCTCAAGTTGTTGTTTGGATTGAGTCAATTCACCTTTCACAATCTTGTTGTATTTCTCAAGTTCATCATATTGTAATTTGACTTTATCAAATTTGGATGTTACCTTGCCAAGTTTAGATTTCAGATCTTCATTCTCATTCTTTAAATTTTCAGTCTCAGATCTCAGATTGTCATTTCCATCTTTCAAGCTAAGCTTTAGATTTGTTAGAAAGTAAAGACCAACAAGATAATTGAGAGGGGGTGGAGGGGGGGGTGAATTAGTTATCTGATAATTAAACCATTTATCAACTTCAATATCAACTTCAACAACTTTAAACCATATAATCAATGCAATAACCAACCATAGAAAGATAATCATACACAATGACACAATAACACAAGATATGTTAACTAGGGAACCTCTTAATCAAAGAGTAAACCCCGGTGGGAATGATGCCCACAAAATGATGCACTAATATGATGGAGGAGTTGTTAGAGTTGGTAACAATGCACCTTGTTTGATTAAAGGTATAGGATCTATTACTCTTGATGGAAAGACTAATACTGATGATGTTTACTTTGTTGATGAATTGAAACATAATCTTTTGAGTGTTGGACAGTTAGTGGATAAGGGATATCAAGTTTGGTTTACTGAGAAAACTTGTGTGATAAAGGATAAAGATGGAAATCTAATTGGAACTGGATCTAGAACCAAAGGTAATGTATTTTAGTTGAACCCTACTGAGATGACATGTTTGATGACTAAGATTGATGACAGTTGGTTATGGCATAAAAGGTTTTGTCATATAAACTTTGATAATATTGTGAAAGTAAGTTCTACACTTGCAGTAAGAGATTTACCTAAGATTATGAAGCCTACTAACATGATTTAAAAGGAATGTGTGATGGTTAAGCAGAAAAGGAGTTCATTTCCTAGCAAGAAGTTCACATCTACAGAGAAGTTGGAGATTGTTCATACAGACTTGAGCGGTCTTACTAGGACTAGAGGATTCTATGGAGAAAGGTATTTTATGATTCTTGTTGATGATTTTACAAGAATGATGTGGATTGCATTTTTGAAAGAAAAATCTGAAGCATTTGATAAGTTTAAGGTCATGAAGAATAAAGTTGAGAATGAATCAGGAATGAGGATTAAATGTTTAAGATCTGATAGAGGTGGAGAATTTACATCTAAAGAGTTTAACACTTTTTGTGAAGTAAATGGTATTAAGAGATAGTTTTCAGCCCCTATAACACAAAACAAAGATGGTATCTTTATAAGTCAGACAAAGTACTTGAATGATTTGTTGAAAAGATTTAGTATGGAGAATTGTAAACCAGTTGGTACACCTATGGTTACAGGACATAAACTATCTAGTAAAGATGAGACACCAACAGTTGAGCAAAAGAAATATAGATCTATGATTGGTGGATTGCAGTACTTAACACACACTAGACTAGATATACAACATTTAGTTGGAATGGTAGCAAGATTTCAAGCTGAACCTATAGAGTCACATTATGCAGCAGTAAAACGGATATTGAGATATCTTAAAGGCACAATGGACTATGGATTGTGGTATGAAACTTTTGATGATTTTACCCTATGTGCATATACTGATGCTGATTGGGGAGGTAGCATTGATGATAAGAAAATCACTAGTGGTGGAGCCTTTTTTCTTGGAGGAAGATTAGTTTCTTGGTTGAGCAAAAAGTAGAATTGTATCTCACAGAGTACAACATAAGCAGAATATGTAGCAGCAGAAAACAATTGTAATCAAATAATTTGGATGAAGCAGATGTTGATGGACATTGGAATCAAGTTTGATGAGCCTATTGTCATACATTGTGACAATACAAGTATAGTTAGTATGTCTAAGAATCCTATTTTACATTCTAAAACAAAGCATATAGAGATCAAGTATCATGTTGTAAGAGAGAAAGTAGCTGAGAAAGAAGTCAGACTGGAGTACATAAGCACAAAGGAGCAGATAGTAGATATATTTACTAAGCCTTTGCCTAAGGATACATTTGAGTATCTGAGAGGTATGCTTGGGGTTATGCCCCAACCTACTTTTGAGTAATGATGTAGTTGGTTGCATCCGTCCAGTGGAATATGGCCCTATCTATTTTCTAGATTGGATGTTGGTACTTTCTCTATGGGGGAGTATGTGTATCTGAGCTGAGTCATGAGGACTCTTGTGAATGTATTTTCTGAATAGTGTCTTTTGACATTGAGCTATTATTGACATTGTGATGGAATTTTTTTCATTGATGTCAATGGGGGAGAGAATCATGAAAAACATTGAGGAACTACATTTGTTGAAGAGATTGAATAGGATAACGAAGCAATATTTGATTGATGAAGAGCAGCAGAGCAGTTGAGCAGCAATGATTGGATTTTTGGAACATTGGATGTTTTTCATCTATGTTTCCATCAATGCCAATGGGGGAGATTGTTAGTAATGAATGCTAAAGCCTTTGGTATTCATTCTATAGTAGTGGTTGTTGCATTCATGACTATGATTGTCATTGATGTCAACACAGTGTTATTCTGGAGTTTAGCAGAGAAGTAGGCACAATTTTTTTTTGCACACATGTTATATTATAGATTGATCTATGTGCAATTGATGGTATGTTCTTTGGTGTGTTATTAACCTATGGTTAAGAGCGCAAAAAGAAATTCATTTATTCATGAAAGTTATAAGCATTTTGGTGGAAGCAGTATTGCTGAGTAGCGGTTTTTGGTAATTGGAGGATATCTCCTAACTAGGATGGAATTTGATTCTATGTAGTTATAGGGAAGTTTGAGATTCATTGGTGGTGATGTGGTTCATAGTGAAAACTTTGAGGTCACACGATTGGAAAGCTATTGTATCTGGAAGCCAACAGTTTTATGTAATTTGATGCAGTGTGTTGAAATTATTATTTTGTATTTGCATGCTAACTCATTTGTAATTATTTGAGTGTGTTATAAAGGGAGGAATGTTTTCCTTGTTATAAATGGGATGGTAATAGTTGTGATATGAAATTTTGAAAGTTGTGATGTGAATGTATGCATGAAGTGAAGAAAAGAGCTAATTCAGTGATGAAGGAAGACTTGCGAAGTACAAAGATCTGGATTTGTGATCTTGTGTAGCAGAGAGTGTGGTTTTGGCATAGTGTGAAGGAGGTAACATATTTCATATTATTCTATTGAATAATTCTAAGATCTATTGGACAATGAGTTTAGAGATGTTGCCTTGAAGCTGTTTGGGCAGTGGATCCTTTTGTCTTCCATAACTCCTAACAGGGTTAGAATCTTTTAATAGGGATTCAAAATCTCCTAATAGAGATTCATATGTACTGAATGTATTTCATAAGACTCCTAATAGGGTCCATCCTCTAACAAGTAACTTTCATATTAGTGCATCATTTTGTGGGCATCATTCCCACCGGGGTTTACTCTTTGATCAAGAGGTTCCCTAGTTAACATATCTTGTGTTATTGTGTCATTGTGTATGATTATCTTTCTATGGTTGGTTACTGCATTGATTATATGGTTTAAAGATTTTGAAGTTGATATTGAAGTTTAAAGCTATTGAAGTTGATATCGATTATAATTTTAGTCTGCGATCTTCCATACTTACTTTCCATCTTATGCGATCTTCATAGGGAACATATGTTGCCATAATGACAACATTCATGTACATACCTCAGCCAAATTGCCAACATAGTTTAGTTCTTTCTATGCATTTTCCTTTCCTACAGCTTAAGTAAAATGACTCCATAAGAGACTTAGTGTGCAAACTATATTGTCACATTTCAAGTATACGTCCCCGGGTTGACAATCTAAATGCACCTTGTGATAGGAAAATAATACCTAGTTTGAATACGCTATTCCTAGGGAAGGCTTTGGGCATAATTATTATTACCTATTATGGGGTTGTTTATTTTTGGCACTATTGCTGGGGATGGTGTCAAGATGAGAATCATGTTGAGTCATTTTAGATAGTTCCTCATTTTCTAGGAATAGTTTTTAAAGTTTGAACTTTCTTCACAAGTTCATTTGATTACTTGTATGCATCGAAGGGGAAGAAGAAGAGATGCCCATGGAAGATTCCTCCCAAGAGAAACACTCAATTTGACTGAAGAGTATGTAGAAAATGAATTACCTTTTCTTGATGTGAGTCCAGAATTTCCTCCATCCACTTCATTAGTAGAAGACCCATTTGATCCATCTGACCTTGGGCCTTTTGCTGATATTTTGGCCAGTTTTCTTGTACACTCTACTCCAAATGCACCAAATTCTAATAGTACATTGCTAAGCATAAAAATCCTCAACAAAAATTCCAATACCAAATACCAATAGTAATGGCTCAGCCCACATTTCCATTTCCACTTCCTAGCCTTGTCAATAATGCTAATCTAAAAAATATCCCCATTGCTGCGTTACCAAAGTTTTATGGCTTCATAACAGAGGATCCCAACACTTTCTTATTTGAATTTGACATTCTTTGTTGAAGCTTTGACTATTACACAAATAGTCATAAACTCAATCTGTTTCCAACCACATTAAAGGAGTTAGCCTTAAGATGGTTCATGGGACTAGGGGCAAATGCAACAACTGATTGGGATGGGATGAGGAACCTATTTTTGAAAAAATATAAAGAATACTGCAAAGGGGGTGATTTGAGAGGAGATGAAATTTTTCAAATGTCATAAAAAGAAGATGAAATGCTGGAAGACTATATATCCCACTTATTATACAATTTGCAGAATAATCCTCAACATGCATTGCAAGAGGACTCACAAAAACTCATCTTTTTGAGAGGAGTAAATGAGAATTGTCTTGAAGCATTGGACCTAATGGCTGGAGGAGATGTGTGTTAATCTTCTTGGGATGATCTCAAGAAAATTTGTTTGAATTATTCAAGATCAATGGTAAAGAAGGGTAGGGGATTTCATTCAATAATTACAAAAGGAAATAGTTCCGGTATATCAAAGATGGAAATCTCAAACTTGTTATCAGATTTCAAGCAAGACATTATCAATGATGTTGCCACCCACTTGGATACAATGCAAGCCAAAAAGAAGCATGAAGAAGTTGAGTTAAAATTAGTTGAGTACTGCCCACACTATAGACAAAAAAAGGACTGTAGATGCAAGCTAGTAGCAAATTTGGAAACACACCATGTTCCAATGGAGTTCAGGTAGATAGAGGGGGAGGACAATCAAGTCTTCTTCATTTCTCAATGCTACCCATGGGCTTAACAACAAGGTATGCCTCAGGACCCATTGCAATCTTTCAATAATTATAATAGTTAGTGGTGCACCCAAAATTCCCAATATCCTTCACAGTCTTTCCAACCTGTGTGGAATAATGCATGGAAAAATACTCAACCAAACCAATGGTATAATTCCCAACAACCTCAATGGCCACAACCAAAATCTCAGAATCAATGGCAACCACCATAGGGAAATTGGTAACAATATAACCAATCGAGGGGACCTCAATAGTGGCCTAATCAGAATCCTGGCTATCAACCATTACCACCTCCAATTCCTCAACAAGAAATCAGGCCACCTCCTACTACCAAAAATTATCCTCCAAGGCCAACACAACTACCAACTCAACCAAAACCAAATCCTAATAATAAGCAACAATAACCAGTCTATAGTTACGAAGCTCAACAATACCCCACTTATGCATTGGAAATTACTGATATCCACCTGAGATCTGGAACTACTCTTCCAACACCAGAATCACCTATTATAATGGAAGTACCAGATACTCCTGTAGCAACAACATAGAAACCAAAAGTTACTTTGCCAAATCCAACCTTACCAACTGAGATACCAAACCAGAATGACCCAAAAATTCAAACTAGTCCTCCATTTCCTCAGAGGCTTAGGATGGATAAACCTATACTCCAAGAAGAAGCACCATTTGATATCCTTGACCAGTTAAAGAACATGCACATTCAAATTCCACTATTTCAAGCCATCAAAGATGTTCCACTCTATGGAAAAGCCATTAAAGAAGCATGTCTTAAGAAGCATGGAAGAAGGAAAAAGGATCCCCAAACAATGCATTTAGTAGGTTAATTAGCTGATATAATATTGGGAAAGATTGTGATTCCTAAATACTCTGATCCAAGAAGCCCAATTGTTGATGTAATAATTATTGGCCAGTTAGTAAAGAATGCATTGATAGACCTAGGTACAACTATAAATGTCATGACTAAAGATAATATGAATAGGTTGAGTATAGAGGGATTAAGGACAACTCCAACACTTTTACAACTTGAAAATAGCTCTACTGTAACTCCAAATGGCATGATTGAAGATATAGTAGTTACATTGGACTCTTGTGAATACCCTGCTGATTTTATGATATTGTCTCCTAAAGTAACTCTTGTTGGTTATATAGTAATCATTGGAAGGCCATGGTTAGCAACAATAGATGCTAATATCAGTTGCAGATCAAGAAATATGACCATCTCTAATGGCCAGACCATTAATAAATTAGCACTGTATCCTCTAGCACAACCACATGCAAATCTAAACAATCATATTTGGCTAGACTTGGGAGATGAAGAAGAGGAATTGAATTTTGTTGCTTAAATAATGATGTTGCATATAAAGTCTTTCCTAAAATTGCATGAAGATGATGATATCCTTCAAAGTATCATAACCAATCATTGTGTTACCACAAGAGACATTTCTGATAGTTCAATCTTGTAATTAACTACTTATGAGAAGTGTGTCCTACCAACAGAGCCTGAAATCATACATCAATTATTACCTTATAAAATATCAAATAGCCCTATATCAAAAGCATCACTACTAGAGATAACCACTACTGTAGAACTCTCTCCTATCCATAACCTTCATGTTAACAATAAATTATCTCAGCAATAATTAAAATTGTTAACACAAATCCTATGAAAGCATGAAAAGGATTTTTCTTGAGAATATGGGGACATGAAGGGATTGAGTCCAAAAATATGTACCCACAAAATCTACATCAATGAAGGAAGTCTACCTCTATGTTAGCCACATAGAAGAATCAACCCAACCCTAAGGGAAATTGTGAAAAATGAACTACAGAAACTGCTAAATGTTGGTTTCATATATCCAATCTCAAATAGTAAATGGGTTTCAACTCTTGTGATAGTACCTAAGAAAGGGGGTAAATGGAGAATATTCATAGATTAAAGAGAGCTTAATAATACAACAAAGAAGGACCATTTTCCATTACCATTCATTGATCATGTGCTAGATACATTAGCAAGAAAAAAATACTTCTCATTTCTTGATGGCTATAGTGGATGCAATCAGATTAGGATTGCACTTGAGGACCAAGAAAAGACAACATTCACATGTCCTTGGGGAACATATGATTACTTTGTTTTTCCATTTGGGTTATGTAATGAACCTACAACATTTTAGAGAGCTATGATAAGTTTTGGTAAGTGATGTTTTGGGAGCACTAGGGATCACTTGAGAGTTTTCATTTATGACAACACTTATGGTTGTAGTGATCGCATCTTGTGAAGATATTCACTAGAGTCACAGTCATGAAAATGACTAAGTCTAGAATCAAGATAACAAGGTACAATGCTACAGTTTTGGTCAGAGATGTAGATATATAAGGTAATAGGGCTTGAAAAGTTAACTAAAGGTATTTTGGGATGTATACATGCTTCAGTTAATAGCACACAAGTTTTGGTTACTAGACCTATGAGATAGAGTGTTCAGAAGGTATCCAAAGACACATAATCAATGAAACAAGGCATATGAGTAGTTGTGATGATTAAGGAAAGGTTAGTTGATATGGAAACATGCTAAGTTAGATGGATGTTGTACATTGCCAACATTTTGGTAATATATGATCATCGACTCTATGTTGATCATTTGTATAAATAATTATTATGGTTTGTGTTGTATTTTGAGAGCCGACTGGATGGCATAATTAATATAAGTATAGAGTGTTTTGTGGAAGTGATATGAAAATATGGAATGTGGATATGATGATTGCAAATAGAAAATGAAAGATTAGAGATTAACAGAGCTTTAACTGGAACTATTAAAGCATAGCAGATACTTGTACAATTCACCCCTTTGAGAAAACTTTTTGGCTAGTATTGTTGATTGTAAGAACTGTAAGCTCACCACCTTTAACATGGTTATTGTATACCCCTAATAGGGTCTTTTGTATTCCTCTAACAAGGAAATGTACTATATAATACTTAGCTCCTAATAGGGCTAGATCTCCTAACATGGATTCAATATTTTAGTGCATAGTTGTGGGTACCATCCTCACCAGGGTTTTTCCCTTAACAGTGTTTCCTCAAAAACAAATAATGGTGTTATGAGTTATGTGTTGTGTGTTTATGTTCTTTTCATTTTAACATTGATTTGGTTTATGTACAATTGGTTAAAGTTTAATTTAAAGTGTTGTAATAATAATTCACCCCCCCTCTCAATATTACTTAATCCTAACAATTGGTATTAGAGATTTTGGCCCTTGGAGAGAAAGCCTAACAACTTAAGGGAGATCAAAATGGATTCAGAACATTTGTAAGAGAACTTTGAAGCTGCACTTGAAGATCTAGATAAAATGAAGGCTGAGAATGGTGAATTAAAATTAAAATTAAGAAGAGCAGAAGGTTTCATCAGAAAACTAAGAGAACATCTTGAGATTGCAAAATGTCAAAGACAAGACCTTATGGAGAAGATCAAAGAAGATTCAGACAGTGATACATTATAAAAAGTAAAAAAACTGGAGCAAGAAAAGGAAAAAATCAATCTATTGATGATTAAAGAAATTCAACATGAAAAGGATGAAAGAAACAAAGTTTAAGAGTCACTAAAATAAGCTAATATGTAGATAGGTCAAATGAAGACTGAACTTGACCAATACAAAGATAAATATTAGGAATTGGAAAAATATAATCAGATTATTAAAGGTGAACTTACTCAAGCCAAATTACACATTAAGAAGTTACACATGAGCAATGACAAGATTGATGAACAAAGAGCAAGACAAAAGCCTAAAGGAGATATGACTAGAGTTGGATTCAATGAAGCAAAATGTTCAAAAACCTGAGAAGAATCAAAAGAAGCAAAGAATGAAGAAAGACCTACTCATGAAAAACCTAAAGAACAATTCAGACCCTTCAGAGGTAGATGTTTTGGATGCAACAAAGTTAGACACATGAAAAGAGATTACAGGATTAAAGGTAACTCTAAGCCCTTTACCAGTTACTGTTTTAATTGCTATGAATATGAACACAAGAAAGCAAACTGTAGAAAACCTAACCAGTCCAGGTATAAACAAGACTATGTCAGAGAAAAACCAACAGTCAAGATTACATGTTAAAAATGCAATAACTTTGGGCATACAACAAGGTATTGTAAGTTGTAGACTAATCAATATAGAAGGAGACCACCTATTTTCTACAAATGTAACAATCTAGGTCACATTGCAAAGTTATGCAGATATAATGGAGAAGACAATAGAAGAGGACCAAGAAAATCAAATGAACCAAAATGACCACCTCCCGTGGCTACAAGGAAAAATATTGGAGACAATGGTAAAAGTCTAAATGAATACATGAATGAATTTGAGAGTCATTTCAAGAAATCAAAGGATGAGAAGATATGGCAAGTAAAAGTTCTAAACGAAGCATTGGTTCAGGGAGAGACAATTGATGATACTTTGTCTTTGCATGATGAGTTATTTGAGGCATTGACCTAGAAGGCCACATGGCCTTATGGGGAGCATTAGATGTAGTGAACATAAAATATCCAGCCCCTATATATATGGAGTAAGCTCATGTGAGCTTAGGTATGATGTGTACAGACACTGAGGAATCTATGAATAAGAATGCATCACTTGAAGCTTCATCTTCTACGTTCATGAGTTTTATATCGATTAAACAACATGGGAAGTTGAGATACCCATGTTTAATACACATACTCAACTTGTGATGAATAAAAGGACTTAAAAGACCTCAAATCTACACCATTTATTGATTAGAGCTTAAGGAGAAAAAGGTTGAGAGGATTATTAGTCATCTGGCATAATGATTACGTGATCGCGTGAAGCAAAGCATAGAATTCAGACATTTTTAAGGTATTTAGACCTAATCTCTTAGAGAAGTCATGGATGCATTGATAATTTATGATGTTGTAGATAGACCTAGGTATAAGTTCAAGAGGAATCCATTCAAATCCTACGAGGATGATCTAGAAGGAGTGTTTCAAAAACCCTCATAAGCATTTTGTATGTAGAGGATATTAGGGAATACATACACTACAAGTGTGAAACCATTGGGGATGAAAACATCTACAATGAGTTAGACCATATGATAGAAGCAAATAGAACTATGAAAGAAGAATTCAAATACCTATTTGTTCAAACCATCATTAAGCTAACCCTACTCACATAATTCATAGAAGTTAAATGGTTTAAGATCATTCTTAGCAAAGTTCATGACCAGTTTATCTGGATTGGAAATGAACCAGTTAAGATATGTGCACAGTCGATTCATGAGATCATAGGCCTTGACAATGAAGGAGCCCTACCTGTGGCAGAAAATAATTTAAGGAAACAACTTGAAACCCTAACCCATTCCAAGTGGGAGAAGAGGGCGATGACAACTAATGACATCTTTCAAAAAGATGTTAGGTTGATAGATATGTTGCTAGGCTACAAGTTATTTTATAGCAGAAGACCAAACTCTGTATCTGTTGGAGTTATAATGATGACCTATAGGATGGTCAAGGAAAACAAGAAGTACAACCTTTGTGAAGTAATTGCATAATAGTTCCTTGAAAATGTGAAAGTGGTAAAGAAAGATAGGACTAAAACATTTAGGTTTGGGTCCCTGCTGATACATATGTATATCCATATCATACACAAATTCCCTGGCATGCAGCGACCTTGAGCATGGAAAGACAATGAACCCACTGGACTTCAGATTTGAGAATATTATCGAAGACAAGATAAGAATTGGGTTGATGGTGAACTATTTGCCATGATAAAAATACTACAAAGGTAGATGAAAGAAAGGTATAGGATACCAGAAAAAATGGTTGAGAAGTACAAGGACACCATCTGTTTCATGGTTGAAACTAATTGTGTTTGTTTTGAGGTAGTAGAACCAAGAATGAAGTGGTGTTATCCTATGGGATATGTGTAAAACCCCAAAAATAGGCTATAGGTTCATTAACCTCCTACATCGACAAATCGATCAAAATTGATATCAAAGTCCTAACCTAAGGTACATCTACACATCAGTTCAATGAAATCCTAATTGATTTTATCTTAATTCTGCATCAGGGAATATTTCTCGAATATTCCTAATTTATCAAATTATATTTAATTAAATTATTATTTGATGATAAATCATATTTATCCTAAGATTTAATTAAATGAATATGATGAATATTTAATTAATTAGATTTAATTTTTCCACTTAATTATTTAATTAGATTTAATTGTATTATTCCTAGCTAATATTATTTAATTTTGATAATAAATCAAAATCCTACTACAATTGATTAAATTCTTATTTAATTGATTAAATCCAGTTGTCAATATTTAATGATATGGTTTGGTGTAAAGTTTGATTTAATAATTGATTAACCCATTAATCAATTATTTAATTAAAAAATCAGTTAAGTTGAGGATAAATCACTTAATTATTAAATTAATTCATATTAAATCATGCACAATCAGAAAAAGCAGTTAACTTTGAATTAATTATCAATTTCAATTTGTTATCTTTCTAAACTCAACATTTGATTGTGAGTTGAAAATGTGATCTGAACTCTATTTTGAGTTAAAAACTACTTTTGCATGATTTTTGTGAGTTAACTATTTTTAATTTATTGATAACTCAAAAATCAACCTAGGTTTATCAAGAGTGATTTATGGATTTTCTCCATGCATCCCTAAGCCATGGATTTCTATATAATTGAGGTTCAATCCTTCACAAAGGGACCTTCAAATTTGCACAATTACTTTGGGGAATTTGCATATGAAGAATCAAGTTTTTCGAATAGGCTATTGTGAGATCTCTCTTTGTTGCAAATTCATTATTTTTCATCCATTTTGCATTCATAGATATCATTGTTAGATCAGATTTATATCCATTTTCAATCCATTTTAGAGTAATTTCATATCAGTTTTCATACATATTGTATAGAAAAATCCAAAAATATAGATTAATTTGCATTCATCTTTCATCCATTTTTCATTCTAAATCCTTCGTTTAGGTATTGCATTGTCACTGATCTCGGTCCTAATATGAGAATATCATACTCATACCTACTAGAAGGGAGTAAATCGCCTGGTTAGCTTAGTTTTATTTTATTTACATATTTATTTATTTGCTAACCTCTAATGTTTTACTGAAGTGTTGTGTTCGTAGCTAGGTCCAATTTTCACACACACATTTTTGGCACCCACCGTGGGGCCCTAAAATGAGTTTCTAGTATCAATCTTTCAATTTTCTACAAATTTCTTTCAAAACTCTGATTTTCAATTTTTTTGTTTGTACATTTTCATACGAGTTTCCAGAAAATCATGTCAGGATACCCTGTTTGTCATACGACAAATGAGTTTCTTGATGTGAGTGTTCCAAGGCTTGCTTGCACACTTTGCTCAAGAAGATCTTCCTTGTCTTCTTCTAGGAACCTAATCTCCTCTAGGTCCTGATTAGGCTTAGATTATTAACTAAGTCCTAATCCAACTCTTCTCCAAGAGTTCTATACCTTGTGCTTCACCTTGAAAGACTAACACCCTTTAGTTAGTTCAATTCTTCACTTACACTTAGAAAGCTCTAAGTGCCAACTCTTCATAAACTTCAAATTTCTTTGCAGGGATGTCCACCATCTTGAAAACATTTATATCTTTTCCATTTTGATCCATTTAGAAGGATCTTCAACCTTATCCTTACCGGGTTCAAGGATTCACCATTAGGAGACCTAATTTAGGCCTATTTCTTGTAGCCCTTTGTAGAGGTCTTTTGCCAATTATTGATGAAACTTTCCAAAACACTCACTAAACCAATTAGGGATTTGGATACCCTTTTGGATCTTACAAAGGATTCTGCAAGTTTTTTTCTCCTAGGTCATCTGTAAAATGCCTTCCTACAATCTAGGCTTAATAGGGCTAAAAGACCTATTTTCTAGGACTGACTGTAACCTTGTATGAATCTCACTCAAAACTTGGTCTAATGGATTGGTATAAACTCAATCCTCATAGTATGTTAGGATATTATGAAACCCTACATGGAACTATACTTGTGTAGTACAGTACTCCTCTACCCTGCAAGAAATCTTCACTTCTTCAATCCTAAACCTCTAATTAGGCATGGTCTGCTTGCCTAGGGCTTAGTAGTAAAAATAGATCTCCATTTTCCTAAGATTACTAATCCTAAATACATATAGACTAATGACTCCCATAACATTTCTATCCATCCTTAGGAGATTCCCATGGTCAAATTTCATGGGGGAGTCATGAATTCACAGACTGGTTAGGACAGGACCAGTGAAGACTCTAGACAAAGAACAATTTATTCAACACAATAAAAATACTCTAATAAAATTGATTTATAAATGAAAAAGTCTTAAAACAAATTGAATAACTCTAAACAATCATCAGATCGAGACTTTCAATCCATTACACAACATTGTCACACCAAAAGCTTGAGATCTTCTCTAAAATAGAGTTGCAAAGTTGTATTACTATCTTCAAACTATTACAATGATCTCTCTCACCTTGAGATTCAAGTCTTAGCTCATATTAGATGCCACTTTCCATGTTTTCAGGGCCTGTTGGCTGATCTCCCACTTCCTATTCTTTTTGGAATCCAAGGTAACCGAGTTGCATGCAACATTTGCAATAATTTCAAATATTGTCATGACAACTTCTTGACAACATTTGGCATCTTACCTTCATGCCATCATCCTATTTCTTAGGACTTCTAACCTCTCTAGATTCTAAGGAACCAACTCATAAATGTCCTCAAGGCATCTCCATTACATCATTATGTGCTTAGAACACATTTAAGACTCTAAATCAATCATTAAGCTTCTAACAATAATAAATCAAAAACTACTAACAATGGCTATTTTGGTGACCTTAGTCCTAATGACTAGCTCACCTAGCCCACAATAGAAATGAACTTCTAAGGTCTTAAAACAATTACAACATCCCTGACTTGGCTAATGTCAAGGTACAAGCCAAAACAACAAAACCATGGAGGTTAGCCTAGATGTGCTCCTGCACCATTTCTAAAAACCCGTGTCGACTATATGTGACAACTCGTATGGGAGTTAAAAACTCATGTGTGCACTGACCCTTATCATTTGATTTCTAAAAAGTCATGTGAGATAGCATAGAAACTTGTATGAGTTTTCATGATAGTTTTCAAAACTTGTTTCATATTTCTAGGCAGTTTTTCAAAATTTTGATTTAAGATTTCACTGACAGCTAACCCTGACAATTGATACTTGCTATTTCTGATTGATATTTGTTGTCTCTGATCATGGGAAAGCTCAATGAAATTACAAAATAGGTAAAATCTACTTTGTGTGTTGCGTGGGAATTGAGGTAATTTTCTACATCTGATAACACTTCAATTTTGGGACATAAAACAAATCTCTCATGTGTCAAGCTTGTGTGTCTATTGCTTTCCTAAATCACACATTCATTTTGGGCTATAAAATGAACATAGATTTGATTTTTGCATATCTATTACACATAGTAATTAGGCCCTATGAACACTATTTGTGGAGTTCTTGAGAGATTGGGCTTCATTCATTTGCTTTGCTTGTGAAGCTCTTCTCGAAGATAGATCCCCTTGTAGGTAGGGAAGGATACTGATTTTATCTCACGGTCTTACTTGGTTTGGTCCTCAACTTTGATCAGTACGTTCTCTCTTGGACCCACATAGAGAGCTTAGTAGACATTGTTTTGGACATCACAAACCTTGGTGAGGTAGTTTTAGTCTTAGTGTGTCAGATTCATCTGTTTGCTTTATTTTGGTGAGGTGAAGAGGCTAGAGAATTATGCTCTACTCCCTTTTTGGGTAGTATCAGAAACTCAGATCCTTGAATCTAAGCTAAGTCCCCCTGTGGTTCTTTTGTGAGTCACCTTTAGAGAGGGTTAACCATAGTGGACATTCCCTTTATTGGGTCAACCACGTGGATGGAACCTCAAGCGGTAATAGCCATTTTCATTGTGGTAGAAAAAATTTCTATATAAATTTCCTTATGGAGGAAATCTCCATGGGTGTAGTTTCTTGTTGGACTGTTAGATCTCCTCAGCAGATCTTGATTGATTAAATTCTCAGACTGTGTCAAAACCCCAATGCACCTGGATTGGATTTTTCCCTCTTGAGATTACAAAAGTTGCGGAGTCAGACCATTACTACAAACCCTAGTGAGGCAAATTTTTCATTTTCTAGGACTATGTGCATGATTGATAAAACTTATGAGAACATACACAAGAAGGATTCCTAGGGGTTAGAACAACAAGTCATTATTCTTGTTCATGTGCAAGGTTGCTTTGTCCCTTGCTCATTGTTTGAAGATGATTTCTTGTTCCCTTGATTATTGTTCTATGTGCTTGGTATCTACTTGGTTATTGAAAATGAAAAAATGTGAGACAAACTACTATACAAATCTTCAAACCTGGATAGGAAAATTTGCAAACAATCTGAAACTGAAAACCTTAAAATCTAGAAAATTGCAAAATATGAACGAAAAAATCTTTTCTGGTGTCAAAACTCATCCTAGAAAGTCAAAACATGTATGAGTTTTTAGAAAGTCATTTCACAACCCCCATAAACTCGTATGGGAATCTGTATACACTCATACGAGTATTGTAAGAAAATCCTAAAAAGAGTTTGTTATGGAGTCAATTATCGTATGAACTTTACCAAAACTCATGTAAGAGCTTTACCAAAACTCATGTAAGAGCCAACCCAGACTTGTATGAGCCTATACAAACTCATTTCAAAAAGTTGTCTGAAAGCTCCAAAATCTGTCAGAAATCTAGTTTTTACATCCAATCATCAGATTCTGTCAAAAAAACCACTGTGTCAGGAATAGAGCAGAAACTAGAAAAATCTGATTCATTTACCAAAGGTGGTCTCTTGAGCTTGATCTAGTCTTTTGATCTATCGATTTTATTCTTGTCTTATCTCATGTCAAAACCTTGTCAAAATCATCTTCAAATTCAACCTCCAAAATGACTAAGTGTTGTGAGCTTGTGTCCACTATCATTTGGGCATCTACCCATACATCTAGGGCACAATATCCTATACTTACATCCAATCAATCTTCTCATCAATCAATAAATCCAATCTTGACAAGGTTGTGTCATTTGATTTGTCTTGAATCTGATCATCTATCAGTCATCTTAATCTTTCTCTTTTTCATCACTCGAGGTTAATGGTGGAAACCAGAGCTTCCTCACACAAGAAATCTAAAGAAGAACCCAAGTTCTTACCTTTGTCTTCTCACTTAGGTCCAACCTTTGAACAAATTTATGACTCAGGTCTTTACGAAGGCGATGGTCTTAGCAATCTATGATTAAAAACTAGTTACATACCCCCTCCATCAAACCACAGAGGTGATCAACAAAATCCACATCAATCTA
This sequence comes from Chamaecyparis obtusa, assembly GCA_027943335.1. Taxonomy (NCBI): domain Eukaryota; kingdom Viridiplantae; phylum Streptophyta; class Pinopsida; order Cupressales; family Cupressaceae; genus Chamaecyparis; species Chamaecyparis obtusa. The sequence continues at coordinate 1,348,590 of BSBK01007029.1, read as the reverse complement.
TCCCAGGGAGTCCAAAAAATCCTATCATATCTCAAGGAGGAGAAAACCAAGGCTCCCAAGGTCATCACTCTAATCATGGCGGAGATCCCAAACCAACACCATCCGAAATCAAACGATATAAGAATGATGATGATTTCTGAAGAATGATGAGACATTTCCTGCAAGAGGAAAAAGAAACCTATTTCTTACAACTGGTTCAATAAGGAGCTAAACTTCCTCAAGACTTTAATGTCGAAAACATCATCACACAAGAGGAAGAAACTCCTATTACAACCATGATGAAATATATGCATGCCATGCAAGTTAAACTCAACAAGCTGGAAAAGGAGAAGGAACCTATGGAATTCTCTATGGAGGCTTTGTGCCCTTTCCCATTCAATAAGAACTTGTACATGCCATTGTTTCCTAAAAGAGTGGAAATTCTAAAATATGACAAATACGATGGTAATTCTGATCCACAAGATCATGTCAGGGAATTTTGCACTCAATCTATGGAGTTCATGCATGAACCAACCTATCTGATGCATATTTTCCCTCGATCTTTGGGAGGAGTGTCCATTCATTGGTTCTCCAAACTACCTCCTACCATCAAGAATTTTGAGGAGCTCATCAAATTATTTTATCAACAATACTCCTACAACATTCAACATCTAGTCACAATGATTGATATCTAAAATCTCAAAAAAAAGTCAGGAGAACCCTTCCTGACCTTCCTTAAATGATGGAGGAATAAATTCTCACTTTATGCCAGACAAATCCTAGAAACTGAGAAGTTAGAGATCTTCATCAACAATCTCATCCTGGAAATCAACTACCATTTGCAGATGCAAAGTTCTACCTCTTTTGAGAAAATGGTAGAGAATGCCATTAAGATAAAAAATGTGCTTGTTCAAAAGGGAGACATATCACTGAACAAAGACAACAAGCAAGAGTCAAGTTCTAATTCCAATAACAAAGACAAAGTCAAATTTTGGAATAAGAATAAGAATGTTGTAACAGATGGCATTGTCGATCATGTCAGTACGCCATCAAAAGTGCTAGCATTCAATCTCGCAATGGGAACCCAAGCCATCAAAGCTTCTGAACTAAAGGCATCTGACCCTAAAACTCTAAAGAATACCAACCTTGGGTTTCAAAACCAAAATGTGAGTTTACTCCTCTTGGAGAGTCCTTAGAATCTTCCATGAAAACTCTCTTGGAAAATAAAATCATCACGCTACCTGAGATTAAACCTTTTGATCTTGAAGTAAAACCAAAATGGTGGAGAGAGATTGACAACTGTGACTTACACCAAAATAAAGGACATAAGACCAATAACTGCATGCACTTGAAGCATCTAATTTAAGAAAAAAATGATGAAGGAGAAATAGTAATTAACAATCACAAGTCAAATAATGATCATACAACATTCATGGAACCATTTTTGAAACACAGTCAAGGAGATTCATCTTCTAGACCTAACATGGGTGCAAAAGTCAATTACGCTTACTCCGAAAAGAATGATGTCATAAACATGGTTGAACCATGCCTATCTGAACATTGTAATGTCATCACAATTGTAAGAAAAGATAGAGACAATCAATTAAAAAATGCAGTAACTCAATCACAATCTTAGGTGCATCTATAAGGACAAAACTTGGGCTCATCAAACACCCCTAAGGTGCCTTTCAATCTATCATCTGCTTCCAAATAGAAGACTACCTCAAAGTAATCAACACCTAAAGAGACCAGACCTATATCTTACAGTATTGTCCAACAACTCCAGCATACAAATGCTAAAATCTCAATCTTTGAGTTGCTTTGGATATCTCCCGCTCATAGAGCGATTATGGACAAAGCCCTGCTCAGATCCAATGTTCCTAATAACCTTGATCTTGATAGATTCCAGACTATGGTTGGACATCTGACATCACCCCAGTATATCTCCTTTTCAGAGGAAGATGACAACTCATTGAGTCATCTGCATAACCAACCTTTGCACATTGAAGTCTTAATCCAAACCATCAAGTCAAATGTGTGTTGATAGATGGAGGTGCTGGTTTAAACATCTGTTCTTACAAATTGGTCACACAACTAGGTTTATCAGAAGATGCTATTGATCCCAAGAAGAAGATTACCATAAAAGCATATAATGAGAAAGAGCGATTCTCTAAGGGAACCATTGTACTCCCTATTAGAATAGGACCAGTTATCAAAGACATCACCTGTCAAGTTCTGGATCTTCCCTTGGCTTACAACATTCTTCTAGGATGACCTTGGTCACATGAGATGCAAGATATTCTGTCAATATACCATCAATGTGTAAATTTTCCTTATGATGGAGTAGAAGTGACTATCCCAAATGATATAGCCACAACTTGCAATGCATTAAAAGAGAGTGCCGATAAACTTGTTCCAAACAATATAGAATCTTCCACTCAACAAAAGGAAATAGCATCAATGTCCAAGATGGAAGACATTGCTAAGGAAGTCAAGATCAAGAACATGGGAATGGAAGAATACACTATGGAGCTAGTCTTATCTCTAACATCTCTCCCCATCTCACCTAAATCATATGGAAAACCTTCCAACCAAATAAAACAAGTGTCTACAGAACCTCAAGCTATCTACAATGGAATTTTGTCTCAGAGAAAGTGTTTAAAAAAGAGTTTGAAGAGGATGAATCTATACTTGCATGGCTATACAAAGATGACTCTTCATCCCAAAAAGTCCAAAAATGTGATTCCAAGTCACACAAGATTCCTTCTACATCATATGGACCAGGTCATAGACTCATATCTAAGATGGGATACACATGTAAAGGACCTCTAGGAACAAGAGGCAAATGAATTATTCAACCAATTGAACATGAAGGTAGAAGGAAAAAAGAAACAACAGGACTTGGATATCAAAAGAAACCCTTTCATCTTAGTGTTAATTCAGTGCATGTCCTAGAACAAATCAGTCCAATCCAAGAAACTTAGCCAAAAGAAGAAATAGAATAATGAGACAGTGATCATTCAGACACCATTGATCTTATTCCCTATGAGCGTTTACCCCAGAACATCCTAGATCTTCTTAAGGATGAAGAAAAACCTAAAGAGAACATCAATGTGGTAGAAACACAAGAACCTACTACTAAATGAGAAGAGGGTAAACCTATCACCATAGCTGAACATTTGGGACATTCTAGTGACTCAGAGATAGATTCCCATGAGTATGAGTTCAAATTCAAATCTAAAGGTAATCCCGCTTGGGGAATCCGTCCTGATTTTACACATGTTCTTAGATTTCCTAGAGGTCTTGATGAAGAAATAGAGGACAAGTCTAATGACTATGAATGGGGAGTCACTCTAGAAGAAGATGAGCTTATTACTGAAAAACATGTTGATGTAATTCACCAATATTCACCTAAATCTAAAGTGAGTCCAGAGCAAAATGATGAACTTAACAAATCTGACCCACCTACTCTCGAAGTGGAATCCAATAATGATGTTGTGATAACTCATGAACTGAATATTCTGAGTAGTAATATCACCTTTGAGTTTGAGAGCTAGGTTAGAATCAATGATGATAACACTACATGCATAAACACTATCTCCCAATCTTCCCCCACCTTGACTATCCTACATCCAGAGCTTATAAACAAGATATCTACCAATCCGAGCCAAGATATCCATACCTTTCATTCTAACTATGACCTTGCTTGCTACCTCAATACAGTGGAACCCATGAAAACTTCCAACAGTGAACCTAGCATTAGCATGACAGAGTCAGATATCAAATATCTCAGTCAAAAAAATAAGAGCAAAAATAAAAAGAGTTTTGAGGGTGAAAACCACTATGTGGCAGTCTCAGAACCTAAAATAGTAAAAATAAAAGATGTATCTAAAGGTGAAAACCTCTTTGAGCTGCCTAAGGATGAGATATTTGATGTCCTTCCGAGTCATTTACAGGACAGATCTCTAGTATTGATAGAACCCACTCAATCTATCAACTTAGGTACAATAGAGGAACCATAATTGATCCATGTGGCACAATCCTTATCAGAGGAAGAGAAATAAGCATTCACAACATTCCTAACAGAGAATAAAATTAACTTCACATGAAAGTATTTTGATATGCCAGGATTATATCCAAATTTGATCGTGCATCATCTTTTTATATCTCCAGGAGTAAAGCCTATCAAACAGAAGCTGCGTAAAATGCATCCTCATGTAGCGCTTCTTGTAAAAGATGAACTGGAGAAGTTACTAAAAGCTAGATTTATCTGAGTGATTGATTATGTAGAATGGATTTCCAATATTGTTCTAGCATCAAAACCTAACAAATCTATTAGAGTATGCAGAGACTTTAGAGATGTAAACAAAGCATGCCCTAAGGATGACTTTCCGCTTCCAAACACTGACATGATAGTGGATATGACTGTAGACTTTGAAATGTACTTTCTTATGGATGGTTTCTATGGATATAACCAAATCAAAATTTCTCTAGAGGATCAAGAGAAAATTTCTTTCACATGTACATGGGGAACTTTTTGTTGGAATTTCATGCCATTCAGTCTTAAGATTGCTGGAGCTACTTATCAATGAGCTATGACATCTATCTTTCATGATATGATGCATCAAACCATGGAAGATTATGTTGATGATACTTTAGCTAAATATATGACAAGATCAAAAGATTTGAATGACTTGAGAAAAATACTAGATAGGATGGAGAAGTTTAGTCTCAGACTGAACCCCAAAAAGTGTGCTTTCGGTGTCACTTCTGGAAAGCTCCTAGGATATATTGTTTTAAAGAAGGGCATCGAGGTTGATCCAGCTAAAGTCAAGGCTATCATGGAGATGCAACCTCCCAAAAACATCAGTCAAATGAGAACCTTACAAGGAAGGGTGCAATCTATCAGACATTTCATATCTTAGCTGGCAAACATATCACAACCTTTCACAAAGACATTACATAAAGGTGTGAGTTTTGCATCAAATGAGGAGTGTGAAAAGAATTTTAATCACATCAAGAAATATCTATCAAATCCTCCTATTCTAATGCCTCCTATACAAGGGAAACCATTGATACTGTATGTCTCTGCCACATATACATCATTGGGGGCATTGCTAGCACAACATGATGAACACAAGAAGGAAAGAGCTATATATTACATAAGCAGAACATTGGTAGCATATGAGAAGAACTATTCAATGATTGAGAAAGCTTTTCTAGCTGTGATCTTTGTGTCACATAAATGAGACATTACATGTTGGATCATACTACAAAATTGATAGCTAAGATAGATCCATTAAAATACTTATTGAGCAAAGCTGCCCTCACAGGTAGACTAGCTAAATGGGTCATGCTATTGAGTGAATTTGACATAGAGTATGTTGAGAGAAAAGCTATCAAAGGCCAAGTCATTGTAGATCAATTGGCTGAAGCACCAATGTTTAATGATACACCCTTACAAATGGAATTTCCTAATTCATCCATCATGCACATTTCTTCTAGGACATGGCATCTTTTCTTCGATGGATCTTATACAGAGAATGGATCTGGAGCAGGCATATTTTTCATAACGCCACAAGGATACTCAATACCTAAAGCATTCAGAATCAAATTTCCTTGCACAAACAATATTGTTGAATATGAAGCCCTTCTTAATGGCATGAAGATGGAAATTGAGTGGTGAGTGACAGAGTTATGCATTCATTAAAATTCACAATTAGTCATACACCAAGTCAATGATGTGTACCAAACAAAAGATGAGAAACTAGTTCCATACGAATGCATGGTCGATGACCTTGAGAAGTATTTCATCTCAGTCACTTTTGAGAAGATTTCTAGAATAAAGAACAAGGCTACTGATGCTAAGGAAATGCTATCATCTTTACTATAACAACCCAAACATGAGCTATGTTACGAGTTCCTAGTGAAAGCACTATCATTCCCTGCATATGATTCCCCTAAAACCTACATGATCTGCACTATTGTTGGTCATGATTCATCCAGATACAAACACCTTTTCTCCTACCTTCAAGACCAAATCATCCCTGACACCTTCAACCAACATGAGAAATGTTACCTTATCTGAAATGCATCATGGTATGTCACCATAGGTAATGACTTATACAAATGAGGTCTAGATGGTACACTCCTTAGATGTTTAGAACGTGAGGAATCTCAATGCACATTAGAGGAAGTCCATGAAGGTATATGTGGATCACATTCCAATAGTTTAACACTAGCTCAAAAACTTATTAGGGCTGGGTACTATTGGCCTAAAATGGAAAATGAGGCTATCAAATTTGCTAAGAACTGTCAAAAGTGCCAAGTACATGGTAACTTAATTCATGCACCAAGGAGAGATCTGATTCCCTTTACTACACAATGGCCTTTTCAACAATGGGCATTTGATCTTATGGGGGCTATACATCCACATTCTTCTAATGGACATACCCATATAATCACAGCTACAAATTATTTCACAAAATGGGTAGAAGTAGTCCCTTTGACTCAAGCAACCGACAAACAAATATCAATGTTCATCCTAAACATCATATGTCGGTATGGAATCCCACATTCAATAGTCATAGATAACGGTGGACAATTCAATAATAAGGACTTATATGACTTGTGTGCTAAATTCAAGATCACTCAACATTGGTCATCCATCTACTATCCACAAGGGAATGGACAAGCAAAGGCATCAAACAAGAATCTATTGAAAATCTTGTATCAGACAATTAATAAAACAGGAAGAGATTGGCATCTCATGATTAATCATCTCTCTCAGCCTACAAAACAAGTATCAAAATTCCCACTGGGGCTACACCATTCGCTTTAGTTTATGGGTCTGAAGCGGTACTACCTATTAAGGTTGAAATCCCATCACTAAGAATCAGAATGCATGGACTAGTGACCGATGATGATTATAGAGTGTCTAGGTTACAAGAACTTGAACTACTAGATGAGCATAGATAAGTGGTGTATGATCATCTCATATTATATCAAAAGAGAGTGTCTAGAGGCTACAACAAGAAAGTCAGACATAGAGAATTTCAAGTTGGTGATCTAGTCTTGAGAGAAAATCCTAAAAATTAATCACATCGAGAACACAAGGGGAAGTTTGAACCCAACTAGCTGGGTCCCTTTGTTATCACTACTACTTTTGGCTCTAGAGCCTATCAACTCTCAAAAACTGACGGAGAACAGCTCTGAGAACCAATCAATGTTTTGCATCTGAAGAAATTCTACACCTAAGGCATTTAGTCTTCAAAAATGTCTTGAAAAAATCATAAAAATAAGAAAAAGTCCTAAAAAAATGATCATCTTGGTGAAAACCTAGCAATAGGTGCCTTGATGTATCACAACAAAAAATTAAAAAAATTGAAAAATGTAAAAATACAAAAAAAATGGGAAAAAAAAAAGTGCCTTGGTGAAAACCTGGAAATAGGCACCTTGGTAGCAAAAATAGAATCTCTACCAAGATGGCGAAAACCCGACAAATGGGTGCCACTTGTTCAAAATGCTCCATCTATTAGTGCAATCTTGGTCTTTCCCAGCTTTCAGTCTGCTTTAGTTTGTATATATCCTTGTTTTCAATAAAGTCAGTTTGTACACCAATCTGCAAAAGCATCTGTATCCTATCAATGCTCACACTTGGGGGCAATCAATGTCATATCTTACAGCCCTAAGTATCTTAGATGAGTCATATCCAATCAAATCCCTTTGAAGCTATATCTGAGTCAGTTTGTCTATCTCCTTACCAGAAAGGATTTTGCAATCAAACACAAAAAAAATCAACACAAAATGAAAACAATCTATGCTTCATATGCTTTTATCTCCTTGTATGATCACTGATTCACATTGAGATTTCTGCATATTTTGTCCCTTCTAACTCTTCGATGATGTCCTTTATCAGATTTAGAGAGTGATGAATGGGGGCAAAATATTTTATTTGTCTTCTCCTTGTATGTGAAATTCTAACAACTTTGAAAAATTTGGATTGAAATGGTGTCCATTTGTAAGATCCTCCATCTCGTATTGGATGGCCATGTGTACCTCGACCATTGATACCTAGTTTCTTAAAGGAAGTTTGATCTAACTATTGAATTTTTGAGTAAGTTCTTATTCCTACTGTGAAACATTATCTTACCTAAGGATGTGAATGATAAAGGGTCACTACAGATAATTCAAATGGGATTTAGAATGATCTCTTGACTACTTGATGCGTTTGCAACACAAGGCATATTCAAGTCATCACAACATTTATGTTCTGATGCTTATACAAATTGCAATATCAAAATGGACATGATATTCAGGTCATCCTAGCTTTTGTACCTTGGTGCTTATATCTAATTCGACATTTCTAACTAAAAGTCAATATTCATATGCCCATGGTTGTCTAGCTAGTGGACATTGTATTGACTATCTGGTTACCTAATAAATATTCAGTGATGAAAAATACCGACACATGATTAGTGACTAAGTCCTAGGTCCTAGGTCTGCATTTCATTTTTCACTTTGCATGGTTGTATTTATCTCATGATTTCAATTCAGCTTGATGCTTAATGATTCTCCAAATCTATGCTAAACATTTCATAAGGACTGAGTATCGCATGAAGGTCTTCTTAACAGATCACCAAGCAGGTACCCCTGGCTAATTTTGATGTTCTAAACCCATTTTTGGGATCAAAATCAAAATATGAGATCATTAATATTGTCAAAATTGTGATTTAAAATTTTTGGACTGAGGACGGCTAACTGCTTGCATAATCGACCTTCTAAACCTCAAATGAATCCAATTTTTCAACTTAATTGATTATCTAACATCAAACTATTTGAATTTCAACTTGGTCAACCATGGTCAACTCATGGTCAAACCTAGTAAAACTTGGTTTCCAGGACCTCTAAATGATGTAGAACATGTTCTTGGACATGTACAACCAATTCTACAATTGATTAACATGCTTCTAATCATTCAACATTGGATTTTCTTGCCAAATTTTGATTTTCATCCCGAGGGGGGCATGATATTACAGATCATTAACTAATTTTGTCAACCAAATCTTTCCTCAGTAATCAAGACAACAACCATGTCTAGTTGTTGATTCATCAAAAGACCTTGTCGCTTGGGGCATATCAGATTCATCAAGATCCATATCAATCTGGTATCCTAATCAATCTTGTAAATTGTATCACCTGTTCGTAACCATCAGTTCAGTTGTGTTATTTCCTTGGTTCTTCATAACTAAAGGGTTCAGATTTGGTGTCCTACATCGATTCCTTTAAACAATCAGGTCTAGAATTAGGATAGTCACTTCTTCGTAATCATAGGTTCAGGATCAAGTGTTTTGGCACTTCTTCGTAATCACCGGTTCATTATTGATATAGTTAACATCATCTCAATTCTTGGTCTATAAGGACCTAAATCAAACATCTTCCAATCTTTTAATTGATTTCTATCTCAGAATCGGTTAATCTTTCTAAATCAATTTTTCATCATAAAAATAGACTAATCTTTGAACCACTACGCTTCGCATAGTAATTCAAAGAGGGGCAAAATGTAATACCCCAAAAATGGCTACAGATTCATTAGCCTCCTACATCGACAAATCGATTGAAATTGACATCAAAGTCCTAACCTAAGGCACATCTGCACATCCGTTCATCGAAATCCTAATTGATTTTATCTTAATTCTGCATCGGGGAATATTTCTTGAATATTCCTAATTTATCTAATTATATTTAATTGAATTATTATTTGGTGATAAATCATATTTATCCTAAGATTTAATTAATTGAATATGATGAATATTTAATTATTTAGATTTAATTTTGCCACTTAATTATTTAATTAGATTTAATTGTATTATTCCTAGCTAATATTATTTAATTTGACAATAAATCAAAATCCTACTACAATTGATTAAATTCTTATTTAATTGATTAAATCCAGTTGTCAATATTTAATGATATAGTTTGGTATAAAGTTTGATTTAATAATTGATTAACCCATAAATCAATTGTTTTATTAAAAAATCAGTTAAGTTGAGGATAAATCACTTAATTATTAAATTAATTCATATTAAATCATGCACAATCAGAAAAAGAAGTCAACTTAGAATTAATTATCAATTTTAATTTGTCATCTTTCTAAACTCAACATTTGATTGTGAGTTGAAAAAGTGATCCGAACTCTATTTTGAGTTAAAAACTGCTTTTGCATGATTTTTGTGAGTTAACTAACTCAAAAATCAACCTGAGTTTATCAAGAGTGATTTATGGCTTTTCTCCATGCATCCCTAAGTCATGGATTTCTATATAATTGAGACTCAATCCTTCACAAAGGGACCTTCGAATTTGCACAATTACTCTGGCGAATTTGCATTTGAAAAATCAAGTTTTTCGAACAAGCTATTGTGAGATCTCTCTTTGTTGCAAATTCATTGTTTTTCATCCATTTTGCATTCATAGATATCATTGTTAGATCAGATTTATATCCATTTTCAGTCCATTTTAGAGTAATTTTATATTAGTTTTCATACATATTGTATAGAAAAATCCAAAAATATAGATTAATTTGCATTCATCTTTCATCCATTTTTCATTCTAAATCCTTCGTTTAGGTATTGCATTGTCACTAATCTTGGTCCTAATCTGAGAATATCATACTCATACCTACTAGAAGGTAGTAAATTGCCTGGTTAGCTTAGTTTTATTTTATTTGCAGATTTCTTGATTCGCTAACCTCTAATGTTTTATTGAAGTGTTGTGTCCACAACTAGGTCCAATTTTCACACACACAATATGAACTAAGTGCTGAGATTCTAACCATGCAGGTAGAGCATGTACTGATAGCAAAAGTAGACCCTTCACAAGAAAGATTGGGAACATACATGGAGAAGTATGAGAAAGTTAGAGAAGAATAGGAAAAGGTAACAAGGAAAAGGAAGGTCAACAATATTGTTGAAGCTATCACTGCTAAGGTGGGTATCACAAAAAGGCAGCTAATAGATATGAAAAATAAGATGGAGGCATCTTCTAGTATGGCCACCAATGCACCCATTCATTTGGAAACATAAAAGATAGTAGCTCCTACTATTAATATTATTGATTTGTCAGCTACTCAAGAGGAAGAAACATAAGATGTTGTGCCTATAGTTATTCCCAAAAGATCCACAAGAATAGGTAAGCAGGATAGTACTAAGGAAAAAGAGACAGAAATGAAGAGGAAGGAGAAGGAAGAAAAGACAGTTGAGAAAGAGGGAGAGAAAACAACTCAAAGGGATCCACAAACTTTGTGGAAACCAGACCTTAAATTACTATAGGAAAGAGTAATTAAAGATGGAAATCTATTAATAGTAAATATATACTATGAGAGATATGACTTTGAAAACCAAGCACTCATTGAAGATACTATCATTGAGTATCTTCTAACTTTTAAGAACTTTTTGGAGATTGAAGGAAGCATTCCCAAAGACTTATACAACAAACTAGAAATTAGGAAATAGTTAGCTCATTTGGAGGATGAGAACATAAGAAACAAGACAATTGAAGATATGTTACCAATTGTATCCTTACGAGAGAGAGAGAGAGAGAGAGAGAGAGAGAGAGAGAGAGAGAGAGAGAGAGAGAGAGAGAGAGAGAATCATAAATGCACTGAAACCCCTACTAAGGACAAAGGCCAGACTAGTCAAACTTATGGCTAGGAAATATGATGAGGTGATTGAGGACACCCAAAAGGCATTAGACCAAGTTCTAATGTTTGATATGCCAAAGAATACCTCACCTCCCAAGGCTTCTAAGCCTATATATTTGGGTTTAGGAGAAAGTTCCAAGGTAGTGGATGAAAGTTTCCAAGATAGCATGCAACCATATTTCTTTGTCACTGGTATGCCTATGACCCTTGACACTTTGTAGGATGTTAATGATCCTTTTTTGGATAATGTGGAAAGTGCGATGGAGGTTGGAGATCGAGAGTAGATAGAGGAAGAGAAATCAGAAGAGAAACAAGAAGAACAAGTACAAGAGAAAGAAATTCAATAGAAGAAGGTAGAACAGATCAAATCAGAAAATGTTGCCGAGGTTAGCTTGGACACCTCCTTATTGTTGGCAAGTATGGCCAAACCAATAAGTTCTGATGTGGATAACATAGATGAGGATGATATGATGAAGCTATCATTTATGGCTTTTGCCAAAGCTAAGGAAAGATTAGTTCAAAAAGGTGACAAAAGTGTCAGAGTAATGGTCAGGGCAGTAGAAACAGTGAACAAGCTACTCCCCTCACTGGTTATCTTCAAAGAAAAGGATGAGGCTGAGAACCTTGGTACAATATTGGATAGCTTTGATAATCATTTTGATTCATTGATAAAAAATGTAGAAGAAAAGGCTGAGAAGAATTTTTTGGAAAAGAAGCTGAGAGAAGTCTGTAAGTCCATTTTATGGGACTTAAACATCCTCAAGGCTACTACTCTTAAGGCTAAGAGTTGTGTAGCACAAGGTAGGAAAATATATAGCTACTACATAAATCCTTACATGCACATAAAGAACATTGAGGAAATAATAACCAAGGATAGGGCCACTCTTGAAAAACTTATGGATAGTTGTGAATCATCTTCACAAACTATGGGAGAAATGAATAAGGAAACATCTAGGCTATTGGATAAGATAGGGGTACTAGAAATGAAGAAAGTGAGAGTTATAGATAGATTTGGCTTATTAAGAAGCCTGCTGACCCCTAAGCTTACAATGCTTGAGTCACATCTCTTGGAGATGATAAAGGTTGAGGGATCAATGACTCTGTCTACACTTACAGAGCTAAAGGAAACAAAGACAACATCATATGCACTAAATGGATTAATCCATGCCAGTGAGCTCCTAATAAATTCATGGGCTGAGGAAGTTAAGACATTGGAAAACTCTTTCCAAGATGTCTTAAATCTGGTAAGTAAGCACTATATCCTTTGCGCTTAAAGTTTTGCAATTTTGAATGTACCTTAGCCATTGATGTCAAAGGGAGAGGAAGAGAAAGAAAAATGAGGAAGATGAGAAAATATGAAAGAGTAAAATGTAGAGAAGAAAATAATAAAAAAATAATAATGTGTAAAACAAAAAAAAGTAGAAAAGAAAAGAAGAGAGTTATATTGTGACACTTCATCATTTTTCGCTAAGTGTTGTCATCAATGCCAAAGGGAGAGATTGTTGGAAAGTGATATTTTGGGAGCACTTGAGCATTGTCATTTATGGAAACACTTATGGTTGGAGTGGTCACATCTTGTGGAGATTGCCACTGGAGTCACAGTCATGAAAATGACTAAGTCCAGGATCAGGATAACAGGGTATAGTGCTACAGTTTTGGTCAGTGATGAAGTTATATAAGGTAATAGGGCTTGCAAAGTTATCTAAAGTTATTTTGGGATGTATGCATGCTTCACTTAAGAGCGCATGAGTTTTTGTTACTAGACCTATGAGATATAGTGTTTAGAAGGTGTGCAAAGACACATAATCAATGAAATATGGCATATGAGCAGTTACGATGATTGAGACAAGGTTAGTTGATATGGAAACATGATAAGTTAGATGAATGTTTTACATTGCCAAAATTTTGGTAATATATGATCACCGACTCTATGTTGATCATTTGCATAAATACTTATTATGGTTTGTGTTGTATTTTGAGAGCCCACTATGTTAGAATAACTGGGGGGGGCGGGGGGTGAATCAGTTAGATCAGTTATCCTACAGTCCCAAATATAAAGATGTAGTTCATAAAACAATTTCAATCAATTCTAAAGCTCGGTAACATAAATTGTTATACTAACTGTGCCTTTTACTGATTACCAATAAATTAACTTATTGTGATTACCAACCAAATCAAATATGTAGTATGTAAAGTATGACAATAAAACAATCATAAAAAAAATACATAACACAATGATTTAATGTGGAAACCCTGCTAAGGAAAAAACCACCTAGGTTCGGTAACCCAAAATAGTTTCACTCTTCTGAAGTGAGCTCAGTGAAGAGCCAACCCTGTTAAAGATTACAAACACACTATTAGGTGTGACCTTGTTAGAGGATTTAAGACTAATAGTTAACTTTCAACCAACATTCACTATGGGGTCAATAAGATAACAATGTACATTCCTTGAATGACATAGGGGCATAACATAAGATAGTTAAGTCCACTTAGTTATGAGATTTTTCTGTATCAATAGTTAAAATGAAACAATAGTTGATCTGATTACAATAAAACTCAATTTGTAGATGTTCAAATCTATTATAAGCCCTTATAAATCCTCTGATCATTAATTCAATTCACTTCCTCAACTTAATTTCACTCGATAATAGCTCTCTGACACTCGGTAAGCCTCTGTAGTTCGGTTCTCCTTCAACCAATTTGATCAAGCATGCATGAAATGTATTCATGCAAAATCTTTGCAGTCTTCTATCTTCCGACATGTTTCAATAAAGAAATTCATGTCTCTTATATAGAAAAATAAACCATTTTCATATCAACCATCATATTTTACCGCTTAATATTCTTCATTGATTTTGCCTCTTAAACCTTCCTCGGAAGTTGTGTCATTGACACGTTTCAATTTCATCCTTCAGATCTTCTCTGAATTTTGTTAGCTATGGATCTCTCAACAAACTTTATCTTCAATGTCAAAATCATAACAATTTCCAGCTCATCAATTTCTGTCGGCTAAACTAAGCATTTAATATTTGCATCCACACTCGTTAATAAAGAAATGCATCGGTGAATACTAGCTCGATTAATACTGGCACTCAGTATACACTGCACTGCTCGGTGTATACTCAAGTCTTCATTTACCGACCACATTGTCTTGTACAATTTAGCTTCCTTCTTCACAATAGATTATTGCAACATAATCAAGTCAACAATATGAGATCATAGACTCATCAATAAGTCACCCAAGGTATTCCTTAACCTCATTTATCATATCCATCTTTCTCCATGTAGATATCTCACTTCTTCATATTTTCTCCCTTTTACAGATGTTTAGATGTTTGTAACTATCATGATAAGTACTGTCAAAACTTAGTTGCCATCAATGAAAACATATTGACTAATTTAATCATATCACATAACATTTCAGTAACTCAGTGATCTCTAATCACTGATCTTCAATTCATTCAAGTATTCAATCAGTTGTAGTTCATCAATCTCTCCCTTTGGAATTGATGGCAACACAAGAAATATGAAATATGCCATACACATACCAAACATGTATTCTACAACTTTGTAAGTAATTTTTGTAACTCGGTAAGCTCAAATTTAATATGTTTAATCACAATGTTACTTAACAACATTACAAGTGCAGACTCTCCTCTACAGATTTGATCTTTTTAGGTTCTCAGATTCATTTTTTTCTCAGCAAAAATTATTCAAGTTCTCTCCCTGACTGACTAAGATAGATATAGAAATTTCTCTCCCTTTCTTTGTGTTCCCAGTAGATGATTTTCTTTCTCTACCATGATCTCTCCCTCAGATAGATATTTCATGATCTCCTCAGATAATCGATCCCTTTGACAACAATGCCAAAAGAAAAAAAATATAAACATACAGTTCTGTAGCAGCCAAGTAATTATCTTTTGTTCGGTGCATACAATGTATCTCGGTATACTGATATGAAAAATCTCTATTCTATCTCCTCAAATCTTTCACAACCTTAGACATAATCCAAAGTGTGAGCTATGTTGCATCAACATGAATGATCTTCTAATAAGAATAGGCTGATGCAACCTCCAGATCATATTAGTGACTAGTAGATAGGGGACAGCCCAAGTCTAGTCCTTATGTATTCAAAAGTGTCCTTTGATAGAGGCTTGGTAAAGATATCAACAAGTTACTCCTTTGATGTAACATATTATAGTTTTACTTGCTTCTCCTGTACTTGTTCTCTCAAGTAGTGATACTTAATAGATATGTGCTTTGTCTTTGAATACATCACTGGATTCTTAGAAATATTTATAGCACTAGTGTTGTCACATTATATAATCACCAGCTCAGTGATTACCTCATTCATTCCTTCCAACACTTGTTTAATATAAGCAATGTTTGAACAATTTGTGGCAGCAACAACGTACTCTACTTTAGTAGTAGAGTGAGAAATACAAGGTTGTTTCTTACTTGTCCAAGTTACAAGTTTTTCACCAAAGAAAAATGATCCTCCGGTTGTGCTTATTTTGTCATCTATATTTCCATCCCAATTTGCGTCATTGTAAACCTTCAGTTCAAATTTGCCTTCCCTAGGATACCATAAACCATAATCCTCTATTTTCTTTAGGTATCTCAGAATCCTTTTCATTGCAATCATATGTGAATCCTTAGGATTGGAAGAAAATCTAGCCACAATCCCCACTGCATGTGCAATATCAGGCCTACTATGTACTACATACATCAGTTTACAAATCATAGATCGGTATAGTGTTTGGTTTACCTCTATAGATTCATCATCCTTTATCAATTTTCAGCCTCTAACCATCGGTGTTCCTACTGGTTTAGCATCTTCCATGCCAAATGTTCTCAATACTTCCTTAATATACTTTGATTGTGTGATGAAAATTCCATCATTCTACTAAATAACCTGCAAGCCTAGAAATAATTTAATCTCTCCAAACATTGACATTTCAAATTCCTTTCTCATCTCATTAGCAAAAGATTTACAAATATGATCTTGTCCTCCAAAGATTATATCATCCACAAATATTTCAACAATCAATATAGTATCATCTGATCCTCCTTTGATGTATAAATTATTGTTTTCACTAGTTCTTACAAAACCAATACTTAAAAGATAAGTATGTAACCTTTCATACCATGCTCTCGATGCTTGCTTCAATCCATATAAATCTTTGTGTAGTCTACATACCATGTCCTTTTGATTTGGATCAACAAATCCTTCTGGTTATTCTATGTAGACCTCCTCTTCTAGTATTCCATTCAGAAAAGCTGACTTAACATCAATTTGATATACCTTAAATTTCTTATGTGCAGCATATGCAAGTAACATACAGACTCCTTCTAGTCTAGCATCAGGTGCAAAAGTTTCACCATAGTCTATACCTTCTTCTTGTGCATAACCCTTGCAAACAAGTCTTGCTTTGTTTCTTGTAACCTCACCATTTTCATTCATCTTATTCCTAAAAATCCACTTAGTACCAATAACATTTTTATCTTTTGGTCTAGGTACTAAATTCTATGTCTTTTTCTTTTCAATTTTTTCTATCTCATCATTAATAGCATTTATCCACTCATCATTCTCAAGTGCAACCTTAACATTCTTAGGTTCAAACTCACAAACTAAGCATACATTTTGTCTTAATTTACTTCTAGTCATCATGTTTGCTTTCTTATCTCCAATGATTTGATTCTCTGGATGATGTCTTCTGACAAATCTTGCTAGCACTTGATCTCTTCTTTGTTCTTCATTCTTTTTAGGTTCATTTCTTTGCTTGGTAGCTTCTTCCCGATCCTCAGTTTTCCTTTGCTATTCCTCGGTGTTATTTTCCTAATGCTTAGTTGACTCAGCCTATGGCTTTAGTAGGTGCTCTGGATGTTTAACATAAACAAATCTACCATAGTCTTCCAACTCCTTTATGATTTCCTTGTCATTTTTATCAGCAAATTCATCAACCTTGACATTAGCACTTTCAATCATTTTATTAGTAACCTTATTCAAACATTTTTAAGCTTTACTTTTAGTAGAATATCCAAGAAATATTCCCTCATCACCTTTAGTGTCAAATTTCCCATTCCTACCATCCTTCAGAATAAAACATTTTCTACCAAATATTTTGAAGTAACTTACACTCGATGTGTATCCAAACCATAACTCATAGGGTGTCTTGTTTGTGTCTTTCTTTAGTTGAATTTGATTCAATACATATACAACTATGCTAACTACTTCTCTCTAATACATCTGTGCAACATTCTTCTCTATCATTAGTGTCCTTGCACAATCCACAATTGATCTATTTCTCCTTTCAACAATCCCATTTTGTTGTGATGTTCTAGGTGCAGAAACTTGCCTTTTGATGCCATGCTCATTACAATAGTTAGTGAATTCAACAAAAACAAACTCACCACCTCTATCAGACCTCAAGCATTTCAGTTCTTTTCCAGTTTTTTTATCAACTTTAGCTTTATACCATTTAAACATTTTGAATGCCTCAAATTTCTCTTTTAAAAACATTACAATCATCAATCTAGTATAGTCATCAACAAATAGAATAAAGTATCTATCACCATAATAGCTTTGGGTTCTCATGGGACGACATAGGTCGGTGTGAACTAACTCCAAGATTCTTTTTGTTTAATAGTCTTTACTTTTGAAACTAGATTCTGTCATCTTCCTTTCTGACATTGATGACACATAACATGATCAGGTTTAGTTAGGCTAGGCAGTTCTCTAACTTTTCTCTTTTTATTGATCTTAATCATGTTATCAAAATTCACATGACATAACCTTTTATGCCATAACCATGCATCTTCATTTTTCACCAATAAATAAGAAGTCTCAACATTGTCAATATAAAATAAGTTACCTTTTGATTGTCCTACTATTCTGACAAGCTTTTCATTATCATCATATATTCTCACCTTCTTTCTCTCAAATGCCACCTGGTGACCTAAATTGTTAAGCTGTGCTACACTCAAAAGATTGTAATTTAGTCTCTGCACCCAATACGCATTATCACATCTGATCTTATCATTTATCAGCAAAGATCTTTTTCCTTTAACCATACAAGGTGTGTCATTACCCATTTTTATAGAATCTCCATTATAATGCTCAAGATGATCAAATTTATCTTCTTCTCCAGTTATGTGATGTGTACAGCCACTATCAATGATCCATGTATCATTTTTACTAACTTTAGAAATGAGTGTTGTTTATACATACCTTTCCTCTTCCTCTGATTCATCTTTCATTGCAACAAACACCACCTCAATGTCATCATCTGTGTTGGTGTCAGTGTCATTCTCTTCAACAATGTAACATACCTTTTTACCTTTATCTTTGTAGTCTCGATTATCTCAGTTGTACTATTGGTTATCTCTGTCATTCCTTCTTCCATATTTTCCTCCTCTGGATCAGTCTTTCTCATCTTCTTTCATGTTCGGGCATCTAGCAGCAATATGGCCAACTTCTTTACAGTTAAAATAAGCTAAAGTAATTTTCCTTTGTATCTTCCCTTACCTTTCTACAGTCTTCAGGCCATTAATGCTCCAAGATCATCAAGCTCATCATCATTATTACTATCACTTTCATTCCTTATATTGTGCTTACTACTAGATTTACCAATCTTAAGTGAAGACATAAAAGCAGACTCAACAGTTGGTAAAACACTATTATCATAGTTGTTTAGCTCAAAGGTAGTTAAATTCCCAATTAGACTATCAAGAGTAAGTTTGCTATTAGGTGCAGACCTCATTTCATGAATAGCAGATATTCTGATTGCATAGACAAGTAAAAGTGTTCTGAAAATCTTACTTACCACAGTATCCTCTTCAATGATACCACCAGCTCCATGAATAGCATTAACAACTTCTTTGATTCAGTTTGAGTACTGTAATATGTTTTCTCCTTCATTTTCATATCATCAAATATGCCTCTTAAGCTTTCAGCTCTTCCTCTCAAAAAAAAATCATCTCCACCATGTACTAGGGAAAGCTTGTCCCACATTTGTTTAGCAATAGTGCAGTCCTTGACATCTTGAAATTCAAAATCAGTAAGAGTAGCAACTATCTCTATCATAGTGATGTTGTGTTCCTGTCAGTCTCTTAACTGATCAAGAGTCAAAGGACCAGGTGGTTGTAAGTAGCCATTTTCTAGTAAATGTATTGCATAATCTCCAATTCTAGATATATGAAGTCTCATCTGACTTTTCCATGTAGAAAATTTGTCTTTGTTCATCTTTGACACTTCCCTCTTATACATCTTGTGATCTTTCTGCTTAAGTCCTTAAAAAATTTCCAAAGCAAACAGTGAGCTCTGAAAAGAAACCAATACACTCTGATACCAATTTTTAGAATAAATGAGAGAGAGGGAGGGGGGGGTGTGTGAATCAATTAGATCAATTATCCTATAGTCTCAAATACAAAGATGTAACTCACAAAACAATTTCAATCAATTCTGAAGCTCAGTAACATAAACTATTATACTGATTGTGCCTTTTACCGATTACTAGTAAATTAACTTACTGTGATTACTAACCAAATCAAATATGTAGTATGTAAAGTATGACAATAAAATAATTATCACAAAAACACTTAACACAATGATTTAATGTGGAAACCTTTCTAATGGAAAACCCACCTAGGACCGGTAACCCAAAATAGTTTCACTCTTTTGAAGTGAGCTCGGTGAAGAGCCAACCCTATTAAAGGTTACAAACACACTGTTAGGTGTGACCTTGTTAGAGGATTTAAGACTAACAGTTAACTTTCAACCAAAATTCATTATGAGGTCAATAAGATAACAATGTACATTCCTTGAATGACATAGGGGCATAACATAAGATGATTAAGTCCACTCGGTTAGGAGATTTTTCTGTATCAATGGTTAAACTGAAACAATAGTTGATTTGATTACAATACAACTCAATTTGTAGATGTTCAGATCTATTCTAAGCCCTTACAAATCCTCTAATCATTAATTCAATTCACTTCCTCAACTTACTTTCACTCGGTAATAGCTCTCTGACACTTGGTAATCCTTTGCAGTTTGATTCTCCTTCAACTAGTTTGATCAAGCATGCATGAAATGTATTCATGAAAAATCTCTATAGTATTCTATCTTCTGGTATGTTTAAATAAATAAACTCATGTCTCTTATATAGACAAATAAACCATTTTCATATCAACCATCATATTTTGCCACTTAATCTTCTTCATTGATTTTGCCTCTTAAACCTTCCTCGGCAGTTGTGTCATTGACACATTTCAATTTCATCCTTTATATCTTCTCCAAATTTTGTTAGCCATGGATCTCTCAACAAACTTTATCCTATTGGCTTACACTTCACAAAGATGCAGCCAATTACACCAAAAAATGTGACAAGTGCCAAAGGATGGGTCGTCCAACAAAATCAGATAAAATTCCCCTCAACCCACAAGTAGTTTTCACACCATTTGATAAATGGGGAATGGATTTCATTGGTCCTATAGACCCTCCATCAAATGGAAAATCATATATCTTGGTATGCACAAATTATGTGACAAAATGGGTAGAAGTGAAGGCAATGAAGCATGCCCATGACAACAAAGTGGTAGCCTTCCTGTATGAAGATATATTTACTTGCTATGGAGTACCAAGAGAGCTCGTGACTAATCAAGGGGCACAATTTACATCAAATATGATAACATAACTCATGAATGAATACAACATCAAACATAGGAAGTCCAGTCCATACCACCCATAGGCCAATGGTCAAGTGGAAGTCACCAATAGGGAAACCAAATCAATACTTACAAAAATAGTTCAACTTAATAGAAAATACTGGAGCAACCATCTAGCAGAAGCAATATGGGCATATAGAATCACATGGAAAACCACAATGGGATTGACTCCATTTGAACTACTCTATGGAAAAACAACAATGCTACTAATTGAGTTTGAACACAAGATACTAAGGACTGCTTTGAAGCTGAATATGGACCTTCTTGTAGCTCAACATGAATGCAAACTGAATCTCAACTCTCTAGATGAGATGCAAAAATCTGCATTGGAGCGCACAAAATAGTCCAAAAATAGAAAAATAAATGGCACGAATCCCACATCAAGAACAAGCAATTCCAACTAGGTGACTAGGCACTATTGTTCGATTCCAGGTATCAAGAAACACAAGGCAAGTTGTAAACAAGATGGCTAGGGCCATATGAGATAACACATGTTTTTGCAAATGGAGTGGTTCAATTGATAACAATTGACCCAATGCAATTCAAATTACTGGTCAATGGCCATAGACTTCGTTTATACCATCAACCACAAACAAAAACAAAGTTCCTACAACAATTCAAAGAGGATAAGCCAAAGGTAACATAGGTAGTCACTCCTGCAGCAAAAGGTGACAAACTTCTTCCTACAACTTCACCCTAGCATACAAGCACGTACATCCATAATAAAACTTCATTTTCAATGAAGTATCATTCCACATTCACTTTTCTTAAATTCTCTTTCCAACCCACCTCATTTCTTTAAATTCCACCCATACAAATTCCATGTCACCCACTTTGCTCAATTTTCTAAGCTTTTAATAAATTCCACGTCAGCATAAATCCATTCAGGAAAAATCAATTGCAAGGCACAACCGATTCTCATCCTTCAAGCGCATACAAAAACATAATGATGGGTATGTGTATTCAATTTATCTCCACATTTAAAACATAGATTTTGACAATTATATTTAGTACTGCATGTGTCTATATATTAAGGCATTATGCCAGTTTTCTCTCCCCTATGAAGGAGGAAAAGTGTGGACACTTGTCATTCTTTTGTACGGGGGCGAAAAGTGTATTAATTCCCAAGTTGCTATTTCATGTACTTATCATTTCAAACTAGATTGCATGTCAGTCAAATTAGTACTTATGCGATGTGTCATTAAGTCCTTGAATTTTTGAACAAATTATCGTACTTAATTACTCAAATTATTCTTGATTCCTACCCTAGGTGATGTAATCAATTTGTGTAAGGATTAACTTCATCTTAAAAGAAACATAATTCCCCAACATCAAGTGTCATTATCATTTATATCACCCAATTTTAAAAAATAGTATGACACAAATGTTGAAGGGAGTTGAAGTGAAGTGCAGTTATAACCTAAATAAAAGGGGATTTTCAAAGGAATTTAGAATATTTGGGGTTTTAGAGAAGACAAAAGCTGTGAAATTGCAGACTGAGAAAGAATTTTGAAGGCATAATTTAGCACAATGGGTGGAAAACTGATGAGGCATGAACCTGTAGTTCATACCATTTTATTGACTGATGTAGAACCTTTTCATAGGTTTAATGCCTACAGATGGTTGGGTTACTTCTTGAAATTAACAGAGTATAACAAAGAAGTGGCATCAGAGTTCATGAATACATTTGACAAAGAAGTGGCATCAGAGTTCATGAATACATTCGAAGAAGGGGAAGCAACTATGTAGAGAGTGAATATTCTAGAAATAGAGGAAAGAATTGTGGAGGTGACATGCTTACCTGTAGTTGTGGAGCATTACCCCAATGAGCATGATGCTAGGTCGGCATGAGCTCAATTTACACAACCTTTCGACCCTTCGCTAGAAGAAATAAGCAAGGATGCAAGAGAACGTCATTACTTGTTCCATACAATTAATTGGATACACATATCATTAGGTATTTCACATGTGAAGGGAGATTTTCCCATTTACATGCGCATCACTTTAAGTTACTTAGATGTAATAGGAATAATCTTCAAGTCAATATTCTAAATTTTCTATATAATATGCTAAGTATCAGTGCTGAAGAAACTCAAAAGGGTAAAGTGAATTCCATTTCCCATCATGCCCTAATCAAACTCCTAGTTGAAAGAACCCTTATGGATGTCTCTCCCCTAGAATAGAAATGAATTTGTTAAGAACAAAACCTTGTAACCCTAGAATGAGCTTGTTGAGCAGCCAATTCCTGGAAATGCCCTTGATCCAGTTGAAATATCCCAAGAAAAAAGGTCTAAGAATATTGAAGAGAAGGAACCTTCTCCTATCCTGAGTGATAATGTACCTACCCCATCTCAAAGGAAAGGTTAATGAAGGAACTTCAGTTCCTGAAGCAGAACCCCAACAACCTACAACCTCAAAAAATAGAAAGAGGAAATCGGTTCCTACAACAGTTACTCCTACTACAGAAAGGCCGAGGAAAGATGGTAAAAATAAAATGGAGGAAGAAAGAGAAACCCCTTTGAGAAGAAGTTCTAGGATGAGGGGACAGGTCCCTCAAGCTACCCTAGTAAGCCAAGATGTCCCATCAAAGACACTTGTTACTAATTCCCATGTTGAATATCACAGTCGATTCCCCAATCCAATCAACTTGCCCAAATCCTCCATAGAATGTAAGTAATATATCTCCTGATGAGCCTCCCTCACAACCAATAATTGATGAGCCTAAGGAAAATACACAAACAATTCAAGAGGACCCGTAGTTGCCTAAGTCCCCAGTTTTCTCACATACCCACAATGTCATCGTGCATTTCAAAAGGACCTGGTATGTAGATTATCTAGAATAGGCTCGCATTGCAGAAAGAAGGCAAAGAACTCAATTAGAGGAGCCTGGCCTCCCTACTTTGTAATCAAATCTATTCAATTTATATACCCAGTTTGTTTTCAAGAACACTATGTGGGGAGAAGAAAAGAAAAGGATGAAAAAGGAAATTGATGAGCAGAAGGAAGAGATTGAACACCTAAAGGAACAAATAGAAAAACAAAAATAGAAAATAGGTTATGCCCTCAAGTTGGTTGACTAGATTATAGCTTGTAGGCCACCCCCAAGGGTTTATGCTCTTTGTTTAAAAGAACAGTTCCCTATGTTTCAACTCATGATGACCATTCAAGATAAGAATTATGAGTGCAAAAAAACTGAAGATTTTTATGGTCTATATCCAACACTTCCTACTTGGCAACAAAATCTGCTTTGTGAATTGTACCTTCATAATTTCATTATTCTTGATGAAATTGATTGGAATCCTCTACTCTATATAGGAGATGTACATTTAAAGGCATTAATGTCCTTGATACAAAATAAAGCCAATTATGATAAGAAACTGGATAGCTATAGAGACCATCAAAAGTCTGAGCCTTTGCCTTTAAGAGTTGAATCTAGTAGGCCAAATGTCCTCTTAAGAGATTGGTTTACACTCACTTATGGGAAGAGAAAACCTAAAATTAGGGACAAGTTCTTTGCCAACAAAGATAAAGTCTATAGGGAATATCAGGGATTACCTTATTTTACATTCCAAAGAGCCCTAACTGGAGTGAGGAGTAGGTGGAATAGGTTGCCTGAGATTTTTAATAAAGTTGAACCACACAGTCCAATTAATTTTGAGGCAGTTGTGAATAGGGCAACAAAGTATATGCAACTAGGGAGACATATCAGAAGAGAGTTGTGGTTTCCTCTAACTTTCCAGCCACCTATGCTCCTGTGGCTATTATATGATATTAACACTACCAGACTAGACTAGCTGTAGGAGGATCATAGAATGGAATACTAGGAGCAGACCAGAGGATTTTATTACACCTTCAAGAGTAAAAGGAGAGGCAAGACAAAGGTTGGAGAATTCAGGATAGTAGCCAAGAAGTGTAATGCTTGAGGACAAGCATTATACTTGTTGGGGGGAAAATGATGAGACTAAAATTGGTCTCTTGTTTTATGATATTTTATGATTTTCTCTTAAACATTCCTAAGACATTTGTGTGATTTTTAAGTGCTTAAGTTTGTATATATATTCTATAAGTACAGTTATATCCTAAAAATTTTGGGTAGGAAATAGTATACACACCTTGCCAATACTATATATATACATAATGCAGTATTTCATATAGCTATTTTATTGTGTGTTTTAATATTTGGATGAAATTGATTAAGTTGAATATATGAATATGCATGCATATACTACTAACTTGCTAGGAATGAAGGAGTAGATGGAAAACAAATTAGTTACATTAATGGAGTGGAAATGTTTCGATCATGATCAAAAGACCCATCAAGGTAGCCATGGGATATGCCTGCAGAATTGAAGGAATGAATGCTTCAGGGAATATAGGGGAGCATGATCATCCTAGATCTCCTCCACAATTACTATTCCGTTAAGATGGTTCTTTTATCTTTATGATATTTTGTTATTGATTGATGTGTTCTCCTTCTTTCATGGGTGAATTAGTCAAAATGTATTTGAATGCTTGAATGTAATTCTCTATATATAGGGGAATGATCGATGGAAATCTAGTTAGACAAAATAATGGTGTTACTGTTGTATTGAGAAGCAAGTTGCTCTTTAAATTTGCATTCTATTGTAATTCACTTTTCTGAATATATGAAATGAAAGAGTAATTTGCGTTATCTTATGTGTTCTTAGTTAATTGAAACCGACCAAGGAGGGCCCACTTGGGAGGTGGAATAGATTAGATTAGGAGTAGAGATTAGTTGAGTTGTTTTCAACATTTGAAATAGTGTTCACTGTTTGTTCCTGCAACATTATATCTATGTTTGTCCTATAGCATATGAAAAAATAGCAATAGTATATGTGTGAGAATGACATGCAAGCTAGAGTTATATTTATGATTATTCGCATTAGTTTATTTGGATAGCTGTGTGTTTTACTTTCTTGCAAGAATAGTTTAGTTCTTTCTATGCATTTTCCTTTCCTACAACTTAAGTAAAATGACTCCATAAGAGACTTAGTGCGCAAATCATGCTGTTCCATTTCAAGTATATGTCCCTGGGTTGACAATCTAAATGCCCCTTGTGATAGGAAAATAATACCTAGTTTGAATACACTGTTCCTAGGGAAGGCTTTGGGCATAATTATTATTACCTATTATGGGGATGTTCAATTAGCACACTTGAACCTCCCAAGGAGGTTCTTAGATCTTTTTGAAAAAACCCTAAGGAGAAGAATGATAGTTCTTAGAAAATGGAAAGACACAATTATTTGGGCAAGAGAAAAAAATGGGATATATAGTGCTAAAGAAGGTTATGATTATCTCCAAAAGAGCTCTTCTAGGAAAACAAATATTCCAATAGACCTATGCTGGAACAAAGAATGTTTACCCAAAGCAGGGATCTTTACATGGGCATCATTATAAAAAAGGATTCTTACTGCAGAATGATTTACCAAAATAGTTTTAATGGACCATCTAGATGTATTTTATACGAGGACTCTGAAGATGTGGATCACCTACTGATAGGATGTGAGTTTTCATATAGATGCCAGAATTGGTTGTTATCAAAATTAGACTGGAAAACAACTCTCCAAAAAGGCATCATTCACTTTTTGAAGAGCTGGCCAAGAATGGCTAATAATGACCTTTTTGGTAAAATATGGAAAATAGTCCCTTCAATGCTTATTTGGGAAATTTGGAAGGAAAGGAATAGAAGATTATTCAAAGAATCTAGGTTAAGTGTCAATCAATTCCTTTCTAAAGTAGAAGCTTGTATAGTGGAAGTAGTTAACAACAAAAATATGCGAGGAAATAAAGATAGCTCCTTCTCGATAAGTGATAGTATTCTTAGGAAGAAATGGTATGGTTTGAAGATTCCCTCCTTAATAGGTAGTAATAGTGAGGAGACAAAATTGAAAAGGGCCAATTGCATATGGTAGCCAACAACAGATGGTTGGTACAAACTTAATTTTGATGGAGCCTCGAGAGGTAACCCAGGTGCTGAGTGTTGTATCTGTGACTGGAAAGGCAGCAAGATTATGAGAAAATCTCTGTATCTGGGACATGAAACAAATAATTTTGCATAACTCAAGGCTTTATTAGAAGGGTTAAAACTATGTAATAGGCTCAAATTAGACAAAATAGAAATTGAAGGTGACTCATCTTTAGTTATAAATGTGGTAAGAAGAGGAACAACACTGAATTGGTGTTTGAATGGATTGGTTGAGAAAATCATGGAAACCTTATTAACTATTCTAAACTATACTATTAATCATATATATAGAGAAGGTAATAAAGTAGCGGATCAATTGGTGAACATAGGAGCAGATGGTATTAACAATGAAAAACTTAGCATAGATTAGGCCCTAGTAGTAAGTATATGAAAAACACTAGTTTAAGTGGGCCCTCTCTTTATTAAGATTAACTGAGAAGGATGTAAGATATAGAGCAGTCGTAATTCTCTCAAATGGTTATAAAAAAGAAGCAGTAAATCTAACTAACACTCTTTAAAAGGAAATTTAGAAATATCATATTAATTAAGTAAAAATGAAGTATTCAGGTATCTTAGGTTAAAGTGAACTTAGGTGGTTCCTCAAAAGAATTAGGATTAGTATTTAGGCTCCTCATTATAACACTCCAAGTAGTATCAAGCCCAAATATAAATCATCATTTGCTAAAAATTAGGAAGGAAATCGAGTAAAAAAGGAGTAGGTAAAATAATGATTTCGCTTTAACATTGAGTATGGGGTATGCCAGATTATTAAAAAAAAATTTAAGGAGGAGAAGAGTTAGAATAATAATTAAAGAATAACAATTAGTTCAGCTTTAATAAGAATCTTGGAACAATCTCCAAAACCACTGGAATTCCTAAAATACCTAAAAAATGGGCTTTTCACTTCCGATTTTAGTAGAACTAATATGACATTAGATAAGATTTTAAGGAATAATGACCTAGGCGCTAACTTTTCTCCCCGTTGATGTAGAAATTTCCTATTTTAATAGTTTCATCTAGAAATGTCTCTAGTGATTAACTTTCAGCTGGCAAGCGCTCCCTACTTTACCAAGTACAAGGTATGATGTGAGGTGATGGAGCATTAAAGAAGTCAAGGATTCACGTGATATCAAGTTACTACTTTCTTAACATTCAATGATCAATGTTAGTAAAGGAGGTTAAATAGCATTGAAGTTTGGACCGGTTCGCAAGTTTTGCCCAATTTTTCTATCAAAGCTGAGAATGGAGTCGAGGATTTTGACTTTCCCCCTGCAAGATAATAGGCAAATGGAATTTAGGGGCTCGATTAAGCTTGAGAGATGGAATGGTATGCTTAACTCTCTCTCGGATTCAGCTTGAAGGGCCCTAGAAAAAGGCTTAGGGGATGATAATTTTGATGACTTCATCTAAGTTAATCACCACATAGTGGGGATTTTTATAGCACTAGCTTCTTTCAATGGAGTGGAGAAGGACAAGATAATAGCGATGACCAAAACAATATTCAAAAAGGATTTTTTGGCTGGTTTAGAAAAGGTGGTTTATGAAATAGACAAAAACTTGACCATCCCCTATATGGAAATTTACATGAGAACAACAATGGCGGACTTATCCTCTATTCTAAATTTCCACCATTTGCCTATGCTATTATATATGTGTGTGTGTGTTTGTGTGTGTGTATGTATGTATGTATGTATGTATGTATATTAAATAAGCTTTTAGCTATACTTCATCTTTTAAGACTCGACAAAACTCTTCTTTTGGACATATGATCTAAATTAGCTAGATATATGTAGGATATTTCATAATTTGACAGGAACTCTACTTTGTTAATATCCTGCTATGGTGGTTTAGAGCCTTTGAGAACTTATAGGTGCGGGTTATCCAACAATGCAATCCCCAGATTAAGTAGGGTAGGCTATCTTCACGACACGAGTAAGTATATGTTTTGATTAAGGATAACCATTAGATCTATCCACCTAAATCACCAGGAAGCTAACAATAGTGCATTTATAAACCCAACTGGTAAGATATTCTTTACACAGAGGCATTTATAGGGTATAAATAATACCTCTCAAACTAGAAAGAGATAGACCTCACAATAGCTTCCAGTGGTGGAACTCTATAAGGGATCCTACAATACACTATGTCATCAAGCCTCCTTCTACTCTGAAATATATATATATATATATATATATATATATATATATATATATATATATATATATATATATATATATATATATATATATATATATATATATATATATATATATATATATATATATATATATATATATATATATATATATATATATATATGTATCTATGTATCTATGTATCTATGTATGTATGTATGTATATATATTGAATAAGCTTTTAGCTATACTTCATCTTTTAAGACTCGACAAAACTCTTCTTTTGGACATATGATCTAAATTAGCTAGATATATGTAGGATATTTCATAATCTGACAGGAACTCTACTTTGTTAATATTCTTCTATGGTGGTTTAGAGCCTTTGAGAACTTATAGGTGTGGGTTATCCAACAATGCAATCCCCAGATTAAGTAGGGTAGGCTATCTTCACCACACGAGTAAGTATCTACTTTGATTAAGGATAATTGTTAGATCTATCCACCTTAATCACCAGGAAGCTAACAACAGTGCATTTCTAAACCCAACTGGTAAGATATTCTTAACACAGAGGCATTTATAGGGTATAGATAATACCTCTCAAACTAGAAAGAGATAGACCTCACAATAGCTTCCAGTGGTGGAACTCTGTAAGGGATCCTACAATACACTATGTCATCAAGCCTCCTTCTACTCTGAAATAGATTATAGTATTTTCAGTAAGGAATGTCACAACTCGAAAGACTTAATACAAGAGATTTCATCATTGTCGCATAGCCCTTTCACATTGGATGAAACAGGGAAATTTCTTAGACCCTGGTTAATAATTAGACATCACCAAAGAATTCATAAAGCATTTGTTAATATCTGCAGTGATGGGTAAAAGGATAGTTTCTTTACTTTTAGTCTACAAATTTGGCAAACATGTCAGTGTTAGGAATAGTCCCAAGAGATAACTAAGAGGGGGGGGGGGTGAATTAATTATCTACAAGATTCAATTCTTTATCCAATTAAGTATACTTAAACTTTAAAGCATAAACACAATGAAATAACACTTGAACACAACACCAATCTTTTGGTTACGGGGAAACCCAAATAGGTAAAAACCCCGATGGGAATTAACACCCACTAATAAACTGCAGTAGTGTATAATGATCCTTGTTAGAAGATCTTACAACCCTGTTAGGAGTTGATCTTTACAATGCAATAAGTACAGTGACCTGGTCAAAGGTTAGACCCTATTAGGAGTCTTTTATGATTAACCTTGTTAGGGGTGAGGACACACTGTCTGAGAGCTCACTGCTCAAAGGGGTGAAGGCTACAACCTTCTGGTTAACAGATACACACTATATCTGGATCTTGGTGAACTATGAGGTAGACCTGATGTCTTGATCAATTCCAATGAATAGGACACTATCTCTTCTTGGTCACATAGACCTCTTCTTGATGGCACTGCACTTCTCACTCTCTTCTCTGCTCTAATACTTCATCTCCATGCCATGCATCTAGCGATCACAAATGACCGGCTATACGTATCTTTCCTCTAAATGATATAATCAAGTCATGCTATTAGAACCACCTTGAAATCATAATAGAGAAACAATAACATCTTCTAATAACATCTCTATCGGTTCTACTAAGAACGCAACACAATCTGGGACCTGTCCAATATAATAATTGTAGACGCATGCTACACACTGTCGACTCTACCAAATTAACTAGAACTTTCTCCTCAAGCTGAATTACTTCATGCACTCTTAACCAAATATCCTTAACTCATCTCCAACAATAAATCCAAGTGCACATACCAAAATGATAGGTGCAACTCCTGAACCAATAAAATCTCTATCGGCTCTTCTGGATAAATACAGGAAACTACAACTAGTGAATAACGACTGCATAACTTCACTTCTACTGCACATTTGACTATGCACCCATGAATTTAACAACACTAACATGTCTCCATCACATATCCAAATGTGCAAGGCTCCATGATAACTATATGGACAACCACACACAGAACATTGCCTGTAACTCTGTCAGGAACACTGCTGACACAAGCTGCTACATAACTACTTGTACTAACAATTAACCTATGTGTCCATGATATCATGTTGATAACTTGTCCATGATACATATACTTTAAGCTCACTACATAATTCTTCCACGCATGCTACTTACCATATGTTTTCATCAATGACAAACATACAATTAGCATTGGCTTGCTGGTATATCTCCAACAATCTCCCCCTTTGGCATTGATAGCAACATATGGAATGAAAAACACCACCAATCCAAAAGTATAATTATTTTATAACATTCTGCATTTCCTCATCAAAACTCCCCCAAGGATGAATCCTCCCTCTGATGAAATATTCTTCAATATTCTCCATTTCATCAACTAAACTGCTTCCATGATTGAATATTACTCCCCCTTTCTACTATACCTTGCTCCTCTTTTACTACTGAATGTTACTCCCCCTTTCTGCTAGTTTTTCATGACTATATACTACTCCCCCTTACTACTATTTTTTCATTACTATATACTCCCCCTTTGACATCAATGGAAAAGGGCGCCAAACATTTAAGCTTTGGTACTACTCCTAAAGTAGAGTAGTCAACCATCCATCAGTCACAGAGGATTGATGCACTCTCCATATTCACTAATCAGAATCAGGGAAGGGGATTACTCCCAGCTTCTCCCCGAGATACTCAAAAGTATCCTTTGGTAAAGGCTTTGTGAATATATCTTCTAGCTACTCCTTTGTACTCACATAGTCCAACTTGACTTCTTTCTCTACCACTTTCTCTCTTAGGAAGTGATACTTGATCTCAATATGTTTTGTCTTTGCATGCATCACAGGGTTCTTGACATATTGATAGTGCTAGTGTTATCACAATGAATAACAATAGGATAATCAATCTGAATACCAAAGTCTTTTATCATCTACTTGATCCAAACAATTGTAGAACAATTCAATGCTACTACAACATACTCTACTTCTGTTGTTGACTGAGATATACAATTCTACTTCTTGCTTGTCCAAGTGACAAGTCTATCACCAAGAAACACTGCTCCTCCTGATGTACTCTTTCTATCATCTATGCATCCTACCCAATTTGCATCTGTATATACATGAAGCTCAACATTTTATGAATTAGGATACCATATACCATAATATATAGTGCCCTTCAAATATCTGAATATCCTCTTCACTGCCATGAGGTGAATCTGTTTAGGCTCTATTGCAAATCTTCCAACTATGCCAACTGCATTAGAAATATTAGGTCTAGATTGAGTAAGGTAAATGAGTTTACCAATCATAGACTTATACAATGTTATATCAACTACTGGGGAATCATCTTCCTTAGTAAGCTTGCATCCTGTTATCATAGGTGTACCCATTGGCTTGCAATCATCCATATTGAACTTTTTCAATATCTCTTTCACATACTTAGACTGATTAATGAAAATACCTTTCTTTGTCTGCTGCACATTCAATCCCAAAAAGTACTTGATAGGTCCTATCGTGCTCATCTCAAATTCACTCTGCATTTCCTTAGCAAATTCTTCACTAAGCTTGTCATTACCGCCAAAGATAATGTCATCAACAAATATAGCTACAAGTAAAAAACCTTCAGATGTCTCTCTTATGAATAGATTACAATCTGCTGCTCCTTTCTTGAATCCAATCTTGGTCAAGTATCCATCAAGTCTCTCATACCAAGCTTTAGGGGCTTGCTTAAGTCCATAGAGGGCTTTCTTCAATCTACATACCATATCAAGCCTGTCTGATAAGGTGAATCCTTCTGGATGTTCAATGTATACTTCTTCCTCCAATTCTCCATTCAAGAATGCTGACATAACATCCATCTGATAAACCTTGAAGTTTTTGAATGTCGCATAAGCTAGAAACAACTTAATAACTTCTAATCTTCTCACAGGTGCAAATGTGTCTGAATAGTCAATGCCTTCTCTTTGTGCATACCCTTTATATACTAATCTAGCTTTATTCCTTAATATTGTACCATCTTCATTCATCTTATTTTTGAATATCCATTTGGTTCCTATCACATTCTTATCACTAGGTCTTGGGACTAGTTCCCAAGTATCATTCTTAATAATCTGATCTAGTTCTTCTTTCATAACATCATGCCAATCAGAATCATTACATGCATCTTCAACACTTAAAGGTTCAATTTGAGATAGTAAGCATACAACTTCATTACCTTTTGAACTCTTTTCCTTTGATCTTGTTGTGACTTTTCCTCTCTAATCTCCAATGATTTCATCCTTAGAGTGATATCTAGATGTAAACTTTGGAACTTTAGGTGATACTATCTCATCTGCCTTTTGGGATTCTTCTTTACTTATTTTAGGGTCATTGAACATTACATCAATACTATCAAACATCTCTTCAACTACTGTCTCACTAGTGGAAGGACTGGGTTCCTCTTCAATCACAAGTGCATAATCATGATATCTTTCTTGAACCATCAACTTTTCATCAATCTTAACATGAGCACTTTCAATGATCTTCTTCAATCTCAAATTAAAACATCTACAAGCTTTGCTTTTAGTAGAGTAACCAAGGAAAATACCTTCATCACTTCTTGCATCAAATTTTCCAATTGCTTCATCCCTCTTAATGTAGCACTTGCTTCCAAATTTCTAAAGTGTTTCACTGTGGGAACATTACCAAACCATAGCTCATAAGGTTTCTTGTCTGCGCTAGGCCTCAATTGTATTCTATTGATTGTATAAACTTCTATATTGACCACATCTCTCTAATAGGTGTGTACCACTTTTCCTTCAATCATGATGGTGTGCATTGTATCAAGGATGATCCTATTTCTTCTCTCTGCATTCCCATTCTGCTAAGGTGTTCTAGGTGCACTAAACTTTCTCTTTATGCCATGTTCTTTGTAGTACTCATAGAATCCGTCAGAGGTGAATTCTCCTCCTCTATCTGATCTTAGACACTTAATCTTTAGTCTAGATTCATTCTCAACCTTAGCTTTGAATATTTTAAACTTGTCAAATGCTTCTAACTTATCTTTCAAGAACGCAACCCACATCATTCTAGTATAATCATCAACAAACAAAATAAAATACCTTTCACCATAGTATGATCTTGTTTGAGTTGGTCCACATAGGTCTATATGAATCAGATCCAACTTGTTCTTTGCTGAATTATGCTTGCTCCTGAATAAATTCCTCACATGCTTTCCCATAACACATTCCCTGCATATTGTACCAACTGGCTTTGCTATGATAGGTAGATCTCTTATTGCCTTTACATTGCTTATCTTTACTATGTTATCAAAATTGATATGACATAGTCTCTTATGCCATAGCCAACTGTCATCTACTTTAGAAATAAAACAACTTGCTTCTGAATTAAGATGAAAAACATTACCTTTAGTCTTTGAACTTGATGCAATCATAACACCATCTTTGTTGTTAATGATGCACTTGTTGTCTTTGAACTCCAACCGATAACCTTTTTCAAGCAACTGCCCAACACTGAGAAGTGTTAGAGTTGTCATATTATAGCTAATAATTTATTTATTTAATTATTAGTCTATTATACTCTACACTTAAGTTAAACTTAGGCATCTTATTATTCTTTAAGGTTTCGGTATCCTTTTATAAGGATTCTCTCTTTGTATTTTATTCATTCACTTATTGGATCAATTAATGGCTTCTCTTTCTCAAATTTGTGATTACATGCCTCCATATCTTTTTTTCTCTTTCTGTGGCAAGTGTTTGCATGCAGGTGTTCTTGGGAGATTAGTTTTTCACCTAATCTAACATGGTATCAGAGCCTCATATCTTCATGCCCCTGTTCGTTCTTTGAGAGGGTTTGGTTGTGTTCTTCAAATCTATGTTTTTTAGAAGCTTTTTATGTGAATTTAGGGGGGACCTTTGTTTCTGGTCATTTTGGGCTCAAACGAACATCACCGTTGTGCTCAGAGTGCTCAAAAACCCTAGAATCCATATAAAATTTGTTCATTTTGGACAACTTTGCAATTTGAGACAAATTTTTTTGGGCCCATAGCCTTACGAATTTGGCATGCATCACGAGGTAGTGATTTCTTTAAATTTCTGACACACATTTTGAAGCCAAAAAAAATGGCACAATTTTTGAGGCAGTAATTTTTTTTGACATGATTCCCAATGTAATTTATTTTATTTTTGGCACGCATCCCGAGGCAAAATCTGGCACAATTTCTGAAGTGTTATTTTTTAATTTTTCAGTGCATTTCTTGAGGTAAAAATTTGGCACGCATCCCGAGGTGCTTTTCTTGTATTTTTTGGCTTTTTTGTTCTCCGTAGCGGCTTGTGGTCTGTTGGTCGTATCTTGAGCATACGGTATTGGATTTTTGACTTCTTTATATCGTCAGAAAGCTCTTTCCGAGCCTGATCCAATGGTGGAGGTTTGATTTTTTGATTTTTCTATTTTGATAGCATTTTTTTTAGGTCAAAGTTGATGTTTTTTTTTTACCTTCCGGGAGCCATATCTTGGTCATCCAGACTCCTTTTTGGGAAAATCAAATATCGTCGGAAAGCTGGTTCTATGAGTTTTGTAGTGGCAGGGGTCTTTTATCTAGATTCTACTCTAGGTTCTTTCTCCTCTGATTTTTTCACTTTCACACTCTAGTGGATTACTTGCATTCTACAGGTCCTAGGATCTCTTCTTCTGTTCTTCTGGCTCACTCTTCTTTCTTTCTTTTGAGCATTGTATACTTCTCTTATGTAGCATTCTATTTTTTGTAAATGCACTAAGATAAAGTGCCTACTTCTACATATCTGGGATTTTGAGCACCTTGTGTTTGTTTGTACTCGCACTCAGTTATAAAGTGTCATGGGGGGTTATGATGTTTTTCCTTTTGTGCTCATCCACCTTTGTCAAGTGAGTGTACCTTCCATGATATTAGCCCATGCTGTGTGTCTGTGACACCACCCTTTATCCCATGCTTGTCCTTCTGTTGCATTGTTGGTGTTCCTGATTCTTCTTCTTACAGATGTTTCTAGCATTGCAGTTCAGTGTTCCTGTCACACCTCTCTCTATTCAGCATTATGGGGGGGTTAACCTGTAGGTTTTATTGCTTCCTTGGTTCGTTCGAGTGATCTACGTATGCAATTTTTGTTCCTATGTACTAGGTGGATGCAGTGGCTAGGCACCTATGTATTTCGATGAGATGAATCATCTACTATATAGACACTCATTCATTCCTGCTTTTGGAGGCCACCTCTTCGATTGATCAGCTCTTCAGACTTTGTCTTCTCTACCTGATCATGCACTTCTTTAGTGGAGGTTCTAGCAGTTACTTCTAATAGTGTTTACAGCTTCATGCTTCGGAGATGCTATATATGCTCTTTCTTGTTCCTTTCTTTGGGACTTTCCCTAGATTGGAGGCTTTGTTTCCTTCATCTAGTTTATTTCTTGTATTTGGGTACCTGATCAGGCCTAGTTGCCGGGACCCATAGTTCTTTCATGCATTTTTGTTTTCATGCATCTTTTAGTCCTTAGTTGTTTAGCTTCTCCCTAAGTTACATTTAAGGGGGGGTGTTAGAGTTGTCATATTATAGCTAATAATTAATTAATTTAATTATTAGTCTATTATACTCTACACTTAAGTTAAACTTAGGCATCTTATTATTCTTTAGGGTTTCGGTATCCTTTTATAAGGATTCCCTCTTTGTATTTTATTCATTCACTTATTGGATCAATTAATGGCTTCTCTTTCTCAGATCTGTGATTACATGCCTCCATAGCTTTTTTTCTCTTTTTGTGATAGGTGTTTGCATGCAGGTGTTCTTGGGAGATTAGTTTTTCACCTAATCTAACAAGAAGGTTATGCTGCAAACCATCTACATAAAGAACATCATCTGTATTATTCTTTCCATCCAAAGTGATAGATCCTCTACCAATGATAGGCTTAGGAGTGTTATCTCCAAATCTAACCATTCCACCTTTGTATTTGTCCAGATGAACAAATATGTCTTTATCACTTGTCATGTGATGTGAACAACCGCTGTCAATGATCCAATCTGTCCTTATGTCTGCTTGTGAAATCAATGCTAGTTCTTGTTCCTTTTTCTCATCTTCATGATCCATCTCATCAAACATCTTCTCCATAATAGAAATGAATCCAATTTCACCTTCAGCTGAATCATCATCAGAAACTCCATCACCAGCATAGTAACATTCTTTTGTATACTTAGGCTTGTATTTATTTCTGAACTTCTTAACTCTTGTAGGACACTTAGATGCAAAATGACCAATCTTATTACATGAGAAACATTTGAAAGGTAACTGACCTTCATACTTTCCTTTTCCTTTTCTTTCTTTCTTAGAAATCATAGCAATAATATCATCTATCTCTTTATCTTCATCTTCATCATCAAAATTACCAGAGGTGTTTAAAGATTCCTTACCATGGACTGATGCTTTGAAGACTGTCCCACTTTTAGGCTCTGTCTTCAATCTTGAAATCTCAAATGCTGAAATTTTGTTGATCAAAGTTTCTCTCTTGAAATTTTTAGTAAGCTGCATGGTCTCATCAATGATGTTGATCTTTTGTTCATACTCTTTTGTAAGAGTAGTCATCAACTTGTCCATAATATCTTCCTCCGAGATCTCTCCGCCATTGTTCCTGATTCCAGCAACTACTTCATTAATCCTTTGATTGTAATCTCTGATGTCTTCATCAGGTAGCATCTCCAATGCATTGTACCTTTTCTTCCATGTCTTTCTGCGCGCATTATTTTCTTGTGTATCTCCTTCAAACATGTCTTCTAGGTGCTTCCATATCTTGTAAGTTGTATCAACTTTCTTTATCTCTGAAAACTCACTATCTGATAGTATGCTGATAAGGGCTTCCTTTGCTATTGCATTCTAATGGAATAACTCCTTTTTCTTGGCAGTAGCATCATCCTTTGCAAGATCATCTAGAGAGGGGAACTTAACTTCTTTGATAGTCACATCAAAAACTTCAAAAGCAATACACTGCAAATGTGTCACCATTTTGTTCTTCCAATCAAGATAGTTCTCTCCATCAAACTTAGGACTGTCTTTTCTAAAGAACACCATCTGATCAACCTCAAGTTGTTAAAATTTCTCTCCGAGGCACTTGTCTCTGATACCAATTGTTAGGAATAGTCCCAAGAGATAACTAAGAGGAGGGGGGGGGGGGTGAATCAGTTATCTACAAGATTCAATTCTTTATCCAATTAAGTATACTTAAAATTTAAAGCATAAACACAATGAAAGAACACTTAAACACAACACCAATCTTTTGGTTACGGGGAAACCCAAATAGGTAAAAACCCAGTGGGAATTAACACCCACTAATAAACTGTAGTAGTGTATAATTACCCTTGTTAGAAGATCTTACAACCCTATTAGGAGTTGATATTTACAATGCAATAAGTACAGTGACTTGGTCAAAGGTCAGACCCTATTAGGGGTGAGGATGCACTGTCCAAGAGCTCACTACTCAAAGGGGTGAAGGCTGCAACCTTTTGGTTAACAGATACACACTATATCTGGATCTTGGTGAACTACGAGGTAGAACTGATGTCTTGATCAATTCCAATGAATAGCACACTATCTCTTCTTGGTCACATAGACCTCTTCTTGATGGCACTACACTTCACACTCTCTTCTCTACTCTAATACTTCATCTCCATGCCATGCATGTAGCAATCACAAATGACCAACTATAAGTATCTTTCCTCTAAATGATATAATCAAGTCAGCCTATTAGAACCACCTTGAAATCATAATAGAGAAATAATAACATCTTCTAATAAAATCTCTATTAGCTCTACTAAGCACACAACACAATCTAGGACCTATCCAATATAATAATTGTAGACGAACGCTACACATTGTCGGCTCTACCAAATTAACTAGAACTTTCTCCTCAAGCTGAATTACTTCATGCACTCTTAACCAAATGTCCTTAACTCTTCTCCAAACTTAAATCCAAGAACACATACTGAAATGATAGGTGAAACTCCTGAACCAATATAATCTATGTCGACTCTTTTGGATAAACATGGGAAATTGCAACTAGTGAATAGCGACTGCATAACTTCACTTCTACTGTACATCTGACTATGTGCCCATGAATGTAACAACACTAACATGTCTCCATCACATATCCAAATGCACAAGGCTCCATGATAATTGTACGGACAACCACACACAGAACATTTCCTGTAACTCTGTTAGGAACACTGCTGACACAAGCTGCTACATACTATCTGTACTAAAAATTAACCTCTGCATCCATGATATCATGCTGATAACATGTCCATGCTAAATATACTTTAAGCTTAGTGCATAAGTCTTCCATGCATGCTACTTACTATATGTTGTCATTAATGACAAACATACAGTCAACACTGGCTTTCTGGAAAATCTCCAACAGTAAGCTTAATTCCCTTTTCTTTTAGTCCACTTCAAAAGTAAGTTAAGGTAACATATAAATCTGACAAAGGTTGTAGGATAATAAATGTTTAAATGCCTTCTTACCCAAAAACAAATAAGAAATTCAGTTTAGTAATTACTCCCTTTCTAATTATATGGTAATTAATTATGATGTTAAAATAATTTGTACAGATGGCTTACACTTGATAAGTAGTAGAAAAGTGTGCTCTTACTGTCATGGAAAAATTCTAGTTTGGAATTCGTAGGGAAGAAGATAGAGCTCGCAGATTTTTTAGAATAAGAGCTTCATTCATTTATGGAGTGATTCTCCAATTCTTATTGTCTTTTTATATTAATAGATAAGCACATTCATTCATTCATATATATATATATATATATATATATATAAATATATATATATATATATATATATATATAAGCACATTTTTAGGGAAAAATTCTAGTTTGGAATTCGTAGGGAAGAAGATAGAGCTCGCAGATTTTTCAAAATAAGAGCTTCATTCATTTATGCAGTGATTCTCCAATTCTTATTGTCTTTTTATATTAATAGATAAGCACATTCATTCATATATATATATATATATATATATATATATTATATATATATATATATATATATATATATATATATATATATATATATTAATAGATAAGCACATTAATAAGCACATTTTTAGGGAAAAATTCTAGTTTGGAATTTGTAGGGAAGAAGGTAGAGCTCGCAGATTTTTCAGAATAAGAGCTTCATTCATTTATGGAGTGATTCTCCAATTCTTATTGTCTTTTTATATTAATAGATAAGCACATTCATTCATATATATATATATATATATATATATATATATATATATATATATATATATATATATATATATATATATATATATATATATATATATATATATATATATATATATATATATATATATATATATATAAGCACATTAATAAGCACATTTTTAGGGAAAATTTCTAGTTTGGAATTCGTAGGGAAGAAGATAGAACTCGCAGATTTTTCAGAATAAGAGCTTCATTCATTTATGGAGTGATTCTCCAATTCTTATTGTCTTTTTATATTAATAGATAAGCACATTCATTCATATATATATATATATATATATATATATATATATATATATATATATATATATATTCATTTATATATATATAGACATAAAGAGAGAGAGAGAGAGATATATATATATATATATATATATATATATATTTATTTATTTATTTATTTGTTTTTATATATATTTATAGATATATTTTATATATTTATTCATTTATTCCTATATATATATATATATATGTATGTATATATATATATATATGTATGTATATATATATATGTATATATATATATATATATACATATATATATATACATATATATATATACATATATATATATATACATATATATATATATACATATATATATATATACATATATATATATATATATATATATATATATATACATATATATATATATATATATATGTGTGTGTGTGTGTGTGTGTGTGTGTGTGTGTGTGTGTGTATGTATATATATGAATAAATATAAACTTATATATAGGTATATGCATACAAACATAGATATATATATATTTCTTTTAAGTCCTTTATTCAGTTTATATTTTACTTTTTAAAAATATAATATAATAATGTAGATTTTATATATATTCAAAGATATATTTTACATATTATAAATAACACTTCATTCTGTTAGATTATATATAAGCAAATATTAACTCTTACTTTTTTTTAAAGGAATACTCAATTTAAATTCACTAACACAATTTAGATAGATTAAACTAAAACAATTTTTTAAATTTAATTCAAAGAAAGATTATTACTCGACATCATATTTTATCATTTTTTCACTAAGATACTCCTGTTCAGATAGCCCTTATAATGTAGTCAGGACCTAGCTGGGGGCAGTTTTAGAATAGTGTTTACTTCCAATCCAGGATATACCTTGTTTCAAGGTATCCTCAGTATATT
Source organism: Chamaecyparis obtusa (assembly GCA_027943335.1). Classification (NCBI taxonomy): domain Eukaryota; kingdom Viridiplantae; phylum Streptophyta; class Pinopsida; order Cupressales; family Cupressaceae; genus Chamaecyparis; species Chamaecyparis obtusa. Next base: position 1,306,590 of record BSBK01007029.1, on the reverse strand, counting down.
AGTGTTTGGCCTCTCTCCTTTTTCCAGTAATTAGTCTAGAATCTTATCCAGATTAGTATCTAGGTAGTTTCTTTGCTTCTGTGCCACTTCCTTCATAATCTCGCTATAAAGTAGGTAGAATAGACAATTAAACATAGTTATATAGATATAAATTTATTAGTTACATAGCCAATGGAAGATTATGAATCTCAGGCTAGAAACTTATCTAGTAAATTCAATCAGAGAGAAGTATCTTGTAGAAATTATAGGATGTTCAGTAATAAATTTTATCATGTTTAGGCCAAGTATAAAACTTAAGGAAACATTAGTATAAGGACAACAAGAAACTATTTTGATAATAAAGAATAGAAGATGAAATTTCTAATAATCCTTTAATTGTCTTAAATGCTCTCTAGCAGCAGTGGTGAAAGTTTAAGTTAATTTGATCTAGGAAAGGATTAACCTTGCTATCTTAAAATTGAGAAAGTAAGAGGAAATATTACTTGTGGCTGTATGTGTTACTTATGTTCCCTTACAATATTGTTATATTCCTATTTACAAATCTAACAAGCTGCGAAGATATTTTAGTTAAGCTTCTATGCAGGACAAGGCTAAAAGTTAGTCAGTAGAATCAAACTTCACGCAAAAGAGGAAGTCTTCTAAGATAAAGACTCGGATAAATATGGTGATCGACCATAGAATATGGAAAGAGACATCATTGTAAAAGAAAGATTAAAATTCAATTTGTAATGTAATGTAAATGTATTGTAAATGAAGGAATGCCTTCATATTTAAATGTACTATTCAAACTGGACCTCGGTCCCGGGCTAGACTGGAGGTTTTCTTCTCTGTTATTTCCTACCAGTGCCCGCACTGAATGAAGATTTTTGTAACCTATTTTAACTTTAATAAAAGATCTTGGCCTTGGCCTTTTACCGATCAAAAAATAAATAAAAAAATAGAATATGTATAATTATTAAATCTATTTTAAAGAAAAAATAGAAAATGAGATATATATATATATATAAAGTTGGGGCGGCGGCTTGGGGAGGCAAGGCTCCCCAACCTTGGGGCCCGTGGTCTCCCTTTTAAGGGAGCCATAGGTGGGTTGCAGCGGCCCACCAGTGGCGGTGCCGCCACCCAAGATGGTTGTCCAGCCTCCAAATGGGGGTGCGGTTGAGGGAAGGCCTACGACCCTCTATCATACCTTTTTATTTATTTTATTTAAAAAATAATAATAATAATAATATATTTCAATGCTTGTTTTTTTAAAACATGTAAATGTAAAACCAAAAGTCTAAATAATTTTTCTTTTATACCTTACATTGTTGAAGAAATTATCTTCTTCAAACCTTCCTTTAATCCTCCATGAAACCTACAATAAACAAGAATGAGAAGAGGAAGAAGAGGGGGGAGAGAGAGTGGGACAAGGCATGGAGATGTCAAAATACTCCTCAAATCTTAATTTCAGATTAGGGTTAGGTTGAGGAGGTGAGAAGGGAAAAGAGAAATGAGGCAATAAGAAAACTCATTTCCTTTCCCCCCCTTTTTGTTTTCAAAACCCTATTAGGGTTAGAATTAAGAATATTAAATTATTGGTGAGTTTGAATTTCAAAATGGAAGACTTTTTGTGGAAATTGTTTTCTTTTTTTTATCAAATTTTTTATTGGGGATTGTAGGATATGAATTAATTTTTTAGTATTGTCTAGTTAATTTGTTAATTTAATCTATTTAGGCAACTTTAGATTTAATTAATAGAATTTACAAATTATTAATTAATTATAGTCAAATTAATCTAATGACCTATAAATAACTATAGTATTTTTAGCTCGAGAAATTAATGGTTAAAAAATTTACTAGATGTAATTATAATTAAAATAATGGTAAATTTTCTTGGAACATAATATCTACCACTAATGTAGTTAAAAATTTAATGGAAAGGATTCTAAGGATAAAATTCTTATTTAATTAATCAGGTAATGAAATGGGATTATTAAATGAGATTTAAATTAATCCAAGATTAAATAGCTAAAATTTATTATTGAAATTATTTTAATGTGAAAATATTAATTAAGTCATTTTGGACATAATTAAACTTTAGGAAGGGAGTTAATTTAATTATTACATTAAACCTTCTTAACATTGTAATTTAATATCTAATGCATGCAATAATAACTATTCTGGTTTAATAAATTAAACCTTAATCAGTATAGTCACTTAAGTGACCTACGCCTTGCAACCTTATCGAGGAATGTTGACCCTTGTCATGATTCCCCTTGAACACAAAACATATACTACCAAATACGGAGGGATTGTATCAATTCCTTTGATGATGCAAACTTGTAGTTAACATTGTAAACTTTTAGTAATCATTTGAAATGCCTTATAACTAAAACTTTAGTAAACTTATACCTTAAAAAATATTGTTGGTGTGTTTTGCTCATGGATTTTGGGCATGACAACAATATCCAGTGTGTCTAGTATGCTGCCAGTTGAATTAGTGTTGAATGTTGAAATTGAGTTGTTGAAGTTTCGTGGAGATTACCATATAGTACAAAAATCTATAAAGAAGAAATGTGACGACACAAAACAAAGACTTTCAAGAATTATCGATGACACAAGATTGTTTAAAGGAGATTGCAGATATATGCAAGTATTGTCTTCAAAGGCCTCATGTTGTAGACAATTTTAGAGGTTAGAGTGAAGTGATTGTGAAAGAGTTGAATGAGCTTGAAAGTCATATGAATCTTCAAGGACAAAGATGGAAAGCAAAGAATCAGATTCAGTGAACTTCAAGAAAAGCTATTGTTGTTGCAGAGACAGAGGGAAGATCTGATAAAACCTTTTGGATGGTGAAGGACATGGTAGAGGTCAAGTTGAAGCATGTTGTTGGCATCCTAAGTGATGCAAAAGATAATGAGTGACAGATTCAATCTTTAGAGGAAATCATTAGACAAAGTGATGGAGTCTGATAGTCTATGTGCCCAGATGGGGGTTTCCATTGCTGAGTGGAAAAATGAGCTTCCAATTTTGAAGGAAAGCCACAAGAAAGTATTTTTTGTTAAATATGTTGTATTTCTTTGAATTTATTTTTTGGCCTTTTTCCATTTTGGAAAAAAAGGGAGGGAAGGAAGAAAACAGAAATGATGCATCTACTCAGGGGGATTTTTGGTAGAATTTTTTGGTTACAAGTTTTTTGGTTATGAAATTAGGAGTTCATTTTTCTTTTTTTGTTTCACTATCAATGCCAAAGGGGGAGATTGTTAGAATTATTGATTTTTTGCTAGCATTAGTTGTCATTGATGTCAAAACCTTCATACCGGCATCTTGGCAATATCAGTTGGTTGTTGGCAATTTTGGCTATATACTTGTTGGTTGTCGATTATGCAACAAATATTTCTGTTATGACACTATAGGTTCGTATGGAATTTTTTGGTGTTTTATGGCATGTGTACTTGGTTCTACTCATGGCCTACATGTTTAAGTACACTTGTATTCTTTTGATGATCATCATTGCATTGGGTTTTCTGTCAATTCTTGGTGATTGCTATGCTTGTAATGTTCTTCTAGATGTTTTTGATATCTGGACAGTGGTGCAGTGTTGACATAAAGCTTAGTTGTCATCATTGGAAAACATCAAATACACCAGTACTCATGATAAAACAACATTGGTGAGCCATTAGAATGACTAAGTGAACAGTCTACCTTAACTTATCACATTTATACCGACTCAGTCTTGTCCAACTAGTCTCGAAAAACACCATAGGATGCAGATGACTAACATGTTGCACACCGGTTTGCACTCCATTGCAAACTTACCAGTTAGTGCTTTATAATCTGATCCAAATTATGCAGAGCATTTTTCAGACAAAGTGGAGTTATATTTTTCAGATGAAATGGAGTTAGCTTTATTTTCTACGAGTGTTTCAAGATAAACTAAAGATCTGTTTGCAAGCTTTTTGATTAAGAGTTTTGCATGCTAGATTTTTGGAGAGTTAAAACTTGGTTGCACCGTTTGGTGTAATTTTAATAAGATAATTTCTTATAAATTCAAGTCATCATGCACTTGAAGATGTGTTGTTGAAAATCAAGAGTGAAGAGCAAGCAGAGCAGAAGAGAAGAGTCTTCTGAGAAGGATTAGTCACAAAGAGTGAAAGAGAGAAAGATTCAACAACCAAGCAAAGGAAAGAGTGAACAGTTATGATCTAAATCGACAGATACGGTGTCAAAATAAGATCATTTATTTTATTATGTGAAGCATATTTAAATCCCATAATTAGGGTGAACCCTAATAGGTTCTATTGTATAAATCCCTTCACCGGGTGACATCTTTGCTGATATTTTAAGTCCTCTAATAAGGTGACTCCTCACAGGGTCAAGATCTTAACTAATCTTTGGTTATATCCCTTAACTAGGTAGCACTCTGACCAGTGCTTTGTAAGCCTTTAACAAGACAACTTTATTATTGCAATAGTGGATTTTTGTGGGTTCTGTCTCACCATAGTTTTTTCCTTCTAACTGAGGGTTTCCACGTATAAATCTTGTGTTGATCTGTGTATTTAATTTTTGTTTATGATTATCAAAGTATTATTTTATTTTTAGTATTAACAAGAATATTAATTTAGAGAAAATGGAACAAGAAATTGAATTTACTGATTCACCCCCCCTCTTAGTAATCGGTTAGGATTAACAATTGGTATTAGAGCTTGGTTCTCAAGAATAGAAAGCTTAACCGCTTGAGAAAAGATCATGGAGGGTTACATGTATCAAAAGAAACTAGAAGAAGCCAATGAAATGATTAACTCTCTTGAAAATAGACTAAGAAGATCTCTTTCCAAGAGAAAAGAGTTGGATCTACAACTGAGTGAAAGTCGGGAAATAATTGAAGAACTCTCTAGACAGAGTAGTTCTGATGAAGATGAAGAAGCAGTCACTAATCTTATAGAGAAGAATTTGAATATGATTGATCAAATCTCCAATTTGAAAAGAGAATAGGAAGGTCATGCTCTGAGGATGACAAAACTCATTAAAGCAAGGAGAAAAGCTAAGGATGAGAAGAATAGTTCCATAGAAGCACAACTGACTGCTGAGAGAGCAAGAAACCTGGTTGAAGATTCATTAGGAGAGAGTGATGCTCTCATACTGCAACTGTATGTAGACATGCATGACATAAATTAGGAGAATGCAATCATGCATGAATACTTGTATGATAAAGATGAGGCATGCAAAGAAATAGCTGTTGAAGTTGAAAAATTGAAAGAACAACTAAAAAATCTTGAGGAGAGGAATGAGAAAATCAGAAGGTATAATGAAAGTTCTGAGAAACTTGATGAAAAATTGAAAGCTCAAAGAAAGCACAAGGATCCCACTGAACTTGGGTATGTTAGTTAGAGCAATAATGAAACAGATGAGTCCTCTAGAGTCAAGCAAAGAAAGAAGGAAAAGAAGAAACCGATATTAGAAAAAGGTAAAAAGGTCTTCAAACCCTCTTGCAAACATTGTGGTAAACCAATTCATAAATAAAATGACTGTAGGAATGCACCAGTGAAACCGTTCACCACTAACAATTACTGTAGCAACTATTATAAGTATGGTCACAAGACCTTTGAATGCATGTCACGTTCTAATACTGTGTCTAGTGGAAGCTTCTAATACTGTGTCTAGTGGAAGCAAGGGAAGCTTTAAAGGTTATCGCTATGCATGCAATAAATACACACACAAGGCTGAAAAATGCAGGTCTAAAACCATGACATTCAAATCTCCACCAAGACCAGTATTCCATAATACGAATGTTAACAGGGGCACATCTAACTGTACTAGCTGTGGACCATTAGGGCATAGGAACACTGAATGTCACTCACCCATGGACAAAGAAATAAGGGTCAATCCATGGAGAGGAACCAGTATGGCTTGTTGCAAATGTAATAAGATTGAGCATCTGACCAAAGATTACAGGAACCAGTCAATGAACAAAGGAAAAGGACCAACTAAATAGGTCAAGAAGCATGCATCCCCCAATCAAAAGGGAAACACCAGTAAAGAGACCAAAGACTATAGGAACTCGTCAATAAACAAAGGAAAATGCCCAACTAAACAGGTCAAGAAGCATGCATCCCCCAATCAAAAGGGAAACACCAGTAAAGAGACCAACATGGAAGTTAAGAAGAGTTGGTCCAAGAAGGGGACAAAGAGTTTTGAAGAAGAGAAATTAGAGGTAAGGTCATCATCCACCGATGGTGATATCTCTTCAGAAAATTAAGCCAAAGGGATTAAGGGGAACATGTAGCAAAGCTACTATCCCCGGAGTAACTGGTGAGATATGTTCTCACTCAGTCAATGATAGGAACTGAGAAGGATTCACCGGTCTAACACTTGAACCGATAAAATGGGGAAGCTGACATATCACGGTCAAAGTCTCAATTGAGGTTAGTGTTGTAAACAGGCCAAGAGTTCGTGAATTAGTTGATAAAGGTAAGGTTAGGTAAGGGTAATAATTAATACAGTAATTGTTAACAAAAGTTATTATTTGCTAATTATCATTATAACCTAAGTGTATGAAATGGAAAGTTGATTACTCATCTCACTTTACTTTTCATTTTGTGATTATTTATTTAAAAGCTTGAGTACTTTCTTGTTGTGATTTGTGATCTTTGCTTTGTGAATTCTGTGAATCTTGTCAAGAACTTTTTGTGTTTTCAGTCAAGCGAAATGACATCATCATCTTCTATTGTGAGCCTTATTGACGTCAAACAACTTGATAGACCTGTGTATGATATAATGACAGTGTAGAATAGAGAGAATGATATGGCTGGTCCTTTATCATCTATTCTCAATGGAGTATTGTTGACAGAGGATGTAAACACTTTCATCCACAACAAACAGGAGGAATTGGGTGAAATGTTCATTCAAAGCAAATACCTTGCACTCTGTGAAGATAGAAAGCTTCACACAAAATATGCAAAGTTGGAAGCAAACAGATTGATGAACGAGGTCAAATACCCAACTATGTTTCAACCTGACTGGATTTGGTTGGTGCTTAGAAAAGTACATGTTCCAGGAATGTGGCTTGCTAAAGGTGGTGTTACTCTGATAACCAAGGAAGATGGAAATCTTCTATAGCTAAGGAAAGAGAGCTAAGGATAAGGACACTATTAGAAGTGCAAAATCATTTGAGTCTGATAGAGGCAACCAATCAAGTTGATCTGTTCAAACAGAGCTTTAACATCAGCAAGAGAATTAGTCCAGTCCTGATAGGAGAAGTTAATGTAGTTCATGATGAAAGGGATGCCATTTGGTCAAATATTCTTAATCAGCAACATCAAGCTGAAGCTAAATGTCAAAAAACCTCAGTGCAACCAGAAAGGACACTAGTAGAGGAAAGAGCATTCTGGGAGTTGAGACACCGGTCCAAGCTAAGCCTGCAACTAAACCGGACATCGTAGACATCACTGAAGACATTGGCAGTGATCTAACTCACCAATTGTCCTTGCATCTCCAGGTAAAGGTGAAGATCAAACCCTAACTGTAGATGATATAGTTCATGAAATTATGGACTTTGGAAAAGTGACCAATGCTTCAAAGTGGCTCAGTGATTTAGGTACTAATGATAAAGAGAAAATTGAAATTGCTCTGTTAGAGCTTTCTAGATTTCAACCGAGGTCATAAGGACTACATGCCCCTCTTGTATACTGAACTGAACAAAAGGCTAATGACCAAATGGAGAGTAGGTCTAGCATAGAATAATAAAATCTTAAGGGAAGTTTTGGAAAATGTTAAACCAGATCATGATGAAGTTGCAATAAATATTTTGTTAGAAGCAGAGTCACTTAATATGGATATAAGAGATAGGGTGGCCAAAATAATAAATGGTCAAGATAAAGAAGTATATGAAGACACAATCCAACTTTGGAAGAATTATAACTTCAACACTCTTTAGAAGGGACAAGAGAAAATAATGATATAAAAAGTTTCTTTGGAAACACCTAAGTCAACAGGTCCTCAGGACATCTCTCAAGATGAATAGGCAAAGGAGTTGGTACCACCAGAACAGTTCACAATTGGTGAACAAGTCACGATAGGTGATAAGGGTACAACCAACAAGAAAGATAATACCGATGAATAATTCACAACCACTGAACATGTTAACATCGGTGAAGACATTCCAACAGGTGTACAAGATACACCACTGAGACCAGTAGAACAAGAAATGGGGGAGTCATCGGCTAAGGTGACTGAAGAAAAATAAACCGAGAAAGTTGAAGAAGAAGAAGAGAAACTACCAGAAGAAGAGGAGCATCCAGAAGAGGTACGCCAATAAGAAAAGCCTCAACAAGTGGAAATAGAGGAAGAGGAGAAGCCCGCTGAAGAAGAGTTTGCAAAGGACATAAGGTAGAAGGAACTGGTAGATGTACCAAGCACTTCTTCATCAAAGAGAAAGCTATATTTTGCGGTAGACCCTAAATCTAAAAGAGGAAAAGTTAGCACATCTCCAATAGGTGACACTGTTGTTGACATAAGTAAAATGTCAACTAGATAGTTGAAGCAGCTCACTAAGAGAAAGCAAGACATGGTTCTCACAAGTGTGAAAAATATTTTATGCAATTTTGCATCTGACACTGACATAGATGAAGAGGAACCCATAATTGATCAATTAGAAATACTGGCACAAGCTACTGGTGAAGATATTGCTCATCTAGAAATAGTTGCCATCGATCATTATGAAAAGAAAAGAAAAAGTATTCTTCATGGAAAGGTTGAAGAACTTAAAGCCATTGTGGCTACCAGCATCGATGAGCTAAAGCAACAGGTACGAGAAGCTGGAAGGTTAATTACAAGAACTTCAAACTTTGAAGATTTTTTAAAAGACATAATAGAGAGAACTGAAAGGACAACATAAGAGCTTAAGGAGATACCATAAAAGTTAGATGCAAAGACCTCTTCTACGAATGAGTATAGTCGTGAGCTAACAAGTTTAGCTCTCACATTGAGAAAGACATCAGAAGAAAACACTAAAAGAATCCAAGATAGTAACCTCCTCAAGACACTTGCCATATCGTAATTTTAATATCTTTTGTAATTGGGGCCATCACACACCTTTGGTGTTGTCGACATATGTATGGTCGAATATCTATATAAATAAAGAAAACCTTTTTGTATGTGATATATGGATAGTATGCAATGGTTTTGTGTGAACAATGTGAGCTACAGGAGGAGATATAGTGTGAATCTGTGGCGGTATTGTGTGTGAGTAGAAGCTTGTGAGACAGATTGTTGAAGATTGTTAGAGTTTTAGGTAACTCTACAACACCCCCAGGATCGAATGCAAGACCAAGATAACTTCCACAAGAGATTGGAAAGACAATTGCATTAAGATGCAAGAATGATATTATTGATCATGGACATGATTAAAATGTACATAATAGGCATCCTTATATAGGAAAGGAGATAAGAGACAATGATAAGGAGATGATAAGCTATCACCTATGCTAGGTGTAATCACATGTCCACCAAATGTGGATCATCCTCCATTATGCAATAAAGTATGTGCAATGGATTAGGATGATAATGTGATAAGAGCACGAAAGGTGGATCTCACACACAATGAGGTATGTGAAGACAACTATCACACCAAAAGTGAAATTTCTCCTACACCATGTGCTTAATAGATGTGCACACTCCTAGGTGTCTCAATCACTAACTACTATGCAATGCATTATCCTAAGTAAGATTAAGTTAAGTGTAATTAGGAATATTTAATTACACCAACAAAGATCAAGAAGTGGTTGGCATACTGAGTTGTAATGGATCAAAAATTAACATACAAAGAGAAGATCAACATTCATATCTATTGATGGTAAAAATAACAAAGCTTAATTGTTGATCTATTTCATGCATAGTTAGATGCAATTCTATCAGTTCATCTTTTGTCAATAAAATTTGTATTGGCAATTAGCCATATTCTTTTCTAGGGTAGTTAGCCCAACCAACAATGCGCCAACCGGTAGTGAGCCAACCTACAATGAGCCTTTGTAAAAATTACTCTTAACCAGTGTTTCATTTCATGAGAATCAACTTCGCCATGGTTTTTCCTAGTTTGGGTTTCCATGTAAATCTTGGTGTTCTTTGTGTTGGTGTTTTTGTTCTTTCATGTTTACATCTGTTATGAATGTTTGATGTAGTTAACTAATAGATCGAAAGTTGATATTGATATTTTTTTTATAAGTTTATCGACAAAGCAAAAGTTGTATAAAGTGTGTGGGAATAATTGATACAATATCAATATGCACTAAACGATAGAAGTTGTCTCTGATATATCTTTATATAATTATGCTTTCGATATGATGTCATCTCTAATAAGTAGATGAATACTTGCACCATTATCCACGAAGAAATAATATATTTAACATTCTGAATTCAATAATCAATAATCTTGCAAATGATATGATCTCCAATACATATATGCCCAATTCATAGAGGAGGCATGAGGGAATAGTCACCTCTAATCATAATAATAATAATGAAGATGACCACCATTAATCATCGTAATAATCATAATGATTATTACGATGATTACCATTAATCATGTGTTGGTTATATATTGTTAAGATAAGTCTGATTAGTATGAGAATCGGCTAAGTGTGGAAGCATATGATAATGCAATGCAATGGAAGTAATGCACTTATGACTATGTAGATATGAGACAATGCAATTGAGTGATTATGAATTAATGCAATTATGATTATATGAGGAAATATAATTACGAGGCAATGCAATTATGATGTAATTTTGTATGTAGATCAATGTTATTACTGAGATGGTGTGATCATGCTATGGATGCAATTACATCAATCTAGATGTATTTATGTATGACATGTTTATATGACTACTCTATATGTTTGTATGACAATGATAACTATTATGCACATGTATATGGTGGGATATTTGGTGTCATGGATGGATGTAGTTAGATTGATGACATTTGTATGTGTAGCTCACTAACTAAATGTAGTGCATAACATGACGATGATCACAAGATGATAGTTGCTAAAACCGATCTTCAAGCCATCGGTCCATCATATAGTTCATGAGCTATGGTGGTGCTTACAAGTGATCATCTTTTGGTCACTTGCAGATAACATCATAGCTATGTTTATGTATGGTGGATGGATGTCTTGGTGATTTCCAAGCTCCATCTATCATAAGATTATTTCTATAAGAAAAAATGCACATTATGTACAAAGACAAGGTATGTTCCTTCCTTGCCACTTTATTTACATTTCAAAATGTTGGGATATCACACCCTCATAAAATAGGGTAAACTTCCCAATTGTCCACTAATCCCTTCCCTGCAAGAGATTGTTTTTAGCTTCCACAATTCATAATTGAAGCCAAGGAGCTTTTCATTTGAACAAAGTGTGTTTGCTATGATTCCAACCACGCATAAATCTAGGAAACCAATAAATAAAATGTACTTTTTGCAACCATAAAAAATCAACACTACAATAAAGACACCCCTCTCTAGTCAGTATTTTCCTCTAATAGAAAAATTCAATGTTCCATAATCAATATAGTCAAATGACCTAGAATGCAAAGTATATTCTCTTATACTATATACACACCAAAAATTATGATATAAATTATTTAACCCTACTTTCTTAATCCTAGGTGTTCCATTAGGGCTTTAATTGTGTGTTATAAACATATTTTGGAAAAATACTCAATTATACCTAACTTTTTCCCATTTATATTGTAATGCCCAAAATCTAGAGCCTATTGTATATATTGGCTCCAGAGCCCAACCCTAACCCTAATTCAAAATTAGAGTTTGGGCCCAAAATAAAATATGGCCAAAAACCCTAATTTCATTATTTTTTTGGTTTACAAGTTGGGCCAAGGGCTAAGGAAATGAGATAGGCAACAATGAGTATACACCCAAGTATACATAGGTGTATATACACACACAAGTGTGTGTATATACCTCCATATATTTGAGTATATACAATGAGGAAATCAACAATGGGGGAGTAAACCAAAATTCTCATGGCTTCTCCAGTAGTCATAAAAAGGTATAAGATTATATTGCTTATACCCAGATTTACCATAGACTTACTTGTATATTTTCTTTTTGTTTTCAAATTTATCTCTATTTATTCTTTGTTTATCTTAGAGATAAATCTCTATAACTAATTTTATAGACCATCATCTTGAGGGGCAAGGAAATATATTTCATATTTGCATCTCTGTATTTTGTTTACATATTGCTTGCATAAATCTCTCTTTTTTTTATCAAATAGATCTCATGTTAGACTCTTATAAGAGATCTCTACCCAAGCTTAAATAACCTCCTCTGTTTGACACAGAGATCTGATCCCATGTTCCTGTCCTTAGTTATTATTTTTTTTTACTATTTTTCTTTTGCCTGTAATAACTATATACTGATATCTATTGTTCTTAAACATTTTAATTTACTGCAGGTTTTATTTATTTTACTGTTCTATTTTTAAGAAAATACATTATTGCTAATGGTCGGCTACCGAAATGATGGGTTGCAAGATCCTTCTTATTTTTAAGAAGTTTATATATAAAAATAAATATAAAAGAAGGGAGGAAAACTGTCGGCACGCACAATCTGACATTTCCTTTCTCTGTAGCCACATTGGTGGGAGGGCTGAGCTTACTGCCTCCCCACCAAGGGTGTGCAAGAGGGATAAAGTTCCCCGCACCCATTGGTGGGTGGCGGTACTCCCTGTTCACCGCCCCCCAAGGGGGACGGTGGTGGGACTGTGTCACCACCTCCGTAAAGGGGACGATGAGCACAGTGCCCCCGTCACCACCGTGTGCATGCTCGAAGTGGGGGTGGTTGTTTCAACAACACCCTCCAAAGTAAATTTATTTTTAAATTTATTTTTGTTTTATATTATAAGTTCTTCTTTTATGATGTGTTCAGTCAACAGACTTTTACAGAATAATGAATGCAGAAGTTTGAAAAATATATATGATACCAGAATAAAATTTTTATTATTATTATTATATATATATATATATATATATATATATATATATATATATATATATATATATATATATATATATATATGAACTGTACTAATTAAATTTCCATTGTAACAAAGAATTAAGCTTTTCTAAATCTGATTAAGTAATTAGTTTTACTGCAACAACATTAGTGTATTTCTATTTACACTTATTAAACTTATTAAACTTGCACTCGTACAGTTCATTTTCTCTTACAAACTTGTGAGTTTAATTATGTGTATATTATATAGGCAATGTTATATTTATATACCACCTTAGGTATATATGTATAGTAGTAAGTATAAAATTTTATAGAATGTACTACATTCATTCACACTGGTTTAACATATATATATATATATATATATATATATATATATATATATATATATATATATATATATATATATATATATATATATATTGTCATGCTCAACTGGATTTACTTCACAAAATCTGTACTCTAATGTATGTTATAATAGTTATGACATCAAAATACATTGTATACATGTGAAAATAAGTTTTATTAGTTTATGAAACATAGTGGGTTCAAGGTTCCAATGTTGGAAACTGTGCTATGATACCAAAATGTAATGCCCAAAATCTAGAGCCTATTGTATATATTTCTCAAGTAAATAAATGTAATATAACATGCAAAATCACAGGTTAAAGAAAAATTATGTAAAATGTACATAAACTTTTAAATCTATTTTAATATAATTCCTATTCTAAAAGAAATCAGGGAAATATAATTCCTACTAGGTAAAGTAGAACTTCACATTAATAAAAGAATTTCCATTTCTGTCTTTAGAAATAATCACATATAGGGTATAACTCATTTTCTAACTCCATGTCCCATTCCAAAGAAAACAGAGATTTTATTTTCAAATTAAATAGAATAAATATACTCCTATCAATAAAAGGAATCTCTTTTGAAATATTCACAATAATGCTATTCTCTTTTAAGGAAAACAATTCTGGAATTTAAATACATCACTTAAATCTACAAAATAATTTTCAAGAACATGGTTTACATAATGATCAAAACATCAATACTTGAGCCTTTGATCAACATTATACAAAGAATCTTCTTTCTTTACAAGGATATATATATATATATATATATATATATATATATATATATATATATATATATATATATATATATATATATATATATATATATATTCACAAAAAGATGCTTTAACAAATTATACAAATTCTTTTTAAAACAACTTCATTATCTTCAACTTAATAATTTTTCAACACATTCATTTTTGCAACCTGTTACAAAACTATTTACACATGACCATGGAGGCTCACCTCTCAGCCTAGGCCATTACATGGCCACCCCCGAGTTAGGGGAAACAAAGATAGATATGATACAAACATACAACACACATTCACATCTTGGGACAAAGAACAACACATTTATATTCTCATTCCCAAGCTTGCATATAGGATCACAATTGATCCCTAAAATGGGTGAAGGTGGAATAATCACTTATGGAGATGTCATACTCAAACCAAATCAAGTACTTACAAATCAAATTTTACATGACTTCACAAGGCTCTTTCCCAACATATTAGCTCATCACATGGAGCTTCAATCACATCCTTTATGATCCCCAAACTATAAACCAAGGAGGCTTCAAGGATGCCCATACATCCAAGCTCTACACATAAAGATTTCCCAACTATGCCCTTCACCCCAATACATTCTCAAATCCTCCCAAGGATGAAAATTGTCTTGCACACCCACAACACATTCACAACATAGAAGGAGAAAACAAGAGTAAAGTATATATATGAACATAATGAAAACAAAACATCACAAATTTACACAATAGATTTGACTTCACATTATATTTACATAAACACTTCCATGGTAGAAGCACCAACCTTTTCTCAAGCTATGGCAATGGAGGATTTGATGAAGAGCTATTCCTTCATTTCCTAGTTTTACTTCCCTTTCTCTAGCCTCTAGTTTCTCCAAGTCAATCCTTCTCTCAACAAGAATGCAAGTTTAGAAGTGTCTACCTTTTTCTTAGACTCTTTTCCTAATAGCCCAAAAGACATTCCTTCTCTCTTACCCCCATTCCAAGATAAGTTAGGTGTCTTGGTTCTTGCTCTCAAGCCACTTGCCCTTACCTATGAAATGGTAAGTAATATAAGATATGGGGAAGGGGATTATCTTTGAAGACATGTTCAAATTTGTCATTCTCAAGAAAGACTCACTTTGAGGGGCATTTTAAAAGCCTAGGGAAGTGAAAAGGGTAAAAGTTGGCCCCCTAACCCATGCACATGCCTTGGGGCACTTAAAACCAACCCTAACTATACCATAGGGCTCTATATAACCCTTCAAAAAATTCAAATGAAGTTTACATCTGAAAATGGGGAGTGATGTCATAAACTTTGGTTTCCTAAACCACTAACCTTATCTAGGGACTCACAAGATGACCTAAAGGTGATGTAGGGTTCACTTTCCACTTGGGCATGCCATCACATCACAATAGTGTCAAGTGACACCACACAAAAAAGACTACACATCACATTACCTATTCACACACATGACATGCCTACTGGATAATTAACATTTACATTTACATATTTAAATTTGCATCAAATTATGCATTTACAAACATTTACAACAACATTCATACATGCATCACATTTACAAAATTAAAATCATGTAACAACGAGGTCGTTCTCTTCTTAAAGCCGAACTTGGCTTTAAACTGATTTCACATAGATCCATCATTGTTTTCTTGCATTTAAAACCATGGTCACAATCTTGCACATTCGATCCAGATATCAGTATCTCACGAAAACAATGCATATATAAACATAATGAAAAGAAATAAGATCTATATTAACATCTAATTACGAATACATAGAAAAATTGCATATCATAATTTCATCATAAATATAATCCACATTGAACCCTAATTCTATAATCATCGAAATGTAAGTTCAATTTCACTTAAACAAGTAACCCTAAGTTATTCGTTGAATCAATACACTAGGAATTCACATTACTACTACCAACATTTACTATTCTATATGGTAACGTAACAAATGCAGAATTTAGAATTCTTTTGTCTTTTCATATCATAAGATAAGCATGAAACTAATACAAGCATGTAAAAAGTATGACTAACATCAATCATCATATAAATCTGTAAAATCATCACATAATATCAAATGGTAGAAAATCATAATCCAAAATAGGTCTAATGTCACAAAACAATGTATCATCTAGATAAGAGTATCATAACTCGCCATGGGTCAGGTGAGTTATCCTGACCCATGGGCCGAGTTGGCCCTCACAGGTTATGGTAACCCGACCGGGTCAACCGACGGGTCATGGCCATGACCCGCTTGACTCGCCGAGTCAGTGGGTCATGGCATGACCTGCCGGGTCCGATGCCTTTGACCCGCGCTGTGCCAGGCCCAGTCCGGCCACTTAAAACATAAAAAATAAAACTTTTTTTTCACTTTTTTTTTTCATAAGTTTGTTCTATTTTCCCTAAAAGGCATTTCAATTGCTTTGTAGGAGAAGAAGAGAGAAAAAAAGAGAGAGGAAGAAAAAATAGAGGCCAAAGGGTTGCAACCAGCCGGGAAGAAGATCATCAAGGAGTCCACAAAATTAGATTGGGGAAGCTTAGGAAGCATAGGAGAGCATCAAGGAGCTCATAGCAGCTATTCTCAACTCATTTGAAAGAGGTAAGTGTTAAATTTTTAGATTTTGTTGATTTTTGCTTGAATGTTTATGGTTTTCCATTGTTTTAAATTTTTTTTTTTAAAGTTTTTTAATTTTATTGCAGCCACATTCTATGTTTTGAAAACATTAATTCCCAATGCCTCAAAAGTGTCCATGTTGAAAATATGCTGAAGAGTTTCCCGGTAGACAAAGAAATCAAACAAAATGCACGTTTTGTAAAAAAAAATTTCATGGTAGCATCAATAGGATTAAATACCATATTGTCGGCATATCTGGCAATGATGTTGACCCATGTTTAATGAAAACTGCCGAGGCAATTCATTTTTGTAGTGTTTGGTTAGAAAAATATGTTGAAGAAAAGGAAACTAGAAAGAAGCAACGAGAAGAGATAAATTTTATTGGCTCTCATTCATCCACACCTGCATCTGCATCCGCATCTATAAGCTGTGTTGGAGAGGGTTCTTCCAAGCCTCCATTTTATCCTAGTGCTAGTGCTTCTACTGTTGCTCCTTCTAGTGGCAATATTACCCTTGGCCCTAGAGTCCGAAAATCAAAGTTGGACAATTATTTTGTGCCACGCACTACTCCTAGTGAACAGCCCTCGCTTGAGAGCATGGGTTGGAACAATGAGGTCCATGATGCCGCCCGAATTTTTTTTTGCAAGTTTTGGTACTTTTGCAACATTTCATTTCTTGCAGCCAGGTAATTCTCTTTTATTTGATTTCTTTAAGTTTAAAACTAAATTTTAAATTTTATAGTTTGAAGTTGAACTATGCTTTGTCTAATGATTAATCGTAATTTATTTGTGACAGGTCTCCTTATTGGCAAGGTATGATAGATTTTGTAACCATTTGTGGGGCGGGCTTTAAAGCCCCTACTGATTCTGAGTTAAGTGGCCCCCTCTTGTTAGACATGGTTAATGATATGCAACTTGAGCTAGAGGACCACAAAAAGTCTTGGAGGCAAAATGGTTGCACCATCATGACAGATGGTTGGACAGATAGGAGGAATAGGACACTCCTAAATTTTTTTGTTTCTAGCGCAGGTGATTGCTCATTGAATTCTGCTTCCCCAAATGCATTGAATAATTTAATTTTGATTTTGAATTTTTGATTGATCCATGTCATTCCATGATAATTGATAATTCTTTTTCTTTATATTCAGGAACCACCATGTTCTTGAAGTCTATTGATGCTTCCTCACATGTGAAGAATGCCACATACTTATGTGCGACTATTGAGGAAGTTATACTTGAGGTGGGAGAGAAAAACGCGGTGCAAGTGGTGACTGATAATGCATCAAGTTATGTCGTTGCGGGTAACTTATAACTTTTTAAGTTTTGATGGAGAGGCATCTATGAATTTATTATTTAAAATTTTTTTAACACTTCTAAATTTTTAATTAATTTAAAATTGCTACAGGTAAACTTTTGATGGAGAGGCACCCGAAATTTTTTTGGTCTCCATGTGCAGCCCATTGCCTTGACCTCATGTTAGAGGATATTGGCAAGATTGAATTGATCAAATCATGTGTTGATAAGGCCAAAAATATTTGCAAGTTTATCTACAATCATGCATTGGTCCTTAGCATGATGAGGCAATACACGGGGCAAAGGGAGTTGGCTCGTCCTGGTATCATGAGATTTGCCTCCAATTTTCTCACACTGAAATCCTTGTTAAAATCACAGTTGAATTTGAGACGCATGTTTGTTGGTGAGGAGTGGACTTCCTCATCCTATTCTACGTCCACTATGGATAGGGAAGTGGCAAATTATATTATTGATGAGCCGGACTTTTGGACCCCTTGTAAAGAGATCATGGAGGTAAAAATATTTATGTTTTGTTTGCAAATTTTTTTATTTTTTATTTTTTATGCACACTTGTCACTTAACTATTTTTTTTTAATATTATATGCAGGTCATTGAGCCCCTCGTAGTTCTCCTACGAGTTGTTAAAGGGGAGAAGCCCTCTATAGGCTACTTATATGAGGGCATGGATAGGGCCAATGAAGCCATTAGATCCAAGTATAAAGGAGTTGATAAGTATCGCCCCATTTGGGAGATCATTGATAGGAGATGGCAAAACCAGCTTCATAGACCCATCCATGCAGCAGCTTATTACCTCAATCCGTCATTTTGTTTCCTTGATAGCTTCAAGGCAGATGATGAGGTTCTTAGTGGCCTATATACAGTGTTGCAAAAGATATCTACATGTACCGCATATACAGTGCAAGAGATAGATGCATATAATAATCCACGAGGGCCAATTTTTGGAAGCCCAATGTGCAAAGAGTCTAGGACAACATTGCAGCCATGTAGAAATATATGTTAAACTTAAACTTAACTTTTTTTAAGTTTATGGCTTATGCATTTTGATTTTATAATCTATCATTAAAGTTGGAACTTGGAAATGACACTGATTTTATTTTTTTCCTTATTTCAGATAGATGGTGGCAAATGTTTGGGGCTTCAACCCCGAACCTTCAAAAACTTGCCATCTGTATTTTGAGTCAGCCATGCAGCGCTTCTGGATGTGAGTGCAATTGGTCCATGTTCGAGCACATCCACTCGAAGAGGCGTAATAGACTGTCTGTGGAAAAGTTGAACAATCTTGTCTTCGTTCATTACCACCTTTGTCTTAGGACCAGACAGATTTTGGACACTGACACCTCTCCGATCACTCTAGCAGAGATCGATCCAAAGTCCAAGTGGCTCGCTGAGTCTACCGATCCTATCTTCACTAAGGAGGACCATGAGTGGGTTGACTAGGCAGACAAAGAGGCTGAGGCTGTGGCTATGGCAAAGGAGGAGGATAGAGCATGATCAGTTGCCCGTGGAGCTGATGTTGATCAGAGTGGCACCTCACAGGCATAGACTATGGCTTGTCAATCATCTAGGACCTACCTCAGACGCATTTGTAGGAGACAGACATACTACTTTGAGGATGAGGCTGACCTAGAGCCTGAGGCTTGAGCCATAGACTTGTTTTTGTTGTTTACAATTTACAACTTTACACATGTTTGGGAACATTTGATGTCATGGATTTTATATACATTTGACAACATTTATCTTTTATATTTTATAATTCTGCAATGTGCATATCTATGTTTTCTATTTCCTTCAGCTACAATTTACGTTTGTACTTATGTGATGGATGTATGTTTATGCATGTGATCAAATTAGATTCTATTTGATGGTGTTATAGTGTTTTTAAGCTTTATTCAATAATGGGTGCGTGAAACAAGTTTTAAATTGTAAAAAAACCCTTCTTTTTTTTTGCCAACTCATAGCTGTGTCGTTGTCGAGTCATCGCCGAGTCGCGGGTCGAGTTGACCCTGCCGAGTCATGGGCGGGTCCAAGTCATGAAACTTTGATCTAGATAGACCAAGTGTCGAATCAACCGTCAAGCTAAGATGGGTCAGGGTAGGACCTCACGTATATAACCTCACTATTCAATATCTTTTTATAATCATTTTTTTAAGAATTAAAAAAATGTAATTAAATATTTTTCGCACGTGGTATCCCATTCACCCACTCTTGCCATAATTAAAATACAATTGTCTTATGGACTTGCAATATAAATATCACCCCTAACCTTATAGTGGCATTTCCTTAGTGTTTATATTCAATCTTCCAAATTTCATACTATGCGAGGATTTAGTAAAATATGGTGAAATTCTATGTTGTTTCCTCAAAATATGATGAGCTATTGAAATTCTCAATCTTCCTCAACTAGGTTGTTTCCCATTGACAATCATAAGTTATGTGGATTGATTTATATTGATTCCTTCCATAATAAAGTACAAATTATTTATTCCAACTATGAAATAATTAAATAGAATAATCTCAAGAACATGCAAGGTGAATATCACGCCTACTTTTTACAATAGTGACATCTCTTCAATGTTTGTATTTGATCGCTTGGATTTCCTTATCATTTGCTAAGGAAGAATGCGTCAAGAATCTTGTTAAAGCCTTCAAAATCACAGAGCATTCTTCAACAAGGTTGTTCACCAGTGCCAACCATGAATCATGTGGATTACTTTATATTGATTCCTTTCTCATTTTGAAGGTGTGTTTCTAGACCCCATTGAGTGCAATTAAAAAAAGGCTAATTGAATGAATTTGAGAGAACCTACTAACACGATGAAGAACCTAAATGCTTCCTTGCAAACTTTGTTCCCTTGCATACCACGTTAAGATAAAGAAAGCTAGAGATGAGGCCACTAAATACTTTGATACAAATATTGGTCCTATTCCAGGTAATGGTACTCCAACCGTTGAGCCTAGAAACATTGTGGTTTCCATTTTTTATTACCTAACTGGCCTTAAAAAACTGTTCTTTCAAGTTTGTCAGCCATAATGAAGTTTTTACTTAGAAAAACTTCACTTTTGTATTATAGAATTTAATTAGAATCAGTGTTGGCCTTGTGATTGCGAAGGAAGATAAATATTAAAAATGGGGATTGATTGATAAGGCCAAATACACAAATATTGAAAATGGAAGTGAATGAAGACAATAAGTGAACTTGCTAGAAATAAAAAGTGTATAAAGAGACCTTATCATTCTAAGATGCAACAAACATAACTAAAGATTTAATTGAATAAGAAAAAAGACAATTAGAAAATTAAAAACAAGACCCCATGAAACAAATAATAAAAACAAGACCCCATGAAACAAATTAAAAATTGGAGTTGAGATCAATTGCTAGAACAAAACCAGGCCTCACTGCCAATCCACAGCCTCAAAAAATTATAAACCTCAGACCTAAATTTAAAAAGAAGACTAACAAAGTTCAATCATGTTAAATGTACTAACTTCACAATGATGGCCGTTTATCTCTACCATGTGCAGTATTTTTTAATAAACTGGATGGCTCTCTTTCTAGACAAGTCTACCAGCATATATTTATAGATATCCATGTGTTCAAGTCTCTTCCTAGTATCTCCCTGTGAGAAAAAGAAGGGTTCTTAATAAGTTGGGCACAGTGAGGAGGTTTCAAAACAAAGACATCGGGTGGATAGAACAATAGGCTTATTTTAGCTCAAAATATTTCAAATATGATTTTTAAAATTAGCTAAAGAATTTACTGATTTGAGAAAGAGACATGATCCATGCTAATGTGGGAAGCCACATGGAAAAACTAGAAAATCTTTTCAACAAAAAAGGTAGAAAATCAATTTGAAGAACTTAGGGCCTTATGGTTGTATAAGGTTCGTATGTCAGATAATAGTTTGCTTCTCTGAAACACTACATATGCATTAAAGATGCAAGAAATATTGGACTGTAGTTCAAACCATCTATTGAGGTAAGATATAAAGATTGCTAAGCACAAAAAATAGCTAGAATAGAGTTTGAAGGCTTGGCTTCCCTTATGTTTAGAGTTGCAGTATATTTCTAATTATAGTGGGTAGATGCACTTCAGCTCTTCAGCATGTATAGAATTTCTCTAAGGAAATCAAAGTTATGCATATCACATTTTTAACTTTCCTAGAAAAGCGTCATCTAAAACTAACTTTCCAACAAACGTAATTCAAAGCCAAAAACACCTCACAACATGCATTTAGCTTCTATCTAGACTTTATGTCCATCCTTCCCAAATATATAGGTACTAACTTTTCCTTAATTGATGAACTTCTAGGGGAAATTAAACACAAAAGTACTTTAATTAATACAAAAACACTCAATTTGTGTATTTTAAAATCAAATAGCTAAACACAATTTAAATCAAACTTTCGGTGAATAAAACTGTGTAGATTCATTCAAGCGATTGGAGTTGACCACCATTGTTGATGTATGAGGCGCACATACATGACCCGGCAAGACTCGATAATTGGATATCAACTCCACTTCAATTTTAACTCTCAAGTCAATAGTTAATAGCAATACCTGTACAAACTGGACCCTTGGCCAATAGTCTTCGGTTTGAACCCAAGCTGCCAAACAGGTAACAGTTCCATCTTTGAATACACAAATAAGATTATAGAGATACTATATATGACCAAACATTTCAGAAATTTTACATTATGCTGCCACTTGACAGCTGAAGATCGCTACAATCAAGGACATTACTTTCCTTTTCAGTGGAAATTATAGGAAAATAACATTCAAAACTAGTTTTTTTTCTAACCTATAAAACAAAGACCAAAGCATATTTTATTAGGATTCCAATAAGAAACCCAAAGGAAACATGTCATGTGGACATTGACCTGAATAGTGAGCTATATACCATGTGAACTGATACCAATTGGAAAACAAGGATCTATCCAAAGTTCGAACTATCAACAATATGACATAATTTTCCATATACAAAATAATAGCAAAAAACAATATGCCAGATGACAAAAGTTGGAAACATTTCCAATGGAAAAAAATGAAAGACTAAACCAGGCTTTTTCTGTCCAGTTAAGTTTCCTCTTTCACTATGCTTAGGGATTGAGATTCAATTAATAGTTTTGCATACTCTCGCTGAACTTCTTGGAGCTCATTCTCCAAATCCCTAACCTGTAGAATATGAACAATAGACATAATGAGTCCATATCTTTAATTTCCAGCTATACTAAACTTGTTCCATAAAGACAGCAAGATATACTAACTAGTAAGTGAAAAGAGAAGCTGAATTTACCCTCTCTTGAAGTTCTTTTTCATTAGCATCGTATTCAAGGCACCTGAATGGAAAGAATGCATAAATTATGGTCATATCAAGAAAAGTTATAAAACACACCTTTTACCCCAACATAACCAGCAATTGTTCTGGTATTAGTAAAGCAAGGACATCATATATTATATTCCAGTTGATTTTAAAAAAAAGACATGAAAATCATACAAGAAGTTCAAATATGAGCACTCAAGTTTCCAATTAAAACATCTAAGATCTAGATGAACATCTCCAAAGAGAAATGATGTGCTGTATCTTCAAATAAAAATCCCAAACATGTCATGGAAAGCCAACTTGTTTAGAACCCTCATAAACCCTTAGAATACATATGCAAGGTGGTTGTTTCTCTCTTCCCCCACAATAATAGATAAAAATAATTTACTTAGTAGATTGTCACACTTTGAATTATGTTAATACATTTCAATGATCTTTAAAAGTGTGTGACATACGCAGTTAGAGAATACGATCACAACAGTCAAGATAACAGGCAAGGAAAGAATAAAGGGTTTTCTGGAGATGACTGATAACCTGTAATGGTAAATAATTTTGTTTCCCACATAGGCTTACTCAAAGCTAGAATCCAGAAGAATAAATGTGTGCCACACCTAATCTGACTAGATCCATATGCACAGAATTCAGGAAGGCAATGAGAACAATACAAGGAAGATAAGAGTTTAACACAATGCATCCCTACTAGCACATGCTCTCGCATAGTCAGCCCAGTGCATAAACTTGTTAGCAATTTAAGTTGTCATTAGTGAAGATTAGATGCAAACACTATTCCCACTGGTAGTTCACTCACATTACTTTAAAGGCACCGGTAGATTAGAAACAGAGTATATGCACCGGTAGACTAAACAGAGGAGATGCACCGGTAGACCGAACAAAGTACAGTGCACCGGTCTTATATTGGATACAGGGATGAACCAGGTATAAGATTGATACCGGTCAACAGCATGTCTATCCGCACCGGTGAATGCGGAGCTGTTAAAAGTTAAAACCGGAATATGCGGAGCATCCACCGTTTGGAACTGAAGTTAGCTTTTTAACAAGAGCTAGTTTTATTTCTACGCAGATGTTTCAAGGTAAACTCAAGATCAGAACGCAAAGCTTTTTCTTTGTTGCATGATTTGAGTATGAATTTACAGCCTTGCGGTTCTATGAGTTAAGAGTTTTATTGAGATGAACTTTTGTATAAATACAGGTCACATGACGCAAGAAAGAGAGTTGTTGATATTAGTTGAAACAGATTAGAGAAGAGATATCTGCAAAGAGAAATCACAGTCACCAGAGGTGAAAGGCAAAGAGGCAGAAAGATTCAATAGCCAGGCAGAACCAGGAGAGATCAACAGGTATGATCTAATCAGACAATCAATGTCAATTGAGATCATTGTTTTTATAAGGTGTGAAAGCATATTGAAATCCCTTCATCAGGGTGAACCCTAATCGGTTCTTTATAAAAATCCTTTAACCGAGTAACATCTTTGTTGATGTTGAAAGTCCTTTAACCAGACAACTCCTAGCAGAGTTAAGGTCTTAACCGATCTTTTATCAAATCTTTTAACCGGGTAGCACCTTTACAAGTGCTTTGTAAGCTCCTAACAGAGCGTCTTTATTTCTGCAGAAGTGAAGTTGTGAGCTCTGTCTCACCGTGGTTTTTTCCTTCTAACCGAGGGTTTCCATGTATACATGATGTGTTGATCTAAGTATTTCTATTTCTGTTTGATTATTTACATTCTGTTTATCTTGAAAGAATCTTTGTACAAGTGTGAAATTGTAATAGAAATAGTATTTACTGATTCACCCCCCCTCTCAGTAACCGGTTAGGAATAACAATTGGTATCAGAGCTTAGTTCTCTAATATATAAAGCTTAACTGCTTGAGATAAAGATCATGGAGGGTTACCGATATCAGAAGCAACTTGAGGAAGCCAACGACATCATTGCCTCTCTAGAGAATAGGCTGAGAAAATCTCTAGCTAAAAGAAAGGATCTAGCTCTGCAGTTGAGTGAGAGCAATGAAACAATTGATGAACTCTCTGGGCAAAGTGGATCAGATGAAGCTAAGGAGGCAGTCTCTGAGCTCATGGAGAAGAACTAGATCCTAACCGATCAAATCTCCAACCTGAAGAGGGATCAAGAAGATAACACTCTAAGGATGACTGAACTGATTGAGAAGAAGAGGAAAACTGAAGATGAAAGAAACACTGCAGTTAAGTCCTTAACAGCCTCTGAGAATGCAAGGAATCTGGCAAAGGAAGCTGTAAGGGAAAGTGATCTAATTGTTCTGCAACTACAAGAAGACATGCAAATAGTCACTCAAGAAAATGCTAGCATGCAAAAGAACTATCATGATAGAGATAATGCATGCAAGAGGCTGACAATTGAACTGTATCAACTGAAGGAGCAAATGAAAGTTCTTGAAGAAAAAAATGAAACCCTAAAAAGATACAACGAGAGCTCGGTCAAGCTTGATGAGCAACTCAAAGCTCAAAGAAAGCACAAAGATCCCACCAGACTTGGGTTCACCGGTCCACACACCAAAGAGATTGGTGAGTCATCAGGAACCAATAAATGCAAGAAGGAAAAGAAGAAACCAGAAGGACAAAAGGGTAAAAAAGATCTTCAACATTTCTTGCAATCATTGTGGGAAACCGGGTCATAGAACAAGTGAATGCAGAAATGCACCGGTCAAGCCAACTAACAGATATTGCAAAAACTGTTGCAAGTATAGGCACAAGACCAATGAATGCTAGTCAAGCCCCACAAGTGTGTCCAGTGGAAGCAGGGGAAGCTTCAAGGGCTATTGCTACACATGCAACAAGTTTGAACACAAAGTTGATGACTGCAGATCCAAGACAATGGCATTCAGATCCCCACCGAAATCGATATTCCCCAAAAGAAAAAAAAACCGGAGCACAATCAACTGTGCTAATTGTGGCATCCACAGTCACAATGATTCCTGATGCAATTCACCTAACAACAGAAAGGTGAATCCATGGAAGGGAAACGGAATAGTTTGCTATACTTGCAACAAAGTTGGACACCTAGCTAAAGACTACAGGAACCGGTCCATGAACAAAGGGAAGGGATCGGTTAAACCGGTGGAGAAGACCTCATCTCCAAATGAGAAGAACAATAAAGAAAAGAAGACCGAGAAAGAAGTCAAGCAGATTTGGTTCAAGAAGGAATCAAAGAGCTCCGCTAAGGAGAAGACAGAGGAAAGATCATCATCGGCCGATGGTGATATCTCTTCAGCAAAATGAGCCGTTAAGGCTTAGAGGGAACCGGTAGACCATCTACCGTTCCCGGTAGAACTAGTGAGAATCAAACTCACTCAATCTACAAGGATAACCGAACAGGTAAGCTTTGATCAACCGAGGTTTGCTCAACCAAAAAAGCTTGGATACCGGTTGGTGAAAACGGAAAGAAAAGCTAGGTAAGGCAATTAATGTTGTAGCCGTTTAACAATAGTTATCGTTTGGTAATTACCGTTATGCCCTAACCCTATATAAAGAAAGGAGAATTACTCATTTACTTTTACCTTGCGATTTTGTGATTAACATATTCTTATGCTTGAGTAAAATTCTTGTGCTTTGATCATCGTGAGATATTGTCTATAATACCGATCAAGCAACTTTCTGTGTAAACCGATTATCAAGAAATGGAATCTTCATCATCTGTTGTCAAGTTGATCAAGGGAAACCAAGTCGACCGTCCTACATACGATATTATGGCGGTACAAAACAGGGAAAATGACATGGCAGGTGCACTTTCGTCTATGTCCTACCGAGTCCTCATGACCAAAGATGTCACACCCTTCATACACGCCAAGCAGGAAGAACTGAGCGAGACATACAAAGCGAGTACCTCTCACTATGCGATGAAGGAAAACTTCCTGTTAAGTACGCGAAGCTGGTGTCATCTAGACTGATCAATGGAGTTTGTTACTTGACTTTCTTCTGACCCGACTGCATTCGACTTGTTCTTAGTCGTCTTCATGAACCAGGTTTCTGGCTCACAAGAGGAGTATGCAATCAAATAACGAAGGAAGACCTGCATAGAGTGACTGGGTACAACGACCAAGGGGAAGCACTAACCCTAAGGACCATCTCCAACGTCGTCATCACTAAACTGACAAAGTCGAGATCTGATGGTCGACTTATTATTGTAAACGACATCAGAGACAATGCAATTCGTTTCGCGTCTGCTGTGATTGGCTACAAGGTTTATCAGTCCAACAATCTAAACAGCATACCGGGAGGAGCCATTCATGCCGCTCACCGGATAATGTATGATAATGCTCAATACGATATCTGCTCAATGCTCCGTGGACAGATATTTGAAAATATGAAGAAGCTCGGTATTGTAAAGAAGAAATCCATGAAGTACGGGACCCTACCGGTATGCCTTTTCTTCTATTATTCAAATTTCTTCCCGGGAATTGGAAAGGTGACATGGGGAACCGATCAACCGGTTATGCATCAAATAAGCGAAATGGCCAACTGACTGGGAAACCAGTTGGGTAAAGTAATGACCGAATATTTTGAGGCATTTCAACTGAGAATGCATGCAAGGGAAAGGGTGTCGTCAACCATTGTTGACTCATACAAAGACGATGTATGCTTTTTGGTGTCCACCGATAATTGCATTATTCAGTGGAACCGAGAACCGAGTACGCTTCTAAACTGGGTTACGAGATCTCGGCCAAAACAACTAAGGCTTATGCAGATACCCTGACCGAAGCTGCCCTAGATCTCTCTGCCTACCGGTTTGGTACCTACGAAGAGGTGCAAGATAACCTGAAGAAAAGGGCACCAATCAAAAATGTCTACACCAAAAGAACTTCCACTCCAAAGAAGAAACCGATGACAGAGCAACGCAAGGCTCAAAGGAAGAAAGCTCAACCGGTACCTAGCACCCAAGGTGAAGAAGAGGAGACAAAAACTGAAGAGACAGTTTCTCTAGTCAGAAAGAGGAAGTCTGCCAAACAGGTAAAAGAGGATGCACCGAGAGGGAGGAAGCCCATGATTGATGAATTTGTGGCAGGAATGAAAGAATTTGGCGGAATGGGTATGGTCAATAGAAGATATACTTTGGCAACTAAAGAAGATAAGAGGAAAATTGAAGAAGCGGTAGTGCATCCTTGAACTTCATAAGACTGTACCTGATGATCTCTTGGAAATTCTTGAAGCTAGATGGAAAGCTTCAATGGAAAGAGAAAAGGAGTTGAGAATTAGAGCTTTGTTGGAGGTTCAAAATCACTTCACTCTGGAAGAAGCCACTCAACAAGTAGAATTGCATCAGCAAAATTTCCTGACAAAAAAGAGGATTGGTTAAATGCTTATTGGAGAAGCTGAGAAGGTTCAAAGGGAAGGAGTAGCAATTTGGACCCAACTTCTTCAGACCCAAAAACAAGCAAAAGAAGCACGACAAAAGACAACTGAGCCACCGGTCATCAATACCGGTAAAGGAAAAGGAATTCTAGGAGCAGAAGCACCGGTCAAAGAAAATATTCTTACCGGATCGGTCATCATCAACATCACTGATGACAAAGGCAGTGATCCAGCACGCCCAACCGTTCTTATCTCTCCGGAGAAAGCTAAGACTCGCACCATGACTGTCAATGATATAGTCGATGAGGTGATGGATTTTGGAGAAGTAGATAATGCTGCTAAATGGTATAGTCTGCTAGGAGAAGAAGATAAACAAGCAGTAATTGTAGCTCTAGTGGAAACTTTTATGGATTATCGTAAGACTCCAAGGGACTATAGGTCCAAGTTTCCCCTTGAACTCAATACTAGGTCATTGACAAAATGGAGAACCGGTCTAGTAACCAACACTAGAATCAATAAAGAGACATTGTCAAAAGTTAGACCTCGTCTCAGTGAAGAGAGAATCAAGCTTCTATTAGAAGAAGCATCAATGAACTTGGACACCCAGTATAGAGTCCCTAAAATACTCAATGGGTATGAAAATGAAGTTTATAAAGAGACTCTAGATTTCTGGCAACAGTATGATTTCAGTACACTTGAGGGAACAGGTCCATAGGATCAACCTGAACCTGCACAAGAACCACCAGTTCAATTCACTACTCGTGAAGAACCTACAACCGGTGAGCAAGAAGTCCCTTTAGAACAGTTCACATCTGGTGAACAAGTGAATGTGGAACATGAAGTCCCTGTAGAAGAGCAATTTCCACAAGAAGAGGATGCTCAACCAGAAGTTGAAGTGCAACCGGAAGTGGAAGCACAGAATGAGGAATAAGTACCAGCAACAGAAATGCTACCTAAAGACGAGGTTCAACCGGAAAACATATCATTACCAGAACACATACCATTACCGGAACAAACAGTTCAACTGGAAAAGGAACAAGAGATTCCTACAGTAGAACAACCGGTACAGGAACAAAGCCAAAAGGAACAAGTAGATATACCAAGCTCCTCCTCATCCAAGAGGAAGTTATCATTTGCTGAAGACAAAGAAGCCAAAAGGAGCAAGGCTACCGACACTGTGGTTCACATCAGCAAAATGTCAACAAGGCAGCTAAAGGAGTTGACCAAGCGAAAACAGGGCATGGTCCTAACAAGTGTCAAAAATATCCTGAGCAACTTTGTACCTGATGCTGACATCGACGAAGATGAACCTGTCATTGATCAATTGAAGATTTTGGCACAAGCGATCGGTGAAGATCTGACTGATCTAGAGACCGCTACGATTGATCACTATGAAAAGAAGGGGATTGAAATTCTCCATAAACAAGTTGAAGAAATAAAGGTGACTGTATCTACCAATCTAAGGGTACTTCAACAACAAATTCAAGTTGCAGCAAGTTTGATGGCCAGAACTTCTAATTTTGACATGTTCATGCAAGAACTAACAAAGAAGTCAACAAAGACTTCAGAAGACATAAGAGCTCTGTCTTCTCAGTTCGATATAAAGAACAAGACTGCAACAGACTTCAGCAGAGAAATGACAAATCTCGCTCTTATTCTGAGAAAGACTCCTAAAGAGAAGACTAAGAGAATCCAAGACATTATTAGATTTCAATTGTTTCTGACCCCCACATTTGACTCAATGCAACAAACAACAACTTCGACAAAAAATCTGATCAATGAACCGGACTACAAAACAGTGGAGGACATGGAGAACATTATTGTCTCTCTAAAAGCAGCACAGAAGAACATTGAATTTGTAACTGATCAATGGGCTCTGTTTCTTCATTCAACATTGAACATTTATAAGGATATCTTCACAAAGCTACAAATGTAAGATCATAAGAGAAGCTAAACCCTTTGTCCTATGGAGGCAAAAAGGGGAAGAAGAAGAAATGGGAAGGGAGTAAAGATCAGAAGAGGAAGTTTGAGTAAGGTTAGAAGGTAAGAAGCTCAAAACAACTACAAGTCAAAAGAGCTAAAGCACTTAGACAAGGGAAGTCTGGGACAGGGGAAGTGTGCAACCAGAGGAAAGAGAAGTCTAGAAGACAAGGTATTAATTGTGATGAGTAAGTGAGTAATGGTTTTGCCACCAATGACAAAGGGGAAGATTGTTAGCAATTTAAGTTGTCATTAGTGAAGATTAGATGCAAACACCATTGCCACCGGTAAAGGCTCATCAGTAGTTCACTTACATTACTTTAAAGACATCGGTAGATTAGAAACAGAGTATATGCACCGGTAGACTAAACAGAGGAGATGCACCGGTAGACCGAACAAAGTACAGTGCACCGGTCTTATAGTGGATACAAGGATGGATCAGGTATAAGATTGATACCGGTCAACAACATGTCTATCCACACCGGTGAATGCGGAGCTATTAAAGTTAAAACTGGAATATGCGGAGCATCCACCGTTTGGAACTGAAGTTAGCTTTTTAACAAGAGCTAGTTTTATTTCTACATGGATGTTTCAAGGTAAACTCAAGATCAGAACGCAAAGCTTTTTCTTTGTTGCATGATTTGAGGATGAGTTTATAGCCTGACGGTTCTATGAGTTAAGAGTTTTATTGAGATGAACTTTTGTATAAATACAGGTCATAGGACACAAGAAAGAGAGTTGTTGATATTAGTTGAAACAGAGCAAAGAAGAGATATTTGCAAAGAGAAATCACAGTCACCAAAGGTGAAAGGCAAAGAGGCAGAAAGATTCAATAGCCAGGCAGAACCGCGAGAGATCAACAGGTATGATCTAATCAGACAATCAGTGTCAATTGAGATCATTGCTTTTATAAGGTGTGAAAGCATATTGAAATCCCTTCATCAGGGTGAATCCTAATCGGTTCTTTGTAAAAATCCTTTAACCGGGTAACATCTTGTTGATGTTGAAAGTCTTTTAACTAGGCAACTCCTAACAAAGTTAAGCTCTTAATCGATCTATCAAATCCCTTAACCGGGTAGCCCCTTTACAAGTGCTTTGTAAACTCCTAACAGGGCGTCTTTATTTTTGCAGAAGTGAAGTTGTGAGCTCTGTCTCACCGTGATTTTTTCTTTCTAACCGAGGGTTTCCACGTATACATGATGTGTTGATCTGAGTATTTCTATTTTTGTTTGATTGTTTACATTCTGTTTATCTTGAAAGAATCTTTGTACAAGTGTGAAATTGTAATAGAAATAGTATTTACTAATTCACCCCCCCTCTCAATAACTGGTTAGGAATAACAAACTGACTGTGCCACATTGACCTACCTTTCATGTTAACTGTGTTTATGATCAGCATGTTGGATGGTAATATCTACACACTGTAGATACTTGTTTAGCATATATGCACTGAAAACATGTCTTATGGAAATTAATGGAACATGAGGGAAAGAGGAAGAAATTTGTTAATGACAAATTTTCAATAGGCTATTCAACCTTTTGTTCTATGTAAAGCATTCAAAAACCAATTTGACACAGAACCAACCAATCCAAAACCATCTCAATGTTAAGAAATTTATGAGGAAGTTTTAACAGTATTCTTGTTGGATCCTCTCCATTTCTAAGACGATCTTCAGATTAAAATTAAACTTCAACCAGTGCATATCAACCTGCACACATACAAGATAGGGATATTGTCCTTAATGAACACAAAATGGTTGGCATATTGATGAATGGAAATCTGTCAGTTTCAACAGAGTTTAATAAGAATACAATGCATAGAATGTATGATTTGCCTACAATATTTTGAAATATATACGATATAGGTTTAAATGGCTAATCAGATGCAAACTTGTTTAGATTCCTTCAAATGGTTGTACAAACTTGTGACATTCCTTCAAATGGTTGTACGAACTTACAAAATTTACATGCATGGGAAATTTGTGCAGTAGAACTAGAAACATGAAATTTACGAGCATGTGATACTTATACACTACAAACTTGATAAATTTACAAAAAATAAAAAGTAGAAACATACAAAATTTACGAGCATGGGGTACTGACACACTACAAACTTAATACATTTACAAGCATTAGACAAATAAACAAGCTTATGCAGACCATTCCTGTGAATCTACATTGCAATTTGAAAAACAATAAAAAATTTACAAAAGGACATACAGACAAAACTAGACAATTAACAAAAAAATGAAAATCAAGAAAAATTAGCAGATAACCATAAAGACATAAATATTCACTAAGCTGTTGTCAAAACCCAGTAATTAAAATTATAATTAGATGGAAAAAATCTTAAATATTAGAAACAAGACACCACACAGTACTGAATGAATACCCAGCTTTGATTATATGATCAAAGAAGGTAGAATAGAAAAGAATAAAGGCATGAATTTTAAGAAACCATAACTAAGGATCTGTCCCTGGTTAAAACATAATAGCAAATACAAATTATGATAAGGAGTTTCTTCCATAAAAAAATAGGACAATAAACACAGCTGTGTGATCCTAATATAGTAATTGGAAACTTGGAAATAGCTTTATAAATTTAAGAATCAGCTCTAATATGTCCAACATTGAAAAAGCTTCAATTTCTAATAAAGAACCAAACTCCATATATAAGGAAAAATAATATATTGAAAACTAAAAAGCAGGGAATAGTCAATAGTCATTGATGCTCTATTGAAAACTTGTATATTTCCATTGTTTGTTATGAAATACGACATGAAAAACAGCACTGGAGGAAAACTGAAGCTAGTGATATGAGCTGTTATTTAATTCAATCAAAAGACAAAAGTATATCAAGTAAACATGAAAGAATTTGAAATTTGTTGTTTGGCATTTTCCCTTTATTTTAATTGATTTACTTTATAGTAAAAAATTTATGCATGATTGATTACTTTACTATGATGGAAAGACATTAGATATTCATGATGGGTCAATAGTTCAATTCTTGGGTTCTATTTTAATACATTATTCATCTTATAATAGTGTACCAATTGTTTCATTAGGCATCTAAGTTCAATCTTTTAGAAAAGGAAATGCTTTTCACTGCATGATAAATCACATTCATTTTCATGAACTACTTAACAATAAAATATAAGTTTGTTTGGCATACTGTGTTTGAAGCTTTCTGTTTTCTTCTAGAAGCACTTCAAGCTCTCGACAATTGACACTTTCATCCTCACTAGTAGATTGCTGCTCTATTATAGGGATGCTTCCAGTTTCCATGTCATCCAATGTCTGCCGTCAAAAACAAATGATTATAATTAACAACCACACCATTTGTCACTAACATTTCTCTTGACATGTTCAATAAAATATAGATCTTAAACAGTATACTTACAACCTAGAAATTTATAAAGAAATTTGACTTCATGAATTCTAAGAAAACAAAAGCAGTCTGAAAGTTAACACAAAAAATTTGCTTTAAACCGGTGCAAACTCGATAAAGCGCAGAAAATTCCGTCTCTACTTGACCTTAAGACAAACAATACTAAATTATGTGTATCCAAATGTTGACATGACAAGAAATAAGCAATTAGGTCACTGTAAAAACAATTTTAATCTGAAATTAACACTCAAGTTATCACCTCTTCAAATGCCAAAAGGTATATACAGTATAAGGCATACATTATTTTTCAAAGGTAACATAGGGACATGTCCCCAGGTTTTTTCAGGTCATGTTAATCACATCCCTCTGATGTTTTGGGGAAGCTAGGAAGCCAAAGAAATGTCACCAGGCCATCTCCTATTCCCTGTGCCTGTCTGGAAACATCCTGGAAACAACTGTCTGTCATCTGGGGTCATCCCGCTGTCCCAGAAGGAAAACAGTTATAAATTAAAAAAACTAATAATTTTTGGGGAAAAACAGTAACAGCAGTGTGGGAAGGCCAACAAGGACCCTGCGTCCCTTAATCCTAGTTGCAGCCTTCCCTTTAAAACTATGAAAAACACAGCCATAATGCATTGCCTTACGTCATTTCTGTTTGGACATTTGTGAGCAGGGTACTTTGGGCAATGACAAGGAAAGGAGAGGAGATAGTGTTTGGACTTCATGTTTCTATGTGTTAGAGAAAATTATTTAGATGGAGAGAGTGTTAAGTGAAGCAAGACATATACAAATGCTCATTTGCAACCATCACACCTCACAATCTTCAAGACGTATTTGAGGGAATTCCTCAAACTTGTTGAGGCTGGATATGTTAATTACTTCATTTTTTTAGAGAGGATGCTTGAGGTGTAGGAGCCTCAACATTTAATGATGTTTACTCAAAAGTGGAGTAAATGGGCAGAGGTGAACACAATTGAAGGAGGAAATGTGAAGCAAACCTTCGATGATGGTGGGAATTTAACATTTGAGGTTGATCCAAAGGATTTCAATCAGATACAGATTGCAATTCAAGTGCTTGCTGGGAGTTTCACCAAAGAGATTGAGAGTTTAAACTCAGAAAATTGGAACTTATAATTCAAAATCAGAAATCAGAAATTGTTTCATGGCCAAGCATGGATGGGGTTAAGATTGAACCGAGCAAAAGTCTTTCATTCAAATGTAACTTAATATCAAGATGTAGTCATGTAGTTATAATGGGTTGTTTTGTCATAGAGATATTCTACTTTTGTTTACATTCCTATTTCATAAACATAACATAACTATCTTCTTGTTTTGCAAGGTGAAATGGAAAAGGAAAGTTCAAGGATAGGAAGGAGCCAAGTCCAAGAGAAAGATGGCTTTCAAGTCCTTCATCAAGTTAGTAAGATGGTTCGAGTTTGAAGATCAAAATGAAGATGCAAACCCAAGAACAAGATCAGAATGGAATTCAAAGAACCAGTTGTACAAGGAAAGTGAACAAACCTACAAATAAAGAAGATTATCACAATCTTGAATTTCCTTCAGAAATCGAAGATCAATTGGAACGATCCAACTACATGAAGCAACTCATCACTTCTACAAGATCAGGGCAAGATACAAGTTCAAGTAATTCAAGATGAAAAATTTCGAAGGGTGGAAAAAAATTATGAAGATGAAGCAATTTGAGAATATGAGCCATCACAATCAATTGAAGGCTTGAAAATGTTGAATATCAAGAGATATTGCTAGAGATGCAGAGACTTCTTTATGATGATGGAGAAATGGAATTGATAAAGTTTACAAGATAAACAAGTAAAGGTGGCATCCACTTGTCTTCAACCAGTCAGAGAATTCCATCTTCATATAGAAATTTCAGGCAGAATATTACAGCAAAAGATTAAACACAAGGAAATATCGTGCTTCTTATTTTTCAGTCAAATAGATAGTTTATATATAGTTGTGTTTCCTACTTTATAGGAAACAACTCTCCAATATTTGTAACTTGTTTTAACAACTCACAAACAAACAATTATTATAGTTTAATATTAAGTTGTTTCCTAACAACTTAATATTATCGTACATAATTATACTTTAAATTCTATCCATGTGAACAATAATTTCTAAAACCCCCCCTTGGTGTGAACATGGGGAGATGGCACATCACAATACTTAATGACCACACATAGTAGCTCACCAAACCCTATAAGATAAGAGTAGGGACATACACATCTACTCATGTCAAGTAATAGTGGAATTGGTTTCACTATGTTTAGTGTACTTTCATCCAAGGATAGGGACTAACACGTTTGTTTAAGTAAGATTCCCAGTTAATATAGCCTAAATAATAGGTTTTAATTAATATTACCCGGCCCTAACTAAGATCTATTTTATACGGCACATCTACCCATGGAACCAAGGATAGGGACTAACACATCTATCCAAGCTCTTACATCACTTTTGGAAGGGACAAACACATCTATCCAACATCAGTCATGAACAAGGACATACACATCTATTCACAACAATTATGATTGGGGACAAACACATTCAATCATAATCTCCAACTCGTGTGACTAGGGACAAACACTTCCAATCACTTCAATACCTCGTGAATGGGGACAAACACATCCATTCACTAACAATCAAAAAATGTGATTGGGGACATATACATCCAACCACAATATAAAAGGTTTGAGAACCAAGTCCTTGTCGTGTATGCAGCCACCATTATAGATTAGTGCCACTTTGACCACAAATGATATGAGACGATTTCTGCTGCCACCTGGAAACCAATCTTGGCTTTAGTCTTTTTAGCACAAAATGGCGATGGGACATTGGGTATTATTCCCCCCCCCCCCCCCACAATGTGAAATTTCCACTTATTTTCACAAAATAAAAAATGAAATGCCACCAGAGCTGATAAGCGGCCCATCGTTAGTCACTGACGAGAGGTCGCTAAATATCCTCCAACATCCAATGCCTCCATCCTCCTGTGGATTTGCTACTAAGGGATGAAGAAGTCCTTCATTGCAAAAGGGTCGTGGAGATGCATTATGGACGTTGTGAAGAGTTGGCTGACAGGGTCTAGTTGCACCTCAGACATAGCCCTTCCACAGATTCTCCTAATGAATGGTCTTAGCAACGACAACGTATATGATTGGGCATCACTCTTGGCAGAGGGCATGTATGAGGCTATGACCTTGCAGCATAGGACGTTTTACATGCCGCATTACGCTATTGGTTTGTTTCTAGAGGCCACACGAGTACAAATTCCCAATGGAGAGCTAGAGGTGACGTCAGAGGGCACCTTGGCACTTGGCGAGCCACCCATATTATATTGGAGGCATTTGGACATAGGGACCGCGCCCGCAGGACAGAAGAGGAGATGCCAAGTAGTTTCGGAGTCAGAATCCAAGGATGTAAACAGTGGCAGAGAGGCTACCTCGAAGACTTCTGGTGCCTCTAGAGATGCTGGTAGCTAGATGCCAGAGGAGGAGGCCCTAGATTCTATAGCCGTCAGGACAACAACAACTACACCTGCTCCAGTTCTATCACCTGACCTCTTCAGTTGGAGACGATATAGTTAACTCCACCAACGACAGTGGGTTTTGTGACCACAGTGCCCATTCCTACATTCGGTCAGATCCAAACACCTGTGAGTGTGGAACCCGCTGTAGTGCAGGGAGTTGCACCACCTTTGATGGAGTTGGCACGCGGACCTCCAGCAACAGACGAGGTAGTGAAGACTACAACGGAGCCCATGGCCGAAGAGTTGCCTAGTGGAAAGTTGTCTGGCAGGGAGTGTGGAGATGCCTATGGGAGAGGCGATATAGCCAACAAAGCCACAGACCAAGATGGAGATAGTCAGGATAGAGTCTGAGTAGAGCCGTCCGGTGAGCCGACGAGAGGGACACAGATAGTGAGTAGTGCTATGACAGAGGCGATGGTAGCGGTAGTGAACTCCTGGCTGAGCGAGTATAGTATGACACTGATGCCACTGGTTGAGAGGACTCTTACTTCCCCAAGGCGAGCATTACCTCATCGTCACAAGATAGTGGATCTCGATGAGGAGAACCCACCTGCAAGGGAGATAGAGTGGTAGTAGGAGCACTCGTCGAAGAGAGACACTTTGTCTGAGATAGAGTTGGAGCAGGAGCACTTGACGGCGAGAGACACCTTGCTTATTGGACAG
Organism: Chamaecyparis obtusa; assembly: GCA_027943335.1. NCBI lineage: Eukaryota > Viridiplantae > Streptophyta > Pinopsida > Cupressales > Cupressaceae > Chamaecyparis > Chamaecyparis obtusa. Next base: position 1,268,286 of record BSBK01007029.1, on the reverse strand, counting down.
ATGGCAGAGACTTTTGAGCACGACCGCATATAGAAGCCTCTAAGGGAGATTGGTGGTAGTGGCTTAGAGCAATATATGCAAGAGGTTGTCGCAGGAGCCAGGCAAGTTGTGGCCTCTACTTAGTCATAGGCTCAGGAGAGTTGTCCAGGAGTTGGAGCAGTTGTTGGCTTTTGTGCGCGACGGTTGTACTCATGCATTTGCAACATGTTATGAGTTCCACGGATGGCCAGCTATGGAGACCTTGACTATGTTGGAAGATTGGGCTCTCTGAGAGAGAGTGGAGGAGAGTTGGCTGGACGCTCTGATTTGTGAGATTAAGTAGGCTTTTCGAGAGGGTTACTATACTCTTTGGCGGACAGAGCACATTTCTACCACTCACGAGTCAGCTCGAAAGAAGTTGGCTACCCAATTGGAGGGAGTTCAAGGGGAGTTGGCTCAGCTCAGGATAGATATGGCTAGGGAGCAGGAGGCATGGGCAATAGAGAGGATAGTCATGAGGTCGCAATTGGAGGCAGGATAGGCGGAGAGGGATGCATTGTTGGCACAGTTAGAGGAGGCCCATGCAGATAGAGCTATGTTGGAGTCCCGCCTAGCCAACTCTACGGAGACGGTGGATGCTAAGGAGAAGAAGCTCTTGAAGGCAGCGATGATGGTGAAGCACAATATGGAACGAAAGATGGTAGCTAATCGAGACTTGCAACTAAGGATGTAGCAGGTGTACGAGTTGCAAGCTCGCCTGACAACAGTCACACCACCCGAGCCTACATCGTCAGGGACGCACTCTCAACCTCCTCAACCTTGATTTCATTTTGTCTTATATAGTTGTTGGGTTGGCATCATTCCATTTTGTTGTACGTCATCGGAGACTTCTTTTTTGGGGGAGATGATGTCGGCGGGAAATAATATGAATGTTGTTAAGTGTTGTTATGTTTGTTAGTGTAACCGAAGGATAGGTAGTTACGGGTTGCAACGGTTCGCCTCGCACTCCCTCGGGTCTATATCTGTACTCTCTCGAATGGAATATGATCATTAGGCATGAGAAGTGTCTTGTGGAATCTGAACACTGTATGTAAGCTTATGTGGCATTAATGATGAAGTTGGCAGTTCTCTAATATTGCATTGTCTTCTATTGTATTACATTCCTTTCTATTTCTATTATGTATTAACTCACTTTACCCGAAGCAGTTAACAAATTTGTTACACTTCACATGTCCAAATTGTAATGTCCCCTTAGGCTATCTTTAAATGTTGGGACAATAACTTCAATTCACCATACTAATTTTATAACTGAACTATGTAATGGAGAATATGTATGATATCACCTTCTAATTCTAATATATATACAATAATATATATATACTAAACGTGAAATTGATCCGATTTGCACACATGTGATGGTCAAGCATAACGATATGAATATGAAATAAGATCTGAAGTTGTTTGTAGCAATATATGTTTGCTGTTTCCAATATGACAATTAGAATCTGTGATAGGGAATATATTACCAATTGTGTTGATATGTATGATCTGATATAATAAGTCACAATGGATTGGTTGGTGTTGTTTCAGAATTAGACTTTATTCACTGGCAATCATTGGTGTTGTCTCTTCTTTCTTTGTATGCTTGTGCAAGTAATTATGCCAAAATAGGCAGGTTCTCTAATTAGCAGATAAAAAACTGAATATAGACGAGATAAAGGTTCCAATATGATGAATTAAGAATAAATTGTAATCTGATATAGTATGTTGGTCTGCTTCCTTTGGTTCCAACGATCCACAAAGAGATACTCCAGCGTATTGTTCTGATTACTATCTGGAATAAGAAGATTAGGTAATATGCCTTCCCCAATGAGTGATGGAATCTTCCTTCTTATATGATGTATCTGGAATGATGAGTCCCTTGGTAAGAGACATGTCCCATGTCCCTTGACTCTCTTCATACAACTATACTCGCATTCCTTGGGGTATTGTTAAGATTTGTACTCTTATCTTATAATGGTAATAATTATCGATTCCATACTAACTTAATAGTTGTGGTAACAGTTGGTGAATTTATAGCCATCGTGCCTCTTCATGGCGTTAATATGCTAGGGTATTGTAAATGATATCATAATTAATATATTGACCATTCTAGTCTCTCTTAGATAATTTTCGAATGTAATAGTTGTCTATCATATACAATCCCTTTGCTGTCAGCGACGAGTTTTCTTACCTAAGCAGTGCTTTTACTCATAACCAATGTTGATCATAATCTAGTCTCGTCCACATGCAACCACTAATTGTTGTCCAATCATCATCATCAACAATATTATAGCTTTTAGTTGATCAGAGGTTTTCATATGAATTGATATCGGATTTATTTACTTCATAACATTTCTAATAGTCGGCATTGTTTGCCCGCTAGGGTAAACTTAATATTGCATAGACATAATACAGGAAATACAGAATATATCAGAGAACAATAGATGCTTTCATTAATTATTCAGACTGGCAAGTACATTTACATCATAAGGATAATACAATAATATCTCCTGTGTCCATCCTCCGAGAGGGTATATAAACTACCCAAAGGGCCACGACCGAAACATTGTGTCGCAACTGTCTAACCTCTCGGTCACTAACAGCTGAGGCTAACATAATAACCCGTACATACAATTATCTCGACAACATCATCCCCCCCAAAAAACAAAGTCGTCTCCGGCGACTCACAACAAAAGGGAGATGAAATACACTACATAGAATCATTGTTTATCAATTTTGGATGTCAGTCGATCATATTTTCCATATCCTATTCCAAAGTAGCATTCACACATTTTGTCTAGTCGTCGTTTATTATTTCCATCGTACACTACTCCATCGCAGACTTCCTCTATGGTTATAGTCAAAGCTTCACATATACTACATCAAGCACGTTGATAATAGGCAGATTGTGAACTTACCCTTGTCAACACCTCTTTAGGAGACCAAATTCGGTAAGAGTTTAATGAGCAATGTCGTATCTGCTGACTCATCATAGATGTCTCTAGTGTTGGAGTACTTGTATATACAACCAAATATTGTAATGTCCCCCACGTTATTAAGTATTGATAACCATTGCATTATATTATTATTTATTCTTTAATTTATCTTTTTATTATTTAGTATTAAATCCTATTGAACAAGGGGACATTACACAAATTCATCCAATGGTGTAATTCCAAGTTGGCATGTAGAGTGCATTCAATGTCTTCACCAAACAAATTTTCTAATTGGTCCATCGAGGCAATGTAATTTTATAATTAGCCCACAAGTTGGCATCTTATTGTAATTGGATAGCATTTAATGATTGTAACTGGTAGTTACATTAGGGCTATGCTGGAATAATCTTAGCTATTGATCTTGAATCAATCAAGGTCGTTCATTGTACTTGGAACAACTATAAAAGGCAAGGCCTTCTCATTTGTAAAGGGGAGACTTGGAGAGATTGTTGCTGTAATACTGCCAAAATTATTCCTAATTCATTGTTGTTATCATGGTGAATGCTTATAAAGTTCTGGAGTATTGCATCGTTTCTACATTTCCTCACTTAGATTAGGATTTTATTTATGTTAGAGTAGAAGTAGTTAAGTAGATGAATGGAAGACATTGTTGTTTGTGAATCATGATAAAACTTATGTTCATACCTTTCGACACTTGTTGATTGCAAGTAGCAGTGCAAGCACTTAACTTCAATTGGAGAAGTTCATTTGGATTGCACCTTCATTGGGTATTTGAATGAGTGTTTATAATATGAAAATCATCCATGCATCCTTAAATGATTGCACTCTCCTTAGTCTCACCTCACCATCAATATTGTTTACATTGTTAGAGTTAGATCAGATCCCTAAACTCTTACCTTTTCGCACTTTGTTTTGTTAGAAGTAGTTGAAGAGCCATAATTGCCAAATCATTCGCATTAGAAAGTTGATATTCCATTGAATGAATAGTGAAGTCCCTGCATGGTTACTAGCAGACCACATCATAAACTGAGTTGCGTCCAACAAGAATAGGACCCTTGGAGTCACCTCTATGATCTTCTTTGCAATCTTTAGCATACATGGTGTCTTTGTTCAAGAGAGGATTTGATATTGGTGTTTCATCTTGGAATACTGAGTGTTTCATCCTGCATGTTGGAGTGGTCACAAAACTCAAATCAACATGGCCCTACAAGATGCTGCAGCATTTGATCCCCTTGCCTTGAGAATACAACTTCATTCTCTGCCTCATAGCTTGCTCAAAAATCTCTCTAAATTTAATGGTGATGGTAGAGTAGGCACAAAGCAACACATTTCTACATTGGTAGATGTGTGTTGTTGTTTTGGAGACCTAACATGAAGACATAGCAGTTCAGTTATGTGCTGAAAGGTTGAATGATGCTACAGAAGAATGGTTTTTCCACCTTCAACCAAGGTCTATTGCAAACTAAGACAACATCAAAATTAAAATTTTAGGTGTATATGCATTGATAATGAACATTCACTTCTATCTCAATTCATCCAAATGAATAGATAGATGTAGAAACCTATGAAAGCATTTGTAGCCAAATTTAACAAGCTGGTAAACAAAAATAAATAGAGGAAAAGACATAATCTGGAAAATCACAAGTGCTTTCTTTATCAATGGGAAAATCCCCAGAGGTTAGATTTCATTTGAGAAGAGCAAGAGTTACTAATCTTGTTGCTACCCAAATTGTTTCCATTGAAATTCAAGATGACTTACTTGCAGATGGTAAGTGAAAAAGAGAATTACAAAAAGGTAAAACACCAACATCATCTTTTTCTTATTCAACTGATCCGCTTTTACAAAAATTAGCTTATGATTTAATTGCACTCAAAAAGAAAATTCCCTCCATGCAAAAACAACCACTCTATCAAAATATTCCAAGAAATAATTATGTTCCTTTCAATATTAATATGACTACATGATTAGAACCTCCCACTCAATGGTTGGCTATTGAGGCATCATATTATGGCAATCATGCCACAACTCTGATGTGTACCTTTCACTTACTACTAAGTAGGATGGTTCTGAAGAGCTCACGAAAAATACTGAGAGGAGAACATGAATCAGTATTTCAGATTTTTGAACTTTCAAATCCATGCAGCCATATGAAACTTAAAGAGACCAACCATCAAGACGCAAACACCGGATTTCTCGTGGAAAACCTGAGGTAAAAGACCACAGTATACAATAGCTTTGATTAACAAAAATGGGCACCAACCCAGATTACAAAAGTGAGAATCAACTCATAGAGAACACTAACTCTCATCAACTAAGGCACCAAACCTCAGTTTGAGCACCACTTCAGAAATACGCAAATCAATAATACTTCTCAGAACTTCAATCCCAATCCAAAATTAAACAACACGTCTGTATTGACCAGCAGTAGATGTATCAAACAATGTAGGCTTGCAGCAGACCGAAACAGTAATATTTTTTCCCTTTTTTTCTTAAAAATTCACCAGCTCAACGCATAACACCCGGTCTTGTCTGATCAATACCACCATATGCTGCAAACCCAGACCAAGGAAATGTAAAACACTCAGCATTCTATAGCCTTCAACGCACAAAAAAACTTCCCATCATTGTGTTTACAAAAAGATGCCAGCCAATGAGGAAATGAAATGTACTTTGAATGCTACACTGGAATAGCTGAATGATCTATTGACATAAGGGTTAAGGATCATTGAAGATGCTTGTTGAAAGAGATGTTAACTAAATTCAAAGAAGATTCGCAACTTCATGTAGATCATCTTACAAGGATTAAATAGATGTCAAAGTCAATTTTGAAATGCCTGTCTGTTAGAGGGCATCTTGGATAAGTGTAATGTCCCCATTTTTCAGGCTTTGGGATTAGCTTGGTTTAGCGACCCTCGCAAGCTAATCAGGTGATCTGAGGGGGTCAAATTGAGGAGCCAATGTTGGGATTTCATTCTGGAGAATCAGTTTACCAGGTGTGCTCTTCGTTTGGGTCAATTTGGTCGACTTACTATTTTTAGTAAGTGGTATTTTGGGTATGGCCAGGATTAGCAAGGTGTCTGCACGGAGTGTCAGTTGTTTCAGGATCGAGCTTCAGGGAATCTCCAGTTTGAGAGACTTACTATTTTTAGTAAGTCTATTTTTAGCAACTGGCTATTTTTTGGCAGTGGGTTATTTTCGGCAGGGCAGTTGGCGTTTGGGCTTTGGTGTCGGAAATGAGTTTGTTTCAGTTAGCAGAATTCAGTGGCTTTGTTTTTAAAGATATCGTTATTAAATTAAAGTATTTTAATTTAATGACTTAAGTACTTTATAACTTTATTGTTATAAAGTGAAATTATCATTTAAAAGCCTTTTATATTAAAAAAGTGAAATTGTGCTTTTTCCGAAAAAGCTATAAGTACAACTCGAAAAAGCACTTTCATATGCCCATTGTTGATTTGATAAATTGTTTATGTGAGAATTCTACTTGGCTTGGAAAAGCTAGGGTTTCTAGAGCTTGGTCTTCATTTTTGGAGAGAGTTCTTATGTGATTTGTCGAATTTGGTCTTCTTCCAGGAGAGAGCTCGATCTGATTCTGTATTAAATCCAATGCTGATGTATACTGGATTCTGGTGAAAAAGTTTTTAATTCTCTAGGCAAAATTGAGTTGTTCTCAAAGAATTTAATTTGTCCCATGCTGAGGTTCTGTAAATTGGTGAAATTTGCTGTGATCATTCATTGAGTTTTTTGGTTAAGAAATTGTGGAGAGTTTTATAATTTGTCAGTGCAGATCAAATTATTCTCAAGTTGTATGTCAAGGGACTGATTCGTAATTAATTCTGGGACTTAGCATCTCTTACGCAAGTGCTGGGTAAAGCTTTGGTGGCTGCGTGTGGTGTGAGGAAGTCACGCCATCCTTTTCCCTGCTGTCATGGATTCTTCTAGGAACCGTTATTGGTCCATTGAGGTTTTGCGAATGCTTCCTAAGCATTCTCTCTACCTACGGTAGTAGTCTGAAACTATTGCTAGCTGCATTGAGGATTGATAAGGCACTACTTCCCTTCTAAATACCTAACGGCCTGCACAAGGAAGCCGCCAAGATGCTGCAGGGGTGTGCGGATTGATACAGGCCCAGTCACGTTTTTACATAGCTGCTCATGTGACTGGAAAACAGGGCCGAATTAATGCTACTGCTGAAGCCGCCAACACAACAAACCAATCACATGTTATTACATCTTGCCGTGACTGTACAGGGCTGGAGTTTAGGCGTTTGAGATTTCTGGCATGTTTTTTGAAAGACATTACAAATTACAAGCATTTTCAGATTGCCAAGTGCCTTTGATTTCTATATTAATTAAAATGCTTATATATTATGTTTGTAATGAGAAATAAGAATCAATTAATTATCATGGAATATCAATTTGTCTTGGTTGGATTATATTGAATTTGTGGAAGTTGAATTTAATTGCAAATCAAAGTGTTTCTGAACAAAGTGTTTGCAAAAATTATAAAGTCAAATTAGTAGTTTTAGAAGAGCCAGCCTGGGTTCTTCACAGTGGTATCAATGCAAAGATCTTGCCATCCTTTAAGGGTATGAAAATAAATAATGGCAGATAGATTTGTACCAGGTGTGCACTATGCCCGCAGGGGGAGAAATTCACCATCTCCCGAAGGTAGTGAACATGGCCCATGGATTGAACAGGCAGAAAATAGGAATAATATCGAAAATGATGTTGGCAAGAAGGCCAGAGATGCCTTTAGGAACATAGCAAATGGTCAGCATCATGTTGCAAATGTATTGCAACAGCTTTCAGACACTCTACAGTGCATCACATTACCAGGTGATTGTGCTAGAGACAGAGGTGCGAGGAGTGTTTCAGTTAGATCACATAGGTCACGAGTAGATAATAGGCGTGATTATAGAGATGACCGTACAGGTATTTATGATAGGCCTCTTTGTCCTACTTTCTTGAGGCCTGAGCTGGATGCAGTTAGTATAGAGACAAAGCCGACACCATTCATTGATGACATGGTGGCACAGTTTGCAGAGTGGAATGCTCTTCCAGAAGCAATTAAGAGGAATTTGAATTTTGATAGGTACTTGATACAGAAGAGAGAGCATTCCAGAGGCTCTTCTCAGGAGGATGGGGCTATGACAGACTTGCTTAAGGACAGTTGCATTGAGTCTCATCATATCCATGAGACAAGAGCTCGTGATCAGGAGAATGCTGATGTCATGATAGCCACTAGTGATGGCAGCCCTACATCAACTAGTAGCAATGAAATTACTAACGATATGGGTTCTGATATTTATGATAGCAGTCCTATGTGTGAGCTTATTGATGATGTTGATAACAGGGCAAGTATAGGGGATGTTGTGGACACCAGCGATGTTATCTATGAGGATGATTCATGCTGCAGCGAGTCTGGTATATCATATCAGTTATTGGATGATGACTCAGAGTGGTTATTGGATGATGATAGGTCCCAAGATCATAATTTACAGGGACTTATTGTAGATAGGGAGGATTTACAAAGGCATGAGTCAATTCAGATAGAGCAGATTACAAATCATGTCTCTCAGAGTTCACTGTATTATGGCTCAGATCAGTAGACGGGTGTTGTTCATTTTGTGAACAACCCTTTATTTGATGTGGATGTCAGCATGACCTATGACAATCCACTGTTTGAGCTTAGTGATATTCCCTTGCGGGAGTTGTACGATCATAATGATGATGACATTTGGGATCCGATTTGTGCACCTACTCATCAGGCAGATTACACAGGAGGCCAGTCAGGCCTAGCTGATCAGTTTTCAGGGGTGTACACGGTGAGGAGTGCTTATAGCTTTACATTCGATCCTCACGTTCAGGATATCTATCAGTCACACAGTTCTTCAGTGCATTCTTTTGATGACTAGTATGATGATTTGGTTAATTTGAAGACTGGGAGTAAGTCCAGTCTGTTGGTTGAGTTACTCCCGTGTGAGTTACTCTCAGTTGAGTTTCTCCCACGAGGTGATCCTGTTGCAGCATCATCAGTTCGGGTGTTAAGTGCAGATTCCCAGTTACTGATGTTGGTACTGTTGATGTTGTTGGCTTCTTCGCAGGAGTATGAGGTTGATTGGGACATTATTCATGACCATCCTTGGGATCCGGGTGGATTGTGATGTTGTTTGTTTTTCCTCATTGCTTGAGGACAAGCAATCTTGGGAACGGAGGACTGTAATGTCCCCATTTTTCAGGCTTTGGGATTAGCTTGGTTTAGTGACCCTCGCAAGCTAATCAGGTGGTCCGAGGGGGTCAGATTGAGGAGCCAGTGTTGGGATTCCATTCTAGAGATTTAATTTACCAAATCTGCTCTTCGTTCGGGTCAATTTGGTCGACTTACTATTTTTAGTAAGTGGTATTTTGGGTATGGCCAGGATTAGCAGGGTGTCTGCATGGAGTGTCAGTTGTTTCAGGATCGAGCTTCAGGGAATCTCCAGTTTGAAAGACTTACTATTTTTAGTAAGTCTATTTTTAGCAGCTAGCTATTTTTTGGTAGTGGGTTATTTCCAACAGGGCAGTTGGCGTTTGCGCTCTAGTGTCGGAAATGAGTTTGTTTCAGTTAGCAAAATTCAGTGGCTTTGTTTTTAAAGATATCGTTATTAAATTAAAGTATTTTAATTTAATGACTTAAGTACTTTATAACTTTATTGTTATAAAGTGAAATTATCATTTAAAAGCCTTTTATATTAAAAAAGTGAAATTGTGCTTTTTCCGAAAAAGCTATAAGTACAACTCGAAAAAGCACTTTCATGTGCCCATTGTTGATTTGATAAATTGTTTATGTAAGAATTCTGCTTGGCTTGGAAAAGCTAGGGTTTCTAGAGCTTGGTCTTCATTTTTGGAGAGAGTTCTTCTGTGATTTGTCAAGTTTTGTCTTCTTCCAGGAGAGAGCTCGATCTAATTCTGTATTAAATCCAGTGCTGATGTATACTGGATTCTGGTGAAGAAGTTTTTAATTCTACAAGCAAAATTGAATTGTTCTCAAAGAATTCAATTTGTCTCATGCTGAGGTTCTGGAAATTGGTGAAATTTGCTGTGATCATTCATTGAGTTTTTTGGTTAAGAAATTGTGGAGAGTTTTATAATTTGTCAGTGGAGATCAAATTATTCTCAAGTTGTATGTCAAGGGACTGATTCGTAATTAATTCTGGGACTTAGCATCTCTTACGCAATTGCTGGGTAAAGCTTTGGTGGCTGCGTGTGGTGTGAGGAAGTCACGCCATCCTTTTCCCTGCTGTCACGGATTCTTCTAGGAACCGTTATTGGTCTATTGAGGTTTTGCGAATGCTTCCTGAGCATTCTCTCTACCTACGGTAGTAGTCTGAAACTATTGCTAGCTGCGTTGAGGATTGATAAGGCACTACTTCCCTTCTAAATACCTAACGGCCTGCACAAGGAAGCCGCCAAGATGCTGCAGGGGTGTGCGGATTGATACAGGCCCAGTCACGTTTTTACATAGCTGCTCACGTGACTGGAAAACAGGGCCGAATTAATGCTACTGCTGAAGCCGCCAACACAGCAAGCCAATCACATGTTATTACATCTTGCCGTGACTGTACAGGGCTGGAGTTTAGGCGTTTGAGATTTCTGGCATGTTTTTTGAAAGACATTACAAATTACAAGCATTTTCGGATTGCCAGGTGCCTTTGATTTCTATATTAATTAAAATGCTTATATATTCTGTTTGTAATGAGAAATAAGAATCAATTAATTATCATGGAATATCAATTTGTCTTGGTTGGATTATATTGAATTTGTGGAAGTTGAATTTAATTGCAAATCAAAGTGTTTCTGAACAAAGTGTTTGCAAAAATTATAAAGTCAAATTAGTAGTTTTAGAAGAACCCGCCTGGGTTCTTCACAATAAGGCATATCAATCCTTGCCGAAGGATACTTGCACTGATGCTGTGAATCATGAGACTACGGAGCATTTCTCCAAAGAGGACCAAAACTACAATTATATGCACTCTCAAGAGACATCTATATGAAGTGATTAATCAGGCATTAAGTCAATCTTTCAGCTTTGACTCTTATTCTCTAGAGAATGTAATGAAGATAAAGTTAATGTTCAAAGAGTTGAAGAAGCAAATGGATAAGAAATGCGCAAAGGTCCACCAGGTTGCTGAAATTTATGTTTCCTACCATTCCCACTCCAGCTATATGGATGGCCTTGATTTGGATACCATCAATGAGGCATTGACAGCTTTCAAGGACTACGAACGAAGATTATATGAGAATACATTGGATGACACCATCATGATTGTAAAATATCAAGATCAAAAGAGGAGAATCAAGCAAAAGGTCTGCTACATAGGCACAGGTTGATGGTCTTCAAAGCGTCAATTTTAAAATGAAAAAAGCTCTTTAAAAATATGGCTTATGTTACTATTTTAAAAGTTTGATTTTTCAAAAGTGTGTAATGTCCCCTTTTTAGCTAATGTCAGTTGTTGATGTTGTTAGCCCATTATTGCGACCCTCGTGGGCTAATGTTGTGGTTTGACGGTGTCTTCAGCGTTGTTTGGATCAAGATCCTGCCTCTGCATTGTCTGTTTGGCTCAATATGAGGGATTTACTATTTATACTTAGTCAGTTTTTGGCCAGTTGCTATTTTTGGCAGTGCACTTAGGCATCTGGCTCAGGCAGTGAGTATCTGGATTTTGAGTTGATCATGTGGAGGGATTAATACGCTAATTATTTGATTTATAACTATTAATTAAGTTACACTTAATTAATAAACTAGTGCATTAATTGACTATTTAATAAAGTTACACTTTCGCGCCTAAGTCATGGAAGGAAATATAATTAAATATTATATTTCAAATGCATCAAAAGCAAAGTAATGTTTAAGTTATGAGAAATGTATGAATGAAGACTCTTGGTCGATTTCTACTTAGTAAATATAAAAGCCAATGAAGGTAGAAATCGATCCATCTCATGACATTTGCTTTTGTTGATTTTGGAGAAGAGACTTTGTACAAGGGTTTGCAGAATTCTGCCTTGGCGAATTGGTAATTCTTCTAAGTTTTTACAGCAGTTTGAATTGGTTAAATGTCAAGTCTCTGCCAGATATGTTATCATTGTGAAGAGCATTGAACTTGGAGTAATTTTTTGTGAAGTTGGACAAGATTACAAAAGGTTTTGTACTTTTGAAATTTTGAAAAGATTATAAAACTCTAGAGCAGAATTTTGAACCTATATTTGTTGTCTAGAATCTATCTTTTCCATTGTTCAAGATTGCTGCTATTATTCCTCAGAACCCTTCTCAGCAGCCTGCAGATTCGGTCATACATTTATTGATATTCATCAGTGTTACCCGGGATGCGTCTGTGGCCTAATTTCCCCCGTCCCCGTACCGAGGACATTTCGGGGACTTGGGGATGGCCAAGGGATGTCCCCTCCCCGTCCCCATTTTTTGGAATTTTCATGGGGATGTCACAGAAACTTGGTGACGCCACCCAAAAAAATTGGGACTTCTGGAAGTACCGAGGACGGCTGGGGACGCTGTAGGCATCCCCCAACCGTACTGGGGACGGTCAGCCGTCGCCAATTCTTTTCGCCCAAAAAAGTCAAAATTAAATTTAAAAAAGCATTTTTTTTCCACAAGGGGGTTGGTTTGTGGACCCCACCTTCTTACATGCCCTAAAAAGCCAAAAACATTAAACATGTAAACTGTTATCTATGTAAAGATACTAATACTATCTTCTTCATGCAATAGTACTGTAGCACATTTAACAAAATTATACCACTGGAACTAGCCATCAAGCAAGTTACCAAAGTGCTAAGGCAAATAATGTTTGTAGTAAATCTCTAATTCACTGAGCATAACACCCAAAATATGTAACATTTACATAAGACACAATGTTTCATATTCCTTTTTAGAATAGAAATACTGCTTGGCATAGGAATCTATGTAGATATTTTCTAACATGATGACATCCCATTGACATAAAAAATCTATAATAGAAAGTTTGATTTCTGAATTTCAATCAGTTGAAAATTTATATCAAATTGCAGAGATCTTAACATTATTAGTTTAAGCTCATCGAAGAACCACATCGAAGAGAAACTAAAAGTCCAATTTAAAGTAATAAACTGTAATTTGATTTCTTTTATATGTATTTATTACATTAAGTAGTAGAATCAGACAATGATGGAAATACTAAGTTTAAGAGCCAATCTCAACCACGAGAAAACAAAAAGCTGGATTAATATGGAGAGAACAGACCACCACCAGTGTCAAAATGGCATGTTTTATCCATATTTTCATATGAATGTCATGTATATTTGCAAATTTCCCTATATATTTTAAAATTTCCCTATATTTTATGTAACCGTCCCCTTTGCCGTCCCTCGCTGTCCCCAACCTTGGCAAAAAAAATTGCCATCCCGGAAACTCGTCCCCCCATCTCCTGCCATCCCCGGCCCGGAAACTAGAGGTAACCTTGATATTCATTTATTTCAAATTAATCATCTTTATGTGGATTTACAAAGTCTGATTTCTATTTGGCAAGTCTGCATATTCACTATTGTTATGCACACTCCATTTATATGTTATTGAAAAACCAACATTTTAAAGTGTACAGTATCTGTTGTTTTCAATTTTGATTTTCTATTAAGGCAGCTTCACCATCTTGAGAGGTTTTTACCACTAACTATTCAGTATTCACTAACAGAAAACTATATTGCATGGTAAGAATGCTTAAGCAAGATTAGATGATGGGAACATGCAGAAATAATGCAGGAATCAGAAATAAAACCAAGCAAAGCAAATGTAGCAATATCAGTATCATAATACAAAAGATAATTCAGAGAAAGTGAGACTTAACCTGAATGTTTGAGTGGTCACGATTTTCCAAGATATTTCTGGTTCCAGACGCCTGTCTCTTGGATACTTCTAACTCGTCAGATGAAGCTACCTCTGAAGTCTTCCTCTTCGTTTTTAGCAAGGTGCTTGGACAACCATTGGCCAGTGCAGACAAGGAACCATTTGAAGGTTGTTTTCTTGTAAGACTGCTTTCAGTGTCTTCATTTCTTCCTTGATCTTTCATTTCAACATCTGAACTCTGTTGTGGAGGAGTAGGAGGAGGTGAAGCCGGGGCATTTGCAGTTCTCCCTACAGAAATATTAATGGATGGGTTTAATTGAACACTGGGTGTCTCCTCGGGCATGCTAGTATTAGGAGACATGCCACTAACTGGAGGTATTCTGGTTATAGAAGGTTTAATATCGTCTGTCAAATTTGGTGGTACAGAATTAAATGGAGACAGATTTACAACACGTGGCCCCAATATTGTTGGTTTTGTTTCAAAATTTTCAGTATTCCTTTGCTCCATATGTACCCCTGCTGCATATGGCCCAAAATTTGATGAAGCTGATGCCATTTGACTTAGAGGTGTACTTCCAATTCCTCCTGAGCTAATACCTGGGAAAGAAGAAGAGCTTGCAATGGTCTGCCTTACAGCTTCATATGGCCCTACAGAGTGGTTATGGGGCGATGCTACTGCAGGTTGACTGGATGTTGGCCCTGACGTACCACTGGGGACATTCCGTGACCTGTTGGGTTTTCCAGTGCTTGGTTGGTAGCCAATCAGTGCACAATGTAAATTCCTGTAAAACATTTAACACATAAGCATATGAACCAGAAATCAACCATGACAGACTGACATTAATGTCACATAGAGTTTATTAAAATACCTTATTAGAAAATTTCAGTAGTATGTTTTTAACTTTAATCCAATATCATATATCCAAGATCTTGTAATTTCCATAAGAGTCTGGGTCCAGCGCACAACAGTAAGAAAACCAGTAGCTAGTCTGAATTTATCTTGTACAATTAGAATTATGCTAGGACCTAACAATGAACTTAGTCATAGCATAAAATAGCAATATGATGGAGACTTTAAAAGCAACAAGAACGTATGTGAAAAACTGAGAAAATACATTATCAGTCAGTTATTATATAGTTGTTCAGAATGATTGCAAGTTTGTATAACACGTGAGCACTTCACAACTTAATAAAATAATGCAGGAGTAGTTACCATAAATATGCTGCATCTCAATAAACACTTGTTATAGAAGAAAACAATACCCAAATATATTTAAATATTGTTTTAAAAGAAAGGGCCAATATAAAAGATTCAAGGTAAAAACAAAATTAAACTTTTCCACAGATGATTTAATCAAAATAGAACTATAATTATATTACTATTCAATTGACCAATACAGTGCAAATGTATATGAAAAGGGTGAATATACAAATAAATATGGTACAAGAACTGACAAACAATAAAAATGCAAAAATAAGCGACTAATTAATTATTTTGTTTCTAGATTAGATTATGTTGAAGCTTTGATGCAAAAAACTTCTATACAATCCAATCCAGAAACAATAGTAATCAATATTTAATATTTATTGATTGTAGAAATTTGATATCCTTAATAAGAAAATAAAACAAGCATGCTCAACGAGCATCCATGAATGCAAGGGCATTCTACATTTCATTCTGTGATCCTTACAGCTAAGCTATCTCAGGTTTGATTTCCAAATTGCAAAAACTCATATAATATAAACCATTCGCAATGATATAAGAGTTTAAAAATTTAAATATGTACAGCAACTTCAAGACATGCACCAAATATCATCACTCAAAGACCTGTGCATGTATATTTCAGTCAAACAACAGGTAAATACACACCAATATTCTATTGTCATTAATTTCAGTCGAGTCTCCAGTCTAAGCAACACTGCAGTTCTTTCAAAATCCTGTTTGTCATGTGCAGGCTCTATAAAATTGGCTTCAAGCACACCTGTATTCAGAGTACAGATTAAACATTTAGTAGCACACATTTCACTTCATGATAAAATCAATACCCTCGTGAAAGAGAAACAAACTGAGCTATGACTGAAAAAATTCCTTACCTACAACACCTCTTCCTCTGCTGCTGTTTTCATGAAAAACTTTCCAGAAGGGCTGAATTGATAGATATGCATAATAAAGAAGAAGATCTTTAAGAACAATATAATAAGCAAAAACAGAAAACAGCTAAAATCTGTTCTACCAGACAAATCTATGTGATACAAACCTAAACATGACCAAAGAATTTTTGTATTAAAAAACACTCAAACAATAGCATGTAGATGCTTCTGAGCATAATAATCTGATCACTAATTAAAAATTATGAATTTGATTTAATGTAAATGTGCAAGATGTGTGATAGAAGCAAATTGAAGATGAAAAGGAACTTTTAAAAGGCCTTGTGTACAATAAACCTATACTCCAAAGATGAGAAAAACAGAAGCAAAGTGCTATATAATAACCATTGTGAAATAAAAAAACATGACAAACTAGTTAAGGCCCTAAAAGAGATACTATACTGCACAACATCAATATAAAAACAAAACAGATTGCTACTACTACACATTCAAAAAGACCCATGCTACAATTTCATATGAGTTTTTAAATAAGAATTGTAAAATAGAACTGGTGATACACAGAGCCATAGCTTCACCAATTCTAATGAATGTTAACTTGTTTATTGTGGCAGTTAAGAACAAATAAATACAAGTGTCGACTTGCATATGCAAGTCGGCAGGTTCTTGGGAATACAAGTTACATTGCATATATTATGGGAAGAGCTGTGATTAGGATAATCTCCAAAAACATAATGTGAATGCTCCCATTCGCACTCTAGCAGCAGAATTATTATCTTCAGATCTGATCTCAAGAAGCCATATTTTACACTAACAATTGCAGACATTATTAAACAACCTACAGCAGTCCTCAAGGAGAAAGTTGCAGCAGACCTAGGGCTTGTTTAAAGAACAAGTAGAGCAGACATAAGGAGCAGATTAAGGCATATTTAAGGAGCTATTTTAAGGGACAAATTGGAGCAGAATCATTCAGATTGAAGACATTTACAAGAAGAGAACCGGGTCTTATCTCTTCCCTCATTCATTTACATTTTTGTATAGGGACCTGAATCTTAATTAGAAAGTTTATCTCTAGGTTGAATTTCCTTTAATAGTCTGAAATATATTAACAAATGGATTGCTCTTGTTAAAACTCTTGTCAGAAAACCTATAGATCCTAATGCAGAAACATTTGGAACACATGACGAAATACTCAATAGTCAAATTAAGAAAAATGTGGACGAAAATTCTGAGATGTAAGGAAATTTGGAGAAGAAATTTAGTGTACAATTTAAGAGCTTTGATGAGGCATTTGGAACTGCCATTGATGCCCCTAAATAACCGCCTACACCTAGAAGAATTGGAAGGTCTTCTGCAGCAACACAAACACCACTTAGTCGAAAGAGGTACTACATAATGATGGATAGACTCAAGGCACCTTGTATGATCCCCCATGGTACCACATAATACGAATCAGTTATTATGGAAAGCCTTAAGGGAATTCCACATGCACCTTATGATGGAATGCATATAAGGGATACAATCATGCAAGTAGCACCTATGTTCCATCCAAGTAGTGGTGACCCAAGAGGTGTTAAAGTATTGTTCGTTCGTGTTTAATAAACGACGAGACAATCATGATATGCATATAAATATAGATATATTTATATATATATACTATATAATATAATTGAAAAGTAAGTATATATTAATATGCATGTGTGTGTGTGTGTGTGTGTGTGTGTGTGTGTGTGTGTGTGTGTGTGTGTGTGTGTGTATATATATATATATTATACAAAGTATGAATAAACTATTGGTTAAGATATGTTAACTAATAGTTATGTAATGAAGTGACATGACCATAAGTATATACAGTCATGTCTATTCATTACATGACTATTCGATATATACATATACCCTATTGTTATTGTAGAATCAATCAATAACGAAGGCAATTGTATTCTACAATATCAAACGAGTATATATTATCTCTATAGGACGATCTAGATTTCATAACATGGTATCAGAGCCTAACCTATAAGAGAATAAATTCAGAAGCAATTAATGATAAATTGGTAGTGAGATTGGTGACAAAATTCCATATATGTTCTCAGTCTAAAGGGTGAGCACCTGGAAATCATCGACAAACATATATATTAATTTCGTATCCATGGATTCATTCAACATTGGAGGCAGAAATATTCAACGCATAATCTGAATGTATAGTACCTAATGAGAGATGAGGGAATTCATTAACACTAGAGGCGGAGTATATCATCTGGTTGAGTCTCGACATCTCTTAATAAATGATACTGGTTATTCAAACCCCCCGTAAATAGTCTATTACAGTCCAGTGAATTCCAAATTGTTGTACGAGTGTTGATTTATATTGCACACGATAAGAGTTTAGACTGTTCCATCACGGCATTCAGAGGAGTGGATGAGTACTGTCATTTGCATGGAGTAGAATATTACTTTTCAAGATGCCTAGTGTAAATCAATGGGTGAGGGTGATCGACGCATTAATACTTGGCTATCGTCAGGGATCACACACGGCTATTTGAACATTGGAGGAGCCTGATGAATATAAGGAGGATCAATATTTTATTATGTATAGTAACACACATGTAAGTGCGAGTCTAGGATTCTGAAGTTTAAGAAGGGAGATGAGGTTTACGGCGACATTCATGATGTGACTGTGAAAAACCGCAAGGAGCTGGGCAGTGTGGCTGAGTACACGCTGGCAGAAGAGCACATGTTGGCATTGAAGCCCAGCAATTTGTCTTTTGAGGAAGCCGCCAGTTTGCCGCTTGCGCTCTTAACCGCGCTTCAGGCAGGAGGACAAACGTTGGATATGGAAGAAAAGATAAATCCATTCTATACAAAAAATACAATGTTGGATAATATTAATGCACTTTGCATGCTCCAGATAACTATAGTTGTTATGAACACCCGCCATGGTAATTTGGATAGAAGAGTAATTAATAAACATCTGAATGCATATGTGTGATACATCAGATCTAACATATATTGAGCCAGTAAAAGAAGTTGATTACAAATTTATTACGAAATAAAAGTTTAACTTCTCCTTTCTACATAACGCAAGCACAGGTACAAACCCATACGTGCCACTCGAAGCTTTATTCAGATTTGGGCATCGAATCAACATTAAAATAATTTGATATTATAATCATGAAAATACCGATTTGTATCAGCTATTCATATCGGTGTAGATTAATACCAATTTGTATTCGTCATACATACCACTGATGAGTACTAGTTAATATTATATTTATGACTGTTCTTACTCACCGATCGGTCTTCAAAGGTTGCGACTAATAATCAGGTGATACACTATGATTGACGTGTTAAATATTATCGAGCAGTTCATTACGGTATTGGGTGACTTGGCAGAGATACCGATTAGTATCGGTTTAACAGTGATACCGATAGATATCGGTTGGGATGTGAACATCGAGTATTGTCATCGCAGATTAATATTAGTTAGTCATGAATCGGCACTGATTAATATTGTGGAAAGACATGTTGATGAACAGACATGTCTCGATGTGTGGAGATATTCTCTTCATCAACATACCTTCACTTATCAATGAAACGAAATAGGAGGATTCTCTAAGATTGATCATCATAAGGAGAGCCAAGTCAGCCTTTCATTAATTTTGGACATAAGATGGATATCGAGGAGTTCTGGGACATATGCTCGTGTAAAATAGTCAGAACGTTATTCACACATCGGGGTCACAAATGGAAGAACATCATTTGTCTTCCAAAAGAGTGACTTGTCCTTTAGGTCGTCTCACTGCATATTCCTATTTTGTTATTTCTCCCAATCAGAGTATTACTATTCCCAGAGTTTTTCTATCGAAGTTGGACAAGTATGAATGTTGTTTCCTTTCAATATGAATGTCGTCAATATACAGAATAACAAAGGAACATGAGCTTTGATGTTGTCGTCTTCTGAGGTGGTTGTCGTTGGTCATAGTATGACACTGATGAAGTTACTTTGAACCGCAGAGGAATTACTAAATCCTATCTACTCAACTAATAGCGTCTTGTAGGGGATATGGGTGCGTCAAAACAGGAACTTGTGGATTTCTTTAATTTCCTGTAAACACTGTGAAGAGTCAAAGATTGCGAACAAATATAAAAGGATATAATTAATATTGTGGACAAGCGTGGTGTGACAGGCCAATGGTGCTGCAATATATTGAGGTATAGGGAATGTCTCATGGCAACTTCCAAGTGCAACCCTACTCTATTTTGAAATTTAAGGGCAAATTCAGTTAGTTCTACGATAGTTGAGCCTGTAAAATCAGCTATCTAATAATGAGTCGACAGTGAGAACACCTCGTCATTCTTAGACAGAGTAAAATATTAAGGGGAATTATGATGAGAGTTAATTCATGCGTGATATTTCCTATATGGGCTCACATTACGAAAGAAAATATTTGAAATTTGAGGACAAAAGCATATGAAATTCAGATTCAGAGAATGTCTGACATTTTCAAGAGGTCAAGAAGTTGATAAACTTGAGCTTTAGAGGAAGCATATGATTCAGTTAACTTGTGACAATCTCAATCGTATTGATTGAGAGGGAGTTCACTATTGAAGGTAAAACAATTCTGAGGCTATCAAAGTGGAAACTCGTGGATAGAATCACAAATGAGATGAACATGGATAGGATCTCTGATTGAAGTAATTCATACATCTTGAAACTACAGTTTATTAAGATGAACATCATACCAGAGGTCTTTATTATCTTCCCTCAAGTCCAAGAGGGAGTGTTAATGTTGTGGCCTTGAAAAAGATCAAAATGCATCCTATGCTAGTCAATGTGAGTCGGCAACCTTATTCAGATTATTCATGTATGAGACATCGATTCTCTCAGGAAGAAAGGTATGGCGTCACATCCTGCAATAACACTGAGATGAGCATGGTATGCCTCCGTGACAGAAGAGAAAACGGAAGGATTTGCATCAGTGGACATTCGAAGATCTTGATTCAGAGGGAGTAGACCATGTTTTGTTGGTTACCTAGTGATCAAGAAACTGTAGCAGAGAATTATGATGAATTACCAGTGAGAAGGCTATGCTTTCATGTCAGTGGGAGAAGCTAGAAGATCAAATTAAGATGGCAACCCAGGATCGTGGTCATATTAATTTAGAGGAAGTATTCCTGATGTTGAGGAATAAAGTCTTAGCTGAACAGAGATTTTCAGCCTTAGTGATCTATCATTTTGTATCTTAAATGATTCTTGTCTTTGATAGACAAGTTTAAGGTGGAAGCCTTCCTCACTTGATAATAGTGAACCAAAGTGTCAAGATAGACTACTTAATTGTGTGTCCCGACTGTGCGGAGATCTTGACTCTTGTTATTACTGGATGTGTAATAACGAAACCATATCATGATAGACTACTTAATTGTGTGTCCCGACTGTGCGGAGATCATGATATTCAAGTCTATTTTCATGACGAGACTACATTAAATTGTGTGTCCCGAAGTGTCGGAAGTCATGGTAGACTTTATGGGCCCATTCATTTTGTGTTATGAAAGGTGACGATCTTTCATGTGTGTTGGGTTACTATTTCAAGGTGACGATCTTGAAAATAGTTAACCAGGCTTCAAGATTGACTCTCGAAAGGGACTGTCCCGGATGTGCTGGATATCTTGTTGCTTATGTTATTACTGGATGTGTAATAACTTGTCAAGATCGACTCCCGAAAGGGTCTATCCCGGATGTGCCGGATATCTTGACGCCTATCATGATCGACTCCCAAAAGGGTCTGTCCCGGATGTGCCGGAAATCATGATATGAAAAGATTCTACAAATTCTATTAAACTCTCTCTCAAGAGGGAGTGTTAAAGTATTGTTCGTTCGTGTTTAATAAACGATGAGACAATCATGATATGCATATAAATATAGATATATTTATATATATATACTATATAATATAATTGAAAAGTAAGTATATATTAATATGCATATGTGTGTGTGTGTGTGTGTGTGTATATATATATATATTATACAAAGTATGAATAAACTATTGGTTAAGATATGTTAACTAATAGTTATGTAATGAAGTGACATGACCATAAGTATATACGGTCATGTCTATTCAATACATGACTATTCGATATATACATATACCCTATTGTTATTGTAGAATCAATCAATAACGAAGGCAATTGTATTCTACAATATCAAACGAGTATATATTATCTCTATAGGACGATCTAGATTTCATAACAAGAGGCACTGGGAGGCTGAATGGAAAGTGTCATTCCGTGCTCCTAGGCTTAATGAAAAGGTATAAGCTTGAGGTGCCTTATATGTTTCTCCAAAGATCTCCATCAATGAAATTAGTTATATCATATGATTAAGTTAATGTCCCTAATCCTAGTAGGAAAGACATGTTTTATGGATCATAGCTCAATGATTACCTAACATAATTGTTGGGTCTCAACTAGGATCTATCTTATCCCGCAATCGGTAAATGATATCGATAACTCTATTTTATTTATTAATTTGGGAAAAAAACTAGGGCATTGAAAAAGGGGACATTGCAACACATGAGGGGCAGATTGATTTGTCAAGTATTTCCCCTCTTCATTAGTTTCACTTGGGAGAAATCTTGCAAGCATCAGGAAGAAAGGAATTACTGCAGGAACATGTAAAGAAATCAAGTTTGATTTATGATGTAGTAAAGGTTATACATGAGGGCTTGGCAGAGATAGACATTGACTCATCCTTAGCTCCAGGATAGAAGCAAACGTTACTTATGGATTTCTTTAAGGATCATTCAGCTCATGCTGAGAGGGGGAGGGGGTGAATCAGCGTTTCAAACTTTAAAACAAAACAATTAAAGCAGAGACACACGCGCACAAGAGGATGAGACACACAGAATTTTATCTGGAAAACCCAACACGGTTAAAAAACCACGGCTTCTCTAATCACTTGGGCAACAACCCCTTCTTACAAAGAGCTACAGCTCTTAACTGGCTTCAACCAGTATACTCAAGGCAACAACCCCTTCTTACAAAGAGCTACAACTCTTAACTGGTTTCAACCAGTATACTCAAGGCTACAACCTTTTTCCGAAGATGGATTTCTGGATTACAACCACAAGTAAAATTCTATGTCTTTACAAAACCATAAAGACTCACAAATGCTTTAGCAGGCTGCCACAAACAGATACCATTCAAGAACCGGCAGTCGGATTAATAGCACTCCAAATACAAAAACAAATATCATTCGAATCTGTCACATCTGCTGAAGGAAAAATCTCTGCTGCACACCAAAACTTGAATACCCTGTAGATGTCTAAAAGCTGTTCTCAGTCTCCAAGCTTTTTATGATAATATTTTCTATATGCTTTTCAAAAGACTCACGCCTTTTTACAATCTGTTCTTGTATGTCAAAACTGAACTCACTGTTTTAATACACAGCCCCACTCCATTTCAAGAAGCTGCGTATTCTGCCTCTACAACTGAAACCCCTTTTAAAAAAATCTTCACACCTGTATTCAGAAACTTACTCCAGTATAGATGCGTATTCTCTGTATTCAGTAGCAACACATTAGCCTGGTTCTCTGCATTTTCCTTTTGTCGGGCAGCACTACTCTCATTACACTTCTCAGTTGGCCCACAAGCAATTAATACATTGCCCACTCTGTATTTCCTGTGTGTCTGTTATTTTGCACCCTCAACAGTCCTCTGCTATCACACAGCATTCATA
Source organism: Chamaecyparis obtusa (assembly GCA_027943335.1). Lineage (NCBI taxonomy): Eukaryota > Viridiplantae > Streptophyta > Pinopsida > Cupressales > Cupressaceae > Chamaecyparis > Chamaecyparis obtusa. Next base: position 1,244,594 of record BSBK01007029.1, on the reverse strand, counting down.
TATTTTCTACTGTGTTGAATGACCACACTATTTAATGCCAACTAGTCGCAAAGTTTTTATCACTGAATACCATTTTGACTGTGTTTACCCCGTTTTTTGCTATTTGCTACTGTGTCTTTTGATATTCATTTTTATAAAAAGGAGCTGCTTACTTCACAACACTCATCCAGACACACTTCTCCTCGATGTATATGTTCGAAAAATATATGTGCTATCCTTTTGAAACTTCTACCACACTTCTCTTACAAAGAACAACATTCTCTATTTTGCACACATTTTTCTGTTCTTACACAGTCCAACTGCTCTTGCACACTAACTCGACAGCCTTCATACACTCTATCGCAACTGCTCTCTGTTGCTGTATTTTTAGTCCCGTATATATATTAACTTGCACACACTTACCATTCCCGACTGTCGTATACTTTTCATGTCAACCGGAGATCACATTCTACCCACAATATCTATATTCAGAAAACGTTTTAACTCCAGACCCGTGTTGTGTTGTTCCAGCTCTGTCTTGACACGGCAACACAAGTGTAACAGATATACAGCATTCTTAACCCAAAAAGAAATGATTTGCACACCTCCTTTTAAAACCGACAAACAGCGTGAAGCTTGGAGCCGATGGTTTTCTACTTGTCGTCTTTAGGAAACACGACACCACACAAAAACGTATACCTGCTTCTCTCATACACACAACCCAGGACACATATCTCTGTCGCATAGACTGCCAGTCAAGAAAAACGTTCACCAAGTTTTTGACAGCCTATTACCACCCGGCAGCATCCACATAATAAAATTAACGTTGTGTTGACTGTATACTAAAATTAACGTTGTGTTGACTGTATATGCGCTTGAGTTCTCAGTCACAGGTAGCGTGAACTATATTTATAATTTTTATCATGCGACAAGGTTCTTTGTTTTTATGCAGCTGTGGCAGAGCCGTTTATTACCAGGCCACTCATTACTGCACAACCGAACGCAAGAGAAACATTCTTATGAGAAGCCCCTACACGATGAGAAGCCACTTGTCCATCTGATCAGCACACTGAAGGATTTGACACGCACAGCAGACACTGGTGCTTACTAGCAGCGATAAGTTCATGAATGACAGAAAAAACTAACATACTCATTGACCTATGTTTCATGAGTAGTGGTTCACACGAACCCATCTCTCATGAGAATGAATGAAACACTTAGCACTCATTGGATCTAGGTGATGCTCACAGAGATGAAGCACAAAACCTTCACCAAGTGTTGTGCCTTATGAACCATTAATTAGAAAGCCCCTTAAGCTCATCAATTGATAAGTAGAAGATATTTTCCACAGCAAGTCAAATTGTGATATTGCTATCATGATTCAACTGTGTAGTTTTTTGAGTTGCTAAGATCTGATCTTCATTTTGCTCAAATTTCTCCAAGTCTGGAGCAAACTATGATGAAAATCCTAAACAATTGCACAATTCCAATCTGCTTGTAATGGGTAATCCAAACACCAGGTGAATTTCTGGTCTGGTCTAAGCAAAATTCCTAAAAACTGATTGAATTCCGACCTGGATGAAGCATTTTGTTCTAATGAATGCGTGATTTCCGACCTAATCTCCATCAAAATTCCTAAAAAACCCCTGATTCTCGACCTAGGTTGTAAGGGAATTCCAAACAGGCATCATAATTCCGACCTGTACATCATGAAAATCTGATCAGCTAGTGAATTTCAACCATATTTTGGAAACCTAAGGGATCGCCCAATGCAAAATCCTAGGGTCGCAATTCCAACCCCTCGCAGGACTAATTTCAAAGCAAATAATAACAAAAGTCACCCCAAAAAAGTGTGAGATTCAAATTGTTTATGAGGTGGGCCAAGGAGAGATGTAAGTTAGCAATAATAAATTGTTTAATGCCAATACAAGGTCGGCCTTGTAAACCACAGCAAGTGTTTTTTTTAGAAAGAAGAATACAAAGGCAGATCAAATGCATGCACTTCAATCACAACTAGTTCAAATCAGGAACAAACCAATTACGAGCAGAGCAGACTTGGGTGAATTTTGGGAGAAAAATCAGAGGAATTCTCAACACGTACAGCAAATGAGGAAAGAATTTGTTCATCCATAAGTATGGGATGGTGTTTGAAATAATGGGAATTCAGTCAAGGGTTTGCATTTTCTAAAAGTATGCATTAAGGCATTATCTAAGGAAAATCAGAAATTGAAATCATGTTCTTAGAGATGTTCTATCATAAAATGTTTTAAGTTTTGCAGTTTTATTTCAAAAATTTAACTAAGGTTGTTTCTATTGTTTCGCAAGGATCAATGCATGGAGGTAGATTGGAGATGATCATTCAGAAGGCAATTTTTAAGAAAGTGCACTAAGGAAGGGGAGTTCGAGAACAAGGCTTGAAGAAGAAATTATTGCAACATCAAAAGCAACATGAAAAAAGAAGAACATCACAACTTGAACAATGTAAAGAAAGGGATTATGAGATGCCTTGCTTCCATTTTGCCTTGCAAAATGATTCAGTGTCCCATAAAGAAAGCATCATTGATAATCATGATGATAAATGTTGTATATCCAAATTTGTTGGAAACCTCAACCAAGGGTGATGATCGAATTGCAAATATACACGTCTCAAGGAACAAGTAAGGATCAAGGCCAAGATATAAAGACAGGAACAATTTCAAGAACATTCCAATGAGAAGATTTCCAAAATGACGAGGATGAAGAAGTGCAATTGAAACAAAGATTAGAAGATAGGCATGTTGAGGTGGCACCCATTCATATCCACCAATTAAGTTATTCCAAGTTGGCATGTGGAATGCATTTAATGTATTCCCCTGTTGAATTTTCTCATTGGTCCTTCATCAAAAGAGATATATTTGAAGCAACGTAATTTTCTCATTGGTCAACATTTAATACTTGTCGGTGGTAGTTGTACCAAACCCTAATTAGGGTTGCTAAGAATTATCTTGGCCATTGATCTTAGATTTACATATGCTTAGGTTTACCAAACCCATTTAATATGCTTAGGTTTGCATAGGCATTAATGGTTATTAGTTTACTAGTGTATTTAATTTGATAGTTGGTTGGTTATCTATTGCCTTTCTCTCTCCTTGCCTTTATAAGCAGGGCTTTGTACATTTATTAGCATCTCGATACCATTTTCATTTGTTTAGTGAAATATTTGAATCTCCATGAAGGTTTACCTGCAAACTATACTCCTAGGAGGTTGATTTCTCCAACATGGTATCAAAGCCATCCAGCCAACATCTCCTTCCAAATCTTGAGAGTTTTTCATTAATATTTTTTGAGATCATTATTTTACCTGTAGGTATTTTCTAGGATTGCAGAGTTCTATCAAGTTGTTTTGGTAATCCCATCGTTAGTGACTTTATTGCCTTTATTAGGCCCTTACTTGGCTACGATTTGCTTGTTCTTCCCACGTCAATGGTTGTTCCTTTTAATTGCCAATGGAGTATACTCATTGGGCCTTGCATGATATCTGTTATTTTCCACATTCTCAACCTATTTTTTCAGTTGTGTGATCATCATTGTTTTCGCTAGGACGGTTCATTCTCTGGTTCATAGGATGTTTGCTGGAAGTCAGTTGGCATGGTTTATTTTGATTTTCAGTGTACCAAGTCAAACAGACTTATATTCGAGGCTCGGTAATTGTTGCTCAGACACCTATTTTGTTTATCAGGCTCTTTAGTGAGGTGAACTGTTCATCATTAGTGTTTGGAGCAACGATCTGATCGCAAGTAGTTATCTTTGGTGGGTGATTTTTTTCAGTTTTTGGCAGGTCTGCTTACCTATTTGCAGGCAATTTCTTTGGTCCACATTCTTCTCCTGAACCCACATTTTCATTTGTGAAAGGCATTGAGAATTCTTTTGATCGACCTGGGCATCTATCAGCCTATTTACTCCTGGTCAAAAGTTTTTTCTATGGGTTCGATAGGCATTACATATTTGCACAGTGCAATACTCTTGCAGCTCTGCCTATTCTTGAATTTTGCAAGCCATTCAAATTCCTTGAAACACAACATCATAACCTTTTGGTGTAATTCCTTTTTACCAGGCAGTTTCTGTTGTTGCATATAGCCACGATCAGATAAATTCATATTATAATGTATATATATCAATTAGAGAAATTCATACATATTTTCAATCAGATTAAAGAAGAATATATATATATATATATATGATGATAATTATTATTATAATTATATATATATATATATATATATATATACACAATTTTCTTTATGATCGAATCAATTCGATAAACATGAGTATTGAATCATAATTGATATTGGATCAGTATCAACCCGATTAGTAATGAATCGGTATTAAACCCGATAACCATTGGTAATGAATCGGTATCAACCGATTAGTATTGGTAATGGATCGGTATCAACCCGATAAGTATTGAAGCGGTGTTATGTTTCAGATACAATTTATTATCAAAGGACGTGACTATGAGTCATACCTATGATAGGCATCACTCCTCAAGGAGTCACGTGTATCATAGACATGGCCATACACTCCCAGCATGTATAAATATTGATTGGTCTGTTCAGTATTAGCACCAAAATCAATAAGTGCGAAATACAGTGAACAGCAATACAGTTTTACATATATTTCTTTGTTGCAATTTAAACATAGTCAAAATACAAGTTTATTGCATTTACATACATTCAATTTTATACTCCTGCAAATAAACATCAGCACAGTTAGAATCATTATATATATATATATATATATATAATCAGCATTGTATATAAAAGTAAATTGAAATTTGAATAATAAGTTTGCCTTGAATTAACATTGTATCAGAGCTCTGGTAAAGGAAGATCCAAGAAGCTCTCAAACTTGAAAAATTCAATATCAATTATTATATATCACATTTCTATGGCAAGCGCTATAAGATTTGAGGATAGACTTGAAGGAGGAAACGATTTCTCATCATGGAAATTTCGAATTAGAATGATTCTAAAAGAAAATAAAGTTGAGTCATTCATAAAGGAGGAGAAAGAAGAGCCAGAGAATGATCCTGAAAAATCCATTTGGATTGAAGGAAATGAGAAGGCTATGAAGATCGTAGTAGATAGTGTTAGCGACCATATAGTGCCAATCCTAACAAAATATGAGACTGCCTATCACATGTTTAAATCACTCAAAAGCATGTATGAGATAAACAATGCTAGCAGAACTCTAGCCCTAAAGAGGCAAATTAATCATATAAGTATGAATAAAGGAGAATCCATTAATCCATACTTTATGAGAATATTTGCTCTAAGGGATGAATTGTCAACACTTGGATATGTAATTCAAAGCAAAGAACTGACTCTCATTGCATTGGATGGCCTACCAAACACTTGGGAGACTTTTGTTCAAGGCATTAGTGCAAGGTCTAAATGTCCTAACTTTGATCGACTAAGGTCTGATTGTCTTCAGGAAGAGTCAAGACAAAACAAGAAAGGGATCAAACAAAAGAACATAGATGAGGATCTACATGTGTTAAATGTAAACTCTCACAAGAAAGGAAAGAAGAAACACTTTGAGAAGAGGAAGGACCATCATGAAAAGGGTTCATCTAAGAAAGATGTTTCTCACGTTCAATGTTTCAGATGTGATCAATATGGGCATTATGCAGTTAGATGCTTGGATAGAATTAAACAACAAGCTACATTTGCCAAAGTGAAAAGAAATAAAAGAGAGCGTGATTCAAAGAAACATGCATTCTACTATGCTCTCTCAAATCAAGTATCCAACAAATCTAATACCTGGATCATAGACAGTGGGTCATCAAGACACACCACTAGATACAGAGAACTATTGGACTCTATGATAGAAGAAATTGATGAAGAGATAACCATTGGAGACGACTCTGCACATCCAGTAAAAGGTGTTGGGACCTACACCATTAAGTTAAAGTCAGGCATGTCTATCCAACTCACCGGAGTTCTTTTCGTTACACGCATCAAGAGGAACCTAGTCTCCATTTGCAGATCCTACCCTCTACAAGCAGATAATTGGATTGTTGATGTACCTAGTTAATACCAGATCAGATATCTGTTATGCAGTAAATGCTTTGAGTCAATTTATGTCTGAGCCTAAGGAGAAACATCTTATGGCTGTGAAGCATATTATGAGATACCTTCAAGGTACTCTAAATTATGGACTCAAATATGAGAAAGTCCACTTAAATCTACATGGATTCACATATTCTGATTGAGCCGGAAGTGTAACTGATAGAAAAAGCACCTCAGGTTGTTGCTTCAGTTTGGGATCTGCCATAATATCTTGGATGTGCAGGAAACAATCTTCAGTGGCTCACAGTTCTACAGAGGCCGACTACATTGCAGCCTCTATGGCAGCAAGAGAAGCAGTATGGCTCAGGAAACTACTTGTGAGATTATTCGGTGAGCCCCTGAAACCTACAGTTATCCATTGTGATAACCAAAGTTGCATAAAACTTTTTGTAAATCTGGTATTTCACGATAGATCCAAGCATATAGAGATTCCTTATCATTATGTGAGAGACATGGTGGATAGGAATGTGATTCAGTTGGAATATATCAGTATAGGAGATCAGACAGCAGATATACTCACCAAGCCACTTGCCATAAAAAAAGTTGAACACTTCAGGAAAGGTCTTGGTATGACTGAATTGTAATTTGTATTGTAATCCTTACTGATATATATAAATAAGAAGCTTAATGTGTAAACTTCTTTTGTTATATGTGTTGATATTTGACTTTATGGGCTCTACCCCCTGTGTTCATCTCTAAAGGTGACGATCATTTGGAAATGAACACTTGTATTCAAATATTATAAGATGACGATCTTGTATATTGATATCATGTTGACTTGATATCATTCATGGATCTGCCACGATTTGTTATGGTGGAAATTATGCGACGTAATGTCAGTGCACACACCATAGCTAGGATGTATAAGGAGAATATAATATTCTCAAGCATATCATCCTTTAAGTGTCACGAGGTATGTGATACTTATCATTATGTGTTATGTGATGTTTGTCTTCACGAGATATGTGAGACTTCTTATCACGAGTTATGTGATATACTTAGTGCCACGAGCTATGTGACACTCCACAAGTCATAAGATTCTTATCATCATGTGTTATGTGATGTTTGTCTTCACGAGATTTGTGAGACTTCTTATCACGAGAAATGTGATATATATGATTTATCTTCCCTAGCTAAGAGGGAGTGTTGTTGCATATAGCCACGATCAGATAAATTCATATTATAATGTATATATATATATATATATATATATATATATATATATATATATATATATCAATTAGAGAAATTCATACATATTTTCGATTAGATTAAAGAAGAATATATATATAATGATAATTATTATTATCATTATATATATATATAAATATTAATATATATAAACACGATTTTCTTTATGATCGAATCAATTCGATAAACATGAGTATTGAATCATAATTGATATTGGATCAGTATCAACCCGATTAGAAATAAACCGGTATTAAACCCGATAACCATTAGTAATGAATCGGTATTAACCCCGATAACCATTGGTAATGAATCCGTATCAACCAATTAGTATTGGTAATGAATCGGTATCAACCCGATAAGTATTGAAGCGGTATTATGTTTAAGATACAATGTAATATCAAAGGACGTAACGTGGCCATTTACTCCCAGCATGTATAAATATTGATCGGTCTGTTCAGTATTAGCACCGAAATCAATAAGTGCGAAATACAGTGAACAGCAAATGCAGTTTTACATATATTTTTTCATTGCAATTTAAGCATAGTCAAAATACAAGTTTATTGCATTTACATACATTCAGTTTTATACTCCTGCAAATAAACATCAGCACTGTTAGAATCATTATATATATATATATATATATATATAATCAGCATTGCATATAAAAGTAAATTGAAATTTGAATAATAAGTTTGCCTTGAATTAACAGTTTCATTGCTTGGATCTGCATTCAAGTCTGAGTTTATATTTTGTTGGGATCGAGCCTTTTTTTATTGACTAATATATTGTTGATTAAGCAAAAATTGAATAATTTTATATCAAATATTTTATTTGTCGTGAGATTTATTTCAATTTTTAGGGTTTAAAATCCTGAGGTGTTTAGAGCTAGTGGACCCATGGAGTGGACCCGTGGAGTTTGCCAATTGGATAGTGTTGGGAATAATCCCACAAGAGTCTTTTGCTCATTACATACATTGGTGCCCAATTGATAAATTGTGAGTTGAATGCTTGCGTTGGTGGTGCAAGTTTGAGCCCATGTACGCACATCAGTGGGGTTCGCTTATCCCAACACAATGGGGCTTGCATTGTAAGTGCCCACCATATTGAATTCTTTTACTACCACATGCATTCTTTTTGTTGCTGAGGTGTCCTTGTGGTCATATGGTGAGCCCCTTGTGCTAAATTTTGCTCCAAAGTGCCTTTTACAGCCCTTTTTTTCAAATATGCACAAAATTTACAAACTGAGTTCATTTTTGTGAGCCATATATTGTCAGCAAGCTCATGTCACTAACTTCATCATGGTTGAGGTATTTTTCCGACAATTTGTTGTTTGCTACTCCATTTATTTTGTTGAAGTTCCAGTTTTACTCAAAGGGATTGATTATTGAATTGCGAGGGAAAATTTGTTGCATTCTCTTCTCTCATCATGGATTCCCCTAATAAGATGGAACTTTTCACTCCACATAACTATTCATAAATGGAAATCACATATGGAGATTTTGTTGTTGAAATTGCAATTGAACCACACAATTTTTTACCAAGATCTAGAGCCCACAAGTGCTGCAAAAAAAGAGAAAATAATGTGATCTAAGAGATGAAGCTGTTGGTACACTCGTTATGTTCGTTTCTCATGATAGAGATATGATATTGTATCTTGCAAAAATCCTAATGAAATAAGTACTACCTTAGAGAGTCTCTTTAATAAGCCAAATAAGATGAGGTAGTTTAGATTGGAGAATGAACTAATGAGTCTAGATCCTAGGAATTTCGACAATATTCACAATTTCTTCACAAAGCTAAACTCTCTTAAATTATAGCTAAAAGAATGTGGGGTTGCAATAGAGGGTGAATAATTGATTTTCTCTATTTTCTCTAAGCTAGGCCTTGATTATTCAATATTTGTTTCTGCATTTTATGCTACTATATATACTCTTGGTAGAGCACACACAAAGCCTTTTCTTGATGGTTTTGCAGCTCAGCTCACAAGCAAAGTTGGCAAGATGGGCACATTGATGGCTTTGAGGCCTCAAGCACTTCCTGCAAGAGATCCACATCCTAAGGTTTCAAGTGGCAAGGCCAAGAAACAAAATAAGTATTTTGAGTCTGAAGAGCAAGTTAAGGATCTCCTTCACATCATAACCCTGAGTCCAAGAACTCTTCCAAAGAGGAATCATCACAAAAGAAGCTAAATGTGCTTATTGCAAGAAATGAGGACAAGATGAGCATACGCAGTTACCCTAAGAAGATTGATTAACTTACATACCTTCTTGAAAAGAAACACATCTTGTCACCCTCATCAGTCTTTTTTTTCTTCTTTAGCTTCACAATTGCCAACTTCCCCATCTTCATTCACATAATCAGCAATTGCATGATTTGTAATTGGGAAAGGTAAAGCAGTCTTGGCTTCCATTATTCTGAAGAATGGTAGATGGTTTCTTGATTTAGATGCATCAGATCATATGCATCTTCTATGAATTTGTTTTCTTCTTTTGAGCCTTGCAGTTCAACTAACATTTTGACAAGTAAGAATACATACATTAAGGTTTGTGGAAAGGATCTCTTGATATGGGTAAGGGATCATTCAATGATGTTCTTTGTGTACCTTCCTTGACCACTAATCTCCTTTCAATCTATCAAATCATTCATGGTACACAAGGTAAGAGAGTGGAATTCACTCTTGATCATGTATAAATTAGAGATAAGGAGACTAGAAGATTATTACTACAGGTGTAGTTGATCATGCACCTAGATTGTATTGTTTTTCTCATTTTGCTCCTCATAATGATATTCCTTTGGACGATGTTCACACCCTTCCATTAGAGGTGAATCATGTTTGCGAGAAGTTTGGCCATTTGAACCTTGATGTTCTTGAGCCTAATGTTGAGCTTCCCCCTCCTCCACTTGCTTCTTTAGTGTTGAGTTATACTTTTGAGCAGGTTGAACATAGTGCTCCAGATCTTGCCATGTAGGATAGGTATTTTAGATTTGTTTGATGAGTCTTGTCTTGCCGATTTGGGAGACATATTTGAAGGGTTTTTTGTCCTCCTTGATGATAGTTTGAGCACTATTTTTTATTCATCTATGGAGATTGACATTGATGAGTTTCCTCATTCACTTGATTTGTAACATTTCTTGGTTGAGTTTGATCAATGATTAAGTGGCGGATTTTCTGTGCTTGGAGACTCCTAATCAATTTTCAGAGATTCTTATTTGGAGACTTCCTTCCTCCTTTTAGTTGGACATAAAGTGGCTTCCTCATCATTCAATGGACTTGGTTCTTATTAAGGGGAGATGTGTTGCTTGTAGGCATTCAATTATCTTTTGTTTGTAGGCATTCTTCATCAACATTGGAGTTTCTTCATTATGGGGGGTACAACTTGTCTCTCTTTTTCCTTCCATGGGAGAATTTTTTATTGGATATACAGGATGTATCTAGTCCTCGAGTGGTATGATAGAGTCCTCCATGCATCAGCTGGGTTGTTGTTGTAAATGGGTTTTACACATTTATCATGCTTAAGTTTTACTTAAGCATTATTGATTATTAGTTTATTAGTGCATTTAGTCTTGCTAGTTGATTGGCTCTCTCTCTCTCTCTCTCTCTCAGCACAACTTTGTAAATTAAACAGCATCTCAATACCATTTCCATTTACCTGGTAAAATATTTGACTCTTCATGAAGATTACCCTGCGGATTGTGCTCTAGGAAGGTTGATTTCTCTAACAATAATTAATATTTAATATGTATTAAAAAAAATTGTAAAGCTTTATATTAATTTTAGGCTGCAAATATGTTATTATTTATGATTTTATATATTTTTTGTATGCACATCCCAAGAATGTACCCATACCTAAATCAATTCGGTAACTTAGATTATTAATATTATATATGCTATCAATAGTTTAATAGTTAATTATTAATAATGTATATAACAACTAATATATATTAATATTGTCTAACACTTATTTATGATTTTGAATTTTTTTGTACAGATATACCCAAAATGTACTCAGCCCTCCCCAAATGTGCATAATTCCACTAAGTTTCCTAATGTCGGGACGTCGGGACATTGGGATGGGTTTTGGAGACAGGGGGACCAAGGGCCTAAATTTGGTGATGGCAAGGGAACAGTGGGGGGACAGCAGCGGAGCATTGGTGGAGGGGATGGCACTTATATACAAACTGAGGTGAATTGAAATCTTCAAGGCAAAATCTGTCATATTACATCTCTTGAAGTGCCCAATGAAAGTCAAACTAACTTTCTGAAGTTAAAGGTTGCATTTAGTATCTGATGGCATGTGTCATATAGAAACCAACCTAGGAGCATCCCCATTGGAGGTGGCCAAGGTGGTGGTCTTGTGGGGGGGACATTTCCCCCAAGTCCCCAAGTCTCGGAAACATCCCCCCATAGGAGATGTGGATTTTTTGGGAGGGACTTGTCCCCATGGAACATTGAGAAAATGTCATACCAGCATATTGTGCCCACATACCTGTACCAGATTTGGCAAATTAGTTTCAAGGTATTCCATGGATAAAAGTATAATTTTTGAAGGCACATAATAAAGCCATCAATACTAAGGAATGTTTACTGCAAGAATATGGTGTTGAGTGGTCAAATCTTCATAAATTGTGCAGCCAGAGATTTTTTAAACTCCAACCAACCAAGTTATGTGTCATATACAACCTTGGGCAAGAGAGATCTACATCTAACATCTCTAAAAAGCAAGGCAAGGAAATGAACTGAAATAAAACATCTATTCAATTTAGGCTAATGGGAAAACATTTCTGTTAAGCTGTCTGTGTCAACTCCAAGATTGACGAGGAGAATGAACTTCCCAGTTTGTCAGTCACCCTTCTTCCTTGCTTGGCAATGATCTAAGATAATTTGGTAGCAACCACTACCTCTGATATTCTGTAGCAATGATCTTCCAAAACAATGACCCTTGGGGATTTACTTAGAGACATTTGGGTATTTCTACATGTAAGGTTTCAGCAAAATTTCTCAAAAATCATTCAACTGATTGATCAGTAAGGTTGATATTAAGGATTCAATGGCATATTAAACCTCCTGAAAATGTCCACTAAATATCAGATTCTTCTAACTAACCTATCCGTAATGAGATCTAACTCCATCCCCTTCAGCCACAACTATGAGTTGAAAGAAGTTTTCTTTTGTTTGGATTTGAGGGCAATACTTGCACACTATCAATAACACTGAGTCGAGTTTTCTTCCCTTTGTGAAGAACAAACATGTGTTGATAACTTGATAGTATTGCAACATAATCAGCAACTTCATCAATATGAGAGAGAGAGAGAGAGAGAGAGAGAGAGAGAGCTATGTACAAAGAGGGCTATGTACAAAGGTAGCAACCTTTGTGACATTTGTTGTCAAGCTACTCTTCTCGTCTTTTATAGTTGTACAAGGTAAGAAACAAAATATAGAGTGTGAAGCACTTCTCCTCAAGAAGTGGTAAGATTATGCCTTAAGTGCCCCCTTTACTAGTGAAAAGAACATATCATGTTATTGAACTCATCAAAACACAATTTTGAAAAAACCAAAAAGTTTATCTGCTTTCTGTGTATCCTTATTTTGAAATTTCAATCCCTTGAAAAGAAGAAATAGCAAATTCAAACTGGGCAACCATAATAAAAAGCCTTCAACAAATATTGGCAAGCATGACCCAAGCTTTTTGACGCAACTTGCGGTTTTAAATTCTGAGCAAAAATGAAAAACCTAAACCCCCAGCAAGTTGATCTAGCTTTTAGCATTTTTGAAGATGTTTGTCTCTAATTACAAATTAGATTAAGTTATGTACAAGAGAGTTCTGACACCATGTAAGGGACAATGAAACCATAAACCCAAAAAGGTAGTGTTCCTTGATATGTTGTGCACGTTTCTCTTCAAATTTTTGTGCACCACAAGTTCAATGATGTTAGGGTCTTTTTCCCGTTAACAACATTACTCAGAAATTATGTTCAACTTGTCTTTTATCAGATTGTCACAACGCCATACATTTTTTCCTAAGTTGCTGAATCGTGGGACTTTTCCCAATGACTCCGGGTACGAAACGTACCAGAATCGGATTCCGAAATGAATCGCCTGTGGGTACACATCTGGGATTTGTGTTTTTAAATGCCTAAATATGTAATGGTATATGACATCTAAACTTAATTCTATTTTTAAGCTGCATACACACACACATATGTATGTACATACATACATAAATATATATATATATATATGAACATACCAAAAACGTACCCAACCCCCAAAAAGGAATTCTGCCGTGCCAGCGTTTTGTACCCACGTACCCATACCCGTTCCCATTCCTGATTCGGCAACTTAGATTTTTTTCAAATTCAACAAGCATTTTCTATTGGGTTCTAAACCCATGACCTATCAAATATGTGTCTTGCATGTCTTAATAGAGAACAAATGTTGTACAAAGCCCTTCAACAAACAAATTTCTCTGCTCAGGCTCATATTCGTGCTTCAAAAGTGTGAGTCCATTGTCAAAGTCCAGGAACTATGAGCTTTTGGTCCTCAGTAAGTCATATTCATTTGTATTTGGTTCTGATTTCATGCTAGTTGAGAATTATGTTCGCCTTGTTTTTTACATTGAATATTAATCAGAAACCCTATATGTGTAGATTTTTATCTTTTGTATGATATGCTTGAATTCCAGTAAGATCTGCAATCATTGTCTTACACCTGAATTTAATGTTTGTGTTATGCAATGCAACTGCCCTTTCTTTTAAATAACTTTGGAGTTGCAAAAATCAATAATCAAGATCAACCCCTACCCTCTCCAGTTTCAAGATCTTCTAACAAACATTAGGTTCTAGGATGAGAAGTCCAAAGAATGCTAGTAACAGAAGACCAAAGAACTTCTGGATGATACATTCAAAACAAATTTCTTGAAAAAATCTTAACATCAAAACCAAATTATAATGGCTAGAGCAGAATTGAATGCTAACCATCTTGTGCAAAAAGTTATAAATAGTTTAAGAAATCATGTATAATAACACTAGCATAGATTTCCATTAATAGGGGACAAATATTTGAACAAGTACATGGTAATGCATCTGGCCCATCATGCTGTTTCCTTTGAATCCTTCATATCCCTATGCATGGTTGTTTAAATCAATTAGCCCCCCTCCTAGAGTGTCACATTTTCCTACTAATGAAATTAGAAATACAAAGGATCTATTCATTACATGAAACCATTAGAAGTAATGTACTGATCAAAATAAAGAAACTGTAATTAGCCGACAGTCTCTTGATATTCAAGTTTAAAATATATTGAAGTTATGACATTTTATAGTCTTCCAAAAATCAACATACAAGAGCATATATTAGCTAATGGTCTAGCTGTCTGAAATGAAAAACACATTAAATTTGATAGTTTTACATTTTTTATGAACCTTTGAAGAAATCTGTCTAACAGATAGCTCACCATTATAAGGCGATTCTTATGATAAACATTGAAACCATGTACATTTACAAGAGGAGCCTCCTTTGTAAACCCAATTGTAGTGATAACAGAAACCTGGGGAGCAAAAAACATATGTAAATACGTTTGTAAAATAAATAGGAAAACCAGTAAACAAATTAAACAATATCCACAACCATAAAGAGATCGAGTTCCTAGGAATAAAATCCTTTTCGTGACATTAAAAATATCATCTACAAAACAATTCAACTGCTCTAAACCATACCTCCTTGTTATTTCCAACTTGTGGTTTGTACAAAATATATTCAGGAAACTTGAGATCATTGGCAATCTTATGATGTTCTACTATCCGCCCACGTAAAATAATTTTGAAATTATCTGGAATCTGGAGATATAATATAGAAGAATATACCTGCAAATGAAAAGAACACAAGAAATCAGACTATGGTTTATGTCAGAGTAAACAACTTAATAATGCTAAAGAAACCTGAAGTTCCTGTTCCAGCAAATCAAACATTCTTTATATAATGAATGCTCTTACACGCAGGGAGTAGCGTAATCGGTTTGCAATATGTTGTTGACTCAACTGTTTATCAGTAGGTTCGCCCCTCAATTGAATATCCTGCATATATTTCAAAAGTCCACAAATGATCATTGAAATTTTCTTAGACTACTACCCATACACATATTGATCATCTTTTACCATTTCTGGAATCTATCAGCATCAACTAAGGCAAATGCTCTCCAGTAAAAATTAATCAAAAACTCATTTAAATTATTGCATAAAATGTCATTATCTACCTCTTTGTCCGACTCAAAGTCAAGCTCCATTTGACCATCATCATTAAGCCATAGGTTATAAACAATAACCTTTGTGCCATGTGGTCCAATATCATCAAACTGCCCAATTAAGAAGCAAGAGCATAAGAAAATAATCTTAATCCTCAAAAATACTTATCCACTAGAATTTTATCTGCAAGGTATATAGTATTACAAAACAAATTTGGACTTTAAAATGAATCCCAAAAAACATCAAATACTTGGAACACATACATAAATAGGGAAAACAAAACCACAAGCACAAAGATATCCCAATTAGGGTAAACGTGAAAAAAAAAAAATTTAAAAAGGGTAAATGTAGCATTGAAACTTTATGTCCTCGCATATCCAACACCCTTCTTGGGTGTACAAAACCTTTACTGGAATAAGTAGACATTCTAACTTTACCTTGTTAATCAATTCTCAAATTATGCACCCCTTAGGGTTCTACCTCTTGACGAAGCTTGGGATCAACAAAAACTTTGTCGATTCACCTATGTTTAGGTACTGATAAAGAGGAAATAAAAGGTGACCACTTGCAAGCAATTTATAGTCTGGTTATGATTCATTGGGTATTGAACGAGTTGTGGAATGTTGCCCATGTTTAACAAGACAGTTACATGGGCTTTTCATATTATTCATTGATAAGAGATAAAAGATAAAGGTTAGTTATAAAGTTGTAGCCACACCAGCTACCAAGAGATAAAAGATAAAGGTTAGCTAACTTAGTTGAAAACATAGTGGCAGGACTCTGTGATTCCTGGCAGGACTCTGCGAGTCCCGAGCCAAGTCAGGCTTGCAGAGTTTTTTGGACTCTGCCAGCTGACTCGATCGAGTCCTTCTGAGTCTCACAGAGTCCAAGGACTCTGTTGACTCGGCGAGTAACGTCAACAGGACTCTGTCACAGCCAGCTGAGCCATAAAGTAAAAAATGAATATTTTTTAATTGTTTTAATGATTCTTTTTGGCTTTTATCCCTTCTCTAAGACCTTAAAGGGTCATTCCATCATTTACAAACACAAAGACAGCATATAATGAAGCATTCTTACAGTCATAGGGTAGATTTCATAAGATTAGTAGCAGTATCATAACATGGACAACAATTTTGATAAAAGGGTACAATACTGTCATGATACGGACACAAGAAGGCCAGTAGTCAGATAAAGGGACAAAAAATAACATGCATTCCATAAATATGTAGCAATGAATGTTTCAAAACAGATCGCAAATGGAGTGCATCCCAGTAGTCAATACAATGCATAAGACAGGAGGTATAACAATGTTGGGAGCAAAGAATGATCAAGAACTGTTATATGATATGAGATGGTTGTTCAAAACAATAATATGCATAAAAGACCCAAGAACAGCAAGATACAAGCACAGTCACAATTAATTGAGACAGTCGGTATTAATGAAAAGTGTCCAAGAAGATATGTAGCAGTGGAAAGATAAAGTACAATTATCAATAAGCAGTCCAGAGATCAACCAAAAACAGTGATATATGTCAAAGTTACAGGACTCGGCGAGCCCCGAGCCAAGCTAGGCTTGCCGAGGCACAGTGACCCAGCAAGCTGACTCGGCCGATTCCTCACTAAGTCCTGCAGGACTCGCCGAGTCCCATGGCCTGGACTCGGACGCGTCCAGCCACTTGGAAAGAGCAAAAAATACCAAAAATTAATTGTTTTGAGATTTTTCTTGGTAACATGTTGTCATATCTGGTCATTTTTTCAGCTCCGAGGGAGGAGGATTAATACAAAATTCAAATATAACATTTAAGTATAAGTGACATTTATTTCTTTCTTATACTTTAAGTTATATTTGTATAAATATTGTCAGGATGTTTGAGATAGGTTTCAACTTCATGGGAGTTAAAATGCAGATTCTAGATTTTGGGGGTTTTAAAAAAATTCCATACTTGGCCAAATTTCAGGATTCAGCATGCCTTCAGCAGTGTTATCTCCCACAACCTGTCCTGGCTATTTCTGTATTAGGCAATCAGTGTGCTCATTAATTAGATTGTAGGCTTTATGATTGTCATTGCATTTTGTAAGCATCAACTTCTGATTTTTGAAATTCAGTTTGGTTTTCTTAGCATCAGGAATCCAAACATATGTAGTGGAACCAAAAACCTTAAGATGGTTGATTCTTGGCTTGCTGGGAAGTCAAGACTGTCAAGGATACGCGTAAAAGTTGGGCTAAGCTAGTCATGGAAATGGAGTTGGAACCAAGGGATTTGGAATGAAATGAGTTAAAACCTTTTAAAAATCCTTGTTCCTGCTTTAATTCAACCTCATAAAGACAAGAAAGGTTATGGGAGGTTAGAATGTTGAAGGCATGCTGAATCCTTAAGTTTGGCTAAGTTTGGAATTTTTTTAAAACCCCCAAAATCTAGTCTTTATTATAACTCCTATAAAGTTGAAACCTATCTCAAGTATCCCGACAGTATTTATACAAATATAACTTAATTCTTATACTTAAATGTTACATTTGTATAAATCCTCCTGCCTCCTGAGCTGAAAAATGACTAAGTTTTGAAGTGACTAAGTTTTTGGCAGAAATGCCCAAGATGGGTTGGAATCCGACCCTCTTTGGGCAATAATGCCCAATATTGCCCAACTTTCGCCCCTCTATTTAAGGCAAAATCTATTGATGCCACTAAACTTTGTTTAAAACTTGCGAATTTGAGTGAATCAATGAGAAAGGAGGGCAATTTAGAAGGTTCAACAGTTAGAATTTTTTTTTGGAGTTTGGCTGGATTGCCCTAAGTAGGGTCGGAATCCGACCCTCTTTGGGCATTTTTGCCCAAACTTAAATGATTTTTTCCCCCTCTTTTTGATAAATCCTTAGTACCAATCAGAAATCTGTTTGAAACTCAACAAAATTCGATGGAGAAATTATTAGAATCATGGGAATTGTGGTAGAAATGACTAAGGTTTTAACTGAGATAGCTCAAAATAGGTCGGAACCTGACTCTTTCTGGGTATTTTTGCCCAAGATCATGAGAATTACGACCCTCCACTTTAACTCAAATTTGTTTGTGGCAGCTCAGAATCATGAAAACTTAGCGAAATTGATGGAAAAGTCACTTGAAAGAGTGAAAATTTGTTGGGTTTGTGGACTTAGAAACTTTTTTGCTGGAATTGCCCAAAACATGTTGGAATCCGACCCTTTTTGGGCATTAATGCACAAAATCATAAGATTTCCAACCTTCCATTTTGGCCCAAATCATCGGTGCCTTTGGGAAGCTATTCAAACTCGGCGAATTTGATGGAAAGGTGACTTGAAGGAGGGAGTGTTTTAGTGGATTTGATCGAGTGAATGTGGCTGGGATTGCCCAAAACAGATCGGAATCCGACCTTTTTTGGGCTTTAATGCCCAAAATCATAAGATTTTCGACCTTCCATTTTAGCTCCAATTGAGGCATGGATCAAATTGATGGGAAGTGAGTGAGGTTTCGAGTGAAAAGTCTGATCAATGAGATTGGTGTTGGGCAGATTGAAGTTTGATCGGAAAGCATTGCCCAAGAAGGGTTGGAATCCAACCCTCCTTGGGCACTTTTTGCCCAAAAGTTAGCTATTTCCACCCTATGGATCCTGCACAAAACATAAAGTAAGTCGAGTCACAAAGGAAATGAACTAAGTTTGAGCTCAAATCCAAATGAAGTAATAAGAGCAAGGGCAGATTTAAGACAATTTGATAAGATTGCACAAGCAGGGTCAGAATCTGACCCTCCTTGGGCATTTTTTGCCCAAAATCATGCAATTTCCGACCTTAAGAATCATCTCAAATTAAGTTCTTTACTGCATTTTTATTCCAAAATTGAAGGGTGACGGACTGGATTTACCTTGGCAGATCGAATTTGTGGTGGGCGATTCTAAGTTTGACCAAGGGCATTGCCCAAAAGAGGGTGGAATCCACCCTCCCCTGGGCATTTGTTTTGCCCAAAATCTCATGATTCCCGCCCAGCATCAGATTTAGGCCAGGTCAGCCTTAGATAAAAATTCAGATTTAAACCAAAACAAAATGCAATTCGAGCATAGGCCAGTCGGCCTCAATAGAGGGAATTCAAATTTTCAAATCAAATTAATTGCAATCTCAATACAGGTCAGCCTATCTAGGGTAACGGACCTATTCACCTTTGAATTGCCTATAAATAAGAATAGAAATCATATTAATCTTACACCAAATCAAAGGCCATTTAGCTCTGCCATTTCCAGCGAGTTAGCTCTGCATTTAAGCAGTGAATTCCATCATATTTTAGCTGCGAATTTCCATCAGATTTTGGGCAGCTAACTGCATCCAGTTAGACAGCAAATTTCATGGAAGGCAGCGAGTTGTCTTGTGAAGACAACAGAACATCAAGTGGAGACATTAAAGTGTATCAATCCTGGGTTATTTCAGCAGATTTGTTGCGAATAATGAGATGGAAAGGGAGAGAATAAGGTGAAATCTGGGTATACCACACAATGCAAAGCTCATGTCACATCCAGATTTTAAGAGAATTCATTTCAGAGGGTGATGGAAAGATGATTGTATCCAAATTAGAGCTCAAGAAGAATGAATTGATCTAGCTTATTTTGAATTGAAATAATCTATGAAGCAACCCATTCTAATTTGATCTGATGTAATTTATTTCTTGTGAAATCTTCGGATTCCTTGCATGTTTATACTTACCATTTTACAAGGTTTGATGCTCCTCCTTGGCTTTGCAGGGAGGTGAATCAAACTCGGGAGCATGTTGCAGAAGCAGGCTGGCTTCAAGGCTCTAAATGAGAAGGATTCAAGACAAGCTATCAACATGCAAAATTCAGATTGAGATCAGGATAAAATCCCAGAAAGCAAGAAAGACTCAACCCCATGAGGACATCATCAAAATAGATCAAGTCTATAAGTTCAAGCGATTCAAGTCAAGGCCATGAGGAAGATTTCCAAATGGTGGAGGAGATTTGAAGATCAAACAATTTGAAAATGTCATCACGATCATCCTCAAGCTGTTGACAATTTTGGAAGAGTTAATCAAAGTCAGAAATGTTGAAAGATACTTTCCAACAATCGAGAAAGAAATATTTGCAGTTTTAACAAACAACTTCTACAAGCCAAGATTCAAAGCACATGTTCTTAAATAGATTAGCAAGATAAGGATGATGAGGTGGCAATTGGTTGTCTGCCCCAATCAGAAAATTCCAGATTCAAGCACAAGTAATCACAGCATGACAAGTGTCCTATCTTCTAATTGGTTGTAAAAAGCTTTGTAATTTTCTTATTGGCCCACGATATGGTGCCCTCATGTAATTGGCTGTAAGTTAATTAGGGTTTGTGGGGTTAAATCCTAGCCCTTGATCTTCAATCGATCTTGGCCCTTCATTGTGTTTGAACATCTATAAAAGACCAAGGCCTTCTCGTTTGTAAAGAGTCAAACAGTTAGAAAATTAGAAGAGTAGTGGAGCTGAAAACTAGAGAGTTAGTAGTAGGATTAGAGTAGGCTACCTAAGGGAAAGACTTGATCAAATTGTTGCTATGATGCTTTCAAAGTAATGGATAGTTCATTGATGGTTTGTCATGGTGAATTACTTAATATTGCTTTGAAGTGTTGCATGGTTTCCTCAATCTTCCACTTGGAGTAGACTTCTTTTCATGTTGAAGTAGTTTAGATGAATGGAAGCAATTGTGGATGTTTACTTGCTTGACTCAAACAAATCCGGGCCACTAGCCTCTTGCTGATGGTAAGAGTGCCTTGTGTGGTAAGTCTATGATCGAAAGCACTTAACTTCTATTGATATTAAATATTTAGTTTGCATCCATTTGATAGGATTGAAGAGGAGATATTGATTTGAAAACCATTCGAGTGTTCCTTAGAAGCTTGCACTAGATGGGTGGAGATGCTGGTGAGATTGCATCTAGTAGAGTCCAAGTTATCCATGACTCCTTCCATTCAAAGTTAGGAGGAGTAGTTGAAGTTTGCAAGTTTAAGTTTAGGTTGAAGTGGAAATTGAAAAAATCACAATATATTTTCATTGCACATTGCGAAGCCAAATCTTTAGAAGTGCAAGAGTTGATATCCATTGAATGAATAGCGTGTCCCCTAAAAGATTGCCAACAAATCACATTATTTCACTAAGCGAGTGTCCACAGTTGAAGGGAACCTTGAAATCATTTCATGATCTTACTTTGCAAGCTTAGCATGAGAAATGATGTTATTCGAGAGAGGATTGAGTACCTAAGTATTTTATGTTGAAGCATTGGGTATTAGATTCTGCACATTGTAGTGGAATAAAACTCACATCAACAACTAGATCATCCAGAGTTAAGAGCAAGTCGAGTACAGTGAACTTTTCTCTTATAGCCAACATTTGGAATGTTTACGAGCCTCTGCATTATTCAGCAGCAAGAAGAAAACCTAAATAGGAAATTTGAACATCAGAATCTTTTGAAGAACAATACTATCTTCCACCAAGGAAGAAGCTCATTGGCTGCAAATGGGCGTACAAAGTCAAATACAAAGCTAATGGAGCACTTGACAAATACAAATCACAGTTGGACACTAAAGGATTCTTGCATAGAATATGAGGAGACCTTTGCTCCTACGACAAAAATGAGAACAATCCATCTTGTTGAAGCCATTGCAACACAATTTTACTGGAAAGTCCATCAAATGGATGTAAATAGTGCCTTCCACAATGGAGATTTGGAGGAAGAAGTATACATGACACAGCCTCAAGGCATCAAGTTGAAAGTAAAGATCATTAGGTATTGCAAACTACAAAAGGCTCTTTATGACCTAAAGCAAGCCCCTAGGGCATGGCACATAAAGATTGACAAGTATCTGGATGCATAGGGCTTTCAATAATGTCCTTCAAATCCAAGTTTATACGTCCAAAACACTAGTAGTGACATCATTTTTCTTGTCATCTATGTGGATAATATTATCATTACTAGTAGTCGGACAAATTTTCTTGACCAAATCAAATTGAATTGTTGTCAGGCTTTTGATATGACAAATTTAGGCCTTCTACATTATTGTCTATGACTATAAGTTTGGTAGACAAGTAGCAATATTTTCATTTCTCAATCTAAATATGCCAAAAGTTTGCTCAACAAGTTGAGAATGACAAATTCAAAAATCGTCTATGTGCCTATGGACAAAGGGTTGAGACTTTCAGCCAAATCAAACTCACTAATGGTCAATGAGTTGGCTTTAAGGAAACTAACAGGCAGCCTCATCTATCTTACAACCACTAGACCTGATCTAAGTGAGGTTGTGAGTTACACTTCTCCTTTCATGACAACCCCGAAGACAAAACATTAGGATGCATCAAAGCGAAAACTGAGATATATGAAAGGGACACGTGACTTTGTCATTCTATACAATAGAAGCAAAGATCCTCGGCTGATTGGTTTTACAGAACAAATTTTGTTTATGATAGGAAGTCTATTTTTGGGTGTGTTTTCAGTTCCTAGAATAGGTGCAGTCACATGGAACCAGTAAGAAGCAATAGGCAGTGGCTCTTTCCTTTGACAAAAGCAAAGTATCAAGGAATTTTTAAAGTAACATGTGAGGCAATATGGTTTCAAAGGATGCTTTTTGACATGAAAATGTCTCAAGCAGGGCCTTCGCCCTTGTTTTGTGACAAAGAATAGGTGCTAAAGCTTGCCGAAAATCTGGTCTTCCACGAGCATATAACACATGTGGAGCTTCATTGTCATTTCATACACCAACTAGCAAAAGATGGATCAATGATGTCGTAGTATGTTCCAACTGATAATCAGACTGTAGACATTCTTACCAAGTCTTTTAAGTCCAAAAAATTTGTAAAATTTCAGGACAAACGAGGTATAGATAGCAGAATGATCATTAAGGGAGGGTATTCAAGTAATATTATTATATTTAGCTTATAATGGTCATCCAAGTTGTTTATTTAGTTTTTAGTAACTCTTTTTTTAGGTCTTTAGTTCTCAATTGTTTCTATTATGGAAGGCTCTTTTGTAATCACCTATTTAAGGAGTATTCCACTCCTTTGTAATATATCACTTATCTTAATCATTTTAGATTCTAGATGACTTACAATACATGTAAAGATCTTGTATCATGTTATGATGTATTCCATGTCAGTTATATTATATTGCTTTAGTTATCATTATTTGGAGTAGGTATGCCTAATGTTTGGCTTGAAAGTGCAAGAAATTTATAGGTATCAGACCAACGGTTTGATGAGGGGAAGTTGACATGAATCCTACTTAGCCATCTCATCCTTCTTAATCTTTGTCAAATTTGTCTCAACCCGAATCTAGATCAATGGCAATTTTGCAATCCATGTGTTGTGAAATCTTGTAAAGTGTAATTGAATCATTATGTGAGTTTCAATCATCTTCTCACTTAAATTTACTTTAAAATATGTGTTACATGTTTGCAGCATATTTAATGCTTGAGTGGAAAAAGATCTATTGCATTACATTATTTCGGTTAGAAGAATATTATATAAATCTATCATTCATTGAAGTGAAATATTTAGCATAAATGAAATAATATTTTTAAAAATAAAAGGCAAAAAGAATAAATATATTAATAATAATCAGTAAAAATTATGTCATGTGAAAGTGTATATACAGAGAGGATGAAAAAAACCTCTGGAAAACATCCAACGCGAAGGGAAAGAGATCAAAATCGTCCAAAACACAACCAAAATACATAAGGTCGAGACAAAATGAATGCAAAGGAAATCCTCAATGCATATCATCACTTTAAAAGGGAACCGAAAGGAAATAAAACTTGAACAGCAAAAATTTTATATGCAAAAACTTGAGAGAAAGAAAACCCAAAATCCACAATTACACCACCGAGTTTTCCCCTATTTTTTCGATTGAACAAGGCAAGCATCAATAACTGGATTGAGACGAGGATGGTGTATGTGATTCACCATATTACTAGTTGAAAAATTAATTTAAATAAATTAGTCTCTATAGTTTAATTAAACAAATTTGATTGATTGAATTATTATTGAATCTGTATTGTTTATTTAAGCAGAAGGCAAGAGCCTGATTAATTTATATTAATATAGATTAAATATTTACATATATATGTATGATTTCCATACAAGAGGAGAATTACAAAATTTCTATGATAGCCATAACCAAAAATAGAAGTGTATGCATATCTTATAACAATCTATGCCAAAGATATAGGTCCAATAAGAAAACCCCTATCCAAAAAACCATATGACACTACTCTTCTAGTATATACTGTTATGAAATAAGAGCAAAGTAGTGATCTGTAACAAAATGGTATAGGACCACAATTAGACAAAAAGCATACCAAAAACTAATGATGTATCCACTTTATGCTGCTGAAAATCCTTCATTTGCAGCCAGAGATGTGCGGCAAAGTTTGTGAAGGCATTGTAACACATGATTTGTCAAGAAACTAGTGCTCTATAAACTTCAGTATCTTGTCACAGACCAAAACCCCTATTTGTTCCTTACAGGTTTTGATGGTTGCAAGAAACTCCTCTTTTACTTCATAAATTGCTAGCTTTAAAGCAATGTAAACACTTAGAAAACCAGATTTCTTGTACAAATCTGAATGGCTGAAGACATCACCAACTAGAACTTTACCTTTGTATAAATCACATTCTTTGGGAGCATCATGCAGCGTTAGGCCAGGGATAAGACTATCTTTTAACAAAATCTACTGCTAATTGAGCAACTTGTCCATATATTTGTGTAAGATCTATCGCATTAAATAAGAAAAAGGACACTACCTAAGATATGGACAGGAGCCTTGGAGAAGTGGTGTCAAGCATATATATATATCAACCGTTATATATTAATTTTTATCAACAAAATTATAATTATATATATTTAATTATAATTATATTTATTTGTTTATTTAATCTTATATTTTAACATTATTATCATTAAATTCCATTTCAGAGAAGGGGACATTACAATGTAAGAGAGTAGTTTGTTGATGGTGAATGTGTGACTATCTCAAAAAATGCAATCTCAGTACGAGGACCACATCTCACAAATACACCGTTGAATTTTTCTGAATTTTGGATATGTTGGTGATAAACAAATTTAGAAGAATCTCACTGGAGTGATTGGTGAGAAAGTGTCAGGCTCAAAAGTTATGATCAATTGTGTACGGGTCTATGCGAAATCTGGTAATGTGAAGAATTCTGGTAATGTTATAGAATGGCAACATCATTATGTGAATTTGCATGATATTTTCTATATGGGCTCACCTTACATTATGAAATACTTGAAATTTATAAAAGATAAGTATTCCATGTTTTATTAATGCACATAATTTTTTAAGTTTGTAATTCATGCTATACTATTGGTTAGTAAAATCTTGTATGCTTCTATCATTGGTATTTTCGGGAGAAAGTTTAGTGAGCTATTTGTAATCTCTCTCTGACATACCTTCAAGACGAAAGCACAAGAAAATTGCATACAAGGGAGAAAGAACTTAATGCTTGCAAACGAATTGATGATTGAGACCAGATGCAGAAGGAGTCTGACATTTCAAAAGAAGACAAGAGGTTGATACAAGAACTTGAGCTTTAAAGGGAGAAGATAGAGGATATGGTTAAATCAACTTTTGATAATCTTGGTCGTATTGATTCAGAGAGTCCATACTAAGATAGATTCTCCAGTGATCGAGAAACTATAACAGTCACAGGACTAGGAACCATGAATGCCTTTTGGGCCCTGTGTAAATCATGAGGAAGTGACGACTTCCAAAAGATTATCACTTGTATTTGTTAAAGTTATTGGAAGTTGATGATCTTATAATAACTTGATCTTCTATCATGATAGACATCTTATGATGGCTGAAACAGATCATGATAGATGATAGGAATGTTCCTATGGTAAGTATTATTGAGAGTACATGTGCACATTACCTATAGGACATTTTTTGAGTTATGGTGAATATCATGAGACTTGATATTCTTGGTCAAACCATATCTCTGATATCATATTGAGATGATATCTAAAATATTTTTTGAGTTATGGTGAATATCATGAGACTTGATATTCTTGGTCAGACCATATCTCTGATATCCTATTGAGGTGATATCTAAAATATTTTTTGAGTTATGGTGAATGTCACGAGACTTGATATTCTTGGTCAGACCATATCTTTGATATCATATTGAGGTGATATCTAAAATATTCGTTGAGTACCTGGTGGACATCATGAGACTTGATGTTGGTAGGCCAGTACTCTGAGTACATGGTGAATATCATGTGACTTGATATTTTGTGGCCATTACTCCTAATATCATGAGATGATATCTCTATAAACTCTAATATTACATTAAGGTAATATATCTTTTCACATTATTTTGAGTACTTGCCGAGTATCATGCGACTTGATGTTATGTGGCCAATACTCCGAATATCATGAGATGATATTCTTATGAAACAATGAGTTATGGTGAATATCATGCAACTTGATATTCCTAGTCAGACCATATCTCTGATATCACGGTAAATGATATCTTCTTATCCTAATCATGTGTTTAATCTTCCCTGGCTAAGGAGTGTTGATGTTTTGTAGCTTCAGTCGGATAAACACTATGAGTCAATACTAGTAAAGATATGTCAATACTCGAGATATTATATATATATATATATATATATATATATATATAATCATAATTGTCATTATATTAATTACATAATAATGAAGGGACATGTCTCTTCTTGGCTCATTCTCAATATAAATGCAAGAGATTGTTGCATTTGGAAAACACATACAATCAGACAGTGCTATTACATTTGCCACAATGCTAAAAATCTTAACAGACTGAATATTAATTAATTTAATTAAATGAATATAAAGTAATAATATATTATTATAAGGTCACTTTATTAAATATATTTCTCAAGTCAGCCCAACTTCTAGATGCCTCCTAGAGATCTTTAATAGAGGGATCTTGGTGATGTTTTGGACATGTTTGAATTTGATAAACAATTGGGAATTTCTGGAGACTAAAACCTTCAAGAGTTTGATAGTGTTAAGATTTCAGATTAATGCAAGGAAAAGAACAATCTATAGATGCCTTTTAAAATTGAAACAAAATACCATAGCAACAAGATGTAAGGATAGTACCCGATTTGTACTTCAACTATGCTGAAATCCAATGTGGATCTGCCTTCAATGAAACGATCTGATGCTGCAACCACAGGTCCGATTTCCAGCCCTAGGTAGGTGAAATTTGGTTCTTCAAGTATGCGAATTCAAGCTCTTGAATTCGCACTTCTAACCAAATCTGAATTGCCTCAATAAGATTGGATCAATATTAGCAATTGCTGGAGTAGAAGTCTGATCCAAGCTTCGCCTAAATAGATCCTCAATTCTGCCCTAGATCGCACTCCAATCTGCACAATTGCTGCTCCAAGATAAATTTGCTCCAAGCAGAATATTTTGTACATCTCTGATTCTAGAAGAAGAAATACATGTTATGTTTTTTACGATTTCTCTCCTAGAATTGATCAGCATATATATGTGTTTGATACTAATTTTGTCACCCTTCCAAGAGGGCCAACTTGGCCTAATTATGGGTCCTTAATTAATTAACACCATATATATTTAATTACTTGCATTTTATAATAATGTTATTATTATTATAAAATCACACAAGTTAGCAAGGATATAGTTAATAACTATTAATTATTTGTCCAATTTGATCTTAGCCGAAAGGCTATAATTATTAACACTCCCTCTTAGTCTTGAGGGTAAGATCAAACTATAGATCCCATCTATACCAGGACACACCCTTAACTATCATCCTTGATAGTGGAAACAAAAACATAAGCATCTCGGATACCCTATCCTGAGATGTCATAGATTCCATATCTATGAAGGTAGATCCTATCTACCACAAATCTATATGTATATTATAATTTGGCTCCATAACGTTATCCTTCCGATTTGTGGATTGATCAGGTCCACAAGAATATCAAGTCCATAATATTCATGATAACATTATATTACCAAATTCTCAAATTACAGTAACATCAAGTCCATGATGTTAACCAAGAGTCACCTTAACTCAATAGATATCAAATCCATGATATCAAGAGCATTGGTCTAACGAATATCAAGTCCATGATATTCACTAAAAGCTCAGAGCAATGGCCTTCAGACATCAAGTCCATGATGTCCACCATATGCTCAAGTGTGGATCCCTGATCCAAGAGATATCAAATCCATGATATCATCAAGCATTGGTCTAACGAATATCAAGTCCATGATGTCACCAATACTTAAATGTGGATCCCAGATCCAAGAAATATCAACTCTATGATATCCATAAAATATAAATGTGAACTGCCACAATCCACATACAAGCATAAATGAACTCATATATAACTTTACCGTAATGAATTATATAAAATATAAAAGAAATGTTAGTACAACAAACTCATATTTTCACCAAGCCAAGTTTATTAATGAAATGTTCAAGTTTGCCCCTTGTTAAAGGTTTGGTGAGAATATCTGCAGTTTGTTCATCAGTACATACATATTCCAATTGAATGGCCTTTCTTTCCACCATGTCCCTGACATAGTGATAAGGAATCTCAATATGTTTGGACCTATTATGGAACACAGGGTTGATGGCAAGTTTAATGCAACTGTTTATCACAATAAATAACAGTAGGTTCCATTGGTTGATTTAACCAAGAGAAGCTGCAATATACTCTGCTTTCATTGAACTCTGAGCAACGGAGTTTTGTTTCTTGGTAAACCAAGAAATCATAGCTGATCCCAAGCTAAAACAACATCCAAATGTACTCTTCCAGTCTGAAATAGATCCTGCCCAATCTGAATCTGTAAAGCCATGAAGATCCAGTTTTACATTCTTGTATAATAGACCATACTCAATGGTCCCACGAAGATATCTCAAAATATGCTCAGTTGAACTCATATGCAATTGTTTAGGTTCTACCATAAATTGACTTAGAACATTTACAGCATAACAAATATCAAGTCTAGTGTTAACTAGATACATAAGAGATCCAATGATCTGACAATATAAACTAGCATCTACTAACTCAGAACTAGCCATGGCTTCTCTTAACTTGAGAAGGTTGGTTTCCATAGGTGTGGACATTGGTTTACAATCCATCATATCAAACCTCTTTAAAATATCAACAATATATTTCCCTTGATTCACAATAATCCCAAGAGATTGTTGCCACACTTCTAAACCAAGAAAATAATGAAGAAGGCCTAAATCCTTAATTTCAAATTCCTTTGCAAGGTCTTGCTTGCAATTTTCTATAAGGTATTCTTCTCCTGTGATTTGCAGGTCATCTACATATAGCACTAATATCAACAAGTTTCCATCTCATATCTTGAAATAGAGATTAGGATCTGCATCGTTCTTTGAAAATCCCAGATTTTGAAGATAGCGATCAATCCTTTCAACCAAGCTTGAGGAGCTTGTTTGAGCCCATATAAAGCTTTCTTAAGCTTGCACACATAAGATTATTGATCCTTTGTAACAAATCCTTTAGGTTGCTCTATATATACTTCCTCTTCAATTTCTCCATTAAGAAATGCAATTTTAACATCCATTTGATGGATCTTCCAACCTTTGGAAGCTGCAATTGCAATTATTGCCCTAACTGAGGAATATCAAGCAACGGGAGCAAAGGTCTCCTCATAATCTATTCCTTCCTTTTGAGTGAACCCTCTGGCTACGAATCTGGCTTTATGTTTCTCAATACTACCATCCGCAGCATGTTTAATCTTGAATATCCATTTTGATGATACCACGGATTTGTTCTTGGGTCTAGGAACAATATCCCATACATCATTCTTCATTATGGATCCATATTCTTCTTACATTGCATCTCTCCAAGCCTGAATTTTAAGTGCTTCACAAACAGAAGAAGATTCGGAATCTATAATCTCACTCATAAATGCAACATAGTTAGAATATTTCTTAGGTCTTTTACTTTCCCTGAAAGTTCCAGCCGAAGCTACAAAGTTGTTTGCATCTTCCAACATTTTGGTAGCCCATAATGGTCTTTTCTTATAGATGGAAGTGCTAGGTTCACTTACTGGATTTTGCTAAATAACATCATGATACTCTCTGATTCTCAAGAGGGTTGGATTGAAATAATTCATCACATGCTATATCTTTAGAGGTAGAGAATACAAGGTCTTTTTCAAATATGACATCTCTACTCAACTCAATATGTCTTTGCCCTGGAACATAGATCCTATATGCCTTGGTAGATTTACTATATCCCACAAATATTCCCTTCTTTCCTGAGGGTTCCAATTTTGTTCTCTTTTTTTTTGGAACATGAAAATATACAGGACAACCAAATATCCTAAGATGACTCACATCAGGGTTGTTTCCACTAAACGCCTCTTCGAGAGTTTTATTGTTTAATGTTGAATGAGGACATATATTTTGAATGTAAACCGCAGTGTTGGATGCCTCGGCCCATAGTGAAGTATGAAGATTTTGATCATGGAACATAGCCCTTGTTACTTCAATTATGGTTCTATTCTTCCTTTCAGCTATTCCATTTTGTTGAGGGTTGTAAGGAACAGTGAACTCCCTCTTAATCCCTAATTCTATACAATAGGTGCTAAAGGTTTCAAAAATGTATTCTCCACCATTATCCATTCTAAGAATCTTTACCCTCTTGTTTGTAAGATTCTCTATTAAAGCTTTGAACTCTTTGAATTTGTTGAGAACATCAACGGATACCTTGTTCTTAAGAAAATATATCCAAGTCTTTCTAGACCATCTACAAAGATGATGTAATAAAGATATCCACGAATAGATGGTACCGACATGGGTTCACAAAGATTGGAATGAACTATTTCCAATATTTCCTTAGTCTTGCTTTCACTACTAGGGAAAGAGGATTTGATATTTTTCCCTAATGTACATCCTTTGCATACTCCTTCATGTCTAGGAGATAAATGAGGGAAGCCTACTACAATTTTATCCATAGAAGATAATGTTTGGAAATTTAGATGCCCTAACCTTCTATGCCATAAATCACTTGAGTTAATTATTTCAACCATTAAGGCTTGAGATGAAATCCTATCAAGTCTATAAAGACACTCGTGTCTTAGTCTTATGGTGTATGCTTGTTTCAATGTTGAATTTTTTGTCCAAGCCAAGACTTTCCCATCCATAAATACAATCTTATAACCCTTATCCTCAAGTGTTGATATTGAAACTAGGTTTCTCTTTATGGCCGGAACATATAGGACTCAAGATAGCTGCAAGGATATGTCGGATTTCATTTGAATGTTGCAATTCCCAAAACCCATAATTGGATATGAGGTGTCATCTCCTATGGTAACTTCTTCCTTAATGTTTTCTGAAAATGAATCAAAGTTTTCCCGGAACCCAGTGATATGCCTTGAAGCTCCACTATCAATAACCCAAGAGTATTTATTTGAGGTTTGGGTAGACAAGGCTGAATATAGGGCTGGGTACTCCATGTTTCAATTCTTAAAAGTTTGAGACTGTTTTTCCTAATAATCTGAATATGATCTTTAGCTCTACCTACGCTCTGATACCATGTTAAGATTTCAGATTAATGCAAGGAAAAGAACAATCTATAGATGCCTTTTAAAATTGAAACAAAATAACATAGGAACAAGATGGAAGGATAGTACCCGATTTGTACTTCAACTATGCTGAAATCCAATGTGGATCTGCCTTCAATGAAACGATCTGATGCTGCAACCACAGGTCCGACTTCCAGCCCTAGGTAGGTGAAATTTGGTTCTCTAAGTATGCGAATTCAAGCTCTTGAATTTGCACTTCTAACCAGATCTGAATTGCCTCAATAAGATTGGATCGATATTAGCAATGGCTGGAGTAGAAGTCTGATCCAAGCTTCGCCTAAATAGATCCTCAATTCTGCCCTAGATCGCACTCCAATCTGCACAATTGCTGCTCCAAGATAAATTTGCTCCAAGCAGAATATTTTGTATATCTCTGATTCTAGGAGAAGAAATACATGTTATGTTTTTGATGATTTCTCTCCTAGAATCGATCAGCATATATATGTGTTTGATATTAATTTTTTCACCATTCCAAGAGGGCCGACTTGGCCTAATTATGGGCCCTTAATTAATTAACACCATATATATTTAATTACTTGCATTTTATAATAATATTATTATTATCATAAAATCGCACAAGTTAGCAAGGGTATAATTAATAACTATTAATTATTTGTCCAATTTGATCTTAGCCGAAAGGCTATAATTATTAACAGATAGGAGAGCTGGATGAAAACATAGTTCTTCCAAAGGGGTGGATTTGCGATGGGGTCTACATATGTGCCAAATTTGCATTAATAGATTCATTTACCATTTGAGGCAATTGCAATTATATTAAAGGATTGTACAATTGCAAATGGAAGGCATTTAAGTGTCGCTCGTGTTTGGATGTGAGAAGCTATTAATGAAGAAGCCGACATAACAAAGGGCGGACCATATTAATATTGGCAATAATAAATGTATAGCCTGAGCAGATAAATATTGGCAGAATTCTTATCATCTGCAGGAATCAAGTTAAGGAGGACAAGTAATTCATGTTATTGTGATTGTGATTAAGTCAATATTTAGTATTGACAGGTCTTCTATTAGCAGAATATTATAATCTGAGAATTTAATCAATCATCTGAAGATGGGCATCATACAAAGGCTACGATTTACATTTGTGCAGCTATAAAGTATTAATTCTAAAGTGAATTAAATCAGAGCTTACAAATCACATATGCTTAGGCCTGCCGCCAAGAACATTGGAGAAGAGCATAGTCAGAAAGTAACTGGATTGTTGGGGTCGTGAGTCTCTGCTTGACTATGTTTTTATCCTGCGGATAAAATCGGTGATATCGGCAAAGACAAACAGTAATTCCTGTTGCAGAAGAATTGTGAGCATCCTGAAGCGGTTGTTTGGATTACTGTTATTACTATCTTGCAGTAATATCTGCAATAATTCAGATACATGGGCAGAGGGTGAGTCCTTAAGTGTTCTATGAGCCTATACAGTTCCGAACAATTTGCAGATTCAGAGGAACAGACCAATTTTAAGTCTAAGGAGAAGTTTGCGCCTTCAAACGCAAACCTTCTCTATCTTTTATCGCATCAAATAGTTCTTCCGATGCAGGGGCAACATGGAATGCATAGGGCCATCTTTGGTTTTAGGTTGTTTTGGATGTGTTTTGATCCAATAAGGTCATTTAAGACGACTTGGGATCATTTTGATCCATTTTAGCATGTTTCAATAACAAGTTGTCCAAAGATGTAAATGTTGCAAAAGTTGTCATGTCAAAGTTGTCAATGTTGTAAAACGTTGTCAAGATAAAGTTGTAAAAGTTGCATTTTTTGTTATGGGCACTTGGTGGTCGGCGAGACAGTAGGAAATGGTTGCAAATGAATAAATATGTCATTCCAAACTTGAATGCCAGGGTTGGAGAAGGATGGAATAAAAGAAAACTCATTTTTACACGTTCCAACTTGCATTTTCTGTGTTACAGGCTACAAAAACCTTTGGTACGGCGTTGTACGGATTGGTACAGCCTGAAAACCAATTGGATAAGTTGAAGGAACCTTTCCTCTTTCAGATACTTTTTGTTTCATGAATTTTCATTCTGTTGTCGAAGTTATGACCATTTTAGTGTTAATTGAAGATTTTTTACTGTGAAACAGCAAGAAACTTGCTTGGTACAGTTTTGTATGACCTAATATGGTCGAGGGCAGGCATGAGGACCATGAAGCTATGAAATATAAAACTTTTGGTTTTTGTTTGGAGTCATTTCATTAAGTTTTGCATAAGTTATTGCATTTTTAGTAAAAACAGTCCAGAACCCTGCCTAGGGTTTCTAGTCGATGTGTTTATTGCATAACTTGCCTTGCCATCACTAGAAAACCAGGAAATTTAGTGTGGAGGTCTATGCCAATATGAACTACAATCCCTCAAAGTCTCACAGCGCTATGTGGTGTCTCTCATGAGTTATGGTTGACAGTCCCAAGAAGACAGGGTGTGACAGTGTACAAAGAGGTTGTGTTAAATTATGACAGTGTACAGTAGTGCATGTTTTGAATTGAATGCTCAAGGAACTCACCCCAAGGATACTGTGAGAAGTCTTCCAAGTCAGTGGTTGAGTGTTCAAAACAAACTTGTATTTGTATGGCCTTTAGACTAAGGTTTGTCTTCCCTTGATTGAACAAAGCAAGAAATGTGGTGCCATTGAACTATTGCATTGTTGCAGGTTATTATAAAGGAGTTGTCTATGTTAATTGATGTTGTATAACAAGATTTTCAATATTATTTTTCATCCATAATACTTGTGTACAACAGGCTACTACTGCAATATACTTGGCCTCTGCTATGGATAAAGAATCTAAAGCTTTTTTCTTACCGGGATACTAGACTATTCCTAAGAAAAAATGCTCCACCACTTGTGCTCTTTCTATCATCAATATTACCAGCCCAATCCGCATCTGTGTATGTTGTGAGAGTAAGATCTTCTCCTCTTGGGTACCATAAACCTAGGTACATATAACCTTTTAGATTCTTAAGTATCCTCTTAACTGCATGAACATGAGCATCTTTTGGTGTTTCTTGAAATCGTGCCACCAATCCAACTGCTTGCATGATGTCAGGCCTTGTGGCTATCACATATAAGAGACTTTCAATCATAGATCTATATTGAGTTGATTTGCTTCAAGAGATTCATCATTTTTGCTGAGCTTGCAACCTATGACCATTGGAGTGTTGACTAGATTACAACCTTCCATTCCAAATTTAGTCAACATTTCTCTAATATATTTAGTTTGAGATATGAATATGCCTTCATTTGATTGTGAAATTTGTAATCCAAGGAAGGATAACTCCCCGAGCATTAACATTTTGAACTCTTTTTGCATATTTAAAGAAAATTATTCACACATCCTTTCCATACATCCACCAAAAATGATGTCATCCACATATACTACCACAACTAATAGAGTGCTTTCTTGAGTTTGCACACTTGGTCTTTCTTTTCTGATAATATAAATCCCTTAGGTTGTTCAATATACACCTCTTCTTCCAAGTCTCCATTTAGGAAAGCTGATTTCACATCCATTTAGTAGACTTTGAACTTCTTGTAACTTGAAAATGCTAGAAACATCCTAATTGCTTCCAACTTTGCAACTAGGGTAAATGTCTCTTCAAAATATACTCCACTTGAGAAAGCCTTTGCAAACAAGTCTTGCTTTGTTCCTTGTGATCTCTCCATTTGCATTCACCTTGTTTCAAAATACCCACTTGGTTCAAATAACATTTTTATCTTTGGGTCTTGGAACAATTTCCCAAGTGTTATTCTTTTCAATTTGGTCCAACTCTTCCTCCATTGCTTTTACCCAAAATTTGTCTTCACTTGCTTCATTAAAGATCTTTGGTTCTATCTTGGATAGAAAGCAAAAATGTGCATGCTCTGTAGTATTGGCAAGTCTTCTCCTCATTTGAATTTTTGTGTTTAGGTTTCCAACGACCAAGTCTTCTGGATGATTTCTTAAAACAAATTTAATGAAGTCTGTTTGCCTGCTAGGGTAAACTTAATATTGCATAGACATAGAACAAGAAATATAATAAATACAGGATATATCAGAGAACAATAGATGCTTTCATTAATTATTCAAGATTGGCAAGTCCATTTAGAACATAAGGATAATACAATAACATCTTTTGTGTCCATCCTCCGAGAGGGTATATAAACTACCCGAAGGGCCACGACCGAAAAGTCATGACGCAACTGTCTAACCTCTCGATCACTAACGACCGAGGCTAACATAATACTTTATTAACATAATAACCCGTACATACACTTATCCCGACAACATCATCCCCCCCAAAAAACAAAGTCATCTCCGACAACTTCACAACAAAAGGGAGATGAAATACACTACATAGAATAAGAAAATCACTAAAAAGAAGGGGCAGAGGGGCGTCCCTGAAAAAAACTAAAGTGCCACCCTCCCCATCAATGTTGCTTCCAGTAGGTCTTTTTCCGTCACATCACATTCCTCCCGTGCCTGACCAACCCTGTCTCCAAAACACACTTTTCAACTGTAGCCTCCGCTAACTCTTGTTCAAACAATACTGTCTCCCGAGCCAATCTAACCACGATAGCCATCCGTGCCACCTTCTCCACTACCAACTCCTAGGTACGCTAAGCCAAGTGTCACTCTACTGCCTCCAACTCGGTGGTCAACTCCTCCCGAGCTCTCGATGCATCCACCAAGACAGCCTCACATCCAGCCAACACCTACTCTGAGTGCCTCAAAGCGTAGTACCCCTCTCGAAAGGCTTGCTCCAGTGCTCTCTCCACCTCCGGCATGCAGACAATCCATGCCTGCAACACCTCCGGGTCTCATCAACTGGTCACACTTCCCAAAGGCCGATAATTGAATAATTTCCTCCTGCCATTTTCGATGCCCCAACCCACACAGAACTCCATGGAACACACCATTTTTGTGATTTTCTTCCGATCACATACTCTGTCTGTCAACCGCTTATGTTTTCTACACGACCTGCTTATGTCCTTCCCTTCGGTACCATACGTTATTCAATAGGAACTGTTTTTATTTGTCGTTTTTTTTTACAGAACCTTCCTCTTGCTACTGCCACTCCTTGTCGTCAATAATTGTTTCTCTTCCTTTTAGCCGTACCAACTGTGTCATCCTGTCGTACGGTATTGTTCTACTTACTGTGTACTACTCACCTATTTTTGTTTCCACTGCCGTACGAAATGCATTCACAATACCTTTGGTTTTTCCTCTTCCTATGACCGTACAGAAGCCTTTCTTCAATAAAAATGGTCTTCAGCACACGCGTTTTCCTTTGCCCTCTTTTTCTGCCATACGAGCGTGTGGATGCACTTAAGTAACTTGCATTTTCCTTTTCGTCTCTTGTTGTACAGTTGTCTATTTCCGCGACCCTACAGTCCACACAGATGTTCCTTCTATTCGGTAATTCCTTTCCACGCGTGAGCTTTATAATTCCTGTCGTACGGTCTCTTTATTCCCTATCGTATAGCCACTTTATTTCCTACCTTGTGGCACGTGCGATATTTCCTCTTTACTTCTTGCCGTACAGAACTCTTTGCTTATCCATGTCGTGGTCGTACGGTCTGTACGAAAGTGTTTTCTTGCTGTGCAACCCGTCACCTCATTTGTCGTACGATGGTATGAAGGTTTTAATCGGCACCTTATGCCCTTTGTCGTACGGTGACCAAACCATACGGTTATTAAATGTCCTACGGTCATGTCACCGTACAGTGTTTTCAATACCCTACGTTTTTTTGCCATACGACCATCGTCGGTGCTCTCTTTTTTCTTTTTTTTTTTTAATTTTTTTTTTCATGATCTTTCTGATGCTTCTATGGTCGCCCGTACGAACGGATCTCAGGTCGCCTACCTGACCTATGAAGTCCCTTTCCATCCTCCGGCTCTCAAGTCGCCTGTTTGACCTCGCTAGTCCCTTTCCATCCTCTCGGGTGCTCTGTCCCTGCTCTCGGGTCCATCCTCTTTGAGTAAGGTTTCAATTTGGAGCTATTAATGGAATCATGCATCTCCAATCCGTCGAGAGTCCACAACTTGTTAGCCCTGTCGTAGCTACTAACTTCCCGAAATTTTCCTCGCTTAATCTCATAGTCCAGTCGTTCCCTCAAGCTTTCCCTATAGCCGAGTTTGTTTTCAATGGTGATCCAAAGGCTTGGAACCATAAATTCTACAAGGACCACGATCTCTTGCCGGTACATAAGAAGGAGAATAAATATTTTGAAGGTTGTGGTCTTCCACACAAGATTCCAATCGTCACAAACAAGAATGATCTTAGATTTCTCTTCCTTGCCCAGATTCATCGGTTTGACAAACGACTCCTTATACCTCAATGAGTTTTGCTCATCAAATTTATGCATCTGGATTTTTCTTACTTTCGCATCCCCTTCGTTGTACTCATTGTACTTGGAGGGAAAAAATTCTGGCTCTTCCTCGATCTCTAGTATATTACAGGATGGCGAAATTAATTCATAGTCGCCTATCTGCCAGTGGAATAGGTCATCCATGGAGTCTGTATCATCCTCCAGTTTCAGTATCCCTTCCGCGTTGGGCTCCATACTTCCTTCCCCTTCGCCTATTCCGTCGTCTGATTCCAAATCGAAAGAGGATGCCATTTCTTCTCCGACCATCTGCGTTGTGAGATCTACCACAAACTTTCTTCCCCCCTTCTCAAATGATAGAATGTTCCTTTTACAGTTATGATTAGCTCTGGCAGTCACGAGTCACCCCCTCCCTAGGATGGCATCGTACCCCTTCTGCTTCAGAGGGATTACCACAAAGTCCAAGATGAACGGTTGGGTCCTGATAGTTACCTGTTGTGCCAACAAGGTTTCGAGGGGCTTGATGTCATGTTGGTCGGCCCCTAGTAGGTTGAAGGTTGGCGGCCACAGTGTTGGTTTCCCCAAGCTCTTCCAAGTTTCCTCCACTAGGACGTTCACTCCAGAGCCGTCGTCAACGATCGTGTTAGTGAGGATGGTACCCAAGATACCCATCTCCACTACCGTAGGGTTCCGCCCACTATTTATTGACAACGTCATGGGGTCGACTGCGAAGCCACTAGGAACCTCAGTCTGTTCAAATGCACTCTTCGGCACATTTTGTCCTAAGAATAGGGTCGTTTTCAGATGCGGCATTGTTTCCAGTAGGTCCTTGACCTTGACCGGTATCTCCAGTTGCATCATCTGCCTTAAGATATTTTGCTCTGCCATGGCTCAGTTGGAAGTGCCGGTGTCTATTGAGTCCCTTCGGTCCTGCATTCCCTTCTCGATCTTGGCCTTCGCCTCGAGCACCCTTTGTTTTTCCGTCCGAGGGTCAAGATATGTGGCCTTCTTCGTTTGTGAGCGCGTGATTGCCAAAATCTTCTCAATGCCCCCTCGTTCCATGTCAAGGATGTTGCAGTCGAGCTTCGGACAGTTAACTTCCTCATGGTCCCCCGGTCCGCACCACCGACACAATTTTTATGGAGCAAGAGCCTCATTCTGGCAATCCCGAGCAAAATGTCCCCATTGATTACAGTTTCTACACTATATCATAGATCTCTCCTTGGTATCATATTGGATCCGATGCCATTTGTTATTGTTCTCATTATTTCCTCTACCTCCCCATTGGTTATTTTTGTAACCGCCGGATGATGCAGCATTTTGTTGGCCGTTGGTTCCTGATGTGGAGGGTTGCTCTTGGGTGAAGAGCAATTGTTGATTCCTGGTCCTCAGATTGTAGGGACATTCTTTGGTGGAATGTCCCGCAATCTGGCAGATGTCGCAAAAGGCTTTCTTGGGACAAGAACCCTTTGTGTGTCCCGCTTCTTTGCAGTCTGTGCACCACACGACGTCTTCCTCAGTTTTGCTTGAGCTTCCCTTTGTGGCCTTAAGTTCTTTCATCATTCTCTCCAGATCCTTTTGTAGGGCAAGCACTTTCTTACTAGATTCTCCCTCGCTATTGTCCGCCTCCGATTCATCATCCAAAGACTTAGTTTTCTTGGAGGTCTTGCATTCACTCTCCAAGTCCATCGCCTGATTGTATGCATTGATGTACGACGTGGGTGGCACGATCTTCATTTTCTTCCGGAGGGAAGTTTTTAGTCCTTCCACGAACCACCGTTTCTTGAGTTCATCCGTCGGGGCTGATTCCATCTTCCCGATGAGTTCTTTCAGTCGCCGCCCATAGGCGCGGATAGACTCACTCTTCGTTTGCTTTGTGTTGTAAATTTCAATT
This sequence comes from Chamaecyparis obtusa, assembly GCA_027943335.1. Taxonomy (NCBI): domain Eukaryota; kingdom Viridiplantae; phylum Streptophyta; class Pinopsida; order Cupressales; family Cupressaceae; genus Chamaecyparis; species Chamaecyparis obtusa. The sequence goes on along the minus strand of BSBK01007029.1, from coordinate 1,204,222 downwards.
AGAATCTCATTGTCGTCCCTTAGCAACTAAAATTCCGTCTGGAAGGCTTTTTTCACATTGTCCCCTGACGTCAAGCCTGCTTTATCTACATCTCAATGCTAGTCTATGGCTCCTTCCCTTAAGGTGGCAGGGAATTGTTTGATCCATTCATCCTGGACCGTAACCCCGTTGGCAATCCATATAGTTTCACAAGTTCGGCAGTGCCGAACAGGATCCTCCTTTGCCTAGCCCGTGAACTTGGGCAATTTTTGTTTACTCGCGGCCATGGTTACTTGGTGTCTCCGCGATGGATTCGGTGCTCCGGCACCGCCTGTGCCAGCACTCGTACCCGCACTCCCTTGATTAGTGTGTGCAGTATTAACTAGTGGCACTTGCCCCTATGGCACTTGCGTAACTGGTGGTACCGTATAGTGTGGAGTTGTTGGCTCCAACAGAGGGTTCGCCTGTGCGTTAGTAGCACCTTCGGTCATACCGTCTCCTCCTTGGGCTTCGTTCTCCGCACCTGGTGTACGGGTCAAATCCTCAAACCGATCTCTCTCTTCATGAAGCAAAACCTTCCTCAGCCGTGTTTCCGCAAGTAGTTCCTCCCTACTGCGCACTCTCTCCAATGCTCCAGCAAAGTGAATTGTTCCTCGTCGGCCTGTGCACCTTCTGTACCACTTCCGAGGCCCCCTTCGGGCAACCCTCCGGCAAGCTGGCCCTGGGCAAGTTGTCTCAGCCTATGTCGGCGTTCACGTTGTTGTGCAGAAATCAAAGCCCTCTGTGCGGCCTCACCGTCATCATCTCGTGCCTTTTTATTTCTATCTTTATTTAAAAGATTGGGCATAAATAATTTCCTCACTTCTCCACAGGCAATAATCAACACATCATTTAAAACACACTTTTATCCATAGTGGTCGTACGCCATCCAATCCTTCCCTTCCCAAGTACGTCTAGGCAACGGCGCCAGATGTTTGCCCGCTGGGGTAAACTTAATATTGCATAGACATAGAGCAGGAAATATAATAAATACAAGATATATCAGAGAACAATAGATGCTTTCATTAATTATTCCAGACTGGCAAGTCCATTTACAACATAAGGATAATACAATAATATATTTTGTGTCCATCCTCCGAGAGGGTATATAAACTACCCTAAGGACCCCAACCGAAACGTCGTGACACAACTGTCTAACCTCTCGGTCACTAACGACCGAGGCTAACATAATACTTTATTAACATAATAACCCGTACATACACTTATCCCGACAACAAAGTTTTTGATGATGCATTTGAAGGAGGTTTGGATGTTGCATTTGAAGGTGTTTTTGAACTTACTTGTTCTGGTTCTTCATCCTCGTCTTCTTCTTTTGAATCTTTTTCTGCTTTTGAATCTTCTTCTTTGCACATATTTTGCATTTCAGAATCTTCTACAACTTATTTAAATTGTTTTCCTTCATCAATCTTTACATTTGCACTCTCAGCTATTTTGTCAAGTCTTTTGTTGTAACATTTATATGCTTTACTTCTTATGTACTACCATGTCGATGATTTGTAGCATCAGTCAAATTAATCACAATTGATTAAGTTAATAATGTAACTATATATATAATTGTATATAATATATATATATATATATATATATATTTAATATTTTGAGAATTTAAATATTTACATTATTTAATAATAATATGATATTAATATGTTAATACATTAGATGAGAAATTATATATATATATATATATATATATATATATATATATATATATATATAATTATTGTTATTATTAACATATTTAATATTTTCCATACACTAATAGATTTGTATTATTACTGATATAATTACCGATTATTATCGGTTCTATTTAACATATATCAATACCGATTTATATCGGTCAAACCTTTTATATACCGCATGAGTATCGGTTATGATAAGTTATAATCATTGTACATGTTACTAATGACCATGATTAATCACAGCCGATAATGTATCAACTGCAATGAACACAGTCATTAGTGATTGTGTTTATCACTGCCGTCAACCATTGCCACCGCACACAGTTGGTATTTAATCGCTGTTTATATGTGTCGACCCTTGTATTATTATTATTATTAAGATGTTATTCGATCATTATCGAATCAGTCAATGATATATATTAATAGTTAACAAGAGACATAATGTATAGACATGAATATAGTTCATGTAGAGATATGTCCCTTCAGGATACATACATTATATATATACTCATTGAATGTGTATCTTGGAAAGTACAGAAAATCTACAAGTATTATTATAAGTTGCAGCAGAGATATATATCATATTATCCCAAGTGAAAACATTACATTATATATCTAGGAAATAGAACTAAAATTAAAATCTGATCTGTAAATTTAACATGGTATCAAAGCCAAGCTCCTTCTATAAAGCATAACCATTTGAAGGGAGATCCGATCAGATTAAAGGTTGTCTTAGCGTATAGAATCTTTGATATTTGAGACAGGTCATGTAAGGGATTCTAGTGATGTTCAAGAACAGCGACATCATTCTGTGTATTTGCATCATATTTTCTATATGGGCTCACCTTACAGAATGAAATACTTGAAATTTATAAAAGATAAGTATTCAATGTTTTATTAAAGCACAAAATTCTTGAGTTTGTAATTCATGCTCTACTATTGGTTAGTAAAATCTCGTATGCTTCTATCATCAGTATTTCCGGTCGAGATAGTTTAGCGAGCTATTTGTAATCTCTTTAACATACCTTCAGGATGGAAGCACGAGGAAATTGCATTCAAGGGAGAAAGAACTTGATGCTTGCAAACAAATTGATGATTGAGACCAAATGCAGAGTCTGAAATTTCATAAGAAGACAAGAGGTTGATACAAGAACTTGAGCTTCAGAGGGTGCAGATAAAGGATATGGCTCAATCGGCTTTTGATAATCTCGGTTGTATTGATTCAGAGGGAGTAGTCCATGTTGAGATAGATTCTCCCATGATCAAACAAACTATAACAGTCAAAGGACTATGAATCATAAATGCTATTGGGCCTTGTGTAAATCATGAGGAAGTGAAGAATTCCAAATGATTATGACTTGTATTTGTTAAAGTTATTGGAAGGTGACGATCTTACAATAACTTGATCTTCTATTATGATTGACATCTTGGGATGGCTGAAACAGATGATAATAGATGATATCTTGCATGGTGAATTGAGTTCCTTAAACAGACCATGGCCTTCTATTGTGATAGACATCTTGTGATGGCTGAAACAGCTCATGATAGATGATAAATATTCCTATGGTAAGTATTATTGAGGATACATGTGCACATTACCTATAGGATATTTTTAGTTATGGTGACTATGATGAGACTCGATATTCTTGGTCAGACCATATCTCTGATATCATAGTGAGGTGATATCTAAAACATTTTTTGAGTTATGGTGAATATCATGAAACTTGATATTCTTGGTCAGACCATATCTCTGATATCATATTGAGGTGATATCTAAAACATTTTTTGAGTTATGGTGAATATCATGAGACTTTATATTCTTGGTCAGACCATATCTTTGATATCATATTGAGGAGATATCTAAAACATTTTTTGAGTTATGGTGAATATCATGAGACTTGATATTCTTGGTCAGAACATATCTCTGATATCATATTGAGGTGATATCTAAAACAATTTTTGAGTTATGGTGAATATCATGAGACTTGATATTCTTAGTTAGACCATTCTCTGATATCATATTGAGGTGATATCTAAAACATTTTTTGAGTTATGGTAAATATATTGACTTTATATTCTTTGTCAAACCATATCTCTGATATCATATTGAGGTGATATCTAAAACATTTTCTAAGTTATGGTGAATATCATGAGACTTGATATTTCTATTCAGACCATATCTCTGATATCACGATGATGTAATACCCTAATGAACTTTCACAATTAACTTTGTGTTGCTCTCTTGGATTGATCTATTTATCCTCCCTAGCTAAGAGGGAGTGTTGATGATTTGTAGCTTCAGTCGGATCAATCACAATTAATTAAGTTAATAATGTAACTATATATATAATTGTATATATATATATATATTGAGAATTTAAATATTTACATTATTTAAAAATAATATGATATTAATATGTTAATACATTATATGAGAAATTATATATATATATATATATATATATATATATATATATATATAATTATTGCTATTATTAACATATTTAATCTTTTCCATATACTAATAGATTCATATTATTACTGATATAATTACCGATTATTATCGGTTCTCTTTAACATATATCAATAATTTATATCAGTCAAACCTTTTATATACTGCAAGAGTATCAATTATGATAAGTTATAATCATTGTAAATGTTACTAATGACCATGATGAACATAGTCATTAGTGACTCTGTTTATCACAGACAATAATGTTATCGATTGTGATGAACACAGTCATTAGTGACTGTGTTTATCACTGTCGTCAACCATTGCCACAGCACATAGTTGGTATAAATACCGTCACTATTTATATATGTGTCGACCCTTGTATTATTATTATTAAGATGTTATTCGATCATTATCGAATCAGTCAATGATATATATTAATAGTTAACAAGAGACATAACGTAAAGACATGAACATAGTTCATGTAGAGATATATCCCTTTGGGAGACATGTCCCTTTACATTATATATATACTCATTGAATGTGTAACTTGGAAAGTACAGAAAATATACAAGTATTATTACAAGTTGCAGCAGAGATATATATCATAATATCCCAAGTGAAAACATTACATTATATATCTCGGAAATAGAACTAAAATTAAAATCTGATCTGTAAATTTAACATACCCAAGAAAAATTCCTTTATCTGCTCTAGCATCAAACTTGCCTAAGTCTTCTTCATCTCTTCTAATGTAACATATGCTTCCAAAAACCCTGAAGTGTTTGACTGTTGCAGGTCTTCCTTTCCATAGTTCGTAGGGTGTTTTCTCATCATTCACCCTAATTTGTGCTCTATTCAAAATGTAGACTGCTGTATGGACTGCATCTTTCCAAAATGTGTCTGTTATCTTTGATTCGTTTAGCATTGCCCAAGCCATTTCTTGAACCGTTCTGTTTTTCCTTTCTACAAACCCATTTTGTTGGGGTGTTCTTGTTACAGAGTATTGTCTTCTTATTCCATTCTTTTCACAAAATTCTTCAAATTCATGGGAGGTGAATTCTCCTCCTCTATTTGTTCTAAGGCATTTGATTTTGGCACCTATTTCATTTTCTACCAATTAGTTAAAGATCTTGAGCTTGTCAAAAGCTTCAGACTATTCTTTAAGGAAGGTAACCCAAGTCATCCTTGAGTAGTCATCAATTAACAACATGAAATATCTTTCTCCTTGTAGGCCCTTTGTTCTAATTGATCCACAAAGGTCTGAATGTACGAGTTCAAGTGGCTTTGATGTGGAATGCTCTTAAGTTTTGAAAGTACTTCTTGTTTTCTTCCCAAGTTGGCATTGTTTGCAAGTGGTGTTTTTAGGCTTTGATAGTTTTGGTATATCTCTTACAGCTTTTTTATGACTGATTTTGACTAAATTGTCAAAGTTTAGATGCCCTAATCTCTTATGCCGCAGCCAATTCTCATCCTCTTGTACCAAGTAGCAACTTTCATTATTGATTTCTTTCAAAATGTAAAGATTATTGGCTGTCCTATAAGCATCTGCAATCAGCTTTCCATCCTTTTTTATTTCACAACCTTTAGGAAGAAAGGTTACAGTATGCCCTTGATCACATAGTTGACTTACACTTAACAAATTCTGTTTTAACCCCTTTACATAAAGAACATCTTTAGTTTTAGTTTTCCCATTATCTAAGCTAAGAGTTCCATTTCTTTTTATTTCTCTTTTTGAGTTATCTCCAAATCTTACTGTTCCTTCATCTGCTGGTTCAATGACGGTGAATTTGCTTTTATCCCCTATTGTGCCTTGAGCAACCACCATCCACGTACAATCTATCCTTTTTGTTTTGTGCATGAAAAGCTGTTTGGACAAACATAGATTCCTCCATTTCCTTTTCTCCTCCTTTTTCTTTCAAACTTTGGATGTTTCATTTTTCTTGTTTTGAATTGGAGGATTTTTAAAAATTGTTCTATAAAAATGGGTTGTATGTCCAAAGTTATTACATTTATAACATATAACATCAAAGTCCATTAATGGAGCAAAGGAATTATAGCATCTCTTAGTGAAGTTAAGCACATTCCTTATTTTGCTTCTACAATTTGATGCTTTGCGGCCAAACTTGTTACATGAAGAACAATATCCATTAAAAGAATAAAAATACCTAGTGGTGGATTGCTTTTTATAATAAGGCCTTCTCCAACTACCTTCATTTACCTTCTTTGGTGGAACCATTTCTTTGGAACTTATTGCTTTCTCCGATTGACTTTCAATAAAGTCAGCATTGGTTTTATCAGGTAGAGGTTTTTGGAAATTTATAAGTTCATTCAATTTGTTGGTGCTTTCATTGAATTTTAGACATTACTCCCTTGTTTTCTCTAATTCTTTTCTCAACAAGAGAATCTCCTACTCTAATTTGTCATAGTCCACTTCTTTTATATCTAGTTTTCTATTTATCTCATTCTCAACTTGTTTGGATTCTACTAGTTGAGCCCTTTAAGTCTTCAACAATCTTGTTTAATCACTCTAGGGTCTCTAAATTCTCTTTTGCTTCCATCTTGCACTTAGTAATTTTCTTTTTCAATTTCTCATTCTCCTTGTATGCATAATGGAGCTCTTGTTCAAGATCTACATCCCCTTCTTCATTGCATGCTTCGTTGACATCTTCTTTCTCATGTTTAACATTTCTATCCTCCATGGCCATGAAGAGTATTTCTTCTTCATCATCGCTTTGGCATTCATCACTGCTTTCGTCTAACGAACCGCTAACTTTCTTTGAATAAAAGTTCTTCTTATGTTTTTGGGACTTCTTTTGATTGTACTTAGAATTTTTCTTCCCCATTTTCCTTGTATACATTTCCTTTTCATCTTCACTTGAGTCACTATTGTTTTGGGGACAATTAGAAGCATAACGTCCAATATTTTCGCAATTGAAACATTTAAAAGGAAATTTTCCTTTAAACTTTCCATTCCCTTTCTTTAACTTCCTCAAGAAATCGGCCTCTACTTCATCAATTTCACTACTTGAGCTCTCACTTGATAAATGGTTTTTGTTTTTCTCTTTCTTTGATGCTTTGAAGGATATTTCCTTTTGAGGTGTTTTGCACCCAATCCTCATTTCATAAGCAGTGAGAATACCATGTAGTTCATCTTTTGTTAATTGTTCTAGCTCTTTCATTTCTTCAATTGCAAACACCTTAGAATCGAATTTCATTGGCAAAGATCTTAGTATCTTTTCAACACCTAGTTGTTCATCAATGCCTTCACCAAGACCTCTCATTATATTTACAAACTCATCGACTCGGAGTAGGTATGAGGCTATATCTTCGTCTTCTTTCACCTTAAGGCTTCCAAACTTCTTTTGTTGAGTTTGGAGTTTTTCTTTTTTCACTTTGTCATCTCCCTCATAAATATTTTTTTTTGCTGATTTGCAACGGATGACTTTTGTGAACTCAAAATCTGTTAGATTGTATAGAATAGAATGTTTGTCTTTGGCATTATTCTCACTTTTCCTCTTTCCAGCCTGATCCGTTGGAGGAGCTGATGGAGGTGTGTAACTATCTACTACCGGTTGTCAGACATCAAATCCAAGAGCATTCAAATATACTTCCATCTTTATGCTCCAAAATGCATAATTTGTCCCATCAAAGATTGGTGTCTTGTGAGATGCATAATTGTCAGCCATTTTTCTCTTTAAGATCTTCCTTTAAGCAATGAGGCTTTCAAAGGAACCGACTCTAATACCAATTGAAGAGCACTCAGTTATATTGAGAGGGAGGTGAATCAGTATAACAATAAATTTTTAAATCCAACGCTTGAATAAATATGATTTCAATGCTTTAAACACTAATCCACATATAAACACCAAGAAACATAAATTTTACATGGAAACCCAAACTGGGAGAAAACCATGGCAAATAATTGCTTTTATATATATGTTTTTCGATTTGTGAGCACCAACCCACTAGAAGCACCAACTACCACTTCTAATGTAGGCACCAACCTACTTGATATGAAGCACCAACTTCACAATGATGAAGCACCAACCTCAGTACCAAAATTCTGGTATAATTTGTTTTCACAAAAACTGATTATTGATCTGCTGTAAATGCTATCACAGATATGCAATAAATTCTGATCAATTCTCTGAGAATATATCAGCAAATAATTTCTTCACTGTCCACTTTTAATTCTGCAACCAATACTTCTCAATTTCAACTTTTGACTGAAATTATATTTTCATGAATTCTAAAAGTTCTCCATTTTTCTCAATCTACTGTTTATACCTTTGAATCTGTCTTCTAGGTGTGTATTTTTATTTTAGCAATCAAACATATACAAACAGAAGCCTCTTCTTTTAAGACAATTTTTTATTCAGCATTCCATTCTGATATCTATACATCAGATTAAAAAATCTGATTGTATATTCTTTTTCATACTCAACACACATACTTCAAGTCCAATCTCTTTTGATATATATCCTCTATTTCTAAGAAACGTGCTTCTTAAATTGAAGAGACATATCCTCGAAAAAATATAATTCTTTTTGTTTATTCTCAGCCTTTCATTTTAAACTTTTAACATATTGCTTACTTACGTAAGCATCTTCTTTGTTGCTAGTTAAACATCATTACTGTTTATTATTTCTTATGGGAGAGGCCTGATCCACCTTCCAGCAATACAAGTCTCATATACCAATACATATGCTAAACAAACCATTACAAATTTCAAATTTTGAAACATATCATTCTAGTTTAAATCCAAGTTTCTGTATCAAAAAGATCAAGTCAGAATCTCATGATAGATAAGCTCAGAGTTTTCTAATCAGCAATCTAGGTCTTAAAAATATCTAAAAGATCAAACTAGAATCACTAAACATTTTGGCATTTAAAAACACGAATCCCAGATGTGTACCCACAGGCAATTTGTTTCAGAATCTGATTCCGGTATGTTTCGTACCTGGAATCACCAGGAAAAGTCCCATGATTCAGCAACTTAGCAAATGACATTTGAAGTTAGGAAATAATCGCTCCACCTTTAGCTATGTTTTTATAGGAATTTGCTGAGCTGTCATTTGAATAAGACAAAAAAATTGTCTTACATGATTTGTCTTTCGTGATTCTGTCTTTTCTTTGTGATAATTAAGGCTTTATATCTTCTATTAATCGATGCCTCCGGTTTTATTGACAAAGTTGTTTGTCTTGTATCATTATATAATTGCTCACTTTGTTTGTGCCTGAACCTGTTCCATGATCACTGTTTAAACGTTTATCTATATTGCTGTGTATAATATCTTTATCCTGCCCTCTTCATTAATTGGTGCATTATTAGACTTATCAGTCACTGCCTTGTGACCTTTTATTAAACCGTTCCTTAGTGTTATTAAGGAAGTCAACCCATATCATTATTAGATGTATGACAAAGTCTTTGTCTTGATGCATCTTGTCTTTGTCTTGATACGTCTTTTATGAAGTCCTATTTTTATGACATCAATGGCAATATCTCAACAGACTTTTTGGATCTTCAATTATTTTATTTGATTTTTCTTGGGCTTGACAAGCTTCATGAATTTGCACCTCTTGTTTTGAGATCCTTTTCTTGAGGTTTTCATTTTCTTTGTAGGCATAGTGAAGTTCTTCCTCAAGATCTATATTGTCTTCTTCATTGCATGCCTCCTCTTCTCCTTCCCCATCATGTTTATCATTTTCAACTTCCATTGCCATGAAGAGTATTTCTTCCCCTTCACCACTGAACCATTCTTTGCCACTTTCTTCGGATGAGCTATTGCTCTTCTTTGAATAGACACTCTTGTATTTAAGAGAGTTCTTTTTCTTGTGATTTCTCTTTTAATGATGTTTTTTCTCCTCCTTTATGTGATTGTCCTCTTTATGCTTGCTACTTTCACTTTTGTCTTGTGAACATTTGGAAACAAAGTGTCCAACTTTGCCACAATTAAAACATTTAAATGGAAACTCTCCTTTATATTTCCAAGATCCTTTCTTTAGCTTCCTCATTAAGAAAGCTTCTTCTTCATCTGTTTCATTGCATGAGTTCTCACTTTATTCACATTTTTTATTTTTCCCTTTCTTGATGCTTTAAAGGATGCTTCATTTTGTAATGGTCTGTTTTCAATCCTCATTTCATAGTTGGTAAGAATCCCATGTAACTCATCCTTTGTTAAATTGTCTAGATCTTTCATTTCTTCAATTGTTGATACTTCAAAGTCAAATCTTAAGGGCAAGGATCTTAGAATCTTTTGAACAACTGTGGCTTCCTCAACATCTTCACCAAGTCCTTTGATTGTATTTGCAATCTCATCAACACGAAGCAAATAAGAGGCTACAAATTCCCCTTCTCTCGATTTGAGAGTTCCAAGTTTTCTCCAGTGAAATTGAATCTTAGGCTTATTGAAGTTTCTCATGTTATTCCACAAGTCCTTTGTTGACTTGCAATGCATAACCTCTATGAACTCAAATTTTGTTAGGCCACATTGAATTGCATGTTTAGCTTTTGCATTGTTTTCAATCTTCTTCTCCCGGGCTTGATTTTTTGGGGGAGTTGAAGGAGATGTGTAACCATCTACCACGGATTGTCAAACATCATATCCTAGAGCATTCAAGTAGGTCTCAATCCTTATGCTCCAAAAGGCATAGTTTGTCTCATCTAAAAATAATGGTTCCTTGTTTGAGAAGGAACCATTTCCTTCTTATCTGGTCATTTGTGTTGTTATAGGTCTACCTTCAAGTGGTTAGGCTATATCCGAAGGAACCATCTCTAATACCAATTGAAGAGCACACAAGTATACTAAGAGGTGCGGATTGAGTTAGTATATTTTTCAATTTTCGATTTGATTAGATAAAATAGAAAACCTTTATATAGCTTAATCAACCAAACATAGTTGGAAAACTCGGACTCGGCAAAAACTTGCCAAGGCCTAAAAAAAAAATCGGGAAAAACTTGGCCAGTTTTTCAGAAAAACTCGGCAAAAAACTCGGGAACTTAAAAAACAGCTTAAATTTAATTAGAAATGAATTGTTTTAGCAAACTTCAATGAGAAGATGCATTCAATGAGTTATTCAATGAGAAAACAATAGAAACAAGCTGAGTTTAGATATATATAAATGCAAAGTGGGTACAAAATCACATTCTCATTAAATTAGTTTTTTGTAAAGACAATAGCCCTTGTAAATGAAAAGTTGGAAATTGGAATGATGAAAAAAAAAAAGTAGTCTTCAATTTTAATTTTAAAAAAATTAAAAATTAAGATTTTATTCGTTGCTCAATTTACATGTATTCTTAATAGAAACTGTGTGGTTGGATTATAAAGCCTTTCATTTTGTAGAAGGTCTGCAGCTTAATATTAAACTGGCAATATTTTCACCTGACCTATAATTGAAATTAGTAGTTAGACATGCATCCCAAATAGAGTGGACAATTTACAAATTGAAAGTCCATTTGTGCAAAGAAAAGACTTTACAAGGTCATTTAGAAGATAAAGTACGTCTAAATGATGAGTGGCTTTTCAAGTGTTCCGTTTAGGATAGAAAAGTTGATAGATCATAGGAGTAGACTACAATGATGACAATATGAGGTCAGGTATAATTCTATCATTGGAGAGACTAGAGAGTATACATGGAGAGGTTTTGAATGTGATTAAAACGAATGCTATCAATGTAAACATAGTTTCACAAATATGATTATCGAGGCATATGCATTCCCAAAATAGATTGTATGTGTAAATCCTAGTGGTCAAAACAAGTGGTATGAATGGGACAACTATTTCTCATCAGAATATAAAATGAACTGTGCCTTTTTTTGAGTTCAAACACTTAACAGCAAACGCGGGCGAGTTTTTTAAACTAGCCGAGTTTTGGGGAAAAACACTCTGATTAATCAGCGAGTTTTTACTAAAAGCTCTGTGAGCTTTTCTCTGAATAACTTGCGGTCTCTAAAAACTCAGCGATCAATCGCCATTTGGTGATTAATCGGCGAGTTTGCCATCTATGCAACCACACATGCAAGTAAGAACACAAAGAAACACAAGTTTTATGTGGAAAACTTAATGGGAGAGAACCAAAACAAATTAATGTTTTTGTATGATTCTTCTTTTACAAAGATTGTAAGCACCAACCCCTTGTTTGATTTGTGAGCACCAACTCACTAGAGGCACCAAACACTTTGTTTACTTTGTGAGCACCAACTCACTATTCAAAATTCCACCTTGTTTATGTTGATTCAACAATGGATGATGGATGATGCTGGTTTTCACAAATTATGCTACAAATTTGTTCTTATATTACCTTTCAATCTGCGCCAAAACTCACTTCTCAATCTGCTATGAAGTTGCTTTCAATCTTCCCCAAATACATACTTCATAATCTGCTTCTCAAATTTGAAATGATATTCTTCTTCAATACTCATTCTCAATCTGGCGTCTCTCTCTCTCTCTCTCTCTCTCTATGTATGTATGTATGTATGTATGTATGTATCAAAGGGTCATACCCTTTCGAATAGAGGAGACATAGCTTCTCATTTTAATTGCATCCCTTCTTTTAAACTATATTCTCTATACTGCGCCTCTTGGTTAATATCGCTGTTTGATCTAATCAATAAGTTGTAAACAGATCGCACCTTTTGGTAGACACAAACAAATCGTATGATTTGGTAAACATAATAAAATCGCACCATGTCCTTTTTTTAATAGTCAACACTGCATATTTATCGCTGAATATAGTTTGTTTGTTTGTATTTATTGCTTTGACTTGGACAAAAGATATAGTTTCTTGTTAGATGAGCCACTACAGACTTGTAGATGAATTGCTGCAGATTAATCACTATGGATGGATTGATCATTATCATTTACTTTGAGCAAATTAGACTTTCTTTTACGTATCATTGTCTTGGCACCAAACATAGGGGTCAGCTAGCATATAAGATAGTTTCTCACTGAGTTGTTTTGTATGAGGATCTGCCATCTGTGATCTGTCCCGATCACAAAAGCCAGCCCAAACTGGACACTGTCTGTACCAGAAATGGAGCCTGTAATGTTACCATCCAGCCATATTTGCCTTAAAAAATGTACAATAGAAATAAACATTGAAAAGTTCTGTATCAGTATTTAGATGAAATGGCTTCCAAGGATATGCCACAAGTTAAATCACAGTTCATATATTATACATTAAATAAGGTGCAAAGAGAAAATTATGAGATTTGTCCTGCAAATACAGAACTGGAGGAGAAAACAGAAACAAACCTCATTACTAATACCAAATAGAATGCATAATAATAAAATGAACAATGATAAGGCTAGAATCCATGTTCCCTGCACTCATATTGTCTCAGAAGGTGTTCCTATCAAAAACCTGCTGACAATACCTTCCAAGCTTGAATCGTGATAACATTCTAAATGGGTAACAAAATTAGATATGAAGACCAGAGCCACATAATTTAATCTCCACAGCAATATCAGCAATTTTATTACTGTAATAAGAGTAGCACATTCACACAGGCACAACCTTCAAGCACTTGAAAACTCTGTTCTGGAAAATTCTAGATTAATAATATGTGTATCTTACTTGTTTGAGTAGATCAGATTCTGATGTGTAAGGAGACCATTGCAATAGCGTTGATAAATTGTGAGACCAATCCTCTGGATTGGAACGAATCAATCTTTTCCGTTGTCCACCAAGAGGTGTTTCATAATCCACCTAAAGTTAGATTTGAAAATATATCAGGGCTTGCTACAAAACATTATAGCAAATAAAAACATCAAGCAATGTATATGATGGTAATCTGAAAGTGGCACACACTACAGATTTCCACAACTCAACTAGATAAAAATTGTGGTTCTTAAATCAAAAGAAAAGATTGTACTTTTGGTTATTACCATTGGGACCACAATATCTTCATGTCCAGTTTCCCTTAAGAAGGTGTACGAAAGAAGTCCAATACTTTGGGTTATAATGCTGAAATTCATAAAAACAGTAAAGTTATGCAACTTACTAATACCAAAAGCACATAATATCAGTCAATTATTGCATATTTACAATGCATTCCTGTGAAGGCATCAGCAAAGGATTCATCAGAAAATAGAACTCGAAAGTAAAGCAGTCTTCTTCTATTGGAACTGACCAAATAAAATAAAAATAAGAAAACATGATACTTGACAGAAAAATCATCTCATTTTAGATAGGAGGGAGGAGTTACAACCTTAGGAAGACAAAAAGTCATCCTCACTTGCTCTCCTTCTTCTTCTCTTATGTTGTGCCCATAATCTTCCTTGATTTGTTTCTATGATTTGTTACCCTTGTTTTTCTATTGAGGGTTGTTTTGTGTAATAGATCTTTTTGTTATATGTTATGCTAAAAATTTGATAGGATTGCTTTTATTCTTGTGTTTCCTGGGCTTCTGATTGTCAATGCCTGCATAAAAGACAGTGCATTGGAAGTCTCTGCAAACCCTATAAACTGTGCAAATGTATCATCCTTTTAAAAAAAAGAAGGGCTATTCAAATGATAAGTGTAAGTAAGGAAGCAAAGAAGAACTACAAGAAATCTTTAGTATTCAATGATGAGGTAGATGTTTCTAAAGAAGCTGCTTTTGAGATTGATGGAGCAACCAGAAAACTCCAAATGTCAAGAAGCGAACAAGGTCCCAGTGGCTCTTAAGTTTATTACAAAAGATGCAATGCACAGAGTTATTGATAAGGAAAAACAGAGGTTGAAAAAACTATGGATAATCTGTGAAATAAATGAATAAATAAATTATAATATAATATAATTACAAGAGATATAAAAGTCAGAAATATAAGTTGCAATCAATGGTAAAGAAAAATGGCACTTGGCATAAAACATCGATATATTAATAGAGTGGTATAAATAAGAGCACCATTAATGTACAGGATCAACTATCACACGGTCAACAATCACATTAAATCCTAATCCAAGACACAATCTGTAAATACAAACACTGATATTAATAAGTGAATGAAACACCTTCATATGGCAATGAAGCATATAAGAACAATCGATTATCAACACCCCTGTATCTATCGATTAAGTATATTATACCTGACAAATGAACAAACGTGATCGTCTGCAAGAAAGTATGACGTCAATTACTTTGATCTAGCATTGATATGCAATACAGACATATATCTTATCAGATATTCCTAACTACATTAATACTGGTGGACCTGTATATTAAGAACGATCATCATAGTCAGTACATTCATCTGATTATCCTTACATCATTAGAATCATTAATTAGCTTCAAGAGATCACATATCGCTTGGCAAAGAAAGGTTAAGTCATTAGTTATTCTAGACAATTACCAGAATTAAACATTCATCCAGAGCTGCAAATTACTTAGTGAAAGGTTAACCCAAGATCACACCTCTATCATTATATCTGGCATTCATCAAAGGAATGAGAGAATATATATATTATATCTGAGGAAGAGATTATAAAATATATTTGATACTCTTCACAAGGAAGAGATGAGAAAGGAAATGAAATATATTTATTGCTGGCAAGCATAATAGACAGCAATTTAATATGTAACCTACCTATGAGTTTCATATTGATTTACGGAATGTCATATCTAAATTCTTTAGGCATAAGGAATTCTTATATAGATAGATAGATAGATAGACTGCATTTTTTGTGTAAATTTTATCGAACACAAAGGGGTAT
Organism: Chamaecyparis obtusa; assembly: GCA_027943335.1. NCBI lineage: Eukaryota > Viridiplantae > Streptophyta > Pinopsida > Cupressales > Cupressaceae > Chamaecyparis > Chamaecyparis obtusa. The sequence goes on along the minus strand of BSBK01007029.1, from coordinate 1,188,355 downwards.
AAATGTTTATAGTAGTTTGTCAGGAGGGTTTTGTGAAATAAGGGAATATTTCTGCTTGTTTCCTCCATGGATACCGCCTGGAAAAATTGAGGTGTGATTTTGGTTTCCTGGTATAGTGTCGTATTTCTCTTATGCAGCCATTAATGGCTTCAAATCCTGGGGAGTAGTAATGTATTAATGGGGAGTTTATCGTACTGGGGAAACAAAAGCATTGAGTGAAGGAAAAACAGTCAAATGGTGTAGGAATTTGGTACTTTTTTGTCTCAGGGAAGTCGAAGTATGTCCCTGTAATTTTTTGGTGTCCAGTGGCAGTTGGAACTTGGAATCACTGGTCTCATATTTGGAAGAACATGATGTAAAGATGTACTATTTTTTTTTAAAGTAATAAAATACAATACTATTAACGACCAATACATACATACATACATACATATATATATATATAGGATATCTATGTCTATGTTTATATCTATATCTATATATAATTAATCTATATATATGGGAAATTGCATCCATTATTGAGGATTGGCTGCAAATTATACAAGGTCATTGTTAGAATTTTCATAAGCAGATTTGCAGGAGATATTAGAGCAGCATTATAGCAGACTTGTGAAAATAGTCTTCTGGCAGAATGGAAGCAACATTGAAGGTGGAACCATAATTTGGAAGTTGGTGATTCCCAAAGGAGAGATTGGTGTCTCTCACTAAGTTGGTGCTTCCAAATGTAGGTTGATGCCTACAAATTGTGGGAGTGGTGCTTCCAATGGATTGGTGCTCACAAACTAAGTTAGGGGTTGGAGCCTCTAGTAGGTTGGTATCTACATTGCAAAAGAAGAATAAAATAAAACCATTAATTTGCCATGGTTTTTCCCATTAGGGTTTCCACATAAACATTTTGTTAGTGTGTTCTTCTTCTCATGTGCATGATTGTTCAAAGTTAGTCAATAATGCTATTGTGACTGAAAAAATTTAAATTGGTAAAATTCATTGTTATACTGATTCACATCGCCACCCCACCAGTATAACCATGTGCTCTTCATCAAATCCATATGATGCAGAAATTACTGCTAATAATTAATTCTATTTATTAGATTTAATACTCAGAAAATGATTTAAAATGATCAAAATATCTATTTCTAGTGGTTGGTTAACTAGACCTCCTGCAATGATTTATTTCTCACTAAAGATCCTTTTCTGTCACAATCTGCTGCTGGTTGTAAAGGTATTTTAATTCAAACTCAGATTTGCACAATATTGATTCCATGTAAGATCAACCTTAGGAATTGCAGGCTTTCCTCCTCCAATTCCAGACCTATTTGAGATTTCATCCTTAGGTTGGCCTAACTGTAGTTAATACTCCATAAGGAGTAAAATCAAATATAAAATGAATTCTTTGTATGGTGCTTACTTCTCCTTGTTTGGTGTCTTTCATATATCTTTCCCTTCAATGGTCATGATTCTTCACATGATCCTTGACAATAGATAAAATTAAACTTTCATTTTATATTTTATTATTATATTTATTTTATATTTTAATTTATTATTATCTCATTTTAAAGAATAGGGATCATTACAAGAGGTCAAACATATAGAGATTTCATTGGCTTGCAGGAGGGCCTCATGGAAAGAAACAGGGGTGTCTATCATTTCTAATGTGTGAAAAGATGCCAGAAATAAGACATTAATCAATGTGATTGCAATGTGCCCTAAAGGAGCAATGTTTTAAAAAGTTATGGATTGTGAGGAGTGGATAAGAATACACAATTAATTGTTGGCATCCTTATACAGTGAATTCAATAAGTGAGTCTTCAAAAGTATTGTCCAAGTCATAACATACAAAACAGAAAAATTGTAGAGCTGCTAGTATGTTGGTTGAGGCACAATTCTCACATATATATTGGGCGTCTTTGTTGTGCTCAAACTCAACCTCAAGCTATAGAAATTGGGTAGAAAAATAGATTGAATCAAAGATGTCTACATAAAGGCCAAAGCGATTGAAGTGTTCATTACGTGCCACCACATGTCGTAGGCCAGTTGTAAATCATTCTTGAGTAGAGCTATTAAAGATGATTTAAACAATACAAGATTTTAATTTTTTATTTTACTTTAAAATTTTATTTTCGAAAAATTGATATATACATTCTGCTTTGTTTTTTATGTTTTTCTTAATAGGTTGAGCCTAAATTTGCATCCAATGCTATCTTCTTGAGATGACTTTGAAGGTGTGAAGGTGCTTTCTAGCATGGTCATTAGCCAATCATGGTCCATATGGAAGCGATCCAACACTGGGAGCCCAGAAAATGTAAAGTGAAAGATTCTAAATGACACTTGATGGAATTGTGCGGAATATCTTTCAAGTTTCAGCAAGCCCATCATAAGTATGATTCATTTTACTATACTGATAAGCCATGCTTGGGTAAAGTTTACAATGGCATCGAGTCAATAACTAGGAGGATAAAATCCATCATAAATGCAAAAGACAAGATCCTAAAGAAACTTTCTTCAAAGAGATGCAATCAATTAGTGTTGAGTTGTGAAACAAAATGATAACCCCACTCCATCGTCTTGCCTTCACATTGACTCCCGAATATTACAACATAGAGATTCTTGCAATAATCTCAATGCTAGCCAACAAGGGTGCTGCCTTATCATAATACAGAAGTTAGAGAAGGGTTCAGGAAAGCACTTACTAATCTCTTTCTTGATCCTGAAATGGAAGATACAATTAGAAGTGAGTTTGTTTATTTCGCTTCCTACATTGGCCAAAGTATTTCCTCTCTCCATACTAAGTATAGGAAGGATACTCACTCTTAGTGGTAATTCAATGGCCATAAATTGCCACACCTCCAAGCTCTTGCAATCAAAATGTTATCACCAAGTAAGTATATAAATTTTTGCCCATTCTCTAAATTTGATTTTTTTTCATCTAAAAAAACATTAATTTCTAATTAGAAGCTTGATTTACAATTTATTAACTTTAACAACTCTAACAAGAGCTTCCTTTGCTTCAATAGGTTGTTAGTTCTTCTTCATATGAGTAAAATTGGAGTACATACTTCATCAACTCAATGAAGTACAATTGATTACAATCAAATAAATGTATAGGAAGGATACTCTCTCTTAGTGGTAATTCAATGGCCTTAAATTTAAAATTGCCACACCTCCAAGCTCTTGCAATCAAAATGTTATCACCAAGTAAGTATATAAATTTTTGCCCACTCTCTAAATTTGATTTTTTTCATCTAAAAAAACATTAATTTCTAATTAGAAGCTTGATTTACAATTTATTAACTTTAACAACTCTAACAAGAGCTTCCTTTGCTTCAATAGGTTGTTAGTTCTTCTTCATATGAATGAAATTGGAGTACATACTTCATCTACTCAATGAAGTACAATTGATTACAATCAAATAAATAAGAGTTAATATGAATGCATTCCAACTTGCACCTTCTTTGTCACAAAGATGATGAGTACAAAAAGGGGGTAACAAATTTGTAGAATCTAGAACTAGAGAGAACTGACCTTAATTTTTCTTCTATTGCACAAGCTTCAAATTTTGGTGAGACATGTAGAAGGCATAATTTTGGCCCAGGTGGTAGTGAAGATCCATGTGCTTCACCTAATCTACTTAAACTAATGCTAATAATGATGATGATTTTGGTCTTTATGATGTGCTGATTATTGATTGGTAATTGTATTATTTAAAAAAAGAACAATGATTATCTTTCATGACATCCAAATTTGATCCTTCTGATATTGAATTACTAAGTTAAATTAGAATAGTATATTTCAAATTTTGAAATTTGTAATGGTTTTGTTTAGCATATGTATGATATATAGCATTCTAAACTTAATCATGATACATAGCATTCTAAACTTAATTAAAGTACCCAAAACATACCCAATGCCTGAAAAGAGATTTGTCCTACCAACGTACTGTATCCATGCCCAATTCTAATACAGGAGCTTAGCTAAAAGTATGTCATATTTCTGTAGGAGATATAGGGTTTGATTTCCCCTTGAATGTACTTTTTCTGTTTAGGTTTGTAAGAGTTCTTATGGATGTTTGTCTAGTGTCTTTTGTGAATGCCTTTATTGCTTATTAAGTAAATATGGCAATACTTTGCAATCTAATGATTCCTTTCACATTGGCTAGATTATTACCTATTAGGGGCAACCTGTCTAAGTGAAAGGCAAGTTCATAAAATATGCAAAGAAAAACACGGGATAATGTTAGTTAACATACATGCAAATACATTGAAGACTATTAGCTATTTTATTCAATACATAAATAAATAGGTAATAAAAATATCTGCAAAAGAGACCTAAAGACAGATCTATAAGAACTCTTGTAAACCTAAACAGAAACATCGCATTGAAGGGGAACCAAAAACGCATACCTTCTAGTTCTATAGAAGTATGCCATACTTTTATTCAAGTCAAAAGCTTTTCTAGACATTTTTAATAAAACTTCCACATGTCACATATTAACTTCTGTGTTATTACACCTTGTGATGTCTAAGCAGTTCAGGTGGTCAACGGACAGATAATGTACAGACTTTAAATAATCACAGCTAGGTGTGTGAAACATATTAACAAGAAATAGATCAATGTTTCATAGCAGATAGAAAAGATCAACTGTATAACATAGGCATATAATTCCAAGTCAAATTTATTAACTGGATACGCAATGCTATGGTTTCACTATCATCCTGCATCCTCATATAGGTTTATATTATTATGTTCAGATTTGCCTGGTGGGATACAATTAGTTGATATAATCTCAAGAAAGTGTCAATATCAGGTAAATAAATTAAATCCTGTGGAGCTTTCATATGGATGTCAAAACTATAATTTCAATACCATTACAAATCATGTATGCACTTGTACACCTATAGCCGATTACTAAGTCTACTTATCCATCTCACATAAGTACAAATGAACTCAAGACAGTAAAATGTCAACGTAAACCAAATTTTACAAAGATGCCCTTTGAACAGACTAGAATGGCATATTATAACATACAAACCTGTTATGATTGCATGTGCTGAAAACTATGACATCAGCTCCCAATCTCATTGTGCTTGTCTTGAACCCATTTCCATCTGAAAATTACAAAATCGATCCTTCTACAAGAGTTTTAGATTGAAAAAAATCGGTTGCAAAAGCAAGGTAAAAACACAATTTAGAAACAATAATATATAGAAAATTCACCACATACATTGACCAATCGTGGTATTAGTGTTCTTCCGTGAATACCCCAAGCTCATGCATTGCCGTATGCAATCAGGGTCCATTCCTCCTCCATCATCTTTAACATTAATAAGTCACCACTTGATGTTAGAAAAACCTCACAACACAAATCTAATAAACTTTATAGTTTATTATAAAAAAAATTAGCACACAGATTCATTTAGATTGCAAAATACCTTGAACAAGTAAAGCAGCACTGTTATCTCGTGGGCACGCTATCTTGTCCACATTGACAAATGTAGCTCCATTGTTTATCTGCTTTCAAAAATATGCAGACAAGCAATGATATGAGCAATCATTAATTGAAGAACAAGGTATAAAAACCAATAAACTGCAACCTATCGAGCAGAAAATTGTGTTTAACAACCTCCATCAAACTGGTTAAATAAAGATTCAGAAGAAAGCATGAACAGAAATGGGGGAAAAGACAGCACATTTTGGAAAAAAAAAAACTCTAAAAAAAGGTTACCTCATCTACTGAGTTATCAAGAAGCTCTGCTATGGCTATGCACCATATTAAAAAAAAAACACAAACAAGAGAATGTCAGAAATATACATCTTCACACTTAAGGTTTAATATTAAATAACCTCCAAAATATCAACATGCTACAGAACGAATCATTTGCAAGTGTACCTCCAAGTGCCCACTTATGAGAAGTGGCATTAGAATGAAGAAATTTAGGATGGACACGAACATGATCCATGCCATCTGGACCATAAAATGAGATTTTACATATAAAAAATTGTTAATACCTAGCAAAGAAATATCGAATGGAAATGGAATTCAACAAAGCATACATATGATTATAAAAGTGGATAGAATGGACAGAATCACAGAACATTATAAGGTAGCATAAGTTGAAGAGAATTAATACTTTGGAGGGTTGTTTTCCCAGTTGATCGAACATCATAATCACCAGCTTTCCAAAATTCTCTGCATAATCCAGTTTCTGCAGAATGTTGTTGCCATCCAGAACTTGATCGCTGGACATCTCTGTGTGGTATTTGCACTAGACCTCTGTGATCAAACTGTGTACTAGAATTATGAGCCTGCGCACTAAGATTGTGAACCTGTTTAATTGGATTCACTATTAAAGGATCTCCTTTAGCAGAATCTGCCTCATTAAAAGGCTGTTCAATTGCTTCGAGTTTGGGAGTCTCAGGTACACAATAACTCTTCCTGCTATCTTTACCTGAACCTGGGAATGTAGCCTCTGCCACCTCAGCTTCAGCACTTGTGTCAATCATGCAGTCCTCTTCATCACTGCTTAGATCTATAACCTCTAGGGAGGCCATGGTTATCTGTATTGCATGTATAACACATACAAAGTATGAGAACAAGTAAGCATTGCAGACCATAAAGTTGTCAATCAAATGATTGTCAGAGTTAGATTGGAGTTTGTGTGCTAATTGGTTTCTGCAATCTCTAGGTGCAGCTAAATTAGTTAGGTAAAAGAAATGTTGCCATGGCATTTCAAAAGTTTAACTCTTTAAATTCCGCAACAGTTGATTGTGTAGACATTATGGTGAAATTATCTAAACTAATAGACATGATGTTTACATAGTCCATAAAAGTTACAGCAGCTTTTGTTTAGAATGAAACTTTCCAGTTATTTCTGGAGATGTTTGTTGCTTAAGAAACCTGCTTAAAAGATTGTGTAAATTTTCATCAAATTTCCTCCCAAGATATTTACTGACAATGTTTTATTAGCTCTCCTAAAAAGCTGTAGCAAAAAAAAATTACCAGATCACAATGATGATTTTTTACTAAAAAAAGTTCCTACGTTACTTGGTAGAACCTGCAAAGACAAATTAGGAAGCCTAGTCCATGGAACCAGTTAATCAATCTTACCAGACCAAAATCAAATGCCTGAAACTTGATTCTCAAAGTTGAGTGGGTACACAGCAATATTGAATTCTTCACCAAGAATTTGTGGCAGATGAAAAATTGTACAGATTGTATGAGACCACTTTTGATTCATAAGGCTTCTTATTCTATTCAACAATATCCACTGAGCAAATCCATATATCCATCTTCAATGGCACCACTGGGATAATCACAGGGCTGTTGGCAACATCTTTCCATCAGGCCCTCTATCCTCCATAGACTACGCTTCAAACATGGGAACTTAATAAAAGCAGCAGAAAAATGTTCAACTTCTATCAAACAATTAAGAAGGGAAAAATAATGGCTATGTTCCTCTAGCGTTTGTAATATATTATAGATAATTGGACAAAAAACAAGAAAAGGGCATGCCACTACAATTTTAGCCAGGAAAGGAGGAATCAGATCCTATAGTCCTACCCTAAGTTTTCAATTCTACCTCAAACAGAGAACCAGTAGAGATAAAATATACTAATGTCCACAAGTGATCAAAATAGGTCAAGCTAATATGGATATGACATAAATACTATTAATGGTGTAGGTAAAAGATGCATATCCGCACATGCTGATACATGGGTTATTAAAATAGGTCAATGGAAACATACATCATTTTGAAACAGGTGCACATCATAATCTTTAATGTTAACAGACTTTAACCAGTACATAGAGTGAAACATAAATTATTAAGAGAAATAATATTGGATAATTTTCAAAAAAGCAATCCTATATTCATCTTGCCCACTAATAACTAACACCTTTAATTGGCTATCCAACATCTCTTTATAACTCCATGTATCTTTCGCAGTTGCTTAAGTGGATATTATACATTGAATCCTGATGGGCTTTAAAGCTGCTTTTTGTTGCAACAATTTTCAATCATATAAAGCTAGCTTGAGTTCAATAATAAATATAACAGCATAAATTTTCAATAGTTAATCCTCGTCCACGTTACTTGAAGTATAATATATCCGCAGCAAAACGACATTCTCAAAAGTCCCCAGAGTGGTGACCCCAACGAGGTAAAGTTTAATGTAGCATAGTGTTATTGAAAGATGAAACCAAAATGGGGCATTAAAAATGAAAGGTTTCTTCTTAGAAGCTAATTTTTCATAAAATCCTGGACATAGTAGATGTGTCTCAAAAAGTTAAAAGTACCTCTGCATGGCTGACAAGGTAGAAAGCAATGAATCAGAAACCAAAAGAGTACAGATAGAATATGTTTCCCTGAAACAGCTTTTTATTTCCTTTAGTGGGGACAGACCTGAAAATTATCAAGCCTCATTCCCCTGTATAGAATTTTGCAATAGATCCATGCCTGCTGAAGTTGTTAGCTTTCATTAGTCAACCTAGGTGGAGACATATCAGTCTACAAGCTCAAAACACTGGACAACTTTTTCTTGTTCCCTATATGTGTAGGCATGGGTAATGACGTAATCAGATTGATCTGTTCAATGCATATAGATAAAATCACACTTCTTGTTAAAAATTCAGTTAAAACTTAATATTTATAAAGGTCTGTTATATTAAAACAAAAGCTAACTGATACTCAGTCATATTCTGAGTATAAGCACATTGCATACTGAACACACAACAGGACACCATGGATGCTAAAAGGAGAGCAAATGAAATATGCATATAAAGGAAACACGGTACACATTCATTTAGGAAGTTTCTCCTGCTTACTGGCCACATATCTATTTCCCCCCCCAAACAAGTAAGTCATGCTCGTTCTCACTCATTCATTTTCCGTACAAGCATACTTCTCAACCATACTACCTCCCGATAATACCCATAAATGAGTTGTCTTGTCTATTAAATGAGACTATGTTAGAAAAGAAAAGTCTCTTCGATTAGAACAAAAGCTGATTGACATTCATAGTTGTTACTCATATTCTGAGTATAAGCACATTGTGTACTTAACACGCAATAGGACACCGTGGATGCTAAAAGAAGGGAGTCAAATGAAATATGCATATAAAGGAAATACAATACATTCATCCAAAATTAGAAAAAAACGATACACCGAAATGGACAAAAAGGGTAAAAAGCTAATATTACAAATAGCTAATAAATTAAAACGGCTCACGACCAAAAAAAACCCTAAACCTTAAACAAAATGACAAATGGAGGCAGGAGTACGACACATGGGGAAATTGAAAGCAAATTAGAATTGCAAAATTGAATCAAACGAAGGTTAATCAAGATATGCAGAATGGGTGGTGAAGGCAACAAGCGCATGCAAAGGAATATTGATTCCATAGAGGCTGGTCAGGAGGACACAAACAAAGTAGCCAAGGAGACAATAATAGTCCCAAGAGATCATGGAAATTACACCTGAGGACTCACAAATCTTATGGCAGTGCACCATGTAATGTCCCCTATTGGAACTTTACTTGATTTACCCTAAAATTCCCAACTAGTGTTTGGATTGCACTTGGAAATGGCAATTTACTTAGTCTCTATAATGTTCCCTACTAGGAGGCTTGCCAATTTCCAGTAATTAACATACATCACTGTGCATTTAAATCAGATTAAACAATTAAGGATTCATAATACATTTGACAGTTAACATACTTAAGCCCTAATTCCTTACTTATCTCCTAAACATCAACCCTAAGGAGGATAGGGATTTACATATCATAAGGTGCTTAGACACCATCAACAAGCAGGCTCCCTCAAGGTAATGGGAATGCATGATCATACCCATCTCGGGACTTTTCCCTCAAGGCAATGGAAATACATGTCCTTACACATCTTGCGACTCACCTACCTTGTGAGGAATTACCCTGCCTCTCCCTAACAAAACCAACATATCCTCTTAAGGGGCTATAGCAAGTGATCATGGAATTGGCTACATACATTAATATCTCATGCATTCTGTATGTATATATAATACAACATAACTGATATATAATTCTGATATCACTATTTTATATGCATGTATGTATGTATGTATGTATACAACATAACTGATCTATAATTCTAATTTCACTATTATTAACACACACACACACATATATATAATCTGATTTCACTATTATTAACATATGTGTGTGTGTGTGTGTAATTCTGATTTCACTATTATTAACAGATTTATATACCTATGTATTGTATGTATGGATACATACATACATACATACATATATATATATAGACCATATAAGGATTCCTTATCCCTAATAGAATTTTATATATATATATATAGACCATATAAGGGTTCCTTATACCTAATAGAATTCAGATATAATATTCTGTAAAACAGCATTGATGATTGCCAGCAATGTAATATGATTCATCTCCTTTGATGAAAATTATAAATAATAATTCTTATCGTTTCTTTCTGATCTATTTCCATCTGATCAGTACACAATGTATTTTTATATTCTCTCATGCTCCCTCCTGAATGAGTTCGATCTTCCATTTTATATCTTTCATGTACCTTTTGCAAAGGTTGTGTCACTAAAGGGTTGTGACTCTTCTTTAATAAACAGTCACTCCTTGACCATAATCACACCCCTTAACTAAATCTTTATTATTCTTTTGACTAAGTATTACCATGATTTACTGAATCACTTTCCTCCGTGGATCGATTAGCAACTTTATAATATAATCACTGATGTCTCCAATAATTTTAATAAATTACATCCTTATGATCGCATCTTTTCTTTGATCAGTTTTCTCCTTATGATATATCATTGTGCCTCTTCATTAAAGTATTGTACGGTAGTTTTCACATGCTTGTTTGTTTCTTTATGATAATTGCTGGTTGTCATTGGCTTGAAATAAATATAATTCGTTTGACTTCTGACTTCTGTTTTGCTGAACAGTAGTAAATGTTTTTCACAACTCAATCGGTTCTGTACCCATATGCTGTTTGATGTTGTTATTATGGCTAACAATAATAATCACTGCTCATATTACGTCAAATCAGGGGCCATGACAGTGCACCCCTCCCAAATTTTCTTGTCCTCAAGCAATGATTGAATGATCATGGAGACCTGTCCGTAATCCACCTTCCGCTGCACTACTCTGATATTATCATGCGTGTTTTCTACCTTATTTTGAATGGGAAATATGATTTGATAGTAGAAACTTGGCAAAGCTTAACTTAATACAAACTTTCTCCTACATTAACCAAGGATGCATTTCCAACGAAAATACAAGTGTTTCGTTAACGGAAACGGTTTCGGGGACTTGGGGATGGCTGGGAACATTCCCAAGCCGTCCCCAGACAAGCGATAAAAACGGAAACGATTTCTGAAACTTGGGGATGGTCAACATAGGTACCAAAAACATTTGATTGTCCCCCAATCGTCTCAGGGGCAGACATCCTTCCCTAGCAGCAGCAACTAAAAAGTGATGCCAATCTTTGATTTATTTGCAATTTTTTTTTTCTTAACATGGGCCCCCACACTTCAATGCAACCCTAAAACAACTAAAGGTAATGTCTATGCTCATTCTCTCATTCATTTCATTTTCATTTTGAAGAGAACACGAAAGGAGTAAGAACTTAGAAGTGGCAGGGTTTGAAGAAGAGAAAAAAAAAAAGAAGGCAACAGCAGGGCTTCAAGGAGCATTTGGAGGAGTTCAAGCATTGAAGGTGAGTCCATTCATTCATATTTGATTTTGTTTTACAATTTTTTTCATAGTTTTAGAGAAAAAAAGTCCATCAAATGTCTAATTTTTTTTTCCCTTATACTTCAGTATTTTGAGCTTGCATTACACTCATTAAACATGAGCAGCAGCAGTGGTAGTGATGATAGTGATGAAGAATGGCAAGGAGAAGAAGTTGCAATTGGGGATGGCAATGGAAGTGTTAGGGGTGAAGCACAACATGCACCTAACAAATTTGAAATCCTTTCGATTGTCTTAAAGGACTTTGCACAATGCCCTTTTAACCCCAAAAACCTCTCCTTTGCCTTGTTCATCCAATAAGTGTCATAAAGAAAAATTCAGGTGAAAGTAGGGTGTATGTGTCATAAATATGAAAGTGTAATCAGAGGGAGTGATCTCATTTTTTGGGTGTTTCAGGCAAAGGAGTTAAATTTTGTAAAAATCTAGAGGAGGATGCAAAGTTAGAGTGTTATAGATTGCATATGGAAGCTGAAAGAAAGTCTAAAGGTCTGCCTTTACCAATGCAACAGCCCTCACAGCCATCTACTCATCATTCTTATGTCATTTATTGGTAGTGTCATTCCTAGTGTGGAAGCCAAAAAACTTGAAAAAGAAAAGAGGAAGGCTAATGATAGCGGTCAGCCATGGTTGAATTCAATTTTGTTCAATGTGCAGGCATGGGAATCAACAGAGACTTTCATTGCTGATTTCTTCTATGCCCATGCCAAATTTATTTCATGTGACCCATTCTCCTTACTTCAAAAAAATGATCAAAGATGGAGCTAATGCTGATCCATCTTTTGTACCCCCCGGAGATCATAAACTACGCACAATTCTCCTTAACAAAGCATATTTGAAGGTGAGTTTGGTGATACAGGACATGAGGCATACTTGGATTAGGACAAGTTGTTCCATTGTGATGGACAGGTGGACTAATATTAGTCATCGGTCACTCATCAACATCATAGTCATATGCACAGTTGGCTCTTATTTTCTTAAGTTGTTTATTGTTCAGGGAAACACAACGATGCAGACTTTCAATTTAGCATTTTGAGAGAGGTCATAGAGGAGGTTGGGCCCTTAAATGTTGTTCAGGTGATCATTGATTCAACATGTGTGCACAAATTGGTTGGTTTGATGGTGGAGGGTGCTTACAAGCACATCTTTTGGACTGCATGTTGTGTTCATGCATTAAAGGACATAGGGGAATTGGATTGGGTAAACCAAGAGGTGGCACAAGGTAGAAATATTCAAATATTCATTTGCAACCGCAACCAACACACCTCACTCTTTTCATGACTTTTTCAAAGAAGGAATTTCTCAAACCTATAGAGACAAGATATGTCATTTGTTTCATTTTGTTAGAGAGGATGGTTGAGGTGCATGATGCTCTACAAATGATGGTAGTGCATTCAAAGTGGAATAGATGGCCTACTGCAAACACTCCTAAAGGAAAAGCCATCAAACAAAAGATCCAATGATGACTGGTGGTCCACTATGGGCAAGACATTGTTGATTTTTGAATTTAATTTAAAAATCAGAAATTTCTTTCAGATTTTCAGATTTTAAATTTTTTATTTTAATTAAAAAAATTCTCATTTTCAGTCATTTAATTAAAAAAATTCTAGTTTTGTTCTTATTCTTATTGCAAATATGTTTGCTCCATCATCTCTCCTGTTGTAGATGTCATCAGATATGATGACGAACTCTCCTGGTCTTAGAAAGATATGTGAGACTTTTGACAGCATGATTCAGAAGATGGAGGCAATTTTGGCTAAGGATATATGAGTATATTAAGCACATTGTCATGCAAAGGTGGAACACTACAAAAACTCCACTACATATTGCAGCCTTTGCACTAAATCCAAAATGGTATGAGACAAAGCCTGGAAGGTCCCGCCCTTGTGATGATGTCGAGGAAAGACATGGGTTGATTAAGGCCCTTCAAAAGATGTATTCATCTAAGCAATCTGGTATACATCATGAGCAATGGGTTGCCTTCTCAAACCTTTAAGGCCCAAACTTCAGCACACCAAAGGTGAAGATACATAGAATAGTAATGACACAAAAAAGACCTATTGGATGGTGGCAATGGCATGGGTCAAATGCACCAGAGTTGAAGACATTTGCCATTTGCCTCCTCTCATAAGTTGTTAGTTCCTCAATTGCAGAGAGGAATTGATCTGCATATGGCTTTATCCACTCCATCAAGAGGAATAGGCCTGAGTCTAGATGAGTGGAGAAGTTAGTGGTTGTGCATAGTACTCTACAACTTAGGATCATCAGACTCCAAAGTATCGATAGACTCCAGCTTTGCGGTGGGATATTAATCTTGAAGACGCCACCCAAGTTGATGAGGACGACACACTATATGTATTGCTTGGCATTACGTTGGATGATGCAACCTTTGAGGCTCAAGTTGATAGTGGCAATGACACTGATACGGATCAAGATTAGGGGCAGCAGCACACTATCTTTGTTTGACTTTGAGACTTTGAGTTTGAGTCTTTTGAGATTTTTGACATTATATGATAGATAGATGCAATGATAAGTGACATATGATATGATACTTTTCATTTTGTTGATACTTATAGTCTTTGGGCATTTTGATTCCAGATTCAATGAATTATATCTATGAGAATGAAATTATCAATGTATGAAATTGAAATTTGAACTCTCATTTCAAGTTTTTCTCAATTGCTATGTTCTATGATGAATGATTTTAGATTTATCAATGTTATATCAGATGAATATATTTGAAATTTCAGATTTCCCTATATATTTAAATTTTCCATATTTTTTATATAGTTGTCCCCACCTGTCATCCCCTACTCCGAGAAAAAAAAATCACCCGTCTCCCCATACCCTAAAACCCATCTCCCTGTCCCGAAAAACCCAGTCCCCTGTCCCCACATCCCATAAACGCAGGGTAACTAAAGTTTTCTCTCATCACTCTAAGAGAAGGAACAAGGTTATTTTGTAACAGCATCAAATTGATTTAAATTGACCCAATATTTGCCAATAAATTCATATCTTTTGGGTTCTCTCTAGTTATTGATGAGCGAGGTTGTTGATGTCACAACTCGCATCATTTAATCTTATAATGATCGAACCAGGTGTGACTTAGAGTTGTATGCGATAAGGATGTTTCCAAATTGGGGGGCCTTACACTGAAAACAGTGATTTGTATTTCTGATCATGCTCCATCAGGGAGTTGTTTCTTAAGGCTGAACTCTAAATTGAAAGTCTTACTGCTACGCCCTATCTTTCTAAGTGACTTATCTACAAACCAAAACTAAAATGATTCAGCAGAGATCAGACATAACCTAATCAAGATTAACTCATTAGATTTTTAAACGATAGCTACTAGCTGAATTCAACTCTAATCCATTCCACACATAGAGAATTCAAAATCTAAAGTTACTTTGCTTCAAAAGAAATTAATTTACGTTTACTGGAAATTGGAACACACATTTAATCTAAAGCACACTTTTGCATGAAACTAAATTCCATGAATAAATCCAATAAAGATTCTGTCTCATCTTTACTCCTATCACCATTGATACATTCTACTGAAACCATAACTGATCTACAAATGATTATTGCTGCACTACTTCTTAAAAAATGTAGATCTAAACATTCATGAGAGATTTAAACTATTAATTGAGCTAATTGCCACAAGATTATTCTATCAACAAAAACTACTAATGATAATTTACCAGCAAAGCTACAATGATTAATCTAAAGACAACCACCACTAAATTTATTTTTACCTGAAATCTACAGCTTACTAAAACAAAGTAAATGAAAACTAAAAAGAGATCACCTCCCTTCGTTTGAGCAGACCCTGGTTAAAATCAAAATACTAGCAAACTAATGCCTGATGTCTTACTTCCACATAGAACAAATAGATATATATACATATCCTCATTTCAAATTCAAACTAAGGCACCACCCAACAGATGAGGAACGACTACATCAAAAGTTAATAGATAAGATAAGATAAGATAAATCTATTAATGTCTAACAAAAGACCACAAAGGGTCAAAGGGACTCCCAAATACATCATAAGGGGCCTACCCGCAACATGGACACCAAACGGTGCCCAAAGAAGAAAGCAACAACTAAAATAAAAACATACAGAAGGATCCAAAGGAAAAGAGTCCAATGGAAAAATGATGATGAAAACCTCCCGGACCCAATTAAGGGTTCCAAATCGCCAAGTAAAACTTCTGAACGGAAGGATAAGCAATAGAACTAGTCTGAAACGTGGGTCGTGGGTCGCCTCGGAGTAACCCTAGATGAGGATGGTTGTCGCCGAAATGAGTCTGTCTTGGGTCTCACAGACCTAGAATAAGTGGCGGACCCCAGCCGACGCTTGGTACCGTGCACTGAATGACTCCCTATGAAGAAGGAAGTAATAAGCTGATAGGGTGGAGGCGTTGGCGGATGTTGGTGCTAGAGTGTGTGCTCTCAAAGCCTTAGGGCTTCTTGAAAGTAAATCCCCATAGTAGGTAAGGTAGGGATATATGTGACATGTCTTACCCAAATCAGCAAAGCCCCAAATGTGTTGAAGGTACAAAACTAGACCAAATATGGCCTCAAGCCTGAAGGGACGCGCCCCGAACTCTGCAAGAATAATGTGGTCCGATATGGATTGCTTGCACCTGATAATGTGACGGAGGAGGAGAGTCTAAACTCGCTTGACAAAGGCCCAATCAGAATCTAACAAAGGACCCCACACCATTGAGCCATAGATGACAATAGGTCTGATAAGTGTCCATAAGAATCATCTTGGACAAGGTGTCCTGAAAAATGGTGTCGGAAACACTCTCTCTAGGAGGGCTAACGAACCATACCCCTTATTTATTCGCAGCTGAAGGGTGGGTCTCATGGTAAACATTGGCCTAGAAAACTTAAACCCAGATATATGTATGAGGACGAGATCTCCACCTCCACACCCCTGAAAAAGTAATGAAGGTGAGAGGTCTTACGAGCGTTGAAGACCATCACCTTTGTCTTCCCCAAATTAACTATCAAATGCTGCAACTCGCAAAAGGACGTTATATAAATAGAATTCTTCTTCATCAACGAAGAAACTAGAGGTTTTACACATAGCCGTCAAAGTAAGCTAGGAAAGAATCAATGCACTGCACATTTGGAGCGCTCAGGAGCTCCATGTTGCCACATTGAAGAATCACAAGTCCATATCATGAAACGACCATTTGAAATTTGAAACAGAAAATATAATAATACAACAAGAATATCACAACAAAGAATCTAATAAACAGTCATTATTCATTCATTTCATTTTCAAAGTCATGCATTTACTACAAAATACCATTTCTAATATATCTCCTAATTAGCTAAGTATAAAGACAAAATAAGTAAATATGAGAGTACATATATTATAACCTATCGCCAACTTCATTAATTAACAAAATATATAAAGTTTTTGAGTATAAACAAAGTATTAAAAGTGACACAATGGATGTTCTACAGTTTTACTCTTATTCTAAATCAATAAAAAATAGAACCACGCATGAAGTATACACTTGAAAATACAAAGTATACATATGAATGTATGAAGACACGACGCATACACACAATAAACACATTGTTAGATTCCTTCTTATTTATTAGAATGATTCATTGATTAATCTTAACCTTGCAGGATGGCAGGATCAAAGTTCTTATACTATTTGTAATGTCCCCTATTGGTACTTTACTTGATTTACCCTAAGTTTCGCAACTAGGGTTTGGATAGCGCTTGGAAATGGCAATTTAATTAGTCTTTGTAATGCTCCCTTCTAGGTGTTGATAATGTGAAGTCCAACAACTGAATCTTTTCGTCACTCTATCTATTCATTTCATCAATGTCTCTTCATATTCCAAGAGCTGAACATTTGTATAAAACTAAGTGCAGATTAGAGGTAATGTATTGAACAGTGAATAATAATATTGCTCTGCTTGAAGAGTGGATGTAGCTTGTATGGGTAAATCGCTATAAACACGGTATTTATGTGTTGTTTTCAAATCTCATTTCTGTTTCGAATTCCTTTTTTTGTTGCTCTTTTATTTTAACAATTCGTATCAAAGTTTTGGTGGTGTTTGATCAAGTGGCAGGAGAGATTCAAGATTGAGTGGGAGCAATGTCGATTGAAGGAAAGGTAAAAAATTCAATGGTTGTAACTATCAATTATAAAAGATATAAATAGAGGACTATTTGTATCTAGAAGATTTGTGGTGACCATTGTATGGTAAAGAAAAGAAACCAGCAGCTAAGTCAAATGAAAATTGAAAAATTTTAGATAAAAAAGCATTAAGAGCCATCTGGTTGTGATTATCCCCTTTTGTAGCATTTAACATGTCCAAGGCAACCACAATTGTTGATTTGATGAGCGTGTTGGGTAAGTGGTATGAAAAGCCCTCAACATTAGAAAAAATTACAACCGATGTTTGGGTGCTTAATTTGGGAGCATCATTTCATGTCACTCCATGCAAAGAGTTTTTCGAAAACTTGCAAATTGGTGACTCTTGGTAGTAATAATCCTTATGATGTTAATGGCAAAGGGTGTGATTTGCTAAAACTAATCAATGGAAATAGTTGGTTGCTAAAGGATGTTAGATATGTTCCTCAGCTGAAAAAGAACTTGAATTCAGCTGGACAATTGGGTTCTCAAGGGTATCAAATTACTATTGAACCCAATAGATGTGTTGTGAAGTTTTCACACCATCGTCCCATTGCAAATGAGGACCCCCTCTTTTCGCTCTAGTTGTAGAAGTTGTGGTCCTAGGGAGTCTGGCTAACAACAATTTTCAAGTCTCGGGGCATATTTTGAGTTTGGTGAGGTCAAGAAAGGGAATAAAAGATCCAAAATCGGTTAAGTCCCCAAATCTTAACTTGATGGCAATTTAGAGTAAGGTTGGATGGCATGATTTGCATATGATGAAGTCAATCCTCATCTCCTCAAGATGAAAATAATAAGGTGGGAAGAGGAAGATTAAGTTCATGAGATTTGATGAAATGAAAGGAGTAATGTAAAACTGGTGTTGGCAAAGTACAAGGGACCACGAGGAAAATGTTGACTTGGTGGTCAGCACCTCCTTGGGGACTCGTGACATGGCTTAACCACCTCCCGTGGGTCAGGTTAAATCTAGCATTTGTATCGGGCATTGATAGTTTGAGCTTTTGGCGCAACGGCAAATGATTCCAGCAATTGGTATCAAAGCCATGGGTCATGGGTTCGAGTCTCCCTTCAATGGGTGTTGAAGGCTCAGTCAGCACCTCCTTGGGGACTCATGACATGGCTTAACCACCTCCCGTAGGTCGAGTTAAATTTGGCATTTGTAGTTCAAGCTTTTGGCGCAACGGCAAATGATTCCAGCTTCATGTTTAAATCTCCGCCCAACCATCTAAATCCTCACACAAGGTTGAATCCCACCTTGAGTAAGTTTGCATTGTGATGCTTGGGATCTCCACCCTCAATTTACGGAATGGGTGAACAAAAGAGTTTAAAGTGGTTAATCAAATTTGGAAAGCAATGTGCATTTGCGGAAATGAGGAGATGATGAGGAATTTGTCCTCTCAGCAAGGTAATCTCCACCCTCTCTATGGAATCCAACCCATGACTATGCCAAAGATTTGAGGCATCTAAGTGTAATGTAGAACAATGGGAGTGGAGACAAATGAAAATCTAAAGTGGAGAAGGCAATGGGTGTATAAGTATAACAAAGAGTTATTGTCTGTGGGGGGCGGATTTCACCCTCCCCAAAGGATTTTATCCTCTCATCCCTCTAGTTTCCGCCATGTCCTTATGGTAGTGTAATCTCCTACTTGGCTCTCCCAAATTCACGAAAGGATGGACCAAAGCATGGAATAGCAATCAAGGCATAATTGTTCACTCGATTCCATGAGAAGGTGAGGGTCTAAAACTGAAAATGAAGAGCTAGAGTTGAGAACTCAAAGTTGACAAACAAGATTCTCCTCTAGGGAAGGCGAAATCCGCCCTCCCATGAGAATTTATTCCTCAGGAACCTTCAAATTCTGCCCAGCTTATACTCAAATCCTCATACCTTGTGAATTTCCGCTATGATCATAATCAATTTGAGGAGTTGTTTTGAGGAAGTAAGAATGGAAAGGAGATAACTCGATGAAAGAAAATGGTCAGTATTTAAAGACAGCAAATGAGGATTTTGTCTTCCCATTACCACAATTTCCGTCATGATTACTGTTAAGGTTTTATGATCATTGCAAATGTAATAGCACTATCTCATTGTATGTATTTTCCAAATGCAGCAATCTCTTGCATTTATATTTAGAATGAGCCAAGAAGAGACATGTCCCTTCATGGGACATGTCTATTCATTACTATGTAATTAATATAATGACAGTTACGATTATATATATTTATAATATCTCTTGAGTATTATATTAATTTCTCTAAGATTTACATAATAATACATGTATATATATATATATATATATATATATATATATACACACACTAAATATATATATACATATCTTCACTAGTGTTGACTCATAGTGTTTATCCGACTGAAGCTACAAAACATTAACACTCCCTCTTAGCTAGGGAGGATAAATCAATCCAATGTCAACACTTTTGATCCCTCACCATATCTACACAAAAATGCTATAATCATTAACACTCCCTCTTAGCTAGGGAGGATAAATATATTACCTCAATGTAATATGTGAGTATAGATAATCATTTAAAGTTTATATCATTTTACTGATATTATGAGCAATGATCTACAAGTATCAAGTCCATGATACTCACCAAGTACTCAGAGTAATGGCCTCTGAATATCAAGTCCATGATATTCACCAAGTACTCAATGTGAGTATAAATAATCATTTTATATTAATATCATTTTACTGATATTACGAGTAATGGCCCTCAAGTATCAAGTCCATGATACTTACCAAGTACTCAGAGCAATAGTCTCCAAATATCAACTCACAGGATATCCACCTAAGTGCTCAAAATGATTATCATGAGTAATGGTCTCCAAGTATCAAATCCATGATACTCACCCAAGTACTCAGAGTAATGGTCTACGAATATCAAGTCCAATATCAAGTCCATGATATTCACCAAGTACTCAAAATATCTAGTATGGTATGTGCACTAGTATCACATATGTGATACTTACCATATAGACTGATCATGGCATGTCTACAGATATTACGTCACATAATATTCACCATGAAGATCTCTAAATCATCTATGATTTATTTAATGATATCAGCCTTATGATATCTACCATGATATCTAAGAGATCCTAACCATCATGACATGTCCACAGATATCAAGTCACACAATATCCGTCATGATGGAAATGTTGCAAAGTCGTCACCTCACAACATCAATCAAATACAAGTGTTCATTGTTGAAAAGTCGTCACCTTTCTCCAATGTTCACAGGAGGGCCCATACGTCCTGGAGTTGCACACATGATATCCACCTTGACTCATCTCAGAGGGTGGATCTATCATGGCTCATCCCAAAGGAGGAAACAAGGGCTTTCACCTTAGACTTCTCTCTCAAAGAGGAGAATGCAATAACATACAAGATAATAGATCACAGATGTTGAAATTTATTTTCATCTAAGGCTTCATTCTCCAACATACCAAATTTATCTTGACGGTACACAACTTTCCCTCGAGCAAGAAACTTGATGAGAATATCAGCCATATGTTCTGTAGTGATAATGCACCTTGAATAGCATACATATGCACTATATCTCTTATATAGTTTGCATCACTCTAGGCGAACCCCAAGTTATGTAGGAGCTAGCATAAAGGCATTTCAGCCAGCACACAAGAGACTTAATCTAATGATCATAGTCCTCTAGATGCTTCTTTTAAGGTCTTTTAACAACCTCTTCACCTCCTCGTCCAAGGTTGTTTTTAGATGAACTGTCATACTCCCCCTGAATCTAATATCAACCTTCTGCGAGCAAGTCGTGTCTTTGTTCTTTAGTCTGCATTAAGCTCTTTTCTTGAATGCCCAACCATCTATCTAGGAATATCATGACCTAGATATCTGCATAAAAGTCTTCTAGCTCACATACATGGGACTACATCATTTGAATCGCAAATCTTTTTCCTTTCATAGTTTCCTGGTCACTAGGGAAACCATCTCTATATGGTTTACTCCCTCTGAATCAATATGACCAAGGTCCTTGGAAATCAAATAAGGCAAGTCCTCTAGATGTTTTATTGACTCCCTCTAAAGCTTTGATTACTAACATCAACATTTAACCTTCTCGTTCAAGGTTGCCTCTGATGGTTCATCAAACTTCTTCTTAATGTGATATCAACCTTCTGACCTTCTCGCCCAAGATTGCTTATGTAGATTTGTCCCTCTAAATGATATTTTCTTTCTTTGAAGAAATGTTTCAGCCATCAACTCAATCCCATGACTGCAAGCATCAAGCTCTTTCTCTCTTGAATTCAATCACATATGTCTCTTGATTCGTCCTAAAAGTATTTCAAATAGAGATTACAAATAGTTCATAAAACTAAATTATTCCAAAGAAATATTAATGATAAAAATACAAGATTTTCTATCCCAATGTTAAATTAATAACTACATAAAAAATTTATGAACATTAATCAACATGGAGTACTTATCTCTTGATTAATGTAATGATCCTTTTCTTATTTGCACTATAAAAGGTGTTTGTAGCTTTTAATCAAAGAGCTTTGTTTGTTCAGAAATTTGCATAGACCTGCACACAGTCCGTCATAACTTTTGAACTTGATATTTTCTCTTCAATCGCTCTGTTGAGATTCTTCTAAATTGGTTTATCACCAACATATCCAAAATTCAGCAAAATCCAACGGTGCATTTGTGAGATATGGTCCTTGTACTGAGACTGTATTTTCTGAGACAGTCAGAGACAGTCACACATTCACCATCAACAAACTACTCTCTTACATTTGCAACTTGGCTTTGATACCATGTTAAGGTTTTATGATCATTGCAAATGTAATAGCA
Source organism: Chamaecyparis obtusa (assembly GCA_027943335.1). Lineage (NCBI taxonomy): Eukaryota > Viridiplantae > Streptophyta > Pinopsida > Cupressales > Cupressaceae > Chamaecyparis > Chamaecyparis obtusa. The sequence goes on along the minus strand of BSBK01007029.1, from coordinate 1,165,574 downwards.
CTATCTCATTGTATGTATTTTCCAAATGCAGCAATCTCTTGCATTTATATTTAGAATGAGCCAAGAAGAGACATGTCCCTTCATGGGACATGTCTATTCATTACTATGTAATTAATATAATGACAGTTATGATTATATATATTTATAATATCTCTTGAGTATTATATTAATTTCTCTAAGATTTACATAATAATACATGTATACATATATATATATATATAAGTATATATATACATCTCATATATACTAAATATATATATACATATCTTCACTAGTGTTGACTCATAGTGTTTATCCAAATGAAGCTACAAAACATTAACAATTACATTTGATGCAAAGACCACAAATTTGGCCCTCCAACCTCACGAAATTATCAAAGAGACCATAAGTGGCAATCAAAACTCGAATGAAGATTAAAGTTTGAAATAAAATTGGAGTGAGGCTTGATGAAAGAAAATTGAAGTCGAAAGCTTGAAGAAGGCTCTGAAATCCTTAAGCAAATCGGATTTCCGCCCAACATTGAGACTTTTATCCTCATCAACATGGGAATCCAGCATAGCTCCAGCACTAAATCCTCAAGTCCCTTTGATTTCCATTAAGGAAGTACGAGTGATCTTGATGTCTATGTGATGGACAAAGTGAACTAGGAAGTACGAATGGAAGGGAGGCATAGCAATTTCGCACTAGAGGAAATCATCTAGGCTGGGCAGGATCCGCCAACCTATGAGGATTCTTTAAATCCTCTTATATACAAAGTTTCCACCCCATGACTATAGGTAGGCCACCAAAAGATAAGCAGGGATTTTGATTTGAAGGATAAATCTTTTAAAATCATTTAATTCCCTATCCAAGTCAGCCAGCAGGGCTGAAGTAATTAAATTTGAATGAATTTTTTATTGGCTATCAAAAGCCAAGTCGGCCTTCTGTTGAAATGTGACCTTTCACTTCATCAAATACATATATAAGAAGGTTCGATCCATTTCATTTTACCATCAATGCATAGTGAATTACTTCTGCACTAGAACTAGTGAATTACTCAAAATGAGCAGCTAACCACCCCCCCCCCCCATTTAGCAGCGATTTCAATCCTTGAAAAAACATGGCAGCTGCCTTCATTTGCCAGCAAATTGCATCAAAGTTAGCAGCAAATTTAGCATCATAGGGCAGCCAATCGTCTCATGGATTGGCGAATTTATTGGGAGGGTGGTGAGCTGTCTAAAGGAAGGGTTGGATTGAGGGAAGATAAGGAATCAAAATCTAAACACACCTAAGCCATCTACCATTTCCAGATTTATAATTGAAGTCGATCCACAAGAAATTTCAGATGGTATGAATTTAATTACAATGGATTTGAAATAAGTTAAAGTTGGCAAGAAGAAAGGTTTGAACTTGAGGGCAAGAGATTTCATTTTAATTCTTTAATGCCAAAGCAATAATCACATGAAGACTTTCAGATTTCTTTATTTTGTTTTTACAAAGTTTAATGCTCTTTCTCCTTGATTTTGTAGGGTGGATTCAAAAGGGAGAGGCTAGGATGCAAGGAGGTGGATCAAACTCGAGAGTTTCAAATAAGCTGCAGGAAGATGCTTGAGCACTTTCAAATGAGAAGGAAAATTTAACATCAGGAACAATTATAATACAAGTCTAGATTGAGATCAGGTGCTATTCAAGTTCAAGAGCAAGAAAGATCCAACCACATGAACAATTCAAGAAGTTCAATCAAGTTTGCAACTTCAAAGGCAAGTTCAAGTTTGGAAATGAAGATTAGAAGGTTCAAGTTTGCAAATCAAAGTCAAGCCATGAGAAAAAAATTTAGAAGATGAAGAAGGCTTGAAAGATGAAGCAATTTGGGAATATGAACCATCACAAGCATCCTCAAGGAGTTGATAGTTTCGGAAGAGTTAATCAAAGTTAGAAATGTTGAGTATCAAGAGATATTTTCTCTTCATCAAAGGATTAAATAGACCTACAAGATAAGGATGATGAGGTGACACCTAGCTGTCTTCTCCAATCAAAAAATTCCAATTTCAAGCGCAAACTGTCAAATAATGCCAAGTGTCCAATTTTCTCATTGGTTATCAAAAGCATTGTAATTTTCTTATTGGCCCATGAATTGGTGCCCTCATGTAATTGGTTGATATTATGGCAACCCTAATTAGGGTTTGTAGGGATGAATCCTGACCCTTGATCTTGAATCGATCTTGGCCCTTCATTGTAATTGAACAACTATAAAAGGTCAAGGCCTTCTCATTTGTAATGCATTAGATTAGATTAGAGGAGACAATCTTAGAGAGCTAGAAGTAGAGTAAGCTAGCTAAGGGAGAGACTTAATCAAATTGTTTCTATGATGCTTTCAAAGTGATTGATAATTACTTAATATTGCTTTGAAGTGTGCATGGTTTCCTCAATTTTTCACTTGGAGTAGACTTTATTTCATGTTGAAGTAGTTTAGTTGAATGAAAGTAATTGTGGATGTTTACTTGATTGACTTGACCAAACCGGGCCACTAGCCTCTTGCTGATTGTAGGTGTGTCTTGTGTGGTTAGCCAATGATTGAAAGCACTTAACTTCAATTGGTATTGAATCTTTAGTTTTCATCCATTTGATGGGATTGAAGAGGAGATATTGATGTGAAAACCATTTGAGTATTCCTTAGAAGTTTGCACTAGGTGGGTGGAGTCATTGAAAAGATTGCATCTGGTAGAGTCAAAGTTCATCCATTATTCCTTGCATTCCTAGTTAGAAGTAGTTGTAGCAATTAAGATTAAATTCAAGTTGAAGTGAAAAGTCTGAAAATCAAAAACTATATTTTCATTGCACATTGTGAAGCTAAATCTTTAGAAGTGCAAGTAGTTGATATCCATTGAATGAATAGCATAAGTCCCCTAAGTGATTACCAGTGAATCACATTATTTCACTGAGTGAGTATCCACAGTTGAAGGGAACCTTGAAATCATTTCATGAGCTTACTTCGCAAGCTTAGTATAAGAAGTGACCTTATTCAAGAGAGGATTGAATATTTAGTGTTTCATTCTGAAACATTGGATATTTGATTGTGCATGTCGTAGTGGAACAAAACTCACATCAACAAGATGGAAAGTTAAAAAAGGGGCCTTGGTAATTGTCCGGGCAGCAAAATATGTATCTTGTATGTAGTAGAGGGTCACGTTGAAGTAGCAATTGTTTTCCAATTGAAGGTAGTAGAGCCAATTAAGGAGGTCATTCTTGAGATCTCTGCTATTAAGGATGACGTAGAGGTCAATTGAGTGAAGTCCAAGAAATCCAAGTGGCATCTAAAAGTTTTGTTTCAGAGGTTTACTTCAGCTTGATAGATCTCTGCAAAACATGATGGTTTGCATGAAATGGTGGAAAGGACACATCCTAGTTTTCAATTCATTTATGGAAAATATTGGCTTTAGTTCTACATAGAATTATGGAAAATGCTTACTTAAGTTTTAAATTTAATTACCGAAAACATATAGGTTAGTGTTGATGCGAGTTTTGTTCCACTTACACAACATGCAGGACTAAATATTCAATGCTTCGAGAAACATAAAACATTAAATCCTCTCTTGAACAAAGTCATCTCCCATGCTAAGCTTTGCAATGAAGATCATGAAATGACTCCAAAGTTCCTTACACTTGTGGATATCTAACTCAGGTGAAATGATGTGATTTGCTAGTTAATCACTTAGGCGAGCTTACGTAATTTATTCAAAGGTGTCAACTTACTTGCACTGCTAAAGATTTGGCTTCACAATGTGCAACAAAAATATATCCGTGATTTACATCACTTCCAACTTTGCTCATTAACTCCTACTATCTAGACTAGTTCTATTTCTAACTATGGATGGGAAATTAATGGATGGACTAGGACTCTTACCAAATGGAGGCTTGCCTGCGACTTCAACTCCACCTAGTGCAAAGCTTCAAAGGATCTCAAAATGGTTTTCATATCAACACCTTCCCCTCAATCCAACTTGGAGTACAAATTAAGGATCTAATGCCAATTGAACTTGAGCACAATTACTAGATTACCACACAGGGCACCCTTGCATCTACAAGGAGCTAGTGGCCTAGTTTTATAGAATCCAATCAAACATCCACCAATATCACCACACAATCTACCTACTTCTACTCTTACTCTAACACCTTTGAAATAAAATCCTATCTTAATTGAGAGATGTGAAGAACCATGCAAATACACCAAAATGATCATGTATATCCACCATGCAAGCTACAACAATGAATAAAGAACAACTTTGATAGTATTTTGGCACCAATTCTCCAACATAACTCCCTTTACAAATGAGAGCAAACGGCCTTATATAGAGGCTTCAAGTACAATGAGTGGTCAAGATTAAGAGGCAAAAAACTCGAAATCAAGGGCCAAGATTAAGGGGCAAAAGCCTTAATTAGGGTTTCCAAAACCACCTACTACAAATATTTAATACCCACCCAATTACAATTAAGCACCACCATGTGGGCCAGTAGAAAAATTACATTGCCACCATGGGCCAATTAAAAAATTCAAATCCTTAACAACCGGATAAGGATCAACGACATGTGGACCACTAAGAAGAGGGCACATGTAGAAGAAGCCACCTCATCACCTTGGGAAATGCATTGCTTATCCTTATCCTCCTTCACACATTCGATGAACCTAGACATAATCTCATCAAATCGTCACTATGTGACACTTGGCATGCTTCTATTGAATGAGGATATGGCTGCCACCTCAGCAAACTCATCCTTTAAACTTGATAAATACCCCCCTAATTGTTGAGGAGAGATCATTTGTTAATCCTTCAATTGTGATGGCTCATCTTCAACTGCTCCTTCTTGAAATTTCTTCATCTTTTCTCTCTTGTCTTAATCCTCTAAGTTGCTCCCTTGAATGTCTTAATCCTTTGTTAATCTCATTGTTGATGAATCCTCTTCCATCTTCGTCAACATCATCTTCTATCCTTCTTGGGGTGGCATGTCCTTTGTCTCCTTCGGTTGAGATCTTGGCCTTGAGATGTTCTCAGCTCCTCTCTCCATGCTTAGCCCTGCAACAAACAACATAATCAGGACTGTATTTTTCCTTGATTAAATCTGATATCAAAATCAGAGGTTAGTACAAGTCAAGCCATTAAAATCAGAATCTCTGTCATTCAAATCAGACTTATAAATGGACTGATCTTGACTCCATATGCCTTTAAAAACTTTACAAACTGATTTTCTTTAATGCTAGGAGTTCTACTACAAGTAATGCTAACCTCAACTTATCTAGGCCTGGTCAAAAGACGTGATTAAGATGTTAAACCAGATCTGATATACATGCCCAAATCTGAAGATAGCAGCTATGTTCAATTTATGTGTCTATGACACAAATTAAATGGCCCATCATCGGATCCTAACTTGTAATTGGGTTCAAAATCATGTGACAATGAGGCTGCTAACAGACCTGCAGCAAATCAAAGTGTTCCAAGATGAAGTTCAGACCTGTAGCTGATAGGAAAATAGTCCCTTTGGATAATGATGACTGTTGTTGCTTCATAGGGACTAATGTAATAGGTGTGGTGGTGCTCTTCGATGCCAAAGTGTGCTAAAAATGAGGCAAATCTGATCTCTGCTCCTCCACAGTTGCAAAAAAAACTCCTATATCTGCCCTGTAAATTCGAAATCCAGCACTTGTTTGTCTTTGTTTGCAATGAAAAATGTTTTCAAATTGTTGAATGATTCAATTTATATAGAAAATGCTTGCAAATTTGCCATTAAATGGCACTTGCATTAGCATTTAATTCCCAGCCATGACATTAAATTCGATCCCTCTCTTTAATTACAAATGATCATTAAATACAAAGCCTCCATGGCTAAACTCGAGGCAAGATTTGAATTGCTAAATGCTTTGCAACGGAGTTTATGTCACTTAAATGATTGCTAAAACAACTTGTCTCGAACTTTGAACTGAGATTACCCGACATTTAATTCACTTTCATTTTACAACAAACCATGCATCGAATTTAGTGCCCAGATCTGTACTTTACAACTTCCAATTTTATTAAATATCATTGAGTTTTGCACCTTGCATTTAGCATTTAATTTTCAATTTGTGATCTCACCTCGATTTTAGTGCCCAATATTTAATTGCTTGGGTCGGATTTGGGCTTGAGTGCTTTAATGTAGAGGTCTTATGTTGCCACATGCTTCATTATATGGGGCCCAAATCAGGTCTGACCCAATCCCCAACCCATACACTATTTTCCAAGGTTGTTTTGCCTAGAATTTTGGGCCCAAATTATTAAAAAAGCCACACATCTCCTATAGGGCTGCTGCTTCATTGAATTAATGCCCAGATCTGATTTAATTAAGGGTCCACATGGCCATGTATTGAGGCCCGTACCAATGTGATTTAGGCCTCGCCCAATCCTAATGCAAACTGCCTCATATAAAGGGAGGCTTAAAGCCATTTTAATCCATTTTCAATTGTTTTGCAGGTCTGATTCGAATTCTGGGTATAACTGCTGCTTTGGGGAGTCAAAACTTCGAATTTTGTGATCATACTGTCAAATTTAAAGGGGCGGATGTAGGCACAACCATTGCCCATCAAAATCCGGGCTATATGCTTCGTAATTAGCAGCCTAGAGGGCCTAAACAAGGCCTAACTTAAATCTGTCATAAAAAACTCAGGCCCTAACGCTGTGCATTGCGAGATGAGACAATAAATTGATGCACGAAAAGAGGCTCCAGCCTCAAGACAAGCAACAATTCAATTTGATAGAAGCAAAATGTGCTCGGCTCAAAGATGAGCAACGTTTAGATGGAACTGAAATGTGTTCAGCTCAAAGATGAGCAACGTTTAGATGGAAGCAAAATGTGCTTGGCTCAAAGATGAGCATCGATTTTCTTGAACCGAGAAACAAGTCCCATCTCCAAAATACTTCATAATTTGCCCAATTTACCTCGACTCATCCCAATTTCATTTCATTTTCGCTCCATCTCCAAGATTAGAATCAAATCAATCCCACCTCAATACTTAGTTAAATTTTCAATTCTACCCACCTATAGCCCTATTAACGGTAGTAAGGTAGCAAAAGAGGGGGGGTCCCCATTTGCAATGGGGCGATGGTGTGAAAATATCACAACAGTTAGCTACGATGGGGATTCCTAAATAACATCCTAAAGGCATCATTGTTTATATTCCTCAAACCTAACAAAACTAGAAAGAACTCTTTCAACGTGTAACCACAAATTTACTGCAAAAGTGGCAATTCACCCATTTAAGCATCCTATGTCTAAAAATTTGTAGCTTGAATGAGAGATCCTCCATACAATAATCATTGCACTTGGACTTGAGATAAAACAAGAAGCCAAAGAGTAAGAGTCAACTCAACACCCAGCAAAGATAAATGCATAAAAAATCTATGTTCCACTAAGACAAGGATGGCAGGACGTGTTTCCAGTACAGGGATACTTTTTAGGGGATGGTTGTTTAAAAATAGGGAAATTTTAAAAATATAGAGATATTTAAAATATGCATATCATAACATTGATAAAGCATTCATCAAAGATATTGTAGAAGGGTAATACATTTAGAAAATTTTGGAAAAGTGATTCATCATTGTAGAAACATTCATTGCCAATGTGCATACGTATTATATTCAAATTATAACAAAAATGCCCAAAGGCTCCAAGTTTCAACCATGAAATGACATAAATTGTAAACAATAAACATAGAAATATAAAAATATAATAATATATCGCTGTCCATAATCAACATATGGTAGGTCTAACAGTCTAAATCAAGTAGATTTGATGCCCTAACCTCCTCTTTCAACTGTTGTTCACTCCCTGACCAACTGCCCCTTCTCTTGCTACTCTTCTCCTTCTTTGCAATGTGAAATGATCTTTTTCTTTCTTTTTTGTTAATTTATGCTTATAGATTAGGCTATGGTATTGTTTTATGTGGTTTGAGAGTCCCTTGACCAACTGCCCCTTCTCTTGCTACTCTTCTCCTCCTTTGCAATGTGAAATGATTTTTTTCTTTCTTTTTTGTTAATTTATGCTTATAGATTAGGCTATGGTATTGTTTTATGTGGTTTGAGAGTCCTTGTGGGCACAAGCAAGCAACCTTTTTTCAAATTAAAAAATGAGTTTTATTTATACTGGCCTACCAAAAGTGGCCTAGGCCATAGGGGACGGCAGAAGTCCCATGGCCATCTCCTAAATCCCCAACCACTCTCAGAGCTGTCACGAGAACATTTCCGGAATTCTACACAAACTGGGGGTGGGCAGGGTACTTCAAAATGTCGTCCCCAATATGGGTACGGGGGAAAAAGCATGGGGGATGCGTCTCCATGGACTATAGATAAAACTATAAATAAAAAATTAAAATGCCTAGATTTTTTTTTCAAAGAGCTTCAGCTTTTCATCAAGACAATGTGATTCTTGACAAGTTGAGCAATTGCAAGTTAAACCTGCGAAATGTGATTTAAACCGCACACATCAAGATAGGGCAAATCATTAATACATAACCAAGACAGGACATGCATTAAGAATCTCAAACCCCTCTAACAACAGATAAATTCATTTTCTTTCAAGGCCTATCTGACAACATTCTAAGTGTTGGTGCCAAAATTCAACAAGATTCAAATACAAGGCATACCAACTTTGGAACCCTTAGCACTTCAAATGCACAAGCATTTCAGCATATACATCACGGTTGGACTGTATAAATAAATAAATACACACAAAAAAAAATGTTCACAAACCAATGCAAACATATAAATCAGTCCCCTTTCAAAAACAGGGCAACCCAAACATTAGCTCGACTACACTGCACCAAAATATCAGCAAAATATATATAATTCGCAAATTATATTCATGCATAGGTAAAGGGCCACTGTGGTTGCGCTTAAAGAATACTGTTGCAAACAGAGAACAATGAAATGATTACAAAATTGAATCACATTCTCCAAGAAAGATACTGTCAATAGCCCTGCAGTAAATGAAACCAAAGAAACGACACCTAATTATTAATTAGGCACCATCAATCTGAAATATCAAATCCCCATTATAAAGGAAAGAAAGAAAGAAAATATATTAACATGAACAAATGTCCAAAAATGGAACAGGAGACTAAAACTAAAGCAGGCACAATAGCAACGGACTAGGGCAAAGCCAACCCTACACATGAAAAATATAAGTAGAAACAAAAACATGAAAATAGCCAAAACATGGTTTAGCTTAAAAAGAGTAACTCCCGAACTAGTACAATTATGCCGATTGAGGCATAGTGCCATGCTAAAGTTATTTTGTTGATGAAATGGCCACCAAGGTTCAAAACCCTGCTAGGCCACACTGAGTGTGCAGGCATTGTGCCTTTGCTGGGCTGATGTGCTCAAATGATATGTGTCTCCGTTGAGCACTATTGCATGCAGGCTGTGCACCTAAGCTGGGCCATTGAGCTCACAGGTTTGAACAAGTGAAATGTGTTAATGAGCAAAGATGGACCCCGCCAAAGGCGGCCCTGTAAGAAGAGATCTCTTTGGGCTCCAACCAAGCTAGAAGCTCAAGTTTCCTCAAACCAAAAAAAGCTAGTACAATTATAAAAAGAAAAGCATAGGGAGAACCCTGCAAAGCCGCACAGGCGAAGGAAGACTGTCCAGGTAGACAACCAAAAATCCTCAGGTGTCAGGAATTTCTTTCTATTGTCTTATATATGTATTTCAAACTTTGCATTGGAGGGTGGCCAACCACAAAATAAATTCGGCAATAACCAGTACAAGGACAGACGACTTATACGAGGAGTATAAAGGTAAGGTTGCTTTTGTATATGTCTGTAGGATTAAAATCCTAATCGAAGGGGGAAACTCGGTACGCATGTTTCTCACAAAACCCGCAACAGACCCATCAATTACAAAATCGAAAGCTCTGTATTTAGAAACTTAATGGCAATGCCAACAGGAAAGAATTGATCAGCAATATTATCCCCAACCATGTCTAAGTATAGACCCATCAACTAAGAACTTTTCGTTTAACGATTCAATGTCAACACCCAAAAGTACCTTCTTTATTTTTCTAAACATGGATGACCAACTTGGTCTACATTACGCCCAGACAAGGCGCCTCAACTAAAAATTTGGAAAACTGTTATCTTTAGGATTCAATGACAATAACCACAAGAGAATTATCAGACAACATGAATAAATAAATGTAAAGCCAACTAACACGATTAGAAAATTCAACCCGTTTCTGTACATATGGGTTCAAGCATGCTCAACTCAAAAAAACATCTTACCTGATATTAAAGTTAAATTGTCCACTGTAGCTCTTCCTGGTCTCCACCAAAGTAGCAGTAACACCTCAAGAATCAATCCTTAAAAAAAGTGTAATTCGTTATCATGCAGGTTGAGTGCCATGGGGATCTGAGTGAAAATAAAAGAAGAAACTAACGATTCCGTAGACCTAAAAGAACAAAGAAATAAAATCGTGCCCTACCCAGAGAAAGAGATGGCCTTCGGGGGCCTTCGTTTGCGATCGAGGATAATGATTTGAAGTTCTAATGAATTTCGATATTCGCCTGTACCGGTAATGTAGATTTAATTTATTGTTGAAATTTTATTTATAATTTATTTTAACTCTCGAAAATGTATAAAGATGATATAGAATCTGACTTATGGTTGTCGTAAAGTTGTTACATGTGGAAATTTAAAGTAAATTATTCAAGTCAAAATTATGCAACATCTCTAATAATAATTGTGAGCATGAACGAAAATTTTAAAAAAATTAGTAAAGTTGAAAATCAATTATTATGATTTAACATAATTTTCTATTTACATTTATATTTGCATTTCATCTAGTTTCCCACTTCATAGACCGGCTTGGAAGAGGATTGGCTTTCAAACTCTTTTATTAATGAGAGATGTAGTTCAAATTCAGCGCTCATTTGTTGCTAAAAGCAATTGCGTGTCTAGGAAGATATCAAGTCTTGGCTCTGTTGGGTGTTGGTTTTCGTGATGGACTTTCCTTTAACCAACATAATATTTGGTGGTCTCTATTGATTCAAATGCAGGACCTTCCTCTAGCTCGTCTCTTAGGTATCCATGCTCTTCACTTTCACAAGTGTGGCATTCGGACCCCTCGAGACCTATTTTCAAGACCATCTATGCGCCTATGCACCTAAGAGGATCTGCAAGGTCAATTTCACCTCAATCGCCAAAATCGTCAGACTTTCAACCTCGTGATTTTAGCTTTGCCTTTGGATTTGTTACACAAGATTGGTATTTCATCCATCAAGCCATGGTGGAAAGATTGTCATTGGTATCCACATACAACATTTTCTAGCTATAAACCTTGTTTGGGTTATTGTTGGCTCTCACCCCACATGCCTATGGTTCCCCTTTTGAACCACCATTGGCAATTGCAATCCTCTCAAACTGCCTAGAGAAGGAAGTTTTCTATTATTTGGTATGTTGTCACAAAGCCCAAAATTGCTCATTATGCCTAGTGTATTATTTTCCAAGGATCGCCTTTGTGACTCCGTCTTTGACATTTGGGAATACCAGATCCTCATCATCCTTTTTGTGGTCAACCAGAGTCTTTCCTCCACATTTTCTGGTTCTGTTGAAGGACATAATAGAACTAGGTTTGGATTCATTATTTTTTTAGCCCTTTTTTACCAGGATTCTTCACTTGGCATATGGTCTTGTTGGGAGATTCCCTTAGATGTTCTCTTCAATTTCTTCAAATATTGCATACTTTCAAGATGGAAGTCTTATTTTCTATTTGGAAGGATAGGAATGTCATGGGGAGGCTTTCCTGAGAACTACTCCTAATTCTTCTACAAGTCTCTTTCGGGACTTTTAAGGGATTCTTATTCTCCTAGAATCCTACTACCTTAGGAGGTTCCAAATCTCCTTCCCCCTACTCTCCTAGAGCTCCACTACCAATTCAAGTGCTCACTCTTCCACCATGAACTCACAAGGTTAAGTTCATCTACCACCTTATAGCCCTTTCACAATCACCTTGCAGGAGTCTAGGGCTTGTGAATCATCTATTTAAATCACCAAACAGTTCTTCTTGATAGGTCTTGCAGTCATTTTATCATGCATTGGATTCATTCATCCAATCGGCTCCTGCAAGTTACAAAACTAACACATTGATATAGCCTATTCTGCAAACATGATCGAGGATCAGCATAACCAATTCGCAATTCCTCCACTAAGATATATATGTCTGATGGAGCGACATAACTTGGCTCGATGTGGTATTGTTTCTCCCATCGGCAACACCTGCCCTATTATTGTGATCGGGTAACGACATAGCAACAGACCCATTCCCCCAAGTGTCTGATGCCTTATGGTTTGGTCCTCCATCGACGTCTTAGACCTCGTTGTCTTCATCAGGGATCAGCATAACCTAAACTACACTACCTCAATAGACCAAGGTAGTTTGATGGAATATCATCAGTTGAGGTAGCTCGTTGCCCTCATTGGGGATCAGCCTATCCGCAGATGGCTTCACTGATAGCATTGGATTAGCTTGATGGGGTGTCATCAGCATGAGGTAACCCGATGGCATGTCTTTCTGTTAGCCATTAGAACTTGGACATTGGTCAGAGTTAACCCGATGCAATGAATGTTGAACCTCGACAACTTTTGGCAAACCACACATATAGCTTGCAAACCTTCACAACTTTACCTAATGGACTATTGGTTAGTCTTTATTCACTCCATGATCCTGATTGGATCACACACCAAAATTTGAGGGTTTAAAACAACTAACCCCTAGGTGCTCCTGCACTAGAATGTGGTTATATTCGTTCACTCATCTATTGATGCTTCTATTTTTATTTTTGCTAAAGCATGTATTTGCAATAATGTGATGTTACAGATTCAAGTACAAGCATATTAATAAGGTGGCTCTTAAAGTGGCCCACTTGTAATAGCTTTTGTAGCATTAGGGTAATGCCCCATGTAAGGTTGTCAAAGTCTTTTCGAGGAGTTTTGTTTCCAATGGTCGTTCACCATCTTGTGGTTGTAGTTCCTTTGTCAAGCATTCACACACACCACATTCTCAGCCTCCTTAGTTGTGCTCTAATGATTGTCAATATTTCTCTCATTTGTGGTCAGCTTCACCACCTCCTAGTGAAACTGCCCTTGGATGGCCCTCTATTGGTGATGTTTGTTTTGCTCCAATTATCATATGATGGCTCGGATTAGGCGGTGATTCTGGTTGTCCTTCTTCTTCTAAGTGGTTACCCCGACTTGCCCTAGCTATTTCTCCAACCAAAAAGGAGAATGAGGAAGAAGAGGATGTGGTTGATGGTTGGTCTATTCTATACCCCTATCCCGGCTCCAATAATGTATGGGGAAAGAAGGATGATCCAAATCCACCTCCATCAGTTGGTATTGCATTAGATGCTTAGTGTTTTTCTACTTATGGGTTTTGCCCATGTTGTTAATGGTCTCCAGTTTCTGGGCACTGCCCATTTGACTTATTGAGGAGTGATTTGATATCCTCCAAACTCTTTTTTTTAATTATGTATTAATCATTTATTATTAATGGTATATGTGTGTGTGTGTGCATATTTACATACACACACACATATACATACATATATGTGTGTATATATGTATATGTGTACATATATAATCAAAACATTTTTTTAAAATGAAACATTACAATGAGGTTTGTATTATATGAGATAATAAATATGAAATATTTCTATGAAATTAAAATAAATTAAAATAATATGAGTGATTCTTTGGTGAAATAGTAAGGTTTCTTACTTGTAGTGCTTATCATCAAGTTTTAAACCTCATACGATCACTCTCTACTATGGCAATAATCGAGATTGCTTACCCTCATTTTTTTTCCAATAGTTGTGTGGTTACTCTCTACTATGTCAATAATTGACATTGCTTACCCTCAAATGTTTTTCAATAGCTATGGGGCAACAAAGTGATGGATTATGTCAGCTTTGAGAATGTGGATAGGACACTAGGATGGAAGTGGAAAAACTAATCATCCCTTAACCTTCCATCCAAGGAAGTTGAACAAATTTCAAAAAAAAAATCCAAAGCTCTTGTGGTCATGCAAGGAGTAGATGTTCTAATTTGGGTGGTTCAAAATTTGGACAATACAATGTTAAGGAAGGCTTTTATCTTGGATCAAAAGACCTAGAGCATGCAATGACAAAAATTCCAACTTATCTATGTTGGAATAAATTTTGCATGCCAAAAGTGGGCATCTTTACATGGGTAGCCCTTCAAAATAAAATACTCACAGCTGATTTTTTTTGTAAAATACGTTTCCAGGGCTCCTAAAGGTGTGTATTGTGTGAGGCACATGAAGAAATAATTGATCATCTCCTTCTAGGATGTCCCTACGTCGAGGAATGTTGGAGATGGTTTTGTGCCAAGCTAGGGTGGTCAAATGCTCTCTCTAGTGACATTCTCAATCTGTGTAAGTTATGACCAACTATTAAGAAGGATGTAACCTTTAGATGCATCTGGATCATTAGTCCCTCTATATTCTTATGGGAAATATGGAATGAGAGGAATGAGAGGATTTTCTAAAATAAAGAACTTAGCACTATCTCACTTTAGAATAAAATGGATGTAGCTATAGAAGAGATAATTAATGCTATGTTCTCTCATCTAGTCCCAAAAATTGTTTATTTCATGGAACGAGATGCAAAGATAAGGCTGAATTGGCTAAACTTGAAGGTCTCGTCGTAGGTAGGCTCTGGGTGACTAACTTTCTCTCATTCTAGGAAAAATGTTGTTTGGTCTCCTCCTCAAATGTGATGATTGAAATTGAGATTTGATGGCTCATCCAAGGGCAATCCTAGACTCTTTGGTGTCGAATGAAACATCAAGAGTTGGCAAGGAAATGTAGTGTAAATTTCCTCCAAGCATCTCTAATAAGGATCCAATAACAAGGCCAAATACCTATCATTCATGGTCTCACTTTATACAAAGATTTGGGAATCATAAATCTAGAGATTGAGGGAGACTCCTCACTTGTTAGTTCTATATGATCAAGAACCATACCTCATCAAAATCTTGAAGCCTTATTTGATAGATCAATGGATCTCTTGCAAAATAGTGATGCATGTTGCATTAATCATATTTATGAAGAGAATAAGGAGGCCAAAATGTTGGAGAAAGATGGCACTAATAGGATTGATAGCATCACAAAAAAAATTAAATCACCCTATGGAAATTAGTCCTTGATGACATGACTCTAACTCAAAAATGTCATCACCTAACAATATGTATTAAACTCCCCTAACAAGGGCACGAGAAAACTTCCTTAACCTCATGACAGGAAGACTTGACACTCCCACTTTCAAATTCATCACACATACCCATTTGAGTGTGTACAATGTTGTATGAGATAATTTTCATGATTGCTTCTTGTGAGGGGGCTTGAACCTTGATGTTTTCTTATTTTCTTATCTTGAGTAGACCCCTTATTTGTAATGTGGCCTTAGTTTATTGATTCATTTTCATTGTGTTTAACATACGGATGTGGGAGCATCTCGGGTCCTTGGCAATCATGTATCACCAAAAACATGTTTGAAGTTTATGTGTTGCTTGGTTCCTTCTTTGACCGAGTTGGCTCGGTAGTTGGTTGGTTTCCTTTGTTAACTGAGTTGGTCAGTTAATTCCTTAGCGCTCGGTGATACTTGTCTGGTGCTCGGTTATCCTTGCTTGCTAAGTTATTTATTTTGGTTTTTGTTGAGGCCAACTTATGTAATTAATTATGGTCACGGATTTAATGCTGACATCTATCATTGGGAAGTGTGTGGACCCAGATCTGGTCATTCCTTCCATTGATGGTGGATCTGAAGGCCGACTTGATTCAATAGCCTCTTGTATAAATGTAGTTGTTTGGTTAGAGTTTAGGAAGGAAGTGGAGGAGAAGCTAGAAAATTGAAGATTGAAGATTGTTTCAGATCCTCGCATGTTGGAGGACTTTTGTACAATTGAATTATAATATATGGTTGTAACCCAGAAGGCCTTACAACCCAGCATGTATGTATCAATTTGATGAAATAATAAAAGAATCATGTTGCGTTATCCCTTCCCTGTTGTTGTTATTGCTTCCGCGTGTGTGTTCTGCAAGGTGGATCTAGTTAGGGCATGCATTTGGCCCCTCTCCCTGTCTACCCTTATGTCAGGTGGTATCAGAGCGAGGTGAGATCTAGATCTAGGTTTGCGAATCTAGGTTTGAGGGTTCCTTCTTGTCAAACCCTAGTTGATTTGTTGTGGGGTAACATATTGTGATCTGACCTGCAATTATAGAGGGTTTCAAGATGGTTCAAGGAAGGCAAGATGTGGATCCAGGATTGACAGATATGTTAAGGCAAATTACTACTAGATTGGAAGTTGTTGAAACAGCCCAGCACTGAGGAAGACATCTTGAAGATGTTAGTAATGATGAAATCGAGGAAGAACATGCTAATGTAGAACCTGCACCTATGATGGATCAGGGTGAGGAAAGATTGTTGAAGGCTTTGACAAATCTGAAATCTACACCACATTTCAATCCTCCTGAGTATATAGGAAAATTAGATTCTGATGAGTTGATGGACTAGATCACCGAGATGGAGAAGTACTTTGAATATGAAAATGTCCCTGAGGAAAAGAAGGTGAAAATTGCAAGCACAAAGTTGAAGAACCATGCATCCTTATGGTGGGAACATTTGCAATTGGACATAAAAAGGAAATGCAAAGACAAAATTAAGGTATGGAACAAGATGGTGAATAAATTGAAAGGCAAGTTTCTACCTTGTGATTATCAGATTAACCTAGTTAGGTGAATACAAAGTTTGAGATAGAAAGATAGCTCGGTAAAAGATTATAATGAGGAATTCTATAGATTAGATATCAGATCTGGACATGATGAAGATGATGTGGAAATAATTGCTAGATACTTGAATGGATCGAGAGTTTCTATCCAGGAAGATATCAACTTGGTTAAGTTGGAAAGCCTTGAAGAAGCCTATCAGTTTTCCTTGAAAGCTGAGGAGAAATTAAATAAGAGACACAAGCAAAGACAAAGAGGTAGAGGTGGTAGATTCCCTAGAGGAAGAGGTAGATCCTTTGATGAAAATAGTAGATCTGAACCAGAAAAGATAAATCCGAATAAAGGCAAGACCGAGTGGAAAGGTGAAAGTTCTGCTAGAGGAATAGGTAGTAGTTACCAAGGTGGTTATAACATAGGTGGTTTCCGAGGAACTTGTTACAATTGTGGAGAAGAAGGACATAGATCATTTGAGTGTACACATGCAAATAAGAAGGTCAATAATAGTAGAAATGCTTTGGTGCAAGAAGACTCACTGAATGACCCTGAGAAGGAAAAGAACTTGATGGTCAGGAGAGCACTTTGGAGTGAAAGTAATAAGGAAGATCTGGTAAGGAAAAGTTTGTTCAAGACTAGATGTAGAGTTTCTGATGAAGTTTGGAAGGTAATCATTAATAGTGGAAGCTCAGAGAACTTGGCATCTAAGGAAATGGTTACAAAGTTGCAGTTGGAAAGGTTGAAACACTCGAAGCCCTATCAAATTTCATGGATCAAGGATGAGCATACACTCTTGGTAAGTGAACAATGTTATGTGAATTTGAAAATTGGAAAGTACTATGATAAGGTGTTATGTGATATCATGCCTATGGATTGTTATCATATTTTGTTGGGTAGACCTTGGCATTATGATAGACATGCTATATATGATGGAAGATTGCATAAATATACTATTTGGGCTGATGGGAGAAAACAAATCTTGTTACCTTTGATTGAAGAACCTGTTAGTAGTGTTTGTACATCTGTGAAAGTTTGTCTGATGGAAGGCAGAAAGTTTGTTAAGGAATTGAAGAAGAATGATGTATGTTTTGTTGTGATTCGTAACAAACGAAGTAAGAAAATAGAAGATAGCATCCCTAAAGAGATTGATAAGATACTCATCGAGCATAAGGAGATCATTTATGATAATGTACCTGATGTTTTCTACCTAAGAGAAGCATTGATTATTGTATGGATTTAATCCCTGGAGCTAGTTTACCGAACAAAGAACCACACCAGTTCACACCTACCGAGAACTAGGAATTGAACTGACAGATTCAAGAATTATTGCAGAAAGGTTTGATCCAAGAAAGTTTGAGTCCTTATGCAATACATCTTGTATTGGCACCTAAGAAGAATGGGGAATGGAAAATGTGTACTGATTCCAGAGCAATCAACAAGATAATAGTAAAATATAGATTTCCTATACCAAGAATGGATAACATAATGGATAGTTTGACTGGAGCAAAGTATTTTACCAAAATTGATTTGAAAAGTGGATATCATCAGATCATAATCAAAGAAGGTGATGAATGGAAGATTGCTTTTAAGACAAGAGAAGGTTTGTATGAGTGGTTGGTTATGCCTTTTGGTTTAACTAATGCACTGAGTACATTTATGAGATTGATCAATGAAGTTTTGAAGAAATTCTTGGGTAAATTTGTGATTGTATATCTTGGTAACATTCTAATATTCAGTAAGATTAGAGAAGAACATTTGTTGCATGTTAAACAAGTATTGCAGAGATTGAAAGAGGTAAAGTTGTTGATTAATTTGAAAAAGTGTTCCTTCATGAAAGAAGAAATTGTGTATTTGGGATTTGTGATTTCAGATGATGGTTTGAAGATGGATCTTGAAAAGGTTGAAGCTATTTTAAATTGGCCTACACCTAAGAATGCTAGTGAGGTAAGATCATTTCATGGTTTGGTAAGTTTTTACCAAAATTTCATTAGGAATTTCAGTTCAATTTGTAATGTTATGACTGAGATTATGAGAGGAGACAAGAAAGAATTCAAGTGGACACATGGAGCTAATAAGAGTTTTGAGGCTTTGAAGCAGAAAGTTGTTGAGTCACCTGTGTTTTCTTTACCTGATTTCAATAAGGTATTTCAAGTTGAATGTGATGCAAGTGGTAGTGCAATAAGAGTTGTGTTGAGTCAAGAAGGTAAACCTATTGCTTTCTTTAGTGAGAAGTTGAATGATGCAAAAAGGAAATATTTTGTGTATGATCAAGAGTTCTATGTATTTGTTCAAGCACTGAAGAAATGGAGACATTATTTGATACCGAGTGAATTTGTGTTGTATACTAATCATAAAGATTTACAATATTTGGGTCGTCAGAATAAGTTGAACCAGAGACATGTGAAACGGGTGGAGTATTTGCATAGTTATACATGTGTGATAAAGCATAAGAGTGGAGTCACTAACCGATTTGCTGATGCATTGAGTAGAAGAAGATCTTTGATGACCGAGATGAGAATTGTAGTTCTTGGTTTTGATAACATGAGAGATTCTTATGAATTTGATCCTGATTTTTTTGAGTCGTGGAGAAAGTGCAAAGCACCTATTCATGACCAACCGAGTACTAAATGGGAACTCTATTTCATTCAAGAAGGTATGTTGTTAAAAGGCATTCAGTTATGTATACCGAGAGGATCAATGAGAACTAATTTGATAAAAGAGAAACATAGTAGTGGTTTGGTTGGACATTTTGGAGTTGACAAGACATTGAATTTTCTTAAGGAGAAATACTTTTGGCCATAGTTGTATAAGGATGTTCAAAAATTTGTGAAAAGTTGTGGAGTTTGTCAAGTTGCAAAAGGAGTAAGTCAGAGTATTGGATTGTATGTACCAATTTCTATTCCTGAGAAACCTTAGATTGATATCAGTATGGATTTTGTTCTTGGCTTACCAAAGACAATGAGAGGTAATGATTCTATATTTGTTGTGGTAGATAGATTTTCTAAGATGGCACATTTTATACCTTGTCAGAAGACATCAGATGCAGTACATACAATAGATCTTTTCTTTAAGGAAATTGTCAGATTGCATGGATTGTCGAGGAGTATCATCTCTGATTGAGACAGTAAATTTGTTGGATACTTTTGGAAGACTCTTTGGAGAAAGTTGGGTACCGAGCTGAGATATAGTTCTACATTTCACCCATAGATTGACGGACATACAGAGGTTGTAAACTGAATCTTGGGTAATCTTTTGAGATGTTTAGTTGGAGACACACCAAGTAATTGGGATTCTATGTTGGCACAAGTAGAGTTTGCATATAATAATTCAGTAAATAAGAGTACTGGAAAAACACCTTTTGAGATTGTAAATGGTATACAACCGATAGGTATATCAGATTTGAAGGACAATGTTGGTGAAGAAAAGAGAAGTGTTGAAGGAGAAAAGTTTGCTGAGTTCATGAAGACGTTGCATGAGGAAGTGAAACATAAGCTGGAGACTAGTAATCATAAATACAAAGATAGAGCTAATAGATCCAGAAGACATAAGACTTTTGATGTTGGTGATGAAGTAATGGTTCATTTGAAGAAAGGTAGATTTCCCGTTGGAACATATGGGAAGATGAAAAATGAAGAAATTTGGTCCTTGCAAGATACTGAGAAGATTTGACGGTGGAAATGCTTTTGAGATTAAATTACCTGATGACATGGATATATCACCTATATTCAATATTGTTGATTTGTATGAATACTATGAACTTGATGAAGATGTGACAGTGCAGAATGATTATCCTAAGAAGCAGATAGAAGAAGTTGAGTAGATTTTGGAACAAAGAATTTGCAGAAGTACAAGAGGAAGACAATATATAGAATATCTGGTAAAATGGAAGAACAGACCGATTGAAGACAGTTCGTGGATTTCACAATCTGAGTTGGGTTCACCTTAGGTTCTACCTGTTGCATGATTGAAAGAATCATTTCAAATAACCCTGGGTGCCTAATGCAAGAGCATATCAGGTCCTTGGCAATCTTGTATCACCAAAAATATGTTTGAAGTTTTTGTGTTGCTTGATTCCTTCTTTGATCGAGTTGGCTTGGTAGTTAGTCAGTTTCCTTTGTTAACCGAGTTGGTCGGTTAATTCCCTGGTGCTTGACGATGCTTGTCTGGTGCTTTGTTATCCTTGCTTACTGAGTTGTTTATTTTGGTTTTTTGTTGAGACCGACTTATGCAATTAATTATGGTCATGGATTTAATGTTGGCATCTATCATTGAGAAGCGTGTGGACCCAAATCTAGTCATTCCTTCCATTTATGGTGGATTTGAAGGCTGACTTGATTCAGTAGCCTCTGTATAAATATAGTTGTTTGGTTAGAGTTTAGGAAGGAAGTGGAGGAGAAGCTAGAAGATAGAAGATTGAAGATTGTTTTAGATCCTCACATGCGAAGGACTTCTATACTTGAATTGTAATATAGGGTCATAACTGGGAAGGCCTTACAACCCGACATGTATGTATCAATTTGATGAAATAATAAAAGAATCTTGCTACATTGTTCCTTATCTATTGTTGTTATTTCTTCCGAGTGTGTGTTCTGTAAGGTGGATCTGGTTAGGGTGTGCCTTTGGCCCCTCTCCCTGTCTACCCCTGTGTCACATAGTAATTGTGTCAAGTGTGTGATTATAATCATTGTGTGAATAGTTGTTGTTGGCTTGGGCCATATGGTTATCTTTGTGAGTGCGATGGGGAGGGCCTGATGGTACTTGATGGTCGTGTGGTATGACCAACCACTATTGAAGATTGGTGTATATGATTTTTGTAGTCCTATAAGATATCATACCTATCTTTTGCATTATCTTTACCTCTGACATACCTCTTCTACTTGGTTTATAATTATGTTGTGGTTTGGTATATGATAATGGTTTATATTGTAATATGGGTTCATGTTCCTTTATTAAGAGAAATGAATCACAATATTGTGTATTATGTACTCTTGGTGGCTAGCTAATTTGTGTATAGGCTAAGTCTCCAATTTGTTGGAGTTTAAGGTTAAAAAGGAGTTAGATTTTAGAATAATATATGGTTTGGGGCCTAAGCTTGCAGTATCGACCTAAGTTAATTAACACCTAAGTCTACCTTAATTAGTGCCTCCATCTCACTTGATCGGGACAATCTATCCATTGGGAGGAATTAACTAGTGATCAATGCATGTGTGTTGAGATTGGCATTTGTGCCCAGTTCAACATCTCCACTATTTTGGTTTTGTGAGCTTGTTTGTAGACCCTAAAAAGTTTGATCTTTATTTCCTAATATAAATGTGTTCATTATGATTGGTGTGTGTGATAGTAGTATTTTATATACTTCCTTTTGATTTTGTTTATTTGCAGCCATGGTTATGATGTTACTAACACACTTTTGTTGCATGTTGAAGGATGCCTCCTGATAGGTCCTTGTATGGGGTCTAGACAAAATACTCATCAAGAGGAACAGTGAGAGGATCACCAAGAAGAACAAAAAAGTGAACGTATGGGTAGAGGGGAGATATAAATGATGATCTTGCGGGTTCTCAGGTTATCAATTTTTTACAAAAAAAGTTTAGCATGATTGGCACCTAAATTAGGAATGTCATAGCTTGAGGGATCTTAGAGATAATAGAGTGGTTATGGTGATCAAAAGTGATCCCATAGCCTAAGTGGGTCGATAATGGAGCTTAGGAGACACACAAAAATCCCTCGTAGGATAGGCTATACAGAGGGGGGTGAAGACACTATTCTAGTAGGACATATAAGAGACTTATTGAGGTCTCATCCATCCACTTTTGATGGGTAGTGTGAAGGAACAAAGGTTGAGACATGGCTGATAGATCCCGACTGGTGATTTTCCATACACCCATATAGAATAACACCAAGGCTCGATGCACCATCATGCACCTAAGAGGATTTACTTCCACAAAGGAGAAAAAGCTCCACCTTGATATTGCTACAATCTCTTGGAAGCTCTTCTTAGATTGGTTTAGAGCTCAATTTTTATTCGAGCATTATAGGAAAAAATGAGAAAATGAGTTTCATGAGATTAGATAATTAACTATGACTATGGATGAGTATGAGTGCAAATTCTTTGAGCTCAAATAGTATTCCATTTATTCAGATCATGAGCCTATGTTTGTATGGCATTTCATTAGGGGCCTTAATGCTTGCATTAGTGGAGGAGTATGAATGTTCTAGCCTAAGACCTTACAAATGGTGGAGAGAAGGTGTGGTTGGAGAAGGTTAAAGTATCCAAGGGTTTTGGAGGATAGATAGGTGTACTAGTAGGTAGTGCACTTCCCACATGATTTGTGCATGAAGTACTAAGTCATTGACCAATAGATTTTCCTAGGCGCAATATGCACCACCTTGATCTAGTTAATAGTAGGGGGAGATCCTCATAGAGTCATTAAAGTGGTCATACCAGGGTAAATATGGTTGTTAAGGGAGCTTCAATTGGTACTATAGCAATGATTAGTCTCATATTAGGAAGCCTAACTAGAGTGTACAATAGAGTGTTGCTCGAGATAGTCAGTATTAGTCTAGTGCACCTTCTTTTAGGCATGGTTATTGGGACCGTGGATGTTTTTCACATGGATAATATAGACACATGGAGACTCATTATTTGTAGAAGTCAATTTAATGATCAAGAAAAAAACAAACTAATTCTAATCCCACTGTGGGGGGACACATGTAGGTCACACAGATAACTTGTGACATTAGACAATCATCAAGTAGAGCATCAAAGCACTATTATTGAGACATCAAGTGTATTAAGTGGGATTACCACATCTTTTTTGTTTGATTTTGGTGCTTCAAATTCTTTTATTTATCCCTCTCTTGTGATTGATGTGAGCTGGTGGTAGTCAAACAAGTGGATAGTTGATAGGTTGAGTTAGCCACAAGGTCTAAGGTGGTTGAAGACTGATAAGTGTACGGGTGTGAGTTGGATTTGGGAACCTTTACCACCATTATTGACCTTCACATTCTAATTATGAGATATTATGGATTAATGTTTGACATTGATTGGTTAGCTTCTCACCAAGTTTACATAAATTACTGACAAACATTGGTTCAATGTGTGGACAACTTGGGTGGAAGAGTAAAACTAAAAGGAATTAAAAGACCCATTTCTATTTACATGATCTTAGTGATGCAAGTGCAGTGGAGTTTAAGAAAGGGATGCCAACTATTTTCAATGTCAATTAGTGATTTGGATGAGGGTGAGAGTTGAGAGGTATCTCTTGATGATCACCTCCAAGAGTATGCAGATGTGTTCTCGATTGAGATTCCTGACATGTCACTTATGCGCGACATTGATTTTTGTATCGAGCTCATTCTTGGGACTATGTCTATCTCTCAATTCCCATAGTATATGACCACCCAGGAGTTGAGTGAGCTTAGATAGAAGCTGAAGGAGTTTTTGTCTAAGGGCCACATTCATCCTAGAGTGTTTCTCTATGGGGATCAACAATCATTTTTTAAGAAGGATGGATATCTTTGTTTATACATTTATTACTAATAGATTAATAAGGTGATGGTGAAGAATTGATATCCCTTGTTGAGGATAGATGACCTTTTTTATTAGTTGATGAATGGACCTAGAGTGTTCTATAAGATAGACCTCAATTTAGGGTACCATCATTTTTAATACATGAAGATGACATCCAATGTACAATATTTTGTACTTGATATGAACACTATGAGTTTGTGGTTATCTCCTTTGGATTAACCAATGCTCCTTCAATGTTCATGAGCTTGATGAATGGGTGTTCAATTATTTTTGTTGCAAGGAGTATGCCCTTGGTTTCCTTGTGTTATGTGATGTAGTGCTCGAGTTTGTGACATGGTTTAATCACCTCTTGTGGATTCTATAAGTCTAGTGGTTGTATTGGGCATTAACAAGTCAATCTTTTGGTGCAATGATAATCACACTTGTAACAAGTGGTATTAGAGCTTGGTCAAAGGTTTCAATCCCTCACTTTCATTGGGGGGGATTGTTTCAAGGTGTGTTCCCTTGGTTTCCTAGTGTTGTGTAGTGCATCGCTTGGGTGTGTGACATGGCTTAACTGCCTCCTACAGATTCTATAAGTCTAGTGGTTGTATTAGGTATTGATAGTTTTCCCTTTTGGTGTAATGACAATCACACTTGTAACAATTTTGTCTTGACCTTCAATGATCTTCTTGGTCCTTTGATATTAATTGCTTGCAGTATCTATGGATCCAAAGATTTTACTATTGTTGAACCCAATTCCACTTTTGTCCTATTGAATATTTCTAAAGAATATGTTAGATAACTGAGAGGGGGGGGGGGGGGGGGGGGTGAGTCAGTTAAATTAGTTATCCTATATTCCCAAACTCTCAGATGTACAATTTCAAACTTTTTTAACAAACCAATCAACTTGATAAGCAATTATAAATAGCTTTCTGTTCATTTACCGAATACCAGTAATTATCCAAACTTTGTTTACCGATTAATCAAATATGAAATATGTCAAGTATGATATCAAACCAATCATAACAAATAACACATAACACAAATATTTAACGTGGAAACCCTGCTAAGGGAAAAACCACCTGGGACTGGTAACCCAAAATATTTCACTCTTCTGAAGTGAGCTCGGTTAGGAGCCAACCCTATTAAAGGTTACAAAACAAACTCTTAGGTGTGACATGGTTAAAGGATTTATCACTACCATTTATCCCTTGACCAACATTCACTATGGGGTCAACAAGAAAACAATTAACATTCCATGAATGTCATATTGAAATACAATCAAGACTGTTAATTCCACTTGGTTAAGAGATTTTGTTGTAACAATGGTTAAAATGATACATTAGTGATAGGATTCAAATACAACTTAATTTTCAAGTAGTCAAATCTATGCTAAGCTCATAAAAACTCTTCTGTTCAATAATCAATTCATTCCATCATATCCTCCAACTTACTTTACTTAGTGTATATATCTCTGACGCTATTATGTCTGTAGTTCAGATCGGTTCAGTCTTTAACAAGTTTGATCAGGTATGCATGGAAACTTCCTTCACGTGAATTCTCCTATAGTCTTAATACATCCCGTAGATTCAACAATGAATCCCAAGTCTCTTTAAATAGATGTGTAAACCGTTTTCATCTCAACCATTAGATTTTGCCTCTTAATTTCCATCGTCTATTTTTCCTCTTCAACCTTCCTCGCCAAATGTGTCAATAACACATTTCAATCTCATCCTTTAGATCTTCTCTGAATTTTGTTAGTCATTTGATATTTGTAACAAACTCTATCTCTTACCTCAAAATCATACGCATCTGCTAGCTCATCATTTTAGTTGGTTGTTATAAACATTTTTTTCTCCTTTTACTTGGTCAATATAGAATGTGTTGGTGAATATTAACTCGGTTAATATTGTCACTCGGTATACACAAGACTAGCTCAGTGTATATTGAAATATTCATTTACCAACCACATTAACTTGTTTAATTCTAATCTCTTCTTCAAAATAGAATAATGCAACATGCTCAAGTCAACAAAATAATGCCATAGACTCATCAATAAGTTACCCAATGTATGCCATATCCATATCTGTCATGTCCATATTTTCCTTATGTAGATATCTCATTTCTTCACCATTTCTACCTTCTACAGATGTTCAAATGTTTGTAACTATCATGATAAGTATAGTCAAAACTAGTTGACATCAATGACAATATATTGACTGATTTAATCATCTTATATATCACATTAACAACTCAATGACCTCCTTAATCATCATCAAGATATTCAATCAGTTGTAGGTTAACAATCTCTCCCTTTGGCATTGATGGAAACACAAACAATATGAAATATGCCATAAAATACCAAACTTTAGTTCTACAACTATATAGATAAATATTGTAGCTTGATAAGCTCTCCCTAGCTTGATATTTAATATATTTAATTACTACATCAACATTTCATGTAGACTCTCCCTATGGATTTGATCATCTTCAGTTCTCTGATTCTTTCTCTTTTTCATTTTCTCATCAACAGATATTTCCCTAATATTTTGACAATAATGTCAAAGAAAAATATGCAATCAGCTCTTCAATCACCAAGTATTTTTGTTGTTTGGTCCAGATCATGTATCTTCAAATACTGATATGCAACTCTTTGTTCTAGTTTTCTTACAATCTTTCACAACCTTACGAATCCTAAAGTGTGAGCTATATTCATCAACATGAATGATTTTATGATAAAGTACAGGTTGATGCAACCTCTGGATCACCTTAGTGACTAGTAGACAAGGGATGGACCCCTAGTCTAGTCCTCAAGTACTCAAAAGTTTCCTTCGATAAGGGCTTTGTAAATATGTCTGCAAGTTGTTCCTTAGACTTCACAAATTCCAGCTTCACTTGAATTTTTTGTACTTGTTCCCTCAAATAGTGATACTTAATTGATATGCTCTTTTTCTTTGCATGCATAACTGGATTCTTTAAAATATTTATGGCACTTGTATTATCACAATATATAATCACTTCTCCTATGATTTCATCATTCATTCCTTTCATAAACTATCCAATTCATGCAATATTTGAACAATTAGCAGTAGCAATAACATAATCTACTTCAACAATTGATTGAGAAATACATACTTGTTTCTTACTTATCCATGTTATAAGTCTTTCTCCCAAAAAGAATGCTCCACAAGTAGTACTCTTTCGGTCATCTATATTTCTAGCCCAATCTACATCAGTGTAAACTTGTAGTTCAAAATTGCCTTCCTTTTTGTACCATAACCCATAATGCTCTGTGTTCTTCAAATATCTCAAAATTCTCTTAACAATAGTCACATGTGATTCCTTAGGATTAGCAGAAAATCTTGCTACAATCCCAACATCATGTGCTATATCAGGTCTACTATGTATAAGATACATCAATTTTCCAATCATTTATCTATACAGTGTCTGATTTACGTCCTTGGTTGATTCATCTTCTTTTGTCAATTTTCATCCAGTAACCATAGGTTTTCCAACTGGCTTAGAATCTTCCATTCCAAATGTCTTCAGTACTTCCTTGATGTATTTGGATTGTGTTATGAATATGTCTTCACTCTCTTGTATAATTTATAATCTTAGAAATAATTTAATCTCTCCAAACATTGACATCTCAAAATATTTTCTCATTTCAGGAGCAAAAGATTTGCAAAGGTTATCATTGTCTCCAAATATAATATCATCAACAAAAATTTTAGCAATGAGTATATTATCATCAGTTACATCTTTCAAATACAAATTGCTATTGTCGCTTGTTCTCACAAAACCAATACTAATAAGATATGAATGCAGTCTTTCATACCATGCTCTCAATGCTTGTTTTAGTCCATACAATGCTTTGTGCAGTTTACAAGCCATGTTCTTCTTATCCTGATCAACAAAACCTTCAAGTTGTTCTATGTAAACTTCTTCCTCAAGAATTTCATTAAAAAATGTAGATTTCACATCCATTTGATAAACTTAAAAACCTCTATAAGTAGTATATGCAAGTAGTATTCTAACTCCTTCAAGTATTGCTATAGGTGCAAAAGTCTCACCATAGTCAATTCCTTCTTATTGTGCATATCCCTTACATACAAGTCTTGCTTTGTTTCTAGTCACTTCACCATTCTCATTCAACTTGTTTCTAAAAATCCACTTTGTACCAATTACATTTTTATCACTTGGTCTAGGTACCAAAGTCCATGTCTTGTTCTTCAAGATTCGTTCCATTTATTCATTCATAACACTAACCCATTCATCATTCTCAAGTGCATCTCTAACTGTCTTAGGTTTAAATTCACAAACTAAACATGTGTTATGTCTTAACTTACTTCAGGTCATCACGATAGCTTTCTTGTCTCTAATAATTTGATTCTCTAGATGGTGTCTTCTAACAAATCTCACTAGCACTTGTTGTCTTCTTTGTTCATCATTCAGTGCAAACTCATTTTCCTCCTTGATAAAATCTTCTTGATTCTCAGTTTGCATTTGTTGATGCTCAATAGCATTTTCCTGTCGCTCGATAGACTCAGCATGTGGCTTGGGTAGAATGTCTGGATGCTCAATATATGTAAATCAACCATAGTCTTCTGGTTCCTTCTTGCTTTCTTCAACATTTTTCTTAACAAACTCATCAACTTTCACATTAGCAATCTCAATCATTTTGTTAGTTACTTTATTCAAACATTTGTATGCTTTGCTTCTAGCAGAATATCCTAGAAATATTCCTTCATCACCTTTAGTATCAAAGCTACCATTCCTATCATCTTTCAGAATGTAATATCTGCTTCCAAAAATTCTAAAATAACTTACATTCGGTGTGTATCCAAACCATAACTCATAAGGTGTCTTATTTGTGTCTTTCTTCAGTTGTACTCAGTTCAAGGTGTATACTGCAGTGCTAACAACTTATCTCTACTATATTTGTGCAACATCCTTTTCAATCATTAGTGTTCTAGCACAGTCAACTATAGATCGATTCCTTCTTTCAGCAATACCATTCTATGGTGGTGTACTCGGTGCATAAACTTGTCTCTTAATTCCATGCTCATTACAAAAGTTAGTGAATTCATCAGAAATAAACTCACCACCTCTATCATATCTTAAGAATTTTAAATCTTTTTTTATTTCTTTTTCAACTTTAGCTTTGTACCATTTAAACAATTTGAAAGCTTCAGATTTCTCTGTCAAAAACATTAATGTCATCATCCTAGAGTAGTCGTCAACAAATAAAATGAAATATTTGTCACCATAATAACTTTCAGTTCTCATAGGACCAAAAAACTCAGTATGTACCAACTTCAAAATCCCTTTAGAAGAATAGTTCTTGCTCTTAAAATTAGATTTAGTCATTTTCCCTTTCTGACATTGTTCACACATAACATGATTAGGCTTAGTTAGACTTGGTAAATCTCTAACTTTTCTCTTTTTACTAATCTTAACCATACTATCAAAGTTCACATGACACAGTCTCTTATACCATAACCAAACATCTTCATTTCTAGCCAAGAAATAAGAAGTTTTATCATTGTCAAGATAAAATAGATTACCTTTGGATTGTTCACCAATACCGACCAACTTTCTGGTTTCATCATAGATCTTCACTTTTCTATTTTCAAATGCAACTCGGTGACCTGAATTATTCAATTGTGCTACACTCAACAAATTATAGTTAATTCCTTTCACCCAATATGCGTTCTCACATCTAATCTTATTATTCAACAAGATAGATCCTTTTCCTTTCACTAAACAAGGTGTATCATTTCCCATTTTAAAAAATCCTCCATTATAGTGTTTAAGATATTCAAATTTGTCCTCATCACCAGTCATATGATGTGTACAACCACTATCAATAATCCATGTATCATTCTTGCTAACTTTAGATATAAGTGTTGTTTCAACATACCTTTCTTCTTCTTCTTAATCATCTTTCATAGAAACAAATACCACCTCATAGTCTTCATCAGTGTCAGTTTTGGTAACATCATCATCATCATCAACAAGGTAACAAGCCTTCTTGCCTTTGTCTTTGTAGTCTCAGTTGTTTCTCTTGTCATACCTTTGGTATCCTCTATATTCTCGGTGATCTTTTCTGTCAGACTTCTTTTCTCCAGATCGGTCATTGTCTTTATCTTCATCCTTCTTGTTCGTACATCTAGCTGCAATATGGACAATCTCTTTACAATTAAAACATGCTAGAGGTAATTTTTGTGTGCTATAAATGTGTCACACTTCTATGAATCATTACATGTAAGGAAACTCAAGAATGAGCCCTCACAAATCGATCCATAGCTCCCTAGGCATGGAGTGCAAGGGCTTTTAAGAATGCTCTTAGCTAGAGCTATTTAGCCTATAACCTTGCTAGTAAACCATGCAATGGGAGATTCAATGAAGACAAGGGCAAGAATGCCAATATCCTCAAGAATCAAGAATGAAAATGCAATGCAATGCTATGCTAGAAATGGAAATGCAAGCTAAGCTATGAAAGGAAATATGCAAGTATTACAACCCAAGCTAATTAATCTATGTGAGCTAATCTAGAGCATAGAAATGAAGCTAATCTAAGAAAGCATAAATATGAAGCTAAGATAAGAATGCAAGAATGAGATGTAGATGCTAAGAATGCTCCAAATCTTCAAAAAGCTCCAAAGTGACCTAGAAATCCTACAGCATAAAGTTAGCATAAAAAGTTGAAGATCTAGAATGAAGAAGAGAGCTCTCCTTTTAAAGGAAATGAGAAGGAATGGACCATGGAGATTAAGAGGCAAAAGATTTAATCAATGGTGGAGCTTGAAGAGGGATCAATCCATGTGCACAAATATCCTCCAATGAGAAAATAAGAGTTGACTTTTGTGTCCATATGAGACAAAAAGTGTTTTTTCCCTTTTTATAAAATAAGAATAATGCTTTATTTGTGCAACTTAGGATAAGAGGAAAAGTGGGGGCTTTTTATTTATTAAAAGGGGAGGAAATATTCCTTTTAAATAAATAAAGACTTAGGATAAGATGGTTAGCCCATAGAAAATAATCGAATAAATGATAGAACTAGGATTTGATCAAGAATAAGCAATTTATGATTTAGCAAAAGGGGCTAATAGTCTAGGTGACCATTTTTAGGTGTATACAATTTTATCTTGTATCTTCCTTTACCCTTCTGAAGTCTCCTAGCCATAAGTGCTTCAAGTTCATCAAGCTCATCTTCACTATCACTACCACTTTCATTTCTTATATTATGCTTACTGCTAGACTTTATACCAATCTTCAAAGATGACATAAAAGAAGATTCAACACTTGGTACAATATTGTTATCATAGTTATTCAGCTCAAAGGTAGTCAATTTACCGATTAGGCTATCAAGTGTAAGAACATTACCCGGTGCAGATCTCATTTTATGAATAACAAAGATTCTAATATCATAGATAGGTACCAATGTTCTAAGAATTTTACTCACAATAGTGTCTTCATCAATTATACCTTCTACTCCTTTGATAGCATTGACGACTTCTTTGATTTGGTTACTGTACTGTGTGATATTATCACCTTCTTTCATCTTCATATCATCAAATCTTCCTCTAAGGCTTTCGACTCTAGCTCTTAGTACATTTACATCTCCACCGTGAACTAGTGCAAGTTTGTCCCACATTTATTTTGTTGTAGTGCATGCTTTGACATCTTCAAATTTTGCATCTGATAAAGCAACAACAATCTCTATCATAGTCATGTTGTGTTCATGTCTGTCTCTTAGCTGATCAATTGTCAAAGGTCCAATAGTTGGTTGAATATAGCCATTGTCTAGGAGTTGAAGAGTAGATTCTCCAATTCCAGATATGTGCATCCTCATCATGCTTTGCTATGTAGAGAAGTTGTCTTTGTTCAGCTTAGGCACCTCCCTCTTAGACATCTTGTGATCTTTAGCTCAAGTCCTTAAAAACTGTCCTCCAAGAAACCAATACGCTCTAATACCAATTGTTAGATAACTGAGAGGGGGGGGGGGGGGGTAAATTAGTTAAATCAGTTATCCTACAGTCCCAAACTCTTAGATATACAATTTAAAACTTTCTTAACAAACCAAAAAACTCAATAAGCAATTATAAATACCTTTTTGTTCATTTACTGAATACCAGTAATTATCCAAACTTTGTTTATCGATTAATCAAATATGAAATATGTTAAGTATGATATCAAACCAATCACAAAAAATAACACATAACACAAAGATTTAGCGTGGAAACCCTACCAAGGCAAAAACCACGTAGGACCAGTAACCCAAAATATTTCACTCTTCTGAAGTGAGCTTGGTTAGGAGCCAACCCTATTAAAGGTTACAAAACACACTATTAGGTGTGACCTTGTTAGAGGATTTATCACTAATAGTTCTCCCTTGACCAACATTCACTATGGGGTCAACAAGAAAATAATTAACATTTCATGAATGTCATATTGAAATACAATCAAGAATGTTAAGTCCACTCGGTTAAGAGATTTTGCTATAACAATGGTTAAAATGATATACTAGTGATTTAATTCCAATACAACTCGATTTGCAAGTATTCAGATCTATTCTAAGCTCATAAAAACTCTTCTAAAATCAATAATCAATTCATTCCATCATATCCTCCAACTTACTTCACTCGGCGGATATATCTCTGACGCTTGATTATGTCTGCAGTTTAGCTCGGTTCAGTCTTTAACCAATTTGATCAGGTATGCATGAAAACTTCCTTCACGCAAATTCTCCTACAGTCTTAATACATCTAACAAATTCAACAATGAATCCCAAGTCTCTTTAAATAGACATGTAAACTATTTTCATCTCAGCAATTAGATTTTGCCTCTTAATTTCAATCGTCTGTTTTGCCTCTTCAAACTTCCTCATCAAATCTGTCAATAAAACATTTCAATCTCATCTTTCAGATCTCTAAATTTTGTCAGTTGTTTGATCTTTATAAAAAACTCTATCTCTTACCTCGAAATCATACGCATTTGCCAGCTCATCATTTTAGTCAGTTGTTATAAACATTTATTTCTCCTTTTACTTGGTTAATACAGAATGTGTCGGTGAATACTAACTCAGTTAATACTGCCACTTAGTATACATAGGACTAGCTTGGTGTATACTAAAATCTTCATTTACTGACCACATTAACTTGTTCAATTCTAATCTCTTCTTCAAAATAGAATAATGCAACATGCTCAAGTCAACAACATAATGCCATAGACTCATCAATAAGTTACCCAATGTATACCATATCCATATCTATCATGTCCATCTTTTCCTTATGCAACTATCTCATTTCTTCACCATTTCTAGCTTCTACAGATGTTCAGATATTTGTAACTATCATGATAAGTCTAATCAAAACTTGTTGACATCAATGACAATATATTGACTGATTTAATCATCTTACATATCATATTAACAACTTGGTGACCTAATGAATCATCATCAAGATATTCAATCAGTTGTAGGTTAACATAATAAGTATCTCACCCAACAAATCACTACCACCCTTGAATTTCAATCCCCTTTCTATGTGTTCTTCATAGCTTTAATTTATTTTCTCAATTTTATAGCCTCATCTTCAAGTTTGATATAATCAATGACTTTGCATTGTGACTTAACTTCTTCCATTTCCTTCTCGAGCAAATAAATTTATTCATCTAGTTTGATGCACTCTTTGGTCTTAATTTCTAGCTTGCTTTTAAGATTTTTAACATTCCTTTTTCCTTCTTCAAGCTACTTCAAATGAATTATATATTTCTTATATTTCTTCCAATTTTCATAATAGTCATCAATCTCAATTGATGCACACTTTAATCCACCTTTGAGATTACCAGCTGCATCAATATCCCATTCCCGAGTTTCCATTGCAACCAAATCCTTTTCAATATTAACCATTGTGTTTAAATCCTACATCTACCTCAACTATAAAGATATACATTTTAGGAACCTTTTTCTCCAATACAAATTATTAAACACATTCCAATGCTGAGAGGGGGGGTGAATCAACACTACTATGAGAATCGTTTGCATCAATTTGTATTGTGTCGTTGTGATAATTAATTATACACTAACTAGGCAAAGTGTGAGTTTTTTAAAACTAAGGTGAATTGGGACATATCATCTTAATAGAGGGTATCACAATAGATCCCTCTAGAAGGTTTAGGTTATTTTAGAGTGGCCAGTGTTAACTAATGTAGTAGAGGTTTATATCTTCATGGGTTTGGCAGGATACTACCATTGATTCATGAAGGATTTCTATTGTGTGATGCACCCTATCACTTCTCTTCAGAGAAAAGGGAAGAAGTTTATTTGGTTAGAGTAGTGTGAGACAACATTTAAAACTCTTATAGAGCATCTGACCATCACACCTATCTTGGTATTATTGGACCCTATGTGTTATATTATTGTGTGCATTGATGCATACTTTGAGATTATTGGGGAAATTCTTAGATAGGAGGGACAAGTAATGGTGTATGAGTTTCATAAGCTCAATGACCATGATTTGAACAACTCCATTGATGTTTGGAGTTAGCAGAACTAGTGCATTCACTCACGCATTAGAGATACCTTTTATTGGGTCGTCGATTTGAGTTGCATAGTGATCACCATAGTTTGCAATATATTTTCACTCAACTAATCTTGAATTCTTCTCAATATTGTTGGATAGAGTTTCTTTGTGAGTATGATGTTTATGTCCATTGCATCAAGGGGAAAGAGAATGAGATTGTGGATTCCCTAAGTAGGAGGAGGCATGACATTTCAGTTTTGAGTATTGATGTAGATTTTTGTAGTCATATCCTCCAAGCTCTTTTTAGTATCCACAGATGCTAAAAACAATGAAGACGGAAGGACAAAGAAGATCACTGAAGGTCAAGAAAAGATCATTGAATTTCAACAGTCTATGTTATTCTTGTAAAAATTATGGACATAAGGCAAATATTGCAAGAAAGGACCAATTAAGGTAAACAATGTTAGGAATGTCCAATTCCTTAAAGGGCATTGCTACCCATGTCACAAATATAGATATAAAACATTTAGAAATAAATCAAATGAGAAGGGAAAATGGAATTCTCTACAAAATAATTCTATGAATCTAAATTATAAAAATTAAGAATTTACAATCAACATACCAAAATGAATAGGACACATGTATCAGAAAAGAAACATGTTGATGTCAATAAAATTCAAGAAAATATGAAGAAAGTTTGGGCAAAGAAAACTATTGAGAAGGTTGAGGAAAAAATAGAAAATGTATCTATACTAGTAAAAGGTACAGATGTACCATCTTATAATTGAAGGAGATTGCATGGCCTTAGGGGGAGTTTTATATAGGGCACATCAAACACCCCCCTCTTAGTAAATGGACAATGATTTTTTTTGACATATATAAAATTGTTCTAAAGCCTTTCATGCCCCTTTTAGCTTTATGCAAAGGATTTTTCATTCTTTGGTATATATAATACCATGTAGGTTAATCCACTTTTTTTCTAAAGGTAAAAAGAGTATTTAACATGTGAAGTACTTCTATGCATTAGAAAAAGTTTAAATAGAAAAACTATCCTCATTTTTATCATTTGCAAATGTTAAGCTTTTGAGTTATCTAAGTTTTGTGGATGATCAATATTCTTCTTTGGGTTTTTGACATGTTGCAAAGTTTTCATTATTCTTACTATAATGGCCACTCCAAATATAATTGATCTTGAATTGAAACCTCAACCTGTACTCAAACCCTTATCCATATCTTGCTATAGAGATAACCTTGGTTGTTGCCTTTTCAAACACACCCTTGGATGCAATGTACATAGATGATGTAGGAGCATACATTCATGCTCCTATTTTTGAAATTACTTGATACAAGGAGGGTAGAGAAGATGGGGCCAAAGGCACACCCAACTACCAACCTCCTACGAAATCAACACGCATAAGCAATAACACAATAACAGGGAGAGAGTGAATGCAAAGATCTCATATATATAAATCACCATAGAAAGATTCATACATGTCGGGCTGTAAGGCCTTCCTGGTTATGACCAAATACAATCATAATTCAAATATAAACAGTCCTTCAACATCAAGGATTCAACTTTTAGATCCCATCTTCTATCCTTTTTCTAATTGCCCGAGATCTACAACAAACTACTTTATTTATACAAGAGGCTATCGAAACAAGTCAGCCATTAGATCCGACATTGGAGAAGGGAACGACTAGATCTAGGTCCACATGCTTCCCAATGATTGATGTAACCATTAAATTCATGACCAAGATTAAATGCAGAAGTTAGCCATAAAGAAATCTAAAATAAACCACTCAATGAGCAAGATTATCAAGCAACAGAAAACCAACTTGGTGAACAACCAAGCCAACTTGGTGAAAGATGGAACCGAGCAGAAATCGAGCCCCATTGGTGGAAATAGGAATACATCACCGAGAGCCCAAAATCAGCTACCAAGCACAACTAACAACTCTAGCTTGTTTTTGGTGATACATGATTTCCGAGAACCCGAGATGCTCCTACATTAGACACCGAGGGTTGTTTTGAGATGATTCTCTGAATCATGTAGTAGGTACAACTTGAGCTAAATCCAACTCAAATTGTGTAATCCATGAACTATCTTCAATTGGTCTTTTCTTCCACTTTAATAGATATTCCATGTACTCCTTTCCTCTTGTGATCTTGTCAACTCTTTGTTCTAAAATCTGCTCAACTTCTTTTGTCTGCTTCTTAGGATAATCATTCAGTACTACCATTTATTCATCAAATTTATGATACTCATATAAGTTTGCAATGTTGAATATAGGTGACATATCCATGTCATCAGGTAACTCAATCTCATAAGTATTTCCACTATTAAAATTCCTCAATATCTTGCAGGGACCAAATTTCTTCATCTTCAGTTTTCCATAGGTTCCAAAAGGAAATTCACCTTTCTTCAAATGAACCATTACTTCATCCCCAACTACAAAAGTCTTATGTCTTCTTTATTTATCTTTTATGTTATTATTTTTATAATTACTATGTTCCAACTTATGTTTCACTTCCTCATGCAATGTCTTCATGAACTCATCAAATTCTTCTCCTTCAACACTTCTCTTTTCTTCACCGACAATGTCCTTCAATTCTGATATACCTCTCAATTGTGTACCATTTACAATCTCAAAAGGTTTTTTTTCTAGTACTCGTATTCACTAAATTATAGTATGCAAACTCTGCTTGTGCCAACATAGAATCCAAATTACTCCGTTTATCTCCAACTAAGCATCTCAACATATTACCCAAACTTTACAACCTTTGTCTCTCCATTAGTCTGTGGGTGAAATGTAGAGCTATACCTCAACTTGGTACCCATCTTATTCCATATAGTCTTCCAGAAGTATCCAACAATCTTTTTGTCTTGGTCAGAGATGATACTTCTCGGTAATCCATGCAATTTGACAATCTCTTTAAAGAAAAGATCTGTTATATGCATTGCATCTGATGTTTTTCTAGAAGGTATTAAATGTACCATCTTATAAAATCTATCCACAATAATAAATATCAAATCATTACCTCTTACTATCCTCGGTAAGCCAAGAATAAAATCCATGCTGATATCAGTCCAAGGTTTCTCAGGAATAGAAATTGGTGTATAAAATTTAGTATTCTAACTTACTCCCTTTGCTGTTGGAAACTGCAATTGAAGCAATTGTTGTATTGTCATTGATGTCAAACCTTAACTGGTAAGACTATTGCTATTTAAGAAAGTACTATATCTATGTGATTGTTATTAAGGGGAAAGGCAAGGTTGGTAACAATAGCACCTAAGGAAAGGTTGAATTATCTTGATACTTTAATGAGTACTTGATTATGTGGCACAATGATAAGACAATGTATTGTTTATCTAAGAATGAAGACTAAACTAGTAGGCTTAATCGAGCAAAAGTGAAGAAATCTAGTTTAAGCCGAGTGATGTTAGTGTCGACCGAGCTAGTATATGCTGAGTAAATTCAGTGTTGATCGAACATCAGTTAATTACCGAGGAAGACAGTATTAGTCGAGGAAATAGTTTTTGAGGTGACCGAGCTTTCTAGTGAAGACCGAGGAGTTGAACACAGTATTGACCGAGTGTCAGTATTTTGCATTTGAGGGAGAATTCAAATTTTCAGCTGACATTGTTGAATTCTTAGATTATGTAAAACATGTTGACTTTATTTATTGATTGTATGAAAGCATTTAATGCACTGTAAAATGTTTTATTGTAAATCTAGTTAGAGATTTGAGATATTTCTAGAAGGATAGCCGAAGAACATAAAGTAGGAAGGATTCGATGAATCTAACCTAACCTTAAGATCTACGAAGGAGATTAAGTGACAAAAGATGTATTGACCTAATGGAGGAAGTATTAAGGAAACCTAAGTTGAGGTTGAAGAGAAGAGGATGTTGGAAGTATTGTTGATATTATTGACTGTACAAGCAGAGAAGGCTGAAGGAGAAGTGTTGTGATTGCTTGAAGAGAGTTATGAGCATATCAGTGATGGAGATGGTAAAGGTTCATAGTTAGTAAGCCAGCATATGTGTACGGAATTGGATCTAATATTTGCAAAGTGAGTTGTATATCTTTTAGATTAATAATACTACTACTTTCTAACCATTGTATCAATCAAAATCCTTTTAACAGAGGTTGATCTAACAGTCATAGGTATAAATCCTTTGAACAAGGTTGCATTCTAATGGAATGTGTGTAAGTCCTATAACAAGGTGCACTTTTAACAGAGTGGTTTAAATCCTTTAATCGGGTCACACCTGATAGTGTGTTTGTAACCTTTGACATGGTTGGATTTTCACCAAGCTCACTTCAGAAGAGTGAACATAATAGTAACATGTTACAAGGTGGTTTTTCCCAAATTGGGTTTCCACTATAAATCTTGGTGTTTATACTGGTGTGAATGTTTTGGTTTGAACATTTCTGTGTTTTACAAGTGTATCATCTTAAAATGGAAGCACTTCCATGTTAAGAGTGTTTAGCCCTCTGAGTAAGTGGTTTGGGGTCATGTTAAGCACCTTGATTAGGTCTTTGCATGTATTTGGCTTTCTCCCCACTTTCCACTTCTTCTCCGCACTTGATTTCTCCATTCTAGGTGAAATTAGGGTTAAGGTCTTAAGGAATTTCCTGATTTTCCCTCTTCCATGGCTCTATTTTCTAGGTAAGGTTTAGAAATGAGACCTCCTAGTCCTTCATCATGTCAAACAGAGGATTTTCTATCTATTCCAGACATCTAGTCCTATTCAGATATCAATTTCCAAGTTTCTAACATCTCCTGGAACCTCTACTGCAGAACCTAGCAAAGTTAGGGTCTAAGGTCAAAGTCGACCTTGACCCTAACTAGGTTAGGGTCAACCTCGACCGTGACCTCTTCCTACCAGAATTTCAAATTTTCAACTGTCGGCAGTTTGGCTTTTGGGATAATTATTTCTCCACCTCCGGGTCGGCTGTTTCGAGCTCCAAAACGGTAAATCTTTTAATTATATTTAATCAAGGTATATTTTCTAAAGGTGAGGACCTAATTGGAATTTAATTCTCCAAGGTGGCCCATCTAGAGGAGTGTGCCCTAGATTGCTATAAAAGGAGGCCTTCCTCTCTCATTTACACATCAAGTTTTCACATCTCATCTCAAGCAATCAAGTATCTAGAGCTCTCAAGTACAAGCAAGTCTTCAAGCATTCAAGTGTTCAATCATTCATCCATCAAGGAGATCCATTGTTAGCCATTGAAGGATTCAATCTCTTTGGAGCCCCCTTGAAGATCCACCCTTCTCCATCCATTCAAGCCTTCTCATGTGCAAAGATCAAATTAAGATTGGTGTTGAAGATCAAATACCATTGATTAGAGACATCTTTCCATCCATTGAAGCATTCCTACTTGTGGATTTGAGGATTTGAATCCTCTACAAGGACTTCAACATAAGTGAGGTGATTTGTTTCAATTACTTTGTTTATGCACAATATATTTCAATTCAATTTCAAGGTTAATTCCTAAACTGGGGTTTGACTAAGGCAAATCCCCCATACAACCAAAAACCCCCATTTTCTTGCAAGTACAGGTGCGAAATCTCAGATCTGAGAGCGAATTTGGATACACTTTTCGATAATCTTTTAGGATCTATGAACAGAATCAGAATCGGACTTTAAATAAATAATGTGGTCTTTGACCTTTTAAAAGGTCAAAGTCGACCTGTGTGAATTTGGAGAAAATATTTATGGGTTTTCTCTGCCTCGACATTTCCAGTCCAGAACAGGTGACAAAATCTTCAAAAAGTTCATATAGAAGCCAGAATTTAACACTTTCCAAATCTGCCCTAATTCAAGGTTAGTATTTGCACTTCAATTATTTCAATTTCAAGTATAACACATTCTACCTAGGGAAACATCAGATTTATTCTTTCTTTCATATTCTCCATCAAATTGATCTGATTCTGCATTAGCCTTTTAGGTTGATCAAATTGGATCTCCTTGTTGGGAATTTGGGTTTGAGAATAGATCTCATATTTCCCCCCCTAAAACATATGAATGATATTGAACCCATTTTAATATCATTTAACAAGTTAGATACTATTGGATAAGTGGATTGCACTGTTATATGTTTTTGTTATGCAATTAGTAATGACCGAGTAGCTGTTGGTTATTAGATCTGATTTGTTGAAGAGTTTTAAATATTGTTTTATACATCTAGACCTGAGAACAACTGATTCACCCCCCCTCTTTGTTGTTCTAAATCATATTAATAATTGGTATCAGAGCTGTTGGTGCTTACAAAGAACAAGTTTGAAGGTACTTGAAGCAAATGATCAGGATGAATAAGAAGGAGGTACCAAAGCTCAATAAGGAGAACTTCCCTGCATGGCAAAGCTTGATGAAGCTACATTTGGTCGGTATTGGTGATTCTACAAAGTATTATGTTGAGCATGATTATGTCACACCTATTGCACCTTTGACTGTTGAGGAAATGAAAGCTAAACAAGAGCACAACCAAGCAATGTTGTAGATTGTGTATGCCCTAAGTTATCCAGAATTTGAAGACATCAAAGACTGCAGTAATGCAAAGCAAATGTGGGACACCCTTGCAAACATTTACGGTGGTGAAATAAATGTGTTGAGAGAAAAAGCTGAGAGCCTAAGAGGTAAATTTGATGAAATGAGAATGCAAGAAGGTGAGAATATGGCACAATATTGTGGTAGAATAAAAGAAGTTGTAAATGCTATTAGAGGAGCAAATGGAACTATTGATGATGAAACTGTAATAGGAAAATTATTGAGAACTCTACATCCTATTTATGCCATCAAAATTTTTGCAATTCAGGAATCTAGATGTAACCCTCACAATGCTCTTACTTTGGAAAGTTTGGTTAGTAAGCTTACTGCTTTTGAACTTTCTAACTATGATAACTTCACTGTTGGTAATGTGGAATCTACTTTTAAGTCACACATGATTATGAGTAAGTCAAAGAAGGAAAAATAAAGATGCATTAGTGAAAGTGAAAGTGAAAGTGACACATCTGATGAAGAACTTGAGGATCTAGAAGCTCTTATGGCTAGAAGACTGAAAAGGGGAAAAGGAAAGTACAAAGGTAAACTCTCTATTATATGTTTTTCATGTAATAAAGTTGGTCATATAGCTACTAGATGTCTTGATAGGGATGATAAGGATGAAGAAAGAGACA
Source organism: Chamaecyparis obtusa (assembly GCA_027943335.1). Lineage (NCBI taxonomy): Eukaryota > Viridiplantae > Streptophyta > Pinopsida > Cupressales > Cupressaceae > Chamaecyparis > Chamaecyparis obtusa. Next base: position 1,123,541 of record BSBK01007029.1, on the reverse strand, counting down.
ACAAGCATAAAGACAAAAAAGAAGATAAAGGTTATTGAAGATACAAGGACTACAAAGGAAAAGGTAAGAAATCTTGCTATATTGCTGAAGAAGAGACTGACACTGATAGTGATGATTTTGAAATTGAGGTTGTCTATGTTGCAATGAAAGATGAATTTGACGAGGATGAGAAAATTCCATTGATATCTTATGTGAACAAAAATGATAAATGAATTATTGATAGCGGTTGTTCACATCATATGACTGGTGACAAGAGTAAGTTTGATACCTTAGATCATTATAAAGGTAGGAGTGTGAAATTTGGTAATGATGCACCATGTCTTGTTAGAGGAAAAGGATTGATTAAGCTAACTAATAAGATCACTTGTGAAAATGCTTATTGGGTTGAGGGTCTTAACTATAATCTGCTGAGTGTTGCACAACTTAATAACACTGGCTACGGAGTGGAATTTCATCACATAAAGGCCAAAATATTTGATGACACTGGTGAAGTGATTGGAAGTGGATAACGGACTAGAGGTAATTTGTTCTATCTAGACCTATCTGAAGAAACATGTATGATTGCACAACTTGATGATATTTGGTTATGGCATAAGCAGCTATGTCGTGTTAACTTTGATAATCTGGTAGAAATTAGTAAGAAAAATAAAGTGAGAGGTCTACCTAGATTGAAGAAACCTGAGAATGTAATGCACAAAGAATGTTAGTTGGGTAAGATGAAAAATTCTAGTTTCAAGAGCAAAACTTTTACTTCTGAGAATACCTTAGATTTGGTTCATACTGACCTTTGTGGACCAATGGGCGTACAAAGCTATTGTGGTGCTAGATATTTTATCCTGTTTGTTGATGATTATACTAGAATGATGCATGTAATGTTCTTAAAGGAAAAATCTTATGCTTTTCAATTTTTTAAGTGGCATGTGGCTAAGGTTGAAAAGGAGACAAGTAGGAACCTGAAGTGTCTGAGATCTGATCGAGGCGGAGAATTTATATCCAATGAATTTAGTCTATTTTGAAATGATAGGGGGATCAAAAGACAAATTTCTGCACCTAGAACTCCTCCACAAAATGGTATAATAGAGAGAAGGAATAGATCTATTTTGGATTGTGCAAGGACATTAATGATTGTAAAGAATGTTGCACAAAAGTATTGGAAAGAAGCTATAAGTACAGTTGTTTATACTCTTAATTGAGTACAGATTAAAAAAGTACAAATATGACACCTTATGAGTCGTGGTATGGGTATGCACCTAATGTAAAGTACTTTAGAATTTTTGGAAGTAAATGCTACATACTAAAGGACAATAGAAATGGAAAATTTGATGCTAAAAGCTATGAGGGTATATTCCTAGGCTATTCCACAAAAATTAAACCTTATAAGTGTTTGAACTGTAACATTAAAAAAATTGTGGAAAGTGTGAATGTCAAAGTTGATGAGAATGTAGAGAAAAATGAAGCTGATAGTAAAAGAGAACTAGAAGATTACAAATCTTTTGTGTATATAGAGGAAGGAGAGGCAAGTGAAAGACTTTCACCTAATGCTGAGTCTCGAGTAAGCAATGTCGAGCATTAGGAAAACAATGCTGAGAGAGAAGAAGAACATGTTGAGTGACAGGAAGAAGCTGTCGAGTATCAGGGAGAGGTTGTTGAGCATTCAGAAGCTAAATCTGATAATCTTGTTGGTGAACCCGATGAGCAAAATGAAAGGAGAGAAGAACATGTTCTAGCATAATATGTAAGGAGACATCACAAGCCTGAACAAATTATTGGAGACAAAGATACTAGAATTCTGACCAGAGGCAAGACAAGAGATCCAACTTGTTTACTATGTGAATTTGAGCCTAAGACAATAAAGGAGGCATTAGAAAATGAAGACTAGATAGAAGCAATGAATGAAGAGATAGACTAGATAGAGAAGAATAATACCAGGACTCTGGTGCCGAGACCAGAAAATAAGAATGTCATTGGGATAAAGTGGGTATTTTGTAATAAGCTGAATGAGCATGGTCATATCACAAGAAACAAAGCTAGGTTGGTATGCAAAGGCTACGCACAAGAAGAAGGAATAGATTATGGGGAGACATTTTCCCCTGTAGCTAGATTGGAAGGAGTATGAACTCTATTTGCAAATGCTACCTACAAAGGTTTCAAGGTATACCAAATGGATGTTAAGTCTGCATTTTTAAATAGTATATTAGAAGAAGTGTATATTCAACAACCAAAAGGATTTGTTGATCCAAACAAAAGACACATGGTTTGCAAACTGAATAAAGCAATGTATGGACTAAAGCAAGCTCCCAGAGCATGGTATGAGAGACTGCACAACTACCTAATACAGATTGGATTCTCAAGGACATATGACACAAGCAATCTGTACATGAAAGATGAAGAAGGTAAAGGAATCTTGTTAGAAAAGATCTTTGTAGATGATATTATATTTGGTGGACAAGATGCCTTGTGTAAGAAATTTTCAAATGAAATGCAAACTGAATTTGAAATGAGTATGCTTGGGGAGATCAATTTTTTTTTTTGATTTACAAGTATATCAGATGGAGAAAGGAATTTTCATCACCTAGTCTAAATATGTTCATGAGATACTGAAAACCTTTGGTATGGAAGATTCAAGGCCAGTAAGTACTCCCATGGCTACTGGACAAAAGTTGTCTAAAAATGATGATGCTGTAGAAGTAAACTAGACTTTGTATAGATCTATGATTGGAAAGCTACAATATGTTGTACATAGCAGACCAGATATTGCATTAGCTGTTGGGATTGTGGCAAGATTCTTTGCCAATCCTAAGGAAACTCACATGATGGCTGTCAAAAGAATAATGAGATATTTGAAAGGGATTGCTGACTATGGATTGTACTACAAGAAGCATGAGAAGTTTGAACTGAGAGTGTATACAGATGTTGATTGGGCAGAAAATGTAGATGATAGAAAGAGTACTAGTGGTGGAGCTTTCTTTCTTGGATAGAGATTAGTTTCCTAGACAAGAAAGAAACAAAATTACATTTCCCAATCTACTACTAAAGCCGAGTATGTGGCTATAGCTATGAATTGTTCAAATTTGATATGGATAAAGCAATTGTTGGTAGGTATGAAAGAAGAAATCAATGAACCAGTTGTCATTTTCTGTGACAACACAAGTGCTATCAACATCTCTAAGAATCCAGTGATGCACACAAAGACCAAACACATTTCCATCAAGTATCATTACTTGAGAGAACTGGTACAAGATAAAGAGGTCTGAATGGAATATGTGAATACAAAGGAACAACTAGCAGACATATTCACTAAAGCTTTACCTAAAGAAGCTCATGAATATCTGAGAAGTCAATTAGGGGTCCTTCCCCTAATTGAGGCTGCCTAGTCAAGCTAGGAGCACTACATCAAATGTGTTGTAAAGAGTATCTAACAAGTTGATGCAGAGATAGGTCACACTTTAGGAGCGGCCTAGAGTTGTGAAAAAATAGCAAAACCAAGAATTAGTCATAAGCAAAGATGACAAAGGGAGAAATACTGTTACTGAACTAAAAAGATGATATCTACATCTGTAGGATGTATGTTTTTAGTTTCTGCTTTGGAATTTTTGTCAAAGAGGGAGATGATCATAGATGAATACACAGAATGAAATTTTTCATGGAAGATCAAGTAAGAGGGAGAAATTCAGTGGATGGTCATACAAGCATGGCTAATTGATTCTGCATCAAAATGAAGCTAAGGATATTATAAATATTTCTGATGGACATATAAGTTTTGGATTGGTTGGTAATTCATGTGATATTAATATGGTGTTGCCATCAATGCCAAAGAGGGAGATTGTTGGAAACTACAATTGAAGCAATTGTTGTACCATATTGTCTTTGATGTCAAACCTTAACTGGTAAGATTGCTGCTATTTAAGAAAGTACTATATCTATTTGATTGTTGCTAAGGGGAAAGGAAATGTTGGTAATAATAGCACCTAAGGAAAGGTTGAGTTATCTTGATACTTCAGTGAGTACTTGATTATGTGGCACAATGATAAGACAATGTATTGTTTATCTAAGTAAGAATGAAGACTAAACTGGTAGGCTTAACTAAGAAAAAGTGAAGAAATCTAGTTTAAGCCAAGTGATGTTAATGTCGACCGAGCTAGTATATGCCGAGTAAATTCAATGTTGATGAAACATTAGTTAATTGCCGAGGAAGACAGTATTAGCTGAGGAAATAGTTTTTGAGGTGACCGAGCTTTCTAGTGAAGACTGAGGAGTTAAACCCAGTATTGACTGAGTGTCAATATTTTTCATTCAAGGGAGAATTCAGATTTCCATCCGACATCATTAAATTCTTGGATTATGTAACATGTGTTGACTCTATTTATTGATTGTATGAAAGCATTTAATGCACTGTAAAACATTTTATTGTAAATTTGTTAAGAGATTTGAGATATTTCTAGAAGGATAGCCAAAGAACATAAAGTAGGAAGGATTCGATGAATTTGACCTAACCCTAAGATCTACGAAGGAGATTAAGCGGCAAAAGATGTATTGACTTAATCGAGGAAGTATTAAGGAAACCTAAGTTGAGGTTGAAGAGAAGAGGATGCTGGAAGTATTGTTGATGTTATTGACTGTACAAGCAGAGAAGGCTGAAGGAGAAGTGTTGTGATTGCTTGAAGAGAGTTCTGAGCAGATCAGTGATGGAGAAGGTATAGGTTCATAGTCAGTAAGCCAACATATGTGTATGGAATTGGATCTAATATTTTCAAAGTGACTTGTATGTCTTTCAGATCAATACCACTGCTACTTTCTAACCATTGTATCAGTCAAAATCCTTTTAAAAGAGGTTGACCTAATAGTCATAGGTATAAATCCTTTGAACAAGGTTGCATTCTAATGGAGTGTATGTAAGTCCTATAACAAGGCATACTTTTAATAGAGTGGTTTAAATCCTTTAACCGGGTCACACCTAACAGTGTGTTTGTAACCTTTGACATGGTTAGCTTTTCATCGAGCTCACTTCAGAAGAGTGAACATAATAGTAACATGTTACAAAGTGGTTTTTCCCAAATTGGGTTTCCACTATAAATCCTGGTGTTGATACTTGTGTGAATGTTTTGGTTTGAAAATTTCTATATTTTACAAGTTAGATACTATTGGATAAGTGGACTGCACTGTTATATGTTTCTATTATGCAATCAGTAATGACCGAGTAGCTATTGGTTATTAGATCTGATTTGTTGAAGAGTTTTAAAGATTTTTTTATACATCTGGACCTGAGAACAACTGATTCAGCCCCCCTCTTTGTTGTTCTAAATCATATTAACATTTTCAACTTGACAAAATCCACAACTTATCAAATTTTTTTGAACATCTTTATACAATTGTGGCCAAAAGTGTCTTTCCTTAAGAAAATTTAATATCTTATCAATGCCAAAATGTCCAACCAAACTACTATGTTTATCGTTTATCAAATTAGTTATCATTGATCCTCTCGGTATACACAACTAAATACCTTTAAACAACATACCTTCTTGAATGAAATAGTCTTCCCATTTAGCACTCGGTTAATCTTGAATAGGTGCTCTACACTTTCTCCATGGCTTAGAAAAATCAGGGTTAGTTTCATACAAATCTTTCATGTCATAAAAAACAAGAACTTCAATTCTCATTTCTAGTCATCAAATATCTTCTTCTACTCAATGCATCAACAACTCGGTTAGTGACTCCACTCTTATGTTTTATCACAAATGTATAACTCTATAAATACTAAACCCATTTCATATGTCTCTGATTCAACTTATTCTGACTACCCAAATATTGTAAAGCCTTACGATCAATATGCAACACAAATTCACTCGGTATTAAATAATATCTCCATTTCTTTAGGGCTTGAACAATAGCTCGATCATACACAAAATATTTACTTTTTGCATCATTCAATTTCTCACTAAAGAAAGCAATAGGTTTACCCTCTTGACTCAACACAACTCTTATTACACTTCCACTTGCATCGCATTCAGCTTGAAATACCTTATTAAAATCAGGTAAAGCTAACATAGATAATTCAACAACTTTCTACTTCAAAGTCTCAAAAGTTTTATTAGCTCCATGTGTCCACTTGAATTCTCTTTTATCTCCTCTCATAGTCCCAGTCATAGCATTACAAATTGAACTGAAATTTCTGATGAACTTTTGGTAAAAAATTTCTAAACCATGAAATGATCTTACCTCAATAGCATTTTTAGGTGTAGGCCAATTCAAAATAGCTTCAATCTTCTCAAGATCAATTTTCAAACCATAAACTAAAATAAAAAATCCAAAATATACAATCTCTTCTTTCATGAAGGAACACTTTTTCAAATTAATCAACAACTTTTCTTCTTTCAATTTCTAAAATACTTGTTTAATGTGCAACAAATGTTCTTGTCTCGTCATACTGAATATCAGAATGTCATCTAGGTATACAATCACAAATTTACCTAAGAATTTCTTCAAAACCTCATTCATCAATCTCATAAAAGTACTCAGTACATTAGTTAAACCAAAAGGCATAACCAACCACTCATACAAACCTTCTCTTATCTTGAAATTAGTCTTCCATTCATTACTTTCTCTAATTCTGATCTCATGATATCCACTCTTCAAATAATTTTTGATAAAATACTTTGCTTCACACAGTTAATCCATTATGTCATCCATTCTTGGTATAGGAAATTGATATTTCACTGTTATTTTGTTGATTTCTCTAGGATCAATACACATTCACCACTCTCCATTCTTCTTAGGTTCCAATACAGCCGGTACTGCACATGGACTCAAACTTTCTCAGATAAAGCCTTTCTGCAAAAACTCTTGGATTTTTCAGTTAAGTTCCTCATTCTCCGTAGGTGTCAACTAATGTGGTACATTATTTGGTAAAATAGCTCCAAGAATCAAATCCATACAATGATCAATGCTTCTCTTCGGTGCTAAACCATTAGGTACATTATCAGAAATGATCTCTCTATACTCAGTGAGTATCTTACCAACCTCTTCAGGGATACTATCCACTATTTTCTAACTCGGTTTGTTAGGAATGACAACAAAACATACATCATTCTTCTTTAAATCCTTAACAAACTTTCTTCCTTCCATTAAACAAACTTTCACATATGTACAAACATTACCAACAGATTCTTGAATCAAAGGTAACAATATTTGTCTTCTCCCATTAGCCCAAATAGTATATTTATGAAATCTTCCATCATATATAGCATGTTTATCATATTGCCAAGGTCTACCCAAAAAAATATGACAACAATCCATGGGCATGATATCACATAACACCTTATCATAGTACTTGTCAATTTTCAAATTCACATAACATTGTTCACTTACCAATAGTGTATTCTCATCCTTGATCCATGAAATTTGATACGACTTGGGGTGTTTCAACCTTTCCAACTATAAATTTTCAACCATTTCCATAGATGCCAAATTCTCTAAGCTTCCACTGTCAATGACTACCTTCCACACTATCAACAACTCTGCATCTAGTTTTGAACAAAATTTTCCTTATTGAATCTTCCTTATTACTTTCACTCCATAGTGCTCTTCTGACCATCAAGTTACAATCCTTATCTGGTTCATTCAGTGATTCTTCTTGCACCAAAGAATTTCTACAGTTAGTGACCTTCTTGTTTGCATGTGTACACTCAAATGACCTATGTCCTTCTCCATAATTGTAACAAGTTCCTCAGAATCCACCTTTTCTATAACCACCTCGGTAGTTACTGCCTCTTCCTCTAAAAGAAATTTCACCTTTCCACTCAGTCTTGCCTGTGTCCTAATTTGTTTTGTCTTGATCAGATCTATTATTTTCACCATAAGGTCTACCTCTCCCTCTAGGGAATCTACCACCTCTTCCTCTTTGTCTTTGCTTATGTCTTTTGTTCAATTTCTACACAGTGATAAGCTTCTTCAATACTTTCCAACTTGACCAAATTGATTTCCTCTTGAATAGAAACTCTTAACCCATTTAGGTATCTAGAAATTATTTCCACCTCATCCTCAATATGTCCAGATCTGATGTCTAATCTATAGAATTATTCAGTATAGTCTTTTACCGAGCTATCTTTCTACCTCAAAATTTGCATTCGCCTAACTAGGTTAATCTGATAATCATAGGGTAAGAACTTGCCTTTCAATTTATTCACCATCTTATTCCATACCTTGATTTTGTCTTTGCCTTTCCTTTTTCTGTTTGATTGTAGATACTCCCACCATTAGGATGCATGACATTTCAATTTTGTACTAGCAATTTTCACCTTCTTTTCTATAGGGACATTTACATATTGAAAATACTTTTCCATCTTAGTTATCCAATCCATAAACTCATCTGAATCGAGCCTTCCACTATATTCAGGAGGATTGAAGTGTGGTGTAGACTTCAATTTTTTCAATGCCTTCAAAAGTATTTCTTCACCTTGATCCATCATAGGTGCAGGTTCTGCTTCACCTTGTTCATCTTCGACTTCTTCATCACTAACATCCTCAAGATGTATTCCTCAATGCTGGGCTGTCTCAACAACTTCTAACCTAGCAATAATTTATCTTAGCATATCAGCTAAGCCTGGATCTATATCTCACCTCCCACGAACCATCTTGAAACCCTCTGTAATTGCAGGTCAGATCACAATCTTCCACCCTACAACAAATACCAACTAGGTCTTACAAGAAGGAACCCTCGACCAAAGACCTAGATTCACAAATCTAGATCAAGATCTAACCTCACTCTGATACCACTTGACGTAAGGAGGGTAGGAAAGATGGGGCCAAAGGTACACCCAACTACCAACCTCCTATGAAATCAACACATGGAAGCAACAACACAATAGCAAGGTGAGAAAGAATGCAAAGATCTCATATATATAAAATCACCATAGAAATATTCATACATGTTGGGCTGTAAGGCCTTCCTAGTTATGACCAAATACAATCAGGATTCAAATATAAATAGTCCTCCAACATCAAGGATTCCACTTTTAGATCCTATCTTCTATCCTTTTTCTAGCTGCCTGAGATCTACAACAAACTACTTTATTTATAGAAGAGGCTACTGAAACAAGTTGACCTTTAGATTTGACATTGGAGAAGGGAATGAATAGATCTAGGTCCACATGCTTCCCAATGATCAATGTAATCATTAACTCCATGACTAAGATTAAATTCATAAGTTAGCCTCAAATAAATCCAAAATAAACCACTTGATGAGCAAGATTACCGAGTAGTAGAAGACCAACTCGGTGAACAACCGAGCCAACTCAGTAAAAGAGGAAACCAAGTGGTAGCCGAGCCCCATCGGTGGAAATAGGAATACATCGCCGAGAGCCCAAAAGCAGCTATTGAGCACAACTAACAACTCTAACTTATTTTTGGTGATACAAGATTGCCAAGAACCTAAGATGATCCTACATCATTACTCATTCTAAATATGACAATGTATAGATAGATTTTGTGGAGAAGGATCAATCAACATACTAACTAGAGTTCTATCACATTCTACAATTTAGATTAGATATTTGGAAGAGTTTTCTAGTATTTGATATAAATGACGATTAGGTAAAAATTATTCTAAGTAGTGTTCATGATGATTACATATTCATAGACAAGTTGTATCAAATTACAAAGAAGGTGAGTAGGTTTTTGATTGGGCTTGCTACATTATCACTCTACCTATCCTAAAGATGGCTAAAACATATGTATTGAAAAGTCTTTCTAGTGCAAAATTTGATGGAAGGGCACTAAACATTAAGGACATCTTAAACCTTGGTGTCAAGTTTGCAACTATGTGAATTGGATACAAATTCCATTTTCAAAATTGTGAAGGCTCTATTTCTGCAATCACTATTCATATTGTATATGAGATGGTGGTAATTAGTGAACACTTTGATCTTTGTGAACTTATGCAATAACAAATGTTGGAAAATTAGAAAAAATATGGAGCAAAGAAAGTATCCTTTCAAGTACATTTATCTGATAATTTTCTCTACATTCATGTTTTCGAATGAGGGTCCCTATCATCAAGAATAAGATATGGAAAAATCTCAACCCCATCAAAATTCAAATCCGATGATATATTAGGGATGCGGGTTACAATCAAGATCGATATAGTAATTTCTTTTTGGGATGGTTTAATTTTTTTTAGAATAATATGTAGCCAAGAGATAGAATTCCTTTCTCCTCATTGAAGAAATACAAAGACAACATCACCTTTTGTGTTGGTAAAGATAATTGCTTCATTGAAGTAGTTCAACCTAGAACCAAAAGGATTCTACTCTACTATATGAAGTTTCTAAGGAAGAAGTGGAAAATAATATGAAAATTATACTTGGTTTTTTGATCAATCCCTTAGTGAAATGTTTCATAACTACTTCTAAGATTATATATAATATGATTTTACAGAGATTAAAAAAGGGAAAAATATATAAGGAGAAATTATCTAAAATTGGTGTGCATCCTATGTCAAAAACTTTAGTTCTATTCTTTCTAGAGAAGGACCATTCTGCTTTCCTTAGAGGATAATGAGATCCATATTTGCCTCCCCTCTTGCAAAGAAAGGTTCCTCCAGAAAATCTACAAGGGGTTCAGCAAGTGAAAAGATCAAACACAAACATAAATGAAAGGCCACTAAGGGTAAAATCAATATTGTTGATGACAGTAGTAGAAAAGATATCGACAAGGACATCAAGAAGTTTAGGACTAAGAAAATAGATGAAGGCATTAGGGCCATAAATGAAGATGAATCAAAAGAAGAAATATTGTTGAATTTTTGTTGTCATTGATGTCAAAACCCTTTAACCAGTTTGTTGTGCTCTGATAATATGTAGCTCAGATCTATTCTATGCGGTATATTACAGTAGTGAATCATGTAGAATGGATGTCCCTACTTCGGCAATGATAAAATATGTATTTGGCACATCTATCATATTTGGTGAATGTAGTAATGTGAAGTTTTAGATGGATATCTTTATTTTTTGTGTTTCAAGATCTCTTATAGGTATCTCTTCTACTTGGACATTCATGCAATGTATCGAACATTTTTAGTATGATAGTTGCATTTAGTTTTGGATATGTGAATGAATACTTAGTGGTGAAGTGTGTGAGTAGAAATAAGAAGTGAAAAGGGTAATTTTGAAGGTAAAGCAGAATAACGTAAAGGATTATTTAGTTTTTCATAAGGTTGGTTAATGCTAGCAAAATAACTCTAACTAGATCTACTACAAATAGTTGTTGTGGTGCCATTAACCAGAATTATTTTATGAATATGGAGATGCAACTATATCAGTTCATATTTTGTCTATAAGACCTTTTCTTGTGATAAATCTTTTGTATCAGAGCAAATCGACAGTGAGCCCTTGTAAAAATCACCTTAACTGGTGTCACATTAACTGATGTTTTATTCATGAGAATTAGTTTCTGTGTGGTTTTTCCCATCTTGGGTTTCTACATTAATCATAGTGTTATGGTGTTTGTTATTTGTGTACTCTCATGTTCTTAACTATTCTAAATATCTAGAAGGTTTAAGTTTATACCAAATTAATCAAGTTTGTAAATAATTATTTTGGAATAAATAATTCACTTCTCCTCTCAATTATTTAGCCTATTCACATTTTGGTATTAGAGCTTGGTCCCTTGCAAATAGAGCTTAACCGATTGAGGGAGATCTTGGGAGTCTGAAAAAATGGAAGGAGAATATTACTATGATGAAGATTGAAAGATCACGATGGATGACATTGAAAGCACTAAATTAGAGAATGATAAATTGAAAGAAAACATTAAGGAAGCTAATTCTTGTATCTTGAAGTTGAGGGAGTAGATCTAGAAATTCAAAGAAAGATATAAGGAAGTCAACCAGTAGATGAAGGAATCAAAGGAAAATGTGGAAAATCTAAACCAACAATTGGCTAACTACAAAAACATTGAAGATTTTTTTAAGGAAAATATCAAGCAGAAAATTGAAGAATGGAAGAATAACGAAGGATATCTAAAAGACACTATCAAGCAGAAAATGGAGGAATGGAAGAAAATTGAAAAAAAACTAAAAAATATTATCAAGCAGAGATTAGATGAAAATGAGAAGCTGGATAAATAATTAAAGAAGCTAAGATTTGAAGAATTTGTTTTGTGAAAGTAACACAATTTTGGATCAAATCTTGGCCCTGTAGAAATGTCACGAGAACAACCAAGGATTAGGTTTCACCAATGAATGTTCAACTCAGAAGACCAAAGGTAAAGACCAGGAAGTTGATGATGAAGCAAAGTCTAAGGTAACAAGAAAGGTCGAGAATTCAAGATCATCTACAAGAATAGCTTCAGTCAGGCAACAAAATGATCAGAGGTAGTTATCTTTTAGTGGTCCTTATTTTATATGCAAGAACTTTGGTCATAAGGTTATTGAATGCAAGAGTAATAAGGAATATAATGTTTAATTTTTTAACTGTCACAAGTTTGGTCATAAAGAAAATCAATGCAAAAGTCAACTATCTAATCTGATTAAAAGAAATAGGATGAATAATGTATTTGATAGAAATTTATTTGTACGTCATAATATGATCACAAGGCTAATAAGTGTAGATCTAGGATTCAATCAGTGAGTTTAGGACAAATGAATGTAAATTATTTTAAATGTGGTCAAACTGGTCATTATGCTAACACTTGCAAATATGTTGTTGCTCTAGAAAACTCTAGAAATGATAATAATGTTACAGCTTTAGGAGTATCTTAGAAGACACTCATGGTATGGAAGAAGAAGGAAGCCGGTGAAGATAATTCTATAGTACCCAATCCCAACACTATCTTTTTTGGTAACTGAGCATGATGCTTTGGCTTAGGGGGGGGTATTGAAATGCTAAATCTATCACTTCCCTCTCTCGAGTATGATACCAGGTGTATATGTTGTGTCTCCAATATGGTACAACTAATAATGAATATTATTATCAGTTCAGTTAATTGATATATGATGTATGATGTATGATTGATTATGTCAGTGATATAAATTCTCAATGGGAAGAGTAATTATGAGAAGTTAATATTAAAAAGGTAAAATTTTAAATTATTTGTGACTAAAGCAAAGAAGAAATTAAAGAGCTTGTAGAGCTTGTGAGGGTTTGATAAATTTGGTCAAGAGAAAAAATGGAATCAAGGTTGGTTATTCCTGAATTAGGCATCATCGTGTCACAAATGATGAAAATAGTAGAATTAGAAGAATTTGATCATGAGAAAATCAGGAAAATGGAAGTAAGGTTAATATTTGAAGAGTTATATAGGGTTTGTACCTTGGGTATGGACATATGGGGAGAATTTCCTTGATTTATAGAGAATGAATCAATCTTATTCTTTCTTAATTAGTTCAAGGACAAAAAAATGATATTTGAAAAACCCTATCTAATAAAGAAGAAGGCAATTAAGGATGTTACTGGGTTGTGTTGGGTTGGAGATATTTTAGGAAAGAAGACAATGAAGTATTGTCAACCTACAACTGATTGAATATCTTGATGAAGATTCAGGAGGTCACCGAGCTATTAAAGTAATATGTAAGATAATTAAATTAGTCAATATATTGTCATTGATGTCAACTAATTCTTGACTACACTTATCATGATAGTTACAAACATCTGAACATCTGTAGAAGGAAGAAATGGTGAAGAAATGAGATATCTACATAAGGAAAAGATGGACATGATAGATATGGATATGGTATACATTGGGTAACTTATTGATGAGTCTAGGGCATTATGTTGTTGACTTGAGCATGTTACATTATTCTATTTTGAAGAAGAGATTGGAATTAAACAAGTTAATGTGGTCGGTAATTGAAGATTTATGTATACATCGAGCTAGTCTTGTGTATATCGAGTGACAATATTAACTGAGTTAGTATTCACCAATGCATTATGTATTGATCGAGTAAAAGGATAATTCAATGTTTATAACAACTGACTGAAATGATGAGCTGGAAGATGCTTATGATTTTGAGGTAAGAGATAGAGTTTGTCATGAAGATTAAAAAACTGACAAAATTTAGAGAAGATTGAAGGGAAGAGATTGAAATGTGTTATTGATACATTTACTTAGGAATCTTGAAGAGGCAAAACAAATGATGGATATTAAGAGGAAAAATCTAAGGGTTGGGATGAAATGGTTTACACGTCTATTTAAAGAGACGTGGGATTCATTGTTAAATCTGTTGGATGAATTGAGATTGTAGGAGTATTCACATGAAGGAAGTTTTCATGCATACCTGATCAAATTGGTTACAAAAAGAACCGAGCTGAACCGCAAACATTACCGAGCATCAGAGATATATACACCAAGTGAAGTAAGTTGAAAGATATGATGAGGTGAATTTATTATTGATCATAAGAGTTTTTATGAGCTTAGCATAGATCTGAATACTTGCACATTAAGTTGTATTTGAATCAGATCATTACTATATTAGTTTAACCATTATTACAGCTAAATATCTTAACCGAGTGGACTTAACCATCTTAATTGTATTTTAATATGACATTCACAGAATGTTAATAGTTTTCTTGTTGACCCCATAGTGAATGTTGGTCAAAGGAGAATTGTTAGTGATAAATCCTATAACAAGGTTACACCTTATAGTGTGTTTTGTAACCTTTAACAAGGTTGACTCCTAACCGAGCTCATTTTAGAAAAGTGAAATATTTTGGGTTATCAGTCCCAGGTAGTTTTTCCCTTAGAAGGGTTTCCACATTAAATCTTTGTCTTATGTGTTATTTGTTGTGATTGGATTGCTATCATATTTGACATATTTCATATTTTGATTAATCAGTAAACATAGTTTGGAAATTACTGGCAATCAATAAAGGAACAAAAATCTATTAATAATTGCTTACCGAGTTGGTTATTTTGTTGAAGAAGAATGATAATGTACATTTGAGAGTTTGGGACTGTAGGATATGTTAGGATTAAGTAATATTGAGAGGGGGGTGAATCAGTATTACAACACTTTGAATTAAACTTCAACCAATTGTAAATAAACCAAATCAATGAAAAGAACAAAACACATAGCACATAACTCATAACACCATTATTTATTTTCGAGGAAACCCTGTTAAGGGAAAAACCCTTGTGGGGATGGTACCCACAACTATGCACTAAAATATTGAATACATGTTAGGAGATCTAGCATGTTAGGAGATGAGTATTACATAGTACATTTCCTTGTTAGAGGAATACAAAGATCCTGTTAGGGGCAAACAAAAACCCTGTTAAAGGTGGTGGGCTTACAGCTCTTATAATTAAAATACTGTCACAAAAGTATTCTCAAAAAATGAACTGTACAAGCATCTGCTATGCTTTGATAGTTCCAGTTATAGCTCTATCAACCTCTCATCTCACTCTGCTATCTTCTCTCTCTAATATCCCAAATTTGCATCCATCACATTATCATTATAATCACACTTATCGCTTTCATAAAACACTCTAATACTAATTATGCCATCCCGTTGGCTTCACAAATACACTACAAAACATAATAATTACTTTCGCAAATGATAAATATAGAGTAAGCAATCTTATATTACCAAAGTGTTGGCAATATACAACATTCATCTGACTTAGCATGTTATCATACCAACTAACCTTTCCTCAATCATCACGACTGTTCATATGCCTCATTTTATTGATTCTTTGTCTTTGAATACCTTCATATCACTGTATCTTACTGATCTCATCATCAAAACATGTGCAATATCAACTAAAGCTTATCCATATCCCAAAGCATCTTCCTTTAACTTTTCAAGCCATAATATATTACATATCATCTTCACTGACCGAAACAATTCTACAATATACTGTTATTCTGATTCTGTACTTAGTCATTTTATGACCGAGTCTCCAATACCAAAACTCTCTACATGTGATCACTCCAACATAAGTGTTTCCATAAATGACAACCCTCAAGTGATCCCTAGTGCTCCAAAAATATCACTTGCCAATAATATCTCCCTTTGGCATTAATGGCAACACTTAGTGAAAAATGACTAAGTGTTAAAGCACTATCTTTCTTCTACATATATACATATCTTTTCTTCTCTTTCTCTTTTTTTCTCTCTCTCTTTTTAAAAAAAAATTCTTTTTCTTCTTCTCATTTTCTCTTCTTTTCATCTCTTCATTTTTCTCTTCTCTTCCTCTCCCTTTGACATCAATGGCAAAGGTACTTACAAAATTTCAAAATTCTAAGAACAAAAGACTTAGTGCTTACTCGCCAATCTCAGAATGTCTTGGAAGGAGTCTTCCAAGGTCTTTACTTCATCTTCCCATGACTTAATCAAAAGTTCACTGACATGGATCATTCCATTAAGTGCATAGGATGTTGTTTCTACTGCCTTTAGCTTGGTGGGTAAGGAACTTGTTATTGAGCCTTCTATTTTCTCCATCTCCATAAGATGAGCTTCAAGAATTGATAGCTTAGGAGTGATTAGACTCTTCAACAAGCCAAATCTTTCCATTTCTCTACATTCAAAGCACTAATATTATCCAATATATTGGATGCCTTATTATCCATCTCCAATATAGTTTGTGAAGAGGTTTCACAACTGTCCATTATGTTATCTAAGGTATCCCTATCCTTGGCTATGATATCTTCTATATTCCTAACATGTCTAATAGGATTTATGCAATAGCTGTATACATTTCTTCCTCTTGCCACACAACTTTTGGCATTACTTGTAGTTGTTTTAAGAATGATGCAGGAGCATCCTAGGATTCTTGGAAATCTTGTATCACCTAAAAACATATTTATTTTGAAAGGTAGATTGATAGTTTTGATCCTAGTTGGTGAAGTATTTGCTCCATTTTTGAGTATGGTTGCTCGGTTATAGTGTTACCCGAGAAGCTCGGTGAAGCGGTGGTGCTTGGTTATAGTGTCTACCAGGGTGCTCAGTCTCTGAAGAATGCTCAGTAATTGAAGGTGTTAGTTATTCTTGGTGCTTGATGATAACTGTGGTGCTCGGTGATGCTTGGCATGGTCAGTCACTAGTGCTCATTTATTTCTCTGGTGCTTGGTAATCAGTCTTATCGACTAGTGTTCTTGAAGATTTGGTGGGCCGACTTGGTGCATTTATTATTGGTAGTTGATGTCACACTCTCCTATGTAGATTTGGAGGCCAACATAGATAATTTAATGATTGGAAGGCTATTGGAGAGCTGACCACTGTATTTCATTTAATATTTGTTTGTAGTAGAAGATGACTTGGCTTAGGAGTTAATTGTTTCTTCTAGCTGACCTGTGGCTAAAGATTAGTATTTAAGGGATGTTTGGGTAGATGTTTAGGGGAGAGCATTGGTATAGATAGAAGGATAATATTGGATCCTGTGAGATCTTGCAGATTAGATTGATTTCTAGTAATTTGTGATAGCAGAGCTAGTGGTTGAGGCTTGGAGACAAGGAGATTTCTTGGTGGCTTGTGAGCACAAGTTTAGATTTGCCTTAGAGTTTCCATTATTTGCTGATTGTTTTAGGACTGGACTAGCTAGATTCAGACCAGATCTTGTTGATCTCTCTAAATTTCTATTTATTTGTAATTGGCCATAATCAGGAAGGCCTTACAGCCTGACACATTGCATGTAATCAGTGAATTTATGAATAAAGATTTTAGTTCTTTTCTAGATTTGGTGTTATTGTTTGGCTGCAAGTTTGGATAGTCCTTAATTGGATTCTCCAACCTTGACTGCATCAAGTGGTATCAGAGCAAGTTGATCTTGAATGTGTGGATAGATCATAGAAGGAGAGGAAATTTACACCAGGACCTTGGATTGAAGATGCCTTCAAGGAGAACTCATTAGATCTCAGAGGAAGAACCTGCTGGAGAATTCAGTCTTGATGATTTTAGAGCTTTGTAGAAATAAGTGCAAGATCTACAAGAAGAATTGAGAAAGAAGACTACATTGAAAGAAGATAATGATGATGAGTCTAATGAAGAAGATCATTTTGAAGAAGTTATAGAAGAAGCTAGGGATCCTGAAGAGAATAGAATCCTGAAGGCTATGTCTAAAATTGGGAAAAGACCTAAGATTGAAGTTTCTACATTTTTTGGAAGCCTTAGGCTAGAAGAGTTGATTGATTGGATCAATGAGATAGATGAGTACTTTGAGTATGAAGAAATAGAAGATCCTGATAGAGTTAGATTTGCAAAGACTAAGTTGAAGGGTCAGGCAAATATTTTGTGGAGAGAAGTTCAATTGGAAAGTAGGAGAGGAAGGGAAAAGATCACTAGATGGAACCGAATGGTTGACAAGTTGAAGAAGCAATTCATCCTAGTGGATTATGAGTTGGACATGTTTAAGAAGATGCAAGCTTTAAAGAAGACAAAAAAATTGGTGCAGGAGTATACCGATGAGTTTTACAGAATCCTGATTAGGACTGGTCATTCTGAAGCTGATAAAGAGAAGGTTGCTAGGTATGTTTATGGTTTGAGACCTAGTATTCAAGAAGAGTTACTTACTGTTCAGATGAAAACTATAGGAGATGCTTATTAGATGGCATTAAAGATTGAGGAGAAGCTGAACAAGAAGTTTGAAGGAAGACAAAACAATAGGAACAAAGGTGGTAAGCCTGGTGAAATAGTTGCTGAAGGTAATATGGTAGAGAATCCTAAGAAGATTGAGGTAGGATGTAGTAGTGGTCAAGTCACTAAGAACTTCAATACTAGACAGAGAGGAAGATGGAAGAATGAGTTCACTGGTACTTGTTATCAATGTGGTGAAGAGGGTCATAAAAGTTTTCAATGTCCTAAGAGAAGAGTGACACTAACTGCTGAAGAAGACATTGTGAATGTTGCAGAAAAAGGTGAGTTTCTTATCACTAGGAGATTAGCTACATGTGTCCATGAACTAATATAAAGAAGAAAAATGTTCAGGACTAGATGCAAGTGCGAAGATAAGGTATGTAATGTTATAGTTGATGGTAGTAGTTTTGAAAACTTTATTTCAAAAGAGATGGTTAGTAAATTGAGTTTGGAAAGAAGGAAACACCCTAACCCTTATTAGGTTAGTTAGATACAAGATGTGTCTAAGGTTAGGATTGAAGAACAATGCTTGGTTAATTTTCAGATTGGATCTTATCATGATGAAATATTGTGTGATGTATTGCCTATGGATGCTTGTCATCTATTGCTCGGAAGACCTTGGAAATTTCATAGAAATGTTTTGTTTGATGGTCGTGCAAACACCTATGTGGTTAGGCATGATGGATCTAGACATAATTTGATACCTTTACAAGAGACAGGGACTAAGGAATGTGGAGTTGTTAGATGTTGTGACAAACCTCAGGAGCACAGGGTTGATGAACCTATTCCTACAAATCCTAGTTTGAAAGAGAAGGAGAATGATATATCTAAAGATTTTGTTGAGATCAAAAGACAAATGATCTTTCTGACAAAAATAGTACAGTAGATGATGAAATTTATGACATAAAGAGATGTAGATGATACCGAGTTGATTAAAGAGTCTAGAGAATATGGGACTTGCCGAGGTACTGATGTGATCAGCAGTAGAATAGATGGTCATAGTTGGTTGTTATCAGTTGCATACATGAAAGGAAAGAAAAGTGAGAAGTAGGAAGACTTGCTGTAGGGAATAGTGGATGAAGTGAAGACAACATGGGGTGAAGGACAAGAAGAAATATGGGTGAAGAACATATATGGCATACCTATTCTGATTCCCTTAAGATGTACCTGATTTCCTTATGAGAAAATCTTCTTAACCTGTGGTGTTTGATGCAGGAGCATCCTAGGATTCTTGGAAATCCTGTATCACCCAAAAATATATTTGTTTTGAAAGGTAGATTGATAGTTTTGATCCTGGTTGGTGAAGTATTTTCTCAATTTTTGAATATGGTTGCTCGGTTACAGTGTTACCCGAGAAGCTCGGTGAAGCAGTGTTGTTTGGTTACAATGTTTACTGAGGTACTCGGTCTCTAAAGAATGCTTAGTAACTAAAGGTGTCAGTTATTCCTAGCACTCAGTGATAACCGTGGTGCTCAGTGATGCTTGGCATGGTTGGTCACTAGTGCTCGGTTATTTCTTTGCTACTCAGTAATCGGTCTTACTGATTGGTGTTCTTGAAGATTAGGTGGGCTGACTTGGTGCATTTATTGTTGGTAGTTGATGTCACACTCTCCTATGTAGATCTAGAGGCCAACATGGATAATTTAATGATTGTAAGGCTATTAGAGAGCTGACCATTGTATTTCATTTAATATTTGTTTGTAGTAGAAGCCGACTTGGCTTAGGAGTTAATTATTTCTTCCAGCCGACCTGTGACTGAAGATTAGTATTTAAGGGATGTTTGGGTAGATGTTTAGGGAGAGCATTGGTACATATAGAAGGATAATATTGGATCTTGTGAGATCTTGCAGATCAGATTGATTTTTGGTAATTTGTGATAGTAGAGCTAGTGGTTGAGGCTTGGAGACAAGGAGATTGATTGGTGGCTTGTGAGCACAAGTTTAGATCTGCCTTAGAGTTTCCATTAGTTGCTGATTGTTTTAGGACTAGACTAGCTAGATTCAGACTGAATCTTTTTGATCTCTCTGAATTTTTGTTTATTTGCAATTGGCCATAACCAGGAAGGCCTTACAACCCGACACATTGCATGTAATCAGTGAATTTATGAATAAATATTTTAGTTCTTTTCTAGATCTAGTGTTATTGTTGTGGAATTCCATTGTGTTTTTGTTTGGTTGCAAGTTTGGACAGTCCTTAATTGGATTCTCCAACCTTGATTGCATCAAAGAATGCCCAAGTCCCATGAGATGGACTGACAAACTTCCTTCAACTTCTTTTCTAGGAAACTCTTTTCTACCTTATCCTTAGTGGTCTTCAGTAGTGTCTCAAAGTGATTGTCAAAGCTGTCCAATGCCATGCCTAGGTTCTCTACATCATGGTTTCCTTGAAAAACAATAGGTGTAGGGAGTATTTTGTTTACTGTCTCCACTGCCCTAGTAATCACCTTTACCCTTGTGTCCCCTTTTTGTACTGACCTTTCTTTTGCCTTAGAAAAAGCCATGAAGGATAACCTCATGAGTTCATCCTCATCCATACTCTCCACATCTGTGCTCGCTAGTTTGACCATACTTGCCAACAATAGAGTATAGGAGGTGTATGGTTCTTGTTTTTGCTCAACTCTTACCTCAACTACTTTTTCTACTCCTGTCTCTTCTACTTGCCTTTCTTCTTGATGTATCTCCTTCTCTTATTCCTTATCTTCATGTTTATCCTTTATATGCTCTTCCTCTATATGTCCTTCTTCTTCAATTATCATCACATTGATTAGATTGTCTTGAAATGGGTCATTCACATCAAGCGAGGTGTAAAGGGTCACAGGCACACCCAAGACAAAGAAGTCTAGTTGTATGTCAGCTTCACTTTCTTGCACACATACTTCAACTGTCTTAGAACTTTCTCCTATTCCTAGAGGTTTAGGCTTGGAAACCTTGGGAGGTGAGGTCTTCACAGGCATGTCACACATAAGGATTTTATCCAATGCCTTTTGTGTGTCCTCTATGACTTCATCATATTTTCTTTCCATAATTTTCACTAGTCTAGCCTTAGTCCTTAACAAAGGTTTTAGCTCTTTGATGATTCTCTCCCTCTCTTGTATGGAGACTCTAGGTAGCATGTCCTCAATTGCCCTATTTCTTATGTTCTCATCCTCAGACTATGCTAACTACTTCCTTATTTCCAACTTTCTAAACAAGTCCTTCGGAATGATGACTTCTATTTCTATTAGATTCTTCTTGTAAACTAACAAGTATTCAATCACTCTATCCTCAATTAATGCTTGATCATTTGATTCATACCTTTCATAGTATCTATTTATTGTATTCAAATTTCCATCTTTTAGTGCTCTCTTTTGTAGCATCTGAATATCCAGCTTCCATAGTCTCTTATGTACTATTTTTTCTTCTTCCTTCTCAATCACTTTTTCTTCTTTCTTCTTTGTTTTAGCTTCTACCTTCTACTTCTTAGGGATGCTTTGTTTGGTAGATCTTGTAGATCTTCTAGGTGTGTTCGCGGGTGAAATCTCCTCTACAATCTTCTCATGTGTAGATGATAAGTCAATTATGTCTAGAGTAGGACTTATAGTCTTTTCAACTTTAGAAGGAGGAGGTGCCTCTATTGCCATACTAAAAGATGCTTCAGTCATCTTTGTCCTTAGTTTCTTTAGCTGTTCCTTAGTGATTCCTACCTTCGCAGTAATATCCTCAACTATTTTGTTAATCTTTCTCTTCCTAGTCCCCTTATCTTGTTCTTCTTTGAATTTTTTAGACTTTTCCCAATATGTTCCCCATCTTTCTTGAGAAGTGTCTATTTCTAATAGTAATACATGCTCAAATTGCATAGTTAGAACCTTAGAATTGACTTCATACTCCATAGGGTAGTACCATTTCTTCCTAGGCTCAACTACCTCAAAGCATACACGGTCAGTTTCAACCATGAAATAGATTGTGTCTTTATATTTATCAGCTATATCTTCATGTATTCTATATCTTTCCTTCATCTTCCTTTGTGGAATTTTGGTCATTGCAAATATCTCTCCATCTACCCAATTCTTATTTTGTCTTCTGCAGCTCTCAAAGATTTGAATACCAGTAGGTACATCATTCTTTCATGCTCTAGGATGAATTCCCAAGAATTTGTGCTAAATGTAGATATACATATGAACCATTAGTGAACCAAATCTAAATGCCTTTGACTTATCTTTCTTGATAGCCCTCACATGTTCCAAAAATTGTTGTGCTAGAACTTTACATAGATTATATTTCATATTTTCCTTAACCATTCTGTATGCCATCATAACTACTCCAGCTAATACAAAGTTAGGTCTGCTACTATAGAACATCTTGTAGCCTAATATCATTGCCACCAATCTCACATCTTTCTTGTAGATATCATTTACTATCATTGCTCTTTTGTCCCAGTTAGAATGGGTTAGGGTTTCTGCTTGTTTTGTAAGGTTTTTCTCAGCTACTGGGAGTGCTCCAATATTATCAAATCCTATTATCTCATGGATCATCTGCCCACATATCTTAACTAGATGGTCTCCAATCCATATAAATTGGTCATGAATTCTAGTTAGAATTATCTTAAATCATTCAGTTTCACTGAACACAGTTAGAAGGGTTAACTTGATAATGTACTAGTTTTCTAGATGTTTAAACTTTGCTATCATCTTTCCATCTGCTTCTATTATCCTATCTAATTCATTATAGATATCAACATCTCCTATAATCTCATATTTGAAGTGGATGTATGCCCTAATGTCTTCAATGTGCAACACACCGTAAGGGGTTTTCAAAAATGCTCCTTCTGGATCATCCCCACAAGACTTGAATGGATGTTTCTTGAACTTATACCTTGGTCTATCAATGAAATCAAAAATCACAGGTGCATCCATGTCTTCTTGAAGAGTATAAAGTTTAAATACCTTTAATACGCTAAAATCTGGAACTTTTCTTCAAGCGATCACACGATATATCTGCTAGATGGATTGAAATGCTTCTTCACACTATTCTCCTTGGTCACTAATTATCAAAAGGTAATGAAAGGATATGATTCAAGCTCTTTTATCCATCACTGGTTGAGTAAGTGTTGTTAGAATATGAAAAGATTATTAACCCAAAAAACTAGTGCAAAGAATAGATATCTAAACTATGAATGCAATTGATATGAAATCAAAATAACAACATAGAGTTAGTCTCCAAGAGAGTAATGCAAATGCTAGAAGAAAAATAGCATTAAGAGGATGCAAAAGCAAGAGATATACAATATATCTCTAATATTGCAAATACATAAGAGCTAGCCTGTTTATATAGGCAATAGCTAGTAGGAGTAGTTGGAGTCAACCTTCAACTACATCCTCTCTAGAAGAGTAGTTGGAGTCAACCAACTACTAAATAAGGTAGTTAGATTAGTTAGACTCAACTACTTCTTAGGAGTAGTTGGAGTCAACCAACTACCAAATAAAGTAGTTGGAGTACATGTACTCAACCACATTTTAGGAGTAGTTGGAGTCAAAGTATGACCCAACAATATCCTCCTAATAATATCCAAAAAAGAATAATTCTTCCTAATAAATAAGTTCACCTAAGTAAACTTAAGTCAAGAGTGAAATGGAAAATAACCATTTACTCTAACACCCCCCCTTAAGTGCAACTTAGGGAGAAAAAAATAGCTTATGGGGCCCGACAATAAAGCAATTTTGGGTACCCATGTACAACTAACACATATCCTCTCATAACTAGAGAAAAGGAGAAAAAACCCATGGGAGAAAACTCCTCTCCAAAAGAGAGTAAAAAAAAGAAAGCAAGATGCATGAATGGAAGGAGTAATCACAACTCCCCCATTATAACATACATCATGTATATACAATGAATAATACCCCTAAAGAAAGGAAAGAGTCAGGACTCTGAGTGAGAGGAAGAACCCCCTAGAAGATGAAGCATCCTGCACCCCTAGCAAAGCACACAAATGAAGGAACTTGCTCTCAGTGAATGGTTTGTTGAAGATATCAGCAACCTTCTCAGAAGTTTGACAATAGTGAAGGTTGATGACATGGCCATGGATGAGCTCTCAGATGTAGTGCATGTGGATCTCTATGTGTTTGGTCCGCTGGTGATGGACCAGATTTGATGAGATCTGAATGGTACTCTGGTTGTCACAATATATGACTGATGGTCATCTGATCTAGATACCAAATTTAGTGAGAAGATTTTGAAGCCAAATGGCCTTAGTGGCAACATTCACATCCCCCTGATACTCAGCCTCAGTAGAAGATAGAGCAATAGTAGACTACTTCTTGCTTGACCAACAAACAAGACCTGAACCAAGTGAGAAGTTGTAACCTGAAGTACACTTGCAATCCTCAGAATCACCCACCCAATTTGAATCTATGTATCCCACCAAGTCAAGCTCAATACCTACTACATAGTGAATCCAAAAACTATGAGTACCCTGAATGTAGTGAAGGATCTACTTGGCTTCTTTCCAGTGCAGCTTATGAGGCTCTTGCATGAATCGAGAGACCATGCCTACAACATATGAAATGTTAGGTCTCGTACAAGTTAGATAAATAAGACTCCCAACAAGTTGTCAGTACAAAGTACCATCAACAAGTGGAGAAGAACAATGGGCCTCAAGTTTGACTCCAGAAAGAAGGGGAGTCAGAGCAGGCTTATAGTCAGCCATATGAAACCTTGAGAGCAAATCTAGAGCATACTTGGATTGTGTGATAGTGATCCCAGAAGAAGACTGAGAGATCTCAATCCTAAGAAAGTAATGCAAAAAGTCCAAGTCAGTCATAAAAAATCTATCATGAAGGGCAATTTTGACAGCCCCAATGGTGGATGAAGAACTCCCTGTGATTAACAAGTCATCAACATATAGAACCAAAAATAGGAGTGAATCATCTTGCTATAGAATGTAGACATTGGGATCAGAATGACATCGAGTGAACCCTACTAATAGAAGGAAGGATTCCATATTGACATACTAGGCCCAAGGAGCCTATTTGAGGCCATAGAGAGACTTCTGAAGATGACACACAAGTGAAGAATCCTTAAGGAACCCCTATGGTTGCTCCATGTAGATTTCCTCTTGAAGCTCACCGTGAAGAAAATCACTCTTCACATCCATCTGGTGTACTTCCCAATGATTTTCTACAACAGTTGTAAGAACAAGTCGGATGAAATTCATTCAGGCAACTGGCGCAAAAGTCTTAGACTAATCAATCCCAAGAACCTGGGAGAATCCTTTGGCGACCAAGAGAACCTTATACTTGTCAACCGACCCATCTGAGGCAAATTTTGTCTGATAGATCCACTTACATCAAACAAGTTTTCTTCCCTTAGGAAGAGGGACAAGATCCCAAGTGTGACTCCTCATTAAGGAACTATACTCCTCTTGCATAGCTGTATCCCATTCAGGAATACCAGAAGACTCACAAAAAGACTATGGATCTGAGGTAGTAGCAATGAAGACATGTGGAGCATCTTGGAATTGTGAATGAGTCCACCTAGTATCTGATGGATCCCCAACCCAATCACCTATAG
This sequence comes from Chamaecyparis obtusa, assembly GCA_027943335.1. Classification (NCBI taxonomy): domain Eukaryota; kingdom Viridiplantae; phylum Streptophyta; class Pinopsida; order Cupressales; family Cupressaceae; genus Chamaecyparis; species Chamaecyparis obtusa. The sequence continues at coordinate 1,097,431 of BSBK01007029.1, read as the reverse complement.
ATTGCAAGGTTTGTCTAGCCCAAAGTGGACTGGAGGATGGAGAATCTAGAGGAGAATACACCTCTGAATGATGACTAGGAGAGGAAGGAGGTGAGTCCTTTGAATAATTCTCTACATCAGAAGTGGAGGTAGAAGACATTTCAGGTGAATTTGACTCATCAGAATATCTATCATGTATTCCAAGTGACTCCAATGTCAAAGTAGACAGAGTTGGAGAAGTGATAGAAAGTAAGCTCGAAGAGCCCTCCTCAAACTGAACACTCCTCTCAATGAACAACTCATGTGTAGTAGGGTGGAGCAATCGATAACCCTTCACACCATTAGGATAACCTATAAATATGCAAGGTCTACTCTGTGGATCTAAGGCCTTGCATTTCTCTACAGGAATGTGGGCCCATGCAGGAGAACCAAAAACTTGAAAGTGCTTAACTGATGGTTTCTGACCGGTCCAAGCTTCAAAAGGAGTGACTCCCTTTAAGGCTCAATGAGGAACACGGTTCTGGATATAACAAGCATAGTTGATGGCCTTTGCCCAATACTGTGGTGCAAGAGATCTAGAGTGAATCATGCAGTTCTCCATTTCCTTCAAGCACCTATTCTTCCATTTTGCAACATCATTTTGTTGAGGATTGTATGGAACTGAATGTTGTAAATCAATCCCCTCTAAAATGCAATACCTCTCAAACCGATGGTTGAAATACTCACCACCATTGTCAATGCACAAAACTTTGATGGCTTTCTCAGATTGCTTCTCTACAAAAGTTTTGAAGTCCTAAAAAAGATCAAATACCTCTGACTTTTGTTTGAGAAAGTACACCCAAGTATATCAAGAAAAGTCATTAATGAATGTGAGGACATATCGGGTCTTACTGAAAGAAGGATGATGAAATAGACTAGCCACATCATTGTGAACTAACTATAGTATTTGTGAAGCTCTCCATGCTTTACTTTTGTCAAAATTTTCCTTAGGATGCTTACCAAGAATGCACCCTTGGAAAACACCACTTGAAAATTGAACTGAAGGCAACCCTGTCACCATGCTTTGTTGATTGAGTTGTTGTAGGTAGCGAAAGTTTAGATGGCCAAACTGCTCATGCCATAGTCTACTCACATCATTAGAATGAGTGAGCAAATAAGTCAAAGGAGAATTAGGAACAAAGTGAGAAAATAGATAGAGTCATGATTGATGATCTTCTCTCCCAACTGTAACTGTAGAAACACTGTGTAACTCATGAATTTCCATCGAATCAGGAGTGAACTCAACTCACTTGCCTGAATCTATGTGAGTGATCTGGTATATTGATATGAGATTAGTTGATAATGAGGGCACACAAAGAACATCATTGAATGTTCCATCCCTAACATCAACAGACCCTCTTCCACACACCTCAGCAAGAGTGTCATCACCCATAAAAATAGAAGGCATAGAACATGGCTCCAAAGATGCAAATTCTTCCTTAGATGAAGCCATGTGGTGTGAAGCACTTGAATCAAGAACCCAAGTGGATGGTGAAGAAGCAACTGCAATAAGGGCCTTACCCTTTCCTTTCCCCTTGCTATTTTATTTTGCCTTGTTAGACCCCACATGAGAAGTTTGTTTGATAGAATCAAGAACACTGATATTATTCTTCTCAAGAATGTGTGTCAAGTGATCGATTTGTTTCTTCAGACATTTATGTTTATCATGACCAAGTATTTTATAATAGGCACATTGGACCTTCTCTTTCTTAGTCTTGTCACCTTTGGAAAATTGGGTCTCATTAGTTTCTTTTGAAGCAAACGGTATTTGATCCTTTTTCTCCTTGTTATTCTTTTGTTTCTTATCCTTACTATTATTACTACTACTTTGTCCTTTTTTCTCTTTTGTGCCTTGGTTGGCAGCCAAAGCATGTGACTTAGAGGACTTAAGAGTGCCCATCTAGATTAGCTTGTCCTATTCTCGAGAGAGATTGACAGCAAAATCATCTAAAGATGTCATGGTGAATTGAGTACCAAGTGCACCCTTAGTAGCATAGAAGGTAGAAACAAACACAAAATATTCTAAACTTAGTTTAGAGAGAATACTAAGAATCAATTATTCATCTTTCTTTTCAATTCCACATTGTTTTAACTGCAACCTTAGTGATTTCAATTTAGTGAAGAAATCTTGGATTGTGTTGGAATTGCCTGGACTTCAACTTATTAGTTCATTCTCCAACATGTGACCCCTCATTGAATCTTGTGTGCCAAATAGTGTTTCTAGCTTTGTCCATATTTCATTTGGTGTACTCAAAGACTCAATGTGAAAGAGAAAATCAGGAGAAATAGACAAACACAATGTTCCATATGCCTCATCACATTTATTAAGCCACTTAGGCTTATATTCATCTTTAGCAAGTTCATTTTCAAGTCTCATAGTTATCCTATTTAATCCAACTTTCCTTAAGTGAATTTTCATGCGTGATTTCCACTCAAAGTAATGTATGGAGTTAGGATGGCCACATTTTTTTGATCCATGATGAAGAAATGTAGAGAAGAAATACTGAAAAGAAGAAAACTGAACCAAGACAACCCCCCCTTTTCACTCAATTTGAAGAACCCCCCCAAGAAAATATGATTTGGCACTTTATATTAGTGCATTTACAACTACCACTAGCAAGAAATACTTAGTGGTTTTGATTTCAATGCATTACAAAACCCTCATGAAGAGCATATGTTGAAAATACATTTTTTGCATATTACTCAAAGAAATAAATAGCACCACTACAATCTACTCAAAAAGTCATGCACTTTCAAAAAATGAATTGCCTCGATACGAGGTCATATGAGAAAGTTATGATCCTCTGAAGTTCCCAAAATGAGAACTGTGCAATGTCACGACTGAGAATTTGCAATTTTTGAAAAATCTCTGAACCAAAATAAACAAACCTGTGCACTAGTGCAGATAGCACAAAACAATAGCCAAGATAAAAAAAAAATCATGAGAAACGGAGTTCGTATGAGCAAGAACGAAGCATTTAAAAAATGCCTTCAAATTTGCAATTGCCAATAGAGAGGGGTATTGCTGTAGCTTTCTGAGCTCAATTCTGCAAAATATGAAAACTTTATGCAAAAAGGGAAAGCAACCCAAATGGTTTTTCTGTGCTATGAACAAAACCCAGAAGGTGTTTTTCTTGATAATGTATAGAAGCTATTGATCCAGTGTAAACAAGATGCCTTTAGCTACAAAAAATGACCCCAACAACCAAAAAAGACATGAAAAGGTTTGAATCTGACTTTCTCAAGCCTCCTGGATGCGTTGGAATAGCTAAAAATGCTGCTAGTATAACCAAAAATGTTGCAATCACCCAAATTTCATAAAACACATGCAAAACCCCAGAGATTAAAAAAGTTTCCGTCAAACTTTTCTGATTCTCAAGATCATCTGAAGATGCGAGAGAAGAGCATATTGGGTTTTTTGAAAACTATAATAAAATTTATTAGCCCCTCTAAATATCTCAAATATGGAAACTAAAATCTACTCTTGCACATAGAAAAGCTCTGATACCATGTTAGAATATGAAAAGATTATTAATCCAGAAAACTAGTGCAAAGAATAGATATCTATGCTATGAATGCAAATGATATGAAATCAAAATAGCAACATAGAGTTAGTCTCCAAGAGAGTGATGCAAATGCTAGAAGCAAAATAGCATTAAGAGGATGCAAAAGCAAGAGATATACAATGTATCTCTAATATTGCAAATACATGAGAGCTAGCCTATTTATATAGGCAAGAGCTAGTAGGAGTAGTTGGAGTCAACCTTCAACTACATCCTCTCTTGAAGAGTAGTTAGAGTCAACCAACTACTAAATAGGGCAGTTGGATTAGTTAGACTCAACCACTTCTTAGGAGTAGTTGGAGTCAACCAACTACCAAATAAAGTAGTTGGAGTACATGGACTCAACCACATCTTATGAGTAGTTGGAGTCAAAGTATGACCCGACAATATCCTCTTAATAATATCCAAAAAAGAATAATTCTTCCTAATAAATAAGTTCACCTAAGTAAACTTAAGTCAAGAGTGAAATGGAAAATAACCATTTACTCTAACAAGTGCATTAATCACAAGTAGCTTAACTTCGCACAGTATCCAGTCAAACAAAAAATTTTGAACACAAGATATGAATCTCCAAGTGCTATGATCACAAACATAGACTCCATAGTGTCTGTACACACCATATCTAAGCTCACATGAGCTTATTCCACATAATTAGGGGTTGGATATAATATTTTATCTGCATCCAATGCTCCCCCTAAGGCCATGCAACCATCTAGGTTGATTTAGTAATGTCAACATCAGGGGAAGACACAACACCATCTACTGTCTCTCCCTGAACCAATGCCTTATTGAAATCTTTTACCTTCCATATTTTCTCATCATCTTCATTTGCCAATTTCTTGAAATGATTCTCAAACTCATTTATGTACTCATTAATACTTTTGCCACTATCACCAACATTCTTCTTTATAACCATAGGAGATGGTCTTCTTAGTCCTCTTCTATTGTTCTCTCCATTATATCTACAAAAATTCACTATGTGTCCTAGGTTGTTGCATATGTAACATGTGGGTGGTCTCCTTCTATCCTGATTTACCTGTAACTTACAATACCTTGTAGTATGTCCAAAGTTATTGCATTTGTGGCATGTGATCTTCAATATTGATTCTTTTTTGATGTAATCTTGTTTGTATCTAGACTAATCAAGTTTTCTACATTTTTCTTTCTTATGTCCATATGTATAATAGTTGTGACAATAACCAGAAAAGGGTTTGAAAGAACTGTTACCTCTACAATCTATTTTCATGTGTCCAAGTTTGTTGTATCCAAAGCATCTAGCTTTGAAAGGTCTGATACAATCTCCAGGTATCTCAAGAGTAGGTCTTTCCTTAGTCTTTGCTTCATGTGTTTCTTCATTAGTTTTAGAACATTCACCTTCATTGAATTTAATTCTAGTCATGTCTCCTTTAGGTTTATGTCTCTCTTTGTTCATCAATTTTATCACTACCCTTGTGTATTTTCTCAATGTGTAGTTTGGATTGAGTGAGCTCACCTTTTATGATCTGATTGTACTTATCAAATTCCTAACATTTATCCTTGTAGTGATCAAGTTCAGTCTTCATTTGTCCTATCAGTATATTTGGTTCTTTTAGTGTCTCTTCAACTTTGTATCTTGCATCCTTTTCATGTTGAATCTCTTTAATCATTAGAAGATTGATTTTCTCCTTTTCTTGCTCCAGCTTCTTTACTTGGTGTGATGTATTATTGTCTGAATCCTCTTTGATCTTATCCATAAGGTCTTGTCTCTAACTTTTTTAAATTTCAAGTTGTTCCTTTAGTTTCTTGATGAAACCTTCTGCTCTTCTCAATTTGAATTTCAATTCACCATTTTCAGCCTTTACTTTGTCTAGGTCATCAAGTGCTACTTCAAAGTTCTCTTGAAAATTATTTGAATCCATTCTAATCTCCCTTAAGCTGTTAGGCTTTCTCTCCAAGGGCCAATAGATCTAATACCAATTGTTAGGGTTAAGTACTGCTAAGAGGGGAGTGAATCAATATTACAATACTTTGAATTAAACTTCAACCAATTGTAAATAAACCAAATCAATGAAAAGAACATAAACCCACAACACATAACTCATAACACCATTATTTGTTTTCAAGGAAACCCTGTTAAGGGAAAACCCCGGTGGGGATGGTACCCACAACCATGCACTAAAATATTGAATCCCTGTTAGGAGATCTAGCCATGTTAGGAGCTAAGTATTATATAGTACATTTCCTTGTTAGAGGAATACAAAGACCCTATTAGGAGTATACAAAAACCTTGTTAAAGGTGGTGAGCTTACAACTCTTATAATTAAAATATTGTCACCAAAGTGTTCTAAAAAAAGTGAACTATACAAGCATCTACTATGCTTTGATAGTTCTAGTTATAGCTTTGTCAACCTCTCATCTTGCATCTGCTATTTTCTCTCTCTAATATCCCAAATTCACATCCATCACATCATCATTATAATCACACTTATCACTTTCATAAAATGCTCTATACTTATACTAATTCTGTCATCCAGTCGGCTTCACAAATACACTACAAAGCATAATAATTACTTATGCAAATGATAAACATAGATTCAACGATCTTATATTACCAAAGTGTCAGTAATATACAACATTCATTTGACTTAGCACATTACCATACCAACTAACCTTTCCTCAATCATCGCGACTGTTCATATGCCCCGTTTTACTGATTCTCTATCTTCGCATACCTTCATATCATTGTATCTTATTGATCTCATCATCAAAATATGTGCGATCTCAACTGAAGCTTATACATATCCCAAAGTATCTTCCTTTAACTTTACAAGCCATAATATATTACATATCATCTTCACTAACCGAAATAGTTCCGCAATATACTGTTATTCTAATTATGTACTTAGTCATTTTTATGACTGAGTCTCCAATACCAAAACTCTCTACATGAGATCACTCCAACATAAGTGTTTCCATAAATGATAACCCTCAAGTGATCCCTAGTGCTCCCAAAACATCACTTGCCAACAAGATAACTGATTTAACTGATTCACCCTCCCTCTCAGTTATCTAACAAGTATAAGGATGTATAGGAGGTGACTAGTATCGATAGAGATCATCATGCTCTATTGATTAATACCCTTGTCGATATGGTTGAGGGGTATGTCACTTAAGGTATTATATATAAAATTTATTTTTGGAATTATGAAGGTGCTACATCTATCATAGCTATCTATTTGGCACACAAAATTGTTAAGGAGAGTATGTAGTTTGGTTTGTGTAGTTTTCTACTAGAAAACTTATTTAAAAATATCAAAATGTCTTTAAAATAAGATCATGCCTTCTGATTTGGATCTCTAGTTATGTGTCTGGTATTCTATTTTCTAGGATCGCTATCAAGTAGAGAGAAAATGGAATGAACGTATGACACCCCTATTGAAAATTATATTTAAAGGTACTTAGGGTTTCTAGAAAATAAGGTGGACGCTTGCAAAGGTTATTTTGTAACTTTACAAATGAATATTTTCTCTAGTATGGTTGTGTCTAGTGTTGTACCTATTGGCTACGTTGAGGATGAATCTTCCTCTCATCATGAGAACCAAGAGGAAATTGGGAGTCATTTCAAGATAACATCATCCTTGCATTTTATTCCCTCACTTGGAATCAAAGGAGGAATAACCCTGAGTACCTACAGATTGTTGACATCTTAGACAACGTAGAAGAAAAGGTTAAGAGGATTGAAAGAAAAGCCCAAGAAAGGCCAGAACATCAAAGACAAAATTAAAGGGTTGTTGACTACTTGGGGAAAAAGAAGGAACAAATGAGAATACCTAGATATTTTTAATCTATTGAATGAAGAATAAAGGTGGGCACATAAGATAGATAAGAAAATCCAGAAAAGATTAGAAAGTGAAAGGAAAATCTAAAGAAGGCTTGAAAGGGAAAGAAGAATGGAAATTTTGGGATTGAAAGATAGATAGGAAGATTGGATTGTTCTCATTAGAAAATTGAAAATATAGAATCACAAAGATGAAAAAGGATATTGAGATCAACCTCAAAACAAGAAGAGGATGTGAAGGAATTTTAGTTTGGTAGGAAAGGGATAAATCATTGTATAGCTCATGTTGCAAGTCTTTAAATCAATAAAGTCCAATCCCACATAGATTTGCACCTCAACAAGTTTTATTACCAACATCTCAAGTTCAAATTATTCAAGCTCAAGAAACACCAGTTCAACTAGTTAAAGTAGCAACCATGGTGAAATTGTTAATATAGAATAACACATCCTCGCTTACTTTCAATTCTTATTATGATTTTCCAAATAATTTGCAACACTTTTGTTCAAAGTTCCATGTTAACAATCTCAATTGAATAGTGGAGAAACACATCAGGATCTTCAAGGATACCTTGTGTAATAGAAGAATTCAACATGAGGATGTCACATGCAGACTTTTCCCTCATTCATTAGGAGATGAAGCATTCTACTAGTTTGTCCACTTACCGACTTTGTCTATAACTGCATGGGACTATGAAAGGCCACATTCAGTGGAAAGTTTGGGATTCCTATTACACCATTGGATTTTCATAAGAAATTTGTTGATATTGGAAGATAGGAAAATGAACCCATAAGCTCCTTCAATAATCATTTATGAAAAACATATACTACGCTTCAGGATCCTTACATAGTCCAAGATGCAGATGCACTTGAGATGTATTACAATGCTTTGGATTCTCAAACATCTATGTTTACTATACATTCACATCCCAACTTAGAAAATATAAATGATGCCTATCCTAGAGTGACACAAGTAGGAAAAAATATGAAACAAAATGTATCACAACCATCAATGATCCCGACTTTGGGAATTTAAGCCCAATAAACTACATTTTAAGTTTCATCAAATCAACATGTATTAAATCCTGGGGCTCCACTTTTGCAAGCACCTCCAATTGTACCTATATACCTGCAAGGCACATGCACAAATATAAGGAAAAAATAAGAAAATGATGAAATGAGAGAGTTAATCAATTGAGTCAAGAAGTTGTCTATAGAAGTCACACACTTGAGAAATCAAAAAAATCAACTTCAAGGTTGTTAGACTACAACTAATTAAATATCTTGAAGAAGAGTTTGACAACTAATTAGATATTTGAAAGACAATTATTGATGATCACCAAGCTACTAAGGTATATGTGAGACATTAAATCTATTAATATATTGTTATTGATGTCAACTAGTTTTTACTGTACTTATCATGATGGTTACAAACATCTTAAGAAGGAAATAATGGTGAAGGAATGATATATCTAGATGAAGATGAGACATATGAGAAAAATATGGATATGGTATTCATTGGGTAACTTATTGATGATTCTATGATGTTATGTTAGTGATTTGATTACTTTACATGATTTTATTATGGATTAAAGATCAAGAATGAACAAGTTTATGTGGTTGGTAAATAGAGAATTCAGTATACACTGAGTTGGAACAATTTACACTGAGCAAGTGTAATGTATACTAAGTATAGTGTTAACTGAATTACTGTAATGTAGTATTGACCAAGTGAAAGAAATACATGGAACTAATGATTGTCGACTAAAAATGATGAGGTCGACAATTGTTGATGATTTCGAGGTAAAAGATAATGTTTGTTATGATGATCAAACAACAAACAAAATTTAAGTATGATTGGATGAAGGAGAACAAAATGTGTTATTGACACAACTACCAAGGAAGGTTAAAGTGGAAAAATCAATGATGAAGATTAAGAGGGAAAATATATGGATGGAAATAAAATATTTTATTATGTCTATAAAAGGAGACACAAGATTCAGATTGAATTTTGGAATGTACATGAGAAGATTGAATTCATGTGAAGCTGGTCAAATAGGTTGAAGACATAACCAAACAATTCTACAGAGAACATCGAGTGTCAGAGAAAGCAATTAACGAGAAGAACAGAGTTGAAGGAAACAAAGAGATTGAATTTATATTATTGGCTAGAGGTATTTTGAGCTTATAATAGATCTAAAAATATGCAAAATAAATTGTATTTGAATTAGATCATTATTGTAACATTCTAACCATTGCTACATATAAATCTCTTAACCGAGTAGGACTTAACAATCTTTATATTTCAATATGAGATTCAATGAATTTTTATTATTTTCTTGTTGACCCCATAGTGAGGGCTTGGTTAAGGGAGAACTGTTAGTGATAAATATTCTAACTAGGTCACACCTTATAGTGTGTTTTGTAACCTTTAACAAGGTTGGCTCTTAACCAAGCTCACTTCAGAAGAGTGAAAATATGCATCGCTTCACACTATCGGCTCCACCAAAACAACTGAAACTTTACTTAAAATATTAAATACATTATGCACTCTTAACCAAACATTCTTAACTCATAAAAAAACACTAAAATAACCACACATATTAAAATGAGGTGCAACTATTGTACCAATATAAACACTATCGGCTCCATCAGACAGTCTCATGAAACTGCAACTGGCAAATAGAAACATCATAGCTTCACTTCTAAAGAAAAACTAACTCTACGTCCATGAACATAGCTTCACAAACATGTCTCCAACACATATATAAATGCACAAGGCTCTATCATAACCATATTGATAATCACATACAAAACTCTTCTAGCCACTATGTCAGGAAAACTGCTGATACAATCAACCACACAATTGTCTATACTCAGAATCAGCCTCTGCGTCTATGATATTATACTGATAACATATCTATACAACATATGCTCAATACTCTCTACATAGAACAACAACACATGCTACTTACCATATGTTTTCATCAATGACAAACATATAGTTAACACTGGCTTGCTGGAAAATCTCCAACAATCTCCCCCTTTGTCATTAATGGCAACATATGGAATGAAAAACACCACCAATCCAAATGAAAAATTATTTTATAAAATTCTCCATTTCTTCAACAAAACTCTCCCAAGGATGAATCCTCCAATTACTGCAATATCTTGTTATTGAATACTCCTCCTTACTGTAGTGCTTCCCATGACTATATACTCTCCCTTTTTATTTTTCAAGACTCTATATATACTCTCCCTTTCTATTTGTTTTTCAAGACTCTATATATACTTCCCCTTTCTTTTTCTTTTTCATGACTATATAATCCCCCTTTGACATTAAGGCAAAGGGTGCCAAACAAATAAGCACATGTACCACTCCTGAAGTAGAGTAGTCAACCATTCATCAGTCATTGAGGACTGATGCACTCCTGCAAACTCTAATCAGATCCAGGGAAGGAAATTAATCCAAGCTTCTCCCTAAGATACTCAAATGTATCCTTCATTAAAGGCTTTGTGAATATGTGTGCTAGCTGTTCTTTAGTGCTCACATAATCCAATTTTACTTCTTTCTCTACAACTTTCTCTCTTAGGAAGTGATATTTTATCTCAATGTGTTTTGTCTTTGCATGCATCACATAGTTCTTTGATATATTGATAGTGCTAGTGTTGTCACAATGAATAATAATAGGATAGTCAATCTAAATTCCAAAATATTTTATCATCTATTTGATCCAAACAATTGTAGAACAATTTAATGCTGCTGGAACATACTTTGCTTTTGCTATTGACTGAGAAATACAATTCTGCTTCTTGCTTGTCCAAGTAACTAGTCTATCTCCAAGAAATATTTCTCCTCTTGAGGTGCTCTTTCTATCATCAATGCATGCTGCCCAATTAGCATCTGTATATACATGAAGTTCTACATTCTATGAATTAGGATACCATAAACCATAGTTTATAGTTCCTTTCAAATATCTGAATATCCTCTTTACTGCCATGAGATGACTTTGTTTAGGTTCTACTGCAAATATTCCAACAATACCAACTACATTAGAAATATCTGGTCTAGATTGAGTAAGATATATGATTTTTCCAATCATAGACTTATACAAGGTTATGTCTACTACTGTGGAATCATCTTCTTTTGTAAGCTTGCTTCCTATTATCATAGGGGTACTAACTAGCTTGCAATCATCCATCTTAAAATTCTTTAATATTTCTTTCACATATTTAGACTGATTTATGAAAATACATTTGTCTGTCTGCTACACATTCAATCCCAAAAAGTACTTGACAGGTCCAATCATGCTCATCTCAAATTCGCTCTGCATCTCTTTAGAAAATTCTGCACTAAGTTTGTCATTACCACCAAAGATAATGTCATCAACAAAAATAGAAACTAGTAATAGACCTTCAGATGTCTCTCTTATGAATAAGTTATAATTTGTTGCTCATTTTATTGAATCCAATCTTTTTCAAGTAACCATCAAGTCTTTCATACCATGCTCTAGGGGCTTTCTTAAGTCCACAACTTTCTTCAGTCTGCATACCATGTTTGGTTTGTCTGATAAACTAAATCCTTCAGGCTGCTCTATGTAGATTTCTTCCTTCAACTCTCCATTCAGGAATGCTGACTTAACATCCAACTGATATACTTTAAAGTCTTTGAATGTTGCATATGCTAGAAATAACTTTATGGCTTCCAATCTTCTTACAGGGGCAAATGTATCAGAATAATCAATTCCTTCTCTTTGCACATATCCTTTACATACTAGTCTTGCTTTATTTCTCACTACTGTTCCATATTCATTCATCTTGTTTTTGAATATCCACTTGGTTCCAATCACATTTTGTCACTAGGCCTAGGGACCAGTTCCCATGTATCATTCTTAATTATTTGATCTAATTCTTCTTTCATTTCTTCATGCCAATCTGAATAATTACATGCATCTTTGACGCAGGGGCAGGGCAAATACAAGCAGAATCAAGTAGAATTGAGTCCACTTGAATCCACAACAAGCCCTTGCTTAGAGTTACACAATGGAAGAAATATAATATCACATGAATGCAATGAAATCACAATGGATATGAGACAATCAACTGGCAGCAACAACAAAGAATTATATTATTTCTTTCAACATGCCCGGCTGTGAGGCCTTCCGGGTTTCGGCCTTATACAATGAGAATTATGAAATCAGAATTACAACTCGCATCCTATCTTTCTCTCCAATGATATATCTTGATAATTATCCTCCTTGGATCTCCCCTCTGATCCTTACTACATCAATCTAGACTCTTTATATAGCCAGCTAAGCCACAGGTCGACCAGTCAGGCATTTAATTACAATATAGGTCCAGTCTCAAGATTTATACCAAAAATAATGCTAGAATGAATATAAATTGATGTGCCTTTGTATTTAGGTCCTAAAATGATCCAATAACATTCCTTTAAGTGTGAAAGGTCCCATTTGATCACATAGAACATTGCAAGAAGAAACACCACACGTTTCACCCGAAAACTGGCAGAAAATAGGTCCTAAGGCAAAATGGGTATAACTTCTTAATCATAATGAATTAGGGCTTCCAATCTTGGGAAATGATAGTAATTTATGTCCTCTAAGACTCCTTAAGATTTCAAAGTATTATTCCTTATGGATCAAGGTCTCCAACATGAAAATCAGCACCAAAACTGCAGTAACGGCTCGGACCCAAAACTGGCAGAAAATAGGTCCCGTGCCAAAATGGACATAACTTTTGACTCATAATGAATTAGGAGCTTCACCTTTGGGAAATGATAGTAAATTAGGTCCTCTTTAAGGTAATAAGTGAGAAAGATATTATTCTTTAAGGATCAAGGTCTCCACGGTGCGCAATCAGCCCAAAAACTGCTCTGACAGCAAGAAAACAACTCTAACTTTCAAACTATCCATCCAATCTTTATGTGCTCATAGGAGAAGGTTCACAAATAGGTCCTTAGAATCATGAAAGATTCACACACCATGAAACCAACAAATACAAAGATTATAAATAAAACAATAGCAAACAGGTACAGAAATCAGGAAATATTTTTGGTTGATGCAAGATTGCTCAAAGACCTAAGATGCTTCTACATCAGACACCTAGGGTAAATAAAGAACTAATGTCCACATTAGGAACTACTCATATTCTGACCTGGATCATAAAGATCAAACTCAGCTTGTGTAATCCATGAACTATCTTCAACTGGCTTGTTCTTCCACCGAACTAGATATTCCATGTAGTCTTTTCCTCTTGTACTCTTGCTCACTCTTTTATTCAAGATCTTCTCAATGCTGTCTCTATTCTTCTTAGGATAATATGGATCATCTTCTATCTCATCATTTGATTCAAAGTACTCAAATATATTAGAAATATTGAATATAGGTGATATATCCATGTCCTCTAGTAATTCTACTTCATAAGCATTTCCACTGTCAAACTTCTTCAGAATCTTACAAGGTCCAAACTTCTTCATTTTTAGCTTGTTGTAGGTACCAACTGGAAATCTATTCTTTTTCAAATGAATCATAACCTCATCTCCAACTTTAAAAGATTCATGTCTCCTTTTCTTATTTTCTCTCTATTTATATTTCAGATTATTGTGATCCAAATTCTTTTTAACTTCATCATGTAAAGTTCTCATGTATTCTACAAAATGATCAGCTTCAACACTTCTTCTGGTCTCAGTAGGTAAATCTCTCAACTCTGTGGTTCCCTTAGGATGAAATCTAGTAACAATCTCAAATGGTGTCCTCTTAGTACTTCTATTCACCAAATTATTATATGCAAACTCTGCTTGTGCCAAAATTAAATCCCAATTAGTAGGCTTATCTCCAACTAAACATCTCAACAAGTTTCCCAAACTTCTATTCACAACTTCAGTCTGTCCATCTATCTGAGGGTGAAATGTAGAACTAAATTTCAAATCAGTATTCATCTTTTTCCAAAGTGTTCTCCAAAAGTAACCAGTAAACTTAGTATCTCTGTCTAAAACAATAGATTTAGGCAAACCGTGCAATCTTACCACTTCCTTGAAGAATAATTCAGCTACATGCAATGCATCAGATGTCTTCACTAGTACATTTCACCTTAAATTTTGACCAAAAAAATTGACCATATCATAAAAATGGTTAACTTGGTTGCAATACAAATGAAAACTTTTGTTTTTTTAAATTTTAAAGCCTGTGTTGGTCTCAATTTCGACCAATGAAATGTTGGTCGAAATTGAGACCAACACGAGATTAATTAAAGTAAAAAAAAAACAAGTGCTGCCCTTCACTTTAGCACGGGCAAGTGAGTTGACTTTAGCGGAGATACAATAAAGCATTTTCAACTTGTAATAAACGGCATAAAACCTGATACATGCCTGAAAAGTGACTAGGGTTCTAAAACTCAAATGGCGAGCTGTATGAATGAAGACCATAACTAGAGTTTTTAACGTGATTTTGCAGCATGAGTTGCACCGCTATCACCGTGGGATAGGCAACAGAAGAGAAAGTAGCAGCATAGCATCATATAGAAGAACAAGTGCACCCATTGATTCAGTAGGACCCTGACTAAATTGAGTAGCAAAAAATGCTTGTCTTTCAAACTTTTCCATAACAGGAAGATGCATTCATGGATGGAGTATCCTATTCTCACTTGATTTCAAATTCTTCAATCAGCCTTCTTAAAGCTTGCGTGATAACATTCCTCATTATATATAGAGTTTAGGGTGGTGTTTTGTGCACTTACCAGGTATGTTTTTTTGCTTTTTGTTGCTGCTTTTCTCCATTCTTGTGGTCATTTTTGCCTTCTAGGTCATATTGACTTGAAAACATGATTATATTTACAAGTTTTATCAATGTTTTTAAGTTTTTACTCCATATTTGCCGTGTCTAGGGTTTTAGGGTGCATTTTTGATTAAAAAATGGGTGGCTATTACTTCTTATTATGCATTTTTGAGGTTGTATTTGGGGGTTTTCAATTTTGTTTATCCTCTACGAATTAGATTGGATTTTCAATGTAATAATGATCCATGTGTAAACTTTTGATAAACTATGTTCATTTTACCTAGACATAGAAGTCAATACTTTTGAAAAATACTAGTCACCACTCAAAAATTAGATTTCCCATTCACTTCCATGCCATAGTTCTACTATATTCAGCTGTAGCTAAAAGATCTTCTCAAAGTGCTCAAAATATGCTCATGTCAAAAAATTATAATGATGTTCCAAAGTTTTAAAACCAGAACCATATTATAAGTTTTCAAAACCTATTTGAAATGTAAATATGTAAACCAAACTGCAAATCTTCAAATGTGCTATTCTTAAAAAGGTTGCAAACTGATTTTCTTTACAACACATTGCAAGTGTGCTAAATTTGTGATAATAAACAATTCCCCTCACTTGAAAGCTGCTATGAATATGTTCTTCCCTTAAAATGTTGCAAGTTTTGTTTGCAAGTTGGTATCATGCTAAAGTTTTGCCCATTTCATATACTTATGTGATTAGCGTAAGCTAACGATCTTCCTAAAGCTTGAATCTTCCCTTAATGCATATGTTCTTCCCATGGCATGTATATACTTCCCATATGGTTGCAAGGAGAAAAGTGATATTGTCATACAATTGAGAGAAGAAAAGATCTTCCCAGCCATGTCCTTTCCTTGATAACAAATAGCTTTCCATGTTTTTTCTCTAAGGCTGCAATTGTAAGATGAAGATGTTGAAGTTCTTCCTATTTCATATTCTCATGTGATTAGAGCAAGCTTATGATCTTTCCAATTTTTTTCCTTATAGCATATGAGTTCTTCCCATGATTTTGTAATTTGCATTGTCGTCTATGACCTGAATTATGGATCATATTCATAATCTTGGGTTTTAGAGACACTCTTGCATATTCGACACATGCAATAGAATGATCTTCCCATGTTCTTCCCAAATTTACAATGCATCTTCCAAGACTAGAAATTGGCCTTAAGAGGTATATTTTACACCTATAAAATATAAAGTACTTCCCACTACTTGTTGTTGATCTTCCAAAACCTGATTTTGGATTAAAATGCATTGAAAAGTCACTTAAAATTAGGTCTCTGAGACATGATTGCAAGTGAAAGGAAAAGTTCTTCTCATATGTATGTAAAGTACAATAAACTCTTTCCATTGATGAAAGTTATTCACATATTTTTCCTAATTTTCAATGTACTTCATAAAATTTAGAATTAACTATTGGTATCATTTTGAAGTCCTTTCGATGCTTTTTCTTCCAAGATTGTACTTACCAAGTTCTTCCCAACCATGGCTTATATGCTTTGTAACTTTCTTCATTTGAAGAAGGTTCCATGACATCCCCTATAGAACAAAATGATCTTCTAATATTTTGGAATTTTTATCGCAACCTTGCAACTAATTGTTCTATCTTAGAAGATACAGTGTCTCCCTCCATTAAGAAGAAAATGAAACTCAAATATGAAAAATACCAGAACACAATCACACACGTAGTTAAGTTACTTTTGTTGATGAAATTAGAGACAAAAAAATTGGACATGTTGATATGTTTAATTTCTTTGAGAGAATAATTACTAATATAGAGGATGATGACATGCATTTATTGTTACAAATATACACATAGTGTCCGCCTTCCTGGTGGCTATCCTATAACCTGAGTTTGTTCTATCTTGTGCATCTCATTTTGAAAAGAAGTCAATAACCACCAGGGATGTAGAGGGAAAGATCATTATCTGACTAGATGTAGAAACTATTGATAAAATATTCAAAGTTCCCGTTGCCCTGATATATATAGACATAACTATGGAGAAGGCTCTTGACCACTATAACAAGAAAACCAAAGAATGCATGACACATCAATGAGAAGTGGGTTTTGCAAAAGAGAACATGTCAATCCCAATGGCCCAATATGTTCCGCTGATTTTATAGAGGAAATTAATTCCATAATTACCCTCTTAAGTTGAATAATGGGTGTCAAAGAATCTAATGTGTTTGAAACATGGATGTATAAATATATTATGATGATAAGACAAAAGTGACAACATATCTTTTGGGCAGAGGTGATTGGTGATGATTTCAATGAATTTATTTATACTTGCATGAGCATTAGTAAATGAATGCTTAGATATCTAGATATACATGTTGCACCAGATTCCTCTGTTCTCTGACTTCAAACTGCTAGATCCTTCATGAAGGGTAGGGCCTCTCCACTTGGGAGAAGATAGGGGAAGCATTTAGTTTCATGGTTAGGTAAAAAAGTACCCTAATGATGCTCTCTCTCACACTCTTCTACAAATTGAATTCTCCTCTCTTTCTCCTTAGCCACTCTATGTAGGGCACATAAAAAACTTTAATGGAGGATGGGTAATCTGCATGGGTATGTCAACATCAATGTATCAATCCGTGTTAAAATTTAGTGCATGGTATGCATATTTTGTATCTTGGAAAAATTTAGAGTACAAAAGGTGGATGCCTCAAGGTTATAAATAACCCATAGACTTAACATTCCAAATCAGAACAAATCACTTGTTTTTAGTTTGCCTTTCATAACAAAATAACATTTAAAAAAAATGCCAGCTGCCTCAATATAGGCAATAAGAGTAACACCTAAATATAACCCAAAAGTAGTTGTATAAAGAAATTACTATTATCATTTTACTACTAAACATAGTCCTTAAATTTCTGCCTAAATCATACTCATAAAAGCACCCAGCTGAGTTGAAAAAAATCACTTCAAGATGAAGTCTAATTTTTTGGGTGTGCTGTGCCCAGCAACACTGAGTGACAAAAATCTAACTCTCTCTTCTTGAGAAATTTGTTCTCCGTCAATCCCAGCTTCTATGTTAGTATTTCAAACTTCCCTTGTGATAGGGACTTTGTCAAAACGCTTGCAACCTGCTCATTTGAAGGAACATATTGAAGAACTACTGCTTTTTCTTGAACTTTATTTCTGAGAAATGATAATGAATATCTATGCGCTTGGAGTAATATTGGATTTTTAGATAGTTTGATGCAAGTTTGATTTTCATAGTGAACTATTGTCAGCTTCAACATCTGATTAGTAAGTTTTGCTAGCAACTTGTGAAGTACTCTGCTTCAGCTGAACTTAATGCTACAACTATTTGTTTCTTGTCGAACAACAATATTGTTCTTGACCATATTCCAAAACAAAACTCTGAAATTCTCTTCTCAGCACTTGCATCACCCGCTTAGTCTAAATCCACAAATCCATGTAGCACAAACTCTTTCTCTCCAACACACTTCAACCCATAATTAATTGTGCTTTTCACATATTGGAGTAAATTTATTGCAACAGTCCACTGAACTTGCCTTTGTTGAACTAGATAATGACTTAATGTGCTCACTACAAAACAAATATCAAGTCTTGTATTAACTAAATACATTAGAGAACCTCTCAAGGACTTGTATACAAGTGTATCTAACAAATCTGATTCCAAATGTGCAATTAAATTTAGTTTTAGAATAGCCTTACTATTGTAGTTATTACTACAATAGCTATAGGCATTAGATATAAGGTTCATTGAGTGGTCTTTATGCATGACAGACAGCCCACAAAATATATCTGAAAGTCTCATTTATATTTTAAAACTAAAATTATTTCCTACTATCTTTGACGTTACATATGCATGTAAAAACCCTTTATCATCCACTATTCTATTTGTACCATGTTGAAGGGGTTTAAAAACATATAAAACTTGCTGTAGCATTGTCATTGTTAGTACTGATAAGGGTCAAAAAATTGACTAGTGTTTCTGTATGAAGAGCTACGTGACCTATTTCTATTTGTACTGAGATTAAAAATAAAAAATACCTTTTATATCACTTCAAAGATTATTTCTGTAGTCTCTAATATTAGCATTCTCTTTTCTCTATATAGTTTTAATCACTACAAAATTAGAAAATTATGAATTAGTAGTAAGAGCCAATTCATTAAAAAACATGGAGATGATTAGAAAATTGGATCCGTATGTCATCTTATATGTTTGGGTTCTCTTTAAATTGAAGACAAAAGTGATTGATAACAATCTCAATCCTGAGTGGAATGAAACCTTTCCTTTGGATATTGAAGACAAAGAGATTCATTCCCTTATTATTGAGGTCCCCTATCTCTCTCTCTGGCCATATAGAGACATTTGGTTTTTCTATTTTCTTTTATATATCTAAATTTATATTGCACTTGATAAATAAGTGTCGTTTCATTAGAGTATCATTGTATTCTTTTGATTTATTGAATATTGAATACATCTAACAATTGCCAATCTCTCAATAATTTGTTAGATGTGATGTTTTACAGCCTTTCAGTGCCTTAAAGCCTCAGATTCTAGATTTTCTCTGTACTTCTGGAAAACAACACACAACCAACCAGGTTGACATTTTCTGAGGCCAAAAAATGAACTTTCCAGACTAAAACCCCACACAGAAAGCCTATTGGATAAAAATACAACCTTACATCTCTTTCCTAAGCTAATTCTCATCTATTTTATTAGCTTGGCCAACTTTGACATTGTTAGTCTCAATCATATTTCATTGATTTTCTTCAAATTAGATTTCCATCATTTTCTTCTGTCATCATTTCCATTGCCCCCCATTCTTCTGAGCACCAAAATGCTTCCTATGTATTTTTATTTTCTGCATGAAAAGTGCAAAAGACTTTCGTTGCTACTTTTCCTTATAGTCTTGATGCTATTGGAAACTGATTCAATGATTTTATAAATATTTTACAGAAGAATTTAGTGTGACCACACTTTTAGTTTTAGCGACCTAAGTTTCAATGCATGTCACCAAGGAATTGACCTAAAATCTGATAGAAGCTCAATAATCTGCAAGAACATCTTAGAAACCCATAACATGGTAGGGACTAAAAGCTGAGAAGCGGTTTGAATGTGAACACATTCCCCCTCAGGCATCGGCCACAAATGGTTTAAGGGTCAATAATATGGAATTATAGGAAAAGCACAAAACTTACCGAGCATTCCTAATCTGCATCATGTACTATTGTATCAAGTGTGAAAATGTATTAATAAATTACTTTTTTGGCTAACTAATAACATGAGAACCATTTAAGAGTCACTTTCTCTATGCAAAAATGCAATTGTGTTAACATGAATTTAAATACTACGAGTAAAAAGTACTTGACATATGCTAGAAGAAATGCATTCACATCTCATCTTGCTTGTCATGACTACCCTTTCAAAGACTAATTTTTATTATTTTGTTCAGCTTTTATCTTGCATTTTTATTTGTCATTGAGTTTTGTTCGACATTTAAATGGTGTAATCGAATTGTGTATTTTAATTTTTTATTTCAACTAAGAATTTAGCACACATAATGAGTAAGTAACAAAATACCCTGATGTAGAGCACATGAAATTAATGCTCTGTAGGGAATGGATAAAGAGTGAGATGCAATTCTTTTGAACCCTATTTTGGCTGTGGAGAAAACTTAAGGTTGTTGTCTTGCTACTTACTCTAGGAAAGGATATTGCTAACCACTTACTAGTTTCTAATTCAAAATGCAGTGTAGTGGATGGAAACTAGACAAATCCAACCAATATGTATGATATTCCATTTTATTTAATGTCTTAAATATAGTGTACAGTAAGCTACATGCCTTCTTGAAGAGGGGTTCATCTAAATCTTCTTGAACTAAACAATAGAGAATGCTAACTATCATGTTTCTGAAAACTGCAAAAAATATTGGCAAATACTAATAGTAATGGGTAGACATAGCAATTTGGTCTTGAAATGTAATTTAAGGACCAACATGACATCACCATTTTGCATGTTAAATGACCACTACTGAATTGTACAGAGAATTAAAACTAGAATGTTATCTGATAAGGAACTTTGAAGATCAGAAGATTATATAAATAAATGGATCCAAACTATTACAGTACAAGTTGTTCTAGGATCGAAAATCATTGGAAAACCAACATCCGATTCTGAGCAGTCAGGAATCATAATGACTCAAACATCTTTGTAGAGTGTTGTAGAACTCAAATCTTTATAGTTACAAACTTACAAGGAATTACATGCTCATGTTTATAACCCCATCTTATCCATAGCAATGTCAAAGAATTTGATTCATTATTTATATCTGATAAGGAACTAATAGATCAAAAGATTATATAAATAGTTGTAAGTAGTGATAGCTAGGACAATGTACATGGATGCATAGCCATGTACAAATCTGTAATTTAGATACTAGACAACTTAATTTCTCTAAGTGCCAAATGTTTTCAATAACCCAGGATAATGTTAAAGCATCAGGCAGTTATTGAAACTTTTGAATTGACTTTGCAGGTGCTTGATAAGGATATTGGTCAAGATAAGAGCCTAGGCATTGTTAAATATCCTTTGCTTGAATTAGAACCTGAGAAGTCAAAGGAGGTCAACTTGAAACTCTTGCCATCTCTTGACACTAATAAGATCAAGGACAAAAAGGATAGGGGAACAATAACTATCAAGGTCAGTGCTGCACCATTCTTCGGTTTTTCTGCTTGCTAATGCATAAAGACATAAATAGGCAGAGAATGTGGATTTGAATCATAGTTGTGATTTTGTCGCAGATTCTATTTATTGCAGTTTGGAATATTGAGGAAACTTATTCTAAAAGTCTATCGAAATATTTAGTGTGTGTTATAACACTTCTGGCCTAGGGAATACTAGTTGGTTGCCTCATTGTGTATATGGATATTTTTAAAATGCAGCATGAGTATCCACTTGTTTCTCTTTTACACATTGGAATCAAAATTAAAAAGTTCACTTATTTGTGAGATTAATAATAGTGGTCCATAATGGGAAAGATTAAAAAATATAAAACACAAGAAGCAAAAGAAAGAGCACAAATTTGTAGAGGTGTTAAGAGACACTGAAAGAATATTCTAAATAGAATCACAATACAAATTGTGAATATTATACATAGGTAATTATAGTGGGTTTTTCACTTTAGCATCTTTTGTAAAACACAACTTGGAAGGCCAATTAAAGGTGTTATTAGCATGCTAAGCTTCCAGGGATGAGGCTTTGCCACTTCCTATCCCAAGCTCCCTTAACCCCCCTCCTCTTTAAAGATTCATTACCACCCACAATGTGCATGACAAGGAGCTTTGTGAAAGTTCTCAAAATCTGGTCATAAATATGAAGCGCTGATGTAATGCTGGTAAACCTTAATATGCTTCATTCTAGCATGAGCAACTGGATTATGGGCAACATAAAAATCACTCTAATTTTTTGTAGTAAAGAATACTTACTAACTACATGGAATATTGAGCTTTCCTACAAGTTAGGGGTCCAAAGCCACTTACTGTATTGCATGACTGCACTATTGTTTACCTTAGTAAGAATTACATCTCTCACTAATAGAGTGGAGCATTCTCCGAACCAGTTACGAAAGACAACAACCCTGTCAGCAAACAATAACTCATAACTTCAGCCATTGAATTGCTGGGGACTTGAAATCATAATAGTGCAATATTCACAGACCATAGACATATAATCAGAACCCAAAGCCATCAAATTCTTATGCGGAGGAATGTAGGGCATTCTCCCGTAAGGACATCAAATACTCTTTCTTGCATATTCAAGTTTCTCATACTGTCACCTTCTGAAAACACTACATACTGACTCAACACTATGAGTAGATATCAGAACAACATCTGAACACTCATTTTTAGACCTCTATCAACTTCCATACATCAGCCAACACTTCCCTCATATCAGGTTGACATTAATGCACACAACAGGTTGACATCAATGACAACATTGAACTTATATTGCAAACACAATACTGCGTGGTTCATTTAGGATCAGGGTTTGTGCTAAATGCAAGAATTGTTTCATGGTGGGATCCACATGGAATTCATAGCTAAGATGACTATTTGAAAACAATCATCTTAGCTATGAATTGTTTGGGGAAGGCCATCACGCTCTTGACTTCTTGACTAAGGTTTAATTCCATCTAAATGGATAAGGGACCTACATCTAGCTGCTTGCTCAAACTAAGACTGTGGACTTGAAGACCTTGAAACTACCACCAAACTAAGACTACTAAGACATCTACTCTATGGCTAAAGTGAAAAGAGGGGGTTCTCATTTGCAAACTAGATTAGGTTTCAAACTTAGGTCGAATTCCTCAATATTTTAGATTAGACATTATTTTGTTCTATAATCCTATCCTTGTGAGATTGATTGACTGAGCATGTCAATTTTTTGTCATTTTACTCAAGAAATTGAATGCATATATTTCTTTAGGCTCATCAACATTATTATGAAAGGATATTATATATGCCAACTTTCAAAATTACTAGCACTTAGTTGGTATTGACATAATTTTGAATAGGGGTCCTTATATTACACATAATTCTGATTAAAAGTTAAAATATACCATTAAAATCTAAATGATAAAGATATTTCATATGATGTTTTCAATATTAAAATGGTTGAGAAAATGGTTGTTTAGTAACGATTTTTATCTGCAGGCTACAAACAAATCATCCTTCTTCCACCAACGAGTCATTCCATTCAAGAAAGACCATGTCTGATGATATCAACACACAAAAAAATAGGGAGACAATTGCTAGACTGTGGTCGTTAAAAAGAAAGGGTGATGGAAAATGTTATTGTCCTTGCAAACTTTGTAAGGGCTTAAAGACTCGAAGATATCTAATCAAAACAGCTGAGGAACATTGTAGGCAACATGGTCACATTGAAGGGGGAAATGAATTTCGTCCATTGGTATGTGTTTTAATATTTTATAAAATACATAAGACATGATTTGATGATGACAACATGGTCATGGTTAATATAAGGTCATCATTTTCATATAGGTCAACATCCCTGAGTTTCATGTTATGGACCATGACAATCTGGAGAATGTGGATTTCCAAATGAGGGAACATGGAGGTGTGAATATAGAAGTAGAAGGTAATGATATCATGGAAGAAGACCACGATGATGAAGAAGATCAAGATGATCACGATGATCAAGATGATGATGATGATAATGATGATGATGTTGATGCAGAGCTTGATGTACCTATACTTGAGAAGACACACGAGCCCCTATATGAAGGCTCCGAAATAACTCTTCTTGCCGTTGTATTGTTGTTGGTGAACTTGAAGGTTATGAATGGTTTATCCAACGTAGCAATGACACGTATGTTAAGGTATGTCATCTTTTTTCATTATTTTAGTCGTAATTCTCTTACAATTAATATTGGGTGAATCGTGTAGCAATTAATATTCTTTAAATTAACAAATTATATTTTTGGTCGTAGGTTGATAGGTGAGTGTTTGTTACCACCATCAAATATTCTACCTCACTCATACCGAGAATTATCTACCATTATGAAAGATATTGGAATGGAGTATCAAACAATATATGCATGTCCGAACGATCATATTATATATCATAAACAACATGAATTTGCAACAGAATGCCCTATTTGTCATATTAGTAGATATCAATAAGATTGAATAACAAAAAAGGTGCCTCACAAGGCTCTTTGACATATTCCCATTATTCCACATCTGCAATGATTATTCAAGTGCAATAGCTTGGCACAATTTATGGATTACCATGCACGCAATAGAAGTCAAGATGACATTATCTGAATGCCTGTGGATGGTTTGGCATTTAAGGAAATAGAATAAAAATGGCCACACTTTAAAGAAGAACCTCTTAATCTCAAGCTTTCATTGGCAGCGGATGGTGTCAATCCGTTTGGAGAGATGAGATCTACTTACTCGGTGTGGCCTATTTTTGTTATCAACAATAACATTCCTCCTTGGTTGTCCATAAAGAGGAAGCACATAATGTTGTCACTGATTGTTCCAGGTATTTTTTGATTTAATGGTCATCTAAATTAATTTATTATTAATAATCCATCAAAATGGTCATAATAATTATGTAATGTTTTTGTTCATTCAACTAGGTAAGTACCAAGTTAAAGATATCAATGTATATATTGAGCCCCTTATCGACGAGTTGATGGTGTTATGGAATGGGGTCACTATGTATGACATCTCTAGACCAATAGGACAAAGACAATTTCAATTCCATGCAATGCTTGTATGGACAATACATGATGCCCCTGGGCTAACACATTTTTGTGGTATGTTCTCTTCTTAACGCTTCTTTTTTGGTATGTTATAGTGCTAACACAAAGTTAACACATTTAATCCAATTATACACGATCTTGTAAGTCTTCAAACAAAGGGAAAATTTGCATGTCTAGTTTGTGGTCCAAAGATGAAATCTCATCATTCAAAAAGTTTAAGAAAGCAGGTGTTTGATGAGAGTAGACACTTCTTCCACATAAATCATAAGTACCAAATTACTGAAAAACATCTTTTCAATGGGAAAGAAGAGACTACATCAAAGCCATGGAGAATGACACCTCTCCTATGGAAGTTGGCATACAATAAAATAAATCGTTGAGGTAATGTCATTCCATCTGATGGTTTTTGTTTCAAATTTATATTTTGATATTGTGTTTTGTTTATTGATGATGTAATTGATGCTTGTGAAGGTCGTCAAGGCATCAATGACCAACTTTCAAAAGGACTAAAAAGTTATCCTACGTAATTTTTTAGGTTGTCATACTACGAGAAACTCCCAATCATGCATTTTTTTGATGCTATGCATATTGGAAAGAATGTAACAGAGACATTATGGAAAATATTGGATGGAAGGTGTGACAAAGACCAAATTATCAAAATTTGTAGTGACATTGAAGAATCCAACCATGCAATGAAAATTTTTATTCGATCAAATAACAATGGAGACTAGATTGATACAAGTGCCCTTCCATGGTTATTGTCGGAGCAGCAAAGCAATGCTATAAAATAAATTATAAAAAAAATACGATTTCCCACAGGATTTGCTGCAAACATAAACGATCTCATATCAAAGAAAAGTGAATTTGGGCCAGGGATGAAAACACATGATTGACATATATTTATTAAGGTAATTCATATTATTTTGTATTCACTATATATTTATATACTGCATGTGGTTTTCATTGCATTCTTTTATAAAATATTGACAAGATCATTTTACAAATATTGCAGTACGTTCTACCTCTATCTCTCCCACACCACTTTGCCAATGGTGTCAAACAAGTTATATATGATCTTGGAAAATACATGAGGTGGTTGTCATCTAAAGAAATCAATAAAGAAGATATAAAATATTGGAAAAGAAAAATTCCTCTTCTTATGTGTGAAATGCAAAAGTGTCTACCTTCAACTTTTTTCAATGCACAAGAACATTACCTCATACATCAAGTTAAGGAGATTGAATTGTGTGGACCTGTACCAACTAGGTCAATGTGGATGGTTGAGAGGCACTTGAAATTTTTGAAAGGCTTGGTTCGACATAGAGCACATCTTGAGGGTTCTATGGTGGAGGGATATATGGTATACCAGACCATGGTGTACATTAGTGAATATCTTCCTAAGTTTGCAGCAAAGATCCATGTAGATCGTATTTGGGATCCTAACTCCATTAACAAATTTGAAAGGGAGTACTTGATGGGCAAAGGTAGATTGAGGAAAGTGAGAGGTAAATCTAAGATGTTATTGTAGTTAATTAATTCTTATAAATCTTCAATATAAGTTATTTATAAT
This sequence comes from Chamaecyparis obtusa, assembly GCA_027943335.1. Lineage (NCBI taxonomy): Eukaryota > Viridiplantae > Streptophyta > Pinopsida > Cupressales > Cupressaceae > Chamaecyparis > Chamaecyparis obtusa. Next base: position 1,070,380 of record BSBK01007029.1, on the reverse strand, counting down.
TGGTGTATTTTTTTTGATACAGCTGGTCGAGAGTGGGATGCAATACATTTGTATATTGCAAACAATCTTGATTGGATGACGGTATGGATTGAACGATGTCAACAAAATGGTTGCTCATTAACATGGGAAGGTGTTGCTTCATTTTTTAGAGAAGCTCATCATAATGGAGATTCCAATGTTACTCCAATGGTAATTGATCTAGCACATGGTTTAAGAGGTGGAGAGGTACGTACAAATTTATTAATGATCATGACTCGTATGTTTCGTATCAACTCACGATGCAAATAATTTACACACTTGAAAAATTGCAGGTCAAGCACCACAAAGCTATGTACTATCATGACCACAAATTTTGCATACAAAAGTTGGATGACACAAAGAAAACTTGTGATTCTAGGATAAGTGAAGTTTTTGAGGTCACCAATGTATCATCTAGAAATGACATACATCCTCAAAAATCTCAAAATCAATACTATGGCATCTTAGATGATATAATTGAGTGCGACTTTAACTCCTTCAAAGTAGTGCTATTCGTCGTCAAATGGTACAGGCTACGACTGAATCAAAATGATCTAGATAGAACTGTTATTCAACATGATAATAGATTTACAATGATTAATACAAGGTCATTTGAGCCAGTTGGAGATGAGCCCTATGTTCTTCCAAGTAAGTGTGAGCAAGTGTTTTACTCAGAGGTTCCACATAAACAGGGTTGGTCATTTGTTGTTAGACATGATCCAAGAGGAAGGCCGATAAAGTATAATGTTATGGAAGAAGAAGATACTGAAGATGATGAAGAAGCAGATGATGAAGATGATGATGATGATGATGATGATGATGATGATGATGATGATGATGATGATGATGATGATGATGATGATGGTGATGGTGATGATGATGATGATGATGGTGATGACGATGGTGATGGTGATCATGGCGATGATGATGATGGAGATGATGGTGATGATGATGATGATGATGATGATGATGATCAATGACATAATTGAAATGATTACATATTTATTGTGTTCAAATTGTAATGATTACATATTTATTGTGTTCAATTCTAATGATTACAACATATGTGATTTATAATTACCAATTTTTTGTTTACGATGCTCAATTAATTGCTATTGATATATGTATATTTGTGTTTGATTATCACCCTTTTTGCAAATAGGCAATTGACTACAGACATTGTCACCCCTTCTATTGACGATCTTGCATTCCATATATAAGGTAAATTTGTTCATGTTTATGATGTTGCATATTGTTCATGTTATCTTCTAAGTTATTTGTAGCATACGTATCATGTAATTTTTAGCTAACTTAAGATAAATGATTAACATATGCAGGAAATTTGACCCCTTTGGCGTGGATCGTGCACAGTGACATGGATCAGCAGGTATAAGTCAATAAATAGACATAATTTTCTTATATTCTTCTTGTTTATCACTGAGCACGTATGTTATAAATAGACATTATATAATCATATAATGTATATATAGACAAAGAAGAAACATATAGAAATATAATATATAATCACTTTCAACCTCGTACATTTTATATCTCTCATGTATAGACAAAGAATAACTATACGTATGGGTCATGACTTGATTATTCTATATATATTGACGTGACAATATATCATTTGATGGATTGCAGCACCCACCAAATAGGTACTTGTCAGATTTATCTACATCGAATGAGGGAAATGAGGGAATGCTAGATGAAAGTTCTACATGTAGTACGACTAAAATAGGGAGATCAACTAGAGGTCAAAAGATTAGAAAAAAATTTGATAAATGCATGCAATATTTCCTTGCTAATGGGGGGTCATGTTCTTATGATGATGAGACCAAAGGCGACATCAAGGTGCCCTTTTAGTACACACACATTGAGAAAGAATGGGTACCCAATGAGCTACCTCCAATTAATACTAATTTTTGTGTTAATGAGACGATATATCGCATTGCTCCATCCTCATTACATGGTTTGGGCCTATTTTCCATGGATGGGATAAAGGTATATTACAACAGAGTTGTTGAATTGTTCAAGCATGTCAGTCCGTGTTACAATTACAATGATTGGATGCAGATTGTTCAATATAAAAAAAGTATGCGTAGGTATGCACTATCAGCTAATTATATACAAAGGAAAGAAAATGATCAAAGTAAAAGATTTGCAATGTACATTGATGGAAGACCAAAAGCAACAGGTAATATTGCAGGTTTTATAAATAGTATGCGACCTTCGTCAACTAATAAGCAACCCAATTACATATTTGAGGCACGTGAGGGGAATCAAGTTTTTGTATGTGCAATAAAATCAATAAGTGCAGGGGAAGAACTGCTAATAGATTATCATTTAAATCGCATAGATACAAACAAAGTTACTATCATGAGGGTGGTAAGTACTAAATACCATTTTATTAATAAGTTTTTTTTTGCTAAGTCTATTGCTTTTAGTTCGCTAAAGTTTTTATATTTAATCTTTGTCACAGGATGATATGGATCCCGCACATGATAGAGGCCACGAAGATGCTCCTCCCACCCATTCTTCAGCAAGGGTAAACCTTATTAAAATTGTACAAATTAGATAGTTGAAAAATGTTATATTATTATGTTATTTTATTTATGGTTTTGGAGTTTTTATGATAGTTTTAATAATATTGCTATCACAATTTGATGTTTAGGATAAGGGAAAAGCACCCTCAACAATAGAGGCAATAGCTACCCCTGAGGATGATGATCATTTTGCAGATTCACCTAATGTAACAATTATGTTGAAGAAAAAAATGAAACAAATCAATAAAGAAATAATTAATATTTTGTATGAAACAAATCCAACTGAGGAGATGCTGATGAGGCTAATTGAATTGAAAGCGCTTGCACGTTGGTATCAAGTAAGCAGTAATGAATCTTTAGTTATAAAAAAATTTCAATAAAGGTTTATATTTTATACTCTTTTATGTTGTGAAGTAAAATATATGTAATATGTGTTCTTGTTGCAGGATTTTATGGAATCTCTAGTACCTGGTCAAGGACAATGTGGTGAGGCCGGTACTAGCAAACCTCCAGCCGCCTCAGGTAAAATAATCCTTTAGTTGACAAGTTACAAGGAATTTTTTTTGGAACATTCAAAAACTTCTCAAGTTAACTCTTTTAGTATTTCAAAATGTCTTTGCTAACAATGTATTGTTCAGGTCATCAATTGTAGGAGACTCCTCCTAGCTAGGTTGTCCATAGAAGATTGTCGAGTGCAATGTCAGCCACAAGGGCCATGCAAACATCAATGCCTTCAAGGTGTATGGCAGCTGGTAAATCCTTGTTTTACTATATTTGGTTTTGTGCTAATTATGATTTGATAATTTGTACTTTAATCTTGGGTGCATCACATAGTGGATTATTTTTTTGGAGTAGGAGATACACCGGCGGCACCGTTTGGTACGCTAGATAGTGATCAATCTACATGTATTGGTGATAATTCACTGCCATTTCCTGGATCTACCCATGTTACTAGCACAGGAGCTACGCAGACGTCATTATTGATTGACAATAATGAATCAATGCCTATAAAATGTCCTCAAATTCCAGGTATTTTAAATAATTATTTTTTATATTGTAATATGCATTTACCTATTCATAACAAGTTTTGGATTGATTATCCCATGACATTTTTTGCAGGAAATGATACATTTTATAAGAAGCTTTATGACCTCACATTACATATATTCAGGCCCACCATACGTACAAGGTGGAACATCATAAGTGAACTAAGTTTATCCCACTAGTTTTTTTTCATATCATTAATTGGTATAGTATTTTTCCTTTCTTTCCGGTCTTTTCTTTTAGTGGCTATATCTAACAATTTTGTGTTTTTTCTTAAAAGGTGGAATTTGCAAGAAAAAAATTTAAAAGATTAGCTCGTCAAAGATTTAGAGCATGAGTTTGGTAATAATATTTTTGATGAGAAGAAAATTTTAGAAAGAGCTTGCAAACATCTTAAGACTGTGAGGGACGCATATAGAAAGAGTCTCATCCAGAACCCAAAGTACGAGCATCCTCCCTTTATTTCAGTGAGGGATTGGAATGAATTCATTTTGGATGCAAAGGAGAAAGCGGATGCTCAAAGAGGAGTTCCACCAACAAATGTGAGAAGGTATGCAATAGTATTAACTACTAGTACAATGTAATAATGCACTAATTAGTGATCTTTATATCTATATCATCTAACATATTTCAAACTTTTCATAGGTTGCAAGACACTTCAATGGCAACAAAGGCCAGGCTGCAAAAGATTGGGCAACACAGACTTGGCGCTAGAGGATATTCAAAAATTAAAGCACGAATTGTAAGTAGTAGTAAATGAATTGCAAAGAAAAATTATTTATAAAATGCAAATAATTTTGTTTAATCAAGAAATGCAGGGCTCTGATTTTAATTTAGAGGCCACGGAAGAACACAAAAAAATTGCCTTCAAGGAAGGCTATCAAGCCATGGCTGAACACCTATGACAAGCTTCCACTGGCCCAACCGAAGAGTCTCCTACATCATGTGCACAGGTAAATATGCCAAAAAATATATTAGAAATTGAATACTTGAGCAACAATCAATTTGATAATAATGTGCATGACATTGTAATGCAGCCTCTTAATCGTGACACAGATCATACGCCGCATCATGAAGCCCCTGATGTGCATCGTACTATCCAGGGAGGTGCTCATTTTCTATTTAAAAATAATTATGTAATTATTAATACAATTTAACATCTTAAATTGAACTTGGTGTAACATTTTTGTGTATATTTTAGACGATACAGAATCATGTCATGCTGAATGAGTGCTGGAGGATGTTCAGACTGATCACCATGTAGATCATGTGGCACATTCAGGTAAAGAAAATCTATGTTTTGTTCTTTTAAATTAATTTTTTGATTTATAGTTCTTTTACTTACATAAATACTTGTAATTCACTAATATAAAATAGTGTGAATTTAACTCATGAAGTAGTTATTGCAGCGGACCCCCCTTTAGCGCAGCGGCCTCGTGTTCCTGAATAGATGAGGAGGAGACACACGTTGGGATTAGAATCAATAGAGGAGGGGAATGATGAGGACATTGATCTTCCTCTTAGAAATTATATGATTAAAAAAAATAGCAAGAAACCCAAAAATAAATGATTGTAATTAACATTTATTGCTAATGAAAGAATGTTGTCTTAATGGATGTAATTTTGTACTAGTGATGTTGATGAATGATGTGTGTTAATATCTATTAATGAATTATTCATGAATGTTGTGTGTTAATGAATTATTCATGAATGTTGTGTGTTAATGAATTTTATGTGTTAATGAATGTTATCATGTGATTATAATGATTGAATGTTATATTTCAAAAATGGATGAATGAATGAATGTTATTAAATGTTAATGGAGAATTTAGAGTGATGTTAGGGGGGGGGGAGGGTCCAAATGAGCTTCCACCTTCACGTTGTTGGCCTTGTTTAGTAGAGAATATTAAACTATTCTCGAAACCAAGTGAAGCTCAAACTTTAAAGACAAGCTTCCTTATTAGGCATCCCAATCTTCCATTTGGCTTGTTGCAAGGGATTCAATTAAAAATATACAAATTACTGGTATTGACTCATTTTGAATTGCCGTGGTCTAATGTAGTTTAATATTTTTCATCTTCATTGATTTTCTTGTTCAGAGATGATCGATTGACTTACCAAACTTGGCTTTCATCACAGAGATTCTAATTCCAAATGATGCTCAAGAACTATCATATTCTCTGCTATTGCATTTAAATTAGATGTACAGTAGAGTATTATGATATTCCAAACTCTCTATTTGATGCAACTTACTAATCTCATTGAAAAGTTTGTACTGATTGTGCTGAGCAATGGAGCTATTCTAACGATTGCATTTAGAATCTCAGGTGAGTTCTTGTATCATCTAGTTACTGATTTGATCTAACATTTTCTTTACAATATACAACATAACACGAATATTGAAAACTACTAATTGATGCATATGTTTTAATATCAAAGATGGGAATAGTCAGCTGGATACATTGATTTGGTGTGGCTGGTTTGCTGGATTATTTATGAGAACATTGATAGGGGCAAATCGGGTTCTTGAATACCGTTGTAAGTCTGGGCCACAAAATGTTGTCATAATAGGAAGGTAAGCCACTGTATACTTAAAGTTCATAGTTTATTGTACTCAACTATTTCAAATTTGAAATATACTTTCTTCAGAAATTTAAGGTTGTTTCCTTCTACTTTCTTGTAGAACACGTTATACTACTAAGAGGGGGGGGGGGGGGGGTGAATTAGTAGTATACCAATCTAAATATTTTCAATAAAGAGCATAGACACTTCAATCAAGTAAGATGCACAAAATGAGACAAGAAATTTGACGTGGAAACTCAATGTGAGAAAAACCACGATGAGAAATGCTGCTAGGATCTACTGTCCTAATCCAGCCTCATGAATCTGAAACCAATTACAACTTTAAGGGCTCCAACCCTAAGGAGTCTCCAAACCCCTGTTCAAGAGAACCAACTCATACAAATTGAGCATCAACTCAATCTCATTCAGAGCACCAACTTAGTCACTCTAATCCTTCAACTTGTTAAAAATAAAACATCAAGTTCATGTATTCAGATTGAAAATACATTTAATTTAGATTTACATCTCTGATTTTTTACTTAAGAACTTTTGACATATATCTCTTTACTTTGATCACTGTGAAAATAAATCAGATTCACATAAGCTTGCAAATTGATGTTAAGCAATCAAAACACACTATGATATCTCTGTATACTTGAAATAAACTATCTGAAAGCTGTCCTTCTCTGTAAATATGATCACCTCTACCAGTAAATAAATTCTTTAAGATGTTGAAGACATGAATCATACAGTATACATCTGAAACTAGTTTATCAAAAGAAATTATGATACCTGAAATTGCTGAGAATCTTTACCAATTGCCTCATGTATTCGAATGTATTAGATCTTCATACTTTTTTAGAATTTATTCAAATACACACTCATTGTCAATACATTCTTTGACATTACTTTACCAAAAACACCGTATATTTACCACACCTTGCCACCAACATTCATAATATAACTATGCACTATAATCTGGAAGACCACCATTTTGATACCTGCCACTAACCGGTTAACTAAATACTGCATACTGGAGGTTGCGGTTTGGTATTCAACCACACCTGCAAACCACCGCTACCTATCAATAACTGCATATCAGCAACACACCTTTCATGTTTTTGTATACTATTCAAACATGGTTTCGAAACTACACCTATCATTTTTAGTATTCTGTTCAAGCACATTTTTAAAATTGTTTCTCCAACCGTCTTGCCTCTTGCTTGCTACGAGCTCTAATTTCTTCTGGATCGATCTTTAACTAAGGATGCACTACATAGTCCAGTCACGATGCTTCAGACCTAGAAACATGTGGTTTGTAATCCCTTTCTCTGGGCTTAAACTTCAAAATTATCTTCGAACCTCAATTCCATAGCCTTTTCTTCAGTTATGCTGCTCAGTGGTGACCTTCTATAAGGATCCTATCGAACTGGATCCTATCGAACTGTTCAACATTTACTGGTAAATCCAATTTTGCAATAGTTATATTAGGCAAGCATCCATCTTGCAGTAGCTCTGTATATGCTGTACTTTAATAATTTGCATTATGATTACACAGACATCAATAGCGGCTCTATATATGCTGCACTTTAAAAGTTTGCATTATGATTACACAGACATCAATGACACTTAACATTTCTATCATAGGTGGTAGTCAACATATATCCCGAGGCATCCTCATTATGGTTTCAAACACAAAATCAATCTTAAAAAATACTTGAAGGACCACAGTTCTTTTTTGAATCTTTTATGTCTAGTTGGTATATGTATATCTTGATATCTTATGCTATTACACATTATCAGTGGTAATGGATGTAAAAATATTCATTATTTGACTAGTACTTCAAAAAATTATTATCTTTATCAATTTCATTCCATAAATTTTTTCAATGCACTCAAAATATATTGCTAACGAGGTTGGTGTTTTCATCTATCTATAGGTTTTGGTGGAACTTGCAAAATTGCAGGATCGAGAAGTTGGGGATGGCACAACATTAGTTGTTATTATTGCTGCAGAGTTGCTGAAGGTATGTTATATAGATTATATCTCATTTTAGGGAGATTGTCTTTTGTGTTACCTTGTACATTTTTATAAGACCTTTAAATCTTTACTTCGCTTCTTAGGTTCTTATTTCAAATTTCATAAAGGCATCTTTCTTACAGTGTGCTGCATGTGCCCATTTGATTTTTGTACTTACAGCGAGCAAATGACCTATTTCAGAATAAAATCCATCCAACTTCTATCATCAGTGGATATAGGGTAATTTATGTTTTTTATCTTACTAAAAAGAAATGCATGCATACAAAATTGTATTTATGGATTTCAGAATAGGGATTAAATAAGCATAGTTTGGGAGTAGTAGAATCAGCTGTTTTGCTACCTGTTATTTAGATGATTGTTTTATGACTTGAGTGTCCATTGAAAATCATATTGTGATTTTTTTTTTGAACAACTTGCAATGAGGGAAGCCTGCAAATACATTGATGATAAATTGGTTGTCAAGGTGAGTTATGCATTGATAGTGTTAAGGATGCTTGTAGAATTAATGCTTTCTTGATGTACATTCTCATATGTTGTGTGTTTAGGTTTAGCAGTTGACATCATATTCAGATTTTTCACTGGGGAGTCAAATTTTCAGCTTCTCATATTTGTATTGACTTGATTATTGGGCTTCTCAGCTTCTTTTTTGGATTGCAAAATAGTCTCAAGACTTAGATACTTAGATCTCTTGGTAGATTTCTTTCCTATCCCCTTTTGACTCTCCTTTATTCTTGGACCTTCTCCAAATATGTAATGCATCTTTTGAGCCCTCATCCATGGATTTTCTTTGCATTTCCTTTGTAAAAAAAAGTAGCAACAAGGGCACCCAACTTTGAATCTATCATTGAACCAGTCAGAGCAAGGATTAGATTTTTTTGCAATTTGGGCAAAGAGCAAAGTAACAAAATACACTGTTGGGGATGTTGGCCCCAAACCCCCATGAAGGGTGCTGCCTATCAACCCCATTGGGATTTCCACTCCCAAACCCCCTGTAGTTATTGGGATCTCTTGTAACATAAGAAACTTGATTACAATGCACAACTTGCCATGAAATATCTTTAGATTAGACTACTTGTATATAGTATGGCTAGTGGAAGTGGCATTGTAACTCATTGTGGTTCAAGTGAAATTGACTAGATGTGGACTTTGATGCTTTTGATGAAGAGAAATATGAAGATTATTAAATATTGGTTGTAATTTTCATTGTATATTGACATTTGACAATCACTGAATTATGAATTTATAACTATTTTTTCATTTTTTGGAAATTATGAGGTTTATAAATATATTTGTTATTGTCAATTTTGACTATCGTTATTTTATATTATATAATTTTAAATGTTAATACATACGTGCATACATAGTAGTACCTATATCCAAACTAGTACCTGCACCCAATGGAAAAAAATTCAGTACAGCCATGCCTGTACCTATACCTGCACCGGCGCCTATCTTAGAACTGGTAACTTCATTTATTAGTTCACCTAAACCTATAGTTTGATAATGAATATTGTACATATTAGTGACTTCTCTAATTAGATATGTAACAATTCAATGTTATTTAAAAAACATTTAATTTTCATAAATAGTGCAAACCCTGAGCCATGTTCTTGATTGATGTGGGCATCACAAAGCGTAGTTGCAAGAATGAATTGGTACATAGAAATTAGTATAGCTAGAAATTATCATATTAGTACATAGTTCAATTATATAAGGCTAAATGACATTCAACATGATTACTGAATCAACATGTTATGATGTTTATCACTCACAAAAATCCAATCCATTTCCTATTGGGGAGGTGTTTATATGTTGTCTAAACCTGAATAGATACATAATGAGCTTCACAAAGGTATGCAAGATCTAACGCTATCCCTTGAGTCTTTCTACAATAGTACATTTAGCTAAGGTTGTGATAGCTGACTTCTCTTCCTTCTCTAATGAATTTCCAAATATGTGCTCATTTTATCTGCTTCCTTCCATTAATTTCATCTTTGAACCCATGCCACTAAATTGTATGGACATTAATTTGGTCCAAACTTGTACAATCCTATTCCCCTGTTTCCACATTTGTGGACAATTGAAGCTGGAAGAGCACTTTAAAAACTTTTTTTTTAATGCCGCTTTTGCATTCCTTGAACCAAAATTTGTCCTTTGTTATTTTGGGTTCTGTGAGGCAATCAACACAGCACAAAACTCAACATAGATATTTCCAAGTATAATCGTTCATCCAGCCCATACCCATTGGCTAATGGTAGCCCAAGACAGTAATATTTTCTCCTGTCTCACATCTCTGTCTTCAATTTGGCTTCTAACTATTCCAATTAACTTATCTTTGAAAATCTCTGCATGTAAAGTCAGAGGGAGGGGATCACTAATTTTTTATATAGACCTAGTTTTTCTTTATAAAAAATAACATTAGAAGGATTATTTTATGGAGGAGAGAATTTAGTAATTGAGCATTTTAACTTTAGGCTTCCTAAAATCTTATGTAGTGATTTCAAGTCACTTCCAATTTATTTTTTTGCAATAGCTTGCTTGGCAAGTCTCATTCTTATAACTAAGATTTCAGGTCCATGACATCAAATATGATACTATATCAACATCACTATTTTTTATTATAGACACGTCTTTTAAATGGAAATGGTAGAAGGATTTTTCTATTGAGGAGAGGATTTAACACTAGTCTTAAATTTTCAATTCTAATTCACTCCCCATTTTTTCCATAGTAGCTTACTCGGTAAATCCCTCATTATAATTAAGATTTCAGATACCATCAAATATGATGTCGCATAAGCATTACTATTATTTAATTTAATAATTGATCTATGGATGATTTTATCTAATCCATAGATTGAACATAAATGAGATTGTTCCCTTGAGATTCATCGCATGATTTCGGATCTACACCTACGATTTCAGGTCTATGACATCAAATATCATATCATATCAGTATCACTATTTTTAAGTATAGACATGTCTCTTAAATGATAATGGTAAAAGGATTTGTCTATTGAGGAGAGGATTTAGTAGTACTCTTAACTTTTTCAATTTTAATGCACTCCCCATTCTTTTCACAGTAGCTTACTTGGTAAGTGCTTCATTATAATTAAGATTTCAGATATAGATTATCGAATATGATCCCACATAAGAAATACTATTATTTGATTTAATTATGGATCTGTGGATGATTTCATCTGATCCTTGGATTGAACAAAAATGAGATTCATAACATGATTTATCAGATCTACACCTATGCATGAAAATTTCCTAAGTATACAAAATGTAATTTTTTTCCCTACTCTATTTTTGTTGTGGGGTTGGATATTCCTGTCTCTTGATACTAAAACTACATGGCTAATGCAGATGTGTTCATAATCAAACTTTGATTCAAATTCCACAAAAACTTTTAAACCATATCCCACCATATGTTAGTTGTATAGATTTCATTGATGAAGCTTGATAGAAAGCAGGTCTATAAACATATATGTATATGTTTGGTATTTCTTGTTACATAAAACTACTTTATTGTCTGGACTAGTACTGAATGTATTGGTAAAAATATATAAATGAAGCTCCACAACAAACAACCAATGATGACTTATAGATAAGTTATACATGTAGTATTATTGATATAAATATTTAAGGCTGATTTTATGTAGCAAAGGATGATCTATTATGCATTTTTTGAAGATCATCCTAGGGAATGAAGGTGAGCCTTTGTGGGTATTGACAATAGATTTGGGTGTTAAGAAAGGCTGGCATATAGTTACTGGTGTTGTTGTTGCAATTGTTGTTGTAATTCCTTAATTCTATTACTGAAGTCTTTCAATTTTTCTTCCAAAATAGTTTTGCATGTCTTAGCTTAGTGCACAATTCTTCACGTCCTTGACTGAATACATTTATTTCATTAAGCTCATTTTGTAGCACTCAAGCCTAGGCTTCTAGCTTCTCACAAGAATCCCTTTACTTATCTTCAGTCATCTTTGAATTCAATTTCTTGGTAGTATCATTGATTTTCTGAGCTTATTTTTCATCCCAATTGTTTCTTGCTTCAATTGAGTCAACAATTCATAGGTGTTTTTGGTTTGATTTTCGTTCTTTATAAATCTTAATCAGTAGCTCTGCAACTTTTTCTTCCAAATTTACCTTAACATAAATCTCACAATTCCTGATCCTTAGTCATCTTTGCTTTTAATTTCATAGTGTCATAATTCATTTTATGCACTTATTTTTTTGTCATCACTTTAGACTTAACACATTTCTTCCCTTCATTATGCCGAAAGAGAAGGCAAAGAAACTATGCCAAATTCTCTTCAAGCATCCATTTGTTGGAGAATGTATCGCAGGACTTGACAATTCTTAGACTAGCTACATAGGCCTTATCCAGACATTTTATCTTCTTCCAATAAGTTCATCCAAGTCCTTAGTAAAACTACTTGACTCCTTGATCACATCAAATGATGCACTAAAAGTCAGATATTTGCACTAAATGTTGCATTGTTTCCATTTTGTTTTGGTAAACATTTAGTTGTAAATTGCATTCGCATGTATCAAGAGTAGAGAATATTTTAGAGGCTAATATTAAGAAAGTTATTCCTTTCTTAATTTAATTTACAATAATAATGAAGATTCTCATTAATATTTTCCATAGTTGAGCTATGAAATTTACTAAAGATTGGTAAACAACACAGTCGGTAAAATTGTATTTCCTTGTATCTAGACTAGAGAAATTCACTGCTCTTCTTAACTTGATCTTTCCATGATGAAATGAAGCATAAAGGGTAAAATTTTCCAGCAATCAGATGCATTTTGAGGTTTTCTCAACCCAGAGTCAAGGATGAGTATTGCCATTTTTATTGTTGTTGGTATTGGTGTTACAACACTAATGGTGGAGTAATGGCATTTGGGGTGAGAGTTTATATCATGCCTCAGTAGCAATGATTCTGATCGGAGCTCTTTGTTAAGTCCAAAGAGTAGGCAAAATGGGTACCCTCAGTAAGCTATATACAATCATTTTTTGTGCTTCTCATGCATTGCAATATTCTATTGGGATATATCTGCAATGATTTTTAATAAGCCCATTTGAAATGGTTTTGACCTATGAATTCTGGAAGAGTTTTTTTATAAGCCATTATACAATGTTCTTCAATGGAATTGATAAGAATACTGTAAGTTTTGAACACATTATCAATGATGGTTTTGGAAAATTTACATCAGAGGTTGAGTATTGTATTCTGAAGAGGGTTTGATCAAATTAAAAAAAAAAATTGGTGTTTCATTGATGGAGGCTTTTTTCAAAATCTGTTTATATCATTTGGAAATTTATCTTGACCTTAATGTTTACAAAATCTGAATGAAGAAGACAGTGGATAACATAAATCATATTGTAAGGCTTTAAAATCATATTGTGGTCATGAAAATGTTTACTATGTTATGACTTGTCCTTGTTCTTTGGCATGTTCGTCATCATGAGGATGATACTAAAATTATAAAGATTTTTTCCTGTGTTTACAGTTGCTTTCATGGAGGCCAATGATGATACTGTATATGACATTATCTTTATATACTTGATGGTTTCTTTTAAGGAGGTCACTGATAGACAATATGTTTATTCATCTCTTCAATCTTTTTTAGGCTTAACCCAAGTATTTTACCGTTCAGAATTTTCAATCTGGATCTGTAATAAGGGAAATGAGCAAGATACTAACTTACTAAGTAATCGTATGCAGACACAATAGGAAAACTTGCTATCATCATCACCAAGAATGTACAATTAGCAATCAAACTCCAAGTAAATGTTCACACTCCTCTCATCTTTGTGAACCCCAAAAAAAATTGTTCATCTCATTATTTATCGGCTAAGCTCCCTACAAAAAAAATTCAGATTTATGCTAAATTTTTTTAGCTAAACTCTATTGTACTGACCTCTTTTCACTTTTCATGGCATCATGTCATATTTTCTTTCCACACCTCTAATAACATGCCTATCATTCTTGCTTTCCCTACGGTTCTTATTAAAGTAGTTTGAGAGTTGCATTATGGTTCTGAATTATGTCTTTTTCATTGAATTGGGTTTGTTGTATATCTTGATTATATCTTATAGATCTTGATTATATCTTTTCCATTGAATTGAGTATGTAATATATCTTTGATTATGTCTTTTCCATTGAATTCATTTGTAATATATGTTGATTTTTACATAATCAGAAATCTGCCCAGTTTGAATTAAATAAAAAAGTAGCTCTACTATGCACAGATAGAGTGTGTGCATTCTCTGACAAAGGCAAAAAAGGCTTTGCAATTTTCATGACAATTCCAACCTTGTCTTACTTATCTTGACTTTACAAATACACTTGTGGCCACCCACTTGCATTTAAGAATCTGATAGAGGCCTTACAATACTAGCATTGTAAATACCCAGTTATACTTAGTAGTACATATATTGAAATCTATCTAAATCCTCTCACTTGCATGATTATGTTTTTTCTCCAGAATGTCAAACAGCTCATGAGCCCACCATATAAAGCCAACAGAATAATATGTGGTGGATCAGAATAAGTAGGCTGATTTTTGCAGAGTCCTCTGATATAAAAGTCTAGTCTTGTTGAATTATAGGTTTGAGTTCTTGAGCTGCAAACTTTCCAATACATAATTTTTGCTTTTTGCTAGATGAATCTAGCCTTTTTCTTTATTGTCGTGACCTGAGAAACATACCACTTTTGCATCCTCTATAGTGATTGTAGGACTGGCCTTGTTTATTTTGTGGTTAGCTATTATTTTCTCCTCCCAACCCATATATATATACCATCCTTCTCTGTATTCCTTCAGTTGTGTTATATCCTCTTGTGTACACTCTCAGTTGGTTGAGGATGTAACTATGATTTTTATCTCTTTTATCTTGCCTTTGTTCAATATAGACAGAGAGCTGTAATTATTGGTATCCACAATGAGAGTAGAGGGATAGACGCTAAAATTTGCATTCAAGAACCAAACTAGCAACAAGGCCAGCAATCACAACATAAGCCAAGTTCACATCCAATTATTGATAGCCATCCCAAACTGAAACCGTTACGCAATTACCCTCCTTTTCAGTAGAAATGTTTCCAGACTCTCAATAAGCAGTGAAATAGTCTCAGTAATAATGACATAGTCACATTAATGTAATCAATATGAATTCTAATAATATTCTACACCCACTTGTGGCTAAGAAAGGAGGCACAGTAATTCTTGAATACTACCAATATTTCATTTGTAGTACAACTCCTTAGTTCTCCAAGTGATGATGTTTGGGAGCAGGTTAAAATTTTTGCAAATTGTTTCTCTTCTCCATCAACTTAATCTATATTTGTGAAATATTGGAATACATAATTGTCTCTGACATTTTGTTCTTGTGATATATTGTTAGGCTGTCTGGGCATTGGGTAATGTGGCTGGTGACTCTACCAAGTGTAGAGATCTAGTTCTTTCTCATGGTGCTCTAATGCCACTTCTTGCACAATTGAATGAACATGCTAAGCTTTCAATGTTGAGAAATGCAACATGGACTTTATCTAATTTCTACCGAGGCAAACCACAACCAGCATTTGAGCAAGTCTGTCAATTCACACATTCCTTTCATTAAGTTTTATATTGTTGTTTGTTTCATGCACTCACTAAATTATGTTTTGCCTCTAGACAAAGCTAGCTCTACCAACGCTTGAGTGGCTTATTTATTCAAATGATGAAGAATTTTTTATAGATGCTTGCTGGGCTCTGTCTTATCTCTCTGATGGGACAAATGATAAAATTCAAGTTGTGATTGAGGCTGGTGTCTGTCACAGGCTTGTTGAGCTCCTGCTGTAAGTTTAAATTGTTAATTTGTACTTTGTAATTATAGATAGGTGATCTATTTTTATTTGATGTTGGTAATGTATCTTTGGTAATACCCTGCTAGTTTAGTTTATATTAATTTGTAAAGCACCATATTTAATGGATTGCATGACTTAGATCAATCATTTTTGGCTTCATGTTTTGATTGTTATACATGTTTATAATTGTGCACTAGTTCTGTTTTGGATATTATAAAAAGTTCATGCATGTTTATGTTTACAGTCATCCCTCTCCATCTGTCCTTATTCTAGCTCTCCAAATAGTGGGTAATATTGTAACTGGTGACGATATGTAGAATTAGCCAAGATCAATATGGTCAACTTTAGCATTGAATTATTGTAAATAAGAAACCAATACCACTTTTTAATAGACATTTAAAAAAAAATAAAAATTAGCATTGGTCAAAATTTTGACCAATGCTATGGTCAATTTCTACCAATGCATAGTCTCAATTTCGACCATTGGGAAAAAAAACCGACAACAATGCCATACCTTCCACTAATGGTATGCTCAAAATTGAGACCAATGCATGGTCTCAATTTTGACCATTGGGCAAAAAAAATTGATGACAATGCCATACCTTCCACCAATGGTATGGTTCAAATTGAGACCAATACATGGTCTCAATTTCAACCATTGGGCAAAAAAAGTGACGACAATGCCATACCTTCCACCAATTGTATGGTCGAAATTGAGAACAATGCATGGTCTCAATTTCGACCATTGGATAAAAAAAAACTATATACCATCCATACTATGGTGGAAATTGAGACCATGCATTGGTAGAAATTTCGACCATTCAATGGTCTCAATTTCGACCATTGGAAAAAGAAAAGGACGGTGATCCTTCCAGTTTCAAGCAAGAGCTATAGTCAAAATTGCGACCAAAATATAGGTCAAAATTTTGACCAATAATAAAAACATAGAAAATTCGATGAAAAAAGAACAACGAAAGTTTTGGTTGTAAATTTGACCAATTATTGTCAAAAATTTGACCAATTTTCATCGAAATTTGAGGTAAAATTTACTAGTGCTTCTTACAAGGTATGAAATGAGCTATCTTAGAAAATCTGTCAACCACTACCAAAATAGAATCATTACCTCTCTAAGTTCTACGCAATCCAAGAACAAAGTCCATGCTCACATCTTCCCAAGGTCTATCAGGTATAGGCAAAGGTGTATACAATCCCAAATTCTGACTAGTTCCTTTTGCTACTTGACAAATTCTGCAACCTCTAACCATTCTCTATACATCTCTATAAATCTATGGCCAAAAGTATCTTTCTGAAATCAAATTCATAGTCTTATCAATCCCAAAATGTCCAGAAAGTCCACCACTATGTTTCTCCTTTATTATGTTATCTCTCATAGATCCTCTAGGTATGCACAACTGAACTCCTTTAAACAACATGTCTTCTTGAATGAAATAATCAGACCACTTATCACTTACTGTGTGTTCCTTACAAGCTTTCCAAGGTTCTGCAAAATCAATGTTAGTTTCATACAAACACTTCAAATCATCAAAACCAAGTACCTCAACCCTCATCTCTGTCAGAAAAATTCTTCTTCGGCTTAAGGCATCAACAACCTTATTTGACTGTCCACTTTTATGCTTCAATGAAAAGTAATTATTCTATTCTTTCATTTCTCTTGTAAATGTTTTATCATCAAACAAACATACTCTGACTGTAGTACAGTGACTTTCATCAAACTTCTCTAACAAAGGCAACAATACTTGTTTCTTTCCATCCATCCAAATAGTATATTGATTCAATCTACCATCATGCAAAGCTTTCCTATCATACTGCCAAGGTCTACCCAAAAGAATATGATAGCAATCCATAGGCATAATATCACACAAGACTTCATCATGATAATTCCCAATTTTGAATTTAACAAGGCATTGTTCACTTACAAGTAGTTTATGCTCCTTCTGGATCCAAGCAATATGGTAAGGCTTAGGATGTTTCAATCTCTACAACTACAATTTGTTAACCAGCTCTATGGATGCCAAATTATCAAAACTTCCACTATCAATGATTACCTTGCAACATTTATCAATGATCTTACATCTGGTTCTAAACAAACTTTTCCTCAAAACAGGCTCCTCATCAGCTTCTTCATTCCACAAGATCCTTCTTAACATCAAGTTCTCACCATGTTCAGGTTCATTAGACATTTCCTCAACTTCTTCACAAGCCAAATTATTTCTACCATTACCTCCAGTCTTCTTTCCAGAGTTAGTACATTCAAAGGCTCTATGTCCTTCTTCACCACATTTGTAACAAGTACCTTTAAACCAAGATTTCTCTTCTCTTTTACCATTATTGTTATTCCTAGAGTAACTAGTATAGCTACCTCTAGAGTAATTACCTCTTTTAGTAACAGGGTCATCTTCCCATCCTTTATCTTGCACTGCATTGTCAGATCTGCTACTTTCTCCATAAGATCTTCCTCTACCTCTCTAAAATCTACCACCTCTTCCTCTTTGTCTTTGATCATTTTTCTTTGTCAATCTCTCTTCAGCCTTCAAAGAAAATTGGTATGCTTCTTCCACATTATCAATCTTCACATAACTGATCTCATCTTGAATAGATGTCCTCAGGCCATTTAGATATCTAGCCACTTTCTCAACTTCATCATCCACATGTCCAGATCTGATATCCAATTTGTAAAATTCTTCAGTATATTCTTTCACAATCATGTCTTTTTGTCTCAGATTTTGCATTTTTCTCATCAAACTAACTTGGTAGTCAGCTGGAAGAAACTTCTTCTTCATCTTTCCAAGCATCTTCATCCATGTCTTGATCTTTTCTTTTCCTCTCTTTTGTCTCTTAGTTTGCAAATGATCCCACCAAAGAGATGCATGCCCTTTCAACTTTGTGACTACTATCTTAACCTTCTTATTATCAGGAGTACCTTCATACTCAAAATATTTTTCCATCTCAGAGATCCAATCCAAAAGTGCATCGGTCTCAAGTCTTCCATCATAGCAAGCAACTTCAACAGCAGGTCTAGAGTTAGCCTTAGACAAAACTCTCAAAAGTCTTTCCTTATCTTGTTCAACTTCAGGTTCAGCATTAGGTGCTGCTTCTTCTTCTTCATCACTAACATCTTCAAGATGTGCTCCTCTTCTTTGGGCTATTTCTACAGCTTCAAGCCTAGTTGCAATCTGTCTCAACATATCCATGATAGCATTATCATTTCCTCTACCATGAACCATCTTGACAATCAGGTTCCAGCAAGATCGTAACCTTCTACAAGTTATAGGTCAAATCTCAGATCTGCCACCCTACAACCAATCCAATAAGGTTCTCCATGATCTAATCCACAAGAAAGAACTCACTCTGATACCACTTGACGTAGGGGCAGGGTAGATACAAGCAGAATCAAGCAGAATTGAGTCCACTTGAATCCACAACAAGCCCTTGCTCAGAGTTACACAATGGAAGCAATATAATATCACATGAATGTAATAAAATCACAATGGATATGAGACAATCAACTGGCAGCAACAACAAAGAATTATATTATTTCTTTCAACATGCCCGGCTGTGAGGCCTTCAGGGTTTCGGCCTTATACAATGAGAATTATGAAATTAGAATTACAAATCACATCCTATCTTTCTCTCCAATGATATATCTTGATAATTATCCTCCTTGAATCTCCCCTCTGATCCTTACTACATCAATCTAGACTCTTTATATAGCCAGCTAAGCCACAGGTCGACCAGTCAGGCATTTAATTACAATATAGGTCCAGTCTCAAGATTTAAACCAAAACTAATGCTAGAATGAATATAAATTGATGTGCCTTTGGATTTAGGTCCTCACATGACCCAATAAAATTCCTTTAAGTGTGAAAGGTCCCATTTGATCACATGGAACATTGCAAGAAGAAACACCACATGTTTCACCTGAAAACTGGTAGAAAATAGGTCCTGAGGCAAAATGGGCATAAATTTTAACTCATAATGAATTAGGGCTTGAGCTCTTAAAAAATGATATTAATTTAGGTCCTCTAAAAATAATTAAGAGCTCAAAGGATGATTCATTATGGATCAAGGTCTCCAACATGAACAATCAGCACCAAAACTATAGTAACGGTTCGGACCCAAAACTGGCAGAAAATAGGTCCCGTGCCAAAATGGGCATAACTTTTGAATCATAATGAATTAGGAGCTGAACCTTTGGGAAATGATATTAAATTAGGTCCTCTTTAAGTCCCTAAGTGAAAAAGATATTATTATTTAAGGATAAAGGTCGCCATGGTGTGCAATCAGCCCCAAAACTGTAGGAAAATACTGCTCTGACAGCAAGAAAAAAGCTCTAACTTTCAAACTGTCCATCCAATATTTATGTGCTCATAGGAGAAGGTTCCCAAATAGGTCCTCAAAATCATGTAATATTTTCACACCATGAAACTAACAAATGCAAATATTATAAAGAAAACAACAGCAAACAGGTACAGAAATCAGGAAATGTTTTTGGTTGATGCAAGATTGCTCAAAGACCCAAGATGCTCTTGCATCAATCTTCAACACTTAAAGGTTCAATCTATGAAAGTAAACATACTGCTTCATTAACTATTTTTCCTTTTGATCTTGGCATGAATTTTTTGTTTTGATCTCTAATGATATCTTCTTTTGAATGGTATCTAGATGTGAACTTTGGAACATTAGGTGTGACTCTCTCATCTGTCTTTTGTGATTCTTCTTCACTTGTTTCAGGATCATTGAATAATACATCGATGTTGTCAAACATCTCTTCAACAACTGCTTCTCTATTGGTAGGTATAGGTTTTTCTTTAATCATAGGTGAATAATCATGATATCTCTCTTGAATCATAAATGTTTTATCAATCTTTACTTGTGCACTTTCAATGATCTTCTTTAGCCTTAAGTTAAAACATCTATAAGCTTTTCTTTTAGTAGAGTAACCAAGAAAAATACCTTCATCGCTTCTTGCATCAAAATTCCCAATGGCTTCATCTCTCTTATATAAAACTTGCTTCCAAAGATTCTGAAGTATTTCACTATAGGTACATTACCAAACCATAGCTCATAAGGTGTCTTGTCTGTGCCTGGCCTTAATTGAATTCTATTGATAGTATAAACTGTTGTATTGACCACATCTCTCTAATAGGTGTGTGCAACTTTTCCTTCAATCATGATAGTGTGTGCTATGTGAAGTGTGATCCTATTTCTCCTTTCTACAATTCCATTCTTCTACGAGGTTCTAGGTGCACTTAGCTATCTTTTTATCCCATGTTCTTCACAATACTCATAAAATCTGTCAGATGTGAATTCTCCTCCTCTATCTGATCTCATACATTTTATCTTTAATCCAGAATCATTTTCAACTTTAGTTTTGAATATTTTGAACTTCTCAAATGCTTCAGATTTGTCTCTCAAGAATGCAACCCACATCATTCTAGAATAATCATAAAAAAACAAAATAAAGTACCTTTCACCGTAGTATGTTCTTTTTTGAGTTAGTCCACATAGTTCTGTATGCACTAGATCTAGTTTGTTCTTTGCCAAATTTTTCTTGCTTTTGAATGATTTCTTTACATGCTTTCCCATCACACATTCCTTGCATATAGTATCAATTGGTTTTGCAATGATAGGGAGGTCTCTTACTACCTTTACATTTCTTATCTTTACTATATTATCAAAATTGATGTGAAATAGTCTTTTGTGCCATAACCAAATGTCATCTACTTTTACAACAAAACAACTCACTTCATAATTAAGATGAAAAAAATTACCTTTTGTCTTTGAACTTGATGCAATCATTACTCCTTCCTTGTTATTAATGATGCACTTAGTGTCTTTGAATTCCAACTGATATCCTTTGTCAAGCAATTGCCCAACACTAAGTAAGTTATGCTATAAACCATCAACATAAAGAACATCATCAGTGTTGTTCTTTCCATCCAATGTGATGGATCCTCTACCTATGATAGGTTTAGGAGTGTTGTCTCCAAATCTAACCATGCCACCTTTGTATTTATCTAGATGTACAAATCTATCTTTGTCTCCTGTCATGTGATGTGAACATCCGTTGTCAATAATCTAGTCTGTCCTGATGTCTTCTTGTGAAATCAATGCTAGCTCTTGTGCTTTCTTTTCATCTTCAAGATCCATCTCATCAAAAATTTTCTCCATGTCTTCAATTGCAATAAATCCAATTTCATCTTCTCCTAAATATTCATCTGATACTCCATCTCCAACATAGTAACATTCTTTTGTATACTTAGGTTTGTAATTGGTTTTGAACTTTTTGACTCTTGTAGGACACTTAGATGCAAAATGACCAATCTTGTTACATGAAAAGCATTTAAATGGTAACTGACCTTCATATTTTCCTTTTCCTTTCTTTTCTTTCTTATCAATTATAGCAATGAATTCATATAGTTCTTTATCCTCATCTTCATTATCAAAATCACTAGAAATGTTTAAAGATTTCTTACCATGGACAGAGGCTTTGAATGTTGTTTCATTTTTAGGCTCTGTCTTGACTCTTGATATCTCAAATGCTAAAATTTTGCTAATTAAGGTCTCTCTTTTGAAGTTATTTGAAAATTGCATAGTCTCATCAAGGATGTTAATCTTGTTCTCATAATTTTCTGTAAGAGTAGTCATCAATTTGTCCATTATGTCTTCTTCCAAAATTTCTCCACCATTGTTTCTAATTCCTATCACTGCTTCATTAATTCTTTGATTGTAGGCTTTGATGTTCTCTTTAGGTAGCATCTCTAAAGAATTATATCTTTTCTTTGATGTCTTCCTGTGTGTATTCTTGGCTTGGATGTCTCCTTCAAACATGTCTTCTACATACTTCCATATCTTGTAGGCTCTATCTATTTTCTTGATCTCTAAAAGTTCACTGTCAAAAAGGGCACTGATAAGGGCTTCTTTGGTAATTTAATTTTGAGTGAACAATTCCTTCTACTTCAAAGTTGCATCTTCTATTGCAAGATCCTTTAGAGAGGGAATCTAAACTTCTTGAGTAGCTACTTCAAATATCTCAAAACCAATGCATTGCAAATGTGTTGTCATTTTGTTCTTCCAGTCAAGATAGTTCTCTCCATCAAAATTAGGATTTTCTTTCCTAAATAATGCCATCTAATCAACCTCAAGCTATTTAAATTTCTCTCCGAGGTACTTAGCTCTGATACCAATTATTAGGAATAGTCCCAAGAGATAACTAAGAGGGGGAGGGGGGGGGGGGGTGAATTAGTTATCTAAAAGATTCAATTCTTTATCCAATTAAGTACAAAATAACATTAAGCACATACATAATATGATAAAACTTAACACAACACTACAATTTTGGTAATGGGGAAACTCAAATAGGTAAAAACCCCGGTGGGAATTCGCACCCACTATAAACTGCACTAGAGTATAATGATCTTTGTTAGAAGATCTTACAACTCTGTTAGGAGTTGATCTTTACAATGCATTAAGTACAATGACCTAGTCAAAGGTCAGACCCTATTATGAGTCTTTTATAAATAACCTTGTTAGGGGTGAGGACTCACTGTTCGGAGCACACTGCTCAAATGATGAAGGCTGCAACCTTCTGGATAACAAATACACACTATATCTGGATCTTGGTGAACTATGAAGTAGACTTGCTATCTTGATCAAATCCAATGAATAGATACACTCTTTTCTTCTTCACATAGATCTTCAAGTGATGTATGATGTAGCTTTATTGGCTCACATCTTTTGCTCTGCTTCTATATCAACATACACACTCCATACTTCTAGCAATCACAAATGACCGACTATAAGTATCTTTCTCCAAATGATATAATCAAGTCAGCCTATTAGAACATTCTTGAAATCATAATAGAGAAATAATACAACTCTCCAATAACTTCTCCAACAACTATACTAAGCACACAACATAAAATGGGACCCGCAACTCAATATGAGTAGACACGTCACTTCACACGGTCGGCTCCACCAAAACAACTGGAAGTTTACTTACAATCTGAAATATGTTATGCACTCTTACCCAAAAATTCTTAACTCATAAACAAACACTGAACTAACCACACATATCAAAATGATAGGCGCAACTGTTATACCAATATAAACACTATCGGCTCCATCAGACAATCTTAGGAAACTGCAACTAGAAAATAGAAACATCATAGCTTCACTTCTACTAAACAACTAACTCTACATCCATGAACATAGCTTCAAAAACATGTCTCCAACACAAATATAAATGAGCAAGGCTCCATCATAACCATACTAATAATCACATACAAAACTCTGCTAACCACTCTATCAAGAACACTGTTGATACAATCTACCACACAACTGTCTGTACTCAGAATCAACCTCTGTGTCTATGATATCATGCTGATAACATATCCATACAACATATGCTCAAGACTCTTTGCATAGAACAACAACATATGCTGCTTACCATATGTTGTCATCAATGACAAACATATAGTCAACACTGGCTTGTTGGCAAAAGTTCAACACAACTGCTAAACAGATGTGGGACAAGCTTACAATAGTTCACGAAGGAGATGTGAATGTGTTGAGGGATAAAACTGAAAGTCTTAGAGGAAAGTTTGATGACATGAAAATGAAAGAAGGTGAGAAAATATCTCAATACAGTAATTGAGTCAAGGAGGTTGTGAATGTTATCCTAGGAGTAGGTGGAATTATTGATGAAGACATTGTGGTAAGTATAATTCTTAGAACTTTGTTACCTGCCTATGCTATAAGAGTTTTTGCAATTCATGAAATGAGAGAAGATCCTGTAATAATTTTATATTTGATAGTCTAATCAGTAGACTGACTATATTTGAGTTGAACAACTTTGACAAAAGTATTATTCCTACTATTGAATTTGCATTTATTGCATCTCTGAAAATTGGTAAATCAAGTAGCAAACATAAGATAAGAAATGAAAGTGATAGTGAAAGTGAAGAGGATGAACTTGATGAACTTGAGCCTTAATGGCTAGAAGATTACAAAAAGGTAAAGGAAGATATAGAGGTAAACCACCTTTGGTATGCTTTAAATGTAAAGAGATTGGCCATATTGCTTCTAGATGTCCTGATAGGAAAAAAGATGAGAAAACAAATGAAAGATCTAATGAAAGAAAGTATGATAGAAGAGATAACCGAGATCACATAGGCAACTGACAGTATAGCAATAGGGATGATCGAGACTACAAAGATAAAGACAAGAAGACATGTTATCTATTTGATGATGATGATGACACTGACACTAACACTGATGAAGACATATAAGTGGTATTTGTGGCTTTAAAAGAATATTTCGAAGAAGAAGAAAGGTATGTTGAAACAACACTCATTTCTAAAGTTAGAAAGAATGATACATGGATTATTGATAGTGGTTGTACACATCATATGACTGGAGATGAAGAAAAATTTGAATACCTTGAACATTATAATGATGGATCTGTTAAAATGGGAAATGATACACCTTGTCTAGTGAAGGAAAAAGGGTCTCTATTATTGAATAATAAGATGAGATGTGAGAATGCATATTGGGTGAAAGGACTTAATTATAATATGTTGAGTGTAGCACAATTGAATAATACAAGTCACCGAGTTGTATTTGAGAAAAGAAAGGTGAAAATGTATGATGAGACTAGAAAGTTGGTCGGTACTGGTGAACAATCTAAAGGTAATGTATTCTATCTTGACAATGCTAAAACTTCTTGTTTATTGGCTAGAAATGAAGATGTATGGTTATGGCACAAAAGGTTATGCCATGTGAATTTTGACAACATGGTTAAGATTAGTAAGAAAAGAAAAGTTAGAGGTGTATTGAGCATATCTAAACCTAACCATGTTATGTGCAAACAATGTCAAATGAGGAAAATGTCAAAATCTAGTTTTAAGAGCAAACACTTTTCATCTAATGCTATTTTGGAGTTAGTTCATACTGACTTGTGGGGTCCTATGAGAACTCATAGCTATTATGGAGACTGTTGAAATTGATAGCATGGTTCAAATAATTTAATATAAATATATGTGTACATATTAATGTATATGTATTTGCTAATACATACACATTAATATATACAAATATATAATTCATTATTATATTTTAACTAATATATCAATATATATATATTTCATTATTATGTTTGAAATAGTCTATCAATATATATACATTAATATATATTTATATATTAATGTATATGTAATTACAATTACATATATTAATAATCACATATACATTAATATATACATATATATTAATGTTTATATATTTATGGTAAATATTAAATACCAATTATATTAGTTTTATTAAACATGATAATAATGAACATCATATACCCGATAAAGTATCGGTTTGAATCTTCTACCAAATAAACTGATAACTATCAGTATATTACTTTAAGTATTCAATGACAAGTTAAATCATTATTAAAGGTTATCAACTGTGATTAAAGTCAACCAAAATTAATATGCATCAACTATATTGATATTACCACCATGTTTTGTTATGAAATGTTAGATCGATAGTTATCAGTAATGAAACAGTGTGAATAGATTGGAGTGCATTGAACAGTCACGACTTGATGAATCGTGACTCATTAATGAGTCACATCTCATCAAGTAATGACTGCTCATTATAGTATTTTATGCAATTCATTTGATGACTCTAAGACATCGAATACAATAATCTATTAGTAGATAAGTGTCTATGAGTCTCTACAATAATAAATTTTAAAATTCAATACTAATTTCTAAGTAGTCTATCATTTTTTACATGCTATCAGAGCACTAGTTTTGAAGGATCCAAGTGGCTGATAAACTCAAGAAATTAAAATTTAGATTGAATAAATTACATTCCAAATGGAAAGCATTATCAAATTTGAGGATAGACTTGAGGGTGCTGACAACTTTCAATCATGGAAGTTCATAATCATAATGTTATTAAAAGAAAATAAAGTTGAATCTTTCATAAGAGAAGACAAATTAAAACTAGAGGCAGAGTCTGACATATCAACTTGGAATGAAGGAAATGTAAAAGAAATGAAGATCATTATTGATGGAGTTAGAGATCACATTGTTCCAATATTAACAAAATATGAAAGAGCATATGAAATGTTCAAAGCACTAGAGAAAACTTATGAGATAAGTAATGCCAGCAAGAAACTAGCCTTGAAAAGGGAGATAAATCATATAATTATGAAAAAAGGTGAGAAAATAAATTCATACTTTATGAGAGTCTCAGCTCTAAGAGATCAATTATCAATACTTGGCTATAAAATTGATGGTGAGGAATTATCATTGATCACATTAGATGGTCTACCTGAATCTTGGGAGACTTTTGTCTTTGGCATAAGTGCTAGGTCTAAATTTCTAAAATTTGACCGACTAAGAATGGATTTCCTTCAAGAGGAATCAAGACTAGACAAGAAAGGACTAAAGAAGAAAACCATTGATGAAGATCTTCATGTACTAAATGTGAACACCCACAAGAAAAGGAACAAACACTTCAAGAAAAGGAAATTTAATCCTGAAAATAATAAAAGAGATATTTCAAAAGTCCAATATTTTAGATGTGATAAATATGGACATTATGTAATAAATTGTCCATATAAGAACCACCAGGCTTCATTCACCAAAAAAAAGAAGAAGACTAAGGAAGAACCTAAAAATGATAAGTTTGTGCTCTACTCTGCACTTTTAAACCAAGTTTCAAATAAAAGCACTTAGGTTATTGGCAATAGTTCTTCTAGACATATTACAAGATTAAGAGAACTACTAGACTCTATGATAGAAGAATTCTATGAGGAAGTGACTATTGGGGATGACTTTGCTTATCTAGTGAAGGGTGTTGGGACATGCACTATCAAATTAAAGACTGATATTTCCATTCAACTTACTGGAGTATTATTTTTACTAGGTATCACGAGGAACCTAGTATCCATATCTGCTCTTGAGGATAATGGATAGAGGGTAACCTTTATGGATGGTAAAGTAAAGGCCTGGCCAAAGAAATCCACTATTAAGCAAGCCCAAATCATAGGTAGAAGGCAAGGTTGTCTATATGAGTTATGTACTGAATCAAATCAAGTCCTAATTAATGAAATCACTAACTCAAATGAGATATGGCATAGAAGACTAGGACATTTAAACTACAAGGCTATATCATTTATGGAAAATTTAGTCATTGGGTTACCAAAACTTAAGTAGTATCACCTTAGGGCATGCAAAGGTTGTGCTTTAGGTAAAAACAAAAAAGGGGCATTTCAAAATAGTTATAGTAGAACAAAAAATGTATTAGAATGAGTTCATTTAGGCTTATGTGGACCAATGTCCATTCCATCAATAGGAGGATGCAAATACTATGCAATCTTTATTGATGATTTCTCTAGGAAGACCTGTATATATTTCCTTAAACATAAAGAATTTGAGGAGATCCTGAAAATGTTTAAAGACTTTAAATCAATCACTGAAAATTTTTTTGGAATGAAAATCAAGACCCTAAGATCAGATAATGGCAAAGAATACACATCAGACATTTTTAAGGAATTCTACAAAGATGCTGGGATTAAGAGGGAGTACACTGTTCCTTACAATCCATAATAAAATGGGGTTGCTGAAAGGAAAAATAGAACAATTATTGAAGCTACCAAGGCAATGCTTCTTGACCAAAATCTTGACACTTCTCTTTGGGCATAAGCATCTAATATTGTTGTATATATTCAAAATAGATGTCCACACTCCCACATTGATAGTAAAACTCCACATTGATAGTAAAACTCCTGAAGAATCTTTCTCAGGGGCAAAACTAAACATCAATAATTTTTGAATATTTGGTTGTCCCATATACATACATATACCAAAAGAAAAGAGAACAAAGTTATAACCATATGGAAAGAAAGGTTATTTTATAGGATATAGTGAAACCTCAAAAGAATACTATATATATATACTTGGTCAAAATCATATTGAACTAAGAAGACATGTAATCTTTGAGGAAGACATAGCTTTCTCTAGAGCTAGAAATTATATAGAACCAAAAAACACATGTCTCCCCAGAAGAAAATTTTACACTTGAGACTCAGAGGGAGTATTTTGAGGAAGAAGAAAATGAGGAAAATATCTCAACATTAGAAAATCCTAAAAAGGGACCTCTCTGGGCCACTAAGATAATAGAAGAAGAAAAGTCCTATGGAGCTCCTTCAGGGACATTTAGGGAAATTAAAAGACCCTCAAGATTATCTAGTTATGTATCCCTCATGAGTGAACTCTTAAAATCAAAACCTACAAATGTTCCAGATGCTATTCAACAAGTATGGAAATATGGCATGACAAAAGAATATCAGTCTAATATAAAGAATGATGTATGGGACATTGTGCCTAGACCCAAAGAGAAATTAGTAGTCACCTCTAAATGGTTGTTCAAATCAAACATGCTATAGATGGAAGTATAGAGAAATGCAAATCAAGGTTTTTATTTAAAGGTTTTTCACAAAAGGAAGGGATTGACTATGAAGAAACTTTTTCCCCTTTTACCCGATATACTTCAGTTCGAACAGTCCTAGCCATTGCAGCTGCTAAAGGATGGAAAGTACATCAGATGGATGTAAATACTTCCTTCTTAAATGGAACCATTGAAGAAGAAGTATATCTAGAGCAACCTGAAGGGTTTGAGATTCACAATTCCAAAACACATGTGTGCAAACTAAAGAAAGCTTTATATGGACTTAAACAGGCTCCCAGAGCCTGGTATGAGATGATTAATAATTACCTTCTGTAGTTAGGATTTTCCAAAAATGATGTTGATCCAAATATCTACTTCATCTAGGGTTTCATGCGTATGGCTTCTTGTCTCTGTCTTTGCTCTGATTTTCCCATCTGTCATACCGCAATTACTGTGAGATTTTTGCATTAGGGTTAGCTTTTATTATGGCTCTGTCCAACTTCAGCCCAGATATTGATGCTGGTGCTCAAGTTGAAGCTTCAAAAAGCCATGGCACCTCCTCTGAAAAAATTTCCTCGCAAGTTCATCCCAAAGGTCTTTCACGAGGTAACCCTGATATTATTCTCAATTTGCAAGAGTTTGATGTTGCCTGTGAATGGTTAGAAAATCATACTTTGATAGGATATTTAGTGGGTCACACTCCTCCATAAAGTATTCTTAAAGACTAGGTAAACAAGAGCTGGACCCCTCATGGGGTCCACCTTGATGGTGTGCAAAACCTCAGTAAAGGTTTTTTCCTATTTTGCTTTGCTAACCCTTCCGAGGTAGAAGTTGTCTTTAGCCGTAGGCCCTAGATGATTAGGTCCTCCTTGCTTGTTTTTTAGAGGTGGTCTCGAGACTTCACTATCTTAGATGACAAGAAACTTAGGGTTCCCATTTGGGTTGAGTTTCCTAGTCTCCCTTTGCCATGCTGGCCTTTTATTGAATATATTGCCAAAACTCTTGTCAAAGTCACTGTCATGGAGCATGACAAGTTTTTCAATGCCCACCTACAAAAGTGTGTCTGTGTTGAGGTCAACCTTCCCAGGGACCTCAAATACACTGTTGAGATACAAGTTGGTGTCCTCACCATCTCTCAAAAAGTTCTTTATTTGAACCTACCAAACACTTGTTATAGGTGTCGATTGGTGGAACACAAGATCAAGGACTGCCCTTTGGTCACCCCTCAGGTGAAGCCGCCGCCAAAGGAAGTGCCTGGTAAAAATTTGGAAGCTAGAAAAAAAGAATGGACCATAGTTACACAAAAAGGCAAGTATGCCTCAGGCTTTAAGCTAGCACAAGCCACTTTTGCAGATGTTTTTCCACATGAGCCTTTGGCTGGAGAGTCCTCTCTTTCTGCTGAGGTGCCAACAGTTGCACCACCTGTATGCACCTTGTATCATCTTAAAATGGAAGCACTTCCATGTTAAGAGAATTTAGCCCTCCGAGTAAGTGGTTTAGGGTCATGATTGGCATCTTTGCATTCTCCCTTGTTTTCCACTTCTTCTCTGCACTTGATTTCTTCATTCTAGGTGAAATTAGGGTTAAGGTCTTAAGGACTTTCCTGATTTTATCTCTTCCATGGCTCCATTTTCTAGGTAGGATTCAGAAATGAGACCTCCTAGTAGACACAACACTCAGTAAAACATTAGAGGTTAGCTATAATCAAAATCGTGCAAATTAAAAACTATCTAACTAAGTGATTTACTGCCTTCTAGTAGGTGTGAGATTAATGTTCTCAGATTGTTATCGAGATCAGTGACCTAGACAACACCTAAATGAAGGATTTGAATGCAATTGATCTAGATATGAAATATGAATGCAATTAATCTATATTTTTTTGATTTTCTATGCAATAATAATGAAAACTGATATGAATCTATGCTAAATGATATGTAATGCTAATCTAGAAATGATATGAAATATGAATCTAAATGAATGCAAAACAAGATTGATCTCACAAAGGTGTCGATTTTCAAGAGCTTTGATTTTCCCAATTCCAATTCTCCAGCGTGATTGTGCAAAAATATGAGATGCTTGGATGCAAATTTGAGAGATGAATTATGAAGAGCTGAGCCTTGGTTTTATAGAAATCTAGGCTTTGGAGGTGCATGAGAAAAAGCCATAAATCACTCAAATTAACTCATCTTGATTTTTGAGTTATCTGATCATGAAAGATAGTTAATTCTCAAAAATCATGCAAAAATAGCTTTTTAGCTCAAATTAGAGTTTAGATCAGCTTTTTGAACTTCAAAAGGATGTTGAGTTCCAAAAAGTCAATAACTTGCATTGATTTTCTGATTTGGAGTTTAACTGTTTCTTTTGAATGTGCATAATAATTAAGAATTAAATAAATAAATAAAATGATTTATCCTCAACTCAACTTGATTTTTGAAAATAAATAATTAATTTATTGGTTAATTAACTATTTATCAAACTTTTATTAAAAACTATATTATTAAATAATGACAACTTGCTTTAATCAATTAAATAAGAATTTAATCAATTATTCATAGGATATTGGATTTATTGTCAAAATTAAATAATATAATTAATAATAGATAGAATTAAATTTAATTAAACAATTAAGTGGCAAATATTAAATCTAATTAATTAAATATGAAAATATTCAATTAATCAAATTTTAGGATAAATATGATTTATTGCCAAATAATTTTAAAATTAAAGATAATTATGATGATTAGGAATATTACTAGGAATATTCCCCGATGTAGAATTTAAGATAATCAATTATGATTCGATGATGTTTAGATGTGCCTTAGATTAGGACTTTGATGTCAATTTCATTTGAATTGAAGATGTAGGAGATTAATGAACTTATAGGCCATTTTTGGGGTATTACATTTTGCCCCTCTTTGAATTACTGTGCGAAGCACAGTGGTTCAAAGATAGTCTGTGTTTGATAAAGATATGAAACTGATTCGAAATTGATAATTGATATGAGATAGAAGTTGATTGATATTGATTTGATATGGAGATAATAGGTCCTGAATGACCAAAGATAATGTTTACTATAACAGCAAATGAACCTATGATTGCGAAAAAGTGTCAAAACACCTGATTCCAAACCTTAGGATTGCAAAGAAGTGAGTGACCTGTTCTAGACTCAATTATCTTAGCAGAACTAGCAGGTATCACATTCAAATCCTTCAGTTGCTGAAGAACCAAGGAAAGAACACTATGATCTGATGGTTGCAAAAATTGATACAGTTTACAAGATTAGGAGAATACCAGAGTGATATGGATCGATGAATCTAATATTCCCCAAGTGATGATAGATTTGCCCCGAGCGATGAGGTCTTTTTTTTGATGAATCAATAACTAGATGTGATTGTTGTCTTAATTACTGAGGAAGATATGATTTCAAATAAAGATATGATTTCAAATTTGATTACAGACTTTGAATGATGTGCAATACCATGCCCCCTTCGGGATTAAAATTGAAATCTGACAAGAAAAGTCAGCGTTGAGAGTTCAGAAGCATGTTTATTGATTGGAAAAATGGTTAAACACGTTGAAGAACACATTCTACATCATTTGGAGGTCCAAAAGACCAAATTTGACTAGGTTAAACCATGAGGTGACCATAGTTGACCAAGTTGAAATTTTGATAGTTTGATGGAAGATAATCAGTTAAGTTGAATACTAGATTTCTGTGATGATTGAAGGTCGAATATGCAAGTAGTTAATAATATGAATGATCTCAGATTTGAATTTTGATCCCGAAAAAGGATTCTACTTGCTGCTTCGTTGGAGGAACCTTCGTGTGGGATTCAACTCTTGTTAGATTGGAAGAGGTGATTGAAGAATTGTTTAAGCATTGAAGTTCGTTTAGTCATTGTGAGATCATGCAAAGATGAAAAATGCAAAGAAGCATGCAATATGAAATGCAACCTAAGACCTAGGACCTAGTCACTGATCATATGTCGATTTGTTATCATCATTGAACTTTTTGGTAACCGGATAAATCAATACAATGCCCACTAGCTATGAAACCATAGACATATGAATATCAATTTGTATGCGCAAGAATCAATACAACACCCATTGGTCAACAACCATGGATATATGAATATTGATTTTATTTTCAGAATGTCGGATTAGATATAAGCATCAAGGCACAAATTCCAGGATGACCTGAATATCATGTCCATTTTGATATAGCAATTTGTATAAGCATCAAAACATAAACGTCATGATGACCTGAATACACCTTGCATTGCAAACACATCAAACAGTCAAGAGATCATTCTAAATCCAATGTGAATTACCCGTAGTGACCCTTTATTGTTCACATCCTTAGGCAATATCGCATTCCACAGTAGGAGAAAGAACTTACTCAAAAAGACAATAGTTAGATCAAACTTCCTTGAATTGTCTGGGTATCAATGGTCGAGGTACGCATGGCCATCCAATTCAAGATAGAGGCTCTTATAGTCGAACACCATTTCAATCTGAAATTTCCAAAGTTGTTAGATTTTCACATATAAGCAGAAAACAAAGAAAAGATTATGCCCCCAGTCATCACTCTCTAAATCCTATAAAGGACATCATCGAAGAGCTCGAAGGGACACAATATGCAAAAATCTCAATGCGAATCAGTAAGCATACAAGGAGATAAAAGCATGTAAAAAGCATAGATTGTTTTCAGTTGAGTTTTGATGTTTGATTGTGTTGTTGTAGATGCAAAATCTTTTCTGGAGACAAGACAGACTGACTGACTCACATGAAGCTTCAAAGGACTCTGACTAGATATGATCCATCTAAGATACATGGGAGACCATAGGATATGACATTGGTTTCCCCCAAGTGTTAAACATTGATAGGATATAGACACTTGAGCCGATTGGTGTACAGACCAACTTATTGAAAACTGGAAATGTTGAAACAAACCGGGAGATATGTACAAACTAAAGCAAGATTGAAAGTTAGGAAAGACCAAGATTGCACTAATAGATGGAGCATTTGGAACAAGTGGTGCCCGTTTGCCAAGTTTTCACCATCTTGGCAGAGATTCTATTTTTGCTACCAAGGCACCTATTTCCAGGTTTTCACCAAGGCACTTTTTCTTTTTTTTTCCTTTTTTTTTTCTTTTTTTTGAATTTTTGGAAGAAGGCAAGCTTTTTAGATAGTGCTCTTTGAAAGGATAAACCATGATATGCCAAAGATTCAAAATGATATGCTCAAAGATGCTGATAGGGAAAGGGAGATGGAAGAGAAAATAGAGGATAAGGTTTTATGTAAAGCGAGTGAGGTTGGAAGATAGGAGGAATAAATGAGGAAAAAGGATAGAAGGTAGAAGGATAATGAATGGAAGGATTGTGAAAGGGTAGATGGAAAGGAAGGCAAGATCAACGTAAACACACACCTTGAAGGGTGGCGAGAGGGTGGAGGAAACGTGAATGAAGGAATACATGAAGGAATATGGTGAATGGATAGCAGAGGTTGAGGTTTGGGCGCATGAAATGGAAGAATATTTTTGGAAGGAGATGTAGTGGAAGCCTTTGGAAGCTTGAATGTCAATTTCACTTTTTTCTCAACACCAGACTCTTTCAAAAGAGACTTTGGAATCCATATAGCCATAGGCTTTTTATTTCCTTTTGATGATCTAGAGAGAATATCTTCAATGATGGATTTTGGAACCCATACTTGTCTTGTAGTTTTCTTCTTAGATATCTCTTTTGAATTTATGCCTCCATGTCTATTAGAGGAGGCATGGTGATCTTCTTTTTTTGATGGATTCTTGTATTGCTTCTTTTTCTTGTATTGAACATTCAAGTTACTTCTAAAAGACTTGGGACTTGTGGAAGAAGGAGGATATGACTAGTTTAGATGGGTGGGTGGATGAAAAGGATTCAAGGGTATGCATCTATGTTGATCTTGAGGAAAGATAGGAGATGGAGGGATGTAAGGTCCTAAGATGGATAGAAAATTAGGAGAGTTAAGAGGGGAAAGTGAAGGGACATAAGGACCCAAGATGGAAGGCAGGCGTGAAGCCCTTAGTAGTGGTGGAAGAGGTCCAAGGATGGATGTGGAAGACGCAAAAGGATAATCAATAAGTTCATCAGCATCTATATGACAACCAAGGATATCAGTATCTTTAGAGTGAGCATTAGAATTTTCAATAGAATCATGGACATCATGAATATGAGCACCTTCTTTGATAGGATTGTTCAAAGCTTGCAAAGACTCAGGAAGAGTAGAAAGTGGAAGTGAACATGGAGTGGTAGAATAAGAAGATGGAAGACTTTGATCTTGACAAGGATCTTTGGAAAGCATAAGTGCACAATTTTTCTCTTGATTTTCAATAGGCTTAACATCAGAAGTAACAACACCATTTTCAATAACCTTAATGGAAGTATCATCTTTGGAAATTGGAAGTGTAGTAAGGTTATTTTGATTGTCAATAAGCTCAACAGTGTAAGTAGTAGCTTGATCTTGCTTAGGAGAATACTTAAGACACAGTGGAATGCATGGGAAAGGGTGTACAGGATCAAAAGAACCTTGAGGTAGATAAGAGACATCGTGAAAAGGAGTGGATGACATGGAAGGTTCTTGATCTTGATCTTTCTTTATGTTCTTTTCTTTATCATTTGTGGAGTCCTCTTGACATGGAGCCACTTCTAAGGACAAGGAAGCATGTTGGGATTGTATGGATGAATTTGGAAGAGATGGTGAAGGACTAGCTGAAGTAGGAATTGTAGCATATGAAAGCTTAGGCTCTTTAGGTTTATCATCATTGAAAGTATTTGCAGCCAAGTGAAGGTTAGCTTGAGTTTCTTTAAGAGGTAGCCCTGGAGGATAACTATAGGGAACCGCATGAAAAGTATCAAGGCTTGTGTTGGATGAAGGTTCTGTGAAAGATTTGGAAGACTCAAAAGCTTTAGAAAATGTACGGGTATTGGAGGAAGTAGGGGATGGAAGGGAACCATCACTAGACAAAGGTTCAGCATTAACATGATCTTCCTTGAGAGTGTAATCTTTATTTTCAGCCTGAGAGTTCTTAGAGGAGAGATCCTTATAGTATTGATGTTTCAAGCTGGCACGATGCATCTTATAGTCCTCAGCAGTAGTAGATGGATCATAATCAAGGTATTGTCCACAAAAGCCATTAAAATCAGAATCATATGGATCACCATCATGATCTATCCAATGTGATGGCCCATTTGTAGTAAGTAGGAACACATGACGAGGACTCTTAGGAATAGAAGTGTCATAGGTATCATTACATTGTCTATCATCATAGTCATCATAGTCTCCAAAGCTTGATGTGTCACTCTCTGTGGAAGAGGTATCATAAGGGTTGTCACGTTTCTCACATTTTGTTTGAGGGCATGGTGACATGTACAAGTCTTTATCAAATGGAAAAGAGCATAGAGTTTCCATGGAGAACTCTTTAGGTTCCTTTTCTTTCTCAAGTTTGTCAAGCTGGACTTGCATAGCTTGCAGCTGCTTCATCATAGCGATGATTAGAGCTTCTTCCTCTTGTGTAATGATTCTTGGAGACATGTGTACTGATTCTTAATGGCTACTGCTCTATTCCTGACACAGTGATTTGTTCGACAGATTCTGGAACTAGGCTGAGAAAGCTGGGTATTTGGCAATTCTGACAATTTTCTGAAAACTTTCAAAAATTTCCCAAATGACACTCTGCAGACTCATACGACAGTGGGTATGCTGTGAAATGATAGTTGTAAAACTTGTACAATAGTTGCAAAAGCTCATATGATAGTGGGTATGCAATGAAACGACAGTTGAAAATCTCATATGACAGTTGCAAGCAGGATTTGACTTTTTGAAATATGCTGGTATGAAAACTTGTACGACATTGGGGACTCAATCATATGATAGATGGGTTGCAATGAAACAACACTTGATGGAAACTCGTATGGCTTTTTGACCTCCTGAGATGAATTTTGACTCCAGAAAAGAATTTGACTTCAGATTTTGCAAATTTTGAGTTTTCAGATTCGGATTGTTTGCAAATTTCAATGTCCAGATTTGAGGATTGTACTAGATTTGATCATTTTTAGTAACCAGATAGATAAACAAGCACACAAAATAGCAAGCAAGTGATTTCAAGCATGTCTAAAAATAATGAACAAGGGCAAAAGCAACCTTGCGCATGAACAATCAAGTGACTTATTCGTTCTAATCCTCAAAAGCGCTAATTGTGTATGTTCCAAAAATGTTTTGCAGTAACACACATATACCTGAAAGTGAAAAATTGGCCTCTCTAGGGTTTTTAGTAATGGTTTGACTCTGCAACTTTTATGATTCAAAGGGGTGAACTCCAATCCCGGTGCACCAGGGTTTTGACACAGTCTGAGAACTTAATCTTCAGGAGTTGCTAGGGAGATCTGACAACCCAACAATGAACCATACCCGTGGAGATTTCTTCCACAAGGACATTTATATAGCGGCTATCACTACCATGGCGAAAATGGTTATGACTGCTTGAGGTTTCGTCAATGCAGTTTTCCCTATGAAGGGATTGTCTGCTATGATTAACCCTCTCTAAAGATGACTCACAATAGTATACCACAAGGGGACTTGGCTCCAGATCCAAGGTTTTTGACACCTTTTCACTTTTAACCCAAACAAAGCAAGCAGATTAATCCGACACGCTAAGACAAAGTTTTGCTTCACCAAGGTCTATGATGCCAACTCCACATGATCTATCAACCTCTCCGGGGAGAGAATGTATCAATCAATAAGAGAAGACACACTAACCAAGTTGAATGTGAAACACACTAAGTATCCTCCCTACCTACAAGGATTCTATCATCAAGAAGGATTTCGCTAGGAATCCAATCTCTCAAGAATCACGAATAGTGTTCATAGGGCCTAATTACTATGTGAGCACAGATGTATGTTTCCAAAAGCAAATCTACCAAAAGTACCCAAAAAGCAGAAAGAGGAACACTTAACGCTTAAAGCAACTATGAGATGAGTCCACAAGGTGGAACACTTAACACCTCACATAAGCTGAAAATGAGTCCCCAACTTAGAAAACAAGTGAGTTCCTAAAAGCACAAAAGGGTTGCCAAGTGGAACACTTAACGCTTATGTCCTGTTGACCCCTCCCCTTTATGGCACTGAGATTGCAACCATGGGGTAGAAATGAGGGGCCGACGGATTAGCGAGTCCAATAACCCAAGATAACAATCAAGATCAATCATAAATATCTAAGACTACTTAATGAATCCTTAAGGGGTCACAACCTAGTATCAATTATGCAAGTGTGTAGAAATAGATAAAAGCATGAAAAGACGCACACAAGCCAGACACATAAGAGATTTATTTTAAGTCCAAATTGAAATATTATCAGCTTGAGAAGAATACCTTAGGTCCAACGCTCTGCAATCCAGAATTTAGCACACGTCCGAAAGTATAAAATCAAGACAAATCAACAGCAAACTATAAGCGTTAGAAATCAATAATCTGAAAGTACAAATTTGTAAATTATGTGTCTTTGTAGAAAAATCTCACGCGAGGCAGGATGTAGTCCTGCATGAGGAAATACTATTTCACACGACAAAGGATGAAATCTCGCGCGAGTCAGGATACAGTCCCGCGCGAGGAAACACTATTTCACGCGACAAAGGATGAAATCTCACGCGAGTCAGGATGCGGTCTCGTGCGAGGAAACACTATTTCACATGACAAAAGGATGAAATCTCACGCGAGGAAGTACAGTCTCACGCGAGAAAGTTATTTTTCACGCACAAAAAAAATAATGACACTAGTGAAATTTCGCGCGACACAGAAAGAAATCTCGAGCGACACAGTGTGAAATCTCGCGCGATAATTTGTACAGAAATGTACAGAAGTACGGATAGAATGATAAAAATCATAGTGTATGGACAGTTTTGATAGAAAAAGTGCCAAATTTTTTTTTCTTTTTTGCAGGCAAAAAAGAAACAAAAAATAATATCCTACAGAGTATACTAGGACCCTTGAAACCCTTATCCTTAAAAGATAGAAAATTGATAGAAATGAAGGGAAACCCATTTCAGGGCCCCATGGTGGGCACCAAAAATGTGTGTGTGAAAATTGTACCTGATCTATAGACACAACACTCAGTAAAACATTAGAGGTTAGCTATAATCAAAATTGTGCAAAATTGAAAACTATCTAACCAAGCGATTTACTGCCTTCTAGTAGGTGCGAGATTAATGTTCTCAGATTGTTATCGAGATCAGTGACCTAGACAACACCTAAATGAAGGATTTGAATGCAATTGATCTAGATATGAAATATGAATGCAATTAATCTATATTTTTTGGATTTTCTATGCAATAATAATGAAAACTGATATGAATCTATGCTAAATGATATGCAATGCTAATCTAGAAATGATATGAAATATGAATCTAAATGAATGCAAAACAAGATTGATCTCACAAAGGTGTCGATTTGCAAGAGCTTTGATTTTCCCAATTCCAATTCTCCAGCGTGATTGTGCAAAAATATGAGATGCTTGGATGCAAATTTGAGAGATGAATTATGAAGCGCTGAGCCTTGGTTTTATAGAAATCTAGGCTTTGGAGGTGCATGAGAAAAAGCCATAAATCACTCAAATTAACTCATCTTGATTTTTGAGTTATCTGATCATGAAAGATAGTTAATTCTCAAAAATCATGCAAAAATAGCTTTTTAGCTCAAATTAGAGTTTAGATTAGCTTTTTGAACTTCAAAAGGATGTTGAGTTCCAAAAAGTCAATAACTTGCATTGATTTTCTGATTTGGAGTTTAACTGTTTCTTTTGAATGTGCATAATAATTAAGAATTAAATAAATAAATAAAATGATTTATCCTCAACTCAACTTGATTTTTGAAAATAAATAATTAATTTATTGGTTAATTAACTATTTATCAAACTTTTATTAAAAACTATATTATTAAATAATGACAACTTGCTTTAATCAATTAAAGAAGAATTTAATTAATTATTCATAGGATATTGGATTTATTGTCAAAATTAAATAATA
This sequence comes from Chamaecyparis obtusa, assembly GCA_027943335.1. Lineage (NCBI taxonomy): Eukaryota > Viridiplantae > Streptophyta > Pinopsida > Cupressales > Cupressaceae > Chamaecyparis > Chamaecyparis obtusa. Next base: position 1,029,789 of record BSBK01007029.1, on the reverse strand, counting down.
TAATTAATAATAGATAGAATTAAATTTAATTAAACAATTAAGTGGCAAATATTAAATCTAATTAATTAAATATTAAAATATTCAATTAATCAAATTTTAGGATAAATGGATTTATTGCCAAATAATTTTAAAATTAAAGATAATTATGATGATTAGGAATATTACTAGGAATATTCCCTGATGTAGAATTTAAGATAATCAATTATGATTCGATGATGTTTATATGTGCCTTAGATTAGGACTTTGATGTCAATTTCGTTCGAATTGAAGATGTAGGAGATTAATGAACTTATAGCCCATTTTTGGGGTATTACAAGAACCTCTGCTACAAATCTTGACAAAGTTAGGGTTTGAGGTCAAAGTCAACCTTGACCTTGACTAGGTCAGGGTCAACCTTGACCCTGACTAGGTTAGGGTCAACCATGACCTTGACCTCTTCCCGCCGGGATTTCAAAATTTCAAATGTTGGCAGTTTGGCTTTCGGGATAATTATTTCTCCACCTCTGGGTTGTCATGATTGGCATGTATGCATCCACATTAGCCAAATTGCCAACAATCTCCCCCTTTGTCATTGGTGGTAACATATGGAAAAATTGGCTAAGTGTGCAAACAAAACTTCAAAACACTTACACAAAATTATGGCCAAATGTTATACAAAACATTTACAATATTATACTCCATAGAATAGCTCCCCCTATGAGTATCCTTCCTCAACATATTATTAATTTTCTACTATCTCTCCCCCTTTGACAACAATGACAAAGATAGGGTGTACAAAAATTTTGAAAAAAACTTGATACCTTGTTGTCGGCTATTGCAAAGCCAGTAGGCTTGCAACACAGTCACCAAAATCTGACTTCCATGTTTCAAAATCTTTCTCCCATATCTTCTTGATGGATTCAGCAACATTGAGTAAAGTACTTAATCCGTATGCTGCTATCTGACAAGCTTGTAGGGAATTAAAGCTAAACTTCTGAAAAGATGTCTTTGCTGAAAGACACTCCTCAATTTGGTCTTCAACAATTGAGGTCTTGATTGAGACATGCTCTCTCAAGATGTTAATCCTGATCATCTTTATGTTCTTCTCCTCTGTTAACATTATGATTTCATCATTTAACTTCCTTATGTTCTTCTCCACAAAACTTATCTTTAAATTAGGGCTTGTCAAGGTGTTTGTCTCAGCTGTAATTGCATCTATCTTCTCTCTGATCTTCTTATCTTCTTCAACTGTTAGGATTTCTAATTTTGTGCATTGTATATACAAACTCTTTCCAGTCTCAAAATGTTTCCTCAAATTCTTTATACATACATCCAAATTACCAATATCATTTTGAATATTTACACTTATATTTTGTTGCATTTCTACTTCATAAGCTTCCTGAGCTTTTATTCTAGCAATATCCTTCAAGTTAGAAAATTCAGAGTCAAAAGAGTTCATTAGCATTTTAGCTTTCTCAAGTGGATCCAAGTCAAATACCTTAGTGCTGATCACACTCTCAAGTTTCTCTGTCAAAACTCTAACTTTTCCTTCAAGGTCCTTCACCTTCTTATTCTTTCCAATAATTTTATTAAGAGATGTGATGAACTCAAGCTGATCATCATCTTCAACCTCTTTTCCAAGGTCTTCAAAAATTGAACCAATTTGTCTCTTCTTACTGTTAGGTGTGATAATGTCTTCAACTGGTATAGAAGGTGCACTAGAGGTAGTGACCTCTGTCAAAATTTGTTTACCTTTAACTATCTACTCTACTGGAACTGATTCTGATACAGCTGGTGCTTCCTCTACCTTTGTATCCTTTTCTGATTCTGTAACCTTCTCTTGCTCTCCTAAAGCCAAATTGTCAACAATGTTTCCTAGATCACAAAACACTACATCATCTGACTCTAGTGTCACTTTGGTGCCTTCAATGTCCATTGATTCTTTGCTAATATTGATATGTGAAGAAGATGGGACTTCTTCAATACCAACTTCCTCTACATGTTATTCCTCTGATTGCTTCTGCTGAGGATCTGATTCAACATGCTTTCTTGCAACTATATCTGCAAGAACTTGCATTACTGCTTGCTCAGTCTCTTTCTATACTTCCTCCTTTTTGCCTCCCATTATAAGAATTGTTCTTCTCTTAGTTCTCAATAAAGTTCCAAGAGGCTTCAAGATTCTCTTCAAATGATCTTCATCCTCAACTTCACAGAACTATCTGATTACATGTTCTCTCATCTTTGTGTCCTCTACTTGTGCTCTCTGTTTTCTATTCACAAGTCTGTTATACAAATCTTCTGGGATCTTACCATGAATAGTGCTAAATTTCTTATCTGTCAAAATCATATGTGTAATCATTGCATTTTCAAAATTTAATCTATCAAATGATCCATATAGATCATAGTATTTATTTATCTTAGTGAAGTCTCCATGCTGCAATATATCTTCATTAACTCTTTCAATTCTTGGTTTCCAAGTTTTCTTCTTGACTGAAACTTCATCATCATCTTTAATTTCTGCTACTTTTCTAGGTACAGGTGGTACAATCACTTTCTATCTCTTGCCAGGTTTTGTTGCACTCTCTTTTACTCTTTTGCTAGGAATAGGAGAAAAGGATTTTTCCCTTTCAACTTTTTCAGGTTCTTCAACTTTTACCTTTACTGCAATAGGATCAACAGGGTCTGCACTAGATGCCATAGGTGGAACTACAAGATTTTCACTTTGCTTTAAGGCTTCTGCAGTCTTCTTAGCTATGTCAAACTCATGACTTGACATACCTAATTCTTTCAGTATTTTCTTTATAGTTGATTCAACTCTCCTACTAGGTTGCTTCTTTTCTTTCAAACTTATTGCAGAGTTGAAATTCTCTTCATAGGTTCCAAACCTATTTGCATGACCATCCAACTCACACTTTAACAGTCTATTCACATATCCTACTGTTTCTACTTTAGATACTTCATAGCCAAGAGGGTCTATGAATTCCATTCTAGGTTCAACTGCTTCAATGTAGGTGAAATCAGTGTCTACCATAAAAAAAATGTCATCTTTATGCTTTTCAACTAAGGATTGAGGAATCCTTGATCTGTTCTTAACAATATTATGAAAAGTCTTCAATACAAGCTTCACACTATCATTGACTTTATCAATTAGGTGCTTCATGTAGACTGAGTTTATTCTTTCCATTGTGTTCACATTGTCACTCCAGTCAATTGTGTAAGGAAATCTTCTCAAAATGTGGAAAAACATATAGGTTATTAGAGATGAAAACCTAAACTGTGTGTACTTAGCCTTCTTAATCTTTTCTAAGTTCTCAAACAACTGAATTCTCAGAATTTCACATAGGTCTACTTTTTTCTTCTCAATACACATAAGATAAGCTACATGAACCATTCCTACAGCCATGTCATCTTCCCTTGAACTACCACATAATTTAGTTGTTAGGATCTTGTAAAGGTACCTAACATCATCTTGCTTAATCTTACTTATCACAATTCCTCTACCATTATAACTAGATCTAGTGTTGTCTAAGACAATCTTTCTCATGTTCTTTTCATTCAGTGGAATCTCTCCAACTTTTGATAATCCAGTAACATCATGAATTAGGTCGGCAGTTATATCAATAACTCTATCCTCCATCCAGAATTTCCCATTGTGGATTCTACTTAAAATGATCTTGGTACATTCCTCATTATCAAATTCATACTTCATGGAATAATTGATAATTTCATTGTTCTCTAGGTGCCCATAAGCTAGTTTAACTAACATGTCTTGATTATACAATTTCCTGTAATCATCATTAAAATTTGCATCTCCCAAGGTTTCAAACTTGCAACCTAAATATCCTTTAACATTCTCAATGTGTAATACTCCGTTTGGTACGGATGATAGTGCTAGTCTGTCATCAATTTCAGTTGGTTCTACTGGTTCTTTCTTAATCTTAGGTCTATTCTTATCCTTAACATTATGAACCATAGAAATATCCATCTTATCAACTGATTAAAGATTGAAAAATACCTCAACTTTGCAATTCTAGGGTTTCGGTATGATCGGCGCTGCAAACTGCTTCCAAATTTCTTCAAATCATCCTCAACTCACTTTTTATTCTTTCAAATCTCTTTTCAATAGCTTTGAAATTGTAATAACTTCAATTTTGACCTAATAACACTTCACATTAACTTGATCTAACATCTCATTCATTCATTTTGCCGCTAAAACCTCAAAAAGCTGATTCTGCAAACCTGCAACCATAAAAATTTTTGCGACCTCACAAAACACAATATTTTCTTTTGCGCACTTAACCACATCATTAGTACAACATAAAAAACCTATATCTAACTACGCAAAACTTAACTCATTCAAATTCCTAATCTACACTAATCCTAAGTCCTAAACTACAGAAACTTACATAATTTAAGTACTTAAAGAAGGGTCAGGTAAAGATTCATCCTTACCATCAGATACATTACCTTCCTAACTACTTTTAGTGCTGAATATACCTCCTTGATCTATGCCTTTATCAAATTTTACTTCATCTTTACTACTACAACAACCTTTCTCTTTGTTTCCTACATTTTCATTCCTTCTTGCATTGTTCCTAGGGTTAGGGTTATGATGATAACCTCCATTGTTCATTTTGCAAACTCTTGCTGAGTGTCCAAACTTGTTGCATATCTGAAAAATGATTCCATTGTTTCCAAATCTCTGTCCTTGCTAGTTAATCTACGTCCTGCAATTTCTAGCAATATGTCCTACTTTGTTGCATCTAAAACATACTACCACTTTTCTTTTATTCATTTTTTCAATAGATCTCTTATCTACATTGTTAGTATTCCCAATCATTCTATTATCATAATTATTCAAAATTACTTTAGGTCTTCTACATTCGTTAGCTCTATGTCCAAAACCATGACAATTATAATAATGTCCATTAAGAGGTTTAAATTGCTTACCTGTGCAATCCCTCTTCATGTGCCCAATAGTATTACAAGAAAAACATCTACCTTTGAATTCTCTTTGCATACCTTTAGATGATTCTTCCTATTTTGATTCTTCTTTCTTTGATTCTTCTTTCTCTCTAGGTGGTTCTTCTTTAGGTGGATCTTCCAATGTGTTCTCATCTAGCTTCATTTCCTCCAAACTTTTAGATGTCTTCAGATCTGGCTTCTTACTTTCATGATTTGTTCTAAACATACTAAATCCAAATCTAGTCTTATCAAAGAATGGTTCTCCAAAAGAAATTTGTTTTTCAGTCCTATCGCCATTAGAGTATAGCCTTTCAAGTTGTTGTTTAGATTGAGTCAATTCACCTTTCACAATTTTATTATACTTCTCAAGTTCTACATACTGCACTTTTACTTTTTCAGATTTGGATGTTACCTTTTCAAGTCTTGATCTCAGATCTTCATTCTCAATTTTCAATTTTTCATTATTAGATCTCAAATTTCCATCTTTCATACTAAGCTTTAGATTTACTATCTTCAGTTCAAGCTTAAGGATCTCATTTTCTTTTTCTAATTCATCACAATCTTCAACAAGAATATTAGATTCCTTTTCAGATTTGAGATCTTCAATCTTACCTTTTAATTTGTCAATAACATTCTTTGCATCTTCATAATTTCTTCTTAAGGAGTTTCTTTCATCAGTAAGCATATCAATCTATTCAAGAGCTTCTTCAAGATTCTTCTGAAGTTGATCCATATCCATAGAGATCTTACTCAAGCTGCTAAGCTTTCCTTGAATGTTCCTTCTCCGAGTAACTATGCTCTGATGCCAATTGTTAGAAATAGGAAATACTGAGAGGGGGGGGGGGGTGAATCAGTATTTCACAAACTTTTACTTTTTCCCACTTATGGATATAACATATTACTTTAGTGCATACAAAGATTATCAAGCTAATTAATAGACATAGCAGTAAATAGAAAGAACTCATAACACATGATATGTTCTCGAGGAAACCCTGGCCAAGGGAAAACCCCGGTGGGGATGGTACCCACAAAGATCACTAATAAAAAGTATCCTGTTAGGGATATTGGACCTTGTTAAGAGTCTATTTATAATGTATAGTAGATCTATCCTGGTTAAAGGACTTTAGGCCTTGTTAGAAGCCTTAACCCTGTTAGGAGTTAGATTACAAAACTTGATCACCAGCTGAGCTCACTGCCCAAATAGGTAATACAAAATGTTTCTGACTATAATATGGTATTTCTTACAACTTCACATCAATAGCCTTTGCTGCTATCACAATATACAACTTTTGCAAGTTATCCTTTTCTTTCTTTTTACAAAAAACATCATACTCATTACATTTCAAGTATGACTAATATATGAGTTATTAGAGCTAATAACTTCATATGGTCAGCTTCCAAAATCTTTATCCAAGGGTAAACATCTAGGAAGTCATCCCTTCATAATGTTAAGTCATTATTTTGACAAGCAAAATAATCCCTTAACTCTTTCGCTAATACTGTCTCCAAAATTGTTCTGTCTGCAAAACTATCTTCGGTAAACTTCGTCCGTACTACTCCAAACTTTATGCACACTGAGATGGGGTATCCTCATACTCTGTAGAAGCTTTAGTTAACTACACAAACAAAAATATTTCTCCAGTGGACGTCGCCAACTAAATCTTCATCGGGTGCTCTGTCAGGATCACTGTATCCATACTTAGACAATTTCTTCCTTCAACTTGCCATACTTGCATTCCAGATTCTGCGCTCTTAGTAGAGATCATATGTTGCCATAATAACAACATCTATGCATCCACATTAGCCAAATTGCCAACACAAGCAAGCATTCATTCAAGTATTCAAGTCTTCTTCTTCATCCAAGTTCTCCATTGAAGATCAAAGATTCAAGCATTCAAGCTATTGAAGGGATTTGGCTCAAGCATTCAAGATCTATCATTCAAACCCTAGATCTAGCCACCATGGTGGTGTGATCTTCCTTCAAGATCCTTTATTCATCTTCAAGATCCATATCATTGTTTCCTCAAGGTGGTTTTCAAGCATACAATCATGGAGGTTTGATCATGTTATGTTCAAGCTTTCATATCAATATATTTGATTACATTCCAAATACATTAGCATATCTATTGAATTGCATAGCTTCATTGTTAGATTCATTTCTACTACTTGCTAGCATTCTCGTATTTCAATTTCAATATTAAGGTTGATTCCAAATTGGGGTTTGACCAAGGCAAACCCCCCAAACAAATAACAAAACCATTTTTCTTGTAGGCATAGGTGTGGAATCTCGAATCTAAGAGTGAATTTGGATACCCTTTTCAGAAATCTTTCAGGATCTGCGAACAGAATCAAAATCAGACTTTAAATAAATAATGTGGTCTTTGACCTTTTAAAAGGTCAAAGTCGACCTGTGTGAATTTGAAGAAAAGATTTCTGGGTTTTGTCCGCCTCAACATTTCCAATCTAAAACAAGTGATGGAATCTTTAGAAAGTTCATACAAAAGCTAGAATTCAACATTTTCTAGATCTGCCCTAATTCAAGGTTAGTATTTGCACTTCAATTATTTCAGATTTCAAGCTTAATCCAACTATAGGGAAGTATAGAGTTTCTCTCTCTCTTTCATATTCTTCATAGATTGATTCGATTGTGTATTAACCTCTTGGTTGATCAAATTGGATCTCTCCTTTGGAAATTTGGATTTAGGAGTGAATCTTACATTTTCCCCACACACATACACAAATAGTGGTGATTCCAAATTACCACTATTCACACCCTAAAATGGTCACCTAGACTTTGGCCCCCCATTCATCAATTTATCAATTTCCTGAATCAATGCTTTGTAATATTTTCAATTCAAATCAATTTCCTTGATCAAATCGTAATTAATTTAAATATTTTAATATTTCCTAAGGTTTGATCATTTTATCCTAAGCCTCATTTAATTAAAAGAAAAACTTCCCTTTTAATTAAATAAAATCATCTTATTAAAATAAAATTCCTCTTTTAATAAAATCCCCACTTAAATATCTCTTTGTGTTGAAAAAGGAAATAAAATAAATAAAAAATAAATAAAAATCCCTTTTTCTCTCCACTTTGAATGCACATACTTTTAAGTGGTGGGCCTTTTTCATCTTTTTGCCTCTTAAAGAATCTTGAGCACATGGATCAACCAAGATTTAATCTCCACCATTGCTCATTTCTTTTTGCCTCTTAATCTTGACCGTCCGCTTTCCTTTATAAGGAGCCTTCTCCTTCTCATTCTAGGTTAGAACATAAGATATAGAAGATTTTTGTATTGTTATGCTACAGGTTTGGAGAGTGATTTTGGAGGAGAATTTGAGCACTTGAGCTTGAATATTGAAACTTCTCTTTTCTTGTCTTCTTCTCTCATGCCCCATGACAATCTATTTAGATTAATCTTGCATTTTCATATTAGATTAGATTCATATTTCATTTCATAGAATAATCTTGCATAAGCATTTCCTTTCATAGATTAGTTTGCTTTCATGCATTGTTATCATATAGAATAGCTTCCATTTTTATTTTCATGCATACTTGATGATCATGGAGACTAGCATTCTTGCTTTTCCTCTTTGAATCTCTCATTTTCTGGTGTACTTACATGAGCACAAACTAGGTCTAATATGAGGGCCTCCATTACAAACCATTGCACTCCATGAATAGAGAGCTATGAGTTGCCATTTGAGACCTCATTCTTGAGCAATCTTGGATTTAATGACTCATAGAAGTGTGTCAACATTTTAGCACATATTTTTGGTGCCCACCATGGGGCAGGAAATTCTATTTCTTGCCTCATATTATTTTATTTTATTTTTCTGACAATTTTCATGTGTTGTCCGTACTTCCGTGCGTCTTTGTTATAGATCCTTGTGCAAAGTTTTGCTGATATTAGCATTTCTGTGTGTGACAAAGGCAATTTCTCAAGCGAGCCTGTGCACTTTCTCACGTGGCCCTATGTACTTTCTCATGTGAGCCTATGTACTTTCTCACATGGCCCTATGTACTTTCTCATGCGAGCCTATGTACTTTCTCATGTGGCCTTGTGTACTATCTCGCATGACATTTCTGACAACAGAGACCTAGATTTCTAGATTTTCTAGTTTTTCTTGTTATTTTCTGACATTTAATGCTTGTTGTGATTGTTTCCCTGATTTAGATTGCTAAGGCAACATAGCATTGGATTGCAGATCTTTGGACCTAAGGTGAGTTTCTATAATCTCTCTAACATTTGGATTTTGGGCATAAAATGAATTTGTCATGTGTCTAGCTTGAGTGTTTATTGCTTTCATAGATCACACTTCAATTTTGAGCTCTAAAAAGAACATATATTCACTTTCTTGCATATGTGTTTCACATAGTAATTAGGCCCTATGAACACTATTTGTGACATTCTTGAGAGAGTGGGTTTCTTGCAAAGCTCTTCTTAATGATAGAACCCCTTGTAGGTAGGGAGGATATTGTTACTATCTCATGGTCTTACTTGGTTTAGTCTTCAACATTGATCAATATATTCTCTCTTGGTCCCATTTAGAGAGCTTGGTAGACATTGTTGTTGACATTATGAACCTTGGTGAGGTGGTTTCAATCTTAGCATGTCAATGAACTTGCTTGCTATGTTTGGGTGAAGTGAAGAGGCTAGAGGATTATGCTCTACTCCCTTTTTGGGTAGTACCAGAAATTCAGATTCTTGAATCTAAACCAAGTCCCCATGTGGTCCTTTTGGTGAGTCACCTTTTTATAGAGGGTTAACCGTAGTGGACATTCCCTTTATTGGGTCAACCACGTGGACAAAACCTCGAGCGGTAATAGCCATTTTCACCATGGTAGTAACAACTGCTATACAAATGTCATTGTGGAAGAAATCTCCATGGGTGTAGTTTCTTGTTGGGCTGTCAGATCTCCTCAGCATCTCTGATTGATTAAATTCTTAGAATGTGTCAAAACCCTGGTGCGCTTGGATTGGAGTTCACCCTCTTGAAATTGCAAAAGTTGTAGAGTCAAACCATTACTAAGAACCATAGTGCAACCACATTTTTCTTTCTAGGATTATGTGCGTGGTTGGAAAATAATTGAGAACATACACAAGTAGAATCTTTAAGGAATAACATACTAAGTCACTATTCTTGTTTCATGTGCAAGGTTGCTTTGTCCCGTGCTCATTGTTTGAAGACATTGTTTGCTTGAACTCCTTGATTTCTATCTTGCATGCTTGATCGATGATAAAAATCTATTGATGTATTTACCTGATCTTTTAAAATGAACAAAAATTGAGTTTCTTAGTTTACAAACTTGCTATCAAGTGGCCTGATCCTATTTTGTCGCCTGGCTCTGTGCACATTCTCGCATGAGCTTGGCATTTTCTCATGCAAGATTTCATTTTCTCGTGTGATCCCTAGCATTTCTTCATGTGGGACTACATTCCCTCATGTGAAATTGTCTTGTAGTCTGTAAACCATTGAGCTATTTGCTGTCAATTACCAACTTGCTATTTTCTGCCTTGTCATTTTTGGTCCTCCTTGGTCAGTCTGGGTTAGATCTTAGGTGCTATGACATGTTTCTCAACATCGAAATGAACTTAAATGGTATCAAGTTACACAAAATGACTCTTGGTCTTCTTTCTTCCACATCTCCCATGTCTTCCTAGTCTCCCATTTCCATCCTTTCTCTGCTTCCTTCATACTTCTTCCTCTCCTTCCTAAACTCTTCATGTCTTCTTGATTCTTTTCCTCTTATTATCTAGTCTACCTTCTTTTATTCATCTATTCTATCACTTCCATGCTTGATTTCCTCTTCTAGAACCATGAATTTCAACTATCTTGTTATGGAACCTCTCTTGAAAATAGATGATCTCGAACTCATTGCTCAATTTGAAGAGTATTATTCCTCCAAAAATCTCATGAGTGATGAATTTATAACAAAAATAAAAGAAAAATTGATTAAATCACATGCCTTTGCTAGGAACATATGCATGATCCTATCATGACGTCCTTCTTCCAAACATTTTTCATCTTCTAATTCTTCTCATCCTTCCTCATCTTCCAAGTCTTACCATGACTCTTCTAGACATTATTCACATTCCTCATTATCCAAGTCTTCTTCCTCCATTAGGTCTTCACTTTCCTCTTCTTCACGATCTTGTTCCTCTTCTAATTATCCCAAGAGTCTTACTTCTCTTCTCAAGACATACCATAATGAGCAATGTGATAAACCTTATGATACCTCTTCCATGAAGAGTGACACACCTATATTTTATGACTATGATGACTATAATGACGGACAATGTAGTGATACCTATGACACCTCTATTCATAAGAGTCCTCCTAGTCGTGCACTTGTACTTACTGGAAATGGGTCATCACATTGGATAGATCATGATGGTGATCCATATGATTTTGATTTTGAAAGAGGCTTTGATGATTTTTGTGAACAATACCTAGATGATACATCTACTTCACTTGAGGAAGAGAAAGCTTACCTCGCTGATTATAAACATAAATACTATAAGAATCTCTCCTCTAAGAACTCTCATGCTGAAAATAAAGATTACACTCTCGAACAAGATTATGTTAATGATGGTCCTTTGTCTTGTGATGGTTCCCTTCCATCCCCTAATTCCTCTAATACCCATACATTTCCTAAAGCTTCCAATTCTTTCAAATCTTTCACAAATCCTTCATCCAAAAAAGTTCCTAATACTTTTCATGCGGTTCCCTATAGTTATCCTCAAGGGATACCTCTTAAAGAAACTCAAGCTAACCTTCACTTGGCTGCAAATACTTTCAATAATGCTAAACCTAAAGAGCCTAAGACTTTATATGCTATAATGCCTACTTTAGCTAGTCCTTCACCATCTCTTCCAAAGTCTTCCATACAACTCCAACATGCTTCCTTGTCCTTAGAAGTGGCTCCATGTCAAGATGACTCTAAAAATGATAAATAAAAAAACATAAAGAAAGATCAATATCAAGAACCCTTCATGCCATCCAATTCTTTTCATGATGTCTCTTATTCATTTCATGGTTCTTTTGATCCTATACGCCCTTTCTCATTCATTCCACCATGTCTTAAGTCTTCTCCTAAGCAAGATCAAGCTACTACTTACACCATTGAGCTTATTGACAATCAAAATAACCTTAGTACACTTGCGCTTTCTAAAGATGATACTTCCATTAAGGTTATTAAAAATAGTGTTGTTACTTCCAATGTTAAGCCTATTGAAAATCAAGAGAAAAATTATACGCTTATGCTATCTAAAGCTCCTTGTCAAGATCAAAGTCTTCCATCTTCTTGTTCTACCACTCCATGTTCACTTCCACTTTCTACTCTTTCTAAGTCTTTTCAAGCTCCGAACAATCCTATCAAAGAAGTTTCTCCTATTCAAGATGTTCAAGATCTTATTGTAAATCCTAATGCTCACTCTAAAGATGCTGATGTCCTTGGTTGTCATATAGATGTTGATGAAATTATTGATTATCCTTTTGTATCTTCCACTTCCATCCTTGGACCTCCTCCACCAATACTAAGGGCTTCATGTCTTCCTTCCATCTTGGGCCCTTATGTACCTTCACTTTCCCCTCCTAACTCTCCTAATTCTTCATCCATCTTGGGTCCTTACTTCCCTCCATCTCCTATCTTTCTTCAAGATCAACATAGATGCATACCCTTGAATCCTTTTGATCCACCCACCCATCTAAACCAGTCATATCCTCCTTCTTCCACCAGTCCCAAGTCTTTTGGAAGTAACTTGAATGTTCAATACAAGAAAAAGAAGCAATACAAGAATCCATAAAAAAAAAATATCACCATGTCTCCTCTAATTGACATGGAGGCACAAAGTCAAAAGACATATCTAAGAAGAAAACTACAATACAAGTATGGGTTCCAAAATACATCATTGAATATATTCTCTCTAAATCATCAAAATGAAATGAAAAGCCTATGGCTATATGGATTCCAAAGTCTCTCTTGAAAGAGTCTGATGTTGAGCAACAAGTGAAGTTGACATTCAAGCTTCCAAAGGCTTCCACTTCATCTTCTTCCAAAAATATTTTTACATTCCATGTGCCTAAACCACAACCTCTGCTGTCCATTCACCATATTCCTTCACATATTACTTCATTCACATTTCCTCCATCCTCTCACCACCCTTAAAGGTGTGTGTTGATGTTGATCTTGCCTTCCTTTCCATATACTCTTTCACAATCCTTCCATTCATTATCCTTCTATCTTCTATCCATTTTCCTCATTTGCCTATTCCTCCTATCTTCCAAGCTCACTTGCTTTACATAAAATCTTATCCTCTATTTTTCTCTTCCATCTTCCTTTCCCTATCAACATCTTTGAGAATATCATATTGAATCTTTGGCATATCATGATTTATCTTTTCAAGGAACATTATCTAAAAAGCTTTCCTTCTTCCAAAAAAAATATTTAAAAAATAGAAATATTCAAAAAAAAAAGAAAAAAAAAGAATGAAAAAATTTGAAAATGTGCCTTGGTGGAAATCTAGAAACAAGTGCCTTGGTAGCAAAAGTAAAGAGAAATAAATTCATCCTATGGTGAAAACCACTCCCTTGTGGCACCTTGGATAAGTACCATGATGAAAACCTAGCAATCAGGCATCATGCGTAGTTTTTCTACATATTTCATCCATTCCATCTTCTCTCTTTGATCTTGACAATGTTGACCTATACATGAACATTTAGCTATCTTGTGAGCTATCTTATGATGATCTTGCTTTCATTCCATTCATGTTTATCCTTCATATTTATTTTTCTCCATTCATTCTAGCCTTTTTTTGTCCTTTTCCCCTTTGGTCTTGATCTAATAAAAAAGAGTAAAACACGATGCTATGAAGCCTCTTGACATGTCTACTCCTTTGGAATACATCCTTTCCTTCTTTTGCATTATGTCTTTGTGACTTATCTTATGCTGGCCTTTCATTTCTTTTCCAAATGTGCTTTACATGACAATTTTTCCCTAGCTTGGGTACTCTTGAGGAGTTTTCCCTTGAGGATTTCTTCCCTTCATTCTCCTTCATTCTCTTGTCTTCCATCTCTTCCACCAGCTTTCTAATCTTTTTTGTTCTCCACCTTGCTAGACATTGGGACTACATGATGTGATCTTTCCTAGGAGTTTGATGCCCATTCTATCTGGGGGCATCCTTTGTACATACTTATTGATCTTGAAAAAATCCAAAAAAATGGTATATTGTCAAAAAATTCTAAAAATTGGAAAATATCCTGAAAAAATGATCATCTTAGTGAAAACCTAGCAATAGGTGCTTTGATGTATCTCCAAAAAAATTATATATTCAAAAAATACAAAAAAAACAAAAAATTCAAAAATTCAAAAAGAAAAAAAAGAAAAAGTGCTTTGGTGAAAACCTGGAAATAGGCGCCTTGGTAGCAAAAATACAATTTTTTTTATAAAAAGTCTTGAAAAATAAATAAAAAAATTGCAATAAAAATCCAAGTGGTGAAAACCTGGAAACGGGTGCTACTTGAGGCTTTTGCACCCCTGTTTCTTAGCACTCGTCCTCGACACTTAGCCTTTCTCCATCATGCCTTGTCCTTGTTACCCTAGTTTGGAATTGGTCTTTGTCTTTGTCTAGGGAGAATAACTATGTTAGCTTTGGTCTCTTGGATGCGTTAGTCTTTAGAACACCTTGCAAATGGTGTTTTTAAACACCACCCCAACTGTGTTTTTCAACACAACCCCTAGCATCGAGTGTTTTTCAACACTTATCCATTTGGTCTTACCTAGTTTTGTCATGTGATCTTACCTGCTTACAAGCATTCGATCCTTATCCTCAGAACTTAGTATTAGTTAACACACTTAAATTTTTAAACATAACACTTAATGCTTGAGCTATGTCATGATCTTTTTCTTTGTGTGCTGACTGTTATTGATTTTAATTGAGTGTCCTTGTCTAATAAGTCTCTATTAGAGGACTTGGGGCATGGGGCATATTTTTATTTTCTTTCTTCTTGTGGGTGTTGTCTTGAAGCTCTAGAGTGTCTCTTGTTGTTCCCTTGAAACACTTAGGAGATTTGAGGCATCATCCTTGATTGTTTTTGCACAACCATTCTTATGGTTATCCTGACATCTATACCTTGATGCAAGCGTGGTTTTGCCACATTAAATTGGGTAAGCTAACATCGAAGTCATCTTGACCTTTATGTCTTTGATGCTTATGTTAGAATCTTTCCACATTCTAATCCGATATAAATCACATTCATATTTTCATAGTTGCGCTTGTGACTAGTGATGATTGTGTGATTTTAAGATGTCCATTAATAATGGCCCAATGATGAAAATAAGTTCCTTAACATTCTCTAATGAATTATGAACACAAAATCCTATGTTACAGTTTCTCTATTGCAAGTACACCTTTGAATTTTCATGTAGCTTGCATTGTTAGACTTCATGTTAATTTTCATTTTTAGGTTGCATTATGAGTTTGAGAGGTTTTTTTTTCCTTCATCTTTCTTTTGGACTTTTAATCAACTATGATCACGTTTTGATCTTCATTTCCTTATCTTTTTTCATGATCTCAATCGAAATTTTCTATCTTAACCAGTTGATTGATTTTGAGACATTCTCTTTCTTGAGGAAAATTCTTTTTCTTCTCTCCATTTCTTTCCACCTCTTCCAAACTCCTCTCTTCCATTCACTTTCACCCCACTTCTTTTCTTCTAATTCAACCTTGGGGCATAACCTTTCATGATGATCTACCTTGGTTTTGTGATCCTTATATCTTTCATCTTACATCAAGAACCTTATCTTTAGTTCGATTTGATCAAATTTATCAATTTACTATTTCTCCTCTATCTCATTTTGATTTTGATCATGAGGGGGCAGTACCTATCAAAATTCAATTCTTGATTCAACTTTATCAAACCTTGTTTGATACTTGAAAATTACCTATTTACAGGGGTGTTGGCCTTGTCTTTTTCAATCAGCTTATCTTTGTCCTGATGTGTTCCCATCCGTTGATCACACGTCTGGGTTGTTTTATGATCCCAAATCAATCTCACACTTCAACTTCATTCTTTGACTACATGTGTTCCCATGAAGATCACACATTAGTCAAAGAGGGGCAAATGTATGCACCCTAAAATGGTCACCTAGACTTTGGGCCCCCATTCATCAATTTATCAATTTCTTGAATCAATGCTTTGCAATATTTTCAATTCAAATCAATTTCCTTGATCAAATCGTAATTAATTTAAATATTTTAATATTTCTTAAGTTTTGATCATTTTATCCTAAGCCTCATTTAATTAAAAGAAAAACTTCCCTTTTAATTAAATAAAATCATCTTATTAAAATAAAATTCCTCTTTTAATAAAATCCCCACTTAAATATCTCTGGGTTGAAAAAGAAAAGAAAAGAAATAAAAAATAAATAAAAATTCATTTTTCTCTCCACTTTGAATGCACATACTTTTAAGTGGTGGGCCTTTTTCATCTTTTTGCCTCTTAAAGAATCTTGAGCTCATGGATCAACCAAGATTTAATCTCCACCATTTCTCATTTCTTTTTGCCTCTTAATCTTGACCATCCACTTTCCTTTATAAGGAGCCTTCTCCTTCTCATTCTAGCTTAGAACATAAGATATAGAAGATTTTTGTATTGTTATGCTGCAGGTTTGGAGAGTGATTTTGGAGGAAAATTTGAGCACTTGAGCTTGAATATTGAAACTTCTCTTTTCTTGTCTTCTTCTCTCATGCCCCATGGCAATCTATTTAGATTAATCTTGCATTTTCATATTAGATTAGATTCATATTTCATTTCATAGAATAATCTTGCATAAGCATTTCCTTTCATAGATTAGTTTGCTTTCATGCATTGTTATCATATAGAATAGCTTCCATTTTCATTTGCATGCATACTCGATGATCATGGAGACTAGAATTCTTGCTTTTCCTCTTTGAATCTCTCATTTTGTGGTGTACTTGCATGGGCACAAACTAGGTCTAATATGAGGGCCTCCATTACAAACCGTTGCACTCCATGAATAGAGAGCTATGAGTTGCCATTTGAGACCTCATTTTTGAGCAATCTTGGATTTTATGACTCATAGAAGTGTGTCAACATTTTAGCACACACCGCCCATTTCACACCTTGCTCCTCAGGGGAAAGTTCCAGTTGCGAGGCCTACCACCTTAGAGGTGGTTCCCACACTGCAAGCTATTTCATATGTTTCTTCTCAATCTTTACGTCGGTCTCGTAGCCTAGATGGTTGTGTAGATGACTCAGAAAAATGGCAATTTATCTCCTCTGGAGAATTACTCCCCAGCTTTGGCTTAGTTCTAACCTTCTTGCAGAATAGTTTCTCCTCTCTTGGGGATGAGGAAAGCATGCAAGAGTTTTTATGAATTTTTTGTCCTAGAATGTGTGAGGTCTAACTGACCTCTCCAAAAAGTACTATGTTTGTGATACCCACCATAGACTTCACAGTTTGGATGTTTTGTGTTTATAGGAAGTTAAAATCTCTGGTTTCCTGCTTACTTCTGCCTGCCATGTCATTTGGCTGGATGACAATGTTTTTTCCTCTCAGCATGAAGCTGGTAAGAGTGGTGTCATTACTATTCTATCACCTCACCTTCATTCTTCTGTTATTGCACATGGTTTTGACCCAATGCAGCATGTCACTTGGATCTTGTTATCTTTTCATAATAATTCTTTTGGTATCATTAATGTTTATGCTCCCAATGATGCTGTGGAAATATCTCAGCTTTGGTGCTGGCTGGCGGACAACTTGCCTCCTACAACTTGGGTCATCTATGGGGACTTTAATATGGTTGAGCTAGCCTCTGACAAGGAGGAGATTTTGCATTTTCGATGGACAGATAGAGAGAGAGAAGCATGGTATCATATGTGCAATAAATTGGGGCTTTTTGATCCCAATGCTAACCGCCGCCAGCAGGGTGGGGTTTGGCATACTTGGTCTAATTTTAGAGTTGGTTCTGACCCTATATTTAAGAGATTAGATTGTGCTATGATAAATGCTCAATATTTTTTCTCTTTCTCTGAAGATCAAGGCCTACCTGTCATTCCCTTGACAAATCATTTCCCCATTTCCTTTTCCATCACTTGGCATTCCTTTGCCAGGCGGGCTTCTTGTACTCAATTTTTTCTCAACATGTCTATGCTAACGCATGCTTCCACTATTGCCTACATTATTCAAGTTTTTAATTTAGAGCCTTAGCCCCACAATCACATTGGTTGGATTCAATGGTGGAATGATGCCATCACCCATACTACGAGATTTCTCTGCATTTACGACTGTCAGTTGGCCTGTTATAGGAAACATGCTTATGAAGCTAACACCAAGGCTCTTCCCAGTGCTTTTGATGCTCTTGCATCAAACCCCTTTGACTCTAAGCTTCAACTCAAGCTTTCCTAGCTTCGCCATGAGAAGTAGGTTGCAGACACCTATACTGCTTGGGGAGCTCAAATCAAAGCTCGCCTCCATTGGCTGGAGGTGGGGGATAAAGCCTCTAAGGAATTTTTTCATGCTCTCAAAGCCCGTCATACCAATGTTGGTATTCAAAAAATAAAACAAGGATCTGAAACCCTTAATGAGCTTCCTGCCATTCTTCAGGCTTTTGTCCAGCACTATGAAAAAGTGTTTGCTTCACAGGGTAATTTTGTGGCTCAGGAGGGGGTTCTAAAGGCTTGTATTGCTGTTACTCCAAATTACGTAGTAGTTGAGCAGCGGGCCTTTTGTGAGAAAATTCTTACCATCAGTGACCTTAAAGAGGCTATTTTCTCTATGGCTGATGACAAATCCCTAGGGTGTGATTGCTTTCCCTGTGAATTTTACAAACACTTATGGGATGCTATAGGACCCAACCTACATAAAGTTTACCTCAAGGCCTTTCATAATAAAAGTCTAGGTGCTATCATAAATAAAGAAAACATAAAATTCATACCTAAAGCTGGCGATCCTGAGGATATCTACAATTGGAGGCCCATCACCTTGCTGAAAGTTTCCTACAAGATTATTGCTAAGGCTTTAGCTCTCAAAATCAGACATCTCCTTCCGCTTATTGTTCACCCTGAGCAAACTAGTTTCATTAAGTCCAGATATATCCTTGATAACATTATTGTTATTTGGGAAGGGATGGAATGGGCTTGTTAGTCTAAGCAGTCCACTTTATTCCTTAAGATTTGATTTTGCTAAAGCTTATGATCACATTTAATGACCCTTTATTCTTGCTATGCTGCAAGCTCTTGGTTTTGGTCCCAATTTCCTGCAGTCTGTGGAGATGATTTTTGGTGATGCCTCTATGTGCATTACTATCAATGGGTCATAATTTGATACCTTTGGGATTTTTAGATCCATTCAACAAGGTTTTCCGTTGGCTCCTACATTATATGTGCTTGCTGTTGAAGGCTTTGGATATTTTCTTGCCAAATCTATTTCTTCTGGTTTAGTTTGAGCCATCTCTCTTCCTGATTCTTCCTCTCAGCTTGTTAATGGCCACCTTTATGATGACTCCTTTCTCTCTCTTATTGAGGATGAGGATAACATTTCTAATGCCTTACAATTCCTGGACACCTTTTTTCAAGCCTCTGGATCTGCTATTCAGTGGCATAAGACCCTCTACTTTAGACAGTCTTTCTTGCTAGCCCCTCCCTGGTTTGCTCAGTATGACTAGAAATGGGTTCAACATGGGGAATTCTTCTACTTCCTAGGCATTCCCTTTTCCTTCCATGGATCCTCTATGGACTTATGGAATGCTATGATTACCAAGATTTAGAAAAAGCTACAATACTGGATCTGCAAGCCCCTCTCTCTTGTGGGGAAATTCTAGATTTGCTCCAAAGTTCTCACTGCTACTCATGTCTACTACTCCTCTTGCGAGGATCCTTCTAAAGCCTCATATCTCAATCTTGAATGCCTTCTCAGAGACTTTCTCTAGGCTTTTGGAGTTGATAGTCATGGGTTCCATAGAGTGGCTTGGGAGTACTGCTGTCTTCCTAGAGACTCTAGCAGGCTTGACCTTCTCTCCACTCAAAATCAAGGGCTTTCTTTTTGTGCCAAGTGAATCATTTATTCTCTCATTGGAGATGAGGCTTGGAAGATCCTTGTTAGGCACTGCATTTCTTTAGGTTTCCCTATTCACAAGCCTGCTTGGAAGGGCATTGGTCTACAGACCCTTCTCATTATGAAAGAACCTATTCAGATTCAAGGCACTTTCATCATTAAGAGCATTTGGAAAGCTTGGGAAGCTATTAAGCCCTAGCTTTGGTGGGATGGTGATGACTTTCACAATGGGCTTTCTTTCAATTAATAGAACCTCTGGTGGTCTCCGTTGTTTTCTATTCAAGGCATGCCTCTGGCTAACACTCAAGGGGCCAGTACTTTGTGTTTTTCCAAACATGGCATTCAGAATCCCAATGACCTCTTCTCTAGGGCCACTATGAGTCTCCACTCTTGGGAGGATATGTAGGTGCAATACCGATTTACTAGCATAGATCGTCAGACTTTTGATCTATTGGTTTCAGCTATCCATGATTATTTTCTTCATAAGCTTGGTATCCAAACTGTTCAGCCCTGGTGGAAGGATTGGAAATGGTATCTTGCCACTCCTTTCAGTAATTATAAGCTGAGACTGGGCTATATATGGTTGTCTCCTCATCTTTTGATGGTGGACATTCTTAACCAGAGATGGCATCTTCAATCTTCTACTTATCACTGGAGCTCTCGCTTTCAGACCATTTGGGCTGCACGGAGCCCAAGATGACTTTCTTTGCTTGGTGTCTGCTCTTCCAAGGACTTCTTATGGGACCTAGTCTCAAACATCTGGGTGATCATGACCCTTGATGTCCCTTCTGTGGTCACCCAGAGAATTTCTAGCACATCTTCTAGTTTTGTAGGAGAGCACAATAGTACTGGTAGTGGATTCATGATTTTTTCATACCCTTTAGGCCTGAGCTTTTTTCTTGGCATATGATTGTCCTAGGGGACTCTCCTAGACTTCCTTCCAAGTTTACCCAGATTTGGCATACTTTCAGGATGAAGATTTTGTTCACTCTTTGGAAAGATAGGAATGTTGTTATTTTTTCTCATAGCTTTCTTGATACAAATCTTGTTATGTATAACAAAGCATGCATATGTAATAATGTTATGATGCAGATTCAAGTTCAAGCCAATAAGGTGGCTCTGGAGGTGGATCACCTCCAGGAGCTACTCAATCATTGGGGCAATGCTCCCTACATGGTTTCTTGGGTTCCTCCTAATGCCATTTCCATAGAAGGTACCCCTCCTAGAGGTCACAACCGGGGGCACAGTTCCTTGGCCCGCCACTCCCACACCCCTCGGTCATAGGATCCCTGCAGCCACTCTCTTAGATGTGGCGACAATGGTTGGTGATGTCACTCGACTTCCTCACCTCGCTGTGCTTCTAGGTGGTCTCTAGTTCTAGCTTAGGCTACCCCTCTTGATGCTCTTGGTACTCACCATGGTTCTGGTTGGTCTCCTACAAACTCCACCAAGTTCCCCCACCTGGCTCTAGCTATTTCTCCACCCCGGGCGGATGAGAAATAAAATGATGTAGAAGATGATGGCTAGTCGATTCCTGACCCTCCTGTTAATCCCAATAATGTTTGGGGTTCTGATGATAAAGATCCTCCTACTTCTGGCACCGCTCTTGTAGCTTGATATCTTTATGCCTATTTTTTTTTATGAATAGTTGTTGTTGTTTCTGGCTTTTGCTGTGTGAACTCTATGGGGTGATTCTTATGTCCCCTGACCCTTTTTTTGTGAATATGTAACTTTAATATTAACTTAATAAAGAAGGCACTATTCATAAAAAAAAATCTCTACTTCAAACTAAACAAAGGTGATATGTTGATATTAATTCTATATGTTGATGATTTATTGATTACAAGAGAGGATCATCTTATTCACCAATGCAAAATCCTTTTCAACAAATATAGTTTGAATATATCCTACAGTCATGGCATTCCACGAGACCTCATTTCTTTGAGGCATTTTGTGAAACAGTTCACATGCCTTATCTATGCTTCCACTTTTGGCATACATGTCCACCAAGGCAGTTGCAACCACAACATTTGGAGAAAATCCTCTATCCTTCATGCTTTGATGGATATCTATGCCCTGTTGTAGAGCTCCCATTTCAGCACAGGCTATAATCATGTTGGTATATGTGAACTGATTGGGTTGGAAACCTGTTCGTTGCATTTGGTGAAACAGTGCGACTATCTCATGAGGATACCCATGTCTTTGGTATGCAGAAATAGTCATATTCCATGAGATGCTATCTCATTCTTTGATTTGGTCAAACACTTTAAGTGCATCCACCAGACTTCCGCACGTGTAATACATGTTTATAAGCTTATTATGAAACCTTGTAGAAAATGTAAATTGCCTGGGAACAATGAAAGAGTGAACATTTTTTCTTTTTGAAAGGGCTTTCTTGAGAAAACATACATTCTTTATGTTCATTGTTTTAATCATGTTTATCTCATTGTTCACTACATAGTTTCTCATATTCTTGATGTCATCAATACATTGTTGATCTTCATTGGGTATGGTAATCACTATTTTTAAAATTTCAAATCTCTTTAAGGTATCTTCTTTGACATGCATCTTTTATATTACTGTTTTGATCTTTTGCTTCATGTTCTTTTTTACTTCTTCACATTCCATCTCACTATCATTCCAATTCAAATTTTCATTGTATATTGTCTTCTCACTGCATTTATTTTTTTGTCACCGAATTTTCATGATAGAGATGTACTATCCTCTTCTTCTCAAATTGTGTCTATCTATGTCATACAATAACAGTATTTTGATCTCCACAATAACACTGAGATCTCTCTTTTATCTTCTCTTCATCACTAGTTTACTATTTTACATCTTTGATCTTACTATATTTTAATGCACATCATTGTTTTAAGCCTTTCACAGTGCCACTTCTATGAAAATATTAGACATCATTGTCCTTTGTTCTATTATTGCTTATCATTGCCTCATTTTCACCATCTACTATCACATGCTTTGTGACTATCTTGGTTCTTGATAGCATTCTATCTCCTTGCTGCCATTAGATATTTGACATTACTGCCCTTTAATACATATTAATGAAATTTTATTTTCATTGTCTATGATATAACATCAACCATTTTCCCAATTTACTTGGGGTCTAACAATGAGTAATAAAAAGGTAATGAAATACATGAAAAGAGGCCTTTCACTATTTCATGACCTTTTGAAACCCGATCATTAAAGGAGCTTAGAATCTACTACTAAAAAAAGGAGAAAACTTGTGGTGGTTTGAATGCTTATCAGTTTAGAAGCATAAAATTAAGGGTAATTGTAATATTTGAAATTTTAAAATTAGCCACATGGTCAAAACCATAGGCAACATAGGATAAGGATGATCTTCTCTTGTGTATTGTCCATCTTGCCACTAACTTTTATTTCTAATCCATGGGACCCTTTGTTTATGTTGGTGGTGTATTTGTCTTTGATTGATGTAAAATAGAATATATGTGTTAGTTGCAAAATCTCTGTTTGAGAAATCATCTTATGGGCTGACAACATTACATTATATATGATCATGCTTTATTTTGTTTGACAATAGTGTTAGAGTAGTCTTATGTTAGCTAATAATTAAATCATTTAATTATTAGTTTATCATACTCTAGGCTTAAGTTTCACTTAGGCGCTTTATAATTCTTTAGGGTTTTAGCCTTTAGGGTTTCGTGTTTCCTTTTATAAAGATTCACTTCTTTCATTTCAATAAGGAGATTGTATTGTAATTTCATTTTGTTAATAGAAGCTTTTTCTATCACAATGATTTTCCTGTCTCTGGCCTTTTGGCCGCCATAGCTTCTGCCTTCTCTTCTGTCTTCATTCTTGTAGCAGTCTTTGCATGCAGGTGTTCTTGGGATGATTTGCGTTTGTCAAATCTAACATGGTATCAGAGCCATCTTGCTGCTGGCTGTTCGAGTTTTATTGAAGCACAGAAGGTTTCAGAAGCTTTCTTGGCTTTTTTTAGTGGTTCTGGGGGGTCTCTATTTTTGGAGGCATTTTGGGCCCAAACGGACACTTCCATTGCGTCCAGAAGGCCCAAAAACCCCAGAATCCATATAAAGCTCGTCCGATTTGGACACCGGAGCCTCTGGGGAATTTTTTCAGCCTGATATGGGCCGTACGGGCTCGGAAATCGAAAAAAATTCTCGAAAAATGCAAAAAAAAAGGGTTTTTTTCTTTTAAAAACGGCGCGCCGCCAGCGCGCCGCCAACGCGCCACCCGCAGCGGCTGCCGGCCAGCGCGCCGCCAGCGCGCCCCCGCCGCGCCGCCGCGGCCACCGCCGCCCACCGCTCCGCTGCGGCGCCTCTCTGCGGCCTCCGCCGCCCTCGGCCCCGCCGCCCGCGCCCTCCGCTCCGCCGGCCCGCCCACCGCCGGCAGCAGCGCCGCCTCCCAGCCCCGCTCCGGCCCGCCCAGCCGCCGCCCGGCCGGTTTCAGCCCCCGCGGGCTCATTTCATAGCAGTGCGGTCATATGACCGACCAGGGGCTGCGGCCCAGCCCCCGGAGCGCGCCATGCGCCCGGGGGCCTATTTTTTTTAGCCCCTGGGGCTCTTTTTTTGCCTTTTTAGGGGTACCTGGGCCTTTTTCGCTCTACAGGGAGCATACGGGGGCCTTTTTCTGACTTCTTTATATCGTCGGAAAGCTCTTTCCGAGCTCTTTCCGATGAAGGAGGTTAGGATTTTGGGTTCTGCCGTTTCAACAGTGTTTTTTGCTGTTGAAGTCTGATGTCTCTTTTTGCCTTCCGGGAGTCATATCTGGCTCATCCGGACTCCTTTTTCGGCAAACGAGATATCGTCGGAAAGCTGATTCTGTGTACTATTCAGTGGCAGAGGTATTTCTTCCAGATTCTGCTCCAGGTTTTCACTCCTCCGAGTTATGCATTTTATGCCCTCTGGTGGTGTGCTTGGTTCTACAGGTCCGGGGATCTCTTCTTCTAGTTTCTTAGTGCACTCTTCTTTCTGACTTCTGAGCTTGCCTGCTCTTTCTGATGTATCTTTGTTCTGTAAAAGCACTGAGATAAAGTGCCTGCTTTTGCATTTTGGGATCTTGAACACTATGTGTTTGTTTGTATACGCACTCAGTTATAAAGTGCCATGGGGGGATTCTGATGCATTTGCCACTATAGGCGCATCCACTCTTGTCAAGTGAGCGTACCTTCCATGACATTAGCCCATGTAGACTGTGTCTATGACACCGCCCTTTATCCTGTGTGTGCGCTTCTGTTGCACTGTTGGTGTTCCTGGTTCTTCTTCTGCAGCTGTTTTTGGCATCGCATTTCAGTGTTCCTGTCACCTCTCCCAATTCAGCATTATGGGGGGGTTCACCTGTTGGTTCTATTGCTTCCTGGTTCGATTGATCAGCTCTTCAGACACTTGTCTTCTCTACCTGGTCATGCACTTCAGTGGGGGTTCCAGCAGTATCTTCTGACAGAGTTTTCAGACATGCTTCGGAGGAGCTTCTTGCTCTCTTCTTGTTCCTTTCTTTGGGACATCTTTTGCTTTATTTTTGGGTACCTGATCAGGCCTAGTTTCCGGGACCCATCTTTCCTGCTTTCTGCAGTAGTTTAGCTTTTTTTGCTTCTCCCTAAGTTACACTTAAGGGGGGGTGTTAGAGTAGTCTTATGTTAGCTAATAATTAAATCATTTAATTATTAGTTTATCATACTCTAGGCTTAAGTTTCACTTAGGCGCTTTATAATTCTTTAGGGTTTTAGCCTTTAGGGTTTCGTGTTTCCTTTTATAAGGATTCACTTCTTTCATTTCAATAAGGAGATTGTATTATAATTTCATTTTGTTAATAGAAGCTTTTTCTATCACAATGATTTTCCTGTCTCTGGCCTTTTGGCCGCCATAGCTTCTGCCTTCTCTTCTGTCTTCATTCTTGTAGCAGTCTTTGCATGCAGGTGTTCTTGGGATGATTTGCGTTTGTCAAATCTAACAAATAGAGCCTCAGGAATTTAACCTTGTTGAAGGTGCCTCATTTTATTGTTTGGCCAAGTGACTTCTATTGCTATGTTTCATTCATTATTAGATGATGGATTTGTGTCCTACATTCCATATTTATTTTTATCCAAGTCCAGTTATGTGGCACACATAAGGGTTGTTACTAGACAAGATTAATTGGTGTTTCTTTAACACGATTTCTATTTTGTCTTGGAAATTTATTTGACTTAATATTTTTACTATCTCCCATTATTCTAATGAAATATTCTCATCTTTGTAACCATTTTGTTTATATTAAGCCACTCTTTCAAGTAGCCATTAGAGCCATTTCATATGCACAGGTAATGAGCATGCATATTTGCATAAGCACTACTAGGAGCTTACCTTGCAACACATGTTGTTGGAAATATAGATGTAGTAACTGAGAGGGGGGGGGTGAATCAGTTAACCACAAAATATTACCACTGATCCCTTAGATGTCCTATTAAATTATTTACTGCTAACATACAGTGAAATGTTGAAATTTGATAATTGCAGAGAGTGTTAATTATAACTGTTCTTAAGCATTCATCAGTGATTAACATGCATGAACAAAGAAAATACGATGAACATAAGAGACACCAGATTTAACATGAAAACCCAATATGGGAAAAACCACCAATGTAACTAGTTATTGATTTTCACTCTTCTGAAGTGATGCCCTGTTAGGAGCCAACTCGGTAAAAGGTTACAAAACACACTGTTAGGTGTGACCTTGTTACAGGATTTAATCACCCTACTAGGAGTGGCCTTGTAAGAGGTCTTGAAACAATTCAATAGAGCTGTCACCTTGTTAGAGGATTTACAAAATGGCTATTAAACCAACTTGGTTAGGAGATTTTGAAATCACTGCTACAATGGTAAGAAAGTAACAATGAAGTGACCTGAATAGTGATGCAACTGAATTGCTGATTAAAGATCTCTATTTTGCTTCACTAGATCCTTCCTGATCAAATATATCTCTGCTGCTCTTCAAATTTTCTCATACTATTCTTCTCTTTCTTCTTTTTGGTTACTCATAATTCACAACTTGACCTTCTATATATATACCATTCAGATTGTCAATTCGACACTAATAATTATTACAAACATCACTAATCATTACAATAGTTGGCTAGAATAAACCAACTTTATATCTTAAATTGACAAAATCCTTTACTGGGCTGACCTTGCTCAGTAAACATTAATCCAAAGAAGATTTCCTTTGGTGACCAAGAGAACTCGGTAAGTACTGTGAATTCTTAAACATCCTTTGGAGACCGAGTGAACTTGGTAGACACTTTCTTTCGATAACCGAGGAAGCTCGGTTAACACTGTTTTCTGCCATACTTTTCTTTTGACACTCGAGAGGTCTTGGTAGACACTAGTAACTGCTTTGCTGACTGACTGAGCTCGGTAAACATTGGGAACTACTTTGCTGACCGACTGAGCTAACAATTGATATGACATCTGTGTGACATCAAAGACAACACATAATCATTCCAACAATCTCCTTCAGACAATTGTATCCAACAATCTCCCTCTTTGGCATTGATGGCAACACAATATGTCATAGCACAATGAAATTTCATAGCAAACATAGAATAAGGAACATATCCTTAGCTTCATTCTGATTCTCATCTCCCTCTATCAACAAACTTCTCTCTCTGACTGAAAACTCTCCCTCTTTTCTTCTTTAAAAAAAAAATAAAAAAATCTGTTTCTTAGAAATTTCATGAAATAATGACAGCAAACAGCAATGATAGCAAACAACAAACTCTCCCTCTTTGACAACACATGCCAAAGATAACACACTTTCATTGAATACCAATGTACCTTAAGTACTGATTCATATGCAATGATTCCTTTACTATGTTGCATCAACTGACTAATCTTCAACATGCTCTAGTTGATGCATTACTAAAACTCAATTTAGTGAGCCTCAGATAGGGGAATGACCCCTAACTTACCTCTTAGATACAAGAATGCATCCTTAGGTAGTGGCTTGGTGAAGATATCTGCAATTTGTTCTTTTGTATGGATATATTCCAATCTGATTTCCTTGTCCTGCACCAATTATCTGACAAAGTGATATTTTATAGCAATGTTCTTTTCAATCATTAGAGTCCTTGCACAATCCATGATAGATCTGTACCTCCTTTTAGCTATTCCATTCTGCTCAGGAGTTCTTGGAGCTGATACCTATCTTTTGATTCCTCTTTCAATGCAGAAATTATTGAATTCATGGGAGATGAATTCACCACCTCTGTCTGATCTCAAGCACTTCATTCTTTTTCCTGTTTCCTTTTCTACTCTTGCCAAATACCATTTGAATTTCTCAAATGCTTCTAACTTTTCTCTTAAATACATAACAGTCATCATTCTAGAGTAATCATCAACAAAGAGAATAAAGAATTTTTCTCCAGTATAGCTTTCAATTCCAATAGTTCCACATAAGTCAGTATGCACAATATCCAAAATATCTTTAGACTGATATTTTTTACTTTTAAAGATAGTCTTTCCCATTTTACCAATCTCACAATTCTTTCATAGACCAATATCAGGTTTCTTCAAAGTAGGAATACCTCTTACTTTCTTGAATTTGCTTATTTTCACCATATTATCAAAATTTACATGACATAACCTTTTGTGCCATAACCAACTTTCTTCAATTTGAGCAATAAAACATGAGCATTCACCGAGATCAAGATAAAATAGGTTACCTTTGGTTTGTTTGCTTGAACCAATCAGTTTTCCTTTGTCATTCAGCAGTCTTACTTTGTCATTCATGAATTCAACCTTGAGTCCACTGTTGATTAGCTGTGCTACACTTAGAAGATTATATTTTAGTCCTTCAACCCAATATGCATTATCACATATAAGTTCTTTGTTTAATGAAATTCATCCTCTTCCTTTTATACAACAAGGTTCATTGTCTTCAAAATGTTCAAACTTAGTTTTGTCACCAGTCATATGATGTGAGCATCCACTATCTATAATCCATGTATCATTTTTGCTTATATGAGAGATAAGTGCCATCTCATCTTCATCATCATCAGATTCATCTTTTACAGCAATGAAGACAATTTCTTCTTCACTATCAGAATCCTTAGCCAAAAAACATGTTTTCTTACCTTTATCCTTGAATGACTTGAAATTCTTCTTGCCATTGTACTTGTGACCTTTCTTCTCATCTTTACTTTGTTTGTTTGGGCACCTAGCTGCAATATGACCAATTTCTTCACATGAAAAATAGATTAAGGGAGTTTTACCTTTGTATTTACCTCTACCTCTAGTATATTTCTTTGCAAGTAATGCTTCAATAACTTCAAGATCATTGTCTGAACTTTCCTCTGATTCTTCTTCACTTTCTAACTGGATTTTCTTTCCCTTCTTAAGTGAGAGTTTGGCCTCAAATGTTGATTCAATATTTTTAGAAGTTGGAACATAGTTATCATAGTTGTCCAATTCAAAAGCTATCAATCTTCCAACTAAGGCATCCAAAGTTATATTGTGATTTTGTTCACATCTTCTTTCTTGAATAGCAGATACTCTTATTGCATAGATAGGAAGCAATGTTCTAAGAACCTTACTTATAACAGTTTCATCATCAATTTTTCCTCTAGAAGCTCTGATTGCACTAACACTCACCTTGATTCTTTCAACATATTTTGCAATGTTTTCATCTTCTTTCATCTTCATCTGATCAAATTGTCCTCTTAGGCTTTCTGCTTTGGCTCTTTTCACATTGTCATCACCACCATAAATTTTCTTCAGCTTGTTCCACATTTCATAGGCAATTGTGTAGTCTTTGATCTCATAAAATTCTTCATAGCTAAGGGCTGATGCAATATCTATCATCATGGTGTTATGGTTCTTTTTCTCTGCAATGTCTTCAATAGTTAATGTGCCAGTAGGAATAGTATATTCTTGATCAATATATTTGCATCCTGAATCACCAATGGAAGCCAAATGAAGTCTCATGAGACCTTGCCATGTTGAAAAGTTATCTTTGTTAAGCCTTGGAATTTCTCTCTTGTAAGACATCCTGATCTTTAGCTTAGGTCCTTAAAACCCTTCCTGCAAGCACCAAAAGCTCTAATACCAATTGTTGGAAATATAGATGTAGTAACTAAGAGGGGGGGGTGAGTCAGTTAACCACAAAATATTACCACTGATCCCTTAGATGTCCTATTAAATTATTTACTGCTGACATATAGTGAAATGCTGAAACTTGGTAATTGTAGAGAGTGTTAATTATAACTATTCTTAAGCATTAATCAGTGATTAACATGCATGAACAAAGAAAATACCATGAACACAAGAGACACCAGATTTAACGTGGAAACCCAATATGGGAAAAACCACCAATGTAACTAGTTACTGATTTTCACTCTTCTGAAGTGATGCCCTATTAGGAGCCAACCCGGTAAAAGGTTACAAAACACACTGTTAGGTGTGACCTTGTTACAGGATTTAATCACCCTGCTAGGAGTGGCCTTGTAAGAGGTCTTGAAACAATTCAATAGAACTGTCACCTTGTTAGAGGATTTACAAAATGGCTATTAAACCAACTCGGTTAGGAGATTTTGAAATCATTGCTACAATGGTAAGAAAGTAACAATGAAGTGACCTGAATAGTGATGTAACTAAATTACTGATTAAAGATCTCTGTTCTGATTCACTAGATCCTTCCTGATCAAATATATCTCTGCTGCTCTTCAAATTTGCTCATACTATTCTTCTCTTTCTTCTTTTTTCTTACTCATAATTCACAACTTGACCTTCTATATATATACCATTTGGATTGTCAAGTCAGCACTAATAATTATTACAAACATCACTAATCATTACAACAGTCAGCTGGAATAAACCAACTTTATATCTTAAATTGACAAAATCCTTTACTGGGCCAACCTTGCTCAGTAAACATTAATCCGAAGAAGATTTCCTTTGGCGACCGAGAGAACTCGGTAAGTACTGTGAATTCTTCAACATCCTTTGGAGATCGAGTGAACTCAGTAGACACTAACTTTCCTTCAATAACCGAGGAAGCTCAGTTAACACTGTTTTCTACCATACTTTTCTTTTGACACCCGAGAGGTCTCAGTAGACACTGGTAACTGCTTTGCTAACTGACTGAGCTCAGTAAACACTGGGAACTGCTTTGCTGACTGACTAAGTTGACAATTGATATGACATCTATGTGACATCAAAGACAACACATAATCATTCCAACAATCTCCTTCAGACAATTGTATCCAACACATGTACTATTGTGAATTATCATCACAAGTCCACTTGTTGCAGGGTCTAGCTCCCAGTAATGCTTGGTCGACAAATCTACATGTTTGTCACCTATGCATATACCTTCTTTGATCAACTCTTATATGCACATGTACTATTGTGAACATGCAAATTTTCTATAGTCGTAATGATTTTTCTTATTTCTTGTCTTTTATCCCTTTTTTATTTCCTATGTCTATGCTTGGTGACAAAATTTTGAACATTGTTGACATACTTAAATGGAATACACAATACTAAATGATGAATGCTCAATTGTTGTAATGGCAAAGCATCAAAACCATCCATTTCTAAAATTTGATTTGGTATGATAAATGTCCCTTGCATTGAGAAAATTATAGTTTAGAAAGTGGTTGTTCAGTGACGATTAGTATCTGCAGGTTGCAAACAAATCATCCTTCTTTCACCAATGAGTCATTCCATTCAAGAAAGACCATGTCTGATTATATCAACACACAACAAAATAGGGAGACAATTGCTAGACTATGGTCTAAATTTATAAGAAAAGGTGATGGAAAATGTTATTGTCCTTGCAAAATTTGTAAGGGCTTAAAGACTCGAAGATATCTAATCAAAACAACTGAGGAACATTGTAGGCAACATGGTCACATTGAAGGGGGAAACAAATTTTGTCCATTGGTATGTATTTTAATAATTTATAAAATACATAAGACATGATTTGATGATGACATCATGGTCATGGTTAATATAAGGTCATCATTTTGATATAGGTCAACCACCCTGGGTTTCATGTTATGGACCATGAAAATCTGGAGAATGTGGATTTCCAAATGAGGGAACATGGAGGTGTGATTATATAAGTAGAAGGTAATGATCCCATGGAAGAAGATCATGATGATCAAGATGATGATGATAATGATGATGATGTTGATGCAAACCTTGAAGTACCTATACTTGAGAAGGCATACAAGCCTCTATACGAAGGCTCCCAAACAACTCTTCTTGCCGCAGTATTTTTATTGATGAAATTGAATGTTATGAATGGTTTATCCAATGTAGCAATGAAAAACATGTTAAGGTATGCCATCTTTTTAAATTTTTTTAGTCATAATTTCCTTATAGTTAACAAAGGGTGAATCATGCAGCAATTAATATTCTTTATATTAACAAATTATATTTTTGGTTATAGGTTGATAGGTGAGTATTTGTTACCACCATCAAATAGTATACCTCACTCGTACCAAGAATTATCTTCCATTATGAAAGATATTGGAATAGAGTATCAAACAATACATGCATGTCTGAATGATCATATTATATATTATAAATAGCATGAATTTACAATAGAATGCCCTGATTGCCATATTAGTAGATATTGATAAGCTTGAATAACAGAAAGGTGCCTCGCAAGGTTCTTCGGTTTATTCCCATTATTCCACATCTGAAATGATTATTCAGGTGCAATAGCTTGACACAATTTATGGATTACCATGCACACAATAGAAGTCGAGATGACATTATGCAAATGCCTATGAATGGTTAGACATTTAAGGAAATAGAGGAAAATTGGCCACACTTTAAAGAAGAACTTCATAATCTCAAGCTTTCATTGGCAGCGGACAGTGTCAATCCGTTTGGAGAGATGAGATCTGTTTACTCGGTGTGGCCTATTTTTGTTATCAATAATAACATTCCTCCTTGGATGTCCATAAAAAGAGTGCATAATGTTGGCAATGATTGTTCTAGGTATTTTTTCATTTAATAGTCATATAAATTAATTTATTATAAATAATCCATCAAAATGGTCATAATAATTATGTAATATTTTTGTTCATTCAACTAGGTAAGTACCAAGTTAAAGATATCAATGTATATATTGAGCCCCTTATCGACGAGTTCATGGTGTTATGGAATGGGGTCACTATGTATGACATCTCTAGACCAATAGGACAAAGACAATTTCAATTTCATGCAATG
Organism: Chamaecyparis obtusa; assembly: GCA_027943335.1. Classification (NCBI taxonomy): domain Eukaryota; kingdom Viridiplantae; phylum Streptophyta; class Pinopsida; order Cupressales; family Cupressaceae; genus Chamaecyparis; species Chamaecyparis obtusa. The sequence goes on along the minus strand of BSBK01007029.1, from coordinate 996,546 downwards.
CTTGTATGGCCAATACATGATGCCCCTGGGCTAACACATTTTTGTGGTATGTTCTCTTCTTAACACCTCTTTTTTGGTATGTTATAGTGCAAACAAAAAGTTAACCTATTTAATCCAATTATACACAATCTTGTAGGTCTTTAGACAAAGGGAAAATTTGCATGTCCAGTTCGTGGTCCAAAGATGAAATCTCGTCATTCAAAAAGTTTAGGAAAGTAGGTGTTCTATGAGCATAGACACTTTCTCCATAGAAATCATAAGTACCGAATTACCGAAAAACATCTTTTCAATGGGAAAAAAGAGACTACATCAAAGTCACAGAGAATGACACCTCACCTATGGAAGTTGGAATACAATAAAATAAATTGTCGAGGTAATGTCATTCCATCTGATGGTTTTTATTTGAAATTTATATTTTGATATTGTGTTTTGTTTACTGATGATATAATTGATGCTCATGAAGGTCGTCAAGACATTAATGACCAACTTCCAAAAGGACTAAAAAGTTATTCTATGCAATTTAGTAGGTTGCCATACTACAAGCAACTCCCAATCATGCATTTGTTTGATGCTATGCATATTGGAAAGAATGTAACAGAGACATTATGGAAAATATTGGATGGAAGGCGTGACAAAGACAAAATTGTCAAAATTTGTAGTGACATTGAAGAATCCAACCATGCAATGAAAAATGTCATTCAATCAAATAAAAATGGAGACCAGATTGATACAAGTGCCCTTACTTGGTTATTATCGGAACAACAGAGCCATGTTATAAACGAAGTCATAAAAATATGATTTCCCATAGGATTTGTTGCGAACATAAACAATCTCATATCAAAGAAAAGTGAATTTGGGCTAGGGATGAAAACACACGATTGGAATACATTTATTAAGGTAATTCATGTTATTTTGTATCCACTATATCTTTGTATAATTTATGTAGTTTTCATTGCATTCTTTTATAAAATATTGATAAGATCATTTTATAAATATTGTAGTACGTTCTACCTCTATCTCTCCCACACGACTTTGACAACAGTGTCAAACAAGTTATATATGATCTTGAAAAATACATGAGGTGGTTGTTATCAAAAGAAATCAATAAAGAAGATATAAAATATTGGAATAAAAAAATTTCTCATCTTATGTGTGAAATGCAAAAGTGTCTACCTTCAACTTTTTTCAATGCACAAGAACACTACCTCATACATCAAGTTGATGAGATTGAATTGTGTGGACCTATACAAACTAGGTCAATGTGGATGGTTGAGAGGTACTTGAAATTTTTGAAAGGCTTGGTTTGACAGAGAGCACATCCTAAGGGTTCTATGGTGGAGGGATATATGGTATACCGGACCATGGTGTACATTAGTGGATATCTTCCTAAGTTTGTAGCAAAGAACCATGTAGATCATATTTGGGATCCCAAATCCATTAAAAAATTTGAAGGGGAGTACTTGATGGGAAAAGGTAGATTGAGAAAAGTGAGAGGTAAATATAAGATGTTATTGTAGTTAATTAATTCTTATAAATATTTAATATAAGTTATTTATAATTGGTATATTTTTTTTATACAGTTAGTCGAGAGTGGGATGAAATATATTTGTATATTGCGAGAAATTTTGATTGGATGATGGTATGGATTGAACGATGTCAACAAAATGATTTCTCATTAACATGAGAAGGTGTTGCTTCATTGGTTAGAGAAGTTCATTGTAATGGAGATTCCAATGTTACGCCAATGATAATTGATCTAGCATATGGTTTAAGAGGTAGAGAGGTACGCAAAAATTTATTAATGATCATGACTCATATGTTTCATATCAACTCATGATGCAAATAATTTTCACACACTTGAAAAATTGCAGGTCAAGCACCATAAAGCTATGTACTATCATGGCCATAATTTCACATAAAAAAGTTGGATGACATGAAGAAAGTTGTGATTATGGGATAACTGTAGTTTTTGAGGTCACTAATATATCATCTAGAAATGACATACATCCTCAACAATCTCAAAATTTATAGTATGACATCTTGGATGATATAATTGAGTGCGACTTTAACTCATTCAAAGTAGTTCTATTCATCGTCAAATGGTAAAGGCTACAATTGAATCAAAATGATCTTGATAGAACTGTTATTCAACATGATAATAGATTTACAATGATTAATATAAGGTCATTTGAGCCAGTTGGAGATGAGCCCTATGTTCTTCCAAACCAATGTGAGCAAGTGTTTTACTTAGAGGTTCCACATAAACAGGGTTCGTCATTTGTTGTTAGACATGATCCAAGAGGAAGACCGATAAAGTATAATGCTATGAAAGAAGAAGATATTGAAGATGATGGAGAAGAAGAAGATGATGAAGAGGATGATGGTGACGACGATGATGATGATGATGATGATGATGATGATGATGATGGCGATGATGATGATGATGATGATGATGGTCATGATGATGATGATGATGATGATGATGATGATGATGGTGATGATGGCAATGATGATAGTGGTGGCGATGATGATGATGATGATGATGGTGATGATGGAAATGATGATGAGATGGATGAAGAAGATGATCAATGACATGATTGAAATGTACAAGGTATGTGATTTAATTATTTATATATATTTATATTGATTAGTATATATATTTAATATTGATTTATTGATTTCAATTCTAATGATTACATTTTTATTGTGTTCAATTTTAATGATTATAACATATGTGATTTATAATTACCAATGTTTTGCTTATGATGCTCAATTAATTGCTGCTGATACATGTATATATTTTGTTTGATTGTCACCCATTTTGCAAATAGACAATTGACTACAAACATCGTCACCCCTTCTGTTGATGATCTTGTATTCCATATATAAGGTAAATTTGTTCATGTTTATGATCTTGCATATTGTTCATGTTGTCTTCTAAGTTAATTGTAGCATACATATCATGTAATTTTTAGCTAACTTAAGATAAATGATTAACATATGTAGAAAATTTGACCCCTTTGGGGAGGATCCTGCACAATGACATGGATCAGTAGGTATAAGTCAATAAATAGACATAATTTTCTTATATTCTTCTTGTTTATCACTGAGCACGTATGTTATAAATAGACATATTATATAATCATATAATGTATAGAGAAAGAAGAACCATATAGACATATAATTATATAATCACTTTCAACTTACATTTTATATCTCCCACGTATAGACAAAGAAGAACCATATGTATGGGTCACGATTTGATTATTCTATATATATTATTTAATTATATCAAAAATTCTATTTGAAGCAAGGATGTGACAATATCTCTTTTGATAGAGTGTAGGACCCACCAAATACGTACTTGTCAAATCTATCTACATTGAATGAGGGAAATGAGGGAATGGTAGATGAAAGTTTGACATGTAGTATGACTAAAATGGGGAGATCAACTAGAGGTCAAAAGATTAGAAAAAAATTCAATAAACGCATGTAATTTTTCCTTGCTAAAGGGAGGTCATGTTCTTATGATGATGAGACCAAAGGCGACATCATTAACACTATTTTTTGTGTTAATGAGAGGATAATGCATTGCATAGTAGTTAGTGATTGAGACACCTAGGAGTGTGCACCTCATTCAAGCACATGGTGTTGAAGGAATTCCACTTTTGGTGCTAGATCCACCTTTAGTGCTCTTATCACATTATCATCCTAACCCATTGCACATACTTTATTGCATAATGGAGGATGATCCACATTTGGTGGACATGTGATTACACCGAGCATAGGAGATAGCTTATCAGCTCCTTATCATTCTCTCTTATCTCCTTTCCTATATAAGAAGGCCTATTATGTAATCATTCATCAATCATTTAAGGTGAATTCATTGGATCAATTCAATATCCATCATTGCATTCATATCATCTCTCTTGTGCTTTTCTTCAACCTCTAGATCCTTGGTTCAATCTTTTCTATTTGAAAATTCTTACATGGTATCAGAGCTATTGGAGCGTTTAGATTAGCCAATTTGAAGAGATCTTGATGCAAGCTTTGAAGGTCCAAATCTTAGATCAGGGAACCAGTGTGTGATAGAGGCGTCTTGGAGCAGATCTGACCTCACCATTGTATCCAGGAGGCTATTTTGGTTAAGATCGACTATAAATTCACCTATATTTGGTGAAAGTCAAAATCAAGGCAATTATTTTTTGCTAATCGGACCGTACGGCCCAATCTGCACCTCTACGGTATGATTTTTCAAATTTTTTTTTTTTAAATTCTGTGATTTTTCAAAATATTTTTTTCTCTGCAAAAATTTTTATTTATGGGCTTGGTACGTACCCTTAATTTGTCAATGAATATCCTCTCTGTATCGAACATAAAGTAGGGGGTAGGTCATCATTACCTCAGCGAAGCACAAGGATGTGAACCACACTCACCACAAGCGGAGCCCAGGAGCTAAGAGCTCATTTACTTTGTATGTGTGTGTTGGCATATAAAAAGGACATGAAGCCCACTCCCACAATGAATGTGGGATAAAACTTCCACTGTGCCTCCGCTCAACGTGCCACCCTCCTCTCAGATCCGCAGCCTCCTCTCAACACGCAACCAAGCCTTCGCCCAGTCACAGTTCGACGCGGCCTCCTCCAGGATCTGACATGGTACGCCCCCCATGTGACATCAAACCAGAGGCCACCACCTCAGCCCAAGCATGCTCCTCTCTCCAGCGGCCATGTGGCACCATCCAGTCGGTGCCCCATCAGCACCTACCAACAGAGCACACCACCTCGCCATCCAGCGCGTGACAAGTGGCACACTGCCTCATCACCTACGCCAGCAACCACGTCAGTTCTGACATCACCTATTGCTGACATCACCTATGCATAGTCATCTAGTGACATCATCATCTATATGGTACATACCATTTGTTCAGCTGCCACATCACCACGACCTGCATTTTTTTGCTGAAGTCATTCAGTCTATGAGCCTAAAATTGATGACCGTTTAGCCATCAAAATAGGCCAAATTGGAGTTTTGCGACTGCCTCAAGAACATCAAATTTAAGCCAGTCATTTCCTGACGTCAGCAGATTTTGAAAATTCTTTAGCCCTCACCATATGTAGTTTTGATTTGACAATCCGACTTTGGGAGGCCATAACTTGGTCATCCAGGCTCCAAATTGGGTGAAGTTTGTTTTGAAATTGGGTAGAATTTCTTGAAGAATCCATTGGTGGTATTGATTTTGCATTTTGGTGGACTGATTTGTCAAAAATTGCAGATTTTGTTGACTGTACCTATCTGTTCCTGATTTTTGCAACTTCCAGGGCTTCGTTTGGGCACATACGATAACATTTTGAGGTGAATTTTTTTTTGAAAGTGCATGATTTTTTGTCTACTTTCTAAATCTATAATTAGTTTTCAGTGATTTAGGGTGGATATATCACTTTCAGAAATAGGTCATTTTGGGCTATATTGGCACTTGGTTAATCCTTGGATTTTAGTTTTCTAATTTGCATCAGTCATTTGAAGGAGTTATTAGTAGTTATCAGTCATTATTTGGTTGCAATATGCATAATTCAAAGGTCAAAATCCTCACTCCATATAACTACCATGAATGGAAAGTTTCTTTAAGTGATCATTTGTTGAGTATTGGATTACTTAGAATGACTCTTGGGCAGGATCAAGAACCTCTAACAGGTATTGCAGAAAGGTGAAAATGGTTTGATCAAAGGGATAAAGCACTTGGCTCTCTTAGATCATCCATCTCTCGTGACTTGCACTTTCATATTGCATCTTGCACACATCCTCATGATGCTTGGGTCATATTGGAAGGACTCTTTGGTAAACCTGATAGACTGAAAAAATTTAGATTAGAGAATGAGCTCATAGGTCTAAATCCTAGTGATTTTGACAATATTCAAGACTTTTTCTCTAAGTTCAATTCTATTAGATTGGAGCTTTCTACATGTGGCATTGTTAAAGGGGACGAACAATTGATCTTTTCTATTCTTTCCAAGCTTGGTCCTGATTATTCTATCTTTGTTTCTACATTCTATACTACTATGGATTCTCTTGGTAGTGCATACAAATTTCCCTCTCTTGATGAATTTGCAGCGCAACTCACAAGGGAACAAGCAAAGTTGGCACACATGGGTCATTTGAAGCCTTCCACACATCAAGCATTGATTGCAAGTGAGTCTACATCAAAGGCTTCTAATGGAAAATGAAAGAAATGACATAAGGATCCTAAGCCTCATGACAAAGGTAATGAATCTTCTTCACCAAATACTACTAAATCCAAGTCCTTTTCAAGAGAGGAATCATCTAGAAGAAAGAGAGATAAATGTGCTTATTGTAAAAAGCTAGGACATGATGAGCATAAGTGTTTTCAAAAGAAGATTGATGAGCTAACTCACATTATTTAGAAACACAACCTTAAGTTTCCCTCATCAGTGTCTGCTCCTTCTTCTACACATTCGACAACTTCTACATCTACATCATCATCCAATGATAAAGGTAAAGGACAAGCACTCTTGGCTTCCACACATCCTGAGCAAGGTAAATGGCTTCTTGATTCAGGTGCATCACATCATATGACATCTTCTATGGATATGTTTTTTTCTATTGAGCCTTGTAATTCTCCTAATATTTTGATGGGTAACAACACAATCATGAGAGTTTGTGGGAAAGGTTCTATTCCTATGGGAGAGGGGACATTTAATGATGTTCTTTGTGTACCATCCTTGACCACTAAGCTCCTTTATATTTACCAAATTACACATGGGGCCCAAGGTAAAATTGTTGAGTTCACTCCTGATTTTGTCTACATTAGGGACATGGAGATTAGAGATGTCATAGCTATGGGAGTTGTTGATCATACATCACGCTTGTATTCTTTTTCAAATTTTGTTGATAATGATGATGATATTCATGATGTACCCATCCCTTTGCCAAGGGATAATTATGAGGAGAATTTTGGGCACTTGAATCATTTTGTTTTTGAGACAAGTGTTGATCTTCCTACTCCTCCACCTCCCGCTTCTTCAAACATGGGCTCTACTATTCAACAGGATGATCTTTGTGTTTCAGATCTTGCAGAGTGTGATGACTACTTGGATGCATCTTTAACATTTATTGATTCTCATGATGTAGATTTGGAAGACATACATGAGGGGGTTTCTCTTTCCTTTGATGACAGTTTCATTATAACTGGGGATACTTCTTCACCTTCTTTGGAGATTGGTGTACTTGATTCTTCTCCTTCTTCATTTGATTTTTCACATGAAGTGATAGATTCCTTGAGCTTGGAGATTCCTATTCAATCTTCAGAGATTCATACATGGAGACCTACATCTTCTTCCTCCTTCCATTTGCACAAGGATTGGCTTCTTCATCATTTGATATATCTATTTCTTCCTAAGGGGAGACATGTTTCTTGTAAGCATTGGTTGATCTATTGTTTGCAGGTACTCTTCATCAACATGGGAGCTTCTACATTATGGGGGGGATATCATGTCTCCTACTATCCTTCTTATGGGGGGATATTTATTTGTATAAACATGATGTATGTAGTTCTTGGGGGGTCTTGAGCACTCCATCCATCCATGCATCTTGTTTTCTTCTCTCTTTTTGGGGGAGGGTTTTTCCATGAGGTTTTCCCTCTTTCTCCACTTTATGAGAGTTATGAATTTCATGTATTGCATTTTGTACATGGGTACCTAACATGGCCTAGTTGCCAGGACCCATCTTGCATTGTGAGTTTAAGTGCATTCCCCTAAGTTGCACTTAAGGGGGGGTGTTGGTGTAATTAAATATTCTTAATTACACTTTACTTAATCTTACTTAGGATAATGCATTACATAATAGTTAGTGATTGAGACACCTAGGAGTGTGCACCTCATTTAAGCACATGGTGTAGGAGGAATTCCACTTTTGGTGCTAGATCCACCTTTAGTGCTCTTATCACATTATCATCCTAACCCATTGCACATACTTTATTGCATAATGAAGGATGATTCACATTTGGTGGACATGTGATTACACCTATCATAGGAGATAGCTTATCAGCTCCTTATCATTCTCTTATCTCCTTTCCTATATAAGGAGGCCTATTATGTAATCATTCATCAATCATTCAAGGTGAATTCATTGGATCAATTCAATATCTATCATTGCATTCATATCATCTCTCTTGTGCTTTTCTTCAACCTCTAGATCCTTGGTTCAATCTTTGCTATTTGCAAATTCTTACAAGTATTAACTACTAGTACAATGTAATAATACACTAATTAGTGATCTTTATATCTATATCATCTAACGTATTTCAAACTTTTCATAGGTTGCAGGACACATCAAAGGCAACAAAGGCCAAGTTGTAAAAGATTAGGCAACACAAACTTGGCTTTGGTGGATATTCCAAAATTAAAGCACGAATTGTAAGTAGCAGTAAATGAATTCCAGAGAAAAAATATTTATAAAATACAAATAATTTTGTTTAATCAAAAAATGCAGTGATCAGAATTTAATTTAGAGGCCACGACAGAACACAAAAAAATTGCCTTCAAGGAAGGCTATCAAGCCGTGGCTGAACACCTATGCCAAGCTTCCATTGGCCCAACCTAAGAGTCTCCCGAATCATGTGAATAGGTAAATATGCCAAAAAAATATATATTTGAAATTGAATACTTGAGCAACAATCTATTTGATAATAATGCGCATGACATTGCAATGAAACCTCCTAATCATAACACAGATCCTACGCCACATGATGAAGCCCCTGATGTGCATCATACTGTTGATGGAGGTCTTCATTTGCTATTTAAAATTAATTATGTAATTATTAATATAATTTAACATCTTAAATTGAAATTGGTGTAACCTTTTTTGTGTATATTTTAGAGCATACAGAATGTCATGCTGAACAAGTGGAGGATGTTTAGAGTGATCACCATGTAGATCATGTGGCACATTTAGGTAAAGAAAATCTATGTTTTGTTCTTTTAAATTTCTTTTTTAATTTATAGTTCTTTTACTTAATTAAATACTTGTAACACTAATATAAAATGGTGCAAATTTAACTCATGACGTAGTTGTTATTGCAATGGACCCCCCTTTGGTGCAGCGACCTTGTGTTCCTGAACATATGAGGAGGAGACATGTGTTGGCATTAGAATCAGTAGAGGAGGGGAATGACAAGGACATTGATGCTCCTCTTAGCCGTTACCTTAAAAAAAATATAGCAAGAAACCTAAAAAGAAATGATTATAATTAACATTTTTTGCTAATGAAAGAATGTTGTATTAATGGATGTAATTTTGTACCAGTAATGTTGATGAATGATGTGTTAATGAATTATTCATGAATGTTGTGTGTTAATGAATTTTACATGTTAATGAATGTTATCATGTGATTATAATGATTGAATGTTATATTTAAAAAATGGATGGATGAATGAATGAATGAATGTTATTAGATGTTAATGGGGAATTTAGAGTGATGTTAGGGGAGGGGGGAGGGGCCAAATGAGCTTCCACCTTCATGTGGTTGGCCTTGTTAAGCAGAGAATATTAAACTATTCTTGAAACCAAGTGAAGCTCAAACTAAACCAATGATGTAGATTCAATGGTAAAAAACACCTAATTCTTATTCCATATTATTTCTCATTCACTTTAAGATATATTTTACTTCTTAAAAATGTTCATCAACCAATCTGCATCACCATGTTCATCAAATTAGATTTATAGATAAGAGAGTGAACATAATACAGACAAATCTAGAAAGGCCAAATGAACATAATCTTGATAATAATTAGTCATACTCTATTAATGTTACTCTTTTGATTTAGAAGCATCATTTTTAATGTTTTTAGGTGAATACCCTCTTGAGAACATTCAATCATCCTTCTAGAAAAGTGATATGTTATCCCTTATCAAATGTGGTTGTATGTAGTTCCTTGGTTTATGCCTAACTCAAGCTTCTTGTATCAAATGCCAAGATATACTTTGTTTATCAATTCTATAGTCTTTTTCTGTCGTTGATAAGTGTTTTAACTCTAATTATGATTTCTTCATAATTGTTCTTTATGACTCCATGTATGACAACTTTGTCATATGACCATACCCGCGACTGCCCCAATGTTCTAGTTTAACTTCATTTTTACCCTATAGTATCACTTGAAGTCAGATAATATGCACATGTATTATAGTAAAATGGGCATTGATTCATGGTATTAATGATTGTTCATGTAGTATCCTTTGATACCTTGAATGCAAGTTTTGAAAACTTACCTTTGTTTAGATACCACTATCTCATGTTCATGCTATAACACTTCTTTATGCATTTCATTTGTAGTTGTACCAAATGACTATGAAGTATGAACTAAAAACATGTGTCTAGTAACCTACTCACTCAGTTAATATATGAAAATGTAACTTTTGATGTGCTATATCTATCAATGCATCATTGCTTTGTCCATAATTGAATCTATAACCTTTCAGAAGTCTTTATTCTCACTTTACTTGGTCGGTCTATTTACCATTGATTTGATCCTTTGCCATGTTGGAGCTCATGTCTTTGTAACACATCATAAATTCATATCTCTATATTGGTTGTCCTTGACATAAAATTGAAATTGGTTGGAGACATCAGTGAGGCTTCTCACTTCATGGAAACTTCCCTTAAATTCAAAATCTGTTCTCTCTCAACTTCAACTGAAACATACATTCCTAGTACAGATTTTAAAAATGAAGTTTTGGGACATCTTACTGTAAGAATGGTGCTGGGTAGAGAGTGTTATATGGTATGCCATGCATGCTTATTAGCTATTAGTGATCATTTAGAAGCCCATATTTTTGGTACTGTTGTCCCTTTTGAATGTATGAATTTATGCTTATGCTCAAACTCATAATTTAATGATATTCTTTGATATAGATAAAGCTAGGTTTGATTAAGCTAGAAAAGAGATACATGAGACAACTATCTATAGAGCTGGAGTCGATAGGAAACTCAGAAAAGGAGCTTGCACAGGAATTCTTGCTGCTTCAAGGTGTGTGTTTTTCTTTCAGAGCTCATCAGGTAAATTTTTACTTCATGTGAAATGTGGATAAATGGCCTCAATTGTTATTATATTGCTTTGAGTAATGTTTTCTTTTTCCATTTATTTGTCTACCATATTTGCAGTTTGTAGGAGGGTTTGATGTAGAAACCATGTGTGCTTTTGAAGAACTGCATCATCTTGTTTACATTGACTTCCTTTCTAGGACTGACTTCATAGTGGTTGACTATTCCTTTGTTGTTCAATTGATTCTAGATATCTCAGTTAACAAACTTCTTATCTACTAATATATGATTTTATCTTTATTGAATTGCATTCAGTTTAATAGAGGGTTTGATTTTATCTCACACCAACTTCCCTTGGGTATATGGACTCTCTTAACTTCTTTCCTATCTATAGCCACCTTTGAATTTGTTCTTGTGAACATCAGAAATTATTGAGATTAACCAAAGACATCTTTGGTTTTGTAAATGGGAGCTGCAGCTGTGACAATACCCTTGATGCAATGTATATATTTTGGAAGGTATGTTGTTTATCAATATCAATTCATAGGATGCCAATGCATACCATTATATCTGAAATTTTTTAGTGTCATTGGTTTTTTTCTTGTGGATTAACTATCTTCTCATATGTAACTTACATGAAATTAAGGCAGTTAAGTATTTGAGTATGGTATATATGCCCACGATGGATTTGTAGGAATGCATTATTCAGCCCTTGTATGCAAATTCAAAATGTTTTTTCAGTTTCAATTTTCAATTCTCTTTCTTTATTATTGTAGCACCACTTTGTTCTAATCAGTTTAGACCATGGCTGCATAATCTCTATTTTACAAATTGAATATTTTAGAGCTTGCATTAAACTTGAATTGTTTGGATACATAACATTCTATTCCTTATCACACTTAGTTGCAAATAGTGTTTTCTCATATGATTTGTCTAAAAGAATTTCTTACATTGTATGCATGGGGGATGATTTTTTTAGGTTGAGCATTGTTTTGTACTCTGCCAATTAAAACTTGTGAAGTTTTCTTTGAAGCTGGCTAATGAAAATAGATTTTACATTCTTAAATATAGTAAATTCTCAAACCTTCTACAAAAATGCATAGTAGTAGACAATGTAAGTACATTTATGGTTTAAAATTGAGGATTAATGAGAGAGTAATTTAACTTGTATATCAATGTTTGGTGATCAAGAATGGCCATTCAAATAGTTGCAGTGTTTCTATGATGGAACTTTTGAGTTCATCTTCAAATTGAAAATATAAGTTACATGGAAATCAAAACTCAAGGATTTATGAAAACATGTTTGTCCTTGGCTGACAAGTGTGAAAGATGGGTTAATATTAGTACTTGCTTTCTGTACTTGGTTTCAAAGATGTCTCATTGACATCTTGTATCTACAAGCTGGCTAGATGGTGTCTTATTTTTGACCTACTCCTGCATGATTAATGTTGAACATTTGTAAATTTCATGTTGGATGAAGACTTTAAAAACTGTAAGACTCAACCATGTTAAGACACTAATCACATGCTCCTTACCATTTTTAATTTCTCTATTTTAGACCGTACGTTGGACATAAGCTCATTGCAACTCATACAATTTAGTTGCTTCTATAATGTGATCGATCACTACTACATCCCATGATGACTGATTACTAATTGGGTAATCCTTGTGTTTTGATTTCCATATAACTTAATATCGAGTTATACATTAGAGCTTGCATGTGTATTTAATTGTTATGATTTTATATTGCTAAGTTTGATTGTAAATCTGAGTTAATGAGTACATTTGAGTGTGTATTTATTTAGAGTTAGTTGCATGTTACCCCACAAAAGGGTTTATCTAGAGAATTTAATTAAATCTTCTACTAATAGATAAAGATGTTTTTAAAATCTTGTGATTTGTGTTTTGGCCATGATACACCATAGAAAACAAAACTGAAATTGGAAGCCATTCATATCTTTCATTTATACTTCTTTGACTTCCTGATGCCCATGAACAGTGTTATATATGTTCTTTGATTCGATTAGTGATCTATATATCTATTGGTGATGTGTCTTATTCTTTTCCCATCTTGGTTTCCTTCTCAAATCTCTCAATATTAATTGACTTGTACCCTAAAGTTGGATAGGAATGTGGGCGCTTCCCTCATGTAGTCATCCACATTAAATAGAGAGTTATAATAATATAAATACCAGACTGTGTCTTCACGAGAGTTTAATAATGTAAACAATTAAAACATAATATTGCTATGCTTAATTTGATAATATATTTTATTTTAAATTTTTTTAAAATTTTTTTGTCACTTTTTCGATGGTAGAAGAATAGTCATATCGACGAAAATGCTATATATTCGACAACTATTCTGACCAGATTTCGTCAAAAGAGAGACAAACAGTCTTTGGCATTTTGATGAGAATGCTGTACACTCAACGATAATTTTGACCCTAAGTCGTTGCAATTTTGACCGACATTGGTCGCAGAGATGAAAGGTATGATTGATAATTCTTCCAGGTTGAAGTGATCATTTTGACGGTGGGTCCGTTGATAATTCAACCACTATAGACATCAAAATTTTGGAGATGGTTTTGTGTGTCATATAATCGACAAAAAAACTTTGACAATAGTTATGGTCATTTGGTCGACCAATTGGTATAAAAAATTTGACTAATCCTCATCAAAAAATAAGCTAAAATTTACTAGTGAGGATAAGGATAAACCAACACAATAGTTCACAATGGAAAACATTTATCCTTTCCCTTTTGATAAGATTCTTAGCATGCCACCTTTTCCCAAAGGTGTAGAACTCCCCAAATATGATAAATATTTGGGTACCTCTGATCCCTAGGATCATTTGAGAGAGTTTGGTGCTTTGTCCATGGAGTTCATTCATGACCAGACTTATCTGATGCATCTCTTCCCATGAAGTTTGGGTGGGTCTACCATGGAGTGGTTCTCTCGACTACCCACTGATATTAAATCTTTTGATGAGATGGCTAATCTATTCCTCTAGCATTACTCGCACAATATTCAACATCCAATCAATATTCGAGATCTTTGCAATCTCAAGAAATGACAAGGGGAGCCTTTCTTGGCATTTCTCCAGAGATGGAGACAACTTTGTATGAAGTATCCTTACAAAATACTCAAGTCTAAAAATCTTGACATCTTTTTGGATAATCTCATCCCTAATTTTGGGTATCAGGTATAGTTACAAGGTCCCCTAAGTTTTGATAACATGATTAAGAAAGCTGCGAGGATAGAAACATTTATGGTTAAGAAAGGAGAGTTGAATTTGCATAAGGATAAAAATCAAGGGTCTTCCTCTTCAAGAAAAGATAAAGCTAAGATTGTCAACAAAAACTGAGATGTGGTGAATGATGGAGTTTTTGACATTGACCCTGAAACCTTCAAAATCTATTTTCAGTCTTACTTCCAGTATGCAGGCGGCCAAAAACACTGAGAAGGCTATGGTAGACACTCAACAACCTTCAAGATTTTCTAGAAACAAACCTTGGGCCCCTTGACCTAGACGTGAGTTCACTCCTCTAGGATAACCCCTTGATGTGGTCTACAAGACTCTATTGCAAAACTAGATACTTGCTCCCCTAGAAAATCTATATCCTTATGATCCCCAACTGTGACCTACTTGGTGGAATGAAACTACATACTGTGATTATCATCAAAACAAGGGTCATAAAACTTCTGGTTGTATTCAACTATGACATGAGATCCAAGACTTTATTGACAATGGTGATATTGTTGTGAGCAGTCATAACAAGAACTCAGATCATCAGGCATTCAAAGACCCCTTTCCTCCTCATGAGAAAGGTGAGTCGTCAAAGCCTAAGACTGCTAACAACAAGGTCAACTACACACAGTACTAATGATAATGTCATTAATATGATTGAACCTATTGAGGTCGAGTACTATGATGAGATTACCATCAAGGGGAGCGAGGATGCTCCTAGGCCTAAGAATCCATTTGTTCTACGAGGCCCTATGTCTCACTCTTCCAAGCCAGAACAATCTCAGACTTGCGTGAACGTTGTTACCTGATCTCGTGCAAAGATCACTCTTAAGGGTCCTGACCCTTCTACTTCCACATCTGCACCGAAACAAATCGTGGATAAAGCTATTGTTGGCCCTACCAAAAAAAAATCAAAATTGGTCCCCATGCCTCCTAATGCTAATTACAACATTCTAGACCAGCTACAATGTACCAACGCTCAGATCACTATCTTTGAGCTATTGAAGATCCTGCCTGCTCATAGGCAGATTCTAGATAAAGCCCTTGCAGAGGCTAATGTCCCAAAAGATTTGGATCTTGATCAGTTTCAATCCATGGTAGGTCACTTGACCTCACCTCATTATCTATCCTTTTCTGAAGAAGATGACCATTCAGTAAGCCACCCGCACAATGCTCCCCTGTATATAGATGTCATGATTGGCCAAAAACGTGTTTGCCACTATATACACTTAAAAATGGCTTCATTGATTAATTAAATATTTATTATTTAATTGATATTGACTTGATGAATTAATTAAATATTTATTATTTAATTAATATTTATTTCCTCTATTAATTAAATAGATTATTCAATTTATTTGATAAATTCACTATAGTTTATTCCTCTATCCTAAGTCTTTAAATTAGTCTTATTAAAGTGATTTAATTAATTACACACTCACTAAATATGACTAAGTCCCTTATTCCACCTCATAAACCTAGTCATCTGACCCATCACCTTGGCTAAAATAAATAATTATTATTAATTATTTATTAAACATATCCTCACCCACACATGTCCTATTCTTAAGGGCTATGTGGCCTCATAAGACTTGGTCTGACCACATGTCTTCTCCTACATCAAGTCAAGAAGCAATCCCTATTCCTAAGGAGCTTCTCAAGCCACCTCAAAGAGTCCAAGATGACTCATGGGACACTTGTACCAAGAGTCCTATTGAGGAAAAGGTCCTTCCTCTTTCCTCTCAATGGTCTTTGTGAGACACTTGACATGTGTCTTTCCCTTCCACCTTCTTCTCCTCTATGTTATTGTAGGAGGAACATCATCCCTATTCTTCCTCTCACATTCCAACTATATCCCCCTTTCTCTCAACCCCTTCAACCAAGTCAATTCTAGCCCTAGGATCTTCCAACTTTCAATCTACACCCTTGGATTGTGCCACCTAGGCTTAGGTCATCCAAAACTCTATAAAAGGAGCCTCATTTTCTCTTTTTGAGCTAATAGAAAATAATGAATAGGCAATCAAGAAATCAAGCATTCAAGAGCATCCAAGCATCCATTATCAAGCAAATCAAGCATATCCATATCATTTTGTGAGAATTCCATTCCACTATCCATTTAGCTGCATAATTGAGTTTAGGCTAGTTTTTCATACATTCATCATCAAATCTCCACACTTTGGTGACATCTTGGGAAAGGGCTTCATTTGGAAATCTGAGATCTCAATACCTCCAAGAAAATCAAGGCTAGGAGGACAATGGAGACAAGCTACATGGGTGAGCAAAGGTAAATTTTTTTTAGTTATTCATTTGATCATCTTGTATTCTTCATTGTGTTGCATTAGATAGATTTGTTAGCTTTAAAATAGTTAATTGATCATTTTTAGTATTAGACATCTAATTTTCATACAACTGTGTTCTTATTAACAATGGTGCTGGCCTTAATATTTGCTCTACTAACCTACTCGCTCAATTAGGCTATGATGAAGACCACATAGATGCTCACAAGAAGATTACCATCAAAGCATATGATGAAGAGGAATGAAAATCCAAAGGTCTGGTTGTGCTGCCAATCCGAGTTGGACCTGTTGAGAGGGATGTCACCTGTCAAGTTTTAGATATTCCCCTTGCATACAACATACTACTAGGAAGATCATGGATTCATGAAATGCTAGTGGTTCCATCCACATATCATCAATGTATCAAGTTCCCATTCCATGGAGTAGAAGTAACAGTGCCTGCCAATATGGGCTATTCTTGCAATACGCTCACACAATTTGCTGACAACTTTGTCCCTTCTAATAGAGAGTCTACACAATTTTTTGATGCCAAACTTAAAGAAATGGAATAGACTCTGAAGCTCAAAGATACAAGAAATTTTAGAGTATCAAATCACTGCCGAATTATTGTCTCACTTTTTGCATTCAAGCTTCAATTTTTCTTGCATAATTAGAATAGCTTTCATTTCTTAGATTAATGGTGCATTCATGCTTAATTTAGTTTCTTTATTGTTCATAGATTAAATGCTCATTTCTTTCACAAGTTCTTTGATTAATTTGCATCTCACATTTTAGCTTAATTCTCAATTGCATCTTTCTTTAAATCCTTCATTCTAGAATTGGTCTATGGTTGTTGGATTCTCATCCTGAGAGTCATTAAAAACCCCACCTAGATAGAAGGAAACAAGTCGTCTCATCCAGGTGTGCAAAATGATTAATTCATATTCATTTTTGTATGCGACTGATGAATAAGGACTATGTTGAAGTCTATGGTTGAATAAGAGGTCCACATTTAGCTATATACAATTGTTCAGGGACAGTTAACACAAAAATAAAGGGTTTACATCTTCTATGGTCCATAGTATAGTTTATAAAATAGGGTCATCGACTTTGTTGTATTAGACAAACTCATATCCATTCACAAGAACCATAGAGAATCATGTAAAGTTAGTGTATTATTCCAGGCATAACCTGTGAGGGTACAGTCAGAGGATTTGATAGTAAAAATGCTTCTCTATGGTTCTTGTGAATGGATATGAGTTTGTCTGATGCATTTTGTTATTTCCCTCATTATTTTAAACTATACTATGGACCATAGAAGATGTAAAATAACTCATTTCTCTATGGTTCTTGTGAATGTATATGAGTTTGTCTGATACATTTTGTTCTGATCCATTATACTCATTTATACCCAGAGTGGAGGATCATACCAATCCAATATTGCAACAATCCAAGTGACTGTGACCCCTGCTCACTGTTTAGGGATAGTTAACACAAAAAAAGAGGGTTTACATCTTTTATGGTCCATAGTATAGTTTATAAACTAGGGTTTTCAACTTTGTTGTATTAGAAAAACTCATATCCATTCGTAAGAACCATACAGAAGCATGTAAAGTTAGTGTGCTCTACCAGACATAACCCGTGAGGGTACAGTTAGAGGATTTGATGATAAAAATCCTTCACTATGGTTCTTGTGAATGGATATGAGTTGGTTTGATACACTTTTTTCTTTCTCTCATTATTTTAAACTATACTATGGACCATAGAAGATGTAAAGTAGCTCATTTCTCTATGGTTCTTGTGAATGGATATGAGTTTTTCTGATACATTTTGTTTTGATCCATCCTACTCATTTATACCCAGAGTGGAGGATCATATCAATCCAATATTGCAATAATCCAAGTGACTATGATGATCCATCCTACTCATTTATACCCGGAGTGGAGGAGCATACCAATTCGATATTGCAACAATCTAAGTGACCGTGACAAAATGTATCAGACAAACTCATATCCATTCACAAGAACCATAGAGACTCATTTTTACCATCAAATCCATGGGTTATGCCTGGAAGAATACACTAACTTTACATTTTTATTGCTTCAAAGTGGATTACATTGATCTTCATGATCTGGGATCAATTATCTACCCTATCTTCACTCTCTCCCCTTCGAAAAACACCCTTATCTCTATTAAATAAGCCTCTCAAGGCTAGTATAACCCCTACTAATTATAACAGTCAGTTATAGGACTGTTGACAGTTAGTTATTTTCCACTAACAGTTAGTTTTTTTAGATTAAAATACATACAACATACTTCTTCTTAATGTTCCTCTAACAATCCATTGTCATCTTTCTTTTTTTTGAATGAATGACTACACATATGCTCCAAATGCCCTCTACAATTTATTAAAAACTACCAATGAAATGTATATGCAAAATTAAAACTTAATGATACAATATTATACAATGCCTTCTCTTTTTATTTATTACAATGTGTTTAAAGGTTCTGCATTACATCACTACACAGGAAAGATAAAACCACGTCCAAAGTATATCTAGGTTTGTGCCACAAATATATTGCTCTACATCTTGAATACTGCCTCTGTCACTGAGGTTTCAATGACTAACAACAATGGAAAATCCTTCTTACAACTATCTAGATCCTCCACTAATAATACTGATGTAGGAGCATCCTGGGTGTAAGAGCAACCTTGCATCACCCAAAAATATATCTATTTTTGTATTCAATAAGAGCTATCTTGTGCAGAGTTGCTATTTATGGAAACTTTCTATTTTTAGTAAGTTGGTCATTCGATCTCAAAATGTTTTGATTTCTTCCCTAGAGGTTCATTTTGGTCATATCAGCCTGCCAGGAAAGTTTCATTGACAGATCAAGTCTAGCTTTGTAGATATTGAAGATTTTTGGTATTGGCAATAGGGTACATAAACTTTGAACTTAGTTTTGAAGGCTTTAGAGGCCCTGGATGAGGTCAAGAATTTGGGTGATAGGTGCTTGCACAAGTCAAGCCTATAGAGCATGTCGTGGCCTTTCCGAAATGGGGTTATAATAGTCAATCGGGTCAGTTGGTGATGACTTATGGTCTTCAGAAGTTGGGTCACCTGAAATGGCAGGAAATGATTTTCCTTCAAAATTTCTGTTTGGGTTTCAAAAGTTATTTTGAGCTGACTTTGATGTAATAAATTGTAAAATAAAATAATTCTAAGTTTGATTGGCCTTGTTGGCTAAAATTTTGGAACCTTCCTAGGTGGTGGAAAATTGCCTATATAAGGAAGGCTGTAGTGTTGTCTTAGGTAGTTCTGGACAGTTTTGGGTAATAATTCGAGGCTTTGTCCTACAGAATATTGTAAGGGAATGCCCATGTGGCTTTGCATATTGTAATTCTAAAATTTTGTAATTCCACATTTGTGGAGATAATATGCCCATGTGGCTTTGCATATTATAATTCTGAAAGTTTGTAATTCCACATTTGTGGAGATAATAAGAAGCCCATTTTCTATTCTTGCATATTGTTGTTGTTTCTCTATTTCTATTATGTGTTTGTGGTATTAAGGGGAGCACCCTTCATCAAGTGGTATTAGAGCAGGAGTTCTTGAGTGTGTAAACAGATTGTCGATTGTGAGGTAGTTTTCACCAGGACCGTGGGTTAGGGTTTCTGTGTAAACAGATCACCGACTGTGAGACAGTTTGCACCAGGACCATGGTTAGGGTTTCAGTGCGCATAATGAAAATGCCTCTATGAAGGGAACATGGCAGAAGAGTTGGTGTTGTAACACCTGAGGTTAGAGTGCTCCAGAGACAAGTGCGAGCATTGCAAGAAGAGATTCATAGAGGAATGAATCTTAATGTTAGAGATGAAAGCGAGGATGAAGCCGAAGAAGAAGATCAAGGAGAAGTCGAAGTAGTGAACCCGGAGGAAGAAAAACTTTTTTGGGCCATTTCCAAAATCAAGAAAAGACCTAAGATTGAGGTTTTGACATTTTCTAGAAATCTTAACCTAGAGGAGTTGATCAATTGGATCAATGAATGTGAAGAATATTTTGAGTATGAAGATATTGAGGATCCTGATAGGGTCAAATTCGTGAAGGCCAAACTGAAAGGTCATACGAAGATCTGGTGGCAAGAGATTCAATTGGAGTGAAATAGAAGAGGGAAAGATAAAATCACAAGATGGGATCGAATGGTGGATAAATTGAAGCGACAGTTCATCCCTGTTGATTATGAGCTTGACCTACTGAAGAAAATGCAAAGTTTGAAGCAAGCGGGATGATCTGTTTAGGAGTATACAAAGGAGTTCTATCAAATCCTCATCAGAACAGGCTATGTAGAAGTTGATAAGGAGAAATTTTCCTATTACCTTAATGGGTTGAGGCCAAGCATTCAGGAGGAGTTGAATTTAGTTTGAATGAATAGTATTGAAGAGGCATACCGGTTTGCCCTAAAAGTAGAGGAAAAGTTGAACAAGAAGTTCAAGAGCAGGCAAAATAGAAGAGGTCGTGGTGGATGATCTGGTGGACGGTCATATGGAGGTTGAAATGAAGATCCAAAAAAGAAAGATGAGGCCATTAGTAGTCAAAATCAGAGAGGAAACAATTCCAATCATTTCCAAGATTAGAACAATAGAGATCAGAGAGGAAGAGGAAGAGGACAAGGTTCAGGAAGAGGAGGCTTCCATGGAACATGTTTTCACTATGGAGAAGAAGGTCATAGGGCATTTGAATGTCCTCAACACCAAGGAAGGATGGATAGGAGGAATGAAGGCTAGGCTAGAGTGGCACATGTAGATGAAGATGCCAAATCCTCAAATTCTGAAGATGCTAAAAGAGGAGAAACATTAATTAACAGAAGAGTCCTGCTGAGTGGTGAGAATGAACCTGAGCAAAGGAGGAGCTTGTTTCACACTAGATGCAAATGTGAGGGTAAATGTTGTGATGTGATTATTGATAGTGGAAGCACTAAAAATTTGGTGTTGGAAGAGATGGTGAAAAAGTTGAAGCTCAAGAGACAGAAACACCCACATCCATATCGGATTGCCTAGGTGTAGGATGACCACAAGGTCATGGTTAGTGAACAGTGCCTAGTAAAGTTCAAGATTGGCAAGTACCATGATGAGGTACTATGTGATATCATACCTATGGATGCATGTCACATATTGTTGGGTAGGTTGTGGTAATTTGACAGATGTGCTATACACGATGGTCATGCGAATACCTATTCCCCGACAAAGGATGGAGTGCGACATAAGATAAAGCCATTGAAGGAGACCAAAGAAAAGGTATGTGGTAATGCAAGAATAAATTTTGTTGATGGAAGAAAATTCCTAGATGGTATGAGGCATGAGCATGTGTGTTTTTCTTTAATTCCAAAATTTGGTAAAGAGGAAGTAGAGGATGTACCTATAGAGGTTGCAGATTTGTTGAATGAGTTTCAAGATATTGTATCCAATAATGTACCTGATGGATTACCACTAGTAAGGAAGATCAGTCATCAGATGGATTTGATTCTAGGAGCCAATTTTCCAAACAAGGCAACACACAGAATGACACCAGTAGAAAGTGAAGAGTTGAACAGACAAGTACATGAATTATTGCAGAAGGGGTTGATTCGAGAGAGTCTGAGTCCCTATGCTATACTAGTGGTATTAGCACAAAAGAAGAATGGAGAATGGAGGATGTGTATAGATTCTAGAGCAATAATCAAGATCACAATCGAGTACCAGTTTCCATTTCCATGCATGGATGATATTATAGACTGTTTGAGTGGGGCTATGTATTTCTCAAAGATAGATCTAAAGAGTGGATATCACCAGATTTGGATTAGAGAAGGAGATGAATGGAAGACTACCTTCAAGACAAAGGAAGGATTGTATGAGTGGTTAGTCATGCCTTTTGGGCCAACCAATGCACCAAGCACTTTCATGTGGCTCATGAACAAGGTTCTGAAAGAATTTCTAGGTAAGTTTGTCATTGTTTACCTAGATGATATTTTGATATTTAGCAAGACATTGGAGGAACATATGATGCATATTCGTATGGTGTTTGAGAAGCTGAGAGATGAGAAATTATTGATTAATTTGAAGAAGTGCAGTTTTGTGAAGAAGGAATTAGTGTATTTGGGATTTGTAGTTTCAGTAGAAGGTCTAAAAATGGACCCAGAGAAAGTACATGCTATCCTTGAATGGCCTACTCCATGAAGTGCTATTGAGGTAAGATCTTTTCATGGTTTGGCTAGTTTTTATAGAAAGTTTATAAAAAATTTTAGCAGTATTTGTGGACCCTTGACTGAAACAATGAGAGGGGATAGAAAAGAGTTCAAGTGGACTAATGGGGTAGATAAGAGTTTTAAATTGTTGAAATAGAAAGTTACAGAATAACCTATTTTAGCACTTCCAAATTTTAATAAGGTGTTTCAAGTAGATTGTGATGCTAGTGGTACTGCAATAGGAGCTGTTATGAGCCAAGAAGGTAAACCTATTACTTATTTCAGTGAGAAGTTGAATGATGCCAAGAGAAAATATTCTATTTATGATCAGAAATTTTATGCTATAGTTCAGGCATTAAAGAAGTGGAGACACTATCTGCTTCCTAAGGATTTTGTTTTGTATACTTATCATCAAGCTTTGCAATATTTGAATAGTCAAGGAAAGTTGAATCAAAGGCATTTGAAATGGGTTGAGTTTTTGCAGAGTTATACATTTGTTTTGAAACATAGAAGTGGAAAGTCTAATAGGGTTGCAGGAGCATCCTGGGTGTAAGAGCAATCTTGTATCACCCAAAAATATTTTTGTTTTTGTATTCAATAAGGGCTATCTTGTGCAGAGCTGCTATTTATGGAAACTTGCTATTTTTAGTAAGTTGGTCATCCGATCTCAGAATGTTCTAATTTCTTCCCTGGAGGTTCATTTTGGTCATATCAGCTTGCCAGTAAAGTTTCATTAACAGATCAAGTCTAGCTTTGTAGATATTGAAGATTTTCGATATTGGCAACAGGGTACATAAACTTTGAACTTAGTTTTGAAGGCTTTAGAGGCCCTAGAGGAGGTCAAAAATTTGGGTGATAGGTGCTTGTGCAATTTATGCCTGTAGAGCGCTTTGTGGCCTTTCTGGAATGGGGTTATAAGAGTCAATTGGGTCAACTGGTGATGACTTATGGTCTTCGGAAGTTGGGTCACCTAAAATGGCGGGAAATGATTTTCCTTCAAAATTTCTGTTTGGGTTTCAAAATTTATTTTGAGCCTTCTTTGATGTAATAAATTGTAAAATAAAATAATTCTAAGTTTGGTCGGCCTTGTTGGCTAAAATTCTGGAACCTTCCCAGGCGGTGGAAAATTGCCTATATAAGGAAGGCTGTAGTGCTGTCTTAGGTAGTTCGGGACAGTTCTGGGTAGTAGATCTGGGTAATAATTCAAGGCTTTGTCCTATGGAATATTGTAAGGGAATTCCCATGTGGCTTTGCATATTGTAATTCTGAAAGTTTGTAATTCCACATTTGTGGAGATAATATGCCCATGTGGCTTTGCATATTGTAATTCTAAAAGTTTGTAATTCCATATTTGTGGAGATAATAAGAAGCCCATTTTCTGTTCTTGCATATTGTTGTTGTTTCTCTATTTCTGTTATGTGTTTGTGGTATTAAGGGGAGTACCCTTCATCAAATACCATTGGCGCCCTAGAAACAAGAAAAAGAGCTTAGCATTATAATAATATGGTGATGACAACAATGGTGGCATTGAGGAGGCAATTAATAATTGAAGTGTGCCAGCACAATCTACTTCATATCCATAGTATCACACACACACATGTGTGTGTGTGTGATACTATGGATATGAAGTTGATTGTTAAATTTAAGAGGGAGAGGGTGATGAGAGAGAGAGAGAAGGTCTAGAAAAATCAACTTCATATCCATAGTATCACACACACACACACATACGTGTGTGTGTGTGTGTGGTCTTAAAATAGAAGCACCCATTTTATAGGTGTCTACTAAGAATAATGTAGGCTAGGACATCCATTGAATTTCAAATTCCAATCACTATAATATATTAATAGATTTGATAATATATATATATATTTTTAAAAAATAGTCAATCCTACTTCATGCTCCATACAAGTGCACCCGTCAACGAATAGGTTTCATCAACCATGTTGGTAAACAGATTGTTCTTTTTGGATTTAACTCTTGATTTGCCCAAAATCTTCTTAAGAAACAATATGAATACGAACAGTTGGAAAGTTTTTTATCTATTTAACTAACTTTCCTCTGAATTTTAATAGGTAAAACTCCCTTATGTAAAGATGTGCAAATAATTTTGTTTGTTTTAAATCCTAATGGGGTATGTTCTTAATTGGAGAACAATAGAGGTAACCAAATTAGCCCTTGGTGAGAAACTAATCTAGGTGATGAATTTGATTTGAAACTCTAACCAGCTTAGTGATTTCACAGTGCTTATGAATTCATGCCAGTGGGAATGCAATGATGAATCCTATTTGAATGAATGAAAATATAGTAAACTAACACAAAAGGATCTAATCTAAAGCTAAACGCATGAATATTTTCTTGAATTCTAAGTAATGCTTCGATTACTGGACCAATTAGTTGTACTAAGAAGTAGAAACAGAACTCTGTCTATTTCCCAATTTCAATACAACTTAAGGAAAACAAACATTTAAACTCACAAAGCATGGAATAGTAAATAAATGGTACAAAACACATTCCAGATTGAATTCGCAACAAGAAGTATTTCACACCAAAATTTAGCCGACCCGTTTCTTTAGCAATTTATTTTAGATATCAAAGCATGCTATCTTCATCATAATAGATCATTTAATCCCCATGATTCCTTAGGCTTACTGCTTTACACGCTGCCGCTTCTCAGAAACTGACCTTCTCAGGTGATTTCCCAAAAAAGGAGAAGTTGAAAAATTGATTCTCTAACGAAGGGTCTTTGTTCACTCTCTCTTAAAATGAGACTACTTTATCCAATGTGGGGGCCTAGTCTTATCTCCTCAAAACATTAATGCTCAGATTTCAGGAATCACTGATACACTTTCGACTATCCTTCAAAAAACAACTCCTGTAGGAGAAACTCAGCAAGCGGAGAAGTTCATTACGACTTTTCCGTCAAGCTACTTTTTTGGACCCAACTCGCTTGAAACTCAAGAATCTTGATCTCTAGGCCTTGTTTGTGTGCTTGATGATTCTTGTGTTCTCTTCCCGTGGAAAATTACCTTCATGGGTTGGAACCCACTAAGGAGAAGGTAATTTTCAATTTTTTGACAAAGGGGAAAAATGTCTTTTTAGAGCTTCACATCCATATGAATACCATCAATCTAAACTGAAAGAAATAGAGTCTTTATCAAATTAGGAACTATAACTTACCCATCCCTAATATGAGATTAAAAACCAACCTAGCTTAAAAGCAGAAAAAGGCATGGAGGGATAATTTGATAAAGACCACCTATTCTAGGGGGTTCTAGACTTAGACTCCAATTTATTACCTTAAAACTCATGACTCTTTCTAATCACAAGGTAATCACTTTTGTTTTGAAAAGTGAAGAAAAAAAGTGGGGCAATAGCTGGCTTTGTCTAGGGACTTGGATATGACCATATCTAAGCAAGGAATCCAAATCTATGGTTTTGCAAAGTTAAATGAAAAGGTGGCTCACAACAAAACTAAAGCAAAGGAAGGGAATAGAAAAGGAAAGACAAAGCGAAGGAAAACTAAACTAAGGAAAATAGAAACAAGAACTAAATGTAACTATCATACAATACAGGGGTTACCTACTTTCAGTTTACAACTTGATATAATTTCAAATCTTGACCATTGTAGGTCAAAGGTAGTACTTCACCATTTGGATACACCAATTTGAAATAATTTCTATCAAAGGCCTAATGGATGATGAATGGTCCTTTCTAGAGTGTCTCAAACTTGCCATGCATTCCTTTAGGTGCCCTTCATTTATCCCATAGCAGGACTGAATCTCCAACCATGAACTTCCTCGGTTTGGATTTATTGTCAAAGAGGTTCTTCACCTACATCTAGTGTTCTGTGATATGATCAACAATCTTCTCTCATTCTTCCTCAAGTTTTTTCAGATACAAAATTCATTTTTCCAATCCATCCTTATAGATGCCATCTTCTACCACTGTTCTCAACTTGTTAGTAGCCAATTTCAGAGGTAGGGGAAGGCTTGCCTCAACTCCATATACCAACTCAAAGGGAAAAATACCGATTGCCCTCTTTGGAGTTACTCTATCAGCCCAGAGTGCTTCATGAATTTGCTTGTGCCAAGTCCTTACTATCTTAATAGGCACACCAAATCTTACCAAAATGTTCTCTTTGATGAATTGACATACTACTTCAGAGGTAGTCTTCTTAGTGGCCTTCGCTTCCACCCATTTTGTGAATTAGTCAGTCACAGTGATTATATAAGTGTGATCAACACTTGATGCATGATTGATAGGCCTGATAAAATTGAGGCCCCATTGTTGGAAGGGACCTTCTATTACTACTGGTCTGAGGGGAAGAGTTGCTAGTTGAGGTTGATCTGTGAACATCTTACCATTTTCACACTTGGCCACCCAATGATATGCATCTTTGAACATCCTGGCCAGTAATAACATTGCCTCAAAATCTTAAATGCAGTTACACAAGATGAGAAATGTCCACCACATGCTTCATCATGGAATGTCTTTAGCAATATTTCCTATTGTTTCTTGTCTACACACCTGAGAAAAGTTCCATCTATAGATCTTTTGTATAATGTGCCTTCCCAAATGACATATTTAGCAGCTTTCAACCTCAGGTCTCTCCTTTGTTTAGCTGTCAATCCTTCAGGGCATTCAACATAAGTTAGGAAATATACAATGTCTTCAAACCATGGGTCTTGTAAACTCACCACCAAAACTAACTATTCTGCTTCAGGTTGATCATCTCCTTCACTTTCTGCCATAGATTTTCACAATGCATTGCCTCATACTAGTTTCATTGGCTTAATCTCTATGTCACATTCTTTTGTTTTGGCTACCCAAGCTCCTCTGTTATTACATCCTACATCTTGCTGGGTCAATATACTCTTTACTGCAATATCAGGAACAAATACGATGGAGTGAGAGTGTAAGATATAAAATCTAAAGTTCTTCAAGGATTTCACCACCGAGAAAGCATGCTTCTCAATTTGAGAATATATTAGCTCATGATCTTTCAGTGACATGCTCATAAAGGCAATAGGAGCCTGAAATCCTCTATTTTCTTGTATAAGAATAGATGACAATGTATGTTCAGATGCGTAACAATAAATCATAAAATCTTTCTTATAATCTAGGTGACATAAGATAGGGGTGTTTTCTATAGAATCTTTTATATCTTGGAAGGCTCTTTTACTAGATTCATTCCACTTGAAATTCTGATTACCCTTCATCATGTCCACAATACACTTGGTGATCTCTAAAAATTCAAGGATGAATCTTCTGGGGAATGAATGACTTCACTCTAGTTTACTTACAGGTAAAATTAGCCTTCAAATGTATTTGACTCACTCTGGATCAATCCTGATACCTTCCTATGATACAATATGACCCAATAATTTTCCTTTGGTAACACAAAAAATTGACTTCTTAGGATTTAAAGAAATTCCATGTTCTCGGCACCTTTGCAACACTCTCTCTAGATCCTTAATGTGATCATTCCTTTTCTTAGAGAACATAGTTAAGTCATCTAAATATATGACAATGATCTTATATTTCATATTAGCAAAAGATAGATCCATACCTCTTTGAAATGTCACGCCATCATTGATAAGACCAAATGACATTCTGTGATATGCAAATGTGCCCCAAGGAGTGGTAAATGCCATCTTGTGCTGATCTTTCTCTTCTAATTCAACTTGGTTGTACCTAGAGAAGCCATCAAGCATAGACATCATTTTAGCTCCTGCAACTATCTACAACAAATGATCCATGTTGGGGAGTGCACAATTATCTTTTAAGGATGCCTGGTTCAGATTTCTAAAATCTACACATATCCTTATTTCTCCATTCTTTTTCCTCACTGGGATGATATTTTCTATCCATGTAGGGTGGTGAATAGGGTACATAATTCTAGCTTTGAGCATTTTATCAACTTCCCTAAAGATGGCATCTGCCACTTTAGGATTGTATTTTCTTTGTTTCTATCTAAATTGGGTAGCATCAGGTTTTAGGGGAATTTGATGCTAGAAACTTCCTCCCATAAAGCTTTTTAAGTCTTCATAACTCCAAGAAAAGACATCTTGATATTCAAGGAAAATCCTTATAGCTTCTGCTTTCTCTTCAAGTGTGCAACACTTTCCTATGTTTATCACCTTGGGATTTGACTCATTCCCAATGTTCATCCCTTCATATTCTCCAGTCGTGAGACCTTTCTCTACTCGCTTTTTCTTAACATAAGTATCATGATGATTGAACAATTTCTCTAATGATATAAAATATGGGGGAATGACATTACCTTGTAATTGAGTCACATCTGGTTCATCTTTCTTTCATTTCCTAGGATGATCTTGTGAGAGATCATTTGGATTTTCTTCAAGGGGACTATCATTACCTTCAAGGAAGAGTTGCAAGCATTTTTCATCATCAAATACTTGCCAATCATCTACGTTATCAGGTACTGATGACATGTACATCACCTCCACCTGATACTTCTTCTCTTTAAATTCGGGATGAGGTAGTAGTAAGGAAGTGGAGACTGCTAGTGAGTCTTCCTTGGAATTTAATTCTCTAGGGACATATTCAATTGAAAAGGCATCCAATCCTTCAATCTCATCCCATACTCTATTTTTGTAACTCTTTAGCTTTCAATTTTTGATAGGGTATTGACTTTTGATTTGGTGCACAATCAACTCAGCATCACCTCGAGCGTTTAGAACTTTCACACCCTTTTCTTTCGCAGCAATTATCCTGAGTAACAATGCCTCATACTCAACTGTATTATTGGTATTTGCAAATTCTCATTTGAAAGCCATCGACTTAGGTTCACCTGTGGGTGGAACTAACACAACTACAACACCAGACCCAGAAGAAGAATAGCTACCATCGAATTCCAGTGTCTAGACTTCTGGAGTCTTTTCTTTCTTAGAGGCCTTCACTTCTTCTTGTTCACTTTTAGGTTCATCATTAATGCCCTGGTAAACATCATGTAATTACCAAACCCTAATTCTTGATATAGGATTTGAGCTTTTAGATCATCTGATTTTAGAACTGTGAAATTTGACTTCTCCTCAGGCTCTAGTTTAACCTTCCTATTTCCCATGGGAATCACCGCTTGAGACCAATCCAATTTGATTTCCCCACCTAAATCTCTACAAAAAATTCTACTTAGTAGTAGTCCATAACTTGCCGATATATCTGCAACAAGGATCGTCAATAGCATCTTCTTTTCAAGATGAGCAGCTAGAGCTACTTGGGCATCTTTGATTTGGCCAAGCAGAGGAACTTGCTTAGCATCCATAGAATAGTATCTACCATGGACCTTTGTCATGGTGAGGCCTAAGGCTTTAGCTACAGGGGAAGGCATCACATTATCAGAAGTACTCGAATCTATGATAGAGTTGCTAAGTTTACAACCATTGATATACAAGGAGACATAAAATGGTTCAAGTTTTTGACTTGGGAAGGTAGCTAGCACAGTGGTTTCCTCTAGTTCAAATAATTTTTCTAGTGAGGAATCATCATCATTGGAAGAGGTAACATTATGATTAAGCTTTATACTATCTCCTTTTAAGTAATCTATGAAACTTTTCAATTCAACAAGATTAGACCTTAAATAATCTATGGGAGAAATTTGAATCTTGGAATTTTTACAGAACTGAATGAAATCAAAGGAATCACTTTCCTTACCTGACTATGAGACTTTTGTTCCTAAAGTAGATGCATCATTGGTTCTCGACGAAGAAATGATAACAGGGGTTTTGTCTTTCTGGCTCCAAGTTAGAACTACACTAGTAGTGCCATCTATAGTAGCACAACACTCTCCTTGCTTCTCAAAATCAGAATCATACTCAAAAAATAAATTTACAAAGCCGCCATGTGAGCATGAATCTAGTTCATCATTTGGTGTTGTAGTGTCTAACTCATTGGTGGATAATAATTTTATCATATGGGTTACTTTAGGACAAATCTCACTATTATGATCTGTCGTTAGGTGAAACACGCACATGTTGCCTTTCCTCGTGGGAGCTTCAATTGCAAGCCTCTATTGTGGAGCATGTAATTGTAATGTCCTTCCATCATTATTTCTATTATTCTGATCTTGGAACAGATTTTGATATGAATTGTTGAACTTAGGGAGTTGTCTTTTCAAAGTGATTATTTCATTAGACATCTTCTATATCATCTCATTGGTTGATGTGGTGCCACTTGAGCTAGCACATGTTTGCATTTATCTTTTCCATCTGCCAGCAGAGATCATGTCATCTTCCAACTCAATGGTTGTTCTTTGAGTGTTATCTAAATTCACCGACCGCGCTCTTCTTAGGTCATAGTTTATGTCTGGTGGCATGGAACCCATAAAGAATATCTTCAGATTCACAGGAGTAGGCCTATTAGCTGTGGGAATTCTATTGGCAATTTTGTTGAATTTAGCAACTAATTCTCTCATACTTACAGAAGCTTGCTTCTTAATGGAGGTCAATTGTTCCAACAAGGCATGTTCATCTTTAGCTGTTTTAAATCTGGCTTCAAAAGCTGACCTCATAGTAGCCCAACTTGTAATTGAAGTGTCATCCAAATGATAAAACCAATCAGCCACTGCTTCAACTAGAGTTTCAACAAATAGTCTAACAACAACATCTTCATGTCCAATCCCCAAGATGTGAGTTGCTGTGAAGAAGGCTTTAATGTGTTCATCTGTAGTAACTTTTCCATCTCTTGAAAACTTAGGAAAGTTCTTTCTGGATCCCCCAGGGAGTGGATGATATGCTACGAACTGTAGTAGACTAGTTGCAGTGGCCCATGGGGCTGCCATGATTGTAGATGTAGGATGTGGATGAAAATTAATAACAAGAGGAGCGACTACCCCATGTAAAGTTAATACGTGACAAGTTGTAGGAAATGAAGTTTGTGTCTTCAGGGGTGAAGGCGGTCTACTCCAGCTTCTTTTGTCACTTTTCTGACGAGGTAAGTCTATTATGGGAAAATCAAGCTCTGCAAGCCTTTCAAATGTAGGGTCTTTTCCACCTTTCTCCTTGGTACTTTTGAGAAACCTTCTTTGATCCAGAGCTCTAAATTAGTTTTGCTACCTAGCTCCATGCTCCACTCTGCACTAGTTTCTTCTCTGAATTTCTCTTTCAAGTGCTTCTGCTCTCGCTTCTTCTTTCTCAAGTACTTGACTCACGTTCCTATAATGCTCTATGTTTCTTTTGTATCTCCAAGTGAAAGTATTCAAGGAAGAGACTATGTCTTCTTGATTGTCTTGAAAGATGAGATTGGGTTGAAGTACAGGGAACATGTTCTCATGAGGTAACACCATTCTTCCTCATGACAAATATTCTGGTCTAGTGACTGTTTCTCTCCCTAGCAGAGTTGCCAAAAATTTGTTGGTAAATAGATTGTTCTTTTTGGATTTAACTCTTGATTTGCCCAAAATCTTCTTAAGAAACAATATGAATATGAACAGTTGGAAAGTTGTTATTGATTTAACTAACTTTCCTCTGAATTTTAATAGGTACAACTCCCTTATGTAAAGATATGCAATGAATTTTGTTTGTTCTAAATCCTAATGGGGTATGTTCTTAACTGGAGAACAATAGAGGCAACCAAATTAGCCCTCAATGAGAAACTAATCCAGGAGATGAATTTGATTCTAAACTCTAACCAACTTAGTGATTTCACAGTGCTTATGAATTCAATCTAGTGGGAATGCAATGATGAATCCTATTTGAATGAATGAAAATATAGTAAACTAACACAAAAGGATCTAATCTAAAGCTAAACGCATGAATATTTTCCCGACTTCTAAGTAATGCTCTGATTACTATCAATTAGTTGTACTAAGAAGTAGAAACAGAACTCTGTCTATTTCCCAATTTCAATACAACTTAAGGAAAACAAACATTTAAACTCACAAAGCATGGAACAGTAAATAAATGGTACAAAACACATTCCATATTGACTCTGCAACAAGAAGTATTTAACACCAAAATTTAGCCGATCCGTTTCTTTAGTAATTTCTTTTAGATATCAAAGTGGGCTATCTTCATCATAACAGATCATTTTCATCATAACAAATCATTTAATCCCCATGATTCCATAGGATTACTTCTTTGCAAGCTGTCACTTCTGGGAAACTGACCTTCTCAGGTGATTTCTTGAAAAAGGAGAAGCTAAAAAACTGATTCTTTGAGGAAGGGTCTTTGTTCACTCTCTCTTGTTCTGAGACTACTTTATCCAATGCGGGGGCCTAGTCTTATCTCCTCAAAACATTAATGCTCAGCTTTCAGGAATCACTAATACACTTTTGACTATCCTTTGAAAAAAAACTCCTACAGGAGAAACTCTGCAAGTAGAGAAGTTCATTACGACTTTTCCACCAAGCTAATTTTCTAGACCCAACTCACTCTTAACTCGAGAATCTTGATCTCTAGGCCTTGTTTGTGTGCTTGATGATTCCTGTGTTCTCTTCCCATGGAAAATTACCTTCATGGGTCAGAACCCACCGAGGAGAAGATGATTTTCAATTTTCCAACAAAGGGGAAAAATGTCTTTTTAGAGCTTCACATCCATATGAATACCATCGATCAAAACTGAAAGAAATAGAGTCTTTATCGAATTAGGAACTATAACTTACCCATTCCTAAGATGAGATTAAAAACCAACCCCAATTAAAAGTAGAAAAAGGCATGGATGGATAATTTGATAAAGACCACCTATCCTAGGGGGTTCTAGACTTAGACTCCAATTTATTACCTCAAAACTGATGACTCTTTCTAATCACAAGGTAATCACTTTTGTTTTGAAAAGTGAAGAAGAAAAGTGGGGCAACAAACCAAATACATGGAACTTGTTTACAATTTTTAACAAGGTGATCCTAAATTCCTAAGGATCCCAACATGCTTCATTCATCTTCACACAAACATCTAAACTCCTCATTACAAGCAATCTGTCCCTCTTCTCCAAACTGCCCAATCTGGCACAATCCTACCAATATAGCAACAAGGGTTTTCAAATATTTTCTCAAACCTTTCCCAAAAAAATATGCAAACCAATAACATATTAAAATACCCTTTTGGAAGCTTGACCACATACCCAAAAATCAATCATCGGTTCTTTGAACCAATCCTCTCAAATCTGACACTGTTCTTGAACTAGGAGGGCTAATTTGACTCATTTTACAAAGAAACCCCTAATAGTTCTTCATCCCAGGCCTTGAGACTTTCAACAGAGTTACCAAATGATCCCAAAACATGGATTGTACAACCAAAATGGTCCTCAGACCTATCCATATGCAAACACTAGTACATTTGACATCATTTTTCTACGAAAATTATCGACCATTAATGAAAATGGTTTAGGTTGGTCGGGGTATAGAAGGAATTTAAAAAAAAAAAAACAAAAAAAACCATGCCCGTGTTGGTTGAAATTTCCACCAATACCATGTCGGTCGAAATTTTGACAAACACGGGCATATTACTTAAAAAAAACATTTCAATTCTCATTTTCATTTTTATGGTTGCAGGGCGTGAATTAGGATTTCAATTCTCATTTTCATTTTTACGGTTGTAGCAGGAATTAGGATTTTCATTTCTAAGCTAAGGAGTGGAGCTTATTCTAGGTCATGAAGAGCCCTACACCCAAGGTTAATAGCACATTTCATCATTTATCTTCCACGCATGGAGTTTGAGGTATCTTTCATGTTTGCTATGTTTCATTACATACTGGATTGTCATTTTCTTATCATCTCTGTTAGTAATATGCTGGTAGGCAATTGAATCAATGAGTATTCTTAGTGGTGACTACAGTTTGACTAGGGTTTGTAAATGCTATGACTAAGAATTATGAAGGCTGCGACCAGGGTTTAGGATGCAACATGACATTGTACATTTGGTATAACTAATGCATTTGTAGATTTAAGGCATTTGTAGATTTAAGGGATGCACGTAAGAGAATTTTTGGCATGCTTAAACACAAATGCACATATCATTGTTTAGGATGCAACATGACATTGTACATCTGGTATAACTAATGCATTTGTAGATTTAAGGGAGGCACGCAAGAGAATTTTTGGCATCCTTAAACACAAATGCACATATCATGTTTCACCTGCTAGGTCACAAGAGCATATACAAGATTCTTGATAAAATAGACACCCAATGCATCCTATTGAAGGGAGAGACAATAAAAAACAATAAAATAGAAATCAACAACAACACAGGAACCATAACAATGATCAAGTTCCATAAAACTATTGCCAGTAGTAGTTTAGTACTCAGTAGTGAAATCAATGGTTTGGCAATGTGCCAAACCCTAGACATCAAGTTTGAATACGAGCTCAAAGGTTTGTTTCTTTCAAAGTTCAAACACCCTATAGGAGCATAAATATATAGACATGAATTGGATTTCTTTGGAATTTCTAATTACCCAAACACAATCCCCGATGAAATAAAAGGAATGATTCATATGTTTCAAGGTAATAATGCAGTAATTGGGGAAGAAAATCTATATATTTCATCAATACTACACATGAATATGAGATAGACAATGAGGATGCCATGATAAAATTGTTTGCGAATTCCTTAAAAGAAAGTGCTAAAGAATGGTACAAAAATATCCTAGACAGTAGTACTATTTCTTCATATTTCTTCTAAATAGTGTGATGACTGTTCCAACTAGAGAATCAGAACTTTATATCATAGGTTCTTCATGGCACCTTTCAACTTGTCCAATTATGGAAACTGGCTTGCTTGGGGTAGCTATATCTAGTTGTGAGATTTTCATATCATATTTCTCTCAGTAAGAATAGTTGTGGCATAGGATCCTTCAACTATTTGTGGACCCTTGTGGACCAACATGAGCCAGGCATTCTCCAATATTAGACCAGCTCTTCTTTGTCCCCTTGATGGAAGTCGAGTCAATCTTCTTTGTCACGAATGAGCATTCCTCTAATACTAACATTCCTTTCACTTCTCACTTCTCCCAACTCTAAGTGAAATCTGAATGCTTTATTGGCAATATTAAAGTCAAATAATTTCCCATTCTTTTTTAATTTCTCAGGTTCCTGTATAATATATTGACACCTTGTTTCCTGGAGTGGCCTTTTGGCTTTTTGTTATCTGGGATACCAAAGTTCTTGCTACCATATTTGGAACATCATTGAAAGTGCTCTTTCTTTTTCATTATATTCTTTATTTAAAGTGCTCAATATGTTTGACTAAGTTCCATATGTCCTATTACAGCTCTATTGGGACAGTCATCACACTATTCCCCTAAGCACACTATGGATTTGCCTTCTCATCCACAAGAAAATCTAACATCATTCTAAACTCTTCTATACTTTGCCCATATCCATTCCAATCCATTGATCCAATCCATTCATACTTCTACACAAACAAATTAACTCACCAAAATGCTGTCATTCTGGGACAGTCATACCATGTCCATAAAACTGTACCAATAGTTGAAATAAAAGGAATGATTCATATGTTTCAAGGTAATAATGTAGTAATTGGGGAAGAACATCTAAGTTATTTCATCAATACTACACATGAATATGAGACAGACAATGAGGATGCCATGATAAAATTGTTTGTGAATTCCTTAAAAGAAAGTGCCAAAGAATGGTACAAAAATATCCTAGACAGTAGTACTATTTCTTCATATTCATATTTCTTCATATTTCTTCTAAATAGTGTGATGAATATCCCAACTAGAGAATCACAACTTTATATTATAGGTTCTTCATGGCACCTTTCAACTTGTCCAATTATGCAAACTGGCTTGCCTCAGGCAGCTGTATCTAGTTGTGAGATTTTCATATCTGATCTCTTAACATATTTACTAGAAGCCCTCATATTTTTCTTAGTAAGAATAGTTGTGGCATAGGATACTTCAACTATTTGTGGACCCTTTGTCTATCTAGGAGATTTTTGTACCTTGAAACATATGAATCATTCCTGTTTGTGCATCCTCATTGTCTATCTCATATTCATGTGTAGTTGATTTAAACAATAGATTCGTCACTACAATGAGAAAGTTACCACCACACGTCAAACATAAGGTGCATTTGATTGAAAGATTGGTCATTGTTTACAAGAAAAAGGGTCCACAAACAGTTGAAGGATCCTATGCCACAACTATTTAGCTTACTGAGAGAAATATGAGGGATTCTCTAGTTGGGACAGTCATCACACTATTCCCCTAAGCACACTATGGCTTTGCCTTCTCATCCACAAGAAACTCTAAGATCATTCTAAACTCTTCTATACTCTACCCATATCCATTCCAATCCATTGATCTAATCCATTCATACTTCTACACAAACAAATTAACTCACCAAAATGCCGTCATTTTGGGACAGTCATACCATGTCCATAAAACTATACCAATAGTTGAAATAAAAGAAATGATTCATATGTTTCAAGGTAATAATGCAGTAATTGGGGAAGAACATCTAAGTTATTTCATCAATACTACACATGAATATGAGACAGACAATGAGGATGCCATGATAAAATTGTTTGTGAATTCCTTAAAAGAAAGTGCCAAAGAATGGTACAAAAATATCCTAGGCAGTAGTACTATTTCTTGGGAGGAGTTTAAAAGTGTTTTTAGATTACAATATGGGGATCTGATTGATATCAAGTTTTCTATACATGAACTTACCACTATAAAAAAGGGCATCTATGAGACAATAGTTGATTTAAACAATAGATTCGTCACTACAATGAGAAAGTTACCACAACATGTCAAACATAAGGTGCATTTGATTGAAAGATTGGTCATTGTTTACAAGACAAAGGGTCCACAAATAGTTGAAGGATCCTATGCCACAACTATTCTTATTGAGAGAAATATGAGGGCTTCTAGCAAATATGTTAAGAGATTAGATATGAAAATCTCACAACTAGATAGATTACTAATATTGGAAGTACTATGGACTTGTAGAGGCAATTTAATAGTTCAGGAAACTAAGAAATGAGTTGTCATTATGGTATGATAAATTTCCCTTTGCGTTGAGAAAATTATAGTATGATAAATGTCCCTTTCTAAACTTTGATTTGGTATGATAAATGATAAATGTTGAGATAACCGTCCATTTCTAAACTTTGATTTGGTATGATAAATGTCCCTTTGCGTTGAGAAAATTATAGTTGAGAAAATGGTTGTTCAGTAACAATTTGTATCTTCAAGTTGCAATCAAATCATCCTTCTTCCACCAACGAGTCATTCTATTCAAGAAAGACCATGTCGAACGATATCAATGCACAAAAAAATAGGGAGACAATTGCTAGACTATGGTCTAACTTAAAAAGAAAAGGTGATGGAAAATGTTATTGTCCTTGCAAAATTTGTAAGGGCTTAAAGACTCAAAGATATCTAATCAAAACAGCTGAGGAACATTGTAGGCAACATGGTCACATTGAAGGGGGAAACGAATTTCGTCCATTGGTATGTATTTTAATAGTTTGTAAAATACATAATACATGATTTGATGATGACATCATGGTCATGGTTAATATAAGGTCATCATTTTCATATAGGTCAACGTTCCTATGTTTCATGTTATATTAGAAGTGAAATGTTGATGCTAAGACAATTACTTTGTGACCATAATAATCCTACATATGTTTTTTTGCACAATAGATAAAGTTTGCTATTCAATTCCAAGAGAAACTCACAATTTCAATTGTGACCACACTAGCCTAATCGCAACAAACTTGTTAGAAACATGAAAAGAAAACATGTTAGCAATTCCATCATTTGTCTGTTGTTTGGGATAGTCACCATAGAATTATTTGGATTGTCTCTCCTCTTGCCTTGCAAGGTTAAAATGACCTTTTTTTCATCCCTCCTTGAATAGACCCTTACCGTCTTGCACTTGTGCAATGATAGGACACCAATGTTGCTAATTAAGGTTGGTGGGATGATTATGCCTATCCTAAAAAAAGATTGTCAAATCATTATGCTTTCAAATCAATTACCTATTGACGTATCCCTTGCGAGGGAGAGAAGCCAAACACATAAAGAACATGCACATAAACACGACAACTGAAAAACTTAAATGGAATACACCAAGAAGTACCAAATGATGAA
The DNA here is from genome assembly GCA_027943335.1 of Chamaecyparis obtusa. Taxonomy (NCBI): domain Eukaryota; kingdom Viridiplantae; phylum Streptophyta; class Pinopsida; order Cupressales; family Cupressaceae; genus Chamaecyparis; species Chamaecyparis obtusa. The sequence continues at coordinate 957,663 of BSBK01007029.1, read as the reverse complement.
TGCTCAATTGTTGTAATGGCAAAGCAATATTAGAACCATCCATTTATAGTCCTAATGATTTTGGAAATTGTTGACAAAGAGTGTTACTTTTTTTGATTATAGTATAAATGATTTTTCTATAGTCGTAATGATTTTTCTTATTTCTTGTCTTTTGTCCCTTTTTGATTTCCTATGTTTGTGCTTCATGACAAGATTTTGTCACCTTCTTTTGATGGTATATTTCATTCACTCTATGTGGAATACTATTTTGTTCACTATTTTATTTCAGCTTCATATTTCTTTCATTTTTCATATACACACAGACTACACATGCTGATAAAAAAATGAGCTATTTGATTTAGGTTTACTTTTCATTATTGTAAATGGTTAATATTTATGATGGTACTCCTTGGTGTATTTGGACTATAAAAATAATAAATGTAGTAATGATGGTGCGGTGCATTATTGATATAGGTTTGATGACTCTTGTCAATGTGCCAAACTATCAATGTGGTGGTGGGAAGTGTGTGTTGAAGACTTCACGGACATTGAACAACCCTGAATGAAAATTTTGGTGCTGCCCTAATCGAAAAAAGGTTGCTAATGTGTATATATTTAAAGTTTCTAATGTAAATACTATTCATTATAATATAAGAACTAATGTAGACTGGGTATCATAGGGAAATAATGGCTGCAGATACTTTAGTTGGGTCGATGACAACTCATCTGCATCTATCCACCCATCTCCACTTATCCGCGATGAAGGATTTGAGTGCAAAACATGTCAGGCTAGGGCAAATTTTGAAATTATATTTTTACGATGCCTTCTTTGTATTGTAATCGCATATCTAATTTGTTGCGACCATATGCAAAGATGAACTCAGGAATTAGTTAGTTTAGTATTTTCATATTGTAACTAATATTTTAATATTGATATGACATAACTTCTCTTTTCCTCAAGTGCGTATATATATGGTTTACATCTTTTTTTTAGAATAATTCTTCATGTTTATGGCTCAGGTGAGCCACAATCTGCTATCAATCACATGATTTAATGCTGATTTAGGCTAGAGGTAAACTACATGTGTCATGTAAACAACATGGTTGAATGCAATCTATTTTGCATGTTTTCAAGAGTTTTCCCACTAATACAAGCGTAAATAACGCATTGAACATAATCTACAGACATTGTGTGGTATGAAGTCTCATTGAAGTTTGAGCACAACATGGTATGAAGTCTCACTGAAGAAGAGTACTGCAGAGAGCAGGCCTACCGTACCAAGGAAGTTTGACAAGAACAAGGAATATGGCTTAAACAGAATGGGAAGACATCTTTCTAGCCTAGGCTTGGATCCTTTGACAATTAGCTTGATAATAAATGAAGTAAATGAGAGCTGAGCAATTAGCTTCCCAAGAAAAATCTTGTAAATGAACTGTGTGTACCCCAATTCCTATGCCTTCTGTGCATACCTAAATGATATATTTGAAACAACAAGGGTAAATTTAGCCTTACCCTTGTTGTTTCAAATATATCATTTGGGTACGCATAGAGGGCACATTAATTGGGGTACATATAGTTCATTTATGGGCTTTTTTTGGATAGCTAATTGCTCATCTGTCATCTACATTATTTATAAGCTAATTGCCGAAGGATCTAGGCTTAGGCTAGAAAGATGTCTTCCCAAACACATAAAAAATATACACATAAACACAACAAATGAGAAACATAAATGTAGATTTCACAATAGCTGAGAAACATAATTGTAGGCATCATTGTCACAATTTTTTGGAGACAAAATAATTGAGTTGTATACCCAGATGATGGAGAGCAACTTCTACTCCTCTGATTCCAAGTTGACATAGTGGGATCCAAAGACCATAGATAAGGAATAAATTGAGAGAGTGGAGGAGGGCCATAATGACAAAAATAATACAGGACAAACCTCAAGTTAAATGAGGCAACTGCAAAAATTTTAATAGAATTCTATTAAAATGTTTGCAGTTGCCTCATTTAACTGAGGTTTGTCCTGTATTATTTTTGTCATTATGGCCCTCCTCTGCTCTCTCAATTTATTCCTTATCTATGGTCTTGGGATCCCGCATTGTCAACTTGGAACCAGAGGAGAAGAAGTTGATCTTCATCATCTGGGTATACCACTCAATTACGTTGTCTCCAAAAAAATGTGATCATGATGCCTACAATTATGTTTCTCAACTGTTGTGTCCTAGGACCCCTTATGACCCTTTACGACCATTTACAACCTCTAAGAATACATCTTAGAGGTCTTAAAATGTCGTAAAGGGTCATAAGAGGCTCCTAGAAGGGACTAGATGAGCTTCCACCTTCACATGGTTGGCCCTATTAAGTAGAGAATGTTAATTAAACTATTCTTGAAACATAATTGTAGGCATCATGGTCACATCAAGGATGAAACTATTCCAAGTTGACACTGTGGGATGGAGAACAACTTGAAAGCAGAGGTGCAGAAGTTTCTCTCCAGCGTCTGGGTATACCACTCAATTACATTGTCTCCAAAAAAATGTGACCATGATGCCTACAATTATGTTTCTTAGAGAATGTTAAACTATTCTCAAAACAAAGAGAAACTCAAAGAGAAGCTGGCAACAACCAACAGAATGAGTGTGGACACCTGAAGATAAATATCAAATAGGGGAAAAGAACCTGCAACAACAGAGGTAATAGCTATAGATACATATGAGGATATCATAGAAATCCCTAATTTAGTGTTTCAGAGAACAAATGATGGATTGTAAATTAGGAATTTCTATGATATCATCATCTAAATCTATTATTTACATTGGAATGCAGCCTGCAGATATTGATACTGCATCGACTAAGCACGATGGAGGCATTGATTCTAATGTGAATTATAGTACTCAAGGTATACATTTTCTATTCGAATTTTGATTAATGAATATTTAATACAAGAAAACATATTCAATTGTTTAAGGTGGATTAGTTGTGATGATGAGACACGCCATTTAGATGTTAACTATGATAGTCTCTTGGTTTCAGGCAATGCAGAAGGAGAACCTTAGTTCAATATGGAATCTCGCAGAATATGCACGGATATTAGGTGGAGTTGAAAAACACAACAGGGTTGCATTTTTGATAGAGGTCTTTAATTACGTATTTTAAGTTATAGACCATCATGAAAACATAAATGTGTTGTGTTTTTTCAACTCCACCTATTGTCCGTGCATATTCTGCTTGTGTTGCACACACATTCTCGATTCAGAGTGGGAAAAATCTTATTTTCGATGTGAGGGAGAGAAGCCAAACAAAAAGAACATGCAAATAAACATGACAGCTACAAAACATAAATGTAGGTATCACAACAGCTGAGAAACATAAATGTAGGCATCATGGTCCCAATTGTTTGGAGACACAACATAATTGAATGCTATACCCAGAAAATGCAACACAACCACTACTCCTGTAGTTCTAAGTTGACACTATGGATCCAAAAACCATATATAGATTCCTTATCTTTGGTTTTTGGATCCCGCAGTGTCAACTTAGAACTACAGGAGTAGTGGTTGCGTTGCATCGTCTGGGTATACCACTCAATTATGTTGTGTTTCCAAAACATTGTGACCATGATGCCTACATTTATGTTTCTCAGCTGTTGTGTCCTAGGACCCCTTATGACCCTTTACGACCATTTAAGACCTCTAAGAATACATCTTAGAGGTCTTAAAATATTGTAAAGGGTCATAAAAGGCTCCTAGGAGGGGCCAGATGAGCTTCCACCTTCACGTGGTTGGCCCTGTTAAGTAGAGAATGTTAAACTATTATCAAAGCAAAGAGAAGCTCAATAATTTATATCTGAATACCAATTTTGTTCTTCTCAAACTGTCAAAACATTTAAATAGTCTTTTAAACTGCTATTAAAAATAAAATATTTAATCAACATTTACTTACAGATTTGTGTGCTTGTCTGAGTTTGATATGCAGATCTACATATCAAACTTAGACAAGCACACAAATATGTAGGTAAATGAAGCTTTCTTAGTCAGTTTGATTTTTCTTGAGGCTATGAATATACAGTACAATGAAAATGCTTTGTTCAATCTAATTGTGCTAAATAGAAGAAAATAGCTAAATCAAAGCTTCATAGATTCATATATGCATACTAATTATAGACAAGTAATATATTCAACTCAAAGTAGGAATATATTGAAAATGGTGTCACATTTTTTTTTAAACAAAAGTTAGTATTGGTCAAAATTTTGACCTTTACACAGTACTAATTTCGACCAGGACACTATACGTTCGACGGTCGATTCAATGAATTTGCATGGATAATTCGACGACTGAATGGACTAATTTCGACCAAGATGCTATAAATTCAACGAATTAGGGTGGATAATTCGATGACAAAATGGTCTCAATTTTGACCGTCACACCAATTGATCGACGTCTTATTCTTCCAATTCCAAGGGACTGATGCAGTCGATAATTCGACTTGTTGTGGGGTTGAAATTTTGACTATTATTTACCATGTAGAAAATCAATGAAAAAAGATTGACGATAGTTTTAGTTGCCTATTTGACCAATTGTTGTAAAAAATTTGACTAATTCTTGTCAAAATTTAAGGTAAAATTTACTAGTGAAAAGCCCTAATTTTCTCCTCTAAAACCCCTATAATCTAGGGCTTGGTGAATGTATGACCTCCCAATGCTATAATTTCAAATAAAGAGATGATTCACCATCCTTAGGCCATAAATAAGTTGATTCAACCATAAAAAGACCCCCTCCAATGGCTCAAACTCCTACTACATTAACCATGCACCATGCATGTAACCCTCCAATACTGTCCATTTGGCTCTCCAACATTAATCATTGCAAACTTCCTCTTGTTCATTCTTTGGTTTGTCATTTTGTTTTGAGTGTCTAGTGATTTAAACCAAAGACTTTGACTTAGCCAAAAAATGTGCAAGTCTACATTAGTATGTTTCTTTTTATTGCAATTATAATTAGTATGAATGAACAAAATAATGACAATGAAATATTTGTGATAATGCAATATTTGTCGAAATAGTGTCGATGACTTCAATCAATGTGCTTATGTGTCAATGTGGTGTTGGCCATGCATGTTGAAGATGTCATGCACAAAAAGTAATCCTGGGCGTCAATTTTGGGGTTGTCCCAATAGGAAAAAGGTCTGGATATGTAATTATATTTTATGTTTAAAAATAATGTGACAAATAATCACTTTAGGAAGAACTGATGTACATTTAATATTGTAGGGAAATAGTGGATGTCAATACTTTCAGTGGGTCAATGAAACCACATTTACATCTACCCCATCTACATCTATACCTGATGTAGGAAATAAGTGTAACTTGTACAAAGCTTGAGAGGCATGTAGTGCCGCCAAGATTGCTTCAATGGCGAAAGTGAAAATCATGTTTCTGCAATGCATTCTTTGTGTAGTTTGTGCACTACTTTGTTGGGACCATATGCATAAATGTGGTTAACAGAGGGCTATTGTAGATACTGATTTTTTTTAGAATTTCAAGTAGATACTTACTTAAATAAGTACCAAATGATGAATACACTTAAATGAAATACACCAAGAAGTACAAATGATGAATGCTCAATTGTTGTAATGGAAAAGCATCATAATCATCCATTTCTAGAACTTTATTTTCTATAGTCTTAATGATTTTTCTATAGTCCTAATGATTTTTCTTTTTTTTTTTTCTTTTGTCCTTTTTTTTCCTATGTCTGTGCTTGGTGACAGGATTTTGAACATTGTTGACAAAGCATGTTTCTTTTTTTGATTTTCATGGGGTTTCGCATTGTTTGTTGCTCTTGATAAATTAGGCCTTGAATTTGAATTTTTGTTCATTGTTTTATTTTAGCTCGATATTTCATTCATTTTTCATATACACATAGACTACACATGCTGATAAAAAGATGAGCTATTTGATTTAGGTTTATTGTTGATGATTGTAAATGGTCAATATTTCTGATGGTACTCCTTGGTGTATTCTTTTTAAAAATAATCATATTTCTATGGCTATGATAAATGTCCCTCTTTGTTGAGAAAATTAGAGTTGACAAATTCTGCATGTTTGTCACCTGTGCATATACCTTCTTTAATCGACTCTTATATGCACATGTACTATTTTGAACATGCAGATTTTCCTAAGCACTACCGGGAGCTTACCCAACAATACATGTACTATTGTGAAAATCATATCACAATTCCATTTGATGCTGGGTCAAGCTCCCAGTAATGCTTGGTCAAATCTACATGTTTGTCGAATCTAAATGGAATACTTTGTGCCTGACATACTTAAATGGAATACACAATACCAAATGATGAATGCTCAATTATTGTAATGGAAAAGCATCAGAATGCCCATTTCTAGAATTTGATTTTCTATAGTCTTAATGATTTTTTTATTGTCCTAATTAATGATTTTGAACATCAATTGACAAAGAGTGTTTCTTTTTGTTATTATAGTTTTAATGATTTTTCTTATTTCTTGTCTTTTGTCCCTTTTTGATTTCCTATGTCTGTGGTTGGTGACAAAATTTTGTCACCTTCTTTTGATGGTATATTTCATTCACTCTATGTGGAATACTATTTTGTTCACTATTTTATTTCATCTTGATATTTCATTCATTTTTTATATACACATAGACTACACATGCTGATAAAAAAATGAGCTATTTGATTTAGGTTTACTTTTCATGTTTGTAAATGGTTAATATTTTCGATGGTACTCCTTGGTGTATTCCATATAAAAATAATCAGATTTCTATGGCTATGATAAATGTCCCTTTGTGTGAGAAAATTGGAGTTGAGAAAATGGTTGTTCACTGATGATTTGTATTTGTAGGTTGCAAACAAATCATCCTTCTTCCACCAATGAGTCATTCCATTCAAGAAAGACCATGTCTGACAATATCAACCCACAACAAAATAGGGAGACAATTGCTAGATTGTGGTCTAACTTTAAAAGAAAAGGTGATGGAAAATGTTATTGTCCCTGCAAAATTTGTAAGGGCTTAAAGACTTGAAGATATCTAATCAAAACATTCGAGGAACATTGTAGGCAGCATGGTCACATTGAAGGGGGAAATGAATTTCGTCCATTGGTATGTATTTTAATAATTTATAAAATACATAAGACATGATTTGACGATGACATCATGGTCATAGTTAATTTAAGGTCATCATTTTGATATAGGACAACCACCTTGGGTTTCATGTTATGGACCATGACAATCCAGAGAATGTGGATTTCCAAATGAGGGAACATGGAGGTGTGAATATAGAAGTAGAAGGTAATGATCCCATGGAAGAAGATCACAATGATCAAGAAGATCATGATGATCAAGATGATCATGATGATCAAGATGATGATGATGATGATGATGATGATGTAGATGACCTTGATGTACCTATACTTGAGAAGGCATACAAGCCTCTATACGAAGGCTCCCAAACAACTCTTCTTGCCGTAGTATTTTTATTGGTGAAATTGAAGGTTATGAATGGTTTATCCAATGTAGCAATGACACGCATGTTAAGGTATGCCATCTTTTTTCATTTTTTTAGTCATAATTTCCTTATAGTTAACAAAGGGTGAATCATGCAACAATTAATATTCTTTATATTAACAAATTATATTTTTGGTTATAGGTTGATAGGTGAATGTTTGTTACCACCATCAAACATTCTACCTCACTTGTATCGAAAATTATCTTCCATTATGAAAGATATTGGAATAGAGTATCAAATAATACATGCATGTCTGAATGATCATATTATATATCATAAATAGCATGAATTTACAATAGAATGCCCTGATTGCCATATTACTAGATATCAATCAGATCGAATAACAAAAAGGTGCCTTGCAAGGTTCTTCAGTATATTCTCATTATTCCACATCTACAATGATTATTCAGGTGCAGTAGCTTGGCACAATTTATGGATTACCAAGCACACAATAGAAGTCGAGATGACATTATGTGAATTCCTGTGAATGGTTCAACATTTAAGTCAATAGAAGAAACTTGGCCACACTTTAAAGAAGAACCTCATAATCTCAAGCTTTTATTGACAACAAACGGTGTCAATCCGTTTGGAGAGATGAGATCTATTTACTCGGTGTGGCCTATTTTTGTTATCAACAATAACATTCCTCCTTGGATGTCCATAAAGAGAGAGCACATAATGTTGGAAATGATTGTTTCAGGTATTTTTTTATTTAATAGTTATCTAAATTAATTTATTATAAATAATCTATCAAAATGGTCATAATAATTATGTAATGTTTTTGTTCATTCAACTAGGTAAGTACCAAGTTAAAGACATGAATGTATATATTGAGCCCCTTATCGATGAGTTGATGGTGCTATGGAATGGGGTCAATATGTATGACATCTCTAGACCAATAGGAGAAAGACAATTTCAATTCCATGCAATGCTTGTATGGACAATACATGATGCCCCTTGGCTAACACATTTTTGTGGTATGCTCTCTTCTTAACACCTCTTTTTTGGTATGTTATAGTGCTAAAACAAAATTAACATATTTAATCCAATTATACATGATCTTGTAGGTCTTCAGACAAAGGGAAAATTTGCATGTCCAATTTGTGGTCCAAAGATGAAATCTCATCATTCAAAAAGTTTGGGAAAGCAGATGTTCGATGAGAATAGACACTTTCTCCACAGAAATCATAAGTACCGAATTATAAAAAAACATTTTTTCAATGGGAAAGAAGAGACTGCATCAAAGCAATGGAGAATGACACCTAACCTATGGAAGTTGGAATACAATAAAATAAATCATCGAGGTAATGTCATTCCATCTGATGGTTTTTGTTTGAAATTTATATTTTGATATTATATTTTATTTACTGATGATGTAATTGATGCTTATGAAGGTCGTCAAGGCATTAATGACCAACTTCCAAAAGGAATAAAAAGTTATCCTACACAATTTAGTAGTTTTTCATACTACGAGCAACTTCCAATAGTGCATTTGTTTGATGCTATGCATATTGGAAAAAATGTAATAGAGACATTATGGAAAATATTGGATGGAAGACGTGACAAAGACAAAATTGTCAAAATTTGTAGTGACATTGAAGAATCCAACCATGTAATGCAAAACGTCATTTGATAAAATAAGAATGGAGACCAGGTTGATACAAGTGCCCTAACTTGGTTATTATCAGAGCAGTAGAGGAATGCTATAAAAAAAGTCATAAAAAAAAAATGATTTCCCACAGGATTTGTTGTGAACGTAAACAATCTCATATCAAAGAAAAGTGAATTTGGGCCAGGGATGAAAACACACGATTGTAATACATTTATTAAGGTAATTCATGTTATTTTGTATTCACTATATATTTTTATACTGCATGTAGTTTTCATTTCATTATTTTATAAAATATCGATAAGATCATTTTACAATTCTTGCAGTACGTTGTACCTCTATCTCTCCCACACCACTTCGACAACAGTGTCAAACAATTTATAAATGATCTTGTAAAATACATGAGGTGGTTCTCATCAAAATAAATCAATAAAGAAGATATTAAATATTGGAAGAGAAAAATTCCTCATCTTATGTGTGAAATGCAAAAGTGTCTACCTTCAACTTTTTTCAATGCACAAGAACACTACCTCATACATCAAGTTGAGGAGATTGAATTGTGTGGACCTGTACAAACTAGGTCAATGTGGATGGTTGAGAGACACTTGAAATTTTGAAAGGCTTGGTTCAACATAGAGCACATACTGAGGGTTCTATGGTGGAGGGATATATGGTATACTAGACCATGGTGTACATTAGTGAATATCTTCCTAAGTTTGTAGCAAAAATCTATGTAGATCGTATTTGGGATCCCAACTCCATTAAAAAAATTGAAGGGGAGTACTTCATGGGGAAAGGTAGATTGACAAAAGTGAGAGGCAATTATAAGATGTTATTGTAGTTAATTAATTCTTTGTTCTATTTTATTTTAATTATAAGATGTTATTGTAATTAATTAATTAATTGGTCATTTTTTTGTATATAGTTGTTCAAGAGTGAGATGCAATACATTTGTATATTGAAAACAATCTTGATTGGATGATGGTATGGATTGAATGATCTCAACAAATAGTTTCTCATTAATATGGGAAGGTGTTGCTTCATTTCTTAGAGAAGTTCATTGTAATGGAGATTTTAACGTTACACCAATGTTAATTAATCTAGCATATGGTTTAAGAGGTAGAGAGGTACGTAAAAATTTATTAATGATCATGACCAATATGTTTCATATCAAGTCACCATGAAAATAATTTTTACATGCTTGAAAAATTGCAGGTCAAGCACCACAAAGCTATGTACTATCATGACCACAAATTTCGCATAAAAATTTGGATGACATGAAGAAAACTTGTGATTCTGGGATAACTTCAGTCTTTGAGGTCACTAATATATCATCTAGAAATGAAATACATCCTCAAAAATATCAAAATCAATACTATGGAATCTTGGATGATATACTTGAGTGTGACTTTAACTCCTTGAAATTAGTTCTATTCGTCGTCAAATGGTACATGCTATGACTGAATCAAAATGATCCTGATAGAATTATTATTCAACATGATAATAGATTTAAAATGATTAATACAAGGTCATTTGAGCCAGTTGGAGATGAGCCCTATGTTCTTCCAAGCCAATGTGAACACATGTTTTACTTAGAGGTTCCACATAAACCAGGTTGGTCATTTGTTGTTAGACATGATCGAAGAGGAAGACTGATAAAGTATAATGTGATGGAAGAAGAAGATATTGAAGATGATGATGAAGAAGATGGTGATGGTGGTGGTGGTGGTGGTGATGATGATGATGATGACAATGATGATGATGATGATAGTGGTGATGATGATGGTGATGGTGATGATGATGACGACGATGACGATTGTGGTGGTGATGATGATGATGATGATGATGATGATGATGATGATGATGATGATGATGATGGTGTTGGTGATGATGATGAGATGGATGGAGAAGATGATCAATGACATGATTCAAATGTACAAGGTATGTGATTTAATTATAAAAGGTATGTGATTGCATAGTGTTCATGTTGTCTTCTACGTTATTTGTAGCATACGTATCATGTAATTTTTAGCTAACTTAAGATAAATGATTAACATATGTAGGAAATTTTGTTCATGTTGCCTTCTATGTTATTTGTAACATACGTATCATGTAATTGTTATCTAACTTAAGATAAATGATGTGTGTTAATGAATTTTATGTGTTAATGAATGTTATGTGATTATAGTGATTGAATGTTATATTTCAAAAATGGATGAATGAATGAATGAATGTTATTAGATGTTATGGAGAATTTAGAGTGATGTTAGGGGGGGCAAGTGGCCAAATGAGCTTCCACCTTCACGTGGTTGGCCTTGTTAAGTATATAATATTAAACTATTCTCAAAATGAAGTGAATCTCAAACTAAACCAATGATGTAGATTCAATGGTAAAAAACACCTACTTCTTATTCCATATTATTTCTCATTCACTTTAGGAAATATTTTACTTCTTAATCAAGTTCATCAACCAATCTACATCACCATGTTCATCAAATTAGATTTATAGATAAGAGAGTGAAAACTACAAAGTAAATCTCGATAGAAAATCTCAAATATACGTCTAACAAAGAATAACATTTTATAAATTTTATACATTTTAATGAGGGTGTAAAGTTAGTTATATGGATATGAGTTTGTCTGATACATTTCTCTATGGTTCTTGTGAATGGATATGAGTTTGTTTGATACATTTTGTTCTGATCCATCCTACTCATTTATACCCAGAGTAGAGGATCATACCAATCCAATATTGCAACAATCCAAGTGATTGTGACCCCTAGTCATTATTCAGGGATAGTTAACACAAAAACAGAGGGTTTACATCTTCTATGGTCCATAGTATAGTTTAAAATAATAAGGGAAAGAACAAAATGTATCAGACAAACTCATATCCATTCACAAGAACCATAGAGAAGCATTTTTACCATCAAATCCTTTGATATGGGAGCTTCTCTAAGGTTCTTGTGAATGGATATGAGTTTGTCTGATACATTTTAATGAGGGTGTAAAGTTAGTTATATGGATATGAGTTTGTCTGATACATTTATCTATGGTTCTTGTGAATGGATATGAGTTTGTCTGATACATTTTGTTTTGATCCATCCTACTCATTTATACCTGGAGTGGAGGATCATACCAATCCAATATTGCAACAATCCAAGTGACTATGACCTACTAGTACATTTGGCCTATTTTTTCTACCAATTTTTTTGACCAAACAATAAGAAGGTTTTGCTTGGTCAGATTATAGAAGGAAAACTTTGTTTTTGTAAAATATTTATGCCTGTGTTTGTCGAAATGGCGACAAATTCCGTGGTGGTCAAAATTTTGACAAACATGGGCATAACTTAAAAAAAAAAGGGAATTTCATTTATCATTTCATTATTTTATTTGCAAAAAAAAGAAGGGCAGCACGTGCACACGCGTGAATCTACTTGACATCATGGGGTAGCAGTAGGAGCTTGAGCTCACTCTTTACATAAGGTATGTGGTAGAGGATTATTAATTCGTGCATTCTTCTTTGCTTTGCTATGTATTAAACAAGGGCTTTTGCGGGTTTATGCATAGGATTGTGGCATTTGGCTTTACACCTACTGTTAGAATAACTAAGAGGGGGGTGAATTAGTTATCCATAGTCCCAATCACAAAATGTATATCCAAAAATAATTTACTAAAACTTTTGCAGCTCGGTAAAATAAAATAGTATTCTATCTATGCTTTTACTGATTACTAGTTAATAACATATAGTGATTACTGATCAAATCCAATATGCAACATGAAAATTATGACAATAAACAATCATCACAGTCAACACATAACACAAGATATTTAACATGGAAACCCTGTAAAGGGAAAAACCACTTGGGACCGGCAACCCAAAAATTGTTCACTCTTCTAAAGTGAGGTCGGTGAAGACCCAACCCTGTTAAAGGTTACAAACACACTGTGAGGTGTGACCTTGTTAGAGGATTTTAGACCAACTGTCATCGTCCAACCAACATTCACTATGGGGTTGATAGGATAACAAATGTACACTCTATGAATGACATTACAAGACTTTCTAGTCCACTCTGTTAAGAGATTTATTTGTTTACAATGGTTAAAATGTAACAGAAAGTGATTTGATTACAACACAACTTCAATTGCAGATTATCAAATCTATGTTAAGCTCATTCAAATCCTCTAATCAATATATCAATTTTGTTTCAATCAATATTCAACAACTTACTATCTCTCAGTAATTTCTACAGTTCAGTTCTCCTTAACCAGTCTAATTAGGCATGCATGAAGCTTGTTCATGCAATATATCTATAGTCTCCTTCTTCTGGCATGAGTTTCATAATGAAACCCTAGTCTCTTAAATAGACAAGTTAAACCATTTTAATTCCATCCATCAGATTTTTCCGCTTAATCTCCTTTGTTGATTTTTCCGCTTAAACCTTCCTCGGCTAATGTGTTAGTAACATGTTTTATTTCAATCCCTTAGATCTTCTTTGAATTATGTTAGCCATTGATCTTTATAACAAACATTATCTCCAACTCCGATTACATAGTACTTTACAGCTCATCAACTTCTGTGGGCTAAACTAGTCATTTAGTTCTTTTCTCCTGCTCGGTTAACAAAGAAATATGTCGGTGAACACAAGTTCAGTTTGTACTATGCTCAGTATACACTACACTATGTCGGTGTATACTAAAATGCTTCTTTAACTGACAACACTTCTTTGTGCATTTTTCTCTATCCTTCATCATAGATGAATGCAACATAATCAAGTCAATAACATAAGGTCATAGACTCATTTATAAGTTACCCAATATATTCCTTATCCTCATATGTCATATCCATCTTCCTCATGTAGATATATTTGTTCTTCATCTCTTTTCTTCTTCTTCTTTCTACAGATGTTTGGGTATAGTAACTTACAAGATAAGTATTGTCAAAACTAGTTGTCATCAATGACAACATATTATTGATTTAATCATCTTACATATCTAATAAGCAATTCAGTGATCTTAAATCATAGATCTTCAAGTCATACAATTTATTCAAATCAATTGTAGTTCATCACCTGCCAATTGCATTTGTTTGAAAGCTTCTAAAGCATTTTCAACATATCCATTTTGTGCATATCCTCCAATCATTGTAGTCAATGAAACCACATTTCTTTGAGTTATTTTATCAAACAGTTTATGTGCCTTGGCCAGCACCATGCATAATCCTAAAGAAATTCCTATAATATCCTCTAATACCATGTTTGTCAAACTATAATTGTCTTGTCCAATCACGGGATTGGAACAAATTATCTTTGAAGCAGGATTGAATAAAAGAAAAACCAAACATTCTGAGTATGTTTTACTATCATACCCTGACTTTTGTGAAGTAGATAAATGGATTAGTTATTACTGCAAGTTCATTTTATGCACTATTTCATTAGAATTCAATTCACTGGTTCAGGACAGTCATTTTTTGTTGTAACTTTGTTGAGATCCCGAACTCTCTGACAGACTGGCTTGGGAAACCTTTTAGTTGACTCTGTCATGGAGTTGGAGCCTTGACCCATGTTTCTTTTTCCATTGGGAATCAATGCCAATGGTTGAGAACTAAGGGGAGGCTCTGTATTTTAATTTAAATGCTCATATTTTGGAAGTAGTTGCACTGCTTCATGATTGATGCCCTAGGTTAGATATATTTTATGTATTTAGCCAGAGTGAAAGGAAGACATGTTTACCATAGTGTAGCAAAAGGAACTTGAATTTGTTTCATAGTTGAATTATAGGGTCTCGGTGATAGTGAAGACTTCTTGGTGTTGTAACCCATTGTAAGTGCCCACCGATTGATCATTCCAGATTGACCCTAATCTAACTTGATCAATTAGATTAGAGTGTCTCTGTGACAGTCAACGGTGTTAGAGCAGTGTGGTTAAAATTACTAAGAAGCTCTTGCTTGACAAAGTAGAAGACAATCTATTTTATGAAGAAAGATCTGGACCTAAACTATTTACCAATTGTAAGAAGAAATATTGTTACAAGTTAAAACCAGGAATAGGCAAAACTCAGGATACTTCAAGTTTGAGTGACTATGAATGTTTTGTTAATTAAGTTATAACCAAAAGTGTAAAACAGATTGTAATGACTTGTTGGCACCAAGTGAAGTTATAATAAAAAATTGTAACAAATTGTGATCTGTTGAAACCTGTGGAAGAGGAAGTGATACTTGGAGACTTTGCCATTCCAGTTAAGGAGATTAGTGGTTGAAAGAGACATTCCATACTTGGAAGCATTCTAGCATAAGGAGTTGACAAAGTTGGTTGGAACCATTGTTCATGGTTTGAATCAACATTATTATTTAGTTGTGATAGTGGGTTGGGCTTATTCAAGTTTCAGTTGTTACCACTCTGCATCATAGTTTGAGAGATCATTTGTTTGTTAATAATCCTATAGACAAATATAATTAATTCTTGTCTTGCACTTAAGTAGAAGAGATCATTACTGAGGCCAAACTTATACCTTACCACAATGGATGCAAATCAATATTTTTTCCCTATGTGCTTGCAATCTTGCATTACCTATCCACTAAAACTTTTTAGCATTTTTTTGTAACATGAACTAGCAATTGTAATGGCCAAGTAACATTTAATCTAAAATTTGTATTTGTTTTGTATGATCACTTATTTGTTTAGGCTCTTTAAAGTTTGAATCCTAATCACATTTCTTAACAAACCTTGAATTAGGGCCTTATGAGTAAGAATGGTTAGAATTATACCAATCTTCAACATTTTATCTTGTAATTAGTATTCCCTTTGACAATTACCTTGCTGGCAGTGTTCATCAATTAGTGAATTATAAATAGCATGGTCAGTAATGGAACCTTCTTCTACCATTCTCTCCAAAACTTGTTCCTCTTTTCATAACTATCTAGGGAAAGACCACATATGATCATCTCTTGTACAATTCATCTGCTTCAACAATCTTCTCAATCTTGCAAAGTGCATCAGTAAGTGTCTTGTAAATAGCTAAATCAGGTCCAAGAAGTTTTCCTCTCATTTCATATTTCAATTTGTGATCTTTCTCCATATTTCCTTTCTTACAATGTCCATCAATTAGCACAACATACATATCTCTACCAAGATCCATCCCTTTCCCTACTTTCTTCCTCAAGAGCTCATCAACTAAATCAAATCTATCATGGCTGCAAAGGCATTCACATGTCAAGGCTACATCATGAGTTGAAAATATAAAAAACCCAAAGTCTATATGTTTTACAGTTGGCATGTTCCGTGCTAGCTGAATTTTCTCAATTTTGCCATAATTTTGAATTTTCTCTAATACAATTCTCATCCCAAGTAGATAGAATACCATCAACAAATATAAAATTAGCCTACACTTAAGAATATAGTATACCATTCCAATAAGAAATGACTAAATATGAGATATTATACATTGAGACTATGTAGCACAATTTCCCTACCAAAAAATTTTGCATCGCAACAACAAGATTCTATCAAGAAGCGAGCCATAAAATATTAAGTGAGAAACTAGAAATACTAGAATTTAAAAAATCTAGAATGGCATGTGCAAGCTTATAATAAAACACCTACATAGAAGTTGAAACCCATTGTTCAAATAACCATATTGGTTGACTGAAACTAGCTATTGCACTTTGTTCCAAGTACATATTCTGTTACTATATTTTTTTCCACCATTATTTGTTTTGAACAAATATCATCCATCTTAAATCTGTTTAAAATTTTGGTCTATTTAAATCTCTTTGTATTTATTAAAATTGGTTAACTTTGTAATCCTTTAGTGGCATTTTCAATATAGATGGAAGTGTGAACTTTAAAATCCTTCTAAACTTCAAAACATTTAATATGTAATATTAATATTTTGCAATTGTGATTAGAGGCTATATGTAATTAATGGTGTGCTCTGGATGTAACATGTGGGCCCTAGCTTTATTACCAACTCTTTTATAGCATTAGATTGGAGTAAGGTAGAAGAGAATTCATTCAAATTATTTGTAGGGTATTTCAATATATTTAAGTAAATTTTTGTATGTAGGTCTCTGATTAAGATGTATTATATACATAGTTTGTTATAATTATCAGATTATTCTTCCATTGAGGTGGATAGTGTCCTCAATATGATTTTAGCTATCCTTGAATAGATATCAGAGTACTTCTAAGTTGCAATAACCTGAGTATGTTAGATTTTAAAGATGTTTCTAGGGTTGATACCATTACACCTCTGTGATCTCAACTACAACATGCCTTGTTATTTTAATACACTTGATATAGAATCTGCAGGTTGCAAACAAATCATCCTTCTTCCACCAATGAGTCATTCCATTCAAGAAAGACCATGTTTGACGATATCAACGCACAACAAAAGAGGGAGAAAATTGCTAGACTATGGTCTAACTTTAAAAGAAAAGGTGATGGAAAATGTTATTGTCCTTGCAAAAATTGTAAGGGCTTAAAGACTCGAAGATATCTAATCAAAATAGCCAAGGCACATTGTAGGCAGCATGGTCACATTGAAGGGGGAAATGAATTTCATCCATTGGTATGTATTTTAATAATTTATAAAATACATAAGACATGATTTGATGATGAAATCATGGTCATGGTTAATATAAGGTTATCATTTTGATATAGGTCAACCACCCTGGGTTTCATGTTATGGACCATGACAATATGAAGAATGTGGATTTCCAAATTAGGGAACATGGAGGTGTGAATATAGAAGTAGAAGGTAATGATCCCATGGAAGAAGATCACGATGATTAAGAAGATCATGATGATCATGATGATCAAGATGCTGATGATGATAATGATGTTGATGCAGACCTTGATGTACCTATACTTGAGAAGGCACACAAGCCCCTATACGAAGGCTCCCAAACAACTCTTCTTGCCACTGTATTATTGTTGGTGAACTTGAAGGTTATGAATGGTTTATCCAACGTAGCAATGACACGTATGTTAAGGTATGCCATCTTTTTTCATTTTTTTAGTCATAATTCCCTTACAATTAAAAAAGGGTGAATCATGTAGCAATTAATATTCGTTATATTAAGAAATTCTATTTTTGGTCGTAGGTTGATAGATGAGTGTTTGTTACCACCATCAAACATTCTACCTCACTCGTACCGAGAATTATCTACCATTATGAAAGATATTGGAATGGAGTATTAAATAATACATATATGTCCGAATGATCATATTATATATCATAAACAACATGAATTTGCAACATGATGCCCTGTTTGTCATATTAGTAGATATCAATCAAATTGAATAACAAAAAAGGTGCCTCACAAGGTTCTTTGGGTTATTCCCATTATTCCACATCTGAAATGATTATTCAGGTGCAATAGCTTGGCACAATTTATGTATTACCATCACACAATAGAAGTTGAGATGACATTATGTGAATGCCTGCGAATGGTTCAACATTTAAAGAAATAGAGGAAAAATTGCTACACTTTAAAGAAGAACCTCATAATCTCAAGCTTTCATTGGCAGCAGATGATGTCAATCCGTTTGGAGAGATGAGATCTACTTACTTGGTGTGGCCTATTTTTGTTATCAATAATAACATTCCTCCTTGGATGTCCATAAAGAGGGAGCACACAATGTTGGCACTGATTGTTCTAGGTATTCTTTCATTTAATAGTCATCTAAATTAATTTATTATAAATAATCTATCAAAATGGTCATAATAATTATGTAATGTTTTTGTTCATTCAACTAGGTAAGTTAAAGATATCAATGTATATATTGAGCCCCTTATCGACAAGTTCATGGTGTTATGGAATGGGGTCACCATGTATGACATCTCTAGACCAATAGGACAAAGACAATTTCAATTTCATGCAATGCTTGTATGGACAATACATGATGCCTCTGGGCTAACACATTTTTGTAGTATGTTCTCTTCTTAACACCTTTTTTTTGGTATGTTATAGTGCTAACACAAAGGTAACATATTTAATCCAATTATACATGATCTTGTAGGTCTTCAGACAAATGGAAAATTTGCATGTCCAGTTTGTAGTCCAAAGATGAAATCTCATCATTCAAAAAGTTTAGGAAATTAGGTGTTCGATGAGCATAGACACTTTCTCCACAGAAATCATAAGTACTGAATTACCGAAATACATTCTTTCAATGGGAAAGAAAAGACTACATCAAAGCCACAGAGAATGAAACCTCACCTATAAAATTTGGAATACAATAAAATAAATCGTCGAGGTAATGTCATTCCATCTGACCATTTTTGTTTGAAATTTATATTTTGATATTGTCAAGGCATTAATGACCAACTTCCAAAAGGGCTAAAAAGTTATCCTACACAATTTAGTAGGTTGTCACACTGCGAGCAACTCCCAATTGTGCATTTATTTGATGCTATGCATATTGAAAATAATGTAACAAAGACATTATGGAAAATGTTGGATGGAAGGTGTGACAAAGACAAAATTGTCAAAATTTGTAGTGACATTGAAGAATCCAACCATGTAATGAAAAATGTCATTCGATCAAATAACAATGGAGACTAGATTGATACAAGTGCCCTTACTTGGTTATTGTCGGAACAACAGAGCAATGCTATAAAAAAAAGTCATAAAAAAAATACGATTTCCCACAGGATTTGCTGCGAACATAAACAATCTCATATCAAAGAAAAGTGAATTTGGGCCAAGGATGAAAACACACGATTGGCATACATTTATTAAGGCAATTCATGTTATTTTTTATTCACTATATATTTTTATACTACATGTAGTTTTCATTGCATTCTTTTATAAAATATTGATAAGATCATTTTACAAATATTGTAGTACATTCTACCTCTATCTCTCCCACACCACTTTGACAACAGTGTCCAATAAGTTATCTATGATCTTGGAAAATACATGAGGTGGTTGTCATTAAAAAAAATCAATAAAGAAGATATAAAATCAATGAAGAGAAAAATTCTTCATCTTATGTGTGAAATGCAAAAGTGTCTACCTTCAACTTTTTTCAATGTACAAGAACACTACCTCATACATCAAGTTGAGGAGATTGAATTGTGTGGACCTGTACCAACTAGGTCAATGTGGATGGTTGAGAGGCACTTAAAATTTTTGAAAGGCTTGGTTTGACAAAGAGCACATACTGAGGGTTCTATGGTGGAGGGATATATGGTATACCAGACCATGGTGTACATTAGTGAATATCTTCCTAAGTTTGCAACAAAGATCCATGTAGATCATATTTGGGATCCCAACTCCATTAACAAATTCGAAGGGGAGTAATTGATGGGAAAAGGTAGATTGAGGAAAGTGAGAGGTAAATATAAGATGTTATTGTAGTTAATTAATTCTTATAAATCTTCAATATAAGTTATTTATAATTGGTGTATTTTTTTATACAATTGGTCGAAAGTGGGATGCAATACATTTGTATAATGTGAACAATCTTGATTGGATGATGGTATGGATTGAACAACACCAACAAAATGATTGCTCATTAACATGGGAAGCTGCTACTTCATTGGTTAGAGAAGCTCATCATAATGAAGATTCCAATGTTACGCCAATGGTAATTGATCTAGTCAATGGTTTAAATGGTAGAGAGGTACGTACAAATTTATTAATGATCATGACTCATATGTTTCATATCAACTCACGATGAAAATAATTTTCATACGCTTGAAAAATTGCAGGTCAAGCACCACAAAGCTATGTACTATCATGGCCATAAATTTCGCATAAAAAAGTTGGATGACATGAAGAAAACTTGTGATTCTGGGATAATTGTAGTTTTTGAGGTCACTAATATATCATCTAGAAACCACATACATCCTCAACAATCTCAAAATTGATACTATGGAATCTTGGATGATATAATTGAGTGCGACTTTAACTCCTTCAAAGTAGTTCTATTCATCATCAAATGGTACAGGCTACGACTGAATCAAAATGATCATGATAGAACTGTTATTCAACATGATAATGGATTTACAATGATTAATACAAGGTCATTTGAGCCACTTGGAGATGAGCCTTATGTTCTTCCAAGCCAATGTGAGCAAGTGTTTTACTTAGAAGTTCCACATAAACAGGTTTGGTCATTTGTTGTTAGACATGATCCAAGAGGAAGGCCAATAAAGTATAATGTTATGGAAGAATAAGATAGTGAAGATGAAGAAGAAGAAGAAGATGATGAAGAAGATGATGGTGATAATGATGATGATGATGATGGTGACAATGGTGAGGATGATGATGGTGATGGTGACGATGATGATGATGATGGATGTAGAATATGATCAATGACATGATTAGTATATATATTTAATATATATTTATTGATTTTAATTCTAATGATTACATATTTATTGTGTTCAATTGTAATGATTACAACATATGTGATTTATAATTACCAATGTTTTTCTTACAATGCTCAATTAATTGTTGCTAATACATGTATATATTTTGTTTGATTGTCACCCTTTTTTCAAACAGGCAATTGACTACAGACATCGTCACCCCTTCTATTGACGATCTTGCATTCCATATATAAGGTAAATTTGTTCATGTTTACGATGTTGCATATTGTTCATGTTGTTTTCTAAGTTATTTGTAGCATATGTATCATGTAATTTTTAGCTAACTTAAGATAAATGATTAACATATGCAGGAAATTTAATCCCTTTGGTGAGGATCCTGCACAGTGACATGGATCAGTAGGTATAAGTCAATAAATAGACATATTTTTCTTATATTCTTCCTTTTTATCACTGAGCACATATGTTATAAATAGACATATTATAGCATCATATAATGTATGGACAAAGAAGAACTGTATAGACATATAATTATATAATCACTTTCAACTTACATTTTATATCTCCCACGTATAAACAAAGAAGAACCATACGTATGGGTCACAACTTGATTATTATATATATATATATATATATATATATATATAATTTAATTATTATCAAAATTCTATTTGAAGCGGGGACGTGACAATATCTCATTTGATGGATTGCAGGACCCACCAAATAGGTACTTGTTAGATCTATCTACATTGAATGAGGGAAATAAGGGAATGGTAGATGAAAGTTCTACATGTAGGATGACTAAAATGGGGAGATCAACTAGAAGTCAAAAGATTAGAAAAAAATTCAATAAATGCATGCAATTTTTCCTTGCTATAGGGGGTTCATGTTCTTATGATGATGAAACCAAAGGCAATATCAA
Organism: Chamaecyparis obtusa; assembly: GCA_027943335.1. Taxonomy (NCBI): domain Eukaryota; kingdom Viridiplantae; phylum Streptophyta; class Pinopsida; order Cupressales; family Cupressaceae; genus Chamaecyparis; species Chamaecyparis obtusa. Next base: position 935,270 of record BSBK01007029.1, on the reverse strand, counting down.
GGTGCCCTTTCGGTACACACATCTTGAAAAAGAATGGGTACCTAATGAGCTACCTCCAATTAACATTGATTTTTGTGTTAATGAGAGGATATATCACATAGCTCTATCCTCATTACATGGTTTGGGCCTATTTTCCATGGATGGGATAAAGGTATGTTACAACAAAGTTGTTGAATTGATGAAGTATGTCAGTCCTTGTTACAATTACAATGATTGGATGTAGATTGTTCAATATAAAAAAGGTATGCATAGGTATGCACTATCAACAAATTATATACAATGGAAAGAAAATGATCAAAGTAAAAGATTTTCTATGTACATTGATGGGAGACCAAAAGCAACAGGGAATATTGTAGGTTTTATAAATAGTACGTGACCTTCCTCAACTAATAAGCAACCCAATTGCATATTTGAGGTGCGTGAGGGGAATCAAGTTTTTGTATGTGCGATAAAATCAATAAGTGCAGGGGAAGAACTGCTAATATATTACTATTTAAATCGGATAGATACAAACAAAGTTACTATCATGAGGGTGGTAAGTACTATATACCATTTTATTAATAAGTTTTTTTTGCCAAGTCTATTGCTTTTAGTTCGCTGAAGTTTTTATATTTAATTTTTGTCACAGGACGATATGGATCCCCCACATGATAGAGGCCATGGGGATGCTCCTCCCACCCATTCTTTAGCAATAGTAAACCTTATTGAAATTGTACAAATTAGATAGTTGAAAAATGTTATATTATTATGTTATTTTATTTATGGTTTTGGAGTTATTATGATAGTTTTACTGATATTTCTATCAAAATTTGATGTTCAGGATAGAGGAAAAGCACCTGCAACAACATAGGCAATAGCTACCACTTCTGATGAGGATATCCCAGAAATCCCTAATTTAATAATTATGTTGAAGAAAAAACTAAAAAAAGTCAATTTAGAAATTATTAGCATTTTGGGAGAAGAAAATCCAACCGAGGAGATGCTGAAGAGGCAAGATGAATTGATGGTGCAAGCACGTCATTATGAAGTATGCAACAATGAATCTTTAGTTAGTGTAATACCCCAAAAATGGGCTATAAGTTCATTAACCTCTTATATCATCAAATCAAACGAAATCGACATCAAAGTCCTAACCTAAGGCACATTTGAACATTATCGAATCCTAATTGATTATCTTAAAATTCTGCATCAGGGAATATTCCTAGCAATATTCTTAATTATCTTAATTATCTTTAATTTTATGATTATTTGGCAATAAATCACATTTATCCTAAAGTTTGATTAATTGAATATTTTTATATTTAATTAATTAGATTTAATATTTGCCACTTAATTGTGTAATTAAATTTAATTATATCTATTATTAATTGTATTATTTAATTTTGACAATAAATCTAATATCATATGAATAATTGATTAAATTCTTATTTAATTAATTAAAGCAAGTTGTTATTATTTAATAATATAGTTTTTAATAAAAGTTTGATTAAATAATTGATTAACCCATAAATCAATTGTTTTATTTTTAAAAGCAGTTAAGTTGAGCATAAATCACTTTATTATTAAATTAATTCATAAATAAAACATGCACAATCATAAAAGCAGATAACTATCAATTATCAATTAAAGCTAAACTCTATTTTGAGTTAAAACTTAGCTTTTGCATGTTTTTGTGAGTTAATTATCCTTTATTTAAAAATAACTCAAAAAATCAACCTGAGTTATTTGAGTGATTTATGGCTTTCTTTCATGCACCTGCAAAGCCCTGAATTTCTATAAAATCAAGGCTTAGCTCTTCATAATTCATCTCTCGAATTTGCATCAAATCTCTCAAATTTGCATCCAAACATCTCATATTTTTGCACAATCACACTGGAGAATTGGAATTGGGAGAATCAAAGCTTATTGCGAATCAAGGCTATTGTGAGATCAATTTTTTTTTTTTTTTACATTCATTTAGATTCTTTTTCATATCATTGTTAGATCATTTTAGCATATCAATTTCCATATTAGCATAGATTCATATCAGTTTTGCATTCAAATCCTTCGTTTAGGTGTCGTCTAGGTCACTGATCTCGATAACAATCTGAGAACATTAATCTCGCACCTACTAGAAGGCAGTAAATCACTTGGTTAGATAGTTTTCAATTTTGCATGATTTCGATTATAGCTAACCTCTAATGTTTTACTGAAGTGTTGTGTTTATAGATCAGGTACAATTTTCACACACAGTTATAACAAAAGTTCAATAAAAGTTTATATTTTATATTTTTTTATGTTGTGAACTAAAATATGTATGTGTTCTTGTAACAAGATTTTTTGCAAATTCATGTACATGGTCAAGGACATCACAGTGAGGCCGGTACTAGCAGAGCTTTAGCCGCCTAAGGTAAAATAATTCTTAAGTTGACAAGTTACAAGGAATTTTTTCTTTGGAACATTCAAAAACTTCTTAAGTTAACTCTTACTTTTATTATTTCAGAATGTCTTTGCTAACAATGTATTGTTCAGGTGATCAAGTGCATGTGACTCCTCCTAGGAGGTCGACCGACATCCATCCAAGATTGCTGAGTGCAATGTCGGCAACAAGGGGCATGCAAACATCGACACCTTCATGATCTATGCTTGGTAAATCCTTATTTTTCTATATTTTTTTTTTGTTAATTTTGATTTGATAATTTGTACTTTAATCTTGGGTGCATCTCATAGTGGATTAATTTTGTGGAGTAGGATATACACCGGTGCCATCTACTATGATAGATACTAATCAGAGTACATGTATTGGTGATAATTCACCATCATTTCCTGGATCTACCCGTGTTTTTAGCACGAGAGTTATGCAGATGTCATTGTTGATTGATGATAAAGAATTGATGCCTTTAAAATGTCCTAAGCTTTTAGGTACTTTAAAATTATTATTTTTTATATTGTAATATGCATTTACCTATTCATAAAAAGTTTTGGATTGATGATCCCATGACATGTTTTGCAGGAAATGATTCTTTTTATAAGACGTTTTATGACCTCGCATTGAAGATATTCAGGCCCACCATATGTACAAGGTGGAACATCATAAGTGAACTAACCCTATCCCACTATTTTTATTTCATATCATTAATTGGTACAGTATTTTTCCTTTCATTCAGGCCTTTTCTTTTACTATATTCAAGGTACACAACTTTAGTTAATTTTTCTATCTAACAATTTTATGTTTTTTCTTAAAAGGTGAAACTTGCAAGACAAAAAATTAAAAGATCAGCTCATTAAACATTTAGAGCATGAGTTTGGTAATAATATTTTTGAGGAGAAGAAAATTTTAGAAAAAGTTGCCAAACATCTTAAGACTATGAGGGACTCATATAGAAGGAGTCTCGTCCAGAACCCAAAGTACAAGCGTCCTCCCTTTATTCCAGTGAGGGATTGGAATGAGTTCATTTTGGATGCAAAGGATAAAGGGGATGCTCAAAGAGGAATTACACAAGCAAATGAGAGAAGAAGGTATGAAATAGTATTAACTAGTAGCACAATGTAATAATGCACTAATTAGTGATCTTAATATCTATATCATCTAACATATTTCAAACTTTTCATAGGTTGCAGGACACATCAAAGGCAACAAAGGCCAGGCTGCAAAAGATTGTGCAGCAAAAACTTGGCTCTGGTGGATATTCAAAAATTAAAGCACGAATTGTAAGTAGCAGTAAATGAATTCCAGAGAAAAATTATTTATAAAATGCAAATAATTTTGTTTAATCAAAAAATGCAGGGCTCTGAATTCAATTTAGAGGCCACGACAGAACACAAAAAATTGCCTTTAAGGAAGGCTTTCAAGCCATGGCTGAACGCCTATGCCAAGCTTCCACTTGGCCAACCCAAGAGTCTCTTGCATCATATGAATAGGTAAATATGCAAAAAATAATAATTTGAAATTGAATACTTGAGCAACAATCTATTTGATAATAATGCACATGACATTGCAATGTAGCCTCCTAATCGTAACAAAGATCCTATGCCGCATGATGAAGCCCCTGATGTGCATCACAATGTTGATGGAGGTGTTCATTTTCTATTTTCAATTATTTATGTAATTATTAATACAATTTAACATCTTAAATTGAAATTGGTGTAACCTTTTTTGTGTATATTTTAGAGCATATAGAATGTCATGCTGAACGAGTGGAGGATGTTCAGAGTGATCAACATGTAGATCACGTGGCACATTTAGGTAAAGAAAATCTATGTTTTGTTCTTTTAAATTTCTTTTTTGATTTATAGTTCTTTTACTTAATTAAATACTTGTAACACTAATATAAAATGGTGTGAATTTAACTCATGACGTAGTCAATATTGCAGTGGACCCCCATTTGGCACAGCGGTCTCCTGTTCTTGAATAGATAAGGGGGAGACATGCATTGGCATTAGAATCAGTAGAGGAGGGGAATGATGAGGACATTGATGCTCCTCTTCGCTATTACCTTAAAAAAAATAGCAAGAAACCCAAAAAGAAATGATTATAATTAACATTTTTTGCTAATGAAAGAACGTTGTCTTCATGGATGTAATTTTGTACTAGTAATGTTGATGAATGATGTGTTAATGAATTATTCATGAATGTTGTGTGTTAATGAATTTTATGTGTTAATGAATTATTCATGAGTGTTGTGTGTTAATGAATTTTATGAATTATGATGATTGAATGTTATATTTAAAAAATGGATGAATGGATGAATGAATGAATGAATGAATGTTATTAGATGTTAATGGGGAATTTAGAGTTATGTTATTGGGGGGGGGGGGAGGGGCCAAATGAGCTTCCACCTTCACATGGTTGGCTTTGTTAAGTTGTTAAGTAGAGAATATTAAACTATTCTCTAAACCAAGTGAAGCTCAAACTAAACCAAGTGTTCTTCCAACGGGATTGCCATGATTACTCCTAATGATCCCAGTAAGTTGGGGATTTTCTTTATTCTTTTTTAATTATTTAGATTAAGGTTTTCTGCGTAGGTTTTAAGATTCTTGTGTCAGAAAAATGAACTTAATGGGCTTACTTTGTTTTCTTCTTTTCCAGGTCATGATTCTTGTAATTTCATGTGGGAAGAATATATTAGGGCTCAGAGAAAATAAGGACCAACCCCCTTATTGAGCAGGTTTTGTTAAGGAATTTACATAGTATTTAAAAGCTTGTTGAATATATTTTAGATTTTTGTGAAAGATGACAATTTTTTAGTAATTTAATATTGTTGTTATACAAATATCATGCATTATATATTAGGCGTACCAATTGGTCCAAGGCAAGGTGACAAATAAGATCTTCAAATTTTGTTTGGAAAGCATAGTAGAGCAGGGACCATGAATCACCACAAGATGACAGATATGAATCTTTACAACTCCTTGCAGAGGTGAGAAAGTAGAAAGATTTTTTATCATACAAAATTGTTTTCAGCTTGCTCTTTATTTCCCTTTCCAAATATTATATAAATTATTCAACAATTAGATCATGAACTATTTTTGTCTTTCTTTGTACAGTAACTATCTATTTGCAATTTCAAGTAACATGCAGTGTTATGAATGAGGTGCAACATATGGAAATTCTAATGCAAACTTAGCACTATGAAGTATATTCCCATTCCTTTAAAGTATTTTTGTTACAAATTTTTAAAAATAATTACATATTTTGAAGTCCTAAAATTCATATTGCCAGTTCAAGATGAAGACTATTGCAAGTAACTGAATTGATTACTTTCATTGCAGAAACTACAGTAGAACTTACTATATGCATGTCTCTCATCTTACTCCCACAACCATTGCAATTGAGGTATGCTTTTTTATTTCACAATTTATGATTACTATGTTAGCTTATGCTTGAAACATATGTTAACTAATCTATGTTAGCTTATATTGTTTTCTTGGAATCCTTTTTTTTCTTGTATATTTTCATGGGTTTTCTATTCTTGCAGGAATCTTTGTTAAACACTGAGCTAAGCAATTCTATTCGGTGGGCAGGGCTTTGGTCTTAGCTTTTCCCAACTTGAAAGGTGCTCTGGCATATCAATATTTCTTTTTGAAATGTAGTAATCAAGACAACACATTTATCTCTATAATGATTTTGCATGTTAGTTTTTATTTGCTGATTTCTTCAGATAATCAGGCCTATACGTTCCAAGCATTGCTCTTCTTGCAACCATTGTGTTGAGAAATTTGATCACCACTGCCCATGGATTTCTAACTGTGTTGGCAAGGTGAGGTTTAGATACAGTAGAAAAGTTGCTAACTAGATATTTTGTCATTATCCTCACAATATTTTATCTTTATGAGAGTTAATCTGTTTGTAGACTTACCTTGGATATTAGAGAACATAACTTAGAAAGTACTTGAATTCAATGCAATCTTTATGCTGTTACATATTGATCAAGGTAATATAGTTCTTTTGTGTTTCCACAATATCTGTTTAATATTTAGTGTTTGTGCAGACACTGTTCATCATACAGTAGGTTGTGTTTTTAAACTGTTTATTCTCTATATTTTTGCAGAAGAATAAGTGAGACTTTTTTGTGTTCATATGCCTTCAAACCTCTACAACATTTATTGGTTGTGTAATTTCTATTCAAAGTAATAATTTTGTAATTTTTTTGGGTGTCATTTCCTATTTGAGTTGTTTATGTTGTCGTGATAACATAAAAAAATTATTTGTGCTAAATTTCAGGGCTTTGGACTGATCCTATGGCACCTTCATCTTCTAGTCCATGGATGCATTATTTTCTTGTTTACCATCCTGGTGCAGTAGCATTTCTATGTGTTGGCACATTTCTCAGATGGGTTTTCTAAGTTATTTTATGTTATTCATTATTATTCTGCTAAATGATTTAAGGGTTTCTAACTTTATGATAACTATCAAGTGGAAGATATATCTATATGTGCTTGAATGTGGGCCTCTAAATCAGGCACAAATGCAACATAGTCATTATTCTCATGATCAAATTACAAGAGAGAGTATGAATTACTCAATCTGAAATTCATGGAGAAGTGACCTGTTGCCTCCTATGCAGGCGGGGTGTTTAATTTCTCTTAGATTGAAGAGCCAACAACCATAAGACCGCTACTACAACGGAGGATTTGAAAGCAAAAGCCATAAAGATGATATGCAAGCTAAAATCAAACTAAAATGTATGCAATTAATCTAAATTGCTTGAAAGGAAATATGAAGTGCAATTTTTTTTCTTTAGATTTTGAAAGAAAGATGATACTAGACTAAGAACAAGTAATCAAATTTAATCTAATATGAGATGCAATTATACTAAAATGATAGACTAAATATGCAACAAAAAAGCTTTGAATAAGATGAGATAAAAAAATGCTATAGTTCAATTACTCTCCAAATTGCCTTTTTTTGAATGAGAAGAAGAGGTTCATTAAATAGAAAAGCTCGGGAGAGGAATGAAGAGTTTCTTGATTTGTAACTCGTGACTCTTCATTCCCACATTGAGACAAAAATGCAAGAATTACTTAATAAAAAGAATGGAAAATGCCACACAGGTGACCTTTCGAATATCTTGAATTATCAATTCAAAAAAGTGTGTCCATTCGAATATTAAGTAATTATTAATTCCTTTTTATGGGTAATTAGCTAAAGAGGGTAGATTTTAATTTAATTAGAAAGCACTTAGGACTTTATAATTAAATTAATTTATCATAGGGGTAATTTAGCCAATTAAGTCTAAGAATTTAGGAATTAATTTAGCGTTTGATTATTGCAATTTATGGTCTTTGCAATTGACATCAAGTCAAATTAAGTCAGGTAGGAGCGAGAAAATTGCCTAGGGAACTAGGACTTTGGTGATGTAAAATCGAGATAATGCACCAAAATTGATGAAATTAAATAGGTGCCAATTTTGGGGTATTACATTTGCCCCTCTTTGAATTGATGTGCGAACAACGCGTTGATTCAAAGAATAGTCTGAAATGACAAATGATGAGAATTTCCATAGTCCAAGTTAGATTGCGAAGACAACGGTCTTAGAAGAGAACCAGAATCGGGGTTAGATTTCCCCAATACCAATTGATGAAGATGCAGATTTAGGACTATCTCCGAATCAGGGTTAGATTGCCCCAATACGAAGCTTAGTCCTCCAAGACCTGGGTTAGATTGATAGATAACAGTCTAAAAGAGATTTTGAGAGCTATCTCCAGAACAAAGCTTGAATCCCAGGGATTAGGGTTAGATTGCCCCAATACCTGAAAGATAGATGATAAGATAACAAGATGCGAGGCACCAAGATGCCCCTAGCGATGAGAACTGATGATTCAAATGAGACTGATTCAAGAATAGATTCGACAAGATTCAAATGATGCAATCATCCTACCCCCTCGAGAGCGAAATCGAAAGATGACATGTCAGAAGATGATTGACAACAAGAGGTTGCAGATAAAGATAAGATTGAAGATCCAGAAGAATAAAGCAAATCAGAAGCATTTTGAAGCGATCCAAAGGTCCTGCTGACCAAATTTGACTAGGTTAACCATGGTTGACTAAATTTGACTTGAGTTGACTTGATGAAAAGAGCAAAGATCTCAAGAAAATGATGTAAAGATGAGGATCTGGCAAGAAAATGACACCAGAAGGTTGACTGCACAAGCATCTGATCCCAAAGGATCACAGAATTTAAAACACGATTTCGAGCTATCTAGAGATGTCAGATTTTGATTTCGCTCCTGAAAAAGGATGCAGCCAAGATGAGACTAGGAAAAAAGATGAGAACCTTTGATGAGCAGATCCAAAAGAAAGCAATCAAGAGAGCAACAAGAAAGCACTCCAAATGCAAGCCTAGAATGAAAGATGCAAGTCTAAATGCAGGCCTAGGATGAACAAATGCAATCCTCCGGACTTGGCTGTTGGACTCGTCGTATTTATCATCATTGAGTTCATTTAAGCACAGGACAATCATAAGATGCCATACAATTCTCCCCAACATGAGAATATGAATATGACATAAGTCTTAAATTTGTCAGAATGAGGTGTAAGCATTAAGGCACAAGAAGCCAGAATGACCTGAACACCTATTCCTTTTAATTTAGCAAGTTAACATAAGCATCAAAGCACATTTGCTAGAATGACCTGAATGTCTCTTGCAAACAAACACACCAAACATGTGAGAGATCTTTCTTTTGCCAAAGAGTGCTCACAGTGACCCCTACGTTCACTTAGCAAGACAAGCGTTAGCAATTCCAAATGTAGCAAAAGAAGTCACTCAAAACAAACAAGGAGAAGACCCAACCTCACCAAGGTGTCTGTTAGTGTTTGAACCTGCAGATTAATCAAATACTCAAATAATCCCAATGGCTGTAACCTAGCAAGTTACAAACTACTAAGGTATTAAGGTTAAAACCTTCTTCACTTCGAGTAATATATACTCAGGCGGGTGTACCTCTATCAATTCAACAATCAACTGAGCTCTAAATTGAGAATTAGCTCTTTCACTGCTCTGTTACTGCCTTCAAAATCCAAATCAATAAGTGGCTAAAACTCTGAGTATAGCCCAAATCATCCTGATACACAACATCATGATATAGACTATAAAAACAGCAACACGATACAATGGCTTAAGGATATTCATCCTTCTTCCTTTTAGAGTTAAACTCAGGGAAGGGTTAACCTCGTTTATTGCTTCTACAAAGCACTGAAATACATATTTATGAACTTGTCATAATATGACTCAAGTCTGGAAATTATGCATATAAAGTAAAATTTTAATCAATTATATATCTGGATGGTAAACGAATGTAAGTGGATCTAAAACCAGTCCCTTATCCGCTGGGCATCAGAGTCGAACTCTACCTTCACATATATCTATTAAAACGAATACAATGAAACTCCAATAACATGCCTAACATATCATTGTTTCCATTCCTAAACCTGTCATCAAATCTACATATAGATATTCAATTCCTAGAGACCTCCCCTAAGATTTTACTCTTTCCTTGAAAGATACTTAAGCTCAACCCCTACATTCACCTTGTGAAAGATGTATTTAAACTATCTTACAATTTAAATGCATAAAGAAACTAAAACATTCCACATGCAAAGACAATCAGATTGTAGTAACAGAACTCCAGTGTATTTGTATTAATTGACAAAATGCATTCGTACAATTTTCCTTGATTTCACAGAAAATCAGGTTCTATATTTCAGATCTCTCCTTTACAAAATATTTTCCAACCCCGATCAACAATAGGAACAGACTATTTATACTAATCAACCATCCTGGAATCCTTGAAAGGATGCAACAAGCTTTGGATGGCTGATAGAAAATTGCGCTAGAAAACAAAAGAAAATACAAACAGAAAGATATTTAATTAAAGACAGCAAGGCGTATTTTCAGTTCTGAACGACTTCCGCAGCTGGCACCTTTGTTTGTAGATATTTTCAGAGCAGTTACCAAGTTTTTCATATGAATGATGACCGCCATTACAGGCTAACTTACATCATTCTCTGTTTGAACACGCTCTCCCTCAAATTCTGGATCAGGTGCCAAGTGCGATCTATTCTTCTTCCTCCTCCGTCAGCTGGATGACCGGTTTCTTCTTCTTCTTTGTGATTAGCTTTTCCCAAGCTACCACATCATCATCAGATGGCCAATTGTAGCTCTGCAGCTCCTGTAACAAGTTGACTTGCCGTTCCCATGTGGAATCAGTTACATTTTTAACTTCTGATATAAACTTGATACAATCACTTTCAACTTTGAATAAACTATCAATTATATTGTTAGTTCCTTCTACGTCCAAAGCCTTATTGTCTTTTAGGAAGGCGTCTTGATTGATGACCAACTGACCCATTGACAGCTTCCAATCTTCCAGCTTAACCACATTTCCATTGTCATCATATACCGGGGGCAGATACTTGCTGTAATCTTTATCAAAAATGGCTAACTTAGCCTTTATTTGGTTTGATTTTCCTTTAAAAAACTTTGATGCTGCACTTATTAAGCCAATCCTTTCAAACACTTCAGTTACTACGCTTGGGATATCAGGCCTGTGTTCTTGTAAACTGTCAAGCTTATCAAACAATAAATTCCTCCCAGACCAAATACTATAGAGTGGTTCCAAGGTGGCCAAATAGTCATTCACCTTTTGATTGGTCTGATGTAACAAGCTGACTGATTTATGAACTGCATCCATCCTGTCCTTTATTTTGTCCTGCCTGTACTGCACTATTTTGGCTATAGTGTCCAGGGATGCATCCAACTTCACCTTTTCCAAGTCTTCAGCAGGTCCCTCAATTGCCTCCAAATTTACCTGAACAGGTACCTCAACTTGCAAAGGAGGAGGAGGAATTATTTTTGAGGCTTCCTCAAGTTTGACATTTATTTCTGCCAGCTCATCTTCCAACTGTTTGATCCTCATCATTTTCAGATCTCTGTCCTTGGCTACCATGCTTGAACTCTCAAATAATTTGGCATATCTTTCTGACAACTGAGCTGTCTTAGCTTCATTCAGATTAGCCCAATGAGTTACTGCCTTGGAGACCTCAAGGTCTGTTGTATTTTGTACAGTCCATATAATTTTATTCCCCTCCATCTTATCCTCTATACTCAATAGGGATGGCTTTTGAGTTTTGGGAGCCATGGACCACATTGCAACAGCCTGGGACTTAGGGTCATAGCCACTTCCTCTAATCATGTCACCAATGTGAACTTCATATGATAGGCTACCCTCTGGTTGCTTTCTCAGTTGATCAATGAGGAATGCAGAAGTCAGTAACAACATTCCACTTGATTTAACCAAATCTCTGGCTTCGTCCACTGTGATGGGATCAAGGCTAGGATCATATGAAGCAAGAGCTCTCAAAGTTTCTTCACTTGGCTCCATACCTTCAGGCAGAGCTTTCTTCACCTCTTGCTGCTTGTTCCAAATGAGAAAACTCTTGAACTCATCAGTCTTAATGAACTGATCATCACTCAAGAATTCCTCTTGATAGACCTCTCTGATATCCTTCTCTAACCATAAGGATTTTTCTCTGTCTTCTTGCTCAATGGCTATCTTCTTGCCTGCTCTTATTGCTTTCCTCAATTGATGATGATATGGCCTATCACCTGGTACAAGAGCAGATGCTCTGTCAATTTCCCTTCTTTGCCTCACATGCCTTGAAGGTTCACCTTCCTCAAGCCTCTGTCTCTTCAATGGTGGCTCTGAGATATCCTGCATTTCTGGTTGATCTTGAGTAAGATCAACAACTGGTGGTCTCTCAACCTGTGGAGGACTATCTTCTTCTTGTGACTCATCAGTGAATTCTTCCTCATCAGAAGATGAATAATCTTTCTTCTTCTTCTTCTCTGGCTCATTCTGATCAATCAAGCCTTCCAATTGATTTGCCAATGTCATACTTTTCAATCATCCCATCAATCCTCTTCAAATAAGGAAGATCAGGGAAAAAACCCTCAAAAGGAATCTGAGATGCTTTCAACTGGTTGGAAAAATCGACTAAATCAAAGAATCTGTACCATCTCCTTTTAACTTCATCTTCATCTAAGATGTTTCTGATCACATCTTCTTCATCCAAACCTTCATGCTCTTTGATCACACCAATGTTTGGGATGTAAGTCATCCTGGCAGTCTTGATGAAATCCTCAGGATCTATGTGCCTACAAGCACCAGTAACCATTTTGAATTGTTGTAGCCATGCACTGATTTGAGGAAAAGCCCTCTTTCCTATCAGGAAATCACCTACCTTGAACTGCCTAGGTGTGAATGTACCCTTTCTGTGAGGGGCCAGGAGCTCTTTGTCTGTACACATAAGCTGCCAAACAAATTCCAAACAACCCAACCTCAGAGGCACATACTTTGGTAATAAATGTGGGGGTTGGGGACAGCCATAAACTTTGATAATTGTGGAATTATCTCCCAAGTAAAAATCACCCCAATTGGGATTTCCATCCCACTTATCCACATACTGTAGTGGTCTTAAAAGCCTGAGGACTCTAGGAGATAACCTAGTGACATTGATACCTAGCATCCTGATAATTGGATAAACAATGAAATTCTAAAAAACACAAAAATCTGCCTCATTAGATGTAGAATTCCATATTCTCACCCACAACTGCACTGGGTTGTGCTGATCCTTGAAACTGAACCTTGGTTTTAACATGTTTGCATCAAAACTGTTGATGTTGAAAAATAGAATTAAATGCATTAATAGAGAATAATGCATGAACTCAATAGGACTTTTACTTTCCTGGATAGACATTAGCCCCTGATGCATCCTATCAATCACATACTGGATGTAATCATAGTCAGTGTTTACCAAAGGATTTTGAATATCCAGGATGATCATCAGCAAGTCAGCTGGTAAAAATTCTGCATTCCCATCCATTCCCAAAACTCTACATAATGCATAACAAGTATATCTCATATAATGATGAAGGGATTTGAACTGGTATGGGGCATTCATGTTAGCAGGAAGGGGGGCTATATATTTGTCCTGTTTTGGCATATGCTTAACCAATTGGTCTTTTACTGACCCTACATTACTTCTGTATCTTGCCTTTTCTTTGTTCAAATCAATCTCAGTGGAAAAGGACGTGTAAAGACCAAAAGCTTTCATAAAAGATCCCCTATCAAGAGTAACTAAGGGTGATTGGTCTTCTTTTCTGATTGTCCTTGAGATAGGGTCATATCTTCTGGCTAGGGCAACAATTAAATCAATATCTAGGAAAATGTCAGGGACAACCATTTTTCCTAGTCCTAGCACCCAACCATTACATACAGGAACATGCTTATTTCTATTGCCGTAAAAGAAATTGAAAATGGTGTAACCTGTGAATTCTGGAGTGATTGGGTCTCTACACCGTTCCAAAAGATCTTGAAACACGTCATCAACAGCCCTCTTGTTCTGACTGGAGCCCGGCAACAGTTTCAGGAATTCATCTGAAAAATTAGGCTTATTCTTGTCCTCACCAGCTTTGGACTTGGCTTCACCACTGGAAGACGCTGCACTCTTCTCAGGTTGACTCATCTTTGCTACAGGAACACCTTCAATTCTCTGTATCTCAAATGCTTTTATGCTCGGAAATGCTCTGGACAGACAGAAACTCTCAATGACTGAAACTTGAACAAATAACAACGAGCTTCAACTTATTTATTGATATGAATCCAAGGTGTGCAACTACCACAGTTAATGAAAATCTCCTTAATGGATCCCATATTCAATTTCATGTACCCCCAGATTTCAAATTTCGAGCTCGCCATGTCCGGATGTTGACAAATAGATTAAACTACTTGAAAACAAGGTGAAGAGGGAATGATCAGGATTCTGTACTTTAAAACTGTTTGCGTCATGCAATCTTTCTTCTTGAAACTGATTTGATGGCTTACTGGTTTTATGTCCATATCAACAAAGTACTTTATCTATGTGGCAACAGTCCTTTTTCTTTTTCCTTTATGACCTTTTTCATCTGAGCTCATTTAGCGAACCAGCGACTGATGGCTTCTCTTAATCGCTGAATAGAATGCTAACCCTAGCTATCAACCGGAGAACTGGCGACCTCGGCTTCGCTAGTTCTCTGAATCTTTGTTTGACCCTGGTTCACATCTGGAGAACTAGCGACTATTAGCTTCGCGGGTTCTCAGAATCCTAACCTTAACCATCCAAGCATTTCGCGAATCAGCGAACAAAGGGTTCCCACTTACACAGTTAACCTGCAATTACCATTTGGTGAACTAGCGAACGAAACCATCTCCCATTCTCTTAATGTTATGACTGACGGTCAATTTTCCTAGAGATCTAGCGAACAAAGGGTTCACGCATTCGCTGAAAGATATACTTAACCGCTTGACTGTCTGGAGAACTGGCGAACACTGGCTTCGCTGAGTCGCTAAATCATTTAACTTAATCATCACTTTATACCAGGATTCCAGATTGACCGTTGATCTTCATCAATCGATGGCTATTGCTAGTTCTCTGAATAACAAAACCCTTGACCATTTTATTCCGAGAATCAGCGAACAAAGCCATTCGCTAGTTCTCCAAATACTCTATATCAGTGACAATTTCATTTCGAGAATAAGCGACTGAAGCCTTACAACTTATCATCCATTGATTCGCTTATTTGCCAGATTGCTTTAACCTTTACCCTTTTATTAAGAGAACTAGCGACCAAAGGCTTCGCTGAATCGCTGAATGGTTTAGCATATCACCAACTTATTCTGAGAATCAGCGAACAAAGAAAACTTATCTCCGCTGAAATCCTTTTAGGCAAACCATCAGAACCGCCAAATTTAGAGGATAGCATTATTTTCATTTAGTCGCTCATTCGCCAGATCAAATATGCAGGACCCACAGATATCTTGAGATTAAAACAGGGCCGTTGATCTTTGAAAGCAATCGACGGTATTCACTAATTCTCTAGTTGAAACAACCCTTGACCGCCAGATTTTGAGAACAAGCGAACACAGTGTTCGCTGAGTCGCTGGATTATTTCAAAAGACCGCCAGATATTGCGAGAACTGGAGATAACCATCATTTGCTAGTTCTCGGAAAAGAAAATGAAACCGCCGAAACACTTGGAGACTTAGCGAACAAAGGGTTAGATGCTTGGCTTTAATGCATTCGCCAATTCGCTGGATGTTTGGGATAACCGTTGGAGGATCTAGAGAACTGGCGACTGATATTAATAATGAACACGAACATGACTCATTCGCTGAATCGCTAAGTGATTTTGACCTTTGATAATACATTTCCCGATTCAGCGAACACTAGGGGAAAATACGCATGTGCACAAATAGCAACTTAAGTGATTTAAAGGTAACCAAGAAAAAGAAACAAGAAGGCCACATGAAGTTTGGAAACGAAAGGAAACATTTTGGAAGACAAAACCTAGGGTAAGGGTTTTCCTGAACATGTCAAAACCATTTTCACGACACTTTACAAACCCTAGTCCAGGAAAAACACTTGCATGGAGACCTAAACCATGAATTTGACTTCAAACCTCAAAAAATTTTAGGACACCCAACAGTGTCCATATAAAAGGAGTCAAGGTATGCATGGCCATCCAATATGAGATGAAGGCTCTTACAGATGGACACCCCTCTTAGGTAGATTTCTTTGGTCATTGGAACTAAACCAGAAAGTAGAAAACAAAGAAAAGATCAAAGCAAACAAACAAGCACTCAAAGAAAACAAAGCTCAACATGCCTCAAAGGAACACACATTTAGTTTTAGTTTCAGTTTAAGTTCATGTTCAAGCGGTTTGAAGTCAATTCGGAAAGATAACATTCGAAGTCTCAATGAGATAATGACAGTAGGCAGACATAGTGAGAATCACTGGTGATTGATATAAGGGAGAAATCCTGAAGAAGAGAGATTGAATGAAAGCTAAGTATCAGCAGGCAGGCACAATGAGAACCATTGGCAACCGATACATGAGAGATTCTCAAGGAGAGATCTCAAAAGTAGCTAGGCATCAGCAGGCAGACACAGCGTGAAACGCTGGTGACTGATGCACAAATGAATCTTTCGAAAGTGATAGGACAATGCCCCCTAAACAAAGGAGATGCCCCCAAGTGTGAACTAGTTCCAATCTATGAAGAGTTGAGGAAGACTAAAAGACAAGCGCATGAGCTAGCAAACCAAAGCAGGAAACAAACTAAAGCAGGAAAGCGGGAAAACAAACTAAAGCAGGAAAGGAAGGAAACTAAAGCAGGAAACTAAGAGCCAAGCGACGCTGAGATGAGATGCAACTTCAGGAAAACAAGAGGCGCCTATTTACTAGGTTTTCACCATCTTGGTAGAGATTCTATTTTTGCTACCATGATGCCTATTTACCAGGTTTTCATCAATGGCACATTTTTTTCTTTTTCAATTTTTTTGTACTTTTCTCTTTTTTTGATTTTTTTGTATTTTTTTGAATATTTCATTTTTTTGTATTTTTCACATTTTCTATTTTTTTTTGTATTATCAAGGCACCTGTTTACCAGGTTTTCACTAGGATAATAGATACATCAAAGTGCCTGTTTGCCAGGTTTTCACTAAGATGATCATTTTTTCAGGACATTTTGCAATTTTTAGGATTTTTTGCAATATATCAATTTTTAGGATTTTTTCAGGATCAATAAGTATGTACATGAGCATATTGAGAATGTCAGGTGTAGAACTTCTTCAAATGAAGAGCATTGATGGGCTCTTTGAGTTTCTCTCCTTCAGTAGGAATCTCTGGAAACACAGTCATTTGTAGTAGTAGCCAGCTGAGAAGTTGCAGAATCAGAACCAGATGTTGTAGCAGTAACATGAGAGCCAACCAGTAGTGTCCAACAATCAAGAGATCCATAGTCAAGGAAAGATCACTTAAGTGAGACCAACAAATATCCTCATGGACACACCTTAACTCTTTGTCAGATTTCCCATGCTCTAAATGCTTAGGAAGAGTACATTCTAGATTTTTCTTAGTCATGCCATTAGCAATAAGGAGATACTGATACACACTTTGGGAAAAGGCAAGATGGAGTGAATAGGGTAAAGTATGAGAGGCAAGGGTGATGAAATGGAGGGAAGCATGAGAATTTTGGAAGCTCGAATGACAACTTTGATTTTTCCTTTCTTTGGAATCCACATAGCTTTTGATTTTTTTCTTCTTTACTTTGAGGTGCTTTTGATGACAATGCCTATAGAATGGATTTGGAGATCCATTTTTTATTTTATTTTTTGGCTTTTGATTGTCTTCTTCTTTTTGAGGACCTTTGCGGTCTTTTGAACACCTCTGTTTCTTTCCTTTCTTCATAGTCACATGTCAATTAGATGGGACATGGTGACCTTGAGATATAAGTGGATTCTTATTATTTTTATTTTTATGTTGCACATCCAAGTTACTTCCAAAAGACTCAGGAATGGTGGATGAAAGAGGCTTATATGATTGGTTTAGGTGGAGAGATGGAGATGGAAGTGGACGGCCCACTTTTCTGGGAGATGAAGGGGGAAGAGAAATCAATGGGATGGGCTCAAGTGCAAATATATTAGTATCATCCTCATCATTCATGAATGCATCAGGTAGATCAAGAAAGTAATCTTCCATAGAGCGTTGTTGATTGTGAGTCATCTTAGAAGAGTTAGATAAGTTTGGAGGAATATTATGTGAGCCTAACCAAGATGGTCTATTCCAAGAGTTAGGTCCCCTTTCAGGTGGTAAGAGTGCACAAATAGGAACCATTTCAATTTTGGATCTTCCAATATTCCATCAAGCTGTAATAGAATGGGGTCTTACATACCCATGATTTGCTGGAACAGTAGGAGTAAAGCTTGGAGCAAATGGCCTAGGAGCTATAGGAATGATCTCCATAGGAGGGTGGAAAGGATCATCATCAATAGCTTGATCTGGAGGATCATAACTTTCTCCTCTTTCTAAGTTCTTAAGACTAGCATATAAGTGCATAGCATCAACTAGTATTTCTGTAGTGGCATCTGATATGGAGTCCCATTCAGCTAGAGACATAGTAGGAGGTAGACTTTCTTCATTGTTGTCATCTAACATAGGAAGTGTTTCTTCAACAGCAAGATCTTGTTCAGTAGTAGAAGCAGCAGAGTAATCTGGAATAGGCATACCTTGAGGCATACCCAAGAGGAGGGAAGCATCCAATAGTTGCTCCCAATCAGTATGTGTGCCATTAGAGTTGGAAATAGTAGGAGTCTATTCAATAGCAGAAGTGGTGGAACAATCTAGAGTAGGCATACCCTAGGGCATACCCAAGATAAGGGAAGCATCCAGTAGTTGCTCCCAATTAGTATGTGTATCATTGGAATCGGCAGTAGTAGGATTTTGTTCAATAGTAGAAGTGGTAGAAAAATCTAGAATAGGCATACCTTGAGGCATACCAAAGATAAGGGAAGCATCCAACAGTTGCTCCCAATCAGTATGTGTGCCATTAGAGGCAATGACATATTTAGTAGTAGCTGCAGTAGTAGAAATCTGTTCAGTAGAGTGTATAAAATCCTCCTAGTGAGGACCAAAATCATGTTCCTGAAGCACTTGAGAAGGTAGATAAGACTCTTTCTAGTAGTCTGAATCAGAATTTTGAACATTCAAAGATCTTTCATGTGTCATAGGCTGAATTTGTGTTTCTTCATTATCAGAATCCTTGCATGAGTGAAAGCTGTAGCTAGGTTGGTCAAGCTCATCGCTCTGATAGCCAATACCAAATCTATCTTCAAAGGGTTCTTCATAGGAATGTGGAGATATGGGGAGAGCTATCAGTGACAAGATGGACTCAATCTGATATTCCCCCATGCCAATATCTTTGATCTTCAAGGTCTTTTCTATTTCTTTTAGCTTAGCATCATAGAACTCAATGGACTCTCTATTGGCAGGAACAAAGCTGTCTGTTGTTTGGGTAAGCATCTTAGCAGAGCAAGTATTTAGGCTAGCACTATTGTTAATGAGGACACGGGGGATATGCTCGAGACCTTCCATAACTTCAATGTGTAGGGAAGCATTATGTAGGTGGCTTAAGGAATGATCATCTTCTTTGGAAAAGCACAAATAGTGAGGCGAAGTTAAATGACCCACCATAGATTGGAATTGATTGAGATTGAGATATTTGGGGACATTTTCCTTAGTGAGGGCTTTATCCATAGATATTTTCGGTTTAGATGTTGAAGGTTTAGGACCTTTGAGCATGATCTTTGCATGAGATTGAGTGATAGTGTTCGCACAAGCTAGAGACTATGTGGAGTTATACGAGGGAGACGCAGGGCCTCGCAAGACAAAGGGAGTTTTGGGTTTAGTAGTATCCTTTCTCCCTGGAGTAATGATCATGTCATAGTGAGAGATCCAAGGTTTGTTTCTAGCAAATCTAGAAGGTGGTTGAGCTTCTATTGTAGCCTTCTCAATGGCTTTGACTGTTTGCATGCTAGAGCTAAGATTAAAGATAGACTTTGAGGGTTTTGGCATCACATTGTCAACAACCCTGTCATTCATAACATCTATGTTTTTGTTGACAATCTTATCCTTATCCTTGTTTGAGGGAGAAGGTCCTTGCTTGTTGTCTTTGTTCAAAGTCAATTCTCCCTTCTTGACCATAAACACTTCTATCCTCACAGCCCACCTAATCATATTGTCAAAAGTGAGGGGACCTCGTAATCGTACTTGGTATCCAAAATTTGGGACAAGATTATCTAAGAAGATATTGAGCTTTTCAGACTCAGGTAATTCATGTGGATACTTTGTGCATAGTTGTCTCCATCTCTAGAGAAATGTTAAGAGAGGCTCCCCTTATCGTTGTTTCAAATTACAAAGGTCCTGGGTGTTGACCGAATATTGAATATTGTGGGATTGATCATAACTCTTATCATTTTGAGACTGACCATGACCTTGGTTGTTTGGAGATTGCTTATGACTAGCGCTGAATTTATCTATGCTTGGGAAGGGGAACAAATCTCCCATATTGTTGGTAGTATTCTAAGAGATCATGAAAGAGTCGATAGGTTCAAAAGAATCAATAGGTTCGATTTTAGAAAGTGACCCTTCAGAGTCTTGCTGGTCTTGAAACAATGGGTTATAATATTCTTGAAATAATAAGTCAGACTATATCTGAGACAATGGAATGTAATACTCTTGGAACGAGGAGGAATGTGAGGATCTCTCACAAAGTTTAGATTTCATAACAAATTCAGGATGACCTATGTCTCGATTATGAGGTTACTTTGATCTTGATTAGCATTCTGAATGGGATAAGTCTTGCCACTTCGAGTCATGACAGTCATAGACAAAGGTGTAATGAGCAAAGATTCAGGATAAAGCTAGACTCTGTCTCTAAGATAACGCAAAGGAGATAAATGGCTACAACAGCCAAGATGCAAGATGAACCTGGTATGAATTGTCAAAAAGAGATGGCTAGAATAGCCGAGATAAGACAATCGCAATGCGAGGTACAAAAGGCATAAAGAGATAAGATGAATAGATGAGAGACAAGATGAGCCAAAGAAAAGATCGATCGATTCCTAACTCAACATAACTAGTTTCTGACAGTAAATAATAGGGGAGCAAAAAAATAGACCCCAGGGAAAAAGCAGACCAGATAAAAAGTCAAACAGTGAATTGCAAATAGGTCTCTATTTTGGAAAACTGTGCTATAGGTTCGCACAAGAAAATGCTTGACCACGTGAGAAAATGCAAGCTCGCATGAGAGAACATATAACTTCGTGTGAGAAAATACAATCTCGCGTGAGGAAGTGCTCTGAAGCTAAAAGCTCACGCGGGAAATAGGCAAAATCTGACAGTTTTGATGCAATTTTCGAAGTTTGAGTTGAATTTTGAGGTATAGTCTGAACTGATGTCTGACAGAAAATCCAATTTCCTGACAGGTTGATAGAATTTTTCAATCAACACACTCATTTTAGGATTCCAAGCATTCGTTTAAAGACACAATGGTTTAGATCAAGCAATTGTGAAGCAAGAAGTAGTCATTAATAGACCTATCAAGGACAAAGCAACTTGATAGCATCAAGGGAGTCTTTGTTTGATAATGTATGGACAATGTTTAAGACTCAATAACAAGCACATAGCCTAGTCCTACAAAAAAAAATGGTGAGAAGCCAAAACCTTTGCCCCATTGCTTGAATGCATACGTGCACCTCACATAGCCGTGTCACCCCCTAGAGGGCACCCGTGTTTTCAGTGTTTCCAAGGACTCAATAGTGTACGTTCAAAGGTTACCATTGTAGTAGGGGCCAGTGTCACAACTGCCTCCAAACGTCCAGGTGTATGCCTATGATGGGAATCTATGTATGATAAACATACAGAGAGATTCTTCCCCCTCCTTGTGCAAAGATAATGACTCCTTTCGGAGGTGAACCGGGTAGGCCACTAGCTAAGAAGGTTTTTTACTAGCCTTCCATTCATAATAAACTTCGATGCCCTTGATATAGGGTTGAGGCCTCGCAACCACACCAACACCTAAAAATCACACACCCCCGCAAGTAGGGCTTGGAGCGGTGCCACTCAGTGTAATAGACAGGGCCTTTCCATGATGATCGTCAAAGTCATGAAAAGGAAGTTACCATGGTTTTGGAGTCTTTAGACTCAACAAAAATTTCTTTATTATAGTGAGGTGGAATCATCGGCAATAGGTGTGTACTCACTTGGGTAATTCCCAGAGGTTCAATACCGGCAGGCCCTCTAAAGGTGACACTAGACTTCGTTTAGATTCGGGGGTCTGATTTTCTGATTCTCCCAAAGGGAGAAGAGCATACTTCTCTATCCTGTTTCCTCACCCAAACACATCAAGAAAGTTCATCACCGAGTTAGTTTCACCTCACCAAATCTATACGCTTTTGGGTTTTTGATTCTCTCTCAAGGAGAGAAGAGCATAATTCCCTGACGAATAGAAATGTTAAAGATTCGCTAACTTTCTCCACTTCCCCAAGAATCCATCATATTAGTAAGATCATTAGAATTCCAGATTCATTCATGGTCGTCACCTCCATGTAATGAAGAGCCAAAATTCCTACTCACTATCAAAATTCTCAAGAAATTTTAACAGAGCCCTATTTATACTATGTGAATAAAAGCAGGAAAAAAAACACAATGTTTTAGCAATCTTCAACTATTCGTCCTACAATCAAACCATTAGTACCTTTTCAAATTCTTTGACAAGCGTCCTGCAAAAATTGTTAATGCTGTAAAATATCAGAGAGATAAAAATCAACAGTTATAAAAAATTATCAGAAATTAAGAGCAGAAAGAACAAGAAAATTGGAAACTAGAAAAACTGTGATGAAACTTCACGTGAGAAAGTACAAAGCTGCATGAGAAAGTGCAGATTTCAATGCGAGATAACTAAAATCTCACGCGAGGAAGTACTCCAGTGCACGCGAGAAAGTGCAAAGCTTGGGGCGAGATAGTGAAATCTCATGCGAAAGAGTGCTACAGGAGCAAAACTTCATGCGGGATGCTTTGGATTCTCACGCAAAGATCCATACACAGACAGTATGGATGCACGACAGAGCAGATTTTACTTCCCAGAAAAGATTAAAAAAATGAGGCTAGAAATCAGATTTTCTGCCCCACGGTGGGTGCCAAAATGTATGTGCTTGAATGTGGGCCTCTAAATCAGGCACAAACGCAACATAGTCATTATTCTCATGATCGAATTACAAAAGAGAGTATGAATTACTCAATCTAAAATTCATGGAGAAGCGACCTGTTGCCTCCTATGCAGGCGGGGTGTTTAATTGCTCTCAGATTGAAGAGCCAACAACCATAAGACCGCTACTACAATGGAGGATTTGAAAGCAAAAGCCATAAAGATGATATGCAAGCTAAAATCAAACTAAAATGTATGCAATTAATCTAAATTGCTTGAAAGGAAATATGAAGTGTAGTTTTTTTTTTTTAGATTTTGAAATAAAGATGATACTAGACTAAGAACAAGTAATCAAATTTAATCTAATATGAGATGCAATTATACTAAAATGATAGACTAAATATGCAACAAAAAAGCTTTGAATAAGATGAGATAAAAAAAAGCTATAGTTCAATTACTCTCCAAATTGCCTTTTTTTGAATGAGAAGAAGAGGCTCATTAAATAGAAAAGCTCGGGAGAGGAATGAAGAGTTTCTTGATTTGTAACTCGTGACTCTTCATTCCCACATTGAGACAAAAATGCAAGAATTACTTAATAAAAAGAATGGAAAATGCCACACAAGTGACCTTTCGAATATCTTGAATTATCAATTCAAAAAAGTGTGTCCATTCGAATATCAAGTAATTATTAATTCCTTTTTTATGGGTAATTAGCTAAAGAGGGTAGATTTTAATTTAATTAGAAAGCACTTAGGACTTTATAATTAAATTAATTTATCATAGGGGTAATTTAGCCAATTAAGTCTAAGACTTTAGGAATTAATTTAGCGTTTGATTATTGCAATTTATGGTCTTTGCAATTGACATCAAGTCAAATTAAGTCAGGTAGGAGCGAGAAAATTGCCTAGGGAACTAGGACTTTGGTGATGTAAAATCGAGATAATGCACCAAAATTGATGAAATTAAATAGGTACCAATTTTGGGGTATTACAATATCAATGTTTAAATATTGTATACACATGTATTGATATTTGTCTACAAATGTGGGTCTATCTATTTATAAAGCACTTAATGCACTAATAGTTTTGATCCTTCTTATTAAATAATAGTCAAAATTTCTCACCCTACCAAAAGACATCTTCATATAATCTATGCTACTTAACCATATTCTCATTTCACCATAGCTTACCCCAAAAACATTATATAAGGCATGAACTTTGATGCTTGCGTCCCTTGTTCTATTGGACCTAATTAAATTGTGCCATTGGACATGATTACTATGTAAACAATTAAAGCATAATATTGGTATGCTTAATTTGATAATACATATATATATACATACATATATATATATATATATATATATATATATATATATATATATATATATATATATATATATATATATATATATATATATATATATATATATATATATATATATATATATATATATATATATATATATATATATATATATATATATATATATATATTTAAAAAATTTAATTTTTGGTCACTTTTTCGATGAATAGCAATAGTCTTTTCGATGACAGTGCTATATGTTCAACAAATATTCTGATGACATTTTGTTGAAAGAGAGATGAACATTCTTTGGCTTTTCGACAAGAATGCTATACAATCGATGACATTTTGACCCTAAGTCATTGCACTTTCGATGTACATTGGTCAAAGAGATGGAAGGTATGATCGATAATTATTTTGAGTTGAAGCGATTATTTCGATGGCAGGTGAGTCGATAATTCAACCACTGTAGACGTCAAAATTTTGATGATGGTTTACTGTGTCGTATAATCGATGAAAAAACTTTGACAACAGTTATGGTCATTTGGTCGACCAATTGGTATAAAATTTTTGACTAGTCCTCATCGAAAAATAAGATAAAATTTACTACTGACGCCTGCTCACTATTCAGGGACAGTTAACACAAAAATAGAGAGTTTACATCTTCTATGGTCAATAGTATAGTTTAAAATAATGAGGGAAAGAACATAATGTATCAGAAAAACTCATATCCATTCACAAGAACCTTAGAGAAGCATTTTTACCATCAAATCCTATGATATGGGCACTTCTCTATGGTTCTTGTGAATGTATATGAGTTTGTCTGATACATTTTGTTCTTTCCCTCATTATTTTAAACTATACTATGGACCATAGAAGATGTAAAGTAACTCATTTCTCTATGGTTCTTGTGAATGGATATGAGTTTGTCTGATACATTTTAATGAGGGTATAAAGTTAGTTTTATGGATATGAGTTTGTCTGATACATTTCTCTACGGTTCTTGTGAATGGACATGAGTTTATTTGATACATTACATTCTGATCCATCCTACTCATTTATACCCAAAGTGGAGGATCATACCAATCCAATATTGCAACAATCCAACTGATTATGATCCCTGGTCACTATTTAGGGATAGTTAAGACAAAAATAGAGGGTTTACATATTTTATGGTCCATAGTATAGTTTAAAATAATGAGGGTTTACATCTTCTATGGTCCATAACATAGTTTATAAACTAGGTCTGTTGACTTTGTTGTATCTGGAAAACTCATATCCATTCACAAGAACCATAGAGAAGCATGTAAAGTTAATGCATTCTACCAGACATAACCTGTGAGGATACAATTAGAGGATTTGATGGTAAAAATTCTTCTCTATGGTTCTTGTGAATGGATATGAGTTTGTCTGATACATTTTGTTCTTTCTCTCATTATTTTAAACTATATTATGAACCATAGAAGATGTAAAGTAACTCATTTCTCTATGGTTCTTGTGAATGGATATGAGTTTGTCTAATACATTTTGTTCTTATCTATCCTACTCATTTATACCTGGAGTGGAGGATCATACCAATCCAATATTACAACAATCCAAGTGATTGTGAAAATTGTATCACACAAACTCATATCCATTCACAAGAACCATAGAGAAGCATTTTTACCATCAAATCCATGGGTTATGCCTGGTAGAATACACCAAATTTTCATTTTTACTGCTTCAAAGTGGATTACATTGATCTTCATGATCTGGGATCGATTATCTACCCTGTCTTCACTCTCTCCCCTTTGAAACACACCATTATCTCTATTTAATAAGCCTCTCAAGGCTAGTATAATCCCTACTAACCATAACCGTTAGTTATAGGACTGTTGATAGTTAGTTATTTGGCACTAACAGTTAATTGTTTTAGATTAAAATACATACAACATACTTCTTCTTAATGTTCCTCTAACAATCCATTGTCATCTTTCTTTATTGTGAATGAATAACTACACATATGTTCCAAATTCCCTCTACAATACATTAAAAACTACCAATGAAATGTATATGCAAAAATAAAACTTAACGATGCAATATTATACAATAATATTGTGAATGAATAACTACACATATGTTCCAAATTCCCTCTACAATACATTAAAAACTACCAATGAAATGTATATGCAAAAATAAAACTTAACGATACAATATTATACAATGTTGTATAATGAAAAATATATGGTGAGGTCTTAGAACAATGGTTTGCACATAAAAGAGACCCCGAAACCAATATTTAACACATACATGAAATTCTAATGATATGGAAAATAAATATAGAAGACCAATATTGAAATGAAGAAATAAAGGTACTTACCTCCAAAAAGAATAAGCTAAAAATCTTGTTAGATGGTCTCAGAAACTATTGATTTTTTGTTATGCTTTGTTGAAACTGTGAGATCTACAAAACCCAAAAATATTTTTCCTTTATGAGAAAGGTAGACCTTGACCTAGGTAGACAAAGTCGACCTTGACCCCAAAATATTGACCTTGACCTATGTTGCTCTGATGGAAATTTTGTTCATGGATCCTGAAAGTTTTCCAAAAAGGGTATCTAGATCTACACTAATATTCATCGTCTCGCACTTGTACCTGCAAGAAAAATATTTTTTTTGTTGGGGGGGAGGGGTTTTCCTTAGTTAAATCCCAATTTAGGAATTAACCTTGAAATTGAATTGAAATTGCAGAGATAAACAAAGTAAATAAAATAATTCACCTTGCTTATGTTGAAAATCCTTGCGGAGGATTCGAATCCTTGAATCCACAAGTATGGATGCTCCAAATGAATGTAGGATGTCTCAAATCAATTATCTTTAGATCTTCAATACCAATATTTAATAGATCTTAGAATAAGAAGAAGCTTGAATGGATGAATGGAGAAATCTTCAACAAGAGGGCTCCATAGAGCTTGAATCCTTCAATGGCTACTAATGGATCTCCTTGATGAATTATTGTTGGAGATTTTCCAGGAAGCCAGTGTTGACTGTATGTTTATCATTGATGACAACATATGGTAAGTAGCATGCTTGGAAGACTTATGTAGTAATATTTTAGTATATGTAGCATGGACATGTTATCAGCATGATATCATGGGCACAGAGGTTAACTGTTAGTACATATAGTTATATAGAAGTTTTTGTCAGCAGTGTTCCTGACAGAGTAATAGGCAGTGTTTTGTGAATGGTTTTCCATATAGTTATCATGGAGCCTTGCGCATTTGGATATGTGATGAAGACATATTAGTGATGTTACATTCATGGATGCAGAGTTTGATGATTAGTAGAAGTTAAGTTATGCAGTCGCTATTCACCAGTAGCAGTTTCCCATGTTTGTACAGAAGAGTTGAAAAAGATTATATTGGTTTTGGAGTTGCGCCTATCATTTTAGTATGTTCCCTTGGAATAGAGCTTGGAGAAGAGTTAGTAAGGTTCAGTTAAGAGTGCATGAGGTAATTCAGCTTGAGGAGAAAGATCTAGTTGTTTTGGTAGAGTCGACAGTGTGTAGCGTGAGTCTACAATTATCTTATTAGACATGTCCCAGAATGTGTTGCGTGCTTAGTAGAGCCAAATGAATTATTATTGGAGTTTGTTATGACTTCTCTATAATAATTTCAAGGTGGTTCTAACAAGCTGATTTGATTATATCATTTAGAGGAAAGATATTTATAGGAATTCATTTGTGATTTCTAGAGTGTGGTTCATAGTTTGTGAAGAGGAGAGCAGAGTGTGAAAAGTATTGAGCCATCAGAAGAAGGTCTATGTGACCAAGTAAAGTATTTGTGCTATACATTGGAACTGATCGAGACAGCAGGTCAAAGTGCAGTTCACCAAGATCTAGATATAGTGTGTATCTATTATTCAAAAGGTTGTAGCCTTTGCCCATTTGAACAATGTGCTCTCAGATAGTGCATCCTCACCCATAACAAGGTTAATTGTAAAAGACTCCTAACAACGTCTGACCCTTGACCAGGTCTACTGTACTAAATATATTGTAAAGCAACTCCTAATAGGGTTAAGGATCTTCTAACAAGGATCATAATACAATAGTGGAGAATATTAGTGGGTATCAATTCCCACCAGGATTTTTACCTATTTGGGTTTCCCTATAACCAAAATATTGGTGTTGTGTTGAAGTGTTCTTTCATTGTGTTTATGCTTTATGTTTAAGTATACTTAATTGGATAAAGAATTGAAACTTGTAGATAACTGATTCACCTCCCCTCTCAATTATCTCTTGGGACTATTCCTAACAATTGGTATCAGAGCCAAGTGCCTCAGAGAGAAAGTTTAATAGCTTGAGGTTGATCATATGGCATTCTTCAGAAAAGAAAGTCCTAAGTTTGATGGAGAGAATTGTTTTGATTGGAAGAACAAGATGGTGACACATTTGCAATGCATTACTTTTGAAGTTTTTGATGTACCTATCAAAGTGGTCAAGATCCCTACTTTAGAAGACCTTGCAAAGGATGATGCTACTGAAAAGAAAAAGGAATTGTTTCATTAGAATGCAATAGCTAAAGAAGCCCTCATCAGCACCCTATCTGATAGTGAGTTTTTAGAAATAAAGAAAGTAGATACAACCCACAAGATATGGAAGTACCTAGAAGACACATTTGAAGGAGACAAACAAGCAAAGGATGCACGCAAAAAAACATGGAAGAAAAGATACAATGCATTAGAGATGCTACCTAAAGAAAACATCAGAGCTTACAATCAAAGGATCAATGAAGTAGTTGTTGGAATCAGGAACAATGGTGGAGAGATCTCAGAGGAAGACATTATGGACAAATTGATGACTAATCTCACTCCAGAATATGGAAACAAGATCAACATCCTTGATGAGATGATGCAACTTACATCAAATTTCAAGAGAGAGACCTTGATCAACAAAATCTCAGCTTTCGAGATTTCAAGATTGAAGACAGAACCTAAAAGTGAAACAACCTTCAAAGCAACAGTTCATGGTAAGAAATTTGCAAACACTTCTGGTAATTTTGATAATGATGATGAAGAGAAAATACTAGATGATTTCATTTCTATGATTTCCAAAAGAGAAAAGAAAGGAAAATATGAAGGTCAATTTCCATTTAAATTCTTTTCATGTAATAAGATTGGTCACTTTGCATCTAAGTGTCCTACAAGAGCTAGAAAGTTCAAAAATGACTATAAGCCTAAATACTCTAAGGAATGTTACGATGCTAGAGATGGAGTTTTAGATGATGATTCAGCTGAAGAAGAAATTGAATTTATTGCTATTATAGAGAAAATGAACAATAAAATAGATCATAAAGATGAGAAAGAGGAACAAGAGCTAGCATTGATTTCACAAGTTGATATAAGGACATAATGGATTATAGATAGTGGTTGTTCATATCACATTATAGGTGATAAAGACATATTTGTTCATCTAGACAAATACAATGGTGGCATGGTTAGATTTGGAGATAACACTCCTAAACCCATCATTGGTAGAGGAGCCATCACTTTAGATGGAAAGAATAGTACTGATGATGTTCTTTATGTCGATGGTTTGAAACATAGCCTACTAAGTGTTGGGCAGTTACTTGACAAAGGTTACAAATTGGAATTCAATGGAAACAAGTGCATCATTAACAACAAAGAAGGAGAAATAAATGCATCAGGATCAAAGACTAAACATAATGTTTTTCAGCTTAATCCAGAAGCAAGTTATTTTGTTGCTAAAGTAGATGATAGTTGGTTGTGGCATAAAAGACTATGTCATATCAATTTTGATAACATAGTAAAGATAAGCAATGTAGAGGTAGTAAGAGATCTACCTAGCATAGCAAAGCCAGTTGATACTATATGCAGGGAATGTGTGATGGGAAAGCATGTTAGAAACTCATTCAGGAGCAAGCTCAATTTAGTAGAGAACAAGTTGGATCTGATTCATATAGACCTATGTGGTCCAAATCAAACAAGATCATACTATGGTGAAAGGTATTTCATTTTTTTTGTTGATGACCATACTAGAATGATGTGGGTTGTGTTCTTAAAAGACAAGTTAGAAGCATTTGAGAAGTTCAAAATATTCAAAGATAAGGTTGAAAATGAATCTGGACTAAAGATAAAATGTTTGAGATCAGATAGAGGGGGAGAATTTACCCCTGATAGATTCTATGAGTACTGCGAAGAACATGGCATCAAGAGGTAGTTGAGTGCACCTAGAACCCCTCAGCATAATGGAATTACAAAAAGAAGGAATAAGATCATCCTTGATACAACACTCACCATCATGATTGAAGGAAAAGTGGCACACACCTATTGGAGAAATGCAGTCAATACATCAATCTATACCATCAATAAAATTCAATTAAGGCTTGGTGCATAAAAAACACCATATAAGCTATGGTTTGGTAATGTTCCCATAGTAAAATACTTCAGAATCTTTGGAAGCAAGTGCTACATCAAGAGAGATGAAGCAGTAGGCAAGTTTGATGCAAGAAGTATGAAGGTATTTTCCTTGGTTACTCTACTAAAAGTAAAGCTTATAGATGTTTCAATTTAAGATTGAAAAAGATCATTGAAAGTGCTCATGTTAAGATTGATGAAAAGTTTATGGTTCAAGAAAGATATCATGATTACTCACCCATGATTGAAGAAGAACCCAAACCCTTCATTAGTGAGACAATTATTGAAGAAATGTTTGACAGTATTGATGTGTTATTCAATGACCCTGAGACAAGTGAAGAAGAAACTCCTAAGGTAGACAAGACCGTATCACCCAAAGCTCCAAAGTTTACATCTAGATATCATTCTAAGGATGACATCATTGGAGGTCAGAGTGAAAAAGTCACAAAAAGATCAAAAGCAAAGAGTTCTGCAAGCAATGAGGTGGTATGTTTACTATCTCAAATTGAACCCTTAAGTGTTGAAGATGCATGCAATGATTTAGATTGGCATGATGCTATGAAAGAAGAACTAGATCAGATTATTAAAAATGATACTTGGGAACTGGTCCCAAGACCTAGTGATAAGAATGTGATTGGAAAAAAATGGATATTCAGAAAGAAGATGAATGAAGATGGTACAGTAGTAAGAAGCAAGGCAAGATTAGTGTGTAAGGGATATTTGTAGAGAGAAGGCATTGACTATTCAGACACTTTTGCACCAGTGAGAAGATTAGAAGCTATTAAGTTGTTTCTAGCTTATGCAACATTCAAAAACTTCAAAGTTTATCAGATGGATGTTAGGTCAACATTCTTGAATGGTGAATTAAAAGAAGAAGTATATATTGAGCAGCCATAAGGATTTACCCTATCAGATAGACCTGATATGGTATGTAGACTGAAGAAATCCCTCTATGGACTTAAGCAAGCCCCTAGAGCTTGATATGAGAGAATTGATGGATATCTAACAAATATTGGATTCAAGAAAATAGCAGTAGATTGTAACCTATTCATAAGAGAGACATCTGAAGGACTACTACTTGTAGCTATATTTTTTGATGACATTATCTTTGGAGGTAATGAAAAACTTAGTGCTGAATTTGCTAAGGAGATGCAGAGTGAATTTGAGATCAGCATGATTGGACCTATCAAGTACTTTTTGGGATTGAATGTGTAGTAGATAGAGATATTAAAGAAATTCAAGATGGATGATTGCAAGCTAGTAGGGACACCTATGATAACTAGATGCAAGCTTACTAAAGAAGATGACTCACCAACAGTAGATATAACATTGTACAAGTCTATGATTGGAAAACTCATTTATCTTACTCAAACTAGACTTGATATTTCCAATGCAGTTGGCATAGTTGAAAGATTTGCAACAAAGCCTTAAAAAAGTCACCTCATGGCAGTAAAAAGGATATTCAGATACTTGCAAGGCACTATAGACTATGGTCTATGGTATCCTAATTCAGAAAATGTTGAGCTTCATGTATATACTGATGTGGATTGGGTAGGATGCGTTGATGACAAAAAGAGTCAATTAGGTGGAGTA
Organism: Chamaecyparis obtusa; assembly: GCA_027943335.1. NCBI lineage: Eukaryota > Viridiplantae > Streptophyta > Pinopsida > Cupressales > Cupressaceae > Chamaecyparis > Chamaecyparis obtusa. The sequence continues at coordinate 902,898 of BSBK01007029.1, read as the reverse complement.
GTGTTTCTTGGTGACAGACTTGTCACTTGGACAAGCAAGAAACAAAATTACATTTCTCAGTTAACAACAGAAGTGGAGTATGTTGTAGTAGCCTTGAATTGTTCTACAATTGTTTGGATCAAGCAGATGATAAAGGATTTTGGAATTCAGATTGATTATCCTATTGTTATTCATTGTGATAACACTAACACTATCAACATATCAAAGAAACCTATGATGCATGCAAAGACAAAACACATTGAGATCAAGTATCACTTCCTAAGAGAGAAAGTGACAGAGAAAGAAGTCAAGGTGGACTATGTGAGTACTAAAGATCAGTTAGCAGACATATTCACAAAGCCCTTGCCAAAGGATACTTTTGAGTATCTCAGGGAGAAGTTGGGAGTAATTCCCTTCCCCAACTCTGCTTAGAAGAAAGAAGAAAGAGCATCAGTCCTTAGGGACTGATGGATGGTTGACTACTCTACTTTAGGAGTAGTACCGATGTTTAAACTAATTGGCACCCTTTTCCATTGATGTCAAAGGGGGAGTAATATATAGTCATGAAAAATAGAAGTAAAAAGAGGAGTAATATACTAAGGGGGAGTACTATTCAATTATGGAAGCAGTTCACTTGAGGAAATGGAGAATGTTGAAGAATATTGCAGCAGATGGAGGATTCATCTTTGGGGGAGTTTTGAAGAGGAAATGGAGAATGTTATAAAAGAAATGTTCATTTGGATTGTTGGATTTTTTCATTCCATATTTTTCCATCAATGCCAAAGGGGGAGATTGTTGGAGATTTGCCAGTAAGCCAATGTTGACTGTATGTTTGTCATTGATGATAACATATGGTAAGTACCATGTGTGGAATACTTATGTAGTAAGATTTTAGTATATGTAGCATGGACATGTTATCAACATGATATCATGGGCACAGAGGTTAATTGTTAGTACAAACAGTTATATAGCAGCTTATGTCAGTAGTGTTCCTGACAGAGTAACATGAAATGTTTTGTGAATGGTTGTACATACAGTTATCATGGAGCCTTGCACATTTGGATATGTGATGAAGACATATTAGTGATGTTACATTCATGGAAGCAGAGTCTAATGATTAGTAGAAGTTAAGTTATGCAGTCTCTATTCACCAGTAGCAGTTTCCTGTGTTTGTACAAAAGAGCAGACATAAATTATATTGGTTCTGGAGTTGCACCTATCATTTCAGTATGTGCCCTTGTATTAGAGCTTGGAGAAGAGTTAGTAAGGTTTAGTTAAGAGCACATGAGGTAATTCAGCTTGAGGAGAAAGATCTAGTTGTTTTGGTAGAGTCGACAGTGTGTAGCGTGAGTCTACAATTATCTTGTTAGACATGTTCCAGAATGTGTTGCGTGCTTAGTAGAGTTGACTGAATTATTATTAGAGTTGGTTATGACTTCTCTATAATGATTTCAAGGTGGTTCTAATAGGATGAATTGATTAGATCATTTAGAGGAAAGATATTTATAGGTAGTCATTTGTGATTGCTAGAGTGTGGTTCATAGTTTGTGAAGAGGAGAGCAGAGTGTGCGAAGTATTGAGCCATTAGAAGAAGATCTATGTGACCAAGTAAAGTATTTTTGCTATACATTGGAGCTGATCTAGACAACAGGTCAAAGTGCAGTTCACCAAGATCCAGATATAGTGTGTATCTATTTTCAGAAGGTTGTAGCCTTCACCCATTTGAGCAGTGTGCTCTCGGACAGTGCGTCCTCACCCCTAATAGGGTTAATTGTAAAAGACTCCTAATAGGGTTTGACCCTTGACCAGGTCTACTACACTAAATATATTGTAAAGAAACTCCTAATAGGGTTAAGGATCTTCTAACAAGGATCATAATACACTAGTGGAGAATATTAGTGGGTGTCAATTCCCATCAAGGTTTTACCTATTTGGGTTTCCCTGTAACCAAAATATTGGTGTTGTTTTAAAGTGTTCTTTCATTATTTTTATGCTTTATGTTTAAGTATAATTAATTGGATAAAGAATTGAAACTTGTAGATAACTGATTCACCCCCCCTCTCAGTTATCTCTTGGGACTATTCCTAACAATTGTATCTTGAATTCTTGAATGCTTGCTTGAGATATTCTTGAGAGATTATGAAAATATGTGATTGAAATGAGAGAGGAAGGCTTCCTTTTATAGTGATATAGGGCACAAACTTCTAGAGAGGCCACATAGAAAACAATAATTAAGGGTTCATGGCACAAAAATCTAGAGAGGTGCATATGGAAATGAATTTAAATTAAGGTCTTGATACAAAACTGTAGAAGGGGTCCACCCTTAAGGTAGAAATAAAAATAATTATTTAAGAGCCTTGTCACAAAATTTGAGGTAAGGCCAACCCTAAAGTTAATTTGAGCATTAGACACAAAACTTGAGAAAGGCTAATCTCAAATAATAAATTAGGAATCCTATACAAAGATCGAGAAAGGTCCACCTCAAATATTAATTTAATAATTCAACACTTAACTCAAGAAATAGTGGCCTCAAAGAGGGAAAATATAAAATTTTGATGAAAGCTCAAAACTGGGACCTAACCCCAAGGATCCCAGACCCTAGTGTCAAGGTCAAGGTTGAATTTGACCTAGGTCAAATTCGAGGTTGAACTTGACCCAAAAGGTCGACCTTGACCCTGAGGCCAAGAATCTCAGGTTTTCAATTCAGGATGCCAAAATTATATTAGAAAGAACTGAAAAATGGGGTAGAACAAGGGAAAAATCTAGATCCAAGTCAAAGACCTATTCAAGGCATTTGACATGACCCCAAACCACTTACTTGAAGGGCTAAACCAGTCCTAAATGGAAGTGCTTTGATTTTCTAATGATACAAATGCCTTCTCTTTTTATTTATTACAATGTGTTTAAAGGTTTTGCATTACATCACTAAATAGGAAAGAGAAAACTATGTCTAAAGTATATCTAGGATTGTTCCACAAATATATTGCTCTAGATCTTGTATATTGCCTCTGTCACTGAGGTTTCAATGGCCAACAATAATGGAAAATCTAAGAAGATTTCTTCTTTCTTTTGTTTTTGTACATTCGGTAGGGTTAAACTGAAGAAATTGAATCCCCAAGCCATCATTATCAAGGTTCTATATCTTCTAGTTAACTCTCTTAGAGAAGGAAAATGCTTCTTACAACCATCTAGATCCTGCACTAATAATACTAGTGGAGCCCTAGAAACAAGAAAAAGAGCTTAGCATTATAATAATATGTTGATGACAACAATGGTGGCATTGAGGAGGCAATTAATAATTGAAGTGCGCTAGAAAAAGTACAAGGCATTGGGCCAATGGTTCTATTCTAGTTCACTAGGTTCTAATTTTGTATTTCATTTCACCATCTTCCACTCCTATACCAACTAGATTAAATAGTAAATATTTTCACTTGGAAGGTAAGAGTATTTGTTAATTTAAATTTAATTTGAAACCTAGATAATTTAGTTAGTGTCCATGTGTACGTATTTTTTACTATTCTAACATTATATTACGTAGAACCAAAATCTTTAATAATATCTTGATTATGATATTTGTAATTTGAAGATGTACATATGGTAGTTTTGGCACTAGTTAGACTGTTAATAGTGGACCGTTCTTCTCTTCCTTTGGACTACCCCACATAAAATAAAAATATATTGTTATAAAGTTAGTGTAATATGTTAGAAATGAATGCTGAATGTTTGGTAGCCATTCTATAGCAGTTATTGCATTCATGACTATGATTGTCATTGATGTCAACACAGTGATCTTCTAGAGATTTGCAAAGGAGCAGACAATGTTTGGATTAGCGCACGTGGGATATTATAGATAGAGCTATGTGATGTTGAGGATTTACTCTTTGATATGTTATATGTTTATGGTTAAGATCAGGGATAGTAATTCATTTATTCATGGAAGTTATGAGTATTTTGGTAGAAGCAGTATTCAGGTAGTATTCTTGAGTAGTGGTTTGTGGAAATCAGATGATAACTCCTAATCGAGATGGAATCTGGTTTTGCATAGTTAAAGGGAAGTTGAAGACACATTGATAGTGATGTGGATGACATCACAAAATTCAAGGTCACACAGATGGATAATTATTGTATTTGGAAGCTGACAATTTTGTGTAATTTTGATGTAGCGTGTGGAAAATTTTATTTTGTAAATTGGATGCCGACTCATTTGTAATTACTTGAGTGTGGTATAAAGGAAGGAATGTTTTTCCTTGTTATAATGTGGGTGTATGTTGATGTAAGCATGAAGTAAAGAAAAGAGCTAATGCAATTGTGAAAGTGAATTTGTGAAGGAAGACATGCGAGGTATAGAGATCTGAAATTGAGATTTGGTGTAGTAGTGAGTGCAGTTTGGCACAGTCAGAGAAGAGGTAACATATTGTTGAGATCAGTAATACTTTGGTATTATTCTATTGATTAATACAAAGATCAATTGGACAGTGTGTTCAGTGATCTTACCCTGAAGCTGTTTGGGCAGTGGGTCCTTCTGTCTTCCATAACTCTTAACAGGGTTAGAATCTTTTAACAGCGATTCAAAATCTCCTAATAGGGATTCATATGTACTAAATGTATTTCATAAGACTCCTAATAGAGTCCATCCTTTCACAAGGAATATTCATATTAGTGCATCTTTTTTGGGCATCATTCCCACCAGGGTTTACTCTTTGATCAAGAGGTTCCATAGTCAACATATCTTGTGTCATCATGTCATTGTGTATGAATATCTTTCTATGGTTGGTAATTATATTACTTACATGGTTAAATGTTGTTGAAGTTGATAAAAGTTATAATCATCTAATAAATGATTCACCCCCCCTCTTATTAATCTTGGTGGACTTTACTTTATAACAATTGGTATCAGAGCAACAGGTCCTTGAAAGAGAAGTTTAACAGCTTAAGGAGATCCATGGTGAATTTTAGGAAAGAAAGCCCTAAGTTTGATGGAGTGAATTTTGACAGCTAGAAAGAAAAGATGAAAACACATCTACTATGTTTAGGACCAAGTTATTGGTTGATTACAAAGAATGAGAAGACTATCATTGAAGAGGATAATCTTGAAACATGTTCTCATGATGAGAGAGATCTATTCATGTGTAACATACTTGCTAGAGAAGAACTTTTGATAGCCCTTTCGGAGAATGAGTACAGTCAGGTAAAATGTTTGAAAACATCTCATGAAATTTGGAAAGCTTTACACTCTACTTTTGAAGGTGATGAACATGCAAAGAAAGTTACATTACATAATTGAATATGTGCATTTGAAGATATAAGAATGATGGAAGATGAATTTGTTAGAAGCTATATTGGTAGAATGTCAGAAATTGTTGCAGGCATAAAATCATGTGGAGGAACAAAGATAGAGAATGAAGTGATATGGAAAATTCTGAGGACATTGAATCCTATGTTTAAGTAGACAACACAGATGATTGAACAAGTTATACCATGTACTTCTAACTTTACAAGAGAGACTCTTCTTGGAAGATTGGAAGCAACATAAATGAACCTGAGGTTATCAGGAGACTTACCTAGAATGGAGACAACATTGAGTGCTCTTAGTATTCTCCCTACTTTGTCAAGAAGCATCAGTGTGAGAAAAGATTATGCTAGCGGCAACAAATCTAGAAATGAAGAAGATAGGAAGATTGAAGAAGGTATTGCCTTTCTTGTGAAGAGAGAACCAGACGGTAAGAAAATTTTTAAATGTTGGACTTGTCAAGAATATGGTCATTTTGCATCTAAATGTCCTAAGAGAGTTAAAAAGTACATAAACAATTTCAAACCTAGAAGATCCAAGGAATGTTATTATGCTAATGATGAAGATCTTGAAGCTAGTATAGAGAGAACTCTAAGTGAAAGTGATATTGAGAATAATGATGACACAGGATTCGTAGCAATTAAAGAAGAAGATCCTGAAACAGATGTTAAGGAAGAAAAAGCCCTAGTTTCTCAAGTTCAAAAGAAAGTTGATTGGATTATAGACAGTGGTTGTTCACATCATATGACTGGAGATATAAATTTTTTTTATAAAGTTTAACAATTATGATGGAGGAATTGTTAGAGTTGGAAACAATGCACCTTGTTTGATTAAAGGTATAGGATCTATTACTCTTGATGGAAAGACTAGTACTAATGATGTTTACTTTTTGGATGGTTTGAAACATAATATATTAAGTGTTGGATATTTAGTTGATAAGGGATATCAAGTTTGGTTTACTAAGAAAACTTGTGTGATAAAGGATAAAGATGGAAATATGATTGGAACTGGATCTAGAACCAGAGGTAATGTATTTCAATTGAATCCTACTGAGATGACATGTTTGATTACTAAAATTGATGATAGTTGGTTATGGCACAGAAGGTTTTGTTATATAAATTTTGATAATATTGTTAAAGTAAGTACTACACTTGCAGTAAGGGATTTGCCTAAAATTATGAAGCCTACTAACATGATTTGTAAGGAATGTGTGATGGCTAAATAGAAGATAAGTTATTTTCCCAGTAAGAAGTTTACATCTGTAGAGAAGTTAGAGATTGTTCATATAGATTTGAGTGGTCCTACCAGGACTAGAGGATTCTATGGAGAGAGGTATTTTATGATTCTTGTTGATGATTTTACAAGAATGATGTGGATTGCATTTCTTAAAGAAAAGTTTGAAGCATTTGATAAGTTTAAGATTATCAAGAATAAAGTTTAGAATGAATTAGGAATGAAGATTAAATGTTTGAGATCTGATAGAGGTGGAGAATTTACTTCTAGAGAGTTTAACACCTTTTGTGAAGTGAATGGTATTAAGAGATAGTTTTCAGCCCCTAGAACACTTGAACAAAATGGTATTGCAGAAAGAAGAAATAGATTAGTGACTGAAGCAGCAAGAGCTATGTTATTTGAGAATGATTTGGTGAAGATATTCTAGAGAGAAGTAGTGACCACAATAGAGTATACAATGAACAAAGTACAAATGAGAGCAGACACAGACAAGACACCCTATGAATTATGGTTTGAACACGCACCCTCAGTTAAGTATTTTAGAATTTTTGGAAGTAAATGTTATATAAAGAGAGATGATGATATTGAAAATTTTGATCCTAGAAGTGATGAAGGAATATTTCTTGGATATTCTTTGAAAAGCAAAGCTTATAGATGTTACAATAAGAGAACTAAGACTATTGTTGAGAACACAAATGTTAAAGTTGATGAAAAGTTCAAAATTTAGGAAAGAATGCTTGATTATGAATTTGATGAAGGAACTCATCCTAAGCCTAACACTAAAACTACTGAATTATTCTATGAGATGGATAGTGACTTGTTAAATGAAAGCCACAGTGAAGTTATTGAAGAACCAACACCTAAAGTAAGATCTGAGACATTGACACCTAACAAAAATTTATCAAGGAATTATCCTATTGAGAAGATTATTGGAAGCATTGACAGAGGAGTTCTAACTCAAAATAAGGTACAAGAATAGTTATGTTTGATTTCTCAAATTGAACCTAAATCTACTAGTGAAGCTTGTGAAGGTGAACATTGGATTAAAGCTATGAAAGAAGAACTAGATCAGATTGAAAAGAACAAGACATGGGAATTGGTCCCTAGACCTAAAGATAAGAATGTTATTGGAACTAAATGGGTATTCAGAAACAAGATGAATGTACAAGGAGAAGTAGTAAGAAAAAAAGCAAGATTGGTATGTAAGGGATACTCATAGCAAGAAGGAATTGACTATGAAGAAACTTTTGCACGAGTAGGAAGAATTGAAGTAGTAAGAATATTTTTGGCCTATGCAGCTTATAAGAAATTCAAAGTGTATCAGATGGATGTGAAGTCAGTAGTTTTGAATGGTGAATTGGAAGAAGAAGTCTACATTGAGTAGCTTGAAGGTTTTCCTTTGACTCAAGAAGGAGACATGGTGTGCAAAGTGAAGAAAGCATTATATGGACTAAAGCAAGCACCTAGAACTTGGTATGCAAGACTGGATAAGTATTTGTTAAAATTGGGATTTACAAAAGGAACAGCTGATAGCAATCTGTACACAAAGGAAATTGAAAATGGTTTGTTGATTGTAGTTATTTTTGTTGATGACATTATTTTTGGAGGAGAAGATGAAGATAGTGACAAATTTACTGATGAAATGAAGATTGAATTTGAAATGAGTATGATTGGTGAAATGAAATATTTTTTGGGATTACAGATAACATAGAATAATGATGGTAACTTTGTAAGTCAGACAAAGTACCTGAATGACTTGTTGAAAATATTTGGAATGGAGAACTGTAAACCAATTGGAACACCTATGGTAACTGGAAATAAATTATCTAGCATAGATGAAACACCACTAGTTGAACAAAAAAAGTACAGATCTATGATTGGAGGATTGTAGTACTCGACTCATACAAGACCTGATATACAACACTCAGTTGGAATTGTAGCAAGATTTCAAGCTGAACCTAGAGAATCACATTATGCAACAGTGAAGAGGATACTAAGATATTTAAGAGGCATAATGGATTGTGGATTGTGGTATGAAAAATCTCATGATTTTACCCTATGTGCATATATAGATGCTGATTGGGGAGGTAGTGTTGATGATAAAAGAGCACTAGTGGTGGAGTCTTTTTTCTTGGAGGAATATTGGTTTCTTGGCTAAGAAAAAACTAGAATTGCATTTCACAAAGCACAATAGAAGAAGTATATGTAGCAGCAGAAAATAATTGTAACCAGATAATTTGGATAAAGCAAATGCTGAAGGATATTGGAATAAAGTTTGTTGAACCTGTTGTTATACATTGTGACAACACCAACATAATTATGTTAGAAATAGGGAATACTGAGAGGGGGGGGTGAATCAGTCTTCTACAAACTTTATCTTTTGCCCAAATATGGATATAACAGATTATCTTCACACATGCATAACATAAGAAACTAAATAACATGCATAGCAATAACATCAAAGAACTCATAACACATTGTTTGTTCTCGAGGAAACCTTGGCCAAGGGAAAACCCCGGTGGGGATGGTACCACAAAGATTCCCTAATCAAAAGTATCTTGTTAAGTATATTGACCTTGTTAGGAGTCTATTACATATAGTGTATCAGTCCTGATTAAGGGACTATAGGCCTTGTTAGAAGTCTCAACCCTATTAGGAGTTATCAATACAAAATCTGATTCCTAGATGAGCCCACTGCCCAAACAAGTAATATATAGTGTATACAAAATACGTCAAGGTACATAACCTTTTCTTCTTGTATCAATATTCCTTTGCTACTCTTATCTTCACATTATCACTATTACATTTGCTTCACAATTACATTTATCACATCACTTTTTCTTCTCTTCATATCTCTTCTTGACAATTACAATTCATATATATACAAGTTATTAAGGCTAATAAATTTACATGGTTGGCTTCCATATATCATTATCTAAGAGTTAAAATCTAGGATTTCATCCCTTTATATTGTTAAGTCATTATTTTGATAAACAAAATAATCCCTTAACTCTTTACCAATTCTGCCTTCATATTCTGTCCTATCGGCTTCACACTATCTTCGATAAAACTGTCATAACTAATTCTGTACATTCTGTATTGACTTGCACTCTAAGATGGGTCATCATTAGCCATTATAGAGTCTATGTTCAAGTGTGCAAGTACTGAACTCACTCCAGTCAATGTTGCAAACAAAAACTATGTCCTGGTACACTGTGAAAACACTGTCTCACACTTAGACAAATTTGTGATGTGCTTTGCTATACTTGCTCTCTGACTTGTGCGATCTTCATGAGAATCATATGTTTCCATAATGAAAAAATCTATGTACTCACTTCAGAAAAATTTCCAACAATCTCCCCCTTTGTCATTGGTGGCAACATATGAGAAAATTGGCTAAGTGTACAATAGCAAAATTTCAAAATTGTCTTAAAATTAGCCATAGTATAAGATATATACTATCCTTATATCTCCTCAAAAATAATTCTTATATACTACAATACTCCCCCTAAGAGTATACATAATACTATCAATCTTCTACTCTGTATAATTCTTAATTTTTTGTATATCTCTCCCCCTTTGACAACAATGACAAAATAAAGTAGGGAGGCTAACAAAATTGTAACACAAAAGATTATACCTTAAATGTCTTATTGCAAAGCCAGTAGGCTTGCAACACAATCTGAAAAATCAATGTTTATAGCTTATAACTCTTTTTCCCATGACTTCTTGATGGAATCTACCACATTAAGTAGTGTGCTCAGTCCATAAGCTACAATTTGACATGCTTGGAGGGTCTCAAAGTTGGATTTCTGAAATGATATCCTAGCTGTAAGACATTCTTCCAGCTGCTCTTTAATAACACTTATCTTCATGAAATTATGTTCTCTCAGAAGAGTGAGTCTCCTCATTTTTCTATTCCTCTCATCTTGCAAAATTCTTATTTCATCATACAGCTTCTGAACTTTCTTCTCAACATGACTAATCTTCACATTAGGATTAGAAAGAAGGTTTGATTCATTCTGAATCTCTGCTTCCTTCAGCTTGATCTGCTTGTCTTCTTCTACTGCCAAAATCTTTGGTGTTGTACACTGTATGTACAAAGACTTTCCTATTCCCAAATGTCTCCTCAAATCCTTGATACAAATATCAAGACTATTGCCATCATCTCTGATATTTCTACTAATACTCAAAAGCATTCTAGCCTCATAGTCTGCTTGTGCCTTTACCTTTGCAATCTCAGATAAATTTGTAAACTCATCATCAAAGGTTCTCATCAGTTTCTTTGCTTTCTCTAGAGGTTCTGCATCTGCAATCTATGTGGTTACAACTCCTTGTAACTTTTCAGTTAAGTCCTTCAGACAACCTTCAAGATTCTTTACCTTCTTGTTTTTACCAATAATTTTATTCAGGGAAGTGATCAATTCTAACTTATCATCATCATCAACTTCCTTTCCTAAATCTTCAAATAAAGATCCAATTTCTTTCATCTTTTCAGTCTTAGGAGTAAGATTGATGTCTTCTTTTGCAGGAAGGGGTACTACAACCTCAATTTCTTTAGGTTCTTTAGTCATAGATTGGGTTTGTTCTGCTTGTTCAATTCTATCTGGTTCATCAAGAGAAGAATTGTCAACAATGTTCTCTAAGTTCTGAAATACATTTTCTTTAGTGTCCAAAGTAATCTTTGTACCTTCAACATTCATAGATTCTTCTTCAATATTTATAGCAGGCGGAGAGGGAATATCCTCCTGTTCTACTTCTTTCTCTTTCTCTGCTGCAACTGAAGTCTCTCCAACAATTTTTGCCATAACTTTAATTATTGATTATTCTTTTTCTGTTCTCACTTGCTCATACTATCCTACCATGATCTGAATGGTTCTCATCTTAGTCCTCAAATGAGTGCCAAGGGGCTTTCATAGATTCGACGCTTCAATCCTTCACCAAATCACTGCAAAATGCTTCCAATCATTGCTTTCTTCTCTTTCAAACACTTCAATTCACTTTGATAGACAAATAAATTCGATCATAACCTTTTATCACTTGAATCTCACTTAGGTCTAACATTGCATTCAATTCTTTTGCTACTTCATTCCAAAAAGTTGTTTCTGTTAACCTGCAAAACTTAAAACTTCTTGCGATCTCGCAAAACATAACATTTTCTTTTGCGCTCTTAACCATAGCATTAGTACATCATAAACTACCTTAAATTAACTATGCAAGACTTAATACATCATAAATATACTTCTACACTAATTCTAAGTTTCTAAACTACTACAATTTACATAATTTAAGTACTTAAAGATAGGTTAGGTAAGGATTCACTCTTACCACTTGATACTTCACCTTTCTGATTACCTTCAATTTTGAATATGTTTCCTTGATCTGTGCCTTTAACAAACTTCACTTCATCTTCATTACTGCAGCAACCTTTTTGACTATTTCCTGTACTTTCATTTCTTCTTGCATGATTCCTAGGGTTAGGGTTAGGATGATAAGTTCCATTGTTCATTCTACAAAATCTTGCTGTATGTCCAATCTTGTTACATATCTGACAAACAATTCCATTGTTCCCATAGCTCGGTCCTTGTTGATTGATCTATGACCTGCAATTTCTAGCAATGTGTCCAACCTTGTTGCATCTATAGCATACTACTCCATTTCTTCTATTCATATCTTCAGTAGGTCTTTTATTTGCATTGTTAGTATTCCTAAACATTCTACTACCATAACTATTCTCAATAACTTTAGATTTTCTACATTCAATAGCTCTATGTCCAAAACCATGACACTTATAACAATAACCATTAAGAGGTTTAAATTGTTTACCTGTGCAATCTCTCTTCATGTGACCAATAGTATTACAACCAAAACATCTACCTTTGAATTCTCTTTGCATACCTTTGGGTGATTCTTCTTGCTTCGGTGATTCTTCTTCTTTAGGTGCATCTTCAGATTTGTTGATCTCATCTGAATTAAATCCAAGTCCAGTCTTATCATAGGATGGTTTCCCAAAAGATACTTGTTCATCGATCTTCTCACTATTTGAATATAGCCTTTCAAGTTGTTGTTTGGATTGAGTCAATTCACCTTTCACAATCTTATTGTATTTCTCAAGTTCTGCATGCTGCAAGTTTCTTTCTCAAATTTAGATGTTACTTTGCCAAGTTTAGATCTTAATTCTTCATTTTCAAACTTCAATCTTTCATTCTTAGATCTCAGATTTGCTTCATTTTTGTCATTTCCATCTTTCAAACTTAGTTTCAGTTTTGCTATCTTCAATTCATGCTTAAGGATCACATTTTCTTTTTCTAAATTGTCATCACAATCTTCAATAAGAACTTCAGATTCCTTTTTAGATTTCAGATTTTCTATCTTGTTTTTCAATTTCTCAATAAGGTTCTTTGCATCATCATATTTCCTTTTCAGAGTGTTTCTTTCATCAGTAAGCATATCAATCTACTCAAGAGCTTCATAAAGATTCTTCTGTGGCTGATCTATATCCATAGAGATCTTACTCAAGCTGCTAGGCTTTCCTTGAATGATTCTTCTTCGAGTAACTAAGCTCTGATACCAATTGTTAGAAATAGGGAATACTGAGAGGGGGGGGTGAATCAGTATTCTACAAACTTTATCTTTTGCCCAAATATGGATATAACAGATTATCTTCACACATGCATAACATAAGAAACTAAATAACATGCATAGCAATAACATCAAAGAACTCATAACACATTTTTTGTTCTCGAGGAAACCCTAGCCAAGGGAAAACCCCAGTGGGGATGGTACCCACAAAGATTCACTAATCAAAAGTATCTTGTTAAGGATATTGACCCTGTTAGGAGTCTATTACAAGCATATAGTGTATTAGTCTTGATTAAGGGACTATAGGCCTTGTTAGAAGTCTCAACCCTATTAGGAGTTATCAATACAAAATCTAATTACTAGATGAGCCCACTACCCAAACAAGTAATATATAGTGTATACAAAATAGGTCAAGGTACATAACATTTTCTACTTGTATCAATATTCCTTTGCTACTCTTATCTTCACATTATCACTATTACATTTGCTTCACAATTACATTTATCACATCACTTTTTCTTTGCTTCATATCTCTTCTTTACAATTACAATTCATATATATACAAGTTATTAAGGCTAATAACTTTACATGGTTGGCTTCCATATATCATTATCTACGAGTTAACATCTAGGATGTCATCCCTTTATATTGTTAAGTCATTATTTTGATAAACAAAATAATCCCTTAACTCTTTACCAATTCTGCCTTCATATTCTGTCCTGTCGGCTTCACATTGTCTTCGGTAAAACTATCATAACTAATTCCGTACATGCTGTACTAACTTGTGCTCTGAGATGGGTCATTAGTAGCCATCATAGAGTCTTTTTTCAAGTGTGCAAGCATTGAACTCACTCCAGTCAACATCGCAAACAAAAAATGTGTCTTGGTACACTGTGAAAACACTGTCTCACACTTAGACAAATTTGTGATGTGCTCTGCTATACTTTCTCTTTGACTTGTGTGATCTTCATGAGGATCATATGTTTCCATAATGACAACATCTATGTACTCACTTCAACCAAATTGCCAACAAGTTAGTATGTCAAAGAACCCTGTATTACATTTTAAGACAAAGCATATAGAGATGAAGTATCATGTAGTAAGAGAGAAAGTTGCTAAGAAAGAAGTTAGACTAGAGTACATAAGCACAAAGGAGAAAATAGCAGACATTTTTACAAAGCCTTTGCCTAAGGATACATTTGAGTATTTGAGAGGTATGCTTGGGTTTATGCCCTAGCCTAATTTTGAGAAGTGATGTAGATTGGTTGCATCCGTCCAGTTTTACATGAGCCTTATCTTTCTTCTGGATTGGATGTTGGTACTTCCTCTATGGGGGAGTATGTGTATTTGAGCTGAGTCATGAGGACTCTAGTGAATGTATTTTCTGAACAATGTCTTTTGACATTAGAGTTGTTGTTGACATAATGATGAAATTTCTATCATTGATGTCAATGGGGGAGAAGTGTACATGAAAAACATTTTTTACCATCTATTGGAGAGAATTGAATAGGAAAACGAAGCAAGATTTTATTGATGAAGAAAACTTGAGAGCATTTTTAGAGCAACAGTGTTGCAGTATTGGATTTTTGGAACATTGGATGTTTTTCATCTATGTTGCCATCAATGCCAATTGGGGAGATTGTTAGGGATGAATGCTAAATGTTTGGTATCTATTCTATAGCAGTTGTTGTTGCATTCATGACTATGATTGTCATTGATGTCAACACAGTGATCTTCTGGAGATTTGCAGAGGAGCAGACAGTGTTTGGATTAGCGCACATGGGATATTACATATAGAGATATGTGATGTTGAGGCTTTACTCTTTGATATGTTATATGTTTATGGTTAAGAGAACAGACAATAATTCATTTATTCATGGAAGTTATAACCATTTTGGTAGAAGCAGTATTCAGGTAGTATTCTTGAGTAGCCATTTGTGGAAATCGGATGATATTTCCTAATCGGGATGGAATCTAGTTTTGCACAGTTAAAGGGAAGTTGAAGACACATTTATAGTGACATGGATGAAAATACAAACTTTGAGGTCACACAAATGGATAATTATTGTATTTGGAAGCTGACAGTTTTGTGTAATTTTGATGTAGCATGTGGAAACTTTTATTTTGTAAATTGGATGCCGACTCATTTGTAATTACTTGAGTGTGGTATAAAGGAAGGAATATTTTTCCTTGTTTTAATGTGGATTTATGTTGATGTAAGCATGAAGTAAAGAAAAGAGCTAATGCAATTGTGAAAGTGAATTTGTGAAGGAAGACATGCGAGGTACAAAGATTTGAAATTGAGATATGGTGTAGCAGTGAGTGCGGTTTGGCATAGTCAGAGAAGAGGTAACATATTGTTGAGATCAGTAATATTTTGGTATTATTCTATTAAGTAATACAAAGATCAATTGGACAGTGTGTTCAGTGATCTTACCCTGAAGTTGTTTGGGCAGTGGGTCCTTTAGTCTTCCATAACTCTTAACAGGGTTAGAATCTTTTAGCAAGGATTCAAAATATCCTAATAGGGATTCATATGTACTGAATGTATTTCATAAGACTCCTAATAGAGTCCATCCTTTCATAAGGAATATTCATATTAGTGCATGTTTTGTGGGCATCATTCCCATTGGGGTTTACTCTTTGATCAAGAGGTTCCCTAGTCAACATATCTTATGTCATAGGGTTATTGTGTATGAATATCTTTCTATGGTTGGTAATTATATTTCTTACATGGTTAAATTTTGTTGAAGTTGATAAAAGTTATAATCATCTGATAACTAATTCACTCCCCCCCCTCTCAGTTATCTTGGTGGACTTTACTTTCTAACATAATGTGTATTGTACTAATTTGATCAAATTCAAAACTCTTTTATGTTCTTTTGATTTGCAATAAACATGAAAATGACAAATTGAATATAGACATAAATATTCATGAAACCACACCAAATAGAAGTTGAAACTTTCTAGAAATAATATAAAATTTTTCCATCATTTCTTGAGATAGATTTTATATATTTTTATATTGTTAAATATATTTGATCACAAACACACACACACACACACACACACGCACATGTGTGTGTGTGGTCTTAAAATAGAAGCACCCATGTTGTAGGTGTCTACTAAGCATAATTTAGGCTAGGACATCCATTGAATTTTGAATTCCAATCACTATAATATATTAATAGATTTGATTATATATATATATATATATTTTAAAAACTAAATTTGTTGTCGATTTCTTTACCATCATAGCAATGTAGTTTTGACGAGAATGCTATACTATCAATGAATATTTTGAACATCTATCATCGCTATTTCGACCATCATTATGTGATTATTTTGACCAACATTCATTGAGAAGATGAAACATATGTCGAAAATTCTTCTAGATTGAAGTGATTATTTTGACGTTGGCTAAGTCGATAATTCGATGATTATAAAGGTCACATTTATGACAAACATATTATGTGTCGAATAATCGATGAAAATTTTTTGACAACAGTGATGGTCATCTGGTTGACCACTTTGCATCAAAAAATTGACTATTCCTCGTTGAAAAATAAGCTAAAATTTACTAGTGTTTCCATCTCGTAGTAGTTTAAATTTGGCCTCAAATGACCTCTTTAGTGTGCCTCGAGTTGTGGGTGAAGCACCAAATTTTGTGGCTCTACCCTGTAGTGTTGTTGGAAACACTCTCAACCAATAGTCCTTGTCCTCCTAACCATTTTCTATCCAGATAGTCTCACATGTCTTAGAATTCCTTGTAAGATCTTCTGACTCTTACTCTATGAACTTCAATAGTTTCTGTTGATCCACATGTGGACTTGCTGATAGAGTCACCATCTTTCTTGTCTTCTTTGTCCCTTGTGTATTGACCCTAGGTAGATTGTTTTGATTGCTATGTCCCAGTGCTTTTTTTTCACTCTCTTCCACGTGCACATCCCCTACATTTCCATGTCCAACGTACCCAATACCTTGGGTACTTTCAAGCTCTAACTCATTCGTGTACTCCCTTTTTCTAGGAGACTTTGGTTCAGATCATCCAATTTTGGATTCTCTAGAGATGGATAGATTCTCAATGTAGTGGAATGCCTATTAGTTCAATATTTCTCTCTATGCACTCTTTGTCTAATGTTGACTATACAAATGAGTTGTCTGCTTGGTTAACAAAATTAGGAAACATTTCATCTGAGAGGGGTAAGAGTTTGACAATATCCTCCCTCTCACTTCTCATATGATTTGTGTCTTCCTTGCCAGATGGTTTCCTTTTCTCCCTACTAAAACTTCAACTAATGCTTTGGCTTTTACTTCATTCTTTGGAAAGCCTCCAATTTGGGAATCGTTCTACTGGAGTTTCCTTAAATATTTCTTGTAAATTTTTTATTTATTCTATTTGTTCTAAAATCCTTAAAAATTTCCTAATTGCTTGGTCTTAACCACCTTTTGGCCTCTTCTTGATTTTACTAGGATTTAAGAGACCAGAGGTTTGCCAAGAGTAACACAACCATTAATCAAACGACACATATAACTACTTGAGAGTGATAACCAACTTAATATGGACAATTAATATTGTAGACACCTAAAAGGCATTCATATTAATTAAATTTATTTAATTAATAATCCCTATGACATCATAAT
The DNA here is from genome assembly GCA_027943335.1 of Chamaecyparis obtusa. Taxonomy (NCBI): domain Eukaryota; kingdom Viridiplantae; phylum Streptophyta; class Pinopsida; order Cupressales; family Cupressaceae; genus Chamaecyparis; species Chamaecyparis obtusa. Next base: position 885,170 of record BSBK01007029.1, on the reverse strand, counting down.
TAATTAATTGTTATTGTAATTATTTAATTAAGTAGGGTTCATTATCTAAGGTATTTGAATTTAATTTGAATACCTACCTCTCTAATGTATTAACACTATTTTAATACATGTCCCTCTTAAATCCTTTTTTGAATAAATGTATATTTATTTAAAACCCTCCACATCCTAATATTCCTCTAAGCTTGGATTAATATAAATTAATCTAAATCCCTACCTAAAGCCTAGCCTATACCCATCCCCTCACTTGCTAAACCTATCTCTCCCACCTAATCACTCCTCTAACCTTACTTAGAAAGTGATTCCTAACCTCATTAGCCCTAATGGGTTGCTCACACATGTGTGATCAACTCTTCCCAAGGAAGCCACAAAACTTCCTTAAACTCTCTTACATCCCTCTTACACACTCCATCCCCTTTCTTACACCTTTTTACCCTTCAATCTTCCCCAAATTTTCTCACACATGTGTGAGAAACCTTGAGCCACTCAACCTTAGTTCCCATCTTGTCTCATCTTGACCTTTCAAAGTAGCCCTTCCCTCTAGCCCATGTGTCTCCTATGTGACTTCTATGTGGATTCCACATAGGTTCCACCTCATCCAAGCCCTCTCTCTCACTCCAAAAATCTATAAATAGAGGCCCTTCCAAGAGCAATTCACCAATTCATTTCATGCATTGTTATCATGTTAGTTTAGTTCTAGAATTCTATAGCATTTTAGCATGCTAGTTTCTTTATTCTGGCTTTCAATTCTTAGATCACATGGTCTAATCTTAATGGATAATGAATCTTAGTTTCCCTTTTTAATTTTAATTTCCTTTCAAGTTCAATTACACATCATGCTTAATGGTTAAAGAATCTCAAACTCGCATTTCATAACATTTCTAGCTCTTAATCTTCATAATTTTCATCATTGGAACCCTTGTTTCAAGCTAGTTCTTCATACTAGTTTCTTGCATCATTTGAGGTTTCCATTGGCTTGCATTTAGGATTTAATCATGTTAATATTGCATTGGGGATAATCTCATTGTGTTTGGTGAGCACATCCACATTCTCCTAAAAAGAGCAAATCAAACGGGGCTTGGATGCACCCATTTTGGCTCAATCGGATGTGGTGTGTGTTAATACCTTGTTGTATGATTTCATGCTAGATTAGGACTAATTTTTTCTTGTCTATGTGTGCTCTTGATAGGTTAGGTTCATCACATCTACATTTTGGCATGCCCGATGGGACCCACATTCTGATTTTCTATCCATTTTTCTTTCTTTTATGAAAGTTTTCCATGAAACTTCTAGACAGGTGTCTTCACTCATCCAAAGGCATCTCTACCTACCAACAAACATATCTTCCTACAAAAAGGCATATCTATTTGTAAATAGGCATCTCTACTTGCAAAAATGTGTCTCTATCTACAAACAGGAATATCTGCTTGCAAACAAGCATCCCTACCTGTAGACAAACATCTCTAACAAAAAGGCATCTTTGCCTGCAGACTGGCATCTTTGATAGATAGGCTTCTCTAAAAGATATACGTCTCTACCCATAGATAGGTGTCTTTTCCTAATTTCATCTCTTTTTCATAAAATCTTATGTTTTGAGTTTTTTGATCTGGATTTTTTTGGAGGATACTGATATTATATGCATTCTAATAGTGATTTTGTAGAATGTTGACCAAGATTTAAATTTTTTAAGACTACTAACTAGTTTATTTTGCAGGATGTTGTTGGAAGACCAAGCACATTAAATTACTCACCAAAGTTGTTTTGTAGGTTGCCTAGGAGATACAAACAGACTTTGTGTCTTAATTAATCTTTTTTCTAGGCCTCTTAACAAAAGTCACTTGTAGTGTTTTGTCAAGTGATAGGGGATTATGCTCTTGTCTTTTTGATAATTAAAAACCTAGACTCATTCGACACTATACTTTAATAGGGACTTTAGAAATGAACAAGTGCACTTGATGTGTTTGGGAGAAAACAACATTGGATAGGAGAGTATGTTGTTTTTCCCTTGAGGGAAAATCATAAATCTAGACTCCTCTCATTTCCAATCCATGCTTTCAATTTATTTCTTTAGATGGGCCTGTCGGTTGAGGTAAAAAGCTCCTAGAATGATTCACGTGAGAATGAGGTGTAAGCCCACCACTTCAACTCACGTTAATCAAATTTTGTTCTTGGGGTTAAAGCCTCAAAATCCAAATAACATTTGAGTTTATACTCATCTCTCACCTAACATATTAGTAGGGCCTCAGAGTCTAAATCAAATTTATGTGATTACCTGTGTCAAGGTGCTTTGTGAGGCTATATGCCTAAATTGTGCTTGTGCGGTCACAAAGAGTGTGTTCAAATGGAGACCCTCACTAAAAGAAATTAAATAGAAGCCACCTGGTTCAACCCCAAAAGTGTGATAATCTAAGTGCAAGGAGGATAGTAACCTCCCCAAGACAGTTGCTATATCATGGCCTTCCTGAGCATTTGGAGTTGGATAATAAGACATCATGACTGGAGCCATTGCGTGCTTGGTGATGACCATATTCTAATTAGATTTTAAAGTGTACCTAAGTCTATGAGTGAGGATTTTCACACTCTACCAAATCCTTAGGGTAGGAATTATGCTTGACTATTTTCAAAAATTTCCCAAGAATATACACGTCCAAAAAATATTGTCAATTTCATTGTCACCATTTCTTGTATCCTGCAAGGTTGCTTTGTCCCTTGCTGGATTGTTTTCAAGACATGTAAATTTTATCTTTTGATCTGAATGCTTTGATTTTGGTCTTTTTCCATTGAAGAGATAAATCAAACTGGAAGCCCAATTGATCTAGTTTATCTAAAACATCCTTGAACCTAAGTGCTCTCAAAACCATTTATTCAACAACATTTATCAACTTGATCCAATCACCATCCTTTTGAGATATGACCGATTAAAAAAAGAACAAGAAAGAAAAGTTAACTGTTTCTAATGTTTATTAAGAGAAGAAGGTTACCAAACTTAAACTCAAGGACCATCAACCTCTCCTAACTACAATCTAGGAAGAATTCAAGTATCAAGACAAACTCGACAGACTAACCGACAACAAAAAGATCATGTAGTTTGGAGCACACTTACAGATTAATTGTTGTTTTGTTACCCTTAAAAGTGAAGACTAGTTGACCTATCACACACCACATCCTTTCAAATCTCATGAAATTGCCTCAAAATCCTTGCATTCTTGCATCATAGATCATACATTAGGTGCATTTTCATCATCCCCTTAGATAGTCTTAAATAAGTCAAAACCATCATCCTTAATAAAAAAATCCAAACAAGATCCAAAAAAAATAATAAAAAAGAAAAAAAAATACAAAATCTAATTCCAAAATCAATCAACCCATCCAAGTATCCACTTAGTGTTACACCCTTGGAGTTGATCAATCCTTATCCCAAATCAGCATTTTCTTAGCTCCACTCTTCGAGTAATAATTTTCTAGGGAAGCTCATATTTGTCTTTGTAGGCCTCATCATCTTGATCCAGAGATTGGCTCATAGTGACAAGGATCCCATCTTCTAAAGATCATAAGTCTATCTAAGGTTGATAATCCCACCCACTTTGATCCTACACAAGGAAGTAGTAACGCATTTCAACACATAGTAATCCTTAAGTCCTTACAACATCCCCATCATCCCAATCAACCACTATCCAAACATCCTCTAGCATCATCTTAGGTCTTGGACTTATCTTTATTTCCCTCTTAGAAACATCTTTCATTCATCCACCATTGCATCTTCACCTTAGGAATTGCATTTCATGTCCGCTGAGACATGATTGAAGAAGAGAAAGAATATGGAGCACAATATAGCCATTAGTTCATCCAATCCCAATGATCCTAATAACACAATAGTAACATATGATCCACAACTACCAAAAGTTGAGAATGTGTGGGAAGATCCAACTGAGGTACCCACCATGATTTCCATGGAAGCATTTATGAGTCATCCTGACATGTACAAATGGTCAGTGCAATCATAGCCAATAATTGTCTTGCCATATTGGCTAACTATGCACAAGAGGGTACTCCCATTCTGCCATAACTTCAGCCCTTTGATCCCAACAAATCCATAGACATCCCCACTAACACATACCTCGCTATCCTCCAACAAATTTCTAACCCCAACTTAAAATTATCCTAGGTGGCCTCGCTTATCCCCCATCTCTTGAAATCTAGCTCCACAAACCCCACATTGAAAATAATGACACAATCCAATTCCTTATCCATCATGAGGGCACCACCCCACCTACCACATCTCAAGCTATCACTTAGGCACAAAGCTCTACATAAACACAACCTATACCTCCTACACAAATCTCCATACAAAAATTACCTCCACCTTTCATGAGACAAGCCTCCACATCAACATCATTCTTCTAGGGGGTAATGCAAGCACCTCCTTCCACCACACAACAAGTTTTTGCCCAAGTGTTTGTCACACCTATCACTCATATTGCCTCTACACAAGTGTCCCTCCCACCTTTCATTGCCAACACACATGCCCAAAAACCTTCTTTCATGATAGGAATGTCATTCATGGGATCTCAAAACTAACCATCCACATCACAAAATCCTATCATCACTCCCATATTTCCAACTACCTCCAGATCTCAACCTGTTGCAAGGGCTGGATCTTCCTGGAGTTTTAATTAGGCACAAATGAATGCTCTAGGGATACAAACATAGTCCCAAATCTATATTCCTATAAGCATTCAACCCGCTATCTAGTACGCAATGCAACCTCAACCACCACCTCAAAATGCATCTCTTTCCACATTCACCAATTACCTATCTATGCCAGATGCCATCTCTCAAACTATGTCACCACCACAATAGTATAATTCCTCCCTTTTTTCCAAATATTATACACAACCACCTCCCATCACCCATATCCAAGCAACCATCCCACCTCTTAGCAATGCGGGCATGCATACCACTTACATCGGTCATGCCCAAGGGCAAGCACACCATCAAACCACATAATTTCACCAAAATCCTCCACAAAAGTAGTACTTCCCTATAAAATACAAACATTCCCTCATCCCCAAACAAAAACAAATGATGCCATACCCTATGAAAAAATATGCCACCACACCCCAACAACCATACTTTTCCCAATAAACACCTCATAACCCATTCTATCTCAACTACGTAGCAGGGAAATTCCCCTATTCGATCCCATAATATCCCCCGCAAAACCATCTGTATTCACCCACACCATTAGATCCCTTGACAATGGGAGTACTCACTCCAATGCTTGTCAATTTGGAATGACAAGAAATGAAGAATGCCCTCAAATAACTTCATACTGGAACTGAAAGAAAAACTTTCAAATTTGAAGAAGTTTGTCCCTATCCTTTTGACAGATATATTACAAGGATTCCCTTCCCTAAGCATTTTGAGACACCAAAATTTGATAAGTACAAAGGGAAGGGAGATCCAATTAGTCATGTTAAATAATCCTACATGGCTTTCCAAGAGGTTGAGTATAGAGACAATTTCCTCATGTGCCTCTTTCCCAAGAGCTTGGGAGGAACCGCCATTGAGTGGTTCTATAAAATACACTATGGATCCATAACAACATTTGCAAAATGTTTTGATAATTTCATAGCGCAATACACACAACATTGAAAGAGAGCTTTCCCTTCTCAACCTATGAAATTCCAAACAAAAGGGAGGTGAGAGCCTTTCTAACTACTTGTAAAGATGGTAGAACCTCATGACGAGGATGTCATATCAACTGCCAAAAAAGAATCTCACCAAAATATTCATTGACAATCTTAATCCAAAGTTATTCCACTTCATGCAAATGAATTGCATACAAACCTAACAAGACATTAAGGGAAAAGACATGGATATCGAAAGAGGCCTCTTGGATGATGGTACCATCAGGCATTACAAAGAGAGATCACAAGACAAACCTAGCAATGACTGGCCTCGTTACTGGAATAAGAACAAAAATTCCATCACAGATGCAACCACCAATATCAAACACATCCAAATTGTTTTGGATGGTCCTACACCACCTAATCCTACATATCAACAACATACACCAAACCATCAATAGCCTATGCAAAACTTTCAGAACCCAAAAAATCAGGCCAATTCCATATCAGTCACCCCAACACAAAATATGTTGGCAATTTGGCTAATGTGGATGCATAGATGTTTTCATTATGGCAACATATGATCTCTATTGAGAGTGCAGAATCTGGAATGCAAGTATGGCAAGTTGAAGGAAGAAATTATCTAAGTATGGATACAGTGATCCTGACAGAGCACCCGATGAAGATTTAGTTGGTGACATCCATTGGAGCAATATTTTTGTTTGCGCAGTTAACTGAAGCTTCTATAGAGTATGAGGATACCCCATCTTAGTGCGCATAAATTTTGGAGTAGTACGGACAAAGTTATTCAAAGTTTACCGAAGACAATTTTTGCAGACAGAACAGTTTTCGAGACAGTATTAGCGAAAGAGTTAAGGGATTATTTTTGCTTGTCAAAATAATGACTTAACATTATGAAGGGATGAAATCCTAGATGTTTTCTCTTGGATAAAGATTTTGGAAGCTGACCATGTAAAGTTATTAGCTTTAATAACTCATATATTAGGCATACTTGAAATGTAATGAAATAGACAAGTGTGATATGTAAAAAGGAAGAAAAGATAACTTGCGATAGTTGTATATTGTGATAGAAGCAAAGGCTATTGATGAGAAGTTGTAAGTAGTACCATATTATAGTCATAAACATTTTGTATTACCTATTTGGGTATTGAGCTCAGCTGGTGATCAGGTTTTGTAATCTAACTCCTAACAGGGTTAAGGCTTCTAACAAGGCCTAAAGTCCTTTAACCAGGAAAAATCTACTAAATATTGTAAATTGACTCCTAACAGGGTCCAATATCCCTAACATGATACTTTTGATTAGTGATCTTTGTGAGTACCATCCCCACTAAGGTTTTCCCTTGGTGAGGGTTTCCTTGAGAACATATGATGTGTTATGAGTTCTTTCTATTTACTGCTATGTTTGTTAATCAGCTTGATAATCTTTGTATACACTAAAGTAATCTGTTATATCCATAAGTGGGCAAAAGAAAAAGTTTGTGAAATACTGATTCACCCCCCCCCCCCTCTCAGTATTTCCTATTTCTAACAATTGGTATCAGAGCACAGTTACTCGGAGAAGGAACATTCAAGGAAAGCTTAGCAGCTTGAGTAAGATCTCTATGGATATGGATCAACTTCAGAAGAATCTTGAAGAAGCTCTTGAATAGATTGATATGCTTACTGATGAAAGAAACTCCTTAAGAAGAAAATATGAAGATGCAAAGAATGCTATTGACAAATTAAAAGGTAAGATTGAAGATCTGAAATCTGAAAAGAAATCTGATATGATTGTTGAAGATTGTGATGAATTAGAAAAATAAAATGAGATCCTTAAGCATGAGTTGAAGATAGTAAATCTGAAGCTTAGTATGAAAGATGGAAATTTGAGATCTGATAATAAAAAATTGAAAATTGAGAATGAAGATCTGAGGTCAAGACTTGAAAAGGAAACATCCGAATCTAAAAAAGTAAAAGTGCAGTATGTGGAACTTGAGAAGTATAATAAAATTGTGAAAGGTGAATTAACTCAATCTAAACAACTTGAAAGGCTATATTCAAAAAGTGATAAGACTGAAAAACAAATTTCTTTTGAAGAACCATTCTTTAATAGGATTGGATTTGGATTTAGTATTTTTAGAACAAACCATGAAAGTAAGAAGCCAGATCTGAAGACATCTGAAAGTGTGGAGGAAATAAAGCTAGATGAGAACACATTGGAAGATCCACCTAAAGAAGAACCACCTAGAGAGAAAGAAGAATCAAAGCAAGAAGACTGAAAACAAGAAGAATCATCTAAAGGTATGCAAAGAGAATTCAAAGGTAGATGTTTTGCTTGTAATACTATTGGGCACATGAAGAGAGATTGCACAGGTAAGCAATTTAAACCTTTTAATGGACATTGTTATAACTGTCATAGTTTTGGACATAGAGCTAACGAATGTAGAAGACCTAAAGTAATTTTGAATAATTATGATAGAATGATTGGGAATACTAACAATGCAGATAAGAAATCTATTGAAGAAATGAATCAAAGAAAAGTGGTAGTATGTTTTAGATGCAACAAAGTAGGACATATTGCTAGAAATTGCAGGTCACAGATTAACCAACAAGGATAGAGATTTGGAAACAATGGAATCATTTGTTAGATATGCAACAAGTTTGGACACTCAGCAAGATTTTGCAGAATGAACAATGGAGGTTATCATCATAACCCTAACCCTAGGAACAATGCAAGAAGGAATGAAAATGCAGGGAACAAAGAGAAAGGTTGCTGTAGCAATAAAGATGAAGTAAAATTTGACAAAGGCATGGATCAAGGAGGTACAGTCAGCATTGAAAGTAGTCAGGAAGGTAATGTAACCAATGGTAAGGATGAATCTTTCCCGGACCCTTCTTTAAGTACTTAAATTATGTAAGTTTCTATAGTTTAGGACTTAGGATTAGTGTAGATTAGGAATTTGAATGAGTTAAGTTTTGCACAGTTAGATATAGGTTTATTATGTTGTACTAATGCTATGGTTAAGTGTGCAAAAGAAAATATTGTGTTTTGCGAGGTCGCAGAAAGTTTTATGGTTGCAGGTTTGCAGAATCAGATTTTTGAGGTTTTAGCGGCAAAATGAATGAATGCGATGTCAGATCGAGTTAATGTGAAGTGTTATAAGGTCAAAATCAAAGTTATTATGATTAAAAAGTGATTGAAAAGTGATTTGAAAGAAGAAAAGAGAGTTGAGGATGATTTGAAGAAGTTTGGAAGTAGTTTGCAACGACGATCATACCAAAACCCTAGATTTGCAAAGTTGAGGAAATTGTACAATCAAGACATGTCAGTTAAACCAGCTTATGGGTACCTAGAGAACAATGAAATTATCAAATATTCCATGAAGTATGAATTCAATGATGAGGAATGTACCAAGATCATTTTAAGTAGAATCCACAATGGGAAATTCTGGATGGAGGATAGAGTTATTGATATAACTGCCGACCTAATTCATGAAGTTACTGGATTATCAAAAGTTGGAGAGATTCCACTGAATGAAAAGAACATGAGAAAGATTGTTTTAGATAACACTGGATCTAGTTATAATGGTAGAGGAATTGTAATAAGTAAGATTAAGCAAGATGATGTTAGGTACCTTTGCAAGATCCTAGCAACTAAATTCTGTGGTAGTTCAAGGGAAGATGACATGGCTGTAGGAATGATTCATGTAGCTTATCTTATGTGTATTGAGAAGAAACCAGTAGACCTATGTGAAATTTTGAAAATTCAGTTATTTGAGAACTTAGAAAAGATTAAGAAGGCTAAGTACACACAGTTTAGGTTTTCATCTCTGATAACCTATATGTTTTTCCATATTTTAAAAAGATTTCCTTACACAGTTGATTGGAGTGACAATGTGAAAACAATGGAAAGAATAAACTCATTTTACATGAAGCACCTTTTTGATAAAGTTAATGATAGTGTGAAGCTTGTATTGAAGACTTTTCAGAATATTGTTAAGAACAAATCAAGGATTCCTCAATCCTTAGTTGAAAAGCATAAAGATGACATTTGTTTTATGGTTGACACTGAATTCACCTACATTGAAGCACTTGAGCCTAGAATGGAATTCATAGACCCTCTTGGCTATGAAATATCTGAAGTAGAAATAGTAGGATATGTGAATAGATTGTTAAAGTGTGAGTTGGATGGTCATGCAAATAGGTTTGGAACCTATGAAGAGAATTTCAACTCTACAATAAGTTTGAGAGAAAAGAAGCAATCTAGTAAGAGAGTTGAATCTACTATGAAAAAAATATTGAAAGAATCTGGTATGTCAAGTCATGAGTTTGACATAGCTGAGAAGACTGCAGAAGCCTTGAAGCAAAGTGAAAATCTTGTAATTTCACCTGAGACATCAAGTGCAGATCCTGTTGATCCTATTGCAGTAAAGGTAAAAGTTGAAGTACCTGAAAAAGATGAAGGAGATAAATCTTTTTCTCCTATTCCTAGCAAAAGATTAAAAGTGAATTCAATAGGACCCGGCAAGAGATAGAAAGTGGTTGTACCACCTATACCTAGAAATGTAGCAGTAATTAAAGATGATGATTTAGTTTCAATCAAGAAGAAAACTTGGAAACCAAGAATTGAAAGAGTTAATGAAGATATATTGAAGCATGGAGACTTCACTAAGCTGAATAAATTCTATGATCTATATGGATCATTTGATAGATTAAATTTTGAAAATGCAATGGTTACACACATGATTGTGGTAGATAAGAAACTTAGAACTATTCATGGTAAGATCCCAGAAGATTTGTATAACAAACTTGTGAATAGAAAATAGAGAGCACAAGAAGAGGACATAAAGATGAGAGAACATGTAATCAGACAGTTCTGTGAAGTTAAGGATGAAGATCATTTGAAGAGATTCTTGAAGTCTCTTAGAATTTTATTGAGAACTAAGAGAAGAACAATCCTTATAATGGGAGGCAAAAAGGAGGAAGTACAGAAAGAGACAGAGCAAGTAGTAATGCAAGTTCTTGCAGATATAGTTGCAGAAAAGCATGTTGAATCATACCCTCAACAGAAGCAATCAGAGGAACCGCATGCAGAGGAAGTTGGTATTGAAGAAGTTCCATCTTCTTCACATATCAATATTGGCAAAGAATCAATGGATATTGAAGGCACCAAAGTGACTCTAGAATCAGATGATGCAATATATCATGATCTAGGAAACATTGTTGACAATTTGGCTTTGGAAGAGCAAGAGAAGTTCATAGAATTAGAGAAGAATACAGAGGCAGAGGAAGCACCAACTGTATCAGAATTAGTTCTAGAAGAGCAGTCAGTTAAAGGCAAAAAAATTTTGACAGAGGCCACTACCTCTAGTGCACCTTCTATACCAGTTGAAGACATTAGTGCACCTGACAGTAAGAAGAGGCATATTGGTTCAATTTTTGAAGACTTTGGAAAAGAAGTTGAAGATGATGATCAGCTTGAGTTCATCACATCTCTGAATAAAATTATTGGAAAGAATAAGAAGGTGAGAGACCTTGAAGGCAAAGTTAGAGTTTTGATAGAGAAACTTGAGTGTGTGATCAACACTAAGGTATCTGAATCGGATCCACTTGAGAAAGCTAAAATGGTAATGAATTCTTTTGACTTTGAATTTTCTAACTTGAAGGATATTGCTAGAATAAAAGTTCAGGAAGACTTTGAAGTAGAAATGCAACAAACTTTATGTGTAAATATTTGAAATGATATTGGTAGTTTAGATGTATGCATAAAGAATTTGAGGAGACATTTTGAGATAGGAAAGAATTTGTACATACAATGCACTAAATCAAAAATCCTAACAGTTGAAGAGGATAAGAAGATCAGAGAGAAGTTAGATGCTATTACAGTTGAGACAAACACCTTGACAAGCCCTAGTGTCAAGATAAGTTCTGTAGAGAAGAACATAAGGAAATTGAAAGATGAAATTAGAATGTTAGCAGAGGAGAAGAACAGAAAGATGATCAGGGTTAACATCTTGAGAGAGCATTTCTCAATCAAGATATCAATTGTTGAAGATCAAATTGAGCAGTGTCTTTCAGCAAAGACATCATTTCAGAAGTTTAGCTTCAATTCCCTGCAAGCTTGTCAGACAACAACATACGGATTGAGTACTCTACTCAATGTTGCTGAATCCATCAGGAAGATATGGGAGAAAGATTTTGAATCTTGGAAGTTAGAGTTTGGTGATTGTGTTGCAAGCCTACCGGCTTTGCAATAACTGATAATAAGGTATAAAGTTTTTGAAATTTTTGTACACCTTATCTTTGTCATTGTTGTCAAAGGGGGAGAGATAGCAGAAAATTGAATATATGTTGAGGAAGGATACTCATAGGGGGAGCTATTCTATGGAGTATGATATTGTATAACTTTTGGCCACAATTTTGTATAAGTGTTTTTGAAGTTTTGTTTGCACACTTAGCCAATTTTCCGATATGTTGCCACCAATGACAAAGGGGGAGATTGTTGACAATTTGGCTAATGTGGATAAATAGATGTTGTAATTATGGAAACATATGATCTCTATTGAGAGCATAGAATCTAGAATGCAAGTATGGCAAGTTGAAGGAAGAAATTGTCTAAGTATGGATACAGTGATCCTGACAGAGCACCGGATGAAGAATTAGTTGGCGACGTCCACTGGAGGAATATTTTTGTTTGCACAGTTAACTAAAGCTTCTATAGAGTATGAGGATACCCCATCTTAGTGCACATAAATTTTGGAGTAGTACGGACAAAGTTATTCAAAGTTTACCGAAGACAGTTTTGGAGATAGTATTAGCAAAAGAGTTAAGGGATTATTTTTGCTTGTCAAAATAATGACTTAACATTATAAAGGGACAACATCCTAGATGTTTACTCTTGGATAAATATTTTGGAAGCTGACCATGTAAAGTTATTAGCTTTAATAACTCATATATTAGGCATACTTGAAATGTAATGAAATAGACATGTGTGATATGTAAAAAGGAAGAAAAGATAACTTGCGATAGTTGTATATTGTGATATTAGCAAAGGCTATTGATGCGAAGTTGTAAGAAATACCATATTATAGTTAGAAACATTTTGTATTACCTGTTTGGGCAGTGAGCTCAGCTGGTGATCAGGTTTTGTAATCTAAATCCTAACAGGGTTAAGGCTTCTAATAAGGCCTAAAGTCCTTTAACCAGGAAAGATCTACTATATATTGTAAATTGACTCCTAACAGGGTCCAATATCCCTAACAGGATACTTTTGATTAGTGATCTTTGTGGTTACCATCCCCACTGAGGTTTTCCCTTGGCTAGGGTTTCCTCGAGAACATATGATGTGTTATGAGTTCTTTCTATTTACTGCTATGTTTGTTAATCAGCTTGATAATCTTTGTATGCACTAAAGTAATCTGTTATATCCATAAGTGGGAAAAAGAAAAAGTTTGTGAAATACTAATTCACCCCCCCTCTCAGTATTTCCTATTTCTAACAAAATAAGCTCTGTGTCCAAAACAACTAGAAACAAACATTCACCCATCTTGGTGAACCATTATATGTAATATTTCATCAGATGGCTAATGCCAACTTTATTGTCTATCCCTAGACCCAACCATTTGATGAGACCATCCCTAATCTAGCTTGATACAAAGAAAATGATATTATGATTATCATTGTGTCAAATGATATGCCACCATAAAGTGCATGAAGCTCAAGAACTACATCCAAGATCTCATTGACAAGAAGGAGATCACAGTGGACGCACCTACTCAGCCTTCACCTAATGTGAACTTGAAAATCTATCAAAATGTCTTTCCTCAACATGACTCATGCCAAAAAATAGCCAATGCTACTCCACCACCTTAGAACCTAGGCAAAGGAAAACAAGGCGACCGTGCCGATGGAAAGGGCTACACAACTACCTATATCAACTATGATAAGTTCATCAGATGTATATCCCTAGTTGAGCCCAAAGTAAATGTTATCCACGTCAAGGGTTTTGACAATTAGTGTGTAGTCACCACATGAAGAAGCCATATATCTTTTAATGCTGATAACCCAATGCCCGCTCCTAATATGCAATAAAACCCCATGGAACACCTTGGGAACACACCTACCCAAATCTATTAATATATTATAGTGATTGGAATTTAAATTTCAATGGATGTCCTAGCCTAAATTATGCTTAGTAGACACCTACAACATGGGTGCTTCTATTTTAAGACCACACACACACACAGATGTGTGTGTGTGTGTGTTTGTGATCAAATATATTTAACAATATAAAAAATATAAAATCCATCTCAAGAAATGATGGAAATTTTTTATATTATTTCTAGAAAGTTTCAACTTCTATTTGGTGTGGTTTCATGAATATTTATGTCTATATTCAATTTGTCATTTTCATTTTTATTGCAAATCAAAAGAACATAAAAGAGTTTTGAATTTGATCGTATTAGTACAATACACATTATGTTAGAAAGTAAAGTCCACCAAGATAACTGAGAGGGGGGTGTGGGGGGGGGGGTGAATTAGTTATTAGATGATTATAACTTTTATCAACTTCAACAACATTTAACCATGTAAGAAATATAATTACCAACCATAGAAAGATATTCATACACAATAACCCAATGACATAAGATATGTTGACTAGGGAACCTCTTGATCAAAGAGTAAACCCTGGTGGGAATGATGCCCACAAAAGATGCACTAATATGAATATTCATTGTGAAAGGGTGGATTCTATTAAGAGTCTTATGAAATAAATTCAGTACATATGAATCCTTGTTAGGATATTTTGAATCCCTGCTAAAAGATTCTAACCCTGTTAAGAGTTATGGAAGACAAAAGGACCCACTGCCCAACCAGCTTCAGGGTAAGATCACTGAACACACTGTCAAAATAATCTTTGTATTAATCAATAGAATAATACCAATATATTACTAATCTCAACAATATGTTACCTCTTTTCTGACTGTGCCAAACCGCACTCACTATTACACCAGATCTCAATTTCAGATCTCTGTACTTCGCAAGTCTTCCTTCACAAATTCACTTTCACAACTGCATTCGCTCTTTTCTCCACTTAATGCATATATCAAAACATCTAACCATGATACAACAAGGAAAAAAATTCCTTCCTTTATACTACACTCAAGTAATTACAAATGAGTCGGCATACAATTACAAAATTAAAGTTTCCACATGCTACAACAAGATTACAAAAAAATGTCAGAGTCAAACTACAATAATTCTTCACTCGTGTGACCTAAAAGTTTGCACTATCATCCACATCACTAAAAATGTGTCTTCAACTTCCCTTTAATTGCACAAAACTAGATTCCATCCCGATTAGGAGATATCATCCAATTTCCACAAACTGCTACTCAGGAACACTGCCTGAATACTGCTTCCACCAAAATGCTCATAACTTCCATGAATACATGAATTATTGTTTTCACTCTTAACCATAACCATATAACATATCAAAGAGTATATCCTCAACATCACATAGCTCCAACTACAATATCCCATGTGCGCTAATCCAAACACTGTCTGCTTCTCTACAAGTCTTTGGTAAATCACTGTGTTGACATCAATGACAATCATAGTCATGAATGCAACAAAAAATACTACAGAATGGCTGCCAAAAATTTATCATTCATTCCTAACAATCTCCCCCATTGGCATTGATGACAACATAGATGGAAAAACATCCAATGTTCCAAAAATCCAATACTGTAATACTGCTGCTTCAAGAAGATATTTCAAGTCCTCTTCATCAATCAAATCTTGCTTTGTTTTCCTATTCAGATAGTACAAATCATTTTTTCATGTACACTTCTCCCCCATTGACATCAATGACATAAATCTCATCATTATGTCAACAACAACTCCAATGTCAAAAGTCACTATTCAGAAAATACATTCACTAGAGTCCTCATGACTTAGCTCAGATACACATACTCCCCCATAGAGGAAGTACCAACATCCAATCCAGAAGAAAAAATAAGGTTTATATACCACTGGATGGATGCAACCAACTACATCACTTCTCAAAAGTCAGCTGGGGCATAACCCCAAGCATACCTCTTAGATACTCAAATGTATCCTTAGGAAAAGGCTTTGCAAATATATCTGCTATCTGCTCCTTTCTACTTATGTACTCAAGTCTAACTTCTTTCTCAGCAAATTTTTCTTTTACAACATGATACTTAACCTCTATGTGTTTTGTCTTAGAATGTAATACAGGGTTCTTAGACATACTAACTATGCTGGTGTTGTCACAATGTATGGCATCAGGTTCAACAAACTTTATTCCAATATCCTTCAGTATTTGCTTCATCCAAGTTATTTGGTTACAATTGTTTGCTACTGCTACATATTCTGCTTCTACTGTGCTATGTGAGATACAATTTTGCTTCTTGCTTAGCCAAGAAACCAATCTTCCTCCAAGGAAAAATGCTCCACCACTGGCGCTCTTCTTATCATCAACACTGCCTCCCCAATCAACATCTATATATGCACATAGCATAAAATCATCATATTTTTCATACCATAATCCGTAGTCCATTGTGCCTCTTAAATATCTCAGTATCCTCTTTACCGCTACATAATGTGATTCTCTAGGTTTAGCTTGAAATATTTCTACAATTCCAACTGAATGTACTATATCAGGTCTTTCCTTAGCATTAGTTTTAGGATTTTCTTCTTTAATTGCTACAAATCCTATGTCATCATTATTGTTAGTATCACTTTCACTTAGAGTTCTCTCTACACTAGTTTCAAGATCTTCATCATTAGGATAATAACATTCCTTAGATCTTCTAGGTTTGGAATTGTTTCTCTAATTTTTAACTCTCTTAGGAAACTTAGATGCAAAATGACCATATTCTTGACAAGTCCAACATTAAAATTTTTTCTTACTGTCTAGTTCTCTCTTCACAAGCAAGGCAATACCTTCTTCAATCTTCTTATCTTCTTCATTTCTAGATCTGCTGCTGCTAGCATAATCTCCACTCACACTAATGCTTCTTGAAAAAGTAGGGAAAACACTAAGAGCACTGAATGTTGTCTCCATTCAAGGTAAGTCTCCTAATAACCTCAGGTTCATCTCTGCTGCTTCCAATCTTCCAAGAAGAGTCTCTCTTGTAAAGTTTGTAGTACAAGGTATAACTTGTTTAATCATCTATGTTGTTTGCTTAAATATAGGAGTCAATGTCCTCAAAATTTTCCATATCACTTCATTCTCTATCTTTGTTCCTCCACATGATTTTATGCCTGTGACAATTTCTGACATTCTACCAATATAGCTTCTAACAGATTCATCTTCCATCATTATTATATCTTCAAATGCACATATCCAATTATGTAATCTAACTCTCTTTTCATGTTCATCACCTTCAAAAGTAGAGTGTAAAGCTTTCCAAATTTCATAAGATTTTTTAAAACATTTTACCTAAATGTACTCATTCTCTGAAAGGGCTGTCAAGAGTGCTTCTCTTGCAAGTATGTTACACATGAATAGATCTCTCTCATCGCCAGTACATGTTTCAAGATTATCCTCTTCAATGATAGTCTTATCATTCTTTGTAATCAACCAATAACCTGGTCCTAAACACAGTAGGTGTTTCTTCATCTTTTCTTTCCAGCTGTAAAAATTTACTCCATCAAATTTTGGGCTTTCTTTTCTGAAATTCACCATTAATCTCCTTAAGTTGTTAAACTTCTTTTTCAAGGACCTGCTGCTTTGATATTAATTGTTAGAAAATAAAGTCCACCAAGATAACTAAGAGGGGGGGGGGGGTGAATCAGTTATCTGATAATTATAAATTTTATCAACTTTAATAGCATTAAACCATGTAAGCAATATAATTACCAACCACAGAAAGATATTCATACACAACAACACAATGACACAAGATATGTTGACTAGGGAACCTCTTGATCAAAGAGTAAACCCTGGTGGGAATGATGCCCACAAAAGATGCACTAATATGAATATTCCTTGTGAAAGGATGGAATCTATTAGGATTCTTATGAAATACATTCAGTACATATGAATCCCTATTAGGAGATTTTGAATCCCTGTTAAAAGATTCTAACCCTATTAAGAGTTATGGAAGACAGAAGGACCCACTACCCAAACAACTTCAAGGTAAGATGATTGAACACACTATCCAACTGATCTTTGTATTACTCAATATAATAATACCAAAATATTATTGATCTCAACAATATGTTACCTCTTTTCTGACTGTGCCAAACCGCACTCACTGTTACACAAGATCTCAATTTCAGATCTCTGTACTTCGCAAGTCTTCCTTCACAAATTCTCTTTCACAACTACATTAGCTCTTTTCTTCACTTGATGTGTATATCAAAAAATCCAACCACACTAAAATGAGGAAAAACATTCCTTCCTTTATACCACACTCAAGTAATTACAAATGAGTCGGCATACAATTACAAAATAAAATTTTCCATATGCTACATCACAATTACATGAAACTATCGGCTTCCAACTACAATAATTATTCACTCATGTGATCTCAAAGTTTGCACTATCATCCACATCACTAAAAATGTGTCTTCAACTTCCCTTTAACTATGCAAAACCAGATTCCATCCCGATTAGGAGATATCATCCGATTTCCACAAACCGCTACTCAGGAACACTGCTTGAATACTGCTTCCACCAAAATGCTCATAACTTCCATGAATAAATGAATTACTATCTATGCTCTTAACCATAACCATATAATATATCAAAGAGTATATCCTCAACATTACATATCTCCAATTTCAATATCCCATGTGCGCTAATCCAAACACTGTCTGCTTCTCTGTAAGTCTCCTGTAAATCATTGTGTTGACATCAATGACAATCATAGTCATGAAGAAAACAACAACTGCTACAAAATGGCTGCCAAACATTTAGCATTCATTCCTAACATATTAACACCATCCAATTTGAGAATCTCATGGGACACTTGTTTGCATCTTGTGCTCTTTCCTTCAAGCCTTCCAACATGCCATCCGTCGAGTGTGATCACAATCTCCCCATCCGCATCGCTGCCATGGTAAATGACTATTTTGTCAAAAGGGTCATGATAGATAATGGTTTAGGCCTAAATTTGTATATATTAAGGTTCATTTGACAAGTGGTTTACATAGAGGCTAACATATCACACAAAGTCATCACTATCAAAGCCTATGATAACTTCTAGCATACCTCAGAAGGTACCATTTTGTTTTCAATCAATCTGGGCCCAACAATTCAAGATACTATATTCCATTTTGTTGATTTGGATCTTTCCTACAACATCCTACTTGATCAACCTTGGATTCATTCAATCAAATCCATTCCATCCACCTATCACTAGTACATAAATGTTTTTCATCAAGGCACTAAAGTCATCATCCACACTGATCCCCAATCCTTCGCATACTATCTTGCTTTGGAAGCATCATTCCCCCACTACACCCACTATCTTGGCATTAATATTGGGACTTATGTTGTCAACTCATCTCAATCCCATTGTGATCTAGAGACAATCCTAGCCGCCACTCGCTCCTCAGTCAAGATCAATAATAGGGGTCATGGTGAATATAACCTGACTAATGCCTTAGAAGTAGGGCCCCTCTTTCTTGATTTACATACCCAAGGGAACCCATGCCACCAAAGAAAACCCCCTCAAGATGAACTTGAAGTCAATCAAATGGGGCCACCAGCATTAATCTCCCATGGTATTATGAACAATCAGGAAATGTATCCCGATATCAATAGATGGTTGTACAAAGATCCTCCACATCCCAACACTGAGCTCCTCGAATACTTTAAGGACAATTAAACCACATCACATAAATGGGACTATCAAGGTGGTGGTCTAGGAGTAGAAGAAGGTGGTGCAAAAGACCCATTGGAATCCTCAAAAAATCTAAAACATCATGGCCTTGGATTCAACATCCCTCGCCTGCACATACGAGGCCCCAATACCATAACTGGGGGCACCAATTTTCCCAATGCTACCCTCTTGAACATCCATGCTGAACTCATGGAAATCCAAGACATTCCTAAAGAGGAATAAAAGAAATCTTACGATGATATATTTGATGATGAAACCTTCTTGGGAAATTTTGTCCTTTACCAACTCACCATAAACCTCATCAAACTCCCCCTCATCCATCCCAAACTCATAGACCAGGACCAACCAAGTGTAACACACATTGATGTGTTCCAATGAAAGGAAGTTCTCCTAAGATTCATGGGTGCATCAAACCAACAACATGATTAGGGACAAAAATCAACATATTTATACGAGATTGACCCCAAGGGATACTTCGGGGAAGAGGAAGTCTTTAGCTGTAAAAGTAAAAAGAAAAAAGAAAAGAGTAAATTTTTTGTGAAAACCCCTCTAGGGCACATTTTGACTCCACAAAAGTAAAAATAAAGGGCATATCTTCTAGTGAAAAACTCTCTGAGGCACTAGAAGATGAAGACTTACCTTTTCCTCCCATCCATGACTATAGAACACAACAGTCTTCCACACTCATTGAAGACACTCAACCTGTCAACTTGGGAACTAAAGAATTCTTGAGGATGACATACATCACAACATCCATGACTGAAGGTGAAGAGGAAACTTTTACAACACTCCTCCAAGAGGCAACCATTAATTTTTCTTGGTCATATGCTCACATGTCAGGACTAGATCCCAACCTATTTGTTCATCGCCTTGCAGTGGATCCAAATGCACAACCAGTTAAATAGAAGCTTTGTAAGATGCACCCCAAGGTGGCCCTACTGGTAAAGGAAAAACTTGAAAAGATCTTGCAAGAAAAGATCATTCAAGTCATAGATTAATCAGAACAAATATCTACCATGGTGCCAATGACCTAGCCACCAGGCGAAATCCGTATTAGCATAGACTTTAGAGATCTAAACAAAGAATTCCCAAAGGATGATTCCCCCTACCAAAAATTGATATGATAATTGATCTTATAGCTGGTCACAAGATGATATCACTCATGGATGGATTCTCAAGATACAATCAAATCCATATAGTAGAAGAAGCCCAACACAAGAAATCCTTCACAACATCATGGGGCACCTTCTGTTATAGTATGATGCTATTTGGGTTAAAGAATGCAGGAGCTACATATCAGCAAGTGATGACAACAATCTTCAATGACATGATCCAAAAAATACTTGAAGGCTATGTGGATGATATTTTGGCTAAATCAAAGACATGATTGGAGTACCTTTACATTCTTGAGCATGTGTTTGATCGCATACATAACTATGGATTAAATCTAAACCCAAAGAAGTGTGTCTTTGGTGTAATATCAAGTAAGCTACTAGGGTTCATTGTATCACAATGAGGCATCAATATTGATCCCAATAAAGTCAAGGCCATAATGGACATGCCTCCTCCCCAAAAACTCAAGCAACTAAGGACCCTATAGGGAAAATTGTAGTCAATCTGAAGATTCATATCACATGTGGCAGACAAGTGTCAACTTTTCACACCTCTACTCCACAAGGATACAAGCTTCAAGTGGGACCCTATTTGTCATCAGAGTTTTGAGAAGCTCAAGGAATACCTAGCCAACTCTCCCATTCTTGTGCCACTAGTACCAGGGTGCCCCTCATCTTATATGTATCTCAACAACCACAATAGAACTGGGGGCACTGTTGGCCCAACTTGATGATAATGGAAAAGAATGAACCATCTACTACATTAGTTGAATACTTGTTGGCTATGAGTTTAACTACTCACCCATGGAGAAAGCATTTCTTACAGTAGTTTTTTCCACTCAAAAGATCTGACATTACATGATAAGCCACACTATAAAGCTCATTTCTAAGGTAGACCCACCCAAGTACTTGCTTTCAAAGACAACACTAACAAGTTGAATGACAAAATAGGTCATGCTCTTGAGTGAAATTGACATACAATATCTAGACAAAAAATTAATAAAGGGGAAAGTCATCATAGATAAGCTAGTTGAAGCACCCTTGGTAGATGCATATCCTTTGGTAATGGAGTTCCTTGATGAACATATGTGCATGCTCAAAGAACAACCTACATGGAAGCTCTATTTTGATGCCTCCTATACATCTCATGGATCAGGAGTGGGAATACTCTTTGTCACTCCCCAAGGTGATTACATCCCCAAGTCATTCAAGTTTGGATTCCCTTGCACCAAAAATATTGTAGAATATGAGGCACTCATCTCAGGACTCAAAACAACTATCCAATGGAATATCACAGAACTTCAAGTGTTCGAAGATTCACCACTTATCATTAAGAAGGTCCTAGATGGGTTTCAAACCATGGAAAAAAAGCTTCTACCCTACAAGAAATTGCTGGAAAAAATGAAAGAGCAGTTCCTAAGTCTACATCACACATAGATATCTTGGCTACAAAATAAATCTATAGATGCTGTGGCAACTATCGGGTCATTACTAGAGATCCCTCGAGATTCAACGTAGTATGAATTATTAGTCGAGTAGCTACATACACCTACTTACAAGTGTTGGTAAGTTGACTATAATAAGTTATATGACTTAATATAGTGTTGTCATTATGGAAACAAAGTCATATGATGTTTTGGAGTTAGTGCACATGATGAGAAGATCAAAAAATGGTTAAGTGTTGAAGACTAGATAGTGTACAGAGTACTTGAAGATCAGAGCATCAGTGCACATGCATATGACATAATTATGGTATGCGCCCTAGAAGATAAGATGTTAAGACTATGTTCATGCTAAGTCTAAGAGCACATGATCTGAAATTATAGTATGAGAAAGATACAAACAATTCAAGTTGCACAGACAGCGAATGCCAGAGAAGAATAGAGAAAGCAGCCAACTGGTAGTAAATTGTTTAGCGGTGATGATTTTATTTTGTAAAGGCTATGCACCTATTGTAATTGAGTAGTTAACATGTAATTTAGTTTTTTTATAAACACGATTGAGCTAATTCACTTGGAAGTGTTGTATGTAATCGGTTATAGGCCGACCTAGTTATTTGTTTAGGTAGCACATATAAATAATAGATGCGCCTTTGTAATTAAGTGTGAGATGTGAATGGAAGTTGATGTAATGTTGAGATAAGTAGAGAAGATAAATGAAAAGATAAGAGAAGATGTATTAGTGCTTTACAAGGGGCTAAAGCATAAGCGCACAAAAGGAACTCATCAGACAAGTAGTGTCAAGCCATAGTTCATCCAACAGATATAGTGTGTATCTGATATCAGAAGGTTGTAGCCTTCACCATTTGAGCAATGAGCTCTAGGAAAATGAGTCCACCACCCCTAATAGGGTTATTGTAAAAGACTCCTAATAGGGTCCAACCCTTAACCAAGTCATTGTACTAAATGCATCTTCTAAAAGGGATCATAAAACACTAGTGTAGATTATTAGTGGGTGTCAATTCCCACCGATTTTTTTTCCTATTTGGGTTTCCTTGTAACCATATTGGTGTTATGTGTTATGTGTGTCTATCTTGTTTATGTTTAAGTACTTAAGCACTTAAAATAAGATTCAACATTAAATAAAAAGATATAATTGAGTGAACATTGATGCACCCCCCCTCTCAGTGTTCCCATTCATAACAATTGGTATCAGAGCTCTGGTCCTTTGAAGAGAAGTTTAACCACTTGAGGAGATCAATGGGTTCAGAAGAAGCAAAGAATCTAAAGGAGAATCTTAAGGCAGCTCTTGAAGACTTGGATAGATCTAAAAAATTTATTGAGGAACTGAAGTTGAAAGTCAATGGTTGTCAAACCTTCATCAAGAAATTAAGACAAGACTTGAAGACTTGTACAAGAAAAGATTTGGGAAAGATGGTCAAGAAATTGAATGAAGAGAACTCATCTCTTAAAGATCATATTGATGAATTGGATGAAAAGATAACAATAATCAAGAAGTATATGATGAACAGATCAAAGAGAACCTTCAGTTGAATGAAGAATTGAGGCAAGAAAACATGGAAATTTTGGAACTAAGGAACAAAAAAGGAAAGTTGGAATTTGAATTGAAAGATGCCAAGGATCATATTGACAAATTGCACACTAGTAATGATTTGGTAGAATCTCAGTTGTATGCAAGAAAGCTTAAAGGTGATACGAGCAGTATTGGATACAATGAAGTACAAAATCAGATTGATGACATGCAAGCTAAGAAGAAAGCACCAGAAGACACTACAAATACTAAGAATATTGGAATGAAGACTAATGACAATGTTGAACCATCCAAGGATGAGCGCAAGCTAGTAGACTAAACTTGTTATGCCTGTAACAAGCAAGGACACATTGCAAGAGACTGTAAAGAGGTAATAACTTTCAATGGCTATTGTTATTCATGCAATAAATTTGGTCATAGAGCTATGAATTTTAGAACAAGTCAGAAGAAGAAGAATCAACATAATTAGAGAAGTCAGAATCAATCAAATGTAAGAAGCCCTCAGAATGTTACATGTCAAATTTGTAACTACAAGGGACACTCAACAAGACAATGTAAAATGGTAGCACAGATGAATGCACTGAGGAACTTAAGGCCTCCAATTATTTGTCACTCTTGTAACAAGGCTAGACATATCTCAAAGTTTTGTAGATCAAGGATGCAAGGTCAGGAAAGCTCTAAAAAGCTAGGAATCTCAATATTGGATACTAAAGGAGAAGTCAAGTTTATGAAGGAGATAGAAGGTGCAAGCTTGATTTGGCCAGAAGAAAAGAAGGATAAGGTACATGAGACTATATTGGATGCATCCCTAGTGGACACACCCTCTACATCTGGATGAATGACCATCAGGGTCATAGGGGGAGCTAATTTAGCTCTAGACCCCTGCGTGGCTAGTATACTCACTCTCAAAGTATGCACCTTTGGAATTAACCTTTTGGAGACAATTAGTGGATGTGTGCAAGAGCACACCACCTGATTGATAGAAAAATGAAAGTTTGAGAATTTCAAGTGTAAGACTGGTTTATGCGACAAGCATTAATGGTAGAATTTTCACTTTAAGTACACAAAAATCTTTTAGATCACTCATTGCATTTGAATTAAAAGCAATTGAAGAGTAGAGGAGCCCTAGCAGTTGACTGTGAAGATTTGTAGATTGATTTACCAGTGATAAATAGTGCATTCGATCAGTTGTAGAAGCCCCAAACAGTCATGCTAATTTAGAAGTCTTTGAGATCAATTGGAAAGCGATTAACAAGTAAGTAATGGCTAATCCCATTGTAGTTGATGTTGCAAAGAAGAAGAGATATGTGTTTAAAAGGAATCCATTTAATTCCACACTAGATGATTTAGAAGGGGCATTCTCCCACACTCCCATGGGTGTCATGCATGTAGAAGATATCAAGGCATACGTCTACTGCAAGAAGGAACTAGTAGGGTTGGATAGAATTAGAGTGCACATGGAGACAATGATGAAACCAGACAAAACCTTCATGGATGAGTATGCACAGTTAGAGAATCACCCAATTGTGGAATATGCTATGCCATATGAGTTATATGAGTCAGAATGGATCAAGATCCTACTCAGTAGGATTCATGATGACCTATTCTAGATAGGTGAAGTGCCAGTCAGAATTATAGGTGACCTAATTCATGAGATGACATGCCTCTCAAGGATAGTCACCATTCTTCCAGTGGGAAAGGATGTTAGGAAGCTTGTAGAATAGGCTTGTAAATCAAGGAGTGATAGGCACAGTATGACCATTGAGCCTATAGAGGAGAAAGACATCAAATTGATGTCTATGATACTAGGATACAGGTTCCAACACACTAGCAGAGTGGACACTGTATCTACGGCCATGATACTAGAATGGAGAGTTCAACTTGTGTGAAATCTTGCATGCACAGTTGATAGACAACATAAGAGCCATCAAGCATGACAAGACAAATATATTCAAGTTTGGGTCATTGATAATTTACATGTACTTTCATATATTGGGCAAAGTATCAGATTTGTATTTGGACAAGTCCATTCCCAGCATGCCTCAGATATCCTTCAAGGCATCCACAGAGAGTACCCTTAAGGATTACATGGAATTGGAGTTGAAGACATTCAAAATCAAAATGCAGATGAGGTATAAGATACCTAAGAAGATTGTTGAGAAGTATAAGGACAATATTTGGTTCATGGTAGAAATTGACACTACTTGCATGGAAGCAGTTGAACCAAGGAAAAAGTGGATTCATCCAATGGGATATGAAGTTTAAGAGCCTATTATAGAGGCTTATGCACAAGTGTTACTGTCAGTGCCTAAGGACCCCAATGAAATTAGATGGGGGACTTATGAGGAGAAAACAAGAGAAGTAGATGTAGTACTTAACAACACTGCAACTAAGAGGAAAGTTTCCAAGGTCACTTCTGAGATCCTGAAGATTCATGGAGTTACCAAAGAAGACCTTGACAAGGCAAAGTAGAAAAAGATTACACTAGGAATTAAAAGCGCAGCTACAGTTAAGACAGAATCAGATGATCCCAAGTTGAAGAAGGTGAAAATAGAAAAATCAAATAATCAGAAGGGTAAAATAGATATTACCCCTCCTATGCCCATAGAGACTATTGATCTTACTATTCCTCTGAAGTATAAGACCATGGCAAAGAGGAAGAAGGAAACAAGAACTAGTAATCCATCAGCGCGCACCACAAGAAGCCAAAGAAAGAGAATACAAGTGCCACCACAAGTAGGTTTTAGACCTAGTTTAAAAGTACTAAATTCAAGAATATTGGAAGAAGGAAGAATAGATCAAATTGCAAAATTTTATGATAAGTATAGTGAGATAGACAAGTCTGAGATTCACAGCCTGATTATCAAGCACATGCTCAAGTTTAAGAAGACTGTGTTAGAGTTGAAAACAATGATTCCAAATCATGTTTGGAATATATTAGACTTCTTAAAGAGACAAGCTACAGAAGAAGACTTGAGGATAAGGGAGAAGATCCTAGATGAGAGCTTACCAGTGTGTTATCTAGAGGATAAGACTTTTTTGTTAGATTTGGTGAAACCACATCTTAGAACAAAATCTAAGACATTGCACATAATGGACAAGAATTATGAACTTGTAGCAAAGGAGATGGAGAAGGCATTTGAGACTATTTTCCTGAATAGGCACATGTTCCCTCCCCCTACACCCACAAAAAAAGTGCCCAAAAAGGTTGTGAAAGAGTCAAAGACCATTAAGATACCCTCTACAGGTCCACAAGATTCAGTGCATGCAGTTGATGCACCTACAAAGGCAGAAAAGCTTGTGCCTATGGTAGAAGAACAAAAAGGTGATACAATTTTCATAGATAATGTTGAGATAGCTATGGTGGCCTTAGACATTGACCTGGATAAGTTTGAAGAGGCATTTTTGAGTACTCAAGAGGTTGAGACTCTATGTGGTAACACCCCTCCCAAACAACAAGTAGAAATATTGATTAAGGACATAACAGAGGAAGAAGGAGGAAAAGAGAAAGAAAAAGAAAAAGAAGAAGAAAAGAAAGAAGAAGAAAAGAAAGAAGAGGAAAAAGAAAAGGAGAAAAATGGAGAAGACATGAAAAAAAATGAGCCATCTATTGAAATGTAGATAAATGTAAAACAAGAGGCAATGGTTAGCACTCCCAGTTTCCCACTACCCTCAGCAACATTGTTGTCAAGCTTGACACCGGATACAAGTTTAGATTCATGGGGAGAAGAAGACCTGATCAAGGTCAGTGTCTTAGCTATGGAAAAAAATAAAGAAAAATAGGTGATGAGGAATCCCCTCTTTGTTTAGTCAGTAAGCATATTGAATAACCTGTTACCAGCAGTTAAGAAAGTGTCCAAGGTACACTATGTTGATGATGTAAGTACAATTTTTTCACAATTCAAGAGTAATTTTACTAGCTTAGAAGAATCAACATCATTGATAGTAGAAGAGAAATACATGAAGAAAAGGATGAATGAGTTGATCAAAAACTTCTCATTAGACCTCAATTCACTCAAAGTTGGACAAGCAACTTTGAAAGAGTATGTAGCAAAAGGAAGGAAAATAATTGCTGATTGCATGGATCAAGATAAATTGATAGCTGACCATTATAAGAAGATTCAAGAGGTAGAATCCATGATTGAAAATGTGAATAAGTCAGTAGAAGATCCCTATACTGATGTAAATATGTGCAATAATGTATATCAGGGAAAAATTGACAAAATAGAGAAGGAAGAAAAAGAGATGTCAAAGATAAGGGCCAGACAGACTCAGCTAAGAAATGCTCTTGCGCCCTCCCTAGATGTATTAAATCAGAATATCAAGGAGATTAATGTCACTATGGTGACATATGATCAAGGTCCTAGTATAGATTTGGAGAAGATGGAGAAGCTACAATATGCCTCATGCGCCCATCTCCAAACAGTGAATGCATTGCTTGCATTTTGGAAGAAAGAGATCCATAACTTGCAGATTGCTTACCCAGATGTACTTTTAGTGTAAGTACTTGTAAAGATTCAATTTTTTAACACCTTTTTCATTAATGTCAAAGGGGGAGTAATGTATAGAATATGGAGTCATAAGATATGTAAAGAAAATGTATAGTAAAAAGACTAAGGGAGATATAAGATAAAAGTAATTTGTATTAAGGACAGTTAGTAACTTGGCCATATTCCTTTGTTGCCCTTAATGAAAAAGGGGGAGATTGTTGGAAATTTGACTATACTAAATTATATGACTTAATATAGTGTTTTCATTATGGAAACAAAGTCATATGATGTTTTGGAGTCAGCGCACATGATGAGAAGATCAAAAAATGGTTAAGTGTTGAAGACTGGACAGTGTACAGAGTACCTGAAGATCAGAGTGTCAACACACATGCATACAACATAATTATGGTATGAACCCTAGTAGATAATATGTTAAGACTATGTTCATGCTAAGTTTAAGAGTTCATGATCTGAAGTTATAGTATGAGAAAGATACAGACAGTTCAAGTTGCACAGACAGCGAATGCCAGAGAAGAACAGAGCAAGCAACTGACTAGTAGTAAATTGTTTAGCAGTGATGATTTTATTTTGTAAAGGCTATGTGCCTATTTTAATTGAGTAGTTAACATGTAATTATTTTTTTTTGTAAACATGCTTGAGCCATTTCACTTGGAAGCATTGCATGTAATCAATTATAGGCCGACCTAGTTATTTGTTTAGGTAGCACATATAAATAATAGACGTGCCTTTGTAATTAAGTGTGAGATGTGAATGAAAGTTGATGTAATGTTGAGATAAGTAGAGTAGAGACATGAAAAGATAAGAGAAGATGTATTAGTGCTTTACAAGGGGCTAAAGCATAAGCGCACAAAAGGAATTGGCCAGACAAGTAGTGTCAAGCCACAGTTCATCAAGAAGATTAGTGTGTATCTGATATCAGAAGGTTGTAGCCTTCAACATTTGAGCAGTGAGCTCTAGGATAGTGAGTCTACCACCCCTAATAGGGTTATTGTAAAAGACTCATAATAGGGTCTAACCCTTAACTAGGTCATTGTACTAAATGTATTGTAAAGACAACTCCTAACAGGGTTAAGGATCTTCTAACAGGGATCATAAAACACTAGTGCAGATTATTAGTGGGTGTCAATTCCCACTGGATTTTTTTCCTATTTTGGTTTCCCCATAACCATATTGGTGTTATGTGTTATGAATGTCTATCTTGTTTATGTTTTAGTACTTAAGCACTTAAGATAAGATTCAGAATTAAGTAAAAAGATATAATTGAGTGAACACTGATTCACCCCCCCTCTCAGTGTTCCCATTTCTAACAATGAGAACATTGATTCTGAAATGCCATGCATCTTAGCTGGTCCCCAGTCCCCATAGTACCATGAAATCCATGCTTATCTAAAAAATGGTATCATATCCCCTCACTTCATGAACACCCAACACCAAAACCTTATCTGCAAAGCTTCCCACTTCACTCTTGTAGCTAACACCCTATATTGTAATGGATATCATAACATCCTCTCTTGGTATTTAGATTCGAATGAGGCCACCTTGGCTTTACAAGATGTTCATGCTAGAATCTACAGTGCCCACACGAGTGGCATGGTCCTAGAAAAGAAGCTACTCAGAGCTAGGTACTATTGGCCAACAATGGAATATGATGCATGTCAGTTTGTAAAGAAATGCCTACCATGTCAACAACATGCTAATCTGATCCATGCTTCAACACAAGACTTATAGCCCATTGCACCACCATGGCTATTTTCATGTTGGGGCTTTGACCTCATTGGTAAGACCACTCCCCTCTCCTCGGATGGACATAAGTATATCATAACCGCTAGTGAATATTTCATGAAATGGGTTGAGACATTTCCACTAACCCTTACCACTAACATTCAAATTTCTAAGCTCCTCATTTACCATATCATCTGTCACTTTGATATCCCTTCCACCATCTTCACATATCATGGAACACCTTTTGAAAACTAGCATGTAGATGACTTATGTACCACATTATGCATCCATCACCGCTTGTACAATCCATACTTCTCTCAAGGAAATGACCAAGCTAAGGAAACCAAAAAAACTATTCTAAAAATCCTCCGAAAGGTTGTCAATGATTCTGGTCACAACTAACACCTCCAAATCAATCCTTCCCTTTGTACCACACTTCATTGTGCATTCCCATAGGCACCACACCATACTCCTTAGTATATGGTGCTGAGGTTGTCTTACCAATTGAGGTCGAGTTATCTTCATTACATGTGTCTATGAAAAACTATACCATTGATGAAGGCTATTGCATGGCATGCCTCACCCAGCTGGACTTGTTAGATGAAGAGAGGTAGAAAGAATATGATCACTTGGTAGTATACCAAAACCACCTTAAAAGAAACTACAACAAAAAAGTACACCCATGAAAATTCCAGGTGGGCAACATGGTCCTCAAAGATAATCAGAAAGTGCAAGAAAATTGAGAAAAGAAAGACAAGTTTGAACCTACCTGGTTGGGGCCTTATATTGTCACAACATGTTTTGGCTCAAGCGTCTATCAGTTGTCAACACCAGAAGGGGAGCCCTTGAATGATCCCATCAACATCATCCATATGAAGTGGTTCTATGTTTAAATCATCTCCTATACATCTAAAAAAAACTATAAAAATTATAAAATATCCTGAAAAAATTATTGTCAAGTGGTGAAAACTTGGTAAAAAGGAACCTTGATGATCACAAAAAATTCAAAAAATCAAAAAGTCAAAAAATGAAAAAATTAAGGAGAAATAATTGTCCAATGGTGAAAACTTGGCAATCAAGCGTCGTGGGCAAGTATGTTGGTGAAAACCTAGAAACAAGCACCATACATAGTGGACTATACCATTATCTATCAAAATCCCACTCCATCACCAAACACGCACCCACCCACTACCTCCCCATCCAATCTCCTTCCACAACTCCCTACTCCAAGGTGTTCCAAATTGTCGCAACATAGATATGAGTTACCATCCCACATCTCAAGATTCCCACATATATTAATTGTGTAGCCCAGTCTCAATCTGACATCCTAAGCTTTGAATATAATTGTCATTGTTGACCTATCCTAATCCTTGAGCTTTTGTACATATCCATAATATATTTCAACCATACCTTCTATACTCTATCTTCACGTCACGTTATGCATATCCTCATCCCATCCCATAAAATTTTGATCAATTGAATTGTCTCACCCAACCTTGAACTTCAACAAGTCCCTTATCTCACATCCTTGATCCAACGATTGTCTTTGATTCATCTTTTTCCACTTGACACCAGCTTTTCATGTGAATCCCACCAACGGGTCCTTGTAGGATGCATCCTTCCTCCTGTCTGACCTAATCTCCCCATCACTTAGTCAATCACCCTCTCTTTGACAAATGATGTCTTTTAGATTTATCACTTTGGTTTTTGGGTTGTATCTTTGGTTCTCATTAATCTTTTGTAGATTCTTGTTGTCCCTCTCCTCAAGGTCACCATGATCCTTTATATCATGGTGCACTATGAATGAGGGAAATTTAGGGAAAGGTCTTTTGATCATTTTTTTTTTGTGTTGTGAGTCAGTCAGACATACCCCTTTTACATCCCACATGTGATCTTTTGGGTTACATAGTGCACTTGGGAAATGTTGTTAGTTTGTAGGTTCTCCAGCATCGTTTCCACAATGTCTCTTCTTGGATTCATGTGTGATGCTGGGGAAACCCTTACATGTTTGCTATGTTAGTCCTCTACAACATTGGTGACAATGTCTTGTATTCCTAAGTAACCTTGGAAGGTCTCTAATGTTCTATATCAAACTATCTTGTGCACTCGTGCTCTCCACATTAACACAATGAAATCTCCAAGTCCTGTTAGTTGCATTTAGATTCATATTGCATATTGAATCTTTTATCATGGAACAACATATATTTATCCCCTTTCCCCTCTCCTTCCTCTATTACCTTCTTGTTTGGGTCCTTTTTGAGAAAATCCACAAATCTTTTCTTTGCATTATCTTCTTGAGAGGGCACAACCTCTTACTCTCTTTCCTTCACCACAACATCTAACTTCGTCTGGGGTATCTTATTTTATTTTCTTTAACACAACACCACTTGTGGCATCACATCAAAGAGAGGAAAAATATAGACACCTAAAAGTCATTCATATTAATTAAATTTATTTAATTAATAATCCCTGTGACATCGTAATTAATTAATTGTTTATTATAATTATTTAATTATTTTGGGTTCATTATCTAAGGTATTTGAATTTAATTTGAATACCCCCCTCTCTAATGTATTAAAACTATTTTAATACATGTCCCTCATAAATCCCTTTTTGAATAAATTCATATTTATTTAAAACTCTCAACATCCTAATATTCCTCTAAGCCTAGATTAATCTAAATCTAATTTAAATTAATCTAAATCCCTACCTAAATCCTAGCCTATACCTATCATCTCACTTTCTAAACCTAGATCCCACCTAATCACTCCTCTAACCTCACTTAGAAAGTGATTCCTAACTTCATTAGCTCTAATAGGTTTCTCACACATGTGTGAGAAACTCTTCCCAAGGAAGTCACCAAATTTGCTTAATGCTCTTACATCCCTATTACACACTCTATCCCCTTTCTTACATCTCTTCCCCCTTCACTCTTCCCCAAAATTTCTCACACATGTGTGAGCAACCTTGAGCCACTCAACCTTAAATGCCCATATTGTCTCAACTTGACCTTTCTGTTAGGAATGGGAACACTAGGAGGGGGGGGGGGGGGGGTGAATCAGTGTTCACTTAATTATTAATTTTCTTTTAACTCTTGAAACTTTATCTTGAATGCTTAAGTACTGAAATGAAAATCAACATAAACAAGATACACATGCACAAAACATAAAACCAATATGGTTACGGGGAAACCCAAATAGGTAAAAACCCAAGTGGGAATTGATACCCACTAAGAACTGCACTAGTGTCTTATGATCCTTGTTAGAAGATTTGCAACCCTGTTAGGAGTTGTTCTTTACAATGCATTTAGTACAGTGACCTGATCAAAGGTCAGACCCTATTAGGAGTCTTTTACAATAACCCTATTAGGGGTGTGGACTCACTCTTCTAGAGCTCACTGCTCAAGTGATGAAGGCTACAACCTTTTGATGTCAGATACACACTATTTCTACTGGATGAACTGTTGCTTTGACACTACTTTTATAATAAGTTCCTTTTGTGCGCTGATGCTTTAGCTCCTTGTAAATCACTAACTCATCTTATATTCACTTGGAAAGTCTCTTCTCTACTTATCTCGACTCTATATCTACTTCCATGCTTAATTACAAAGGCACATCTAATATTTATATGCACAAACTAAACAATTAACTAGGTTGGCCTATAATCGATTACATACAATGCTTCCAAGTGAATTGGCTCAAGCACGTTTACAAAAAAACATAATTTCATGTCTACAACTTCATTACAATAGGTGCATAGCCTTTAAAAAATAACATTATCATCACCAAACAAATTACCAACAGTCAGTTTCTTGCTCTGTTCTATTCTAGCATTCACTGTCTATGTAACTTCAACTCTCTGTAACTTCCTCATATTGTATCTTTTGATCATACTGTCTTAGACTTAGCATGAGTATAATCTTACCATCTTATCTTCAAGGGTGCATACCATAACTTGGTCATATGCATGTGCGCTGATGCTTTAACCTTTTGGTACTCTGCTCTTTGTCTAGTCTTCTACACTTAGCCAAATTCTGATCTTCTGATAGTGTGCGCTGACTCCAAAATACTATATGACTTTGTTGCCATAATGAAAACACTATATTTAGTCATATACAATAGTATAGTCAACTTGCCAACAATCTCCCCCTTTGTCATTGATGGCAACAAAGGAATATGAAAATATTACTATCTATACCCTTATATAAAAAACTCTAACTTATATCTCCCTTAGACTTAGTACTATACATCTTCTTTACATATATATGACTCCATATTCTATATATTACTCCCCCTTTGACATTAATGACAAAGGTTCTTCAAAAAATGTATCTCTACAAGTACTTACAAGGAAAGAACATCTGGATATGCTATCTGCAAATTGTGGATCTCTTGTTTCCAAAATGCAATGAGTGCATTGACCATTTGGAGATGGACGCATGAAGCATATGTTAGCTTCTCCATCTTCTCCAAATTTGTGCTAGGACCTTGATCATATGTCACCATGGTGGCATCAATCTCCTTGATGTTCTGATTGAGTACATCCAAACAGGGCGCAAGAGCATTTCTAAGCTGTGTCTGTCTTGCGCTTATCTTAGACATCTTCTCTTCTTTTTCAATCTTATCTCTCTATCCCTGGTACACATTATTGCACATGTTGACATTGGTGGAGGGATCTTCCACTAATTTCCTCACATTTTCTATCATTTCTTTTTCCTCTTGGATCTTCTTGTAAGGATCAACAGTTAACTTGTCTTGGTTCATACAGTCAACAATAATCTTTTTGCCCTTTGCTGCAAACTCTTTCAAGGATGCTTGACCAACCTTAAGTGAACTTAGGTCAAGTGAAAAGTTACTAACCAATTCACTAAGCCTCTTCTTCATATATTTTTCTTCTGCAACTAGGGATGTAGATTCTTCCAAGCTAGAAACATTTGTCTTGAAGTTTGAAATAATTGTTCTCACATCATCAACTGAGTGGACCTTAGACACTTTCTTGTCTAAAGGTAACAAGTTGTTCAAAATGTTCACTGACTCAACAAATAAAGGATTCCTCATCACCTATTTTTCTTTAGCTTTCTCCATAGCTAAGACATTGATCTTAATCAGGTCTTCTTCTCCCCAAGAGTCCAAACTAGTGGTGTTCGGTGTCAAACTTGACAATAATGATGCAGAAGGTAATGGAGTGATAGGAGTACTATCCATCACCTCTTGCTTAACTTTGATTTTCATCTCAAAAGATGGCCCATCTATTTTCACTTTCTTTCATTTCTTCTTCTCTTTTTTCTTTTTCTTTTTCCTTTTATTTTTCTTCTTCTTTATTTTCTTTTTCTATCTCTTTTTCTCCTTCTTCACCTGTCAAATCCTCAATCAATATATCTTCTTGCTGATTAGGAGGAGTTTTACCACATAAAGTCTCAACCTCTTGAGTGCTTACAAAAGCTTCTTCAAACTTGTCCAAATCAATATCTGTGGCCGCCAGAGCAATTTCAACATTATCAATGAAGATTGTATCATATTTAAGTGCTTCTATCATGGGTGCAAACTTCTCTGCCTCTGTAGGTGTTTCAATTGTGGGTGTTGAATCTTGAGGACCTGTATTTTGTACATTGATGGTCTCTAACTCCTTGGCTACCTTTGTGGGCACTTGAGTTGTGGATGCAGTAGGTGGGTACATGTGCCTATTTAGGAAAACTTTCTCAAAGGATTTTTCTATTTCATTTGCAACCAACTCATAATTCTTATCCATGATATGTAGAGTTCTAGACTTGGTTCTGAGGTGTGCCTTCACCAGATCTAACAAAAAGGTCTTCTCCTCTAGAGAACATACTGGTAGGATTTCATCAAGAATTTTCTCTCTTATTCTCAGATCTTCCTCAATTCCCTGTCTCTTCAAGAAATCTAAAATGTTCCATACATTGTCTGGAAGCATTGTCTTCAATTCTAGGACTGTCTTCTTAAACTTTAGCATATGTTTGATAATCATACCATGAATCTACGATTTATCTATTTCACTGTATTTCTCATAAAATTTACCTATTTGATCAATCCTTCCTAAATTATTCTGAACTCAATACTTTTAGACTAGGTCTAAAACTTACCTGTGGAGGTGCTTGAGTACTCTTTCTCTGACTTCTTGTAGTGTGCGAGGATGGATGGATAGTACCTGTCTCTTTCTTCCTCTTAGCAATTGTCTTATAGTTAGGAGGAGTGGTAAGATCAATTATTTCCTTGGGCGTAGGAGGGGTAACATCTATTTTACCCTTTGGATCATCAGACTTCTCAACTTTTACCTTCTTCAGTTTTGGATCATTAAACTCTACTTCTACTGTAGATGCACTCTCAATTCCCAAATCAATCTTTTCTTTTCTTTCTTTGTAAAGGTCTTCTTGTGTTACACCATGAATCCTTATTATCTCAGAAGTAACCTTAGCTATTTTTCTCTTGGTTGCTACGCTGTTCAAAACTGCATCAACTTTTCTTGTCTTTTCTTCATAAGTCCCCCATCTTGGTTCGTTAGGGTCCTTAGGTGTTAATAAAAGTACTTGTGCATATGCTTCTAGGATTGGTTCCTCAACCTCATATCCAAGTGGATGAATCCACTTTTTTCTTGGCTCCACTGCTTCCATACATGTATCAGTTTCCACCATAAAGAAAATGCCATCTTTATGTTTCTCAATAATTTTCTTTGGTATTTTGTATCTCATTTGCATTCTTATCCTGAATGTCTTCAGTTCCAACTCCATGTAATCCTTCAATGTACTTTTAGTAGATGCCTTAAGGGATATCTGTGGCATTGTAGGAATACTTTTGTCTAAATACAAATATGACACGTTTCTAAGTATGTGGAAGTACATGTATATGATCAAAGACCCAAACTTGAATATTTTGGTCTTATCATGCTTAATGGCTCTAATGTTGTCTATCAGTTGTGTGTGCAAGATCTCACACAAATTGAACTCTCCATTTTCTTTGACCAATCTTATTGCTGCAAGAATAGTGGCCGCTGACACACTATTCACCCTACTGGTGTGCTAAAATCTATATCCCAATATCATAAACATCAATTTGATGTCTTTCTCCTCTATAGGATCAATAGTCATTCCGTGCCTATCAATTCTAGACTTACATGCCTATTCTACAAGTTTCCTCACATCCTTACCTACTGGAAGAATGGTGCCTATCCTTGAAAGGCCTATTATTTCATGTATTAGGTCTCCTATGATTCTTACCAGCACTTCACCTATCCAAAATAGCTCATCATGAATCTTGCTGAGCAAAATCTTTATCCATTCAAACTCATAAAACTCATATGTCATAGCATATTCAACTATATGATGGTTTTCAAACTACATGAACTCATCAAGGAAGGTTTTATCTAGTTTCATCATTATTTCTATGTCTGCTCTTATCCTTTCAAGTCCTATTGGTTCCTTCTTATAGTAAATGTATGCATGGATGTCTTCTACATGCATAACACCCATAGGAGTGCGAGAGAATTCTCCTTCTAGGTCATCCAAAGTATATTTGAAAGGGTGCCTCTATTATGGGTGTGGACTCACTATCCTAGAGCTCACTACTCAAGTGATGAAGGCTACAACCTTCTGATGTTAGATACACACTATATTTGCTGGATGAACTATTGCTTTGACACTTCTTGTCTGATCAGTTCCTTTTGTGCGTTGATGCTTTAGCTCCTTGTAAAGCACTAACTCATCTTATCTTCACTTCAAAAGTCTCTTGTCTACTTATCTCGACTCTATATCCATTTCCATGCTTAATTACAAAGGCACATCTAATATTTATATGCACAAACTAAACAGTTAACTAGGTCACCCTATAACCGATTACATACAATGCTTCCAAGTGAATTGGCTCAAGCGTGTTTACAAACATACATAATTACATGTCTAAAAATTAATTACATTAGGTGCATAGCCTTTACAAAATAATATTATCATCGCCAAACAAATTACCAACAGTCGGCTACTTGCTCTGTTCTGTTCTAGCATTCATTGTCTGTGTAACTTCAACTCTCTATAGCTTCATCATACTGTATCTTCTAATCATGCACTCTTAGACTTTGCATGAGTATACTCTTACCATCTTATCTTTAAGGGTGCATATCATAACTCGGTCATACACATGTGCGCTGATGCTCTAACCTTCTGGTACTCTGCTCTCTGTCCAATCTTCTACACTTAGCCAAATTCTAATCTTCTGATAGTGTGCGCTGACTCCAAAACACTATATGACTTTGTTTCCATAATGAAAACACTATATTAAGTCATATACAATAGTATAGTCAACTTGCCAACACTTTCAAAGTAGCCCTTCCCTCTAGCCCATGTGTCTCCTATGTGGCTTCTATGTGGATTCCACATAGGTGACACCTCATCCAAGCCCTCTCTCTCTTTCCAAAAATCTATAAATAGAGACCCTTGCAAGAGAAATTCATGAATTCATTTAATGCATTTTTATCATGTTAGTTTAGTTCTATAATTCTATAACATTTTAGCATGTTAGTTTCTTTATTTTTTATTTCAATTATTAGATCACATAGCCTAATATTAATGGATAATGAATCTTATCTTCCATTTTTCATTGTAATTTCCTTTCAAAATCAATCACACATCATGCTTAATGGTTAAATAATCTCAAACTTGCATTTTATAACATTTCTAGCTCTTAATCTTCATCATTTTCATCATTGGAACCCTTGTTGCAAGCTAGTTCTTCATACTAGTTTCTTGCATCATTTTAGGTCTCTTTAAGCTTGCATTTAGGATTTAATCATTTTAATATTGCATTGGGGATACTCTAATTGTGTTTGGAGAGAACATCTACATTCTCCTAAAAAGAGAAAATCAAATGGGGCTTAGGTGCACCTATTTTGGCTCAATTGGAGGTGGTGTGTGTGAATTTCTTGTTGTATGATTGCATGCTAGATTTGGACTAATGTTTTCTTATCTATGCATTCTCTTGACATGTTAGGTTCATCACATCTATAAATACATTGCCAGATAACCAATATTATTAACATAACAATATGCATTCTATAATGACTAGATCCATCCCTATCGAAAGAATTTTCTATCCCTTTTTCCCCACCAAAATTGGAAGTGGTCATTGCCTAGGGATGGATTCCCCACCAAAGGATTAATTTTTCATGTTTGAAATGAATATCTGACTTTGGATGCTTGAGGAAAAGTTCCTTATTTGCATATATATATTGGGGCTTGCCACTTTTCAAGAATGGAAAAAAATGAAAAATCAAGATGCAGGAATATTGGAAGCCCTCAAGATATGTAATATTCTCATGATGACAAGGGGATAATTTAGTGTCATCTTCTCCACCACACAAGGGACGGTTTTGTATTTTCAAGGAGCCCAATGATTTTTTAAAAAAATCAAGTTTTTTTGTTAAGTATTGGTCTCATTCTAAACTTATTGATTTTTTGAGCATAGTTCTAGTTTGTGTCTAACTACCCTTGATTCTAAGTAAATGTTGGTAAAGATTTATCCTCAAGAGACTTGTAGTAGCAATGGGTGAGTATATTGTAACATCTGAGTATACCAAGTAGCTGACTGTTCTTAATCATGCAAGTACTCATGTCATATTGATTTGGAAAAAACATTATTCAAAGGGTAGCAACTAGTAGCTAATGAGAATATCCCCTTTAATATAGGAATTACAATGAAATATGGCCAGTGTACTCTGTATATAAACCACAAGTTTAGATAAGCTACTCAAAGATTAGAGGCAACAACCTCTCAAGAACTCCAACAAAAATCAACTGGCCTTTATAAGTAAGAGTGTCCAATCATAAGGAAAAGCCTCAAAAATTGAGGACAAATGAAAAATACCAAGTCCAATCTACATTCAAAAGGAAACCTTGGCACACAGAGGGAAGCACTTGAAACCAAAAGTTCTTTTTACAACTCAACCTCATGCGAAGATGAGGAAGTGGAAGATATCAAAATAAATACCCTGTTGACTCTCTGAAATATATTTAGAACCAGATTGGCACTAAAGTAGTAAATGCTCCAATTCAATCAGGTAACTTCCCACACCCAACCAATGTAGGAGCACTTGGACTAATGTGCAATGCTACACAATATAAAACATTTACAAAATTTGGACTCAAGTTTATGTTCTATTTTAAACTTTTATGTGTTAGTTGTTTGTGGATTTTTTCTTGTTTTGAGAAATAATTCAAGACGGTTGTAGTTTTTTACAATCAAAATATTAATTTTTTTTTCCTAGATCTACAAAAACAACATTTTTTTGGTTGATTTTTTTGTTGTTTTTTACCATAATTCATCCTGAAAATTTCATAAAATCCCACTATATTTTTTGAATTTCCAAATAAAATCAATGGTGGAAGGATAGCCGTGTCCCTTATCAATTTGGGGTCAGATATTCCACTCCTTCCAAATTGACCAAGCCTTGTTATTAGTACTTGTCGGTAGGCTAAGTACTATTGTATCGATTTTTGAGTTTTTTAATCTTAACTAGTGATTAAATGAACTCTTCTACACCAATCAAAATAAATTCTATTTTATGTTTCATTATAAGTTTTTTCATTTGTAAAATACAGATGCAAATTGTTTAAATTTATAATATTTAGAAATTAATTTTTAATCATCTCATTGGACGAATGCATTTGAAGTCTTATAAAAGGATTTCTCGCATTGCTCGAGTTGTGAATATAATACTTTATGAAAGTTCTTTTACCTCAATAATTCATCGTTCTCACCCTATTTTTTGATGCATTTCTACCGAGTTCTCTTCTTTGATCCCATATTCTTCTTATCGTGCCCATATTCTTGGTATTTTCTTTATTTATAACAAGTAGCATTTATGGAAACTTCAGTTTGGTTTCCACAGTTATTGCATGGTTTTATTAAAGCCTCTGTGTGCATTGAAATTCTCCTATAAGGGTTTTTTTTTCTCTTTCATTTTTCCATTTGCTTCAATCTCCAGATTAGGCCTCCTTTAATTTGAATTGTACCTAAGGCCAAATTCTCTTTTTAAACCATGCACAATATGACGCTCTTTGGCTATCAAGTATTTGATTTCGGACGGTGGAGAAGTTTCCAATCTGGTATATGCACTTCTCATTATGGTTACACTATTTATGCTGCTATCAAAGCGTAAGGATTTCACAACCTTTTCAATGTAGTTGTATTTTTAGTCGAATACTTGGGAGTTCTGTGCCTTGAATTTTCTTCTCATGTCCTTTTGTTGTAGAAGCTTTGTCTGCCCTTATTTCCTCCTTATTGATTGTTTTCAATCTTTAATTTTAGCTCCCGCAACCTTTTTCATTAAATATATCAATTTTCACATTACATGATATTCTTTTTAATGTTTTTAAGATTGAATAGTTAGTGAAATCATTGACAAGACAACAACTAAACCAATAAGTAAAATACAACTCCATTGCCTAAAATAAAT
This sequence comes from Chamaecyparis obtusa, assembly GCA_027943335.1. Taxonomy (NCBI): domain Eukaryota; kingdom Viridiplantae; phylum Streptophyta; class Pinopsida; order Cupressales; family Cupressaceae; genus Chamaecyparis; species Chamaecyparis obtusa. Next base: position 843,873 of record BSBK01007029.1, on the reverse strand, counting down.
AATACGTACCTAAAGAAAAAAAAAAGAAGAATCTCTCCCTACAATGGAAAAAACTAAAACTAAGAATCCAACAACAACATATTTAGCAGCAATTAAAGATACACCTTAGCATGAATGCTACATCTGCAAATGATTAGACTTCTGTCATAAATTGAAAAAGATAAATGAAAAAGAACAATAGATGTACCTGAAATTCACAAATACTAATCATATAAACAACATCGTAAATGTATGAAATCATTGTAAAGTAATGTTACACAATGGTAAGTTACCATCCTTTTCCATTCCATCATTTATAAGATGAAATAAGTGTCTTCCTTTCTTGTCATCTTTATCTAAACTTGAAGAAAGACTAATATCACCACGACTTGCTTTTGTACAGATAAGATAATGGGGACACAAATGATCACAATTTGGACTAAGAGGATCAGTTATTAATGTTCCCACAAATATAACCATAATGCAAAGATTGCTACCACGACTAGTAAATGAGACAACCACAATTGCTATTGCACTAAAATGAAAACTAGAATACAAGACACCGTATCAAGTCAAAATTTTTTGACCTGAACTAATAATGAAATCATTAAAACTCTTATCCAAAAAGCATTTGTACAAAGAATAAAACATTATAATAGACACAACTTGACAAACCAAATTAGAACAAGACAACACTATTTCCAAAATGGAAGACATATATATTGACACTCACTCAAATATTGAAGATATAGAATCTAGCAATGAAATAGAAATTGAAACTGATACACTTGTACATGGATTTATAGAATCTCAATCTATTTATGACATGAACAATAAAATTATTGAAATAGCACATGCTGAAGGAAATCAACCACTTGGTATTTTTAAGGATAGATATGCAGAGGAAATGAAATTTCCTACTCTATTCTTCGGTGATCCATGAGACGAAGACATAACAAAGAAATACAAATACCAAAAAATTGCACAATGGGAGGTTCTACGCTCTAGTGATGACTTTGCATCACACACCACTAATATTTTTTTCAAAGCAATAAAGATTATTATTGACAAAATTATGTCAAGTATATCAATATGAATTTGTAAGGGTCAACTAAAAGGACACACTCTTCTTGCAAAAGATGTTAAAAATAAGCTAAAATTAGACAAAAATCTAAAATCAAACATTGGATACATGGATTTCAAACATATCCGTATATCTCCAGATTATCTACATAAAAAGAAAAAACATTTTTGCAACGATTAGACAACTTGGACCTCCAACATTATTTTTGACATTTTCAAGTGCAAAGAACATGTGGAAACCATTAACATTGGAAATCACTAAATTATACCAAAATCACCCAACTAATGGATATGCTAAACAACAAACAGAACATGACATTGAATACCTTATTTGAAAAAGTCCTGTCATTTGTAGCCGTTATTATAGACATAAAATAAGTTATCTTAAAAAACTACTTACTACAGATGATACAATTCTAAGTCATGTGAAAGATTTCTTTTTCTTTACTGAATTCCAAAATAGGGGAAATGAACATGATCATGCATTGATATGGATTGTAGATGCTCCAATATATGGTATATTAGACAAATTAGAAATTCAACAATTTGTAGACAACTATATCACATGCAACACAAAAATATTAAATCCACAACTTTCTAAACTACATCAACACTATCATACAAGAAGTTGTAAAAAAAACAAAAGAACACATTGTCGATATAATTACCCTCTCCCACCAATGCGAACCATAATAATACTTGAACCAATAGAAACAGCCGATGAGAAAATCATAAGTAATGCAAATAAAATATTTAAAACTATACAAGAACAAGAGTATGATGAAACAATTACATTTGAAAATTTCTTGGCCCTAATAAACATATCTAAAAATGACTACATAAAAGCAATACAATCAACACTAACAAAACCAACAATCTTCCTAAAAAGATATCGAACAAATATTTGGAATAATAGTTTTGCAAAGAAAATGCCCCCATTATGGGAAGCGGACATTGATGCACAATTTGTGCTCAATGCATATGCAGTTGCAATGTACTGCTCATCATACATGTCAAAAGTAGATAAATCTATGAAAATAACATTTAGAAAAAATAAGGAAAGACCACAAAACAACAAAAATTGATGCCATACAAATGATTCGTCGTCTAGGAAATACTTTTCTCAACCTTCAACAAATGTCTGCCCAACTTGCAGTGCACATAATCTTATCACTACCCCTAAATTCAAGCTCTCGACCATGTGTATTTATAAACACATCTCTGCAACAAGACCATACTTTCATTCTAAAATCAAAATCACTACTAAGCACTGAGCCTGATGAGTCAAGTGAAATAATGTGTAAATCACTTATAGAACACTACATAACTCGACCAATTGAATTGAAACACATTTGCCTAGCCCAATTTGCATCGCAATATAGAATTATTAAAAGAAAAATAGCAAAGCGAAACAAATTTACTATAATTATATTTGTTAAGTATAACAAGCACCTCGATTACAAAAATTATTATAGAGATAAATTATTATTGTATGTTCCTTTTCAAAATGATGAAAATATAATAACAAATGGGTTCACAACATTTCAAGAATCATATAATCACTATGAAAATGAAAATAATTATACATACAACTTCAATTCAATATGCGGAGATATAGACAATGCAATTGAATAAGTTCAAGCAGATGAGCTTGAAAATGAAAATCATTCAAACAAAAAAACAAAAAATAATAATAATATAGAAACATATGATCTCGCTTCAGACTTATCATACTTACAAAAAAACCTCATATGAATAGATTTGATATGGGCTTTCAAATTGTAAAAAATCCAAACCTTGTTGACAACAATATATATTATAAGCTAAGACAAAACCTAAATTGAGAACAACAAGCTATTCTAAAAGACATTGCAATTAAAAAATAAAATGAAAAACACAAACCATTGTACCTTTTTCTCATAGGTGGTGCAGGAATTGGAAAAAATTTCATTGCAAAAGCAAATTTCCAAATGCTATTGCGAGTATACAACTCCACCCCATTTTTGGATCCACCAAAACAAAAAGGTCTTATCATGGCTTACACAAGAAAAGAAGCATTCAATGCAAGAGGAACAAAAATCCACTCTACACTGCTAATGCCCTTCAACAAATCCACATTTATTCTGCTTAGCAATGAAACAATAGACTCTTTGCAAAAACATTATGAAGAATTACAAGTATTGCTTATAGATGAAGCATCCTTAATAGGCAGTAATTTTTTATATTCAATTGACAAAAGAATGAGATAAATAAAACATAGCCCAACAAATTTTTTTGGTGGCATTGATGTCATATTTAGTGGAGACTTTTACCAAGCACAACCAATACAAGACATTTACATGTTTGAATCTCCTATAGTGAACAATGAAAAACTACCATACACTTTTTGGACAGATATGAATATAACATGCTATCAATTAAAAAAACAATGCGCCAAAAAAATAAAAAGTTCATTTCAATTATAAACAAAATATGAACTAATTTACAAAGTGATACTGATATAGAATGCATCAATAATACTTGCTATCACAACCCGCCTAATGATCCAAGATTTCCATATCTTTTCTACACAAACAAATCTGTACAACAACACAATAACAAAATGTTATCAATTGTAAGTAGTGAACCAATCATTATAAATGCAATTAATGAGGAAGAAGATAATTATGGCAACATAACAATGCATACAAAAAAAAGTCTACCACAACAAATAACACTTAAAATCAACATGCTTGTTGAATTATATGTAGAAAATTATGACATAAATAATGGACTCGTAAATGGAGCTGATGGAATTTTTAAAGCATATACAACTATAAACAAAATTGAAGTAATCTAGGTTGATTTCAATGACAAAAATATTGGTCTGAGTGAAGCATCAAAATTAGGACATTTGTTCACTGACAACATTTCAAAACAATGGGCGCCAATACTACGAATTGTAAAGCCCCTATCCATTAAAAAAATATGGCAAAGATAACAATTCGAAAACAATTCCCCTTACAACTAGCATGTGCATAAACAATTCATAGATAATAAGGACTTACATTAGACAAACTTGCATTTGATCCTTTTCGAGTCAATAGTCATGGACTAGTATACACTGCATTGTCACGTGTTTGAGATATACAATCCCTATATTTACTTACTCCACCAACACAAAAAAATTTCAAAATACACACTAAAATTATTAACGAAATGCATCGGCTACGCATAGAAGAAAAATGGGAATTCACAATCCCAAAACATATAAATGACACAAATTTAACAACTATTATCTTGCTAAATACAAGAACAATAAACTCACATATCGATGATATTACCAATGACTATGATCTATTAGATGGCGATATAATATGCCTACAAGAGATACATAATCCGCAACTCCCTGCTTTGCAAAAACTCAAGCAATTTCAATCAATTATAATGTACCGTCATCATGGACTTTTGACTTCAACTAAGAAACATATACAAATTACACATTCACAAGAATACTATTCAAATACAATAGAAATCCTACAAACATAACTACTATTATTTAGCATTCCTATTTCATTATTCAACTTGTACTCGCCACCAAAGACAAGAGTCTCATCAATTATAAGCATTTTATAGAACGCCATGAAAAATACTAAACCAAATTCAAATAATATAATTGTAAGTGACTTCAATATCAACATGCATGAAAATAATAAGAAAATGAATAAACTACAAGCATTTTTTGACACAATGAATATTACATTTTTTCTAGACAAAAATAGTTTCTTAAAAGAATCACTAATTGACCATGCCTGGTCAAACATTAACAAAACATATTACAAAATCTACAAAATAGATGCATACTAGAGTGATCATAATTGCATATGTCTAATTCTTGACTTATATAAAAAAGCACACAATGTAAGTACCTTTACTTTGACTTTATAATTGATGCATCCATAATTATTATTTTTTCCCTTTTTCCAACTCTTTAGAAACTACTACTTACTCTTGCTATGCTATAGGAATGAAGGCTAACAAAAGGATCAAATACACTAAAAAAAATTGAGGGACAACAAGTAAAGATGTAAGTATTTGGTAATTCATACAATTTTCATACACAAACATTTGTTAACAGACATATCATCACTATCATAAGAAATGCTACTACTAATATGCATTCTTCACTATTGTAGACCAAAAACTATTATGCACCTAATGCTGTAAGTGCGATCATATATTGTATAAGATTTTACTAAATTATTTTCCTTCCTTTCTTATTTTGAAATAGTCCTTTTATTGCATTGTACAATTATACTAAATGTATAATACTTGTAACTAAAACATTGCATTTCACTTACAGATCTAAAAAAGAAAACACAAATATAGTTTGAATTGATGAACTCAACTCACACAAAAGTACATATATCTTTGAAGGTGATGTAATTGTTACCTATAAGACTCATCTTGACAAGGCCAAAAATGCAATAGAAGTCTTCTGGGAAGACCTCACTGACAAAAAAGGAGAAATGACAGTCACTCTTAATATTACAAAACATTTCATTCAAATGTTTGAAAAGAAAATCTACCCTGGTGCAAGCATTCATGTCAAAAATTTGAAATCTCCCCTAAAAATAGTTATGACCATGGAGACTGTGATTGCATTTTCCTCTTGACTCAAACAAGTACAATTGAAAATATATCTCAAGTCTGTCAACAAAATTTTTTCATTCCAAGCACCACAATTTAGCTTCTTCTTGAAAGCACATACCAATACATAGTAGGAACATTGGGTGCCATTTTTGTAGCTACAAAGAGAAAACCATACATGAATACAATGGATATAAAAGATGGAGACATAAAATTTGACCATGCACAGGTAAAATCCTCTAACCATCCACCTCCAATACAATACAAATTTTCTTTTTCTAATCGCTAACAATGCATAATGAATATATTATTTTTCTAGGTAGCTTTTCATCCAAATATGCTACAACAATATCTACACATTGAACACCTTATCCAAAGCAAAGACTACCCACTTATCCTTTTCAAAAATATAGTTAGGAGAAGTAATACAAAGGAACAAATGTTTTACACTGGCTAGTCTACATTTATTGGAGAGCTCATGCAAAAAGAAACAAAAGAAAGTCTTCTCAAATTACTGAACACCATATATGAGGTGTGCTTCTTAAAATTCACTCAAACATCTTCCTAACTATGCATATCATTAAAATGGATTTGTAGTTCACTAATCAAGCATGAGTACCTTATAAATTAACTACCTTTTAAACTTCTCACATAGGTGCACAGAGTACTTCAAGTTGCAAATTCCTTCTCTATACCATTTAAACAAACATGCTCCAAATGCAACTACAACATCATAGACTTTTCCACAGTGAAAAAAAATATGGCTCATTGCATCAAGTGAAATGATGAAACAGAGTACACCTACACACATTGCCTATATTGCATTCTCACCACTGAAAGAAAAAAGCAAGTAGAATGTACTCTAGATAAGAAAATGTTTGTTACTATGTTTCCCCAGCTACAAGAAACTACCTATGAAAAATATATACAACACAAAATAAAGATAATATTTGCAGTCCATAGGTTACAAAAAGAGGCAAAGTACACACTCAATCAAGACAATGTCATCATTAAGTTTGAAGATAATAGTATGCCTCGTAGTTAATCTTCAAACCAGGTATGGAAGCTATTCTTTACTTATTTATCAACAATTTGTAATTCACTCTTTTGCCAAATAATATTAATAATATTTCATTAACTTTGTAGATGATTAAGATCTAATTTAAAGAGGATGCAGTACAACATTGTACATATAACAAAGTTACAACATTTTGGTTTCTTTCTTGCTTCACTACTTAGTCACAATTTAAGACAGCTACATAAAACATTTTACATATAACAAAGTTACAACTGTTATACTATACTCTGCTTTACTAACATTGCAAATTTATGAGACAAATTTGAATGTTTATTGTTTACAAAAAAAATGCATCTTGTATGCCAACATAAGGCATGACAGTTAGAGTCAAAGCACTATCAATTACACTTATTGTGATGGTCCTCATATACCACTCTGAATTTTGTAAGTGGATGATGAAATCTTTGTTTGAACAAGGTTATGTCTTCATTTATTGAGATTGAATATTTGGTTTCACCACTTAATCAAGAACTTTAAATTTTTTTTCAGACAAATGCATGCTTTTTAATATAATTTCAGCTTTAGATTTATTATTTTCTCATAGCATAAATATCTTTCCAATGAATATGATGAACTACAAATAATTTGAATAAATTGTATGACTTGAAGATCTGTGATATAAGATCACTGAGTTGCTGATTAGACATGTAAGATGATTAAATCAGTAATATGTTGTCATTGATGTCAACTAGTTTTGACAATACTTATCTTGTAAGTTACTATACCCATACATCTATAGAGAGAAGAAGAAAAGAGATGAAGAACATATATATCGACATGAGGAAGATGGATATGACAGATGAGGATAAGGAATACATTGGGTAACTTATGAATGAGTCTATGACCTTATGTTATTGACTTGATTATGTTGCATTCATCTATGATGAAGGATAGACAAAAATACACAAAGCAGTGTGGTCGGTTAAAGAAGCATTTTAGTATACACCGACATAGTATAGTGTATACCAAGCATAGTATAAACTGAGCTTGTGTTCACCGACACATTTCTTTGTTAACCGAGTAGAAGAAAAGAACTAAATGACTAGTTTAGCCGATGGAAGTTGATGAGCTGTAAAGTGTTATGTTTACAAAGTTGAAGATAATGTTTGTTACGAAGATCAAAGGCTAACATAATTTGAAGAAGATCTAAGGGATTGAAATAAAATGTGTTACTAACACATCAGCCGAGGAAGGTTAAAGGAGAAAAATCAACAAAGGAGATTAAGCGGCAAAATCTGATGGATGGAATTAAAATAGTTTACTTGTCTATTTAAGAGACTAGGATTTCATGATGAAATCATGCCAGAAGAAGGAGACTGTAGAGATATCACATGAACTAGCTTCATGCATGCCTGATCAGATTGGTTAAGGAGAACCGAACTATAGAGATTACTGAGTGTCAGAAAGCTATAACCGATAGACAGTAAGTTACTAAATATTGATTGAAACATAATTGATATATTGATCAAAGGATTTGGAGATTAATATAGATCTGATAATCTTCAATTGAAGTTGTGTTGTAATCAGATCACCTTCTGTTACATTTTAACGATTGTAAACAGATAAATCTCTTAACAGAGTGGACTAGAAAGTCTTGTAATGTCATTCATAGAGTGTAAATTTGTTATCCTGTCAATCCCATAGTGAATGCTGGTTGGACGATAACGGTTGGTCTAAAATCCTTTTAAAAAGGTAACACCTCACAGTGTGTTTGTAACCTTTAACAGGGTTGGGTCTTCACCAACCTCACTTCAGAAGAGTGAACAATTTTTGGGTTGCCGGTCCTAGGTGGTTTTTCCCTTTACAGTGTTAGAATAAATGAGAGGGGGGTGAATCAGTTATCCATAGTCCCAATCACAAAATGTATATCCAAAAATAATGTACTAAAACTTCTGCAGCTTGGTAAACTAAAATAGTATTCTGTCTGTGCTTTTATCGATTACCAGTTAATAACATATAATGATTACCGATCAAATCCAATATGCAACATGTAAAGTATGATAACAAAAAATCATCAAAATCAACACATAACACAAGAGATTTAATGTGGAAACCCTGTGAAGGGAAAAACCACCTGGGACCGGCAACCCAAAAATTGTTCACTTTTCTAAAGTGAGGTCGGTGAAGACCCAACCCTATTAAAAGTTACAAACACACTATGAGGTGTGACCTTGTTAGAGGATTTTATACCAACCGTTATTGTCCAACCAACATTCACTATGGGGTTGATAGGATAACAAATGTACACTCTATGAATGACATTACAAGACTTTCTAGTCCACTCTGTTAAGAGATTTCTCTGTTTACAATGGTTAAAATGTAACAACAGTTAATTTGATTACAACACAACTTCAATTGTAGATTATCAAATCTATGTTAAGCTCATTCAAATCCTTTGATCAATATTTCAATTATGTTTCAATCAATATTCAGTAACTTACTATCGCTCGGAAATAGCTTTTTGACGCTTGATAATCTCTGCAGTTTGGTTCTCCTTAACCAGTCTGATCAAGCATGCATGAAGCTTATTCACATGATATCTTCTACATTTTCCTTCTTCCAGCATGATTTCATCATGAAATACTAGTCTCTTAAATAGATGAGTAAACCGTTTTAATTCCATCCATCAGATTTTGCCGCTTAATCTCCTTTGTTGATTTTGCCGCTTAAACCTTCCTCAACCGATGTGTCACTAACACATTTTGTTTCAATCCATTAGATCTTCTTTGAATTATGTTAGCCGTCGATCTTTGTAACAAACATTATCTTCATCTCTGATTTTGGGGTACTTTACAACTCATCAACTTCCATCGGCTAAACTAGTCAATTAGTTCTTTTCTTCTTCTCGGTTAACAAAGAAATGTGTCGGTGAACACAAGTTCAATTTATACTATGCTCGGTATACACTACACTATGTCGGTGTATACTAAAATGCTTCTTTAACCGACCACACTGCTTTGTGCATTTTTCTCTATCCTTCATCATAGATGAATGCAACATAATCAAGTCAATAACATAAGGTCATAGACTCATTCATAAGCTACCCAATGTATTCCTTATCCTTATCTGTCATATCCATCTTCCTCATGTAGATATATCCATTCTTCATCTCTTTTCTTCTTCTTCTACACATGTTTGGGTATAGTAACATACAAGATTAGTACTGTCAAAACTAGTTGACATCAATGACAACATATTACTGATTTAACCATCTTACATATCTAATCAGCAACTCAGTGATCTTAAATCATAGATCTTCAAGTTATAAAATGTATTCAAATCAGTTGTAGTTCATCACTCTCTCCCTTTGGCATTAATGGCAACACAAGCAATATGAAATATGCCATACACATACCAAACATGTATTTTACAACTTTGTCAACAAATGTTGTAACGGTACAAGCTCTCCCTAGCTTAATATGTTTAATCACTATGTTACATAAAAAAATTTGCAAGTGCAGACTAAGTTCTACAGATATGATCTTTTCAGCTCCCTTTTCTATATATATCTCCCTTTGTCTTTGGATCCATATTCTTCATATTGATCTCTCTCCCTTTGACAGCAATGCCAAAGAACACTACAAACATATAGCTCTGTAGTAGCCATGTAACTCTCTGTTGTCTAGTGCATTTTCTATATCTCGGTATACTGTTATGAAAATCCATTCCAGTACTTCAACCTTTCACAACCTTAGACAAAAATCCAAAGTGTGAACTCTGCTGCGTCAACATGTATGATCTTCTGATAAGATTAGGCTGATGCAACCTCCAAATCACCTTAGTGACCTGTAGACAGGGGACAGACCCCAAGTCTATTCCTTAAGTATTCATATGTATCCTTCGGTAGAGGCTTTGTAAATATGTCATCAAGTTGTTCTTTTGATGTAACAAACTCTAGCTTAATTTTCTTCTCCTGTACTTGTTCCCTTAAGTAGTGATACTTAATTGATATATACTTTGTTTTAGAGTGCATCACCGGATTCTTTGAAATATTAATAGCACTAGTGTTATCACAATATATAATCACTAGCTCTATGATTACCTCATTCATTCCTTCTAACACTTGCTTGATATATGAAATATTTGAACAGTTAGTAGCAGTAGTAACATAATCTACTTCAGCTGTAGACTGAGAAATGCAAGCTTGATTCTTACTTGTCCATGTAACAAGTCTTTCACCAAAGAAGAATGCTCCTCTGGTGGTACTTTTTCTATCATCTACATTTTTACCCCAATCAACATCAGTGTATACCTTTAGTTCAAACTTGCCTTTCTTAGGATACCATAGCCCATATTCTTTAGTTTTCTTTAGGTATATTAAGATTCTCTTTGTAGCAACCATGTGTGACTCTCTAGGGTTTGTAGAAAATCTAGCAACTATTCCAACAACATGTGCTATATCAGGTCTACTATGAACTACATACATTAACTTACCAATCATGGATTGGTATAGTGTCTGATTTACCTTAGTAGTTCCATCTCCTTTGGTTAGTTTACATCTAGTAGCCATCGGTGATCCCACAGGTTTAGCATCTTCCATGCCAAATGTCTTCAAGACTTCTTTTATGTAATTAGATTGTGTGATGAATATACCATCATTCTGTTGAATCACTTGTAAGCCTAGAAAGAAATTAATCTCTCCAAACATAGACATTTCAAATTCACTTTTCATTTCATCAGAAAATAACTTACAGATTTGATCTTGTCCTCCAAATATTATGTCATCCACAAATATCTCAGCAATCAAGATAGTATCATCTGAATTTCCTTTCATGTATAGATTATTGTTATCACTTGTTCTAACGAATCCAATACTCAGCAAATAGTTATGCAACCTCTCATACTAGGCTCTTGGTGCTTGCTTCAAACCATATAAAGCTTTATGTAATCTACATACCATATCTTTATTTTCTGGATCAACAAACCCTTCAGGTTGTTCTATGTAGACTTCTTCTTCAAGTATCCCATTCAGAAAAGCTGATTTGACATCCATTTGGTAAACTTTGAACTTTTTGTGTGCATCATATGCAAGTAACATTCTGACTCCTAATCTAGAAATAGGTGTAAATGTTTCACCATAATCTATTCCTTCCTCCTGTGCATATCCCTTGCATACTAACCTAGCTTTGTTTCTTGTTACCTCTCCATTCTCATTAAGCTTATTTCTGAATATCCACTTAGTACCGATAACATTCTTGTACTTAGGTCTGGGTACTAAACTCCAAGTTTTATTCTTCTCTATCTGTTCTATTTCCTCTTTCATTGCATTAACCCATTCATCATTTTCTAATGCAACTTTTACATTCTTCGGTTCATAATCACAAACTAGACATGTACCTTGTCTTGCTTTACTTCTTGTTTGCATGCTAGCTTGTCTATTTCCAATGATTTGTGTCTTAGGATGATGTCTTCTGACAAATTTTTCTAGTATCCGATCTCTTCTTTCTTGTTCATCCTGTGCAAGTTCATTTTCTTGCTTTGTGGGTGCTTCATGCTCATCGGTTTCTTTTTCCTATTCCTCAGTATTGTTTTCCTACAGACCGTTTGTCACTATCTGCTACATCGGTAGGTACTCTTGTTGTTCAATGTAACTGAATCTACCATAGTCTTCTGGTTCTTTTGTGCTTTCATCTTCATTCTTATCATCAAACTCATCAACTCTAACATTAGTACTCTCAATCATTTTATTAGTTACCTTGTTAAGACACTTGTATGCTTTACTTTTAGTGGAATATTCCAGAAATATCCCTTCATCACCTTTTGAGTCAAACTTCCTATTTCTTTCATCTTTCAGAATAAAGCATTTACTTCCAAAAATCTTGAAATAACTTACAGTGGATTTGTGACCAAACCATAACTCATAGGGTGTCTTATTAGTGTCCTTCTTCAGTTGTACTTGGTTCAGAATATAAACAACTGTGCTGACAACTTCCCTCCAGTATGTCTGAGCAACATTCTTTTGTAACGTCAATGTCCTTGCACAGTCAACGATTGACCTATTCCTTCTTTCAGCTATTCCATTTTGTTTTGGTGTCCTCAGTGCAGAGACCTTTCTTTTAATACCATGCTCATTATAAAATTTAGTAAATTCATCATAAATAAATTCACCACCTTGGTCAGATGTTAAGCATTTCAATTCTTTACCAGTCTCTTTCTCAACTTTTTCTTTATACCACTTGAACATCTTAAATGCCTTTGATTTTTCCCTCAAGAACATGACTGTCATTAATCTAGAATAATCATCAACAAAAAGAATAAAATATTTGTCTCCATAGTAACTTTGAATTCTCATAGGACCACATAGGTTGGTATGCACTAACTCAAGTAATTTCTTTGTTGAATAATCTTTTCTTTTGAAACTAGATTTTGTCATTTTACCTTTCTGACATCCATGACACATAACATGATCAGGCTTAGATAACTTAGGCAGACCTCTAACCTTTTTCTTTTTACTAATCTTAATCATGTTATCAAAATTCACATGACATAACCTCTTATGCCACAACCATGCATCTTCATCTTTCATCATTAAACAAGAAGACTGATCATTATCAAGATAAAACAAATTACCTCTCGACTATGTTCTAGATCGAATAAGCACCTAATGCTGAGTCTAAGGTAAGCAATGCCAAGCATCAGGATAACAATGCCAAGAGAGAAGAAGAATGTGCCGAGCGATATGAAGAAGTTGCCGAGTATTAGGAAGAGGTTGCTGAGCATTTAGAAGTTGAATATGACAATCTTGTTGGTGAGCCTGATGAGAAAAATGAAAGGAGAGTAGAACCTATTCTAGCACAATATGTAAGGAGACATCACAAATCTGAACAGATTATTGGAGATAAAAATGCTAGAATTCAGACTAGAAGTAAGGCAAGAGATCCAACATGTTTACTATGTGAATTTGAGCCTAAGACAACAAAGGAGGCATTAGAAAATGAAGACTAGATAGAAGCAATGAATGAAGAGATAGACCAGATAGAGAAGAATGATACTTGGACTTTGGTGCCAAGACCAGAAAATAAGAATGTCATTGGGACAAAGTGGGTATTTTATAATAAGCTGAATGAGCATGGTCATATCACAAGAAACAAAGCTAGGCTGGTATGCAAAGGCTACGCACAAGAAGAAGGAATAGATTATGGGGAGACATTTGCCCCTGTAGCAAGATTGGAAGGAGTAAGAACTCTACTTGCATATGCTGCCTACAAAAATTTCAAGGTATACCAAATGGATGTTAAGTCTGCATTTTTAAATGGTATATTAGAAGAAGAAGTGTATATTGAACAACTAGAAGGATTTGTTGATCCAAATAGAAGACACATGGTTTGCAAACTGAATAAAGCACTGTATGGACTAAAGCAAGCTCCTAGAGCATGGTATGAGAGATTGCACAACTACCTAATAAAGATTGGATTCTCAAGGACAAATGACACAAGTAATCTGTACATGAAAGATGAAGAAGGTAAAGGAATCTTGTTAGCTAAGATCTTTGTAGATGATATTATATTTGGTGGACAAGATGCCTTGTGTAAAAAAATTTCAAATGAAATGCAAACTGAATTTGAAATGAGTATGTTTGGGGAGATCAAATTATTTGTTGGTTTGCAAGTATATCATATGGAGAAAGCAATTTTCATCACCCAGTCTAAATATGTTCATGAGATACTGAAAACCTTTGGTATGGAAGATTCAAGGCCAGTAAGTACTCCCATGACTACTGGACATAAGTTGTCTAAAAATGATGATGTTGTAGAAGTTAACCAAACTTTGTATAGATCTATGATCAGAAAGCTACAGTATGTTGTACATAGTAGACCAGATATTGCATTAGTTGTTGGGATTGTGTCAAGATTATCTGCCAATCCTAAGGAAACTCACATGATGGCAGTTAAAAGAATCATGAGATATTTGAAGGGAATTGCTGACTATGGATTGTACTACAAGAAGCATGACAAGTTTGAACTGAGAGTGTATACAAATGCTGATTGGGCAAGAAATGTAGATGACAGAAAGAGTACTAGTGGTGGAGCTTTCTTTCTTGGACATAGATTAGTTTCCTAGACAAGCAAGAAACAAAATTGGATTTCCCAATCTACTGCTGAAGCTGAGTATGTGACTATAGCTATGAACTATTCAAATTTGATATGGATAAAGCAATTGTTGGTAGGCATGAAAGAAGAAATCATTGAACTAGTTGTCATTTTCTATGACAACACAAGTGCTATCAACATCTCTAAGAATCCAATGATGCACACAAAGACCAAACACATTGCCATCAAGTATCATTACTTGAGAGAACTGGTTCAAGATAAAGAGGTCCACATGGAATATGTGAATACAAAGGAACAACTAGTAGACATATTCACTAAGGCTTTACCTAAAGAAGATCATGAATATCTGAGATGTCAATTAGAGGTCCTTCCCCTAACTGAGGCTTCCTAGTCAAGCTAGGAGAATTGCATCAATGTGCTGCAAAAAATATCTAACAAATTGATGCAGAGAAAGGTCACACTTTAGGAGCAGCCTAGAGTTGTGAAAAGCACAACAAAGCCAAGAATCAATCATAAGAAAAGATGACAGAGGAATAAATACTGTTACTGAATTGAAAAGATGATATCTTCATCTACAAGATGTATGTTTTTGTTTCTGCTTTGGCATTTTTGTCAAAGAGGGAGATGATCAGAGATGAATACACAGAATGAGAAGATCAAGACAGAGGGAGAAATTCAGTGGATGGTCAATCATGGCTAATTGATTCTGTATCAAAATGAAGCTAAGGATATTATAAATATTTTTGATAGACATATAAGTTTTTAGATTGGTTGGTAATTCATGTGATATTCATATGGTGTTTCCATCAATGCCAAAGAGGGAGATTGTTGGAAACTGCAATTGAAGCAATTTTTGTATTGTCATTGATGTCAAACCTTAATTGGTAAGACTATTTCTATTTAAGAAAGTACTATATCTATTTGATTGTTGCTAAGGGGTAAGGCAAGGTTGGTAACAATAGCACCTAAGGAAAGGGTGAGTTATCTTGATACTTCAATGAGTACTTGATTATGTGGCACAATGATAAGACAATGTATTGTTTATCTAATTAAGAATGAAGACTAAAATGGTAGGCTTAACCAAGAAAAAGTGAAGAAATCTAGTGTAAGCTGAGTGTTGTTAGTGTTGACTGAGCTAGTATATGCCAAGTAAATTCAGTGTTGAGCGAACACTAGTTAATTGCCGAGGAAGACAGTATTAGCCGAGGAAATAGTTTATGAGGTGACCGAGCTTTCAAGTGAAGACCAAGAAGTTGAACACAGTATTGACCGAGCATCAGTATTTTGCATTTGAGGAAGAATTCAGATTTCTAGCTGACATCGTTGAATTTTTGGATTATGTAAAATATGTTGACTTTATTTATTGATTGTATGAAAGCATTTAATGCACTGTAAAAGTTTTATTGTAAATCTATTGATAGATTCAAGATATTTTTAGAAGGATAGCGGAAGAACATAATGTAGATGGATTCAATGAATCTGACCTAACCCTAAGATCTACGAAGGAGATTAAGTGGCAAAAGATGTATTGACCTAATAGAGGAAGTAATAAGGAAACCTAAGCAAGAGGTTGTAAGAGAGGTGAATGTTGGAAGTATTGTTGATGTTATTGATTGTCTAAGCAAAGAAGGCTGAAGGAGAAGTGTTGTGATTGCTTGAAGAGAGTTCCGAGCAGATTAGTGATGGAGATTGTAAAGGTTCACAGTTAGTAAGCCAACATATGTGTATGGAATTGGATCTGATATTTGCAAAGAGAGTTGTATATTTTCAGATCAAATATTACTGCTACTTTCTAACCATTGTATCAATCAAAATCCTTTTAATAGAGGTTGACCTAATAGTCATAGGTACAAATCCTTTGAACAAGCTTGCATTCTAATGGAGTGTATGTAAGTCCTATAACAAGGTGCACTTTTAACAGAGTGGTTTAAATCCTTTAACTAGGTCACACCCAATAGTGTGTTTGTAACCTTTCACAGGGTTAGATTTTCACCGAGCTCACTTCAAAAGAGTGAACACAATAGTAACATGTTACAAAGTGGTTTTTCCCAAATTGGGTTTCCACTATAAATCTTGGTGTTGATACTTGTGTGAATGTTTTGGTTTGAACATTTCTGTGTTTTACAAGTTAGATGCTATTGGATAAGTGGACTGCACTGTTATATGTTTCTGTTATGCAATCAGTAATGACCGAGTAGCTGTTGGTTATTAGATATGATTTGTTGAAGATTTTTAAAGTTTGTTTTATACATCTGGACCTAAGAAAAACTGATTCACCCCCCCTCTTTGTCATTCTAAATCATATTAATAGAATACATGTATCATTCTTATTAACCGTAGAGATAAGCACTGTCTCTACATACCTCTCATCTTCTTCATATCCATCCTTCATTGCAACAAATACTAGCTCCAAATCTTCATCAGTGTCAGTATCGGTGACATCTTCTTCTAGAATGTAGCACACCTTCTTGCCTTTATCATTATTGTCTCAGTTGTCTCAGTTGTAGTGTCGGTAACTTTTGTTGCCTCTTCTCCCATAGCTTCCTTCACCAGATCAGTCTTTGTTTCTGTCATCATCTTTCTTGTGTGGACATCTAGCAGCAATATGACCAACCTCTTTACAATTAAAGCATGCTAAAGGTAATTTACCTCTATACCTTCCTTTACCTTTAGGTAACCTTCTGGCCATAAGAGCTTCAAGTTCATCAAGCTCATCATTAGTATTATTATCACTATCATCATTCTTATTTCTGCTACTAGACTTACCAATCTTCAAAGAAGACATAAAAGTAGATTCAACAGATGGTACAACACTATTGTCAAAGTTATTTAATTCAAAGGTTGTAAGCGTACCGATTAGATTATCAAGAGTAATGTTGTTACCAAATGCAGACCTCGTTTCATGAATTGCTGATATTTTGATTGCATAAATGGACAGTAAGGTTTTGAGAACTTTTCTTACCACTATCTCTTCATCAATAACACCATCAGATGCTCTAATAGCATGTACTACCTCTTTCAGTCTATTTGTATACTGCATAATATTTTCACCTTCCTTCATCTTCATATCATTGAATCTACCCCTTAAGCTTTCAGCTCTGGCTCTTTTGACATTCACATCACCAATATAAACTTGAGCAAGTTTATCCCACATGCCTTTAGCAGTAGTGCAATTTTTAATATCTTCAAATTCAGCATCGGTATAGGCAGCAACAATCTCCATCATAGTAAAATTATGTTCATGCCTGTCTCTCAGTTGATCAAGGGTCAAGGGACCAGTGGGCGGTGCAATGTAGCCATTCTCCATTAGTGTCAGGGTAGAATTCCCAATTCTAGATACATGCAACTTCATTCGGCTTTTCCATACTGTGAAGTTATCTTTGTTCAACTTTGGCACTTCCCTCTTATACATTTTGAAATCTTTGTGCTGAAGTCCTTAAAAATCCATTCCAAGAAACCAACTCTCTGATACCAATTGTTAGAATAACTGAGAGGGGGGTGAATCAGTTATCCATAGTCCCAATCACAAAATGTATATCCAAAAACAATTTACTAAAATGTTTGCAGCTCGGTAAACTAAAATAGTATTATGTCTGTGCTTTTACCAATTATCAGTTAATAACATATAATGATTACTGATCAAATCCAATATGCAACATGTAAATTATGATAACAAACAATCATCACAATCAACACATAACACAAGAGATTTAATGTGGAAACCCTGTGAAGGAAAAAACCACCTGGTACCAACAACCAAAAAATTGTTCACTCTTCTAAAGTGAGGACGGTGAAGATCCAACCCTATTAAAGGTTACAAACACACTATGAGGTGTGACCTTGTTAGAGGATTTTAGACCAACCGTTATCATCCAACCAACATTCACTATGGGGTTGACAGGATAACAAATGTACACTCTATGAATGACATTACAAGACTTTCTAGTCCACTCTTTTAAGAGATTTCTTTGTTTACAATGGTTAAAATGTAACAACGGTTGATCTGATTACAACAAAACTTCAATTGTAGATTATCAGATCTATGTTAAGCTCATTCAAATTCTCTGATCAATATTTCAATTATGTTTCAATCAATATTCAATAACTTATTGTCACTCGGTAATAGCTTTCTGATGCTTGGTAATCTCTGCAGTTCGGTTCTCCTTAACCAGTCTGATCAGGCATGCATGAAGCTTGTTCACATGATATCTTCTGCAATTTCCTTCTTTCGGCATGATTTCATCATGAAATCCTAGTCTCTTAAATAGATGAGTAAACCATTTTAATTCCATCCATCAGATTTTGCCGCTTAATCTCCTTTGTTAATTTTGTCGCTTAAACCTTCCTTAATTGATGTGTTAGTAAAACATTTTGTTTCAATCCATTAGATCTTCTTCAAATTATGTTAGTCGTCGATCTTCATAACAAACATTATCTTCATCTTTGATTTCGAGGTACCTTACAACTCATCAACTTCCATCAACTAAACTAGTCATTTAGTTCTTTTCTCCTGCTCGGTTAACAAAGAAATATGTCGGTGAACACAAACTCGATTTGTACTGTGATTGGTATACACTACACTGGATCAGTGTATACTGAAATGGTTCTTTAACCGACAACACTACCTTGTGCATTTTGCTATATCCTTCATCATAGATGAATGCAACATAATCAAGTTAATAACATAAGGTCATAGACTCATCCATAAGTTACCCAATGTATTCCTTATCCTTATCTGTCATATCCATCTTCCTCATGTAGATATATATGTTCTCCATCTCTTTTCTTCTTCTTCTACAGATGTTTGGGTATAGTAACTTACAAGATAAGTACTGTCAAAACTAGTTGACATCAATGACAACATATTACTGATTTAACCATCTTACATATCTAATCAGCAACTCAGTGATCTTAAATCACAGATCTTCAAGTTATAAAATGTATTCAAATCAGTTGTAGTTCATCATACAGGGTTTCCACGTTAAATCTCTTGTGTTATGTGTTGACTATGATGATTTTTTGTTGTCATACTTTACATGTTGCATATTGGATTTGATTGGTAATCACTATATGTTATTAACTGGTAATCGGTAAAAGCATAGACAAAATACTATTTTATGTTACCAAGCTGTAGAAGTTTTAGTAAATTGTTTTTGGATATACATTTTGTGATTGGGACTATAGATAAATGATTCACCCCCCTCTCAGTTATTCTAACAATTGGTATAAGAGTGTTGGTTGCTTGGAACAGATTTTTAAGGACTTCAACACAAAGATCTCAAAATGTATAAGAGGAAAGTGCCAAAGCTAAACAAGGATAACTTCACAGTATGGAAAAGCTGAATGAAGCTGCATGTATCTGGAATTGGGAATTCTACCCTCACACTAATGGAGAATGGCTACATTGCACCGCCCACTGGTTCCTTGACCCTTGATCAACTAAGAGACAGGCATGAACATAATGTTACTATGATGGAGATTGCTGCTGCCTATACAGATGCCTAATTTGAAGATATTAAAAATTTCACTGCTGCTAAAGATATGTGGGATAAACTTGCTCAAGTTTATAGTGGTGATGTGAATGTCAAAAGAGCTAGAGCTGAAAGCTTAAGGGGAAGATTTGATGATATGAAGATGAATGAAGGAGAAAATATTGTGCAGTACAAAAATAGACTAAAAGAGGTATTCCATGCTATTAGAGCATCTGATGGTGTTATTGATGAAGAGACAGTGGTAAGAAAAGTTCTCAGAACCTTATTGCCGGTTTATGCAATCAGAATATCTATAATTCATGAAACTAGGTCTGCATCTGGTAACAACCTTACTCTTGATAATCTGATTGGTAAGCTTACAACCTTTGAACTTAATAAATTTGATAATAGTGTTTTACCGTCTGTTGAATCTTCTTTTATGTCTTCTCTGAAGATTGGTAAGTCTAGTAGCAAAAATAAGAATAATGATAAAGGCAAGAAGGTGTGCTACATTGCAGAAGAAGATGTCACCGATACCGACACTGATGAAGATGTGGAGGTAGTATTTTTTGCAATGAAGGATGACTCAGAGGAAGATGAAAGGTATGTAGAGACAACACTTATCTCTAAGGTTAATAAAAATTATACATGGATCATAGATAGTTGTTGTACACATCACATGACTGGTGATGAAGAAAAATTTGATCATCTTGAAGAACACAATGGAGGATCTGTTAGAATGGGTAATGATGCACCTTGTATGGTTAGAGGAAAAGGATCCATGATGATAAATGATAAAATTAGATGTGAAAATGCTTATTGGGTAAAAGGTCTAAACTATAATTTGCTAAGTGTGGCACAGCTAAACAATTCAGGCCACTGAGTTACTTTTGAGAGAAAGAAAGTGAAGATATTTGATGATGGAGGAAGACTTATTGGAACTGGAACACAATCGAGAGGTAATTTGTTTTATCTTTATAATGATCAGTCTTATTGTTTAATGATGAAAGATGAAGATGCATGGTTGTGGCATAAAAGGTTATGTCATGTGAATTTTGATAACCTGATTAAGATCAGTAAAAAGAAAAAGGTTAGAGGTCTGCCTAACTTATCAAAGCTTGATCATGTTATGTGTCATGAATGTCAGAAAGGTAAAATGTCAAAATCTAGTTTCAAAAGCAAAGATTATTCAACAAAGAAATTACTTGAGTTAGTGCACACCGACCTATGTGGTCCTATGAGAACTCAAAGTTACTATGGAGACATGTATTTTATTCTTTTTGTTGATGATTATACTAGACTAATGATAGTGATGTTCTTGAAGGAAAAATCAAAGGCATTTAAGATGTTCAAGTGGTATAAAGAAAAAGTTGAGAAAGAGACTAGTAAAGAATTGAAATGCTTAAGATCTGACCGAGGTGGTAAATTTATTTTTGTTGAATTTACTAACTTTTGTAATGAGCATGGTATTAAAAGACAGGTCTCTGCACCGAGGACACCTCAAAAAAATGGAATAGCTGAAAGGAGGAATAGGTCAATCATTGACTGTGCAAGGACACTAATGTTACAAAAGAATGCTGCTCAAACATATTGGAGAGAAGTAGTTAGCGCAGTTTTTTATGTTCTAAACTGAGTACAACTAAAGGACACTAATAAGACACCCTATGAGTTATGATTTGACCACAAATCCATTGTAAGTTATTTTAGGATTTTTGGAAGTAAATGCTTTATTCTGAAAGATGAAAGAAATGGGAAGTTTGACTCCAAAGGTGATGAAGGGATATTTCTGGGATATTCCACTAAAAGTAAAGCATACAAGTGTCTTAACAAAGTAAGTAATAAAATGATTGAAAGTACTAATGTTCGGGTTGATGAGTTTGATAATAAGAATGTAGAGGAAAGCACAAAGGAACTGGAAGACTATGATAGATTCACTTACATTGAAAAACTAGAGTACCTACTGACATCGTAGATAGTGACAACCAGTCAGTAGGAAAATAATACCGACAGATAGGAAAGAGAAACTAACGAGCAGAAAGAACCTATCAAGCAAACAAATGAACTTGCACGGGATGAAAAAGAAAGAAGAGATCAGATACTGGAAAGATTTGTCAAAAGACATCATCTTGAGACACAAATCATTGAAGACAGACAAGTTGGCATGCAAACAAGAAGTAAAACAAGACAAGGTACATGTCTAGTTTGTGAATATGAACTGAAGAATGTAAAAGTTGCATTGGAAAATGATGAATGGGTTAATGCAATGAAAGAGGAAATAGAACAGATAGAGAAGAAAAAAACATGGAGTTTAGTACCCAGACCTAAGGACAAAAATGTTATCGGTACTAAGTGGATATTCATAAACAAGCTTAATGAGAATGGAGAGGTAATAAGGAACAAAGCTAGGTTAGTATGCAAGGGATATGCACAGGAGGAAGGAATAGATTATGGTGAAACTTTTGCACCTGTTACTAGCTTAGAAGGAGTTAGAATGTTACTTGCATATGATGTGCACAAAAGTTCAAATTTTACCAAATGGATGTTAAATCTGCTTTTCTGAATGGAATACTTAAAGAAGAAGTCTACATAGAACAACCTGAAGGGTTCATTGATCCAGAAAACAAAGATATCGTATGTAGATTACATAAAGATTTATATGGTTTAAAGAAAGCACCAAGAGCCCGGTATGAGAGGCTGCATATCTATTTGCTGAGTATTTGATTTGTTAGAACTAGTGAGAACAATAATCTGTACATGAAAGGAAATTTTGATGATACTATCTTGATTGCTGATATATTTGTGGATGGCATAATATTTGGAGGACAAGATCACATCTGTAAGTCATTTGCTGATGAAATGAAAAGTGAATTTGAAATGTCTATGTTTGGAGAGATTAAGTTCTTTCTAGGCTTACAAGTGATTTAGCAGAATGATGGTATATTCATCACACAATCTAAATATATAAAGGAAGTATTGAAGACATTTAGCATGGAAGATGCTAAACTTGTGGGAACACCAATGGCTACTGGATGTAAACTGGCTAAAAAAGATGGAACTAATGAGGTAAAGTAGACAATGTACTAATCCATGATTGGTAAGTTAATGTATGTAGTTCACAGTAGACCTGATATAGCACATGTTGTTGGAATAGTTGCTAGATTTTTTGCAAACCCTAGAGAGTCACACATGGTTGCTACAAAGAGAATCTTAAGATGCCTAAAGAAAACTGAAGATTATGGACTATGGTATACTAAGAAAGGTGAGTTTGAACTTAAGGTATACACCGATGCTAATTGGGTTAGAAATGTGGATGATAGAAAGAGTACCACTAGAGGAGAATTCTTCTTTCGTGAAAGACTTGTTACATGGACAAGTAAGAAATAGTCTTGCATTTCCCAGTCTACAGCTGAAGCAAAGTATGTTGTTGCTACTACTAACTATTCAAATATTTCTTATATCAAGCAAGTATTAGAAGGTATGAATGAGGTAATCACTAAGCCAGTGATTATATATTGTGACAATACTAGTGTAATTAATATTTCAAAGAATCCAATGATGCACTCTAAAAAAAAGCACATATCTATTAAGTATCACTACTTATGGGAACAAGTACATGAGAAGAAAGTGAAGCTAGAATTTGTTACATCAAAAGAACAACTTGTTGATATTTTCACAAAGCCTCTACTGAAGGATACATATGAATACTTGAGGACTAGACTTGGGGTCTGTCCCCTGTCTACCGGTCACTAAGGTGATCTCGAGGTTGCATCAGCCTAATCTTATCAGAAGATCATACATGTTGTTGCAACAAAGTTCAAACTTTGGATTTCTGTCTAAGGTTGTTAAAGGTTGAAGTATTGGAACATATTTTCACATCAGTATACCGAGATATAGATAATGCACTAGACAACAAAGAGTTACATGGCTACTATAGAGCTGTATGTTTTTATTGTTCTTTGGCATTGTTGTCAAAGGGAGAGAGATCTCAATATGAAGTCAAAGACAAATAGAGAGAGATATAGAAAAGGGAGAGCATTGAAGATCAGTTACTAAGAATAGAAGAAAACGTGCGAGTTGAAAAGATCATATCTATAGAATTTAGTCTGCACTTTCAAATGCTTTTATGTAATGTAGTGATTAAACATATTAAGCTAGGGAGAGCTTGTACTGATTTACAACATTTGTTGACAGAGTTGTAGAACACATGTTTGGTATGTGTATGGCATATTTCATATTGCTTGTGTTGCCATCAATGCCAAAGGGAGAGATTGATGAACTACAACTAATTTGAATAAATTGTATGATTTGAAGATCTATGATTTAAGATCATTGAGTTGCTAGTTAGATATGTAAGATGATTAAATCAGTAATATGTTGTCGTTGATGTCAACTAGTTTTGACAATAATTTTCTTGTAAGTTACTATACCCAAACATCTGTAGAGAGAAGAAGAAAAGAGATGAAGAACATATATATCTACATGAGGAAGATGGATATGACAGATGAGGATAAAGAATACATTGGGTAACTTATGAATGAGTCTATGACCTTATGTTATTGACTTGATTATGTTGCATTCATCTACGATGAAGGATAGAGCAAAATGCACAAAGAAGTGTGGTCAGTTAAAGAAGCATTTCAGTATACACCGACATAGTGTAGTGTATACCGATCATAGTACAAACTGAGTTTGTGTTCACCGACACATTTCTTTGTTAACCGAGCGGGAGAAAATAACTAAATAACTAGTTTAGCCGATGGAAGTTGATGACCTATAAAGTGTTATGTTTATGGAGTTGAAGATAATGTTTGTTACGAAGATCGACGACTAACTTAATTTGAAGAAGATATAAGGGATTGAAATAAAACATGTTACTAACACATCAGCCAAGGAAGGTTAAAGTGGCAAAATCAACAAAGGAGATTAAGCGGAAAAATCTGATGAATGGAATTAAAATGGTTTACTTGTCTATTTAAGAGACTAAGATTTCATGATGAAATCATGCCAGAATCTAAGGAGACTGCAGAGATATTACGTGAACTAGCTTCATGCATGCCTGATTAGACTGGTTAAGGAGAACTGAACTGCAGAGATTACCGAGCGTCAGAAAGCTATAACTGAGAGACAGTAAGTTACTGATTATTGATTGAAATAGAATCGATATATTGATCAGAGGATTTGAATGAGCTTAATATAGATTTGATAATCTACAATTGAAGTTGTGTAGTAATCAGATCACTTGCTATTACATTTTAACCATTGTAAACAGATAACTCACTTAACAGAGTGGACTAGAAAGTCTTGTAATGTCATTCATAGAGTGTACATTTGTTATCCTATCAACCCCATAGTGAATGCTGGTTGGACGATAACGGTTGGTCTAAAATCCTCTAACAAGGTCACACCTCACAGTGTGTTTGTAACCTTTAACAGGGTTGGGTCTTCACCGACTTCACTTCAGAAGAGTGAACAATTTTTGGGTTGTCGGTCCCAGGTGGTTTTTCCCTTTACAGGGTTTCCACATTAAATCTCTTGTGTTATGTGTTGACTGTGATGATTGTTTGTTGTCATAATTTACATGTTTCATATTGGATTTGATCGGTAATCACTATATGTTATTAACTGGTAATCGGTAAAAGCACAGACAAAATACTATTTTATGTTACCGAGCTGTAGAAGTTTTAGTAAATTATCTTTGGATATACATTTTGTGATTGGAACTGTGGATAACTGATTCACACCCCCTCTCAGTTATTCTAACATAATATGTTTATTTTGTGATTCTTAACTCTTCTACAAGAATAAACTTATGCATTTGATATGATTGTCATAGTTATTTCTTGATGATTTTTTCTTTCTTTTACAAAATATCTTCATGACTATGACTGTTATACAACCTTTGACATTACCATGACTTTGGCCTTCATAAAAATCAATTCATATTCTTTATCAAATGATTTTGGAAATATTTCATGGTATTGTTTATCTAACCATCTTCCCAAACAAGCTTCATAGATTTTTTGTTGCCTGTAAAATCTTGCAAAATGTGTGCTATCTTACAAATACATTCTTCTTCATAATGCATTAAGAAAATTCACACATATCAATGAATGCAAAACCTCTGCATAATTATAATGGCCTAGAAAGAGTAGAAAGCATTAAAGATATGATTGCACACAACTGAAAATTATGAAAACATCAGAAATTGTACAAACATTCATAAAGTTCAACACATTATCCATAAAAATCTAACCATCTGCCACCTCTGAACCCTATAGCTGAAATCTTCTTTCAGTAGTAACTCTTTTTTGAATGTCATTTCTATGCAAGCCTTCTACTTCTCGCATTTTCCTTCTCACCCTAATGTTAATCTTGCCACAGAAAAACTCCCAACTTTATACTTGAGTTTTCTCAAATAAATAAATTACTCAATTTTACTAGTGTTTGGACATTATTGCATTGTCATTATTATGTTATATAATGTAATGGTGATATATATATGTTTTAAATATTGTAAATGTTTATAAAACTAGTGCTTGTATGAAAATGAGGTGTAAAGGTTAGCTGATAGAAAATATATAAAATATTTCTAAAATAAATAAAATGGTTGAAACTATTGGAGTAAATTGTTTAACCTATTTACTCTTTAATTAAGTTTACTTAGGTCAATACATTTATTAGGTAGATGGATATCATTGAGTCCTATTTGGACTCTAACTCATCTAAGAGGATATTGGAGAGTTCTATCAGAACTCTACTTCCTCTAGGTTGAGACACTTGTCTCAACCTTGTCCACTCTACATATATGCTCTTGCCTATTTAAGCAGAGCCTCTATACCTTTGTAAACACACCTCAACTCCTCATTATCTCATTATCTCATTGCAATAGTTTCTTGTGTTGATTCTCTCTATTTTGGAAGATGTCTGTAGAATGAGTTCTGGGTATAGGATAGCCTATCCTTTCTAACATGGTATCAGAGCTTACAGTCTCTCAGCTCCTTCCAGTTCTAGATTAGAGAGTTTTTCATTTTTTTTTAGGTCCTAATTTTCTGTGATGTAGCTCACCTGTGTTGGTAGATCTGTATCATTTTTTCTACATTTGCAGTATGTGTTGTCTTCTCTATGGATTAGAGTGGTCATTAGTGTCTAGTATGACAGAGGGTCAAGAAAACTGAGAAGTGCCTTATGCCTGCCAGCCTTTGCTATTGGGATTCATTAGGTTTGGTTGTCAGAGGGAGGAGATTCATCTCTACATTAGCTGGGCATCATTGTTTAGTGCCATGGTGACTTCATTGGCGTAAGAAGCGAAGGACGTGAATAGACTTTCCTTTGTCTTCATTTTTTTTGAGATCTGTGTCTGTTGCCCATGAACGTGACTTCTTTTCCCACATGATGCTCATGATCTTCTGTGGCTAGTGTATATATGTAGCTTCTTACTGCTAGCAGCCATGTTTTGCAGAATATAGAGCTCATGGTTTCTTAGCTGGTGGCTGCATCCTCCGATGGAGTTTTGAATGTGGATGTAACAGAATTCTAGACAAATCTGGTCCATACAACTTGGCAATCTCATCTGCATGCGCATCGGCCAGCGTAATTACCTTGGAGGCCCGCAAATTCCTTTGACCCTATCGGCCTTTCCTCTGTGCAGTAGCAGCAGCATGCATGGAGGGCCCACAATTCTCTTATCATTGGTGCGATGAGCTTTTTCTTTGGCCTGCGTGGACACCATTGGAGGTGATCGTGGAGTTTTTTCAGCATGCACATAAAATGCTTATCCTTATCAACATGTCCAAATGACTTTATGGACTGTGCATTAATTGGACTGTCGGCCATTTTCTTTGGTGTGATGATGTGTCCTTCTTGTTGTGGTTATCCAATCTTAGGTGCACCTTTTCAAAACTAGTGGGGGGCATTCTTGACAGTTCGCATCCTGGATGGGGCCCAATTTCTCGATTGTTTAAGAGGCTCCCTCTATTCGCAGCTTCTTTTCTGGTTTCATGCCAGCCTTGGCACCTCTGTGCCTTCGAAGCTCCTGTCAGCCACACCCATATTGGTCTATGTGAACATGTCTTTTATGTTGAGGTATCTGTATCTCGAACGATAGCTTTGGGTCACCCTTGATCTCACTCGTCTCGTCCTCCATCTGAATGATTTCTACCTTGTTAGAGTAGAGCTCTACCAGGCTCTAAATGCCTAACTGATACTTCTTGTCCTTGCACACACTCCAGTTCATCCCGTACACCTGCCATAGCAACTCGTATGTGTAGATTTCTGATCAAATTTTTTGTTTGGAGGCTGCTGATTTGTCAGATCTCCCCTTTGGTTGTGAATGTCTTCATTCATAGATACTTCAATCTTGGTCGACACGCTCCATACTGCAGTAGCGCATGAATGCTTTATCTGCTCTTGTGAGTTGGCATTTAGTTTGTAGATCGATGGTCACCAGTTGATTTGCTCGAATTCACAAACATCTGAAATAGTCTACGATAGTTCCCAATTGGACTCCACCTTGGTAACCAGCATCGCCTCATGGTTGTGATTGAGGTGATCCTTATTAGCATGTGCAATTCTATTAATTGCACCGTCAGCCATTTTCCTTGACACGGTGCACATGGACCTTATCACTACTTTGTCTCTCACTATGTGTATAGTAGGTTCATGGTGGCCCGATTTATTAATTGGTTGTTCATTCTTATCAGCAATGACTTTATGAAGGGCCCACATTTTTTTCTTCCTATTAGCGATTCCCATATTCATGGTGATGTCATTGAAATTGGACTGGTCTACCATCATGGTGGCCTTTGCAATTTCTGCTCGTGACTTCACTGACACACATACCCATAGTTGTGGAGGCACTAGTGACCACCATGAACTCTGAAGCTCAGCATATGGTGCTCTTCGTCTAGAATTTCCAACATATTAGTGCATGGTGCCTTTCATATTCTGGTTGGCATCTTTATCAGCGGTCTTTGGTCACTTTACCATAGGCTCAAACTTCCTGTGGTCACATAAAGCAACTGAGAGCCTTACTTATGCTTCACAAGTACATCATGTCTAGCATAATTTTGCCTAATGCCTTCCATGGCCTATATTTCAGTCCCTCTTGTCCACTTCAAGTGGTCAATGACTGTAATTTCTTGGTGGTTACAGGGGTTGGCGTGCAGAGCCACCATCAAACCCAACCACCTACTCAACTCTTTTTGGGCCCTCTCCATCTGGGAGGGGCACTCTTTTATGACATGATGAGTTGATAGTCCCACAGAGGACCACACCTATGCCCCCAGGTAATTAAGAGGGGTGGGCCATTTCTTTCACCTTTCAGCCTTAATAGGCAAGCATCGCCACAAAGGTGCTTTCATGCACTTCCTTAGTGTAATTTCTTTTCAAATTTTTTTTTCTTGAGTTGTCCTTATGAATCATGTAAGCACTTTTATTGTAGACATATTAGATCCAGTGTCCATCCATGGCTTTTGGGGATTTTGCACACATGATGTGCCATATTATTATACTCACACTAAACTATTAAGTGCCATGGGGGGTTGTGTAGAGCCATTGTTTTCCAATCATAGCTTTGTCAAAGGAGAGTTCCTCCATGACAACAGAAAAATCATTGATATTCTTGCCTCATGCGAGTGTGTAGGTTAATTGCACAAACCCTTTTTTCAGTTGCAGATACTTTTGGTCCCTTCTGCATAGCATGGTGACACATCATTCTCGTGGATCTATCAAGCCTCACCCAAGTCAGCATTATGGGGGGGTATCCTACTATTCATGTTCATGCTAATACTTCCTTGGTTTTGCTTGAAGTGTGCTGAGACACTCTTGCATTCCTTTTTTCAGTGGAAGTTCCTTGGTTTCATTTGAAGTGTGCTGAAACACTCTTGGATTCCTTTAAGACTATTGCACCTGCATTTTCAACAAAGTTGAGAAGTGATAATAGTATCACTCAAACAACATCATTGGTTGTGTAGTGAAGATCACTCATGTAGATTCATGTGCCGTCTATAGCTTCGATCGATAGATGCTATTGCCATTTTTGACATTTGATCAATGTTTGAGAAGTGCTAGTTGGAGCACTCATATAGATTGTTGTCTTCCTGATCATCATCTTCTTCAAAGGAGATCATCAGATATAGCACTAGAACAATCATCAACAGTTGTCTACAGATCCTTTATGCTTTAGCGATGTTCACATTCATGATTTTAGGACATGTTTTTGAAGGCTTCTTAAACCTTGTTGTTCTCTCTTTTGGAGAGGAGTTTTCTCCCATTGGGTTTTCTCCTTTTCTCTGGTTATGAGAGATTTCTTTGTAGTTGTACATGGGTACCTAACATGGCCTAGTTGCTGGGACCCATAAAGCATTTCTACTACATTGTTTTTAACCTAAGTTGCACTTAAGGCGGGGTGTTGGAGTAAATTATTTAACCTATTTACTCTTTAATTAAGTTTACTTAGGTCAATACATTTATTAGGTAGATGGATATCATTGAGTCCTATTTGGACTCTAACTCATCTAAGAGGATATTGGAGAGTTCTATTAGAAATCTACTTCCTCCGGGTTAAGACACTTGTCTCAACCTTGTCCACTCTACCTATATGCTCTTGCCTATTTAAGTAGAGCCTCTATACCTTTGTAAACACACCTCAACTCCTCATTATCTCATTAGTTCATTGCAATAGTTTCTTGTGTTGATTCTCTCTATTCTAGAGGATGTCTATAGACTAGGTTCTGGGTATAG
Source organism: Chamaecyparis obtusa (assembly GCA_027943335.1). NCBI lineage: Eukaryota > Viridiplantae > Streptophyta > Pinopsida > Cupressales > Cupressaceae > Chamaecyparis > Chamaecyparis obtusa. The sequence continues at coordinate 812,842 of BSBK01007029.1, read as the reverse complement.
GATAGCCTATCCTTTCTAACAGAAACAATCAAATTTCTTTATTTCAATTCTATTATTAGTTGTTTGATGTTATAAGCATTAAAATCAAAATTGAAGGGAAAATATTAAGACTTCAGATGTCTCCCAAAATTATTTTACAACTAAGCACTGCATTTTCTGGCAAAGTAAATGTCTGAAATAATAAGACACCTCTCCACTAAAGAGGTGTATCCTCACCTCCACAAATGTCTCGACCAAAAAAGGTAAAAAAATGCTAAATAAATCCTTATCCCTTTGCCATTTCTTGCCTGTCATTCCAGTTACTCTGTAATAAAAATGCACGGTAAATTTTTTATTAACTACTAAACAGAGGGAAAATTGTCACAATATAGGGGAAAATTGAAGGTCTATAAAACCCTTATAATTAAAATTTAAGGCCTATAATTAAATTAATGAGCATAGATGTCTTGTTGATAGCCTCCAATAAAAATGTAATAGAATATTTTCATGATGTATTTTTCTTGAAATGAACTATCATTTGGGAACTATAAGACCTAAAAGGAAACTCACTGTTAATAGGTCTCTGTAATGGAGTGATGACTCTAACAATTATGCTCCATTAGTAGAGCAAGTTCTAACAAGTGCCACGTACCTTTTTAGTTTTGTCAGATTTATAAATATATTTTAATTAGTTATAAAAATATATAATTTCATCTAAAATAGAATGACATATATTAATTTGTATTGATTTCATCAACTAATTAAATTTTCTTATAATTATTGTAAATCTTTCTTGATTATTACAATTTCATGCATTAACATCAAAGAAAGATTATATATAAGACTACAAGAATGTGGTTTAAATGGTACAAACTGGAAATAAAATTTGTATGATTCAAAGTAGTTGTGCCAAATGTAGTGTAATTTCATGCCATACAATTACTACTTATACAAATTTTAATTAAATAAATGAATAATCTTTAAATAAATTATTCATTGTGCATATTTCAAAGATCTTTTAATTTTAATTAACATGATACAAAATTTATTAAACATATTTTTTTACTAGGACTTCAATCCAAGGACGTAGTATTTTACTAATTATCTGTTGTTGCGTGGCATTATATCACCAACATACTATTTTATTTAAAATATACACCTCAAAATAGCCTTGGCATATTACTAATTTTTTTTGAAAAAAAATATTAAACATAAAGTAAAATATTAAATTAAAAATAATAATTAAAAGATCAAACATTACAAAAGTCATTGTGCATGTGTAAAAACTAATAACTATATAATATTAAAAAAATGTAGTTCACAAATACAACATTAATAATTTATATATTCTATAACTTATTATACTTAAAATTTAAATTATTGTCATACATAGATTCTTATGAATTATATTATAATCTTCATTTAAAAAAAAATTAATTTCATTTTTATCAAATAACTATTAATCCAATTATATATACTATTTATAATAAATATAATAAAAGAGATTTAAGTTAATCTACAACCAAACTTAAAATTAAATACAACTAGCCACTACGTGGCACTTGTTTATAATTGTGAAGCACCTTGGGAAAGGGCAGAGAGAAGGGTAGGCTTGGATTGTATTATATACACTAGGTGCTCATGATAAAGGAATCACTTGTCTATGAACACCATTATTTTTGTCTTGCTTTTATTTTAAAATATTTTCAGGTTTTGTGCTATCATGAATTGTTTATTTATTATTACATTAACATTTAATATATTAAAATTAAATGTTTTTAAATATTCAAAACTGGTTTAGACTTTTAGTTTAATTATTAAATATTTTAAAATTAATAAATAAATTAGAATATTTTAAATAGTTATATTTGTTATTAATTTCTTTGTATTACACGAATTTAATCATGATTTTCTTGTTTTGCTAAATTTAATCTAAATTTTATGCCTGTCAAACTCGAACACGAATTCAAACACAAATCTTGTGACATAGATTTGTTATTTGTAGAAAATAATATGTAATAGTGTCTCAAACTGATTAAGGTGTTGTTTAATATTCAATCTGAGCAGTTACCAATCCATCTTTCATTAAAATGGCTGCACTATATAATGTCAGTAGGAACCTGTTTTGTGCTTATGGCAAGATTTTTAATTTTTTTTAGTAACCTTCGCATTAAAACTTAGCACTTGTAAATCACCCTTGTTTGAAATATTTGCATTCAACTATTTGTTCGATTGCAAAAAGAATACAAAGAACTTGAAGGTTGCCACATGTTATAGGCAGTGGTGGATACCAGTTGTGAGGTGTCTAGAAATAATTTTAATGTGCATGCAAATCCATTATAGATAAAGTTTGACTGCCATATTTAACAATCTAGAAGGAGTTTCATCTGTAATATTAGGTAGGTACTCCAACCTGAGAGACTGTAAACCACAGACCTCCTGTACTGCTAAAGCATATGATAATCTAGGGCCCCATCCTTGGCTCTCTTCATTCGCATAATGTGTGTATACAGTAAAATCAATGGAAACATCTCGCTATCTGCCAAACTACCTCCATATCCGAGTGATGGAAAATTGCTCTACAACTGAGGAAGCTCTGCCTATAAGTGGTTGACTATAGAATATGTATGAGAGCTTCTTGGGAGCATCATACCACCTCTCTATACCAACATATGGTCTCCAATCAACGACATAGAGGTCATCAAGATGCCGACACCAGTAATCTATCTTGCCCAAATTGGGCTGGTGCACATAACTTGTATATTGATATATGTACAACTGATCCGTACAGTGGGCTCCATCTATAATTGGCCGAGAAATGGGAAGATGATCCCATGCCCAGATGTACAAAACTAAAACTCCAGCGGCCATACTCCTGGCCCTGCGATAGACTACTTCATGCAACTCTCTAGACATGTGAAATAAGGGCCCGTTTGGTGCATGAAATTAACTTATCTAGAATAGGCCTATTTTAGAATAAGGATCTATTTTGGAATTAATTAATGCTCAAAATGAAAGCTAGAATAAGGGCCTATTCTAGAATAAGGACCTATTCTGGAATTAATTAATGCTCATGAGAATCTCTTTGGGGTAGCCAACATCTTGAAAAAGATTCTACCCCAACCACATAAGAAATCCTGCTAACTCCTATGGGGCATAAGTACACACCCTATCAATCTAGCGATGAAACAAGGAAGATCGTAATCAGCGACATAGTGCATCATAATATAGTCCCATGTAAAATGCTTGTCTAGAATCATGTGATCCCCAAAAACCTGTTGTAAAGCTTCTATACCTGGATGAGGATTCTGATCATAATACACCAAGTCTACAGTAAACAGAATACGAAGGATCCTATAAACATCCCCTGATGTAACTGTGATCTCACCGGTGTGAAAATGGAATGTGTTATGCTCCAAGTAGAATCCCTCCACCAAAGAAGCCAGTAATCTGTGGTTCACATGAATATTGGGAATGTCTGTGAGCTTACCAAGCCTACACTAATCAAGCACAACCCTCTCCTAGTTAGATAGTGATCTAGGTGGATCTTGAAGACCTAAAAAATTTATCCGGCTTAGAATTCCCCACAACCAACATCAATGCATAGAGCACGAAAAAATATTCCTAATGCAATTTGAAGTGTGTCAAAAGAAGTCCATTTGCTCAAGATATGCTTGGTCAAAGTTCAACAAGCACGGAGAATGCCAAATGGTTGACTGAAAAAAGGTGGGAAAATTGACGGTCTCCAAATTGGTAAAAAAAATACCAAGTTGTAGTGCTCGTCACCCTGATTTCAAAAATGTATTCAATTTTAAAAACTAATTCTATTTGTAAAAGTTATGGCTGGTCAAAGTTACCCACGAAAAGGGTTGACTTGATGACATCAACAACTAGTCAACACAATCAATCAAGTGGCCACATGTGACACGATGATGTGGCAATGTGTAAATAGTTGGACCAAATAGATGCTGACATGTTTCCTCTCATTAGCCAATAACTCGATGCCACATCGCACTTAGTTGGTAGTCATATCTACGCTGGGTTCGTTGTTTGTACCAAAATATTGGTTGGAATGCTATTTTGGCGGAATGCTATTTTGTCTCCAACCAAATTGAGCTGCCACTAATTTTGGGATAAGTTTTGTGGATTGTTATTTATACCCTTACTAAACTGAACTCAAACAAATTACATTCCAAAATAAACCCGAAATATTTAGAATGTATGGCTTGATTATAAGAGCCATTAATTAAAGGGATTTGGATTTAATTCTAAATGGGTTAGAATAATTTCTTAAGATTATAATGTAAGCTCGAAATTATAAGTGTCATTTTATTTAACGATGTAGAGTTTAATTAGAAGATATAAGAGATTTTGGTAAATATTATGGTTAGAACCATAATAAGTAAAGAGTAACTATATAAAAGGGAGAGTTTCTTTGTAATTCTGGAAGAGGATAATTTTTGGAGAGTGTGAATTCTCATTTTCTTTGTAAAAAATCTTGGAGAGAATTTATATTTCTCTTAGTAAAGAGTTATTAGAGAATATGAGTGGTCTCTGAGAAGAATAGGGCGAGATAAAAACTCATGGATTTCTCTAAGAGGATATTATATGACGTCTAAGTGATTTTGTAAAGGCTTGATGCCTATTGTATTCATGTACTCTTATGGAGAGAGAGTGAGTTGCAATGTTATTGCTTTCTTAGCATTGTAAATGTGAAGAAGGATTTGGGCACATACATATTTCCAAATAAATCTTGTCATTATAGTGTGGAAGCAGGAAGATCCTGTAGTGTAACAATATTCCTTGAAGCATATTGTAACTTAGTGAAAGACCATGGTGATGTAAGAACATTTTCATCATAGTAATGGCATTGATCGTGTGTGTGCTTATAGATCCAGATATGTAGCCAGAGTCTGGTGAACTTCGTTATCAAATCTCTTTGTCTCTTTTCATGGTGCATGATTTTATCAGTTTAATTGTCTGCCTACATTTTATGTGTTTATTTGCTCAATTCACAAGCAACATCAATTTCGATCTTAAATTAAATCTTTATCATGGTGAATTTAACAATTATTAAGTGATTCATAATAAGGAGTTTGCAAATCAAGTTGGTATCAAAGCTGGTTTGCCAAGTTGCAGGTTGTGGGATACTTGGAGAAAATTCAAGCAAAGTGAGGCAAGATGTCTTCACATAAGGAAAATCAGTTTACTTTTGTCTTTGATGCAAAATTTTATAAGGTCTGAACATGGTAATGAAAGCCAAGGTTGATGAGATGTATGAGGAATAAAAGTTTGAAAAATAAGGCTTATCGAAGAAAGCCAAAGATGCAGACTTAGTGAAAGCTCTTCATTCTTCTCATTCTCTTCCCTGTTCTCTTAGTGATTCTTAAAAACAATCTCAAAATGTTGGATTGAGGTCGCTAACCAAGATGGGCAACAAAGGAAAGTGCCTTGGAATTCATGGACAAGGTATGGTTGAACCTGTGAAGGTGAAAGTGAGACCTCTCTATGTAGGATTGGGGTATGGTGAAGGAGAATGGCTCCAAGTAGTGGACACGAATAATTCTCTGAAGAAGAACCATCTCAAGAAAAATCAAGTCTAGGAAAGCTATCAAAGCTTCTAGGTGTTATCTAATGAGTACCTTTACAATAATTATTACTGGTAATATTACTGAGTGATATCACATGCATTTTTATTTTTCATTCCTATGGTTACCTTCACATAAACTTATGTTGTAAACATGTTACTATGACATTTGATGACTTTGTGCTTCAAGAAGCTTCTTGGGAATCTACATGCATTTTAATTTTTCATTCTTTTGTGGGTCCTTGGAATGCATTGCTTGCACAAGACATTTAGGAACCCATTTTTATTTTGAATTTTCTTTTTTCTTAATGGGCCTTTGTGGCCTTTTGGAAATTTCTTTTTCTTTTTGGATCATACTTTTCTTTGATTTCACATGTCGATTAGACTGGACATGTTGATCCTTGCTCATCCTGCATGTGGGTTTCTTGACTTATGGACTTCATTATTGGCATCTAAATTTCTTGGAAGGAGAATGGGATTCATGGATGGATAGGAATTGTATGGAGGCCTTTTGGACGAATGGAAGGTTCTCATAGATGTGTGCCTTTGTTGACATGCATGTGGGAAAGGGTAAGTGGGTTGTGAACTAGTGGATGGAGAAATATATGGATCTAAAATGGTGGGAAGGGATGAAGGAGAAGGGATACATTTAAATTTGGATTTTGAAGGGATACCAATGCCTCGAGAGTGAGATTTATAACTTAGGTCATGACATTTGTACTTTTATTTGACATGAAAGGGTTCTAGTGTACTTTGTTCTTAAATATTCAACCCTTTGACTTGATAATGCTTTTGACTAATGGTATGCTTACTACAAGACACAAGGTTATTTTGAAGTGGATATGACATGTAAGAAATAATAGGATCATGAAGTGGATCATAATCAATATAACTAGAGGAACTCATTTGAAGTGTAAGGGGTTCATGAATATCTTGCAAAGATTTATTAAAATCATAAGGAGCAATGACAGGATCATCTAGCATGATAGGATCTTATGGAGGAGATGGAGGATCAAGACATGGAAACAAAGGGATGAAATTGTTGGTTCCCAGAATGGTTTTACACTCATTTTATGTATCATTTTATTTTATGTATATTGTTGTATGGTGTTGTTATATCATGCTCCAAGTGGTAGAGGATCACTGAGAACTAGCCATTTCATAGCATTCAGCCTCTCCATTGAACCTTTATATGAGATTACCTATTTTATTTTAATGTTATTTACATGTATGGTGCAAAGATTATAAATACATTAAGGGATCACCCTCCTGAGTCTTGTCGAGCCCAAAGTGCAGAAGGGTTTGATATATCCTTGTCAGTTGGTCCAAGTCCAGAAGATTATTGATAACTGGAGTTAGCTTCTCCAAAGGTAATTAACTGATCAACTTGGTTACTATTCGTTAGTGTAAAACCTTTTAGGAACCAACAAATTAAATTTCCCAATGAGAAGAAAATGTATTACAAATATAGGTCAGGACCTAAATCATAAAGATCTTCCTTCAATTGATTAAACACGAATCACAATCCATCAAGTAGATCAACCTTAAATGTGTTATCATCAAGAAATGCACTAGTAAGCTTCTCTGACCGATAAATTCCTTTGTGAGATCAGAAAATACAAACTAGCCGTGAAACATGAAGAACAATTAAGACCTACCAAGAATTTGCAAGATCCCATACATGAAGAAACCAAATGAGATGAAAACTTAGGAGAAGGTTTAGAAAGATTCCATGAACATGCCATCAGGTTCACAATAGAAAAAGATCCGAATTGAATGAACGTTGAAAGAAACTTAGAGACTGAACTGATAGGAAATAGAACACAAATATTTTTGGTTGATGCAAAGTTTCCAAGAACCCAAGATGCTCCAGCTACATCAAAACATGTACATAGTTTTTAAACCAAAATGAGTACCTATTCCATACTGATAGGAGTTTAGCTTCAATCACTTGATCATAAATGAGTATCCATTTTTTAATGTAATAAGTACCTATTCCTATTGAGATTTTCCCACTCAAGAAACATCCACTAAAAGTGGGCCCATTAGCTTGCACTTACTCATCCTACAAAACTACTTAACTCATATAGGTAACATGAAGTAAAGGTTACACTCTATTATTTATATTGAATAATATTAGATAGAGTTCAAAAATAAAAAAATATTTCTTTAAAAACATTCAAACCTCTCTTCTATATCTATTAGTCTTTTATATGTAACTTGTCAATATTCTTTGAAATTATTCAGGTATAGCCTAGCATCACATACATGCACATGACATATTTTTATTCTCGTAAGAAACTAAGACTTTATAAAGATAATATGATTTTAAATATAAATTTTCCATATCAATACATTGGAGTTTTAGCATTTAGACTTGATGAGTTCTACAAGGAATCCTTGTAAATTGATGAAGTTGTATATTTATAGAACAAGAGGTGGAGGCAATTTGTCACGATGGGAAAATAGATTTTATTTTGAAATTTTTGATTGTCCACATCCTTCAATATTTTGTCTGATAATTGTGACTATGTTGTAGGGCTCCAAAATTTTCCTTTACTGACTTTGGAATTTATTTTCACTAGCTTCAAAGTTTGTCTTTTGTAGCTCTAGAGTTGGACTCACTTCACTAGCTTCAAAGATTATCTTCATTAGTTGTAGAGTCATCTTCGTAGCTTTGAAATGATGTCATTATTCATTAGATTATTTTAAAGATTACTTAGTGAGGATTGGTAATATACCTCTCATCCTTATATCACTGGGATTTTAGATAACACTATATTAATGGGTATGTCACTTTCCTTACAATACTACAACATATTTTTTTTATATCTTACAATTCAACTTGAGAGGATAACATGTGCATATCCTTTCCTATCTTTTCTCCAACATATTCACTAGATCTTCCTTATGCAAAAATACTAGTCCTACATTGGTTTAACTTGGAGATACCTCCCACTTCTTACCTCTTTCTCCTCTTGTAAGGAATCAACTCCATTTCTTCTCTCCACCATCTTTCTCCTATATCAAGCCTCTAACACAAACATTTGACTAAATTCTCTATTACATTCTTCCAATATGCTCTAGCTTGAATACTTCAAATTCTTCTCACCTACTAGCTTCTCCTACATAACATCTACTTCTCTCCTCTATCTTCCTTCTACATTCCTCTAGTGTGTTCCATTAGTGTCATCATACTTACAAATTAAAACATAATTGACACTTTAACATGCCTACCAACCCTAAGATAATCACTTGAGAGGATTTAAATCTTAATATACAATTTGAAACCAAATTACCCTATAATCACAACCTCTTTAACTATCTCTATGATTATATATAATTTTATAAGTTTTTTAATTTACACTGAAGGTGTTTCATTATCAATGGTCCACGTTTACCAAGAATTGTGCAAGATGATTAAAATCATCATAGCCGTCAAATTATTTTTGGGCTCATTGCATTTTTTTGTTTTGCATATTATTATGATTGCATGACTTTCTGTCACCTTTTCAAGCCATCATATCTTCACTTTTTTTTGTTCACCATCTTTTCATTGACAACATCAAAAATAATTTTTTTGATGTATTTGACCTACCAATAACTTCAGTGTAAGAAGATTAGATGCATATATATTCCTTTCTCATTTTATAATCCTTGAACATTTGATAATATGGTGATTTTTTAAGCACTCAAGAATCATTCACCATCACTATGATACATTTTCCCTAGAACACATTGAAAAAACTCCATCCTTTTGTTTTTAGATAAGTGTCACAAGGTTGTTTTTAGTGCATAGAAAGAAGTAGTTTGATTTATATTTATTTATTTATTTTGAGTTTGATTTAAGTTGATTAGCATTTCTTTTAAAAAATAAAACTGAAGAATAACATTTAATCATTATAATTAATTGTTACATAATTATTATATATTTATTTATTAAAATTAGTATTTTCCCTTAAAAAATCAAATAATAATATTTAATCATTATAGATTTATAATTATTATATATTTACTTATATATCAATATTTATTTCTATGATTATTCTTTTGTAAGATATTTTTTCTTTAAGTTATAAATTATTTTTTTAATTATATTATAAGATTTTTTTAAATTTTTATAAGATATTTTTAGATAACCATTTTAAATTATTACTTTGTCGGTCAATCACAACAAGTATGATGATATTGACATGAAATACATAATGCGTTTCAAGTTGATAAAATTAATCTTTCGACCTTCGAGACCAACTATTATATCTCTCTCCCTTACTACTATTTCCTTACCCTCTCTCCCATCTCTTCCCCTGTCTTTTTCAATGTATCCATATCTTTATCTCTTCTCATTTCTATCTCTTCATCTCTCTCCCCATCACTTCATCTTTCTATATCTCCCCACTTCAATATTCTCCCCCCTCTCTATACTTATATATGATTTAATCTACAATGTATAATATTATAAATATATTTGCCATCTATATAGCATGAAATTATATAACATAATTAATAATTTATATAATTTTTTTTATATGATTACTATATACTTATAAAAATTACTATAATATAATATGATTGAATTTATCATATTACATTATAATTTTATCATTAACCGTTCTATAATATTAGTATATATAACTTATTGTTATTAGTAATTATATGATAAATTAATATTATGTATATTTAATACATATTATTAAATTAAAAATATATTATATTTTAATAAATTATATATTTTTGATATATATTATATTATAATAGTTATTAATTTAATACATTTATTATTTATGTTATAGTTATATAACAGTAATAACTTATTTTAATATAGTTAATAACCTCCTTCACACGCTCCATGTTTTTCCCTCCATATCTCTATCTACTCCCACAAACACTTCTAATACATAGCTATAATATAATGTATTGAATGTTATATATCAATATCTCTCTCTCTCTCTCTCTCTCTCTCTCTCTCTCTCTCTCTCTCTCTCTCTCTCTCTCCCCGCATGTGTGCTTACACACACACACACACACACACACACACACACATCTTTTCTATCTACTTGTCTCCCTCTTCTCTCTCACTTTATCTTTATCTGGACACTTCTATATTCCTCTTTTATGCACCCTAAAATGGTCGCCTAGACTTTGGGCCCCCATTCAGCAATTTATCAAATCCCTAAATCAATATTTTTAAAAATCAGCATTTTATCAATTATATCAATTTCCTTGATTAAATCCTATTATATCATTTTTTATTATTTGCCTTGGGCTAACCATTTTATCCTAAAGTCTTTATTTAATTAAAATGAATATTTCTTCCCCTTTTATTAAATAAAAAGCTCCCACTTTTTCTCTTATCCTAAGTTGCATAAATAAAGCATTATTCTTATTTTATAAAAAGAGAAAAAACACTTTTTGTCTCATATGGACACAAAAGTCAACTCTTATTTTCTCATTGGAAGATATTTGTGCACATGCCTTGCTCCTCTTTCAAGCTCCACCCTTGATTAAATCTTTTGCTTCTTAATCTCCATGGTCCATTCTTTCTCATTTCCTATAAAAGAAGAACTCTCTTCCTCATTTTGATATGCATTTTTGAATACTAATGTTATGCTGCAGATTTTCTAGGTCACTTTGGAGCTTTTGAAGATTTGAAACATTCTTGGCTTACATTTTACATGCTATCATAGTTTCATTTCTTGCATTGTCATGACATTCATATCTTCATATTTAGCTTAGTTTCCTTTATGCTTTAGATTACTTCATCTAGTCTAATTAGAAAGGATTTGTCACACTTGCATCTTTCCTTTCATAGTTTAGTTTGTACTTTCATTTCCATAGCTTAGCTTGCACCTCTCATTTCTAGCTTGCACATTCATCTTAATCTAGTTTGCATTTTCATTTCATAGTGATTCTTGGGGATATTGGCATTCTTACCCTTGTCTTCATTTGAATCTCTCATTGTGTGGTTGACTAGCAAGGTCATTAGTTTAATAGCTCTAGCTGAGAGAAAAATTCAAATAATCTTGCAACTCCATTCATAGAGAGCTCTAGGTCACTTTCTAAGGTTTCCTATTCATGGATTCCCTTGGATATAATGACTTAGAGAAGTGCACCATTTGCGTGTGTACATTTTTGGCGCCCACCATTTGATGATACTAAAAAGAAAGAGCCATATATTATATCAATAGTACTCTTGTGTCATATGAGGTTAACTACACTAGTATTGAAAAATCTTGCCTTGTGGTGGTGTTTGCTTCCTAAAAGTTGTGACATTACATGCTTGCACATATAATACACCTCATTGCAAAAATTTATCCTCTAAAATACTTGCTCGATAAGGCTGCTCTCACGGGTAGACTTGCTAAATGGATGATGATTCTTTCAGAATTTGACATAGAGTATGTTGAGGGTAAGGCTATAAAAGGGCAAGCCATTGCAGACCAATTGGCTGATTTTCCAATTCCAGACAAGGTACCCATTCAAGTTGAATTTCCAGACGAGCACATCATGTATATGACTACAAGAACCTGGAAGATGTTCTTTGATGGTTCTTTCATGCAAAATGGTTCAAGCACTGGAGTGTTGTTTGTCTCTCCTCATGGATATACTATTCCTATGTCCTATAAGTTATTGTTCCCATGCACAAACAACATTGCTGAGTATGAAACCTTAACAAATGGATTGAAAATGGCTATAGAATGGGGAATTACAGAGCTGGACATTTATGGGGATTCACAATTGATTATCAACCAAGTTAATGAAGAATATCAAACAAAGGATGACAAACTAATACCCTATAAGAAGATGGTTGATTCATTGAGCCGATACTTTACCTTTGTTACATTTCAATAAATCCCTAGAGTAGAGAACAAAGAAGCCAATGCTATGGCTACATTAGCTTCACTTCTTCAGTTAGAACAACATGAGTCCAGATTTGAATTCCTGGTGGAAGAGCTACGTTACCCTATTTTTGACTCCTCAAAAAGCCATGTCATTTGTACCTTGGTTAGCCATGAATCATCTCGCTTTGGTGCCATTTATTCATATCTTCGTGATGGTACTATTCCTGAAACCTTCAATCATTCTGAAAGAAGAAACTTTGTTCGTAATGCCTCTCGCCACACCCTTATCTCTGGCGATCTATATAGGAGGGGTTTAGATGGGAAAGGATGAGTCCAACCAAGCGTTAGTTGACATCCATGAGGGCATTTGTGGAGGACATTCTAATGGTCTTTCCATGGCCCGACGGTTGCTTAGGGTGGGGTACTATTGGCCTACCATGCAAACAGATGCAGTAGCTTTTGCTAAATCTTGTGAAAAGTGTCAGAAACATGGAAACCTGATACATGCTCTAGGCAGGGAGCTTATTCCTTCTATTTCTCATTGGCCATTTCAGCGTTGGGCCTTTGACCTTGTTGGGCAGATTCATCCCAACTCATCAGGTGGACACAAATTCATTATTACTGCTACTAATTACTTTACCAAATGGGTAGAAGTTGTCCCACTTTCTGTTGCCTCAGGCAAGATAGTTTCTTTGTTTATTTTGAATCATATCATCTATCGGTATGGAGTGCCCTCTGAGATAATCACTGACAATGGGGGTCAGTTTAAAAATAAGGACCTTAAACATCTCTGCAAGAAATTCAAGATAAAATAGCATTGGTCCTCCATTTACTTCCCGCAAGGAAATGGACAAGCAGAGGCTTCAAATAAGACCATTCTCAAGATTCTCCATAGAATAGTTCACAAGAATGGTAGAGATTGGCACCTACAGATAAATCCATCCTTGTGGGCCTACAGAATGAGTATTCGTACTCCAACAAGGGCTACACCTTTTTCCCTCACCTATGGTGTTGAAGTAGTGTTACCTTTAGAGACAGAGATCCCTTCACTTAGAGTCTCTCTCAAGGGTTTAGTGACAGATGAAGAGTACCGCGCCATGAGGTTGCAGGAACTAGAACTTCTAGATGAAAAGTGAAAAGCATCTTTTGATCACATGAGAGTCTACCAAAAGCATATGTCCAAAGCAATCAACAAGAAAGTTCACCCTAGAGAATTTCAAGTGGGGGATCTGTTGGCATTAAGCAGAATTGCCACTAGTGACAACACTTATTTGCATTCTGGATATAAACCGAGCAGACAGTGCAAACTGAGCAGACAATGCAAACCGAGCAGACAATGCAAACCGAGCAGACAGTGCAAACTGAGCAGACAGTGCAAACCGAGCAGACAGTGCAAATCGAGCAGACAGTGCAAACTGAGCAGACAGTGCAAACTGAGCAGACAGTGCAAACCGAGCAGACAGTGGAAACCGAGCAAGTTAGTACAAACCATTCAGGACAATGTAAACCGAGTAACATCTTGTCTACCGAGTCACCAGTACTTACCGAGTTCAAAACCTACCGAGTGATCAGTATGAACCGTGCCTTCACTTTTACCGAGTGCATGACGATGCCGAGTAATGCAGTGGACGCCGAGTATCAGAAAGTCACCGAGTCAGTTTGAAGGAACCGAGTAACCATATTTGGGCCGACTTAGTAGCACTTATGTTTATTTGTCAAGCCGACTGTGTAATTGTAATTGTAATTAATTGTTTAAGACCTGTATATAAGCAATGTTGTAAAAAGATGAAATGTATGAAGGAGAATATATGTGAAAGAAAAAGAAAGGCAGAAATAAGCGAATTGTAGAAGGCTTCAGAAGTATAAGGTACAGCAAAGACAAATTCATCACAGAAGGTAATCAGTACATCAGAGAATCTCAATCAGCAATCCAATTGCAAAGCAGAGATCTACTGTTTCATTCTAACAGGTGAATCAGTACTAAATCCTTTAACCGGGTAGACTTAACAGTCTTTGTAAAAATCTCTTTACCGAGTGCATACTTCACTGTATGTTTGTAAATCCTTTAACAGGGTGGATTTAGCAATCCTTATTGCTCCTAACAGGGCAGATCATCAGAAGTGATCAAATTGTAAGCCTTAACCGGCCAACTTTATTCTGCAGTATTAAAGCTTTGTGGGTTTCATCCCCACCCCAGTTTTACTTTCTTTTGGAAGGTTTCTGGGTAACCAAATCTATGTGTCATTATTGTGAATGCTTTTAAGTTTCATGCTTTCTGTATGCAAAGGTTAAAAAGTAAAATACATGTTAAAATTAGTGAGAAAATTTGGAGTTACTGATTCACCCCTCCCCTCTCAGTAACTTGGTTAATTCCTGAATATTTCCAACAATTGGTATCAGAGCTGCATTGGTTCTCAAGACAAAGCTTAACTAGCTTGAGCAAAGATCCAGGACAATGGAGGTATTCAAACTGAACAAGGTGATTGAAAATTAAAAGCTAGATCTGGAAATGGCCATAGCTAAACTCAAAGAAACAAAAGAACATCTTTCCCAATCCCTAAGGAGAAGGAAGGAACTTGCAAATCAGATGAATGATCAGAATTACATTGAAGAAAAGATTGAAGATCTTCTTCCCTCAAATAACTCAGATGAAGCAAACAATGCTATCAAAGAACTCCTAGAAAAGAATGGGTCTCTGCAGGAAGAAGTGAGAAAATTGAAAAGAGAACAAGAACTACACTCTACAAGATTCTGTGAGATCTTGGAACAAAGAAACAAGTTGAAAGATGAATTAGATGGAAGAAACATTGAAGTCCAAAACAAAACCCTTCAGCTAGAAAATCTAATTGATCAGATCTCTCATACAAATGAAGAAATTCTAAATCTAAGTTTAGAAATAGAAAACACAAGAGAAGAACTAAGATCTGAAAAGGAAACCAATCTAAGATTGATAGATGACCTAAACGCTGAAAAAAAAATCAATGAAGGAATGCTGAAAAGTCAAGAAGACTTGAATCAGCTGTATGAATGAAATCTTCATAGGCAAAAAGGAAAAGCAGGACTTGGATACAAAGAAGAAGGCGAATCCTCTAAGCAAGGTACTCAAAGAAATCAAAAACCTACTTGTAATCATTGTGGTAAAATAGGACATACTTCAAATAAATGTTGGAACAATGAAAAAGCAGAATTCAATAGAAAATGTTATAGCTGCAATCAACCCGGTCACAAAGCAAATGAATGCAGGGAAAAACCTAGATTCAGAGGTAATTGTCACAAGTGCAACAAACAAGGTCACAAGGCATCCGAGTGCAGATCCAAGACATTTAATCCAGCAGAACAAATTGTGAAAGCAATGTTTGGATGGGACTACAACACCTGGTGTAGATGTCATTACTGTGGAGAATATGGACACATTGGCATGAATTGCATAAAACATCATCTAAGGAAAAGAGATACTACCATAAGATGTTTCAAATGCACTAAACTCGGTCACATAGCCAGAAACTGCATGAATGCTAGTGAAATTGAAGAAGGAAAGAAGAATGAAGCAACTAAGGTCAGGAAACAGATGAGACAAAAATGGATTCCTAAAGCTACCGAGCAATCCAGTCCAAGTAATGGAATGGATGGCTCTACCGACTCAAACTAAATTTCCAAAGAAGCACTGGAACTGTATTCTCATAGATCAATCTCAAACAGTTCCAGAACCGAAATTATAAGAAAAGTCTAAATCAGCATGCAAGATGTAGTGAGATCACAGGGAGGTCGGTATAGTCTTCACCGAGCAAGATCGATATAGTCTTCATCGAGCAAGGTCGGTATAGTCTTCACCGAGCAAGGTCGGTACCTGTCTTTACCGAGCGAGGTCGGAGCATTATGAATTCTCGAGTTCACCGAGTTGCGAAGTCTTTTCTGAGCAATTAATTCTTAGTGGGTGACAGTCTGTCAGAATTCCTACCCTAATTTGAAATGAGCATTAATGACAGAATTGTAAACAAAAAGCAAGTAATCGAACTCATTCTTCACCGCAAATCTTTAGCACTTTGAGAGCAGAAAATTTCAAGGGCAACCCGGCGATTCAATACTTTTGCGAAAGGAATTTTCTGTGAGCTACCATGGCATCATCCAGCACTTCAGCGAAGAAAGGATCTGATATGTTAGTCCAAGGGGACTGGAAAGCACCAGATTTTAAGATCGTGCCCGCAATTGCAGCAGCCCTAGATCCGAACGGAGCTCAATCTCAGATTCCTCCTAAGGTACTGCTTATTAACGATATCCACAATCATTTTAACTGTTCAATTCATGAAATGGGAAACCTAGAACTAGACATTGTGCGTGAGGAACTATGTGTGGATGGTATTTTGAAACCCGAGCACAAACATCTGGAAGATAAGGGTTTAGTTCACATTGCACATCTTCCTCGAAACTTTCGAGATAAATGGGTTAGGTACATTCTCAGCCGAGTACACGATGGCAAGATTTGGCTTGAGCAACCTATTGAGATCACAAAGAAAATGATTCAACAAGTCACCGGTCTTCCCATGTTGAACAAAGCTAAAACTACCAAAACCCTAGGTCGGACGGAACTAGAGAAGAAAACCCTAGCCGAGTGGGATGGTAGAGGCATGAAAGTTAGCAGCATCACCGACGCCGAACTGAAGTTTGGTACACATATCATTGCCCACAAGATTTACAGTTCTAGTCGACAGAACAGTGTCTCCTGTGAAGCCATTGACCTAGCATACAAAGTGGTCAAAAACAACTTAACATTTGACCTAGCAGACTTATTGTTGAAACAGTTTAACAAGAACATGGAAAGCATCAAAACTTCCAAAAACAATCCATGTAAGTTTGGATCCTTGTTGGTCTGTTTATTCTTCTATGTTCAGAAATTCTTCCCTTCTAAAGGAAAAGTTGTATGGAGAAAAGATGTGCCAGTACTTTATGAAATAAATGAATACATCGCATAAATGGGTGAAAACTTTGAAAGCATCATGGATAATTATTTTGAGTCTTTCAAAGAGAAAATGAATGACAGATTCTGGATTCCACAGAAGTTGGTGGAAGATTACAAAGATGACATCTGTTTTATGGTAGATTGTGATAATGTGTATATTCAAGCAGTTAAACCAAGAACTGTATATGTAAAACCTCTTCCTTATGAGGTAAATATTGATGAAACCAAGAATATCATTGAAGCTCTTCTAAATCAGCCTGCCAATCCCAAAGCTCCATATTTTGGAACATATGATGAAGCTAAGGTGAGAATTGAACTAAGCATAAAGCTTCCACAGGCGGTAAACAAAGGAAAGAAGAGGATAGCCAAAATGCAAATGATAACCGAGGACAAAGAAGAAATAGATGAAAAAGAAGAGGAAAAGGTTGAGAAAACAGAGGAACCAGAACCTGCAAAGAAGAAAGGAAAAGTTTTCATCACTAAGGCATCTGTGCCTCCCACTGCTGTGTTTACAAGGAGAAATACAAGAGGCAAGGCAGACAAGGCAGAAAAGGCAGATAAAGACATAGTATTCAAAAGGCCTCCTCTAAGCCTTCAAGAAAAGCTCAAACTCTTTAGAGATGGATCAGGATCTGAAGTAAGTAACATAAAATCCTTGAGATATGAAACCAGATCGGAAGCAGAACAGAAGGAAATAGAAGATGCTGTTGTTGAGAAGATGGGACAGTGGAAATACTCTCCTGAAGAAATTACCCCACAGATTCCAGCAATTCTATTGAATCCAATAAAAATGAGATGGAGCAATGCAAGGCAAACTGTGATAGACATATTTGATCAAAACCTAAGACAGTTGATGCCGAGCTTGAATAATGATGAAGTAAAGAAGGTATTAAAAGAAAATGAAAATAAGATGACATTGAAGTTCAATACTTGTTTGATTTTGATCAACAATATTGAATCGGTTGTGAAGGCTGCAAAAGCCACATGGAAGAACATATACCACCTTCACCAACCGAGCATTGAAACTGTAATAATAAAAGATATTGAAGATGACAGCGATGAACAAGAAGAAGACACTGAGGTAGATGATACTGTAAGGATAGCAGCAGAAGTCATTACATCCCTTCCTACCTCTCCAGTGAAAGTCTCTACATCCAGCCCAGAGACACCTTCAAGCATGGTTGTGACAACTTCCACATTTGTCCAATCATCCCTAGCAACATCAGAGGCAGCCACCATTTCTTCTACTGAGCTGCAGTCTCCTGTACCATCAAGTTTTCCAGCTTTTGAATCTTCAAGTGTAAATATTTTAAGTTCTCCAGTAGAAAGTATACCAGTATCAATAGCCAGCCCTACTTTATCTACTGTCACTACTACAAGAGCATTAAGTACAGATAAGCCTAAGGCTCTACCGAGTATAAAATTTTTGGGTAAAAATATAGTTGAGGATATAGACCTAGATGAAGAGATAGAGATTCCTACATTAGATTTTGCAAATCTCTCAGCAGACCAGATGCAGAATATAGGTGAGATCCTCCAAAGGAAAGCAAAACAAAAGAAGCTTAAAGAGGAGAGAGACAAGGAGTATCAAATCATCAAGGATGCTAAGGACATTTTGTCTGATGCATTAGGCATAAAAGTAGACTCCTCCCAGCATGTTTTGTTACAATTAGCAGAAGCAGTTGAGAAATACAATGAGGACTCATCCGGGACAGAAAAGTTAGTTGAAAGAGCCGAGAAGAGATTCAACAATAAAGTGCTTGAGCACATTGCTCAGCACATAGCTATTAACCAAGTGGAATTGTCTTCAGTTTTGTCTAACATAGAATCTATCTATTCGAATGCTACCTCTCTTTTGGCCAGACTATGCAATTTTGCCGAGTTCACAAAGGATGTTAAAGATAAAATGAATAAAATGGATGAGGATATGAAGATTAGCATACAGAAGCTGCAACTTGAACCAAGTTCAAGCTCTGCTCATCACATGAAAATTTCACACCTATCTAATATGCAGTCTGATCTACTGAAAGAAGACTCAAGGATCCGGTCCACACTGCTAGACATCCAACACATGATCCTTCCCATCATGAATACAATGTATAAGCACATTGAACATTCCAGAACATTGATTCATGACAATCAGTTCTCTATAGCAGATCACATGATTGAACTCTCTGCAGAAGTCCAAATTGCTATACAAACATGTAAGATTCTGCAAGAAAGTTGGGATAGAACCCTGGCACTAATAATGAAGGTACATTCTGATTTCTTATCAAATTTTGGATTCTCTCTGTAAATAACTTGTATATGCACCTTTGGCATTATCGTCAAAAAGGGGGAGATATGTATAGAAGGAGAGATATGTATACAGTTATAGATTTGTATAAGGAACAGTTAGCACATTGAAAGGGGGAGACAATGTATAAAGCCTTATAACAAAGACAAATTTTGAAAAATCAAAATAAAACTCAGCATGATTCGTGTATATAAATTTTGGCCAATAAGTATTTTTTTCACTAATGCCAAAGGGGGAGATTGTTGGCATTAAGCAGAATTGCCACTAGTGACAACACTTATTTGCATTCTGGATATAAACCGAGCAGACAGTGCAAACCGAGCAGACAGTGCAAACCGAGCAGACAGTGGAAACCGAGCAAGTTAGTACAAATCGTTCAGGACAATGTAAACCGAGTAACATCTTGTCTACCGAGTCACCAGTACTTACCGAGTTCAAAACCTACCGAGTGATCAGTATGAACCGTGCCTTCACTTTTACCGAGTGCATGACGATGCCGAGTAATGCAGTGGACGCTGAGTATCAGAAAGTCACCGAGTCAGTTTGAAGGAACCGAGTAACCATATTTGGGCCGACTTAGTAGCACTTATGTTTATTTGTCAAGCCGACTGTGTAATTGTAATTGTAATTAATTGTTTAAGACCTGTATATAAGCAATGTTGTAAAAAGATGAAATGTATGAAGGAGAATATATGTGAAAGAAAAAGAAAGGCAGAAATAAGCGAATTGCAGAAGGCTTCAGAAGTATAAGGTACAGCAAAGACAAATTCATCACAGAAGGTGATCAGTACATCAGAGAATCTCAATCAGCAATCCAGTTGCAAAGCAGAGATCTACTGTTTCATTCTAACAGGTGAATCAGTACTAAATCCTTTAACCGGGTAGACTTAACAGTCTTTGTAAAAATCTCTTTACCGAGTGCATACTTCACTGTATGTTTGTAAATCCTTTAACAGGGTGGATTTAGCAATCCTTATTGCTCCTAACAGGGCAGATCATCAGAAGTGATCAAATTGTAAGCCTTAACCGGCCAACTTTATTCTGCAGTATTAAAGCTTTGTGGGTTTCATCCCCACCCCAGTTTTACTTTCTTTTGGAAGGTTTCTGGGTAACCAAATCTATGTGTCATTATTGTGAATGCTTTTAAGTTTCATGCTTTCTGTATGCAAAGGTTAAAAAGTAAAATACATGTTAAAATTAGTGAAAAAATTTGGAGTTACTGATTCACCCCTCCCCTCTCAGTAACTTGGTTAATTCCTGAATATTTCCCTTCACTTAGAGTCTCTCTCAAGGGTTTAGTGACAGATGAAGAGTACCGCGCCATGAGGTTGCAGGAACTAGAACTTCTAGATGAAAAGTGAAAAGCATCTTTTGATCACATGAGAGTCTACCAAAAGCATATGTCCAAAGCATTCAACAAGAAAGTTCGCCCTAGAGAATTTCAAGTGGGGGATCTTGTCTTACAAGAAAGCCCTAAGAACCAACAAAATAGAGAACAAAAAGGGAAGTTTGAACCTAATTGGCTTGGACCATACATTATTACTGCTGCTTTTGGTACAAGTGCTTACTTACTATCTGATGAAAAGGGAGAGCAGCTCCCTGATCTTATCAATGTGTTGCACCTAAAGAAGTTTTATCCATGATGCCTATTCTGTCTGGGGGCATCCTTTGTACATATTTATTGATCTTGAAAAAAATTCTAAAAAAAAAATTCATATATGATGTTGAAAAAATTCTAAAAAGCATATAAAGTCTTGAAAAAAATATAAAAAAATACAAAAATGCAAAAAAAATTTTAAAAAAAGAAGAAAAAGTGTCGTGGTGAAAACTTGGAAATAGGTGCCTTGGTAGCAAAAATACAAAAAACTTGAAAAAATTGAAAAAAAATAAAATAAAAAAATCTCCAAGTGGTGAAAACCTGGAAACAGGCGCTACTTGAGGCCTTTGCACCTTTGTCTTTTAGCATGCGCTCTCGACACTTCGCCTTTCTCCATCATGCCTTGACCTTGTTGCCTTGGTTTAGAATTGGTCCTTGTCTTTGTCTAGGGGGCATAACTATGTTAGTTATGGTCTCTAGGATGCGTTGGTCTTTAGGACATCTTGTAAACGGTGTTTTTCAACACTACCCAAATAGTATTTTTTAACACTACCCTAGCGTCAAGTGTTTCTCAACACTTATTAGATATCCTACCTCACAGTCTAGCATGATATGATATCTCTCACTGGAAAATGTGATACTCAAAGATTGATTCTATGACCTACACACACACACTTAAACGTTCAACTCGCTGAGATTTGATTGACTTTATTTCTTTGTGTGCTATCTATGATGATTTCTTTGATAAGTGTTCTCTCCCTAAGAAGTTTTCGATGATGCATAGCTAGAAGACTGAGGGCATGAGGACATGTTTTATTGCTTTTTCTGCTTGTGGGTATATTTTGTTGGTTATCACTGTCATTAACATTTATGCTTGATCCACTTGACATTGGGATCTACAAAGTATTATCCTTGACTGTTTGCGAGTGCATGCTTATAGCCATCTTGACCTTATGTCCTGATGCCAGCATAATCTGGCTATAGCAAACTTAGGTAATCTCACTGCACTAGTCATCTTGACCTATATGTTTTTGGTGCCTAGGTGGGATTTCCACATTACAATCTGATATAGTCTATAGATCATATTCATATCCCCATAGTCATACTAGTGTGTATTGTATGATCTTATGACGCTACCAATAAAGCTTGATGATGATTATTAGATGTCTATTGGCGTTGTGACCTTGCAAGTCAACCACTTTCATAGTAGCTTGCATCTTTAGGTTCATGTTAGATTAGTCTTGCATGTTGCATATGGAGAGAGCTCTCTTTTTATATTTCGTGGACTTGTTAGTCAGACTGCACTCACCTTTCACTTCTTCCCGATCATGTCTTTCACTTCTTGTCTTTCATATCACATCATTTTCTATTCATTTTGGGATTGAAATCGAAATCCGAGTTAATCTTGATAGTCAAAATCGCATTTCAAATTTTTCCTTCTTCTGCGCAGTTGGCTGACCTTTTGAGGCCTGATCCTTCAATCTTTGTTGGAGCATCTTCATTTCTTCATCCCCATCTCTTTCACACTCCTAGTCTTTCATTCATTTTCATTTGATTCATCTCTCTGAGGTTTGACTTGATCTTTATCCTATATCTTTCTCAGTCAAACTGGGGCATATCTTCACTACTTGATGGTTATCCTATTATCTCCTCATCTTCGATTATGATTTCTAGTGACTTGATCAAGTTTATCTAGTTTGTTGCTTCTCCTCTACCTACTTTTGATTTCGATTTCGAGGGGGCAGTACCTATCAGCATTCAACTTAGCTTGATGTTTTTATTTTGAGACTTGATTATCATTTAACAACGGTGTTGATCTTATCTTTTGATTCTTATCTCTTATTTTGAGAGTTGACTATCACTTAAAAGCAACTGTGTTGGTCTTGTCTTTCAGCCGATTTATTTTTGTCCTATCACGTTCCCAGAATGATCACATGTCTGGATTGTTTTGTGATCCCAAATTGATCTCACATTTCAATTTCATTCTTTGACTGCATGTGATCCCAAATTGATCTCACATTAGTCAAAGAGGGGCAAATGTATGCACCCTAAAATGGTCGCCTAGACTTTGGGCCCCCATTTAACAATTTATCAAATCCCTAAATCAATATTTTTAAAAATTAACATTTTATCAATTATATCAATTTCCTTGATCAAATCTTATTTTATCATTTTTTATTATTTGCCTTGGGCTAACCATTTTATCCTAAAGTCTTTATTTAATTAAAATGAATATTTCCTCCCCTTTTATTAAATAAAAAGCCCCCCACTTTTCCTCTTATCCTAAGTTGCACAAATAAAGCATTATTCTTATTTTATAAAAAAAAGAAAAAACATTTTTTATCTCATATGGACACAAAAGTCAACTTTTATTTTCTCATTGGAAGATATTTGTGCACATGGATTGCTCATTTTTCAAACTCCACCCTTGATTAAATCTTTTGCTTCTTAATCTCCATGGTCCATTCTTTCTCATTTCCTATAAAAGAAGAGCTCTCTTCCTCATTTTGATATGCATTTTTGAATACTAATGTTACGCTGCAGGTTTTCTAGGTCACTTTGGAGCTTTTGAAGATTTGGAATATTCTTGGCTTACATTTTACATGCTATCATAGTTTCATTTCTTGCATTGTCATGACATTCATAGCTTCATATTTAGCTTAGTTTCCTTTATGCTTTAGATTACTTCATCTAGTCTAATTAGGAAGGATTTGTAACACTTGCATCTTTCCTTTCATAGTTTAGTTTGTACTTTCATTTCCATAGCTTAGCTTGCACCTCTCATTTCTAGCTTGCACATTCATCTTAATCTAGTTTGCATTTTCATTTCATAGTGATTCTTGGGGATATTGGCATTCTTACCCTTGTCTTCATTTGAATCTCTCATTGTGTGGTTGATTAGCAAAGTCATTAGTTTAATAGCTCTAGCTGAGAGCAAACTTCAAATAATCTTGCAACTCCATGCATAAAGAGCTCTAGGTCGCTTTCTAAGGTTTCCTATTCATGGATTCCCTTGGATATAATGACTTAGAGAAGTGCACCATTTGAGTGTGTACACCTTTATCCATCTCTATCTCCAAACATTTTTCCCTCTCTCTATCCATCCATCTCTCTATCCCCCTCTCCCTCTTTATAGACCTTTATATCTATATCTCTTTACATCTTTATCTCTATTTTTCCATGTATCTTCTTCCACCTCTCCCTCTATCTCTATCTCATTACCTCCAGACATCTCTCTCTACCTCACTCCATATATAAGTCTATATCCCTATCTTTATCTTTATATTACTCCCTCTCTCATTCTCTCTCCCTCTCTCTATGTATTTATATCTTCCATCCCTATCTATCTCTCTCACCCTCTCCAACCCTGCCACCCCCCCTCTCTCGGCCTCTCCCTCTCTCTATCTTTATATCACCCCCTCTCTTTTTCCCTTCTTATTTGCAAACATAGCATGACTCTATTAGTAATGGATGCTAGAATTATATATTTCTGACTTAGAATCTCTCATTTAACTATCTGTGGATCCTTGTTAGTGTATGCTTAGTTGATTTGAAGATATCACTTCTCTATTGAGACCTTTTTTGCGTAAACACCATCATTTCTTAAACGCCCTTTCAATTAACCTCTAATATTACACAAATGTATGCAAAAAATTGATGATTTTTTTTTTCTAACTGTCCTTCCACAACTCTTGAGTGTATCCATTGCACATTGAAGTGGAATTACTAATTATTCTTGAATAAATCAAAACAATAATTTAGAGTACTACGAAATCTAATTGCACTAAGAATTGAACTCCAGTAAATATAAAGTGAACCTAAATTTCCAAACATTCACTTTTATTATATAAAGGTGATAAGGAGCACATAATTATGCTTGAAATATTGAAAAATAGGAGATATTTTCCACAAGTTGATTTGTGATATTGATATTAAAATGGCATGGGCTAAGCTCCTTACAAAACGCACCAAAGATAAAAATATGTCAAACTTTTTTTAATTTTTTTTTATTCATGAAAACATAGTGATTTTTTTATAATTTTTTTTGTGGTTTTCGATCACAAAATATGCAGATCATAAAGAATAGATGTTGAAAATTTTGCGAAAATCTATTGTATTTTCTGATTTTTGAAATTTGATCAATAATACATTTTGTAGAGAGCTTAACCGTATTCTATAAAAATTTAGCTGTATACAAAACCTACATAGTTGAATTGTAATAGAAATATTAGCTTATCAAATCCTTTTCAAATCTACGGGTCTGTCCTCCGCACAATTTCCACCCGAACGCTGCAGCAGAGAAATTGCTGGTTGCTTTCCTTTCACCGACGAACTTTTTTACTTGACTTCTGCCTGGTTGTTTTCTCACGATGGAGAAGTCTCTGTGGGTGCAGTTGCATCGAAATTGTTGGCACCCTTCCTCCCACTGTTCACCCCTAACTCAGCAGAAACATGAAAATGTGGAAAAGTAACATATCTAAGTTTCGGTCCATCAAGGAATTTAATGTTTTCTAGGCAGTCAAGTCAATAGCCTTGATTATTTTACATTTACAACGTACGTCTCACGGCTGCCTCGTTTACACGGCAAGTTTGGCACGTCTTCCTTCTCACGTTTCTATTGAAAAAGTCTGCTATGCGAGTGCATCGAAATTATGGGTAGCTTTCCTTCACACCCACTAAAACCCTCCTTTATAATTACTCGCCCTCTCATCACCATGCCAAATCATCCGAACACTCATGGCGCCCAAGACCATGTTTTTTTGGTTTACTGTTGTGACTCCCCTGTTTTTTCTCTGTTTCTGCAGCGGATGTATTGAGAGGGAAAAGGAAGCTCTTCTTCAATTGAAGGCCTTTGTAAATGGCTCTTCTGGTTCCTACACTAATCTGAGCTCGTGGGAGAGGGAAAGAGATTGCTGCCTTTGGGAGGGCATATCCTGCCATAACATCACCCATCATGTACTCTCTGTTGAAATTTCGGCCTCAGCTGAAGGGGGCGTCATATCAGAGAGCTTGTGCAACCTCACTTTTGTTAGAATCATAGATCTTTCTCACAATGGACTAACAGGTACTCTTCCTCACTGCTTAGGGAATCTTTCTTCTGTAATTCATCTATTTCTTTCTAATAATCAATTCACAGGAGCCATTCCCTCGTTTCTCTCTAGTCTCTCCTCTTTAACTGAGTTAGATGTCTCTTGTAATCAGCTCACAGGAAGAATTCCCTCTTCTTTCTCTAGTCTGTCTTCTTTAACTAGCTTAGATCTGTCTCATAATAAGCTCTCAGGAAGCATTCCATCTTCTCTCTCTAATCCTCTTCTCTGAGTGACTTAGATATTTCGTCGAATCAGTTGAGTGGTTGTATCCCAGAGTCATTGGGCGATCTTCCTTCACTGAAATACTTGGATATGTCTTACAACCAGCTAAGTGGAACTCTTCCCTCCTCATTTGCAAAGCTCTCCCTGCTTACTGCCCTCCTTGCAGAGAGGAATGCATTCAATCAGACTATTACATCCTCTGTGTTACCCTCGTCACTCACAGAGCTCTCTCTCACATTAAATGGCAATCAAGTAATTTCAGAGGATTTCTTTCACAATCTTAGAAAATTAGTGTATCTGAGCCTGTCCAATTGCGTATTTAATTCCAATCCCACCTGGATTCCCTCATTCCAGTTGAAAGTCTTGGTTATGACATCATGTAAGATGAATGGTCAAATCCCGTCGTGGATTTCAACTCAGTTCTCACTTGAAAAGTTGGAGTTAGCTGACAACAATCTTGTTGGAGAAATTCCTTTTTGGCTACTAGATTTGAGTCTTATGCACATCAATCTCACAAGAAATCAACTGCAAGGTAGCCTGTTGCTAAATACTTCAGCATGGAAGGGAATACATGCCCTGAATCTGTCTAACAATGCATTAAGTGGACAGATACCATCAATTTGGCCATCTGGTAGACAAATATTGTTGCTCAATAACAATTCTCTGACAGGAAACATTCCTCCAAAATTGCAGGGTTGCTCTTCAGTGCAGATATTAAGTTTGGCAAATAATCATTTGAAAGGAATCATCCCTGCAAGCTTAGCCAATTGCTCTGCGCTTCAAGTTTTGAATTTGGGGGATAATATTTTCAGCGGAGTGATGCCGTCAGAATTTGGTAAGCTAAGTCAACTGCGGTCACTAGTGTTAAGGAAGAACAGGGTAAGTGGGTCATTCCCTCCCTCTATATCAAATTGTACAAAATTAGTTTTTCTGGATATCGGGTATAACTTATTGAAAGGTCAAATTCCAAAGTCATTAGGAAATATTTCAGAGCTGCGAGTGTTAGCAATGAGGAATAATTATTTTGAAGGTAGCATTCCTGTAGAAATTGGGCAGTTGAAACATCTTCAGATCTTGGTACTTTCTTCTAATAATCTATCAGGGCTTATACCACACAATTTTTTCAATTTACAAGCGATGATGGTAGACCCAGAAGAAGAATTTAGCATGGTTCCATACTATTTGACATATGAAAATGGATTGACCATATATTCTAAAGGCAGAGATCTTCTCTATGTTGCAATTTTTTCCAGCTTGACAGTCATAGATCTCTCAGACAATCAATTGAATGGAGATGTTCCTTCTGATTTGGGAAAGTTAAAGGGATTGAGATCTCTCAATTTTTCCATGAACAATTTCAGTGGTACCATTCTAAATAGTATTGTTCAAATGAAAGCATTGGAAGCATTAGATTTTTCTAGAAATCATTTTGTTGGACAAATTCCTCCAGATCTTGGTTCTTTAAGTTTTAAAGGATACCTCAACTTGTCTAACAACCACCTTTCAGGCGGTATACCACAAGAAGCACAGCCGGCGACATTTGTTCAATCATCATTTCTAGGCAATCCATACTTATGGGGATGTCCACTTCGAAGGAAATGCTCTTGGCCA
This sequence comes from Chamaecyparis obtusa, assembly GCA_027943335.1. Lineage (NCBI taxonomy): Eukaryota > Viridiplantae > Streptophyta > Pinopsida > Cupressales > Cupressaceae > Chamaecyparis > Chamaecyparis obtusa. Next base: position 784,661 of record BSBK01007029.1, on the reverse strand, counting down.
CGATTTGGTCCACCTCCTCGTCCTCCTCACATTCCTTTCATTTTTACATCCATTAATGACGAAGAGCAGAAAGAGGAAACAATGTGGTATGAAATTGTAGTGGGACTGTCAAATGGAGCAGGTTTTGCAGCAGTGGTGGTTTTGCTTATATTAAAAAGGAGTTGGGAGCGTAAATACTTCAAGGGAGTTGATTTGTTTTTGAAATTTCTTTTCCCATGGCTTCGCAACTTACAGCTATGAAAGTTTGTTTGTATTTAAAATGAGTCAATATAAATATATTTTAATTTCTAGAGGTGCATTGAATTTATTAATTATTTTTTAAAAATATTTTTAATTTAATTTAATTTATATTTATGTACATTGCCAATCTTGGAAGGATTATAAGGATTTTTCATTTACATTAACAATATCTAGGTTGAATGAAACAATCTATTGTTGATTTTTTTTTAATAATCAATTATCTTCATAGTTTTTGAACATATTGGTAAATCACTTATAAACATTTTGCATTCTTGATCAATCTCAAATAAGCCTATATCTTTAAAACTCATTATGGATGAATTTTAAGAACTCTCACTCTTTTATACTTTTTTATTTGCATATAATCTTTAAATTAAGAAGTTGAAAGACGTGTGAACTCAAACCATAACAAAAATCGCAACGTGACTAAGGGGTATTTATTCCTCCAAATCACTTTGGCATTTGTTTTATTCCCTTGTTTGTTAATCCATTACACATCAAGAATTTGATTTGATGTGAACTCTTTGTGATCAAGACACCTTGTTCCTAGATCAATAACTTCTTGACCACTCTCAAAATATAATTGTAATAATGTAATATACACTTTTGAAATGAAATTTAATAAAAAACAATAATAATAAAAGTTAAAATATAAAATAATAAAAATAATATTTAAATTAATAATATAAAAGAATAAAATTTAAAATATAACATAATGAAAATCTAGTTAAGTTTAATGAATAGTCCAAAGGCATGAAATAAAATGTTGTGGCTCCCTCAAACATGAGATATAAGAGGGAGAGAAGAGAACATTTGGAAGGAAAGATGGAGGAAGGAAGAAAGAAGGGAGCATAGAAACTAAGGAAGAATTAATGGAAGAATAAAGGAATGTGCAGAAAATAAGTGCATGCCTCTTTCAAAGGGAAACAATGAATGATGAAGGGTTGTGACTCTTTCAAAGGGTGGAATTAATGAAAGATTGAACCATGTTTTCTAAGATAGAACTTCTAAAAACATCATTTAATTATTTTGAAAAGGAATGCCATTTTATAAAAGAAGTTGCAGTTGTCATGAGGCAGAAAGAAAATGGATTAAACAAAGCATAAGAAACTGTAAGTTCTCTAGATACGACACATATCTATTTGATTCTTATTTATATAATATGCAGTTTAAAAATGAGTCAAATAGATATGATAGGATATTTAAAGAAAAGGGATAGTTTATGAATATTCAAGTTTTAGTCCAAAGTTAGTAAAATAGAAAAGTAATCAATTTGTTTGGAAACCTAAAAAGAAAGCAGATGCATTAATTGTTGAAACAGTGCTTCATTCAGTTAAAAAATATTTATGGGTTTTAGATAATGGATGTTCACACTATATTACTAGTGATAGATCTAAGTTTATACATTATGAGCCACATCCTAGAGGATTAGTTAAGTTTGGAGATAATAAGTGTTTGCAAATTATAGGAAAAGGAATTATTCTGTTAGAAAATGAAATACCTATTAATGATGTCTATTATATTGAAGGTATGACATATAATCTTTTCTCTATAAGTCAAACATGTGATAATGGATTCGATATAACCTTTTCTACTTTAAGTTGTGAAATCAAGATTTTTTTTGGAAAAACCATAGAAACAAGACATAGAACTGGTGGTAATATTTATAATCTTTTTGAGAATTCATGCAAAATTGTAGGAAATATTTATTTTATGGGTGAAATTGAGGAAATAAAATTATGACATCAAAGGTTAGGTCATATAAACTATGACAATCTGATTAAAATAAGTAAAAATTAGAATGTTAGGAATCTACCAATCCTAACAAATCTTGACAATAATGTGTGTAAAGAATGTCAGAAAGGAAAACAAACTAAAGTGAGTTTCAAAAAAATAATATACTAGTACAAAACCTCATCAATTAGTTCATACTAATCTATGTGGACCTACTATAACTAAGTCTCTTAAAAATGAGCGGTAATTTATGCTTTTTATAGATGATTATACAAGAATTACTTTGGTTACTTTTCTAAAGCATAAAGATGAAGCATTTGATAGAATTTTAAAGTGTTTAGGAAGATGGTTGAAAAGGAATCTGATATAAAAATTAAGAGTGATTTGAAAGTGAATATTTAAAAAAAAAATAAAGGTTCCATTTGAGAAACAACTAATTCAAAACTATATATTTCTACATAAATGAGACATGATAGTCCATGTCTAAGCTATACTAGCAATCCAAACTATTTCACAACTCACACTCCAAGCCAAGATCGTGATACAATAAGGGATAAACATATTTCAACTTACTTGGGTAGTTATACACTTTGGTAAACAATTACCAAGTTTTATACTAGAATGACATATGGTCCTTTGTCATCCTACCCAAGCATGTGAAGGATAAGTTTATTTATTCTTATCTAAGCTTACTTGCATTTCATTTCATTTCTTTTAACAACTACAAAAGGGTAACTAAAACTAGGGATATGCATCGAGAGCTTTCGTTGAAAGAAGACCGTGAAATCCACACATGTTTATGGGTTTTTAGAGTTTGTCATACTTGGCATAGATGAAATATCTGTAATACCCCAAAATTGGCACCTTATAATTTCAATCAATTTTGGTGCATTTTCTCAAATTTTACATCATTAAAGTCCTATTTTACTAGGCAATTTTCTCTCTCCTACCTGACTTTATTTGACTTGGTGTCAATTGCAAAAACCCTAAATTACATTAATCTCACACTATAATTAATTCCTAAGTATTCGACTTTATTAGCTAAATAATCCCTATGATAAATTAATTTAATTCTAAAGTCCTAAGTGCTTTAAATTAAATTAAACCCACCCCCTTTAGCTAATACACATAAAGGGAATTAATATTATTTAGTTATTTGAATGGATTATCTCTCAATTGAATTTAATAATTCTAATAATTCGAAAAGCCACCCATGTGGCAATAATTCATTCTTTTAATTAAATAATTCTTCAATTTTTGTCTCATCTTCCTCCATGGAAATGAAGAGTCAGCCATTTCATTTCAAGAAACTCTTCATCCTTCCTCCAAGCTAGTCTATATTATGAACCTCTCTCTCATTCGAATTAAGAGGCAATTGTGAGAGCACATAAACTATAGCAAATTTTTGTCTCAATTATTTCATCTTTCCAAGCTTTTATTGCATATTAGTTTTAAATCTCATTTAGTATAATTGCATTCTCATAAATAGTGTAATTTGCAAGTATTGTTATTAGCTTAATTCTCGCATCTCTTTCAAGTTCTTAGATTGAAATCTGCACTTCATTCTTAGATTAATTGCATCTTCATCTTAGATTAATTGTAATTTGTTCATCTTTCAAGCTTTCAAAATCCTTCATATTAGCTTGGTCTTTTGGTTGTTGGCTCTCAAACTGAGAGTAATTCAAACACCCCAGCTAATTAGGAGGCAATAGGTCAAATCGATAGAATCTTATGAATTGGGTAATTCATACTCATCTTCGTGATTCGATGATCGAGAAATGACTATGTTGTGTATATGGCTAAATTATGAGGTCCATATTCAGGCATAAACATTCTGGTGCCCACCGTGGGGCAGAAAAATCATTTCTGGCCTCACTCTCGAGATTTTTATGATAAGGAATTTGAACTCTGTAGTGTGTTCGTACTTTACTATGTATGGAATTTCATGTGAGATTTCAGAGCATGCCACGCAAAGTTTTTCTCCCAGTAGCATTCTCTCGCGCGAAGAAAAAATTTCTCATGTAGGCCTTTGTATTTTCTCGCACGCAATGCAGTACTTTCTCATGCAAAGTTTTGCTATCAGTCATTAAATTTTCTAGATTCTGCAATTTACTGTTACTTTTTCCTGATAGTTATTGTCTGTTGTTGATTTCATATTTCTGATTTCTGCTACAACGTAATAGTGGTCTGCAGGTCACTTGTTAAAGATCATAAAAACTTGTTAATAGTTTGCTTGTAGGATGGTTGTCGAAGATCATTTCAAAATGTTGTGCTTGTTTACTGTTTTTCATTCACATAGTCTAAATAGGGCTTTGTTAAAATTTCTTAAAGGTCCTGATAGCAAAGTAGGGGAATAGGCTCTTCATTACATGGAAGTGATGCCCATGGATGAAACCGAGACCCAGACGTTGCTAGAATGATGGATACCTAGGGAAGCAAAGCAAGGTAGTGAATCTTTGGAACATTTACTTGTTAGGGGACTATGCTCTTCTCTCGCTGAGAGAACCAGAAACCCAAAAAATTGTGAATTGGTTAAGGAGGAACTAGCTCAATGATGAATATGCTTGATGTGTTTGGGTAAGGTGAAGAGGTAGAGAAGTATGCTCTTCTCTCTTTTAGAGAATCAAAAAATCTGACCCTCGAATCTGAGCCAAGTCCCGAGTCACCTTTAGAGGGCCTACCAGAAGTTGAACCTCCGAGAACGACCCAAGTGAGTACGCACCTATCACCGGTGATTCCACCTCACTCTAATAAAGAAAGGTTTATTGAGTCTAAAGATTCCAAAGCCATGTTAGCTTCTTTCTCATGATTTTGACTATCATCTTGAGAAGGCCTTGTCTATTGTATTGAGTGGTGCCACTCCTAGCCCTGCTTGTGGGGGTGTATGAATTTCAAGTGTTGGTGTGGCTGTGAGGCCTCAACCCTGTATCAGGGACAAAAAAGGTTAGCATGAATGGAAGCCCACTAAAAACCTTCCTTAGTTAGTTGCCTACCCAGATCACCTTTGAAAGGAGGCATAATCTTTGTGCAGGGAGGGGGAAGAATCTCTCCTGTAGATTCTCACCATAGGCATGCACCTGGACGCTTGAAGGTGGTATATGACATTGGCCCCTACTTCAAGGGTAACCTTTGAGCATATACTATTGAGTCCTTTGAAACACCAAAAACACGGGTGCCCTCTAGGGGGTGACATGACTGTGTGAGGTGAATGCATGCGCATAAGCTGTGGGGCAAAGGTTTTGTGTTCTCACCATTTTTTTTTTGTAGGGATAGCTAAGTGCTTGTTTCAAGTCTTAAAATTGTCCATCATGATTAAACAAAGACTCCCATGATACTACCAAGTTACTTTGTCCTTGGTAGGTCTGTTTGTGACTACTTCTTGTGTCACTACTGCTTGATCTAAACCTTCATGCTTGTAAACGAATGCTTGAAACCTTCAAACTGAGATTGTTGATTCAAACCATCTGAAACCTATCTAGAAACTAGATTTTCTGTTTGAGAACCATTTGTGCTGTGTCCCAAAACCTATCTTTTATCTTGAAATCTATGTTGAACTATCGAACCCTGGTATTTTCCTGCGCAAAATTTTAGAAACTGAGCATTTTCTTGTGCGAGATAACATTCTCTCACGTGAAGCTTGGCATTTTCTCGCGTGACCTTGCACTTTCTCATGTGAACCTGTACCCTATTTTCAAAAACAATGAGCTATTTCCTGTTCACTAGTCAAACTTCTGTCTAATCTAATTTTTGCCTGGGGTCTGTCTTCTTTTTTCCTGTCATTCACTGTTAGAAACTGAGTGTCTTGAGTTGAGAACCAATCGATTATTGCTTTGACTCATTTTGTCTCTACTTTGTTTATCTCATCTCTTTGTGCTTTTGTACCTCATGTAGCGATAGTCTTATCTCGGTTGTTCTAGCCACCCTCTTGACGATTCATGCTAGGTCCATCTCGCATCTTGGCTGTTCTAGCCATTTTATCTCCTTTTCGCTATCTTAGAGACAAAGTTCTAGCATTATTTTGAGTCTTCTCTCGTCGCATCTTCGTTTATGACTATCATGACTAGAAGTGGCAACACTTTCCCCATTCATAATACTGATCAAGGTAGAGGTAAACCTCATAATCAAGAAATAGATCATCCCGAACTTGTTGCAAAATTTGAGCATTGTGAGGGATCCACAATTCTTCTTCATTGAGTACTTTACAAGACAGCCCATCGCAATCATCACCTCTAATATTCCAGGAGTACTATAATCCATTGTTTCAAGCGCAACCCAACTTATTATTTCAAGAACATGACAACTCATTCTTTCAAGACAACTCATTGTTCTGTAACTTTGGAAGGCCACTTCCTTAGACTGCTCCTATTATTGAACCTATCGATACTACCGATGATATTGATTCATCTGAACCTATTGACCCTTTTGATCCTGTTAGAGCACCAAAGGTTACTTTGGCCATGCCCTTTCGACATTGTTCATATCATTTTACTGAGTCTTCCTACATGGACAAGATGGGAGATCCATTTGACTTCCAACCAGGCAAATACTGCAAAAATTAGGACCAATCTCAAAGTGACCAACATCAAGGTCAATCTCACAATGACCACTGTCATGCTCAATTTTAGAATGACCAACGTCATGGTCAATCTCAACATGACCAAAATCAGTCTCATAATGATGATCAATCCCAAAACAAATCTCAAGGTGATCGACAACCATCTCACTATCACCCTCCTCCACATGACCAAGACCAAGATGATCAACAACAAGACCTTGAATCACAAGCATTTATGAGATTCTTGGTAATGAAGATGATGTGATAACTCAGAATGGTATAGCTACTACCAAAGCTAATAAGATTCTTATCAAAATGATGAAAATCCTCCTTCTAGAGGAAAAGGAGAAGTACTTTCTTGAGCTAGCCAAACAAGGGGCCAAGTTACCTCCAAACTACCAAGTTGAAATGCTTGTGGCTAAAGAAGAAGAGATTGAAACCACAAAATTACAAAAGATTATTCAGAATATGCAAGACCAAATTAGTCAACTTACAAAGGAAAAGGATAATCCCACACAAAAATTCACAATGGACAACATATGCCCTTTTCCGTTTAACAAGAGTCTTCACATGCCTCCTTTTCCAAAAGGAGTGGAGTTGCCTAAATATGACAAGTACATGGGTACTACTAATCCCCAAGACCACTTGAGGGAGTTTGGTGCTTTGTACATGGAATTCATACATGATCAGACTTATCTTATGTGACTCTTTCCCCGTAGCTTGGGAGGGTCAGCTATGGAGTGGTTTTTCCGATTACCCCCTAGCATTAAGACTTTTGATGAGATCACTAATCTATTCCTCCAACATTATTCACACAACATTCAACATCTTGTCAACATTTGTGATTTGTGTAATCTGAAGCAGGGATAGGGAGAACCTTTCTTTTCCTTTCTCCAAAGGTGGAGACAACTTTACATGAAGTACCCTCGCAAATTACCTAAGTTTGAGAAACTTGACATTTTTTTGGACAATCTTGTCCCAGATTTTGGATATCAAGTGAAACTACAAGGTCCTTTGAATTTTGACAACATGATTAAGAAAGTTGTGAGGATAGAGGCATTTATGGTTAAGAAAGGAGAGTTAACTTTGAATAAGGACAATAAACAAGGGCTCTCCTCAACAAAAATAGAGATGTCGTGAATGATGGGGTGGTTGATAATGTCACCGTGAAGCCTTCAAAGTTGATTTTTAATCTCACCTCAAGTATACAAGCGGCTAAGGTTATTGAGAAGACCACAATGGATAATCAACAAACTTCAAGATTTTCTAAGAATAAACCTTGGGCCTCTCGACCCAAGTGTGACTTTACTCCTTTGGGAGAGCCTCTTGATGTGGTCTATAAAAATCTTGTGCAGAATTAGATACTCAATCCTTTGGAAAAGAATCTCTATGACCCACAACCACAACTTCATTGGTGGAATGATAACGCATACTGTGACTATCACCAAAACATTGGTCATAAGACTTCTACTTGTCTCCGATTGAAACATAAGGTTCAAGATCTAATTGACAACAGTGACATTATTGTAGACAACCACAACAAGAATTTAGATCATCAAGCATTTAAGGATCCCTTCCCTCCTCATGAGAAAGGCGAGTCTTCCAAAGCTAAGAATACCAATGCCAAGGTTAATTATACGTATACTACCAATGATAATGTCATCAACATGATTGAACCTATTGAAGTTGAGTATTGCGATGTGATTACTTTCAAGAGGAGCAGTGATGCTCCTAAACCTAAAACTCCTTTCATCTTGTGAAGTTCCACATCTCATTCTTCTGAATCTAAGCAACCTCAAGATTGCGCCAATGTTGTTACCCGATCGCGTGGGAGGGTTGTTTTGAAAGGTCCTGACCCTCATGTATCTCCTCTGAAACAAACTATGGATAAGACTGTTTTTGGTCCTACCAAAAAAACCTCGAAGTCAGTCCCTATACCTAGCAATGCTAGTTATAGCATCTTAGATCACCTCCAATGAACCAATGCTTAGATTACCATCTTTGAGTTGTTGAAGATCTTGCCTGCCCACAGGCAGATTCTAGACAAAGCCCTCATTGAGGCAAACATCCCTAAAGATCTTGATCTCGACTGGTTCCAATCTATGGTGGGTCATTTGACCTCACCTCATTATTTGTCCTTCTCCAAAGAAGATGATCACTCTCTTAGCCATCCGCATAATGCTCCCTTGCATATAGAAGTCATGATAGGCCCTAAGCATGTTCGCTGAGTGCTCATAGACAATGGTTTTGGTATCAATATCTGTTCTACTAAGTTGCTTACCCATCTAGGTTATGATGAGGATTGCATAGACTCCCGCAAGAAGATTACTATCAAAGCTTATGATGAAGAGCGCAAGTCCAAAGGCTTAGTTGTGCTACCTATCTGCATAGGACCTATTGAGAGAGATGTTATTTTCCAAGTCTTGGATATTCCTCTCACATACAATATCTTATTGGGTAGACCATGGATTCATAGATACAAGCTATTTCATCTACATACCATTAGTGCATCAAGTTTCCATTCCATGGAGCAAAAGTCACTGTGCCTGCTAATACCAACTTTTCTTGCAATACACTCACTCAATCATCCGATAGTTTCATCCCAGCTAATAGAGAGTCTACTGAGTTCTATGATGCCAAGCTTAAAGAAATGGAATAGACTCTAAGACTTAAGGATACAGGCATGGGAGGATATCAAAATGAACCTGTGCTAGCACTGGCTACTCTCCCTCTATCTCCACACTCTTAGGGGAGACTTTCTGAGAGTAACAAACCTTTTGATCACTCTCCTCAAATAGTCTATGATGGTGCCTTTGTACAGGTCTCTACACCATTAGAAGATGAGGATGAAGAAAGAGCTATCACAGCTTGGATCTATAAAGGGAAAGAAATATCTAAAGCAACTACTCCACCTCCAGACTTAGAGCAAGGGCCATATAGTGAGGCCTTCAAGATCATGAAGTGCTTCGACTATAAAGGGAGTGGTCCTATAGGAATGAATGACAATGGTTTGTTGAAACCCATTAAAGCTATAGGTCATTGCACAAAAGATACTATTGGCTTAGGCTTCAAGAAGATCCCCTTTCATCTAGGGATAAACAAATTTGTGCCTGAACCAAAAACTAAACATGAACAAGAATTTGAAGATACCACTCCAATGATAAATCTAGAGGCTAGCTTTGATGAAGAGACCTTCCCCTATCCCATACCTCCAGATTTTGTGGCACTCTTTGAAGAACTTGATGAGCCTATCATACCTGTGCACCAAGTAGAAGCTGAAAGTGATTCTGATGAAACTTCCTCTATTACCCCACTATCATATGACCAGTGGATGGAAATACAAGCTGCTGACCCTACTTTTGTAGGTGAATCTTACATGCCATTACTCTTTCAAGAAAGATTCAAACAAGAACAAACTTCTAATGCTGTAAAATAAGAACATGAGTTAGATGGTACAACCAGTACTAACGAAATTCCCACATCAAGTACTAACTCACATGAGTACAAGTTTGACTCTTTGTCTAATGCTACTTGTGATAAAGATATAGACATGGTGCATATATTTGAAAAATCTCTCGAAGTAGGTGAAGGGTCTAGTGTTAGGACGCATGAATTAGATGCCATCAATGTTAACTTGTCCTCTACTTTCAATGTGGGATCTCATAGGGATTCGAATGCTCCTTTGGATGAGATCGCTCTAGGTCTTGACTTTCTCTTCTGTGCTTTTGATGATTATACTATAAACACAATTGAACTCGACACTTCTCTCTCACTCAAAAATCCTGAGCTGATAAACTGGAACTCCCCTTCCTCATCCAATGAAGTCCTAACATTCCAAAATCATTACCCTCTAGCCTATTATCTCCATGCCATTGAACCTATAATGCCCTCTACCAACAAAGATAGTGTCAGCATGATAGAGGCAAATATAAAGTATCTTAGTCAAAAAATTAAAAGAAGAAAAAATAGATCCTCTGATGGTGAAAACCACATTGTGGTACTATCAGAGCCAAAAATAGTAAAAATAAAAGATGTATCTGAGGGTGAAAACCTCTGTGAGGCTCCCAAAGATGAGATACTTGGTATACTCCTGAGCCACTTTCAAGAGAGATCATCAGTATTGATTGAGCCGACACAACTAGTGAATTTGGGTATAGAGGCTGCTCCACAAATCATTCATCTAGCACAGTCATTATCTGCAAAAGAAAAGGAAGAGTTCACTAGCTTCTTTCAAAGCAAGAAAATCAAATTTGCATGGACTTACTCTGATATGCCTGGATTGGACCTCAATCTAATCATGCATCATCTATCCATTGCACCAGGTATTAAACCTGTCAAATAGAAGCTTTGAAAGATGCATCCACACGTGGCACTTTTAGTCGAGGATAAACTAGAAAAAATCCTTAAGGTTGGTTTCATAAGAGCTATTGACTATGCAGAGTGGATTTCAAATATTGTTCCAATCACCAAACACGATAAATCCATTTGTGTGTGCATAGACTTCCAGGATCTAAATAAGGCATGTCCAAAAGATGACTTCCCATTGCCCAATATTGACACGATAGTGGATATGACAACAGGCTATGAAATGTATTCCTTGATGGATGGATTCTCTGGCTATAATCAAATAAAAATTGTGCCAGAAGATCAAGAAAAGACTACTTTCATGTGTGCTTAGGGAACTTTCTGTTGGAATGTCATGCCCTTTGGACTTAAAAATGTCAGAGCAACATATCAGAGAACTGTCACTACCACTTTCCATGATATGATGCATAAAACAATGGAAGATTATGTGGATGATACTTTGGCCAAAATCATGCAATGCAAAAATCACCTTGTAAATTTTTGTCCCATACTTGATTGCATGGAATAATTTAGTTTTTGACTTAATCCCAAAAAATGTGCATTTAGTGTCACTTCCGGGAAACTCTTGGGTTACATCATTTCAGCTAAAGGCATAGAGGTTGATCCTGAAAAAGTTCAAGCTATTATGGAAATGCCTCCACTAAAAAACATTAGTCGGATGAAAGGACTTCAGGGAAGAATACAATCTATTCGGTGCTTCATTGCATAGTTGGTTGACAAGTCACAACGATTCACTAAAACTTTGCATAAAGGTGTGACTTATGAATGGAATGAAGAATGTGACAGGGGACTCAATCAAATTAAATAGTATCTTTCAAATCCACCTATACTAATGTCTCCTAATCATGGGAAGCCACTCATACTCTACATCTCATCCACGGACACATTTTTGGGTGCTCTCCTATCTCAAGAGGATCAAAACAACAAAGAGAGAGCCATTTATTATATCAGCAGAACATTGGTCTCTTATGAAATGAACTATTCTATCATTGAAAAAGATTTTCTAGCAGTAGTGTTTGCTTCATAGAAATTGCGGCATTATATGCTCACTCACACTACAAGGCTCATTGCAAAAACTGATCCACTAAAGTACTTACTGAGCAAGGCTTCCCTCATAGGTAGACTAGCAAAATGGGTCATGATACTCAGTGAATTTGACATTGAGTATGTGGAAAGAAAAGCTATCAAAGGACAAGTGATTGTTGATCAGTTGGAAAAAGCTCCTCTGAAGGACCACCAACCTTTAAACATTGAATTCCCAGATGAATCCATCATTGTTCTCACACATCAGGCTTGGAGCATGTTCTTTGATGGATCATTCACTCAGCAAGGATAAGGTGCAAGCATTCTATTTATAACACCTCAAAGATACTCATTTTCCAAAGCTTATAAAATGTTGTTTCCCTGCACAAACAACATCGTTGAATATGAAGCTCTCATCAACGGTATGAAGATAGCCATTGAATGACATGTGGATGAGCTCAAGGTCTTTAGAGACTCTCAGTTAGTCATCAACCAAGTTAATAATATATATCAAACAAAAGATGACAAGCTAGTGCCTTAGAAATGAATGGTGGATGACCTCAAATAGTATTTTGCACACATTTCTTTCCAGCAAATTCCAAGGGCAAATAATAAAGCAGCTAATGCTATGGCCACTCTAGCCTCAATGTTATAGATGCCAGAAAATGACTTCAGACATGAATTCCTGGTGGAGACATTACGCTACCTAGCCTATGACATTCCCAAATCTAGTATGATCTATTCAGTCATTGGACATGATTCGTCCTGCTACCACCATATCTATTCTTACCTCTATGACCAAATCATTCCTGACACCTATACCTAGAATGAAAAGCATCACCTAATTCATAATGCTTCATGATATGTCATCATAGCAAATGATTTGTATAGACAAGGTCTAGACAGTACCCTCCTTAGGTGTCTAGAACCCGATGAGTCCAAATGTACGTTAGCTGAGGTACATGAAGGTATATGTGGGTCTCATTCGAGTGGTCTGATGTTAGCTCGTAAACTTATTAGAGCTGATTACTACTAGCCAGATATGCAGAAAGAAGCTGTTCAATATGCCAAGGCTTGTAAACAGTGCCAATTTCACAGAAATTTGATCCATGCTCCTGCTAGAGAGCTTATTCCTTTCATCAGTTTCTATCCATTTCAGCAATGGGCCTTTGACTTGGTGGGTTAGATCCATCCATGTTTTTCCAAAGGGAACAAGTTCATCATCACTGCTATAGACTACTTTACTAAATGGGTTGAGGCAGTCCCTCTGACTATAGCTGATGACAAGTCTATGGCTATGTTTATACTAAACTATATCATCTATAGATATGATGTACCCTCATCCGTTATCACTGACAACAGGGGACAATTCAAGAACAAAGACCTGAAAGAGTTATGCACTAAATTTAGGATCATTCAGCATTGGTCATCTATCTATTATCCCCAGGGTAATAGACAAGAAGAAGCTTCTGATAAGATAATTCTCAAAATCTTGCACAAAATAGTTCATAAATTTGGTAGAGATTGGCATCTCCAAATTAATCCAACTTTATTGGCCTATAGAAAAAGCATTGAAACACCAATAGGGGCCACACCCTTTGCCTTGGTTTATGGAGCAGATGCAGTATTGCCTATTGAGGTCGAGATTCCTACATTGCAAGTCTCTCTAAGGGGCCTCATCACTGATGAAGAAAACAAAATATCCTGACTACAAGAGCTAGAGTTACTGGATGAACGTCGAAAGGTGGCATTTGATCATCTTCAAGCATACCAAAAGAGAATGTCTAAAGCCTCCAATAAGAAAGTCAAACAAAGGGAATTACAAGTGGGTGATCTTGTCTTGAGAGAGAATGCCAAAAATCAGCAGCAGCGGATCGAGAAAGGAAAGTTTGAACCAAACTGGCTTGGTCCATACATTATTACTGCAACATTTGGGTCTGGTGCTTACCAATCTCCACCACTGAAGGAGAACTGCTCAAAGAGATGATCAATGCTATGCACCTGAAGTGGTTCTATAGCTGAGGAATTCTCTACATGCTCATGTACATACTTATTGATCTTGAAAAAATCCTAAAAATGGTATATTCTCAAAAATCCTAAAAATTGCAAAATGTCCTAAAAAATGATCATCTTAGTGAAAACCTAGTAAACAGGGGCTTTGATGTATCTATTATCTTGGTGAAAACCTGGTAAATAGGTGCCTTGATAATACAAAAGAAATAAAAAAATACAAAAATACAAAAATACAAAAAAAAAAAGTGAAAAGATGAAAAATACAAAAAAAATTAAAAAGAGAAAAGTACAAAAAAATTGAAAAAGAAGAAAACTGTGCCATTGATGAAAACCTGGTAAACAGGCGTCATGGTAGCAAAAATAGAATCTCTGCCAAGATGGTGAAAACTTGGTAAATAGATGCCTCTTGTTTCCTAAAGCTATATCTTATCTCAGCACCATTTAGCTCTGTGTAGTTGCTTCTCACTTTCCTGTTTTAGTTCGCTTTCCTTGTTTCCTGCTTTAGTTTGTTTCCTGCTTTGGTTTGCTAGCTCATGCATTTGCTTTCACCTATCTTCAAGATTTTCCTCAGCTCTACATGGATTGGAACTAGTCACACTTGGGGGCATCTTCCTAGTCTAGGGGGCATTGTCCTATTGCTTTCAGAGACACTTTCTTGCATCAGTCACCAGTGGTTCCCACTGCATCTGCCTACTTATGCCCAGCTATTTTTTTTGAGATATCTCTCCTCAAGGGTCTCTCATGTATCAGTCACTAGTGGTTATCACTATGTTTTCCTACTAATACTTAGCTATCACTTTGATCTTTCTTCTTGAGGATCCCTCGTACATCAGTCACTAGTGGTTCTCACTACGTCTACCTGTTGATGTTTCGCTAGTGCCTCTGAGATCTCTCTCCTTGACAATCTCTCTCGTATCGGTCACCATCATTTCTCATTGCATCTGCTTGTCGATGCTTTGTTTAGCACTTCAATTTTCTCTTTGAAATGATTTCTTGCACTAGTCACTAGTGATTCTCACTGTTGTCGCCATCCTATTGAGGCTTCTCGCGCTGTATCTTATCGATCCGACTTCAATCCACTTGAACAAAAAATTAAAATGAAACTAAAATTGAATTTATGATTCTCTAAAGCATGCTGAGCTTTTCTCTTTTACATCTTTGTTTTCTCATTTTTTCATTTCCCCTCGAGCAACTCCAAGATGTCTATTTAGACCGAGAGAAGCGAAGACTGGGGGATGATCTTTCCTTGCTTTCTATTTCTTGGTTTAGTTCCAATTATTCAAAGAATCTATATAAGAGGGGTGTCCACTATGAGAGCCTTCATCTCATGTTGGATGGCCATGTGTACCTTGAATCTTTTTATATGGAAGCTTTGGTGATGTTGGTTCTTCTCCTTGTTTGTTTGGGTGACTTCTTTTTGCTATAGGTGAAATTGTAAACACTCATCCTGCTAAGTGAACGTAAGGGTCACTGCAAGTATTCTTTGGCAAAAGAAGGAACTCTCATGTGTCCGATGTGTTTGTCCACAAGCAACATTCAGGTCATTGTAGTAGCTATGCTTTGATGCTTATGTTAACATGATAAATTAAAAGGAATAGGTTTTTAGGTCACTTTGGCTTCTTGTGCCTTAATGCTTACACCTCATTTCGACAACTCTAAGACTTATGTCATATTCATATTCTCATGATTGCAATGTTAGTGAGGATTGTATGGCATCTTGCAACTGTCCGGTACCTATAAACTCTATGATGATAATATGATGAGTCCAACAACCAAGTCCTAGGGATTCCATGTTCATTCTAGGCTTGCATCTAGCTTAAGCTTGCATTTTTTCATTCTAGGCTTGCATTGAGACAATATTTTTGGTGTTTCTCTCATCCTCCTCCTCTAGATCTCTTCACTGAAGGTTCTCATCTTTTGTCCTGGGTTTCTCTTAGCTGCACAAGTGTCTGGTCCTTGTTTATAGCTGAACGTGGACCTCTAATCTAGCCATAGACACAACATAGTCATTGCTCGATCATCGGATCATGAAGAGGAGTATGGATTACTCAATTTGTAAGATTCTATCAATTTGACCTATTGCCTCCTAATTAACTGGGGTGTCTGAATTACTCTCAGAATGAGAGCCAACAACCAAAAGACCAAGCTAATACGAAGGATTTGAAAGCTTGAAAGATGAACAAAATTCAATTAAGCTAAGATGAATATGCAATTAAAACTAAGAATGAAGATGCAATTAATCTAAGAACTTGAAAGAAATGTGCCAATTAAGCTAATAACAATAAGAAAATTATGCTAGTAATGAAGATGCAATTACACTAAATGAGAAGTAAGCTAATTGTGTAATAAAAGATTTGAAAATGTGAAGATAATTGAGAAAATTTTTTGCTATAGTTTATGTGCTCTCAAAATTGCCTTTTTTCAAATGAAGGAGGTTCATAATATAGACAAGCCCGGGGAGAGAATGAAGAGGTTCTTAAAATGAAACGGTCGACTTTTCATTTCCCAATGAGACAACTATCAAGGAATTACTTAATTAAAAGAATGAATTATTGCCACATATGAGTGACCCTTTGAATAATTTGAATTATTAAATCTAAATAAGATAATCCATTCAAATAACCAAGTAATATTAATTTCTTTTATGTGTATTAGCTAAAGGGGGTGGATTTTAATTTAATTTAAAGCACTTAGGACTTTAGAATTAAATCAATTTATCATAGGGATTAATTAGCTAATAAAGTCAAATACTTAGGAATTAATTATAGTGTAAGATTAATGCAATTTAGGGTTTTTGCAATTGACACCAAGTCAAATAAAGTCAGGTAGGAGAGAGAAAATTGCCTAGTAAGATAGGACTTTGATGATGTAAAATTGAAGAAATGCACCAAAATTGATGGAAATTATCAGGTGCCAATTTTGGGGTATTACATTTGCCCCTCTTTGAATTGATGTGCGAGCAACACGTTGATTCAAAGAATAGTCTGATGTGACAGATGAGGTTTCAGGATTAACCCCAAAATGGAGTTCAACCCTCGGAGGTGAAGGTTAGGATGCCAAGACACTGAAATAGATCGAATTGCAGAACCACCTCCAAAATGAGACATGATTATCTGAAGTCTAAGCTATATTGTGAAGACAACAGTCTAACGACAACCTGAGAGGAGACTGGAATTGGGGTGAGATTGCCCCAATGCCTAGAATGAGATTTAGTCTTAGGAATCAGGGTTAGATTTTCCCAATACCCATTGATCAAATGATGACAAATGTAGATTTAGGACCAATCTCTAGAATCAGGGTTAGATTGCCCTAATAGAAAGCTTGGCCCTTTGAGACCCAGGTTAGATTACCCAGATAACAGTCCAAAAGAGATTTTGAGAGCCATCTCCAGAATGAAGCTTGACTCCCAGGAATTAAGGTTAGATTGCCCCAATACCCAATAGATTTTGAGAACCATATCCAGAACAAAGCTTGATCCTCAAGGATACGAGTTAGATTTCTTAGATGCCTAAAAGATAGATGATTAGATGACAAGATGCGAGGCACAAAGATGCCCCTAGTGAAGAGCTACCTCAAGTGGTGAGGACTTTGATTTAGATCAGATTGATATGATGCTGGTTTGACAAGATTCAAATGATACAATCATCCTGCCCCCTCGGGAGCCAAATTGAAAGATGACATATTAGAAGGACAATTAACAATAAGAGGTTGCAAAATAGAAGCAATTAGACTAGATTCAAGAAGCTGCAGAAACAAGTTGGACTGATTTAGAGGTCCTACTGACCAAGTTTGACCATAGCTGACCAAATTTGACTAGAGTTTACTTTGATGAAAAAAAAGATGGAAGATCTCAAGAAAATGACGAGGAGATGAGAATCTGGTAGGAAAATGACACTAGAAGGCTGACTGCACAAGCGTCTGATCCCAAAGGATCCTAGAATTTAAAATGCAATTTTGAGCCATCTAGAGATGTCAGATTTCTATTTTGATCCCGAAAATGGATTCAAAATGGTCGATTTAACCAAGGGTACAATTTTCATGTAAAACAAAGCACTTTTGAAAATTAGGTCAAAAGCTATATATGAGGCCCGAAGGGGTTATTTTCAAATCATTATTCACTTTGTCTTCTTGTGATTTGAGCTCTGAGAGAGAAATGGAGGGCATTCTAGTGCATATGCATTGATTCAAGTGCTCCCACTACCATAGCCGATCGCCAGAGTATGACCCACCTGTGAGTAGTTGATAAACCATCATGTATTTCAATTTTTATTGCTTTCTAGGTTGATTAAGGCTAGATTCAGCAACTTTTAGATCTAGTTCTTCAACCCTCACTCGAGGAAATAGTTTCCTCATGTCAGCCTCAGTCGCCCCTCATGCGAGGAAATAGTTTCCTCACACAGCTTAGGGCTTCTTCACTTGGAGCCTCTTTGTAGTCTCACACGAAGCGCTAGCTTATGTCGTGTGAAATTTCTTCTTCTCGCGCAGGAAGAGATCCTGTCTCGCGCGAGGAAATAGTTTCCTTGCATGGAAAATTGCTGCAACATTTAGAATCTTCACCCAATTTTGCATAAAATCAGCCAATTAAAACATTCCAGAGTCCTATTAGGATAGATGTGTAGCCTCATTTGCTGTTATTACTTTGAGAAACCATCATATTGAGATACTGATCCAATATCGTCACTTGCTTTGCATGTTGACTTTCTAGATGTCACATTCTAGTCACATCATCCTATGATTACCACACTAGTGCAGAGGTTGACCGATACTAAGAGTGCCCACATTGATGAGCTAGGGTTAGGGTACTTGTGTGATATACCTGACATTTGGGTAAATCATGGTCTCTTAGGTGCACTTGTTGAGAGTTTCCATTCAGAGAGGAACACATTTCACTTGCTGATGGGGGAGATGAAAGTCACTCCCAAGGACATCTACAAGATACTCTGGATACCTTTCCATGGCGCCCGAGTTGAGTATGACATTTAGCCGAGGGTAGGCACATTGGCACTAAGGGCCATTTTTAGAGATGAGTTAGTGATGGGTTGGGCCATCTCATGGGATGAGCTGGTTAGCAGATATGGTGGTGCTCATCAATTTGCAATCATCTTAGCCATGTTCCTGAGTTGCTATTTGGTTCCAGATAGGGGACAACATGGATTAGAGTGTGGATGGGGTCACATGCTGTAGAGGATGCTGGATAGGCCAGCCGTCAGATTCGGATGGGGCGAGTGAATGCTCACACAGATGTATCACAAGATGCATGAGGTAGTGTATCAGAGCACCAAGACCATGGCGGATGGAATTTTTGTCTTACAGATCTAGGCTTGGGAGCATCTCCCTATTTTTAGGCCTATATTTCATGATACACAGTAGCCTCTTTAACCCTATATCTATAGATACACTAGTCCTATGACTCAACCAACACTAGGTAAGATGGAGTAGTGGTGGGGACAACTTGATGATATGGCAGCAATTATTTGGAGACCTTGGGTAGCCACCAAGCCATGGGATGACGCTTGGCGAGAGTTATCATATATGTTTATTTCACGTCCATTGATTGGGCACACTATCTCTGTTAGTGAGTGATTCTTGCTCACACATGTCATAAGGTAGTTCAGGAGGCCACATGACCTCTTGCAAGAGTATACCACATATGCTCACTTCGTTGATGAGATGAAGAAGGGCTGGCAGCCCAGATTAGATCAAGGGAGGTGCACTATAGAGGCTCAAGTGCCTGCAGCATGATGAGATTACATGGTGGATGTCACCAATGTAGGGATGATGCCTGCATACAGAGATTACTTCTTGGCACATCCTTTCCTTAGATTTACAAATCCTACCAACATGGGCTAGGGGGGATAGTAGGAGCCAGCACAGCAGTAGCCATAGGGACAATAGTAATAGGTACCTACCCAGTAGTAGATACCAGTACAATAGCCTACACAGCAGCAGGTTGTACAACAGGGGCCACATCAGCAACAATAGAGACAATGAGTGCTAAGGCTGAGGACAGGATAGGTGGACATCCCTCCCAGGACTATGGGATCAGGTGCAGGTGCTAGGAGCAGTGGGACCTAGTAGAGGTCCACTAGGAAGAGGATAGGAGACTCATCACAACAACTGCCTCTTGATAAGGAGGCAAAGGTCAAGGATGCGGATATGATAGATCAGGCCACACAGGGGCCACCACAGCTGGCATAGGTTCAGGAGGCTCTCAAGAAGAGCCAAGAGAGGGTGAGACAGGTGCAGTGTGAGAGGGATGATTACCATACATAGGTCATCATCCAGGAGACATGGGTAGCTGAGAGGGAGTGAGAGGTTAGAGAGCTCCAAGAGGAGCTGGTGAGGGCACGACTAGAGGCTAGATATGAGTTCGCTTAGGTAGCCTACTACTACGTGGCATATGTCAAAGTTTTTCCAAATTTGTTAGAGTAGGTGCCTCCATTTTTTGAGTATGCCAGAGCACCACATGGACTTCCACCACATGCACCTTCATAGGTACCACCATAGGTACCTCCACAATGACTGATGCCTCCTCCTCAGAGATTGATGCCACCTCCATAGGCACTGCCATAGGGACCACTACTACCACCTCCTCTAGGTGGCAATGGGTAGAGCTAGCCCTTGTTGATATTCATATTGTAGCCCATTTTTGATACTATGCTCGAGTAGCATCATTTTGTACATAACATTGATTCGACCGATATATATATATATATATATATATATATATATATATATATATATATATATATATATATATATATATATATATATATATATATATATATATATATATATATATATATATATATATATATATATATATATATATATATATATATATATGAGATCATCATTTGATATCATTGTACTTGTTTATATATTGCTTAAATGTTCATGTTCATGAGATGTTTCCTAGATGATTTAGATGTATGAATGGATATGTATGAGATGCACATGCTTTCTTTTATGATATGAATATGCATATGTTTTATTTGATGATGGTATATGAATATGCAATGTGAAATGTGATAATAGATGGTAGATGGATATGCATATAATGGATAGAATGTAAAATGCAGAATATTATGTATGATTTGATTTATGCTTATAATGAATGCACATGTGTATGGATATGTAAATGTAAATGGAAATGTAATGAAATGAAATGAAAATGGGACTAATCATCTCATGTAGGATGTAGCAATATACAACAGGTACTAACCAAAAGGATATTTGAAGATTGAGAACAAGGACCAGACACTTGTGTAGCCAAGAGGAGCTCGGGACAAAAGATGAGAACCTTGGATGAATAGAAGACAATCAAGAGAGCACCAAAAAATAGTCTCAATGCAAGCCTAGAATGAAAATGCAAGCCTAAACTAGACACAACCCTAGGACTTGGTTGTTGGACTCATCATATTATCATCATAGAGTTTTTAGCAATGGACATTCGCAAGATGCCATACAATCCTCACTGACATGAGAATATGGATATGACATAAGTCTTAGAGTTGTCGGAATGAGGTGTAAGCATTAAGGCACAAGAAGCCAGAATGACTTGAACACCTATTCCTTTTAATTTAGCAAGTTAACATAAGCATCAAAGCATAATTGCTAGAATGACCTGAATGTTGCTTGCAAACAAACACACCAGACACATGAGAGTTCCATCTTTTGCCAAAGATTTCTCACAGTGATCCTTACGCTCACTTAGTAGGACGAGCATTTACAATTTCACTTGCAGCAGAAAGAAGTCACCCAAACAAACAAGGAGAAGAACCAACCTCACCAAAGCTTCCATATAAAAGGAGTCAAGGTACACATGGCCATTCAACACAAGATGAAGGCTCTCATAGTGGACACCCCTCTTATGTAGATTCTTTGGATCATTGGACCTAAACCAACAAACAGAAAGCAAGAAAAGATCATGCCCCCAGTCTTCGCATTTCTTAGTCAAGAAAGACGTCTTGGATTTTCTCAAGGAGGAATGACAAAATGAAAGAACAAACACACAAAAGAGAAAAGCTCAGCATGTTTTAGAGAATCACAAATTTAGTTTTAGTTTTAGTTTAAGTTTGGGTTCAAGTGGATTAAAGTTGGATTGGCAGAATATGGCGTGAAAAGGTTTAATAGGATGACGGCAACAAGCGGACGCAGTGAGAATCACTGGTGACTGGCGCAAGAAATCATCTCGAAGAGAAAATCGGAGTGCTAAATGAAGTATTAGTAGGCAGACACAGCGAGAAATGCTGGTGACTGATACAAGGGAGATCCTCAAGGAGAGAAATCTCAAAAGATACTAGTGAAACATCAGTAGGAAGACATAGTGAGAACCACTGGTGACTGATGTACGAGGGATCCTCAAAAAGAGAAATCCAAGTGCTCACTAGGTATTAGTGGGCACACATAGTGAGAACCACTGGCGACCGATACACGAGAGACCCTCAAGGAGAGAGATCTCAAAATAGTTGGGCATCAGCAGGTAGACGTAGTGAGAACCACTGGTGACTGATGCCAAAAAGCATCTCTGAAAGTGATAGGACAAAGCCCCCTAGACTAGGAAGGTGCCCCCAAGTGTGACTAGTTCCAATCCATGTAAAGTCGAGGAGAATCTCGAAGACAGGCAAAAGTGAATGCATGAGCTAGCAAACCAAAGCAGGAAATGAACTAAAGTAGGAAGCAAGGAAAGAAAACTAAAGCAGGAAAGCAGGAAAGTGAAAAGCAATTATGCAGAGCCAAATGGTGATGAGATGAGATATAGCTTCAGGAAACAAGAGGCGCCTGTTTACTAGGTTTTCACCATCTTGGTAGAGATTCTATTTTTGCTACCATGATGCATGTTTACCAAATTTTCATCAATGGCACATTTTTCTTCTTTTTCAATTTTTTTATACTTTTCTCTTTTTTTTATTTTTTTGTATTTTTGAATATTTCATTTTTTTGTATTTTTGACTTTTTTTCATATTTTTTTTGTATTTTTTACTTTTTTCATTTTTTTTTGTATTTTTGACTTTTTTCCTTTTTTTTGTATTTTTTCAAATTTTTTATTTTTTATTTTTGTATTTTTGACTTTTTTCATTTTTTTTGTATTTTTGACTTTTTTTCATTTTTTTTGTATTTTTTCAAATTTTCTATTTTTTTTAGTATTATCAAGGCACCTATTTACCAGGTTTTCACAAGGATAATAGATACATCAAAGTGCCTATTTACCAGGTTTTCACCTAAGATGATCATTTTTTTTCATGACATTTTGCAATTTTTAGGATTTTTGACAATATATCATTTTTTAGATTTTTTCAGGATCAATAAGTATGTACATGAGCACACAGAGAATGTCTCAGCTGTAGAAATTCTTCACATGAAGAGCATTGATCATCTTTTTGAGTTGTTCTTCTTCAATGGTGGAGAGTCGGTAAGCACCAGACCCAAATGTTGTAGTAGTAATGTATGGACCAAGCCAGTTTGGTTCAAATTTCCCTTTCTGGATCCGTTGCTACTGATTTTTGGGGTTCTCTCTCAGGACAAGATCACCCACTTGGAATTCCCTTTGTCTGACTTTCTTATTGTAGGATTTAGACATTCTCTTTTGGTATGCTCAAAGATGATTGAGCACCACCTTCCGACGTTCATCCAGTAACTCTAGCTCTTGTAGCCAGGATATTCTATTTTCTTCATCAATGATGAGGCCCCTCAGAGAGACTCACAATGTAGGAATGTCAACCTCAATAGGCAATACTGCATATGCTCCATAAACTAAGGCAAAGGGTGTGGCCCCCGTTGGTGTTCGAATACTCGTTCTATAGGCCCATAAAGCCAGATTAATCTGGAGATGTCAATCTCTACTAGATTTGTGAATTATTCTATGAAAGATTTTGAAAATTTTCTTATTAGAAGCTTCTGCTTGTCCATTACCCTGGGGATAATAGATAGATGACCAATGCTGAATGATCCTAAATTTGGTGCATAAATCTTTCAGGTCTTTTTTCTTGAATTGTCCCCCATTTTTAGCGATAATGGATGAGGATACACCATATCTATAGATGATATAGTTTAGTATAAACATGGCCATAGACTTGCCATTGGCTACAGTCAGAGGGACTCCCTCAACCCATTTAGTAAAGTAGTCTATAGTAGTGATGATGAACTTGTGCCCTCTGGAAGAATATGGATGTATCTGACCTACCAAGTCAAGGGCCCATTGTTGAAATGGCCAGAAACTAATGAAAGGAATAAGCTCTTTAGTAGGAGCATGGATCAGATTTCTATGAAATTGGCACTGTTTACAAGCCTTGGCATATTGAACAACTTCTTTCTCCATATCTGGCCAGTAGTAACCAGCTCTACTAAGTTTATGAGCTAACGTCAAACCACTCTAATGAGACCCATAGATACCTTCATGTACCTCAACTAACGTATGTTTGGACTCATTAGGTTCTAGACACCTAAGGAGGGTACCATCTAGACCCAATCTATACAAGTCATTTTCTATGATGACATACCATGAAGCATTACAAATTAGGTGACGCTTTTCATTTTGGGTATAGGTGTCTAGAATGATTTGGTCACAGAGGTAAGAATAGATATGGTGGTAGTGGGATGAGTCATGTCCAATGATTGAACAGATCATCCTAGATTTAGTAATGTCATAGGCCAGGTAGCATAATGTCTTCACTAGGAATTCATGTCTGAAGTCAATTTTTGGCATCTGTAACATTGAGGCAAGAGTGGCCATAGCATCGGCTGCTTTATTGTTTTCCCTTGGAATTTTTTGAAAAGAAATGTGTAAAATACTGTTTGAGATCATCCACCATTCATTTGTAAGGCACTAGCTTGTCATCCTTTGTTTGATAGATATCATTAACTTGATTGATGACTACCTAAGAGGTTCTAAAGACCTTGAGCTCATCCACATGCCATTTAATGGCTATCTTCATACCATTAAGGAGAGCTTCATATTCAACAATGTTGTTTGTGCAGGGAAATAATATTTTATAAGCTTTGGGTAATGAGTATCTTTGAGGAGTTATAAACAAAATGCCTGCACCTGATCCTTGCTGAGTGAATGATCCATCAAAGAACATGCTCCATGCCTGATGTGTGAGAATCATGATGGATTCATTTGAGAATTCAATGTTTAAAGGATGGTGATCTTTCAAAGGAGCTTCTACCAACTGATCATCAATTGCTTGTCCCTTGATAGCTTTTCTTTCCACATACTAAATGTCAAATTCACTGAGTATCATAACCCATTTTGCTAATCTACCCATGAGGGCAGCCTTGTTTAGTAAGTACTTTAGTGGATCAATTTTTGCAATGAGCCTTATAGTGTGAGAAAGCATATAATGCCACAATTTTTGTGAAGTAAACACTATTGCTAGACAAGCTTTTGCAATGACAGAATAGTTCATTTCATAAGAAACCAATGTTCTACTAATATAATAAATGGCTCTCTTTCTTGTTCTGATCCTCTTGAGCTAAGAGAGCACCCAAAGCTATGTCCGTGGCTGAGATGTATAATATGAGTGACTTCCCATGAATAGGAGACATCAATATAGGTGGATTAGCAAGATACTATTTTATTTGAGTGAGTCCCTTGTCACATTCTTCATTCCATTCATAAGTCACTCCTTTATGCAAAGTTTTAGTGAATGGTTGTGACTTTTCATCCAACTATGAAATGAAGCGCCGAATAGATTGTAGCCTTCCTCGAAGTCCTCTCATCTGACTGATGTTCTTAGGTGGAGGCATGTCCATAATAGTTTGAACTTTTTTAGGATCAACCTCTATGCCTTTAGCTAAAATAATGTAACCCAAGAGTTTCCTAGAAGTGACACCGAATGCACATTTTTCTGGATTAAGTCTGAGACTAAATTGTTCCATGCAGTCAAGTATGGAACCCAAATCTGCAAGGTGAGTTTTGTGTTGCATGCTTTTGGCCAAAGTATCATCCACATAATCTTCCACTGTTTTATGCATCATATCATGGAAAATGGTAGTGACATCTCTCTGATACATTGCTCCAGCATTCTTAAGCCCAAAGGGCATGACATTCCAGTAGAAGGTGCCCCAAGCACACATGAAAGTGGTCTTTTCTTGATCTTCTAGTGCAATTTTTATTTGATTATAGCTAGAAAATCCATCCATCAAGGAATACATTTCATAGCTTGTCGTCATGTCCACTATCATGTCAATATTGGGCAATGGGAAGTCATCTTTTGGACATGTGTTATTTAGATCCCGAAAGTCTGTGCACACACGAATGGATTTATCATGTTTGGTGACTACAACAATATTTGAAATCCACTCTGCATAGTCAATAGTCCTTATGAAACCAGCCTTAAGAAGCTTTTCTATCTCTACTTTGACTAAAAGTGCCATGTGGGGATGCATCTTTCGAAGCTTTTTTTGATAGGTTTAATACCTGGTGCAATGGACAGATGGTGCATGATTAGATTGGGATCCAATCCAGGCATATTAGAGTAAGTCCATGCAAAGTTTATTTTCTTTCTTTGAAAGAAGCTAGTGAACTCTTCCTTTTCTTTTGCAAATAATGACTTTGCTAGATGAATGATTTGTGGAGCAGCCTCTATACCCAAATTCATTGGTTGTGTCAGCTCAATCAATACTGGTCATCTCTCTTGAAAGTGGCTCAAAAGCATATCAAGTATCTCATCCTTGGGTGCCTCAGAGAGGTTTTCACCCTCGGATACATCTTTTATTTTTACTATTTTTGGCTTTGATACTTCCAAAATGTGGTTTTCACCATCACAACATCTATTTTTTCTTCTTTTAATTTTTTGACTAAGATACTTGATATCTTCCTTTGTCATGCTGACACTGCCTTCACTAGTGGAGGACATTATAGGTTCAATAGCATGGAGGTAATAGGCTAGAGCATAATCATTCTAGAATGTTAGGACTTCATTGGATGCAGAAGGGGAGTTCCAGTTTATCGTATCAGGATTTTTGAGTGAGAGAGAAGTAGTGGCTAATTCAATTGTGTTCATGGTATAACCATCAAAAGAAATGATGAGTAAGTCAAGACCTAGAGAAACCTCATCCAAAGGAGTAGTTGAATCCCTATGAGACCCCATGTCGAAAGTAGAGGACAATTTAACACCTATGGCATCTAATTCATGCGTCCTAATGCTAGAGCCTTCACCTACTTTGAGAGGGTTTTCATATGTATGCACCATATCTATATCTTTATCATAAGTAGCATCGGACAAAGAGTCAAACTCATATTCATGTAAGTCAGTACTTGATGTGGGAATTCCATTAGCGCTAGCAGTACCATCAGAATCATTCCCATCACTTGTGGTATTTATAATTTGTTGAAGTTGATCTTGTTCAAACCGCTTTTGAAAATGTGGTGGTATGTATTGTTCACCACGAAAACTAGCACCATCAATTAGAGTTTCTTTCCATTGATCATATGTGAGTTTATATATTGAACGATGTCATCTGAGTCACTATCAATCCCTACCAGATGGACAGGTATGACAGGCTCATCTGGTTCTACAAAGAGTGTAGCAAGATCCGGAGGTATGAGGTAAGGAAAGATGTCTTCATTAGGGCTGGTCTTTGGATTTACCCCTGGAGTAGTATCTTCAAATTCTTGTTTAGGTTTAGGTTCTAGCACAAATTTATTTGTGCCTAGATGAAATGGGAATTTCTTTAAGCCAAGACCTGTGGTGTCCTTAGTACTACAACCTGTGGCTTCAATCGGTTTGAGTAAGCCATTCTTAATCATTCCTATAGGACCACTCCCTTTGTAGCTGAAGTGCTTCATGATCTTGAAGGCCTCACTGTATTGCTCTTGTTCTAATTCTGGAGGTGGAGTAGTTGTTTCAACTATTTCTTTCCCTTTATAGATCCAAGTTGTGATAGCTCTTTCTTCATCCTCATCTTCTAAAGGTGTAGAGGCTCACACAAAGGTGCCATCATAGACTATTTGAGGAGAGTGATTAGAAGGTTTTTTACTCTCATAAGGTCTCCCATAAGAGCATGGAGATGGAGGGAGAGCAGCCAGTGATAGCATAGGTTCAATTTGATATCCTCCCATGTCAGTATCCCTAAGTTACAGGGTCTATTCCATTTCTTTAAGATTGGCATCATAGAACTCAGTGGACTCTCTATTAGCTAGAACAAATCTATTTGTAGACTGAGTGAGTATGTTGCAAGAGTAGTTGGTATTAGTAGGCACAGTGACTTCCACTCCATGGAATGGAAACTTGATGCACTGATGGTATGTAGCTAGAACAACCTGTATCTCATGAATCCATGGTCTACCCAAGAAGATGTTGTAAGCAAGAGGAATATCCAAGACTTGAAAAGTAACATCTCTCTCAATAGGTCCTATGTGGATAGGTAGCACAACTAAGCCTTGGGATTTGCATTCTTCTTCATCATAAGCTTTGATTGTAATTTTCTTGCGGGAATCTATACAATCCTCATCATAACCTAGCTAGGTAAGAAACTTAGCAAAAAAGATATTGAGACCAACACCATTGTCTATGAGCACTCGACGAACATGCTTAGGGTCTATCATGACTTCTATATGCAAGGGAGCATTATGCGGATGGCTCAAAGAGTGATCATCTTCTTTAGAAAAGGATAAATAATGAGGTTAGGTCAGATGAACCACCATAGATTGGAATCAGTTGAGATCAAGGTCTTTGGGGACATTTGCCTTGGTGAGGGCTTTATCTAGAATTTGCCTGTGAGTAGGTGAGATCTTCAATAGCTCAAAAATGGTGATTTGAGCGTTTGTTCAGAGGAGTTGATCTAAGATACTATAACTAGTAGTGCTAGTCATAGGGACCGATTTCAAGGCTTTGTTGGTAGGGCCAACAACAACCTTATCTACAGTTTGTTTTGGAGTAGATATAGGAGGATCGAGACATTTCAAAACAATCTTTCCACATGATCGAGTAACAACATTGGCACAATCCTAAGGTTATTTATATTCAGACGAGTGAGACACGGAGCTACACAAGATGAAAGGAGTCTTAGGTTTGGGAGCATCACCACTTCCCTTGAAAGTGACCACATTGCAATACTCAACTTCAAGAGGTTCAATCATGTTGATGACATTATCATTAGTATTGTACATGTAGTTGACTTTGGTTTAGTATTCTTAGCTTTAGAAGACTCACCTTTCTCATGAGGAGGGAAGGGATCCTTAAACACTTGATGATCTAAATTCTTGTTATGGTTGTCCATAAGAATGTCACTATTGTCAATGAGATCTTGAACCTTATGTTTCAGCTGGAGACAAGTAGAAGTCTTATGACTAATGTTTTGGTGATAGTCACAATATGCATTGTCATTCCACCAATGAGGTCGTGGTTGTGGGTCATAAGGACATTTTTCCAAAGGAGTGAGTACCTGATTCTATATAAGAGTTTTATAGACCACATAAAGAGGCTCTCCCAAAGAAGTGAATTCACGCTTGGGTCGAGAGGCCCAAGGTTTATTCTTAGAAAATCTTAAAGTTTTCTGATTATCCGTTGTGATATTTTCAATAGCCTTAGCCGCTTGTATACTGGAAGTAAAATTAAAATAGACTTTGAAGGCTTTGCGGTGACATTTTCAACCACTCCAACATTTACAACATCTATTTTTGTTGACAGCCTTTCCTTTATCCTTGTTCAAGGATAACCCTTGTTTATTGTCCTTATTCAAAGTTAATTCTCCTTTCTTAACCATAAAGGCCTCTATCCTCACGGCTTACTTGATCATGTTGTCAAAGGTCAAAGGACCTTTTAGTTGGACTTGATATCCAAAGTATGGGACAAGATTATCCAAAAAGATGTCAAGTTTCTCAGAATCAGGTAATTTGCGAGTATACTTCATGCAAAGTTGTCTCCACCTTTGGAGAAATGACAAGAAAGGCTCTCCCTACCACTATTTCAGATTACACAAATCATGGATGTTGATAGGGTGTTGAATGTTGTGGGAATAATGCTGAAGGAATAGATTAGCGATCTCATCAAAAGTCTTAATCCCAGTGGGCAATCTACAAAACCACTCCATAGTTGACCCACCCAAGCTACACGGAAATAGTCTCATAAGATAAGTTTGATCATGTATAAATTCCATGGACAAAGCACCAAACTCCCTCAGATGATCTTGGGGATCGGTTGTACCCATGTACTTGTCATATTTGGGAAAATCCACTCCTTTTGGAAAAGGAGGCATGCAGATACTCTTGTCAAATAGAAAAGGACATATGCTATCCATTGTGAATTTTTGCATGGGCTTATCTTTTTCCTTTGCAAGTTGACTAATCTGATCTTGCATATTCTGAATCATCTTTTGTAGCTTAGCGGTTTTAGTTTCTTTCTCTTTAGCTACAAGCATTTCAACTTGATAATTTGGAGGTAGGTTGGCCCCTTGTTGGGTCAACTCAAGAAAGTACTTCTCCTTTTCCTCTAAAAGGAGGATTTCCATCATGTTGATGAGACTCTTATGAGCTTTAGCAGTAGCTATGTCATTCTACGTTATTACATCATCTTCATTACCAAAGATCTCATAAATGCTCAGAACTTGGTCTTGTTGCTGATCATCTTGGTTTTGATCATATGGAGGAGGGTGATAGATATATGCTAGTTTCTGATCACCTGGAGGTTTGTTTCAAGATTGATCATCATTGTGAGACTAATTTTGGTCATGTTGGGATTGACCAGGATGTTGCTCATTTTGAGGTTGAGCATGATGTTGGTCATTAGAAGATTGACCATGATATTGTTTGTTTTGAGATTGATTATAAGTTTGGTTGTATTTGCATGGTTGGAAATCGAATGGATCTCCCATATTGTCAACGTAGGGCTATGCAACAAATGAAAACTCAGTAAAATGATGTGAACGATGTCAAAAGGGTGCAGACCAAGTGAATTTTGATGCATGAATAGGATCAAGCGAGTCAACAGGTTCAAATGAGTCACTATCTTTAGCGGGATCAATAGATTCAATAATAGGATCAGTCCAAGGGAGTGGTCTCCAAAAGTTATGAAATAATGAGTTGTCTTGAAAGAATGAGTTGTCTTGTTCTTGAAATCAAAAACTAGGCTGTGCTTGAAATAGCAGATTAAAACACTCTTGGAACACTGGAGGTGATGATTGAGACAGACTATCTTTCAAAGTACTCAATGAAGAACTTGAGGATCCCTCACAAAGCTCAGATTTCATGACAAATTCAGGATGATCTATTTCTTGATTAGGAGGCTTACCTCTACCTTGACCAGTATTCTGAATGGGATAATTTTTTCCATTTCTAGTCATGATAGTCATAGATGAAGATGCGATGAGAGAAGACTCAGGATGATGCTAAAACTCTTTCTCTAAGATAGCGAAAATGAGATAAATGGTTAGAACAACCAAGATGTGAGATGGACTTGTCATGAATCATCAAGAGAGTGGCTAGAATAGTCGAGATAAGATGATCGTGATGCAACATACAAAAGCATAAAGAGATAAGGTAAACAAATGAGAGACAAAACAAGTCAAAGCAATAATCGATTGATTCTCAGCTTGATACACTCAGTTTTTGACAGTGAACGATAGGGGAAAAAGAAGACAGACCCCAAAGAAAAATTAGATTAGGCAAAAGTTTGACCAGTCGACAGGAAATAGCTCATTATTTTTGAAAATAGGGTACAAATTTTGCACAAGAAAGTGTAGGGTCATGTGAGAAAGTGCCAGGCTTCGCACGAGAGAATGAAATCTCATGCGAGGAAGTGCTCAGTTTCTAAAACTTCACGTAGGAAAATGCCAGTGTTCGATAGTGTAAATGTAGATTTTGAGATAATAGACAGGTTTTAGGACACAGCGTAAATGGTTCTCAAACAAAAAATCTAGTTTTCAGATAGATTTGAAGGACAGTTTGATCAACAATCTTGTTTTAAGGTTTCAAGCATTCATTTACAAGCATGAAGGTTTGAATCAATCAGTAGTGACACAAGAAGTAGTCTCTAACAGACCTACCAAGGACAAATCAACTTGGTAGAATCATGGGAGTCTTTGTTTAATCATGATGGACAAGTTTAAGACTTGATAACAAACACATATTTATCCCTACAAAAAAAATGGTGAGAAGACAAAACCTTTGCCCCACTGCTTATGTGCATGCGTGCACCTCACACAGTCATGTCACCCCCTAGAGGGTGCATGTGTTTTTTGTGTTTCCAAGGACTCAATAGTATATGTTCAAAGGTTACCCTTGAGGTAGGGGCCAGTGTCATATACCACCTTCAAGCATCCAAGTGCATGCCTATGGTGGGAATCTACAGGAGAGATTCTTCCCCCTCCTTGCGCAAAGATTATGACTCCTTTCAGAGGTGAACCAGGTAGGCAACTAACTAAGGAAAGTTTTTAGTGGGCTTTTGTTCACACTAGCCTTTAGTGCCCCCAATACAGGGCTAGGGTCTCATAGCCATAGTGACACCTAAAAGCCATACACCCTCATAAGCAGGGCTAGGAGCGGTGCCGCTCAGTACAACATACAGAGTCTTCTCAAGATGATAGTCAAAATCATGAGAAGGAAGCTAAAATGGTTTGGAGTCTTTAGAATCAACAAAGATTTCTTTATTATAGTGAGTTTGAATCACCAGCAATAGGTGCATACTCACTTGGGTCGTTCCTGAAGGTTTAACTTCTGGCAGGCCCTCTAAAGGTGACTCAGTACTTGGCTCGGATTCAAGGGTCAAATTTTCTGATTCTCTCAAAGAGAGAAGAGCATACTTCTCTACCTCTTCATCTTACATAAACACATCAAGCATATTCATCACTAAGCTAGTCTCACTCCACCAAATCTACAAGCTTTTGGGTTTTTGGTTCTCTCAAAGAGAGAACAACATAATCCTCTAACAAGTAGAAGTGCCAAAGATTCACTACCTTTCCTCGCTTCCCCAAGTATCCATCATTCTAGCAACATCTAGGTCTCATTTTCATTGATGGGTATCACTTCCATGTAATGAAGAGCCTATTCCCCTACTTTTCTATCAGGACCCTTAAGAAATTTTAACAGAGCCCTAGTTATACTATGTGAATGAAAAATAGTAAACAAGCACAACATTTTTAAAATGCCTTCGACAACCGTCCTACAAGAAAATTGTTAGAAGGTTTTGATGATCTTGGACAAGTGACCTGTAGACCACTGTTATGTTGTAGTAGAAATCAGAAATATCAAATCAACAGTAGAAAGTAAACGTCAGGAAAAATAACAATAAATTGCAAATTTTGTAAAAATTATATGATTAACAGTACAACTTCATGAGATAAAGTACTATACTGCGCGTGAGAAAGTACACGGGCCTGTGCGACAAAATATTCCTTCGCATGACAAAATGCTACTAGGAGAAAATCTTCGCACTGCACGCTCTAGAATCTCATGTGAAATTCCGTACACAAAAAAGTACAGATGCACAATAGAGTTCAAATTCTTATTAGAAAAATTTCAAAAGTGAGGTAAAAAATGATCTTTTCTGCCCCATGGTGGGCACCAGAATGTTTATAGCTGAACGTAGACCTCTAATCCAGCCATAGACACAACATAGTCATTTCCTGATCATCAAATCATGAAGAGGAGTATGGATTACTCAATTCGTAAGATTCTATCGATTTGACCTGGTGCCTCCTAATTAATTGAGGTGTTTGAATTACTCTCAGAATGAGAGCCAACAACCAAAAGACCAAGCTAATATGAAGGATTTGAAACCTTGAAAGATAAACAAAATGCAATTAAGCTAAAGATGAATATGAAATTAAATCTAAGAGTGAAGATGCAATTAATCTAAGAACTTGAAAGAAGTGTGCAAATTAAGCTAATAACAATAAGAAAATTATGCGAGTAATGAAGATGCAATTACACTAAATGAGAAGTAAGCTAATTTTGCAATAAAAGCTTTGAAAATATGAAGATAATTCAGACAAAATTTTGCTATAGTTTATGTTCTCTCAAAATTTCCTTTTTTCGAATGAAGAAGGAGGTTCATAATATAGACAAGCCCAGGGAGAGAATGAAGAGGTTCTTGAAATGAAATGGTCGACTCTTCATTTCCCAATGAGACAAATATTGAGGAATTACTTAATTAAAAGAATGAATTATTTCCACATATGAGTGACCCTTCGAATAATTTGAATTATTAAATCCAAATAAGATAATCCATTCAAATAACCAAGTAATATTAATTCCTTTTATGTGTATTAGCTAAAGGGGGTAGATTTTAATTTAATTTAAAGCACTTAGGACTTTAGAATTAAATCAATTTATCATAGGGATTAATTAGCTAATAAAGTCGAATACTTAGGAATTAATTATAGTGTAAGATTAATGCAATTTAGGGTTTTTGCAATTGACACCAAGTCAAATAAAGTCAGGTAGGAGAGAGAAAATTGCCTAGTAAGATAGGACTTTGATGATGTAAAATTGAAGAAATGCACAAAAATTGATGGAAATTATCAGGTGTCAATTTTGGGGTATTAAAATCCTCATTCTTGATCTTCAAATATCCTTTTGATTAGTATCTATTGTATATTGCAACATCCTGCATGAGATGATTAGTACCGTATACATTGCATTTTCATTACATTTCCATTTGCATCCATAAACTTATTTGCATACATTACATCTACATATCCATCTACCATCTATCATCGCATTTCACATTGCATATTCACATACCATCATAAAATAAAATATGTGCATATTCATATCATAAAAGAAAGCATGTGCATCTCATACATATCCATCCATACATCTAATCATCTAGGAAACATTTTATAAACATCAACATTAAAGAAATGTATAAACAAGTACAATGATATCAAAAAAGATGATCTCATATATATATATATATATATATATATATATATATATATATATATATATATATATATATATATATATGTATATATATATATGTATATATGTATATATATATATATGTATGTATATAGATATATATATATGTGTATATATATATATATGTATATATATATATATATACATATATATGTATATATATATATATATATATGTATATATATATATGTATATATGTATATATATATATATATATGTATATATGTATATATATATATATATATGTATATGTATATATATATGTATATAGATATGTATACACACACACACACACACACACACATATATATACATATATATATACATATATATAGATACACACACACACACACACACACACATATATATATATATCATGGTCAATCGAATGTCATGTACAAAAAGAATGGTGCTACTCGAGCACAGTATCAAAATATGGGCTACAAGATGAATGTCAAAATGAGCTAACTCTTCCCATCACCACCTAGAGGTGGTGGTCCCTGAGGAGGTCTCTATGGAGGTGCTTGTGGAGGTGCCTATGGTGGTGGTCCCAGTGGTGGAGGTCCTTGTGGTGCTTCAACATACTCAGAAAATGGAGGCACCTACTCTAATAGATGTGGAACAATGCCAACATATGCCGCATAGTAGTAAGCTACCTGAGAGGACTCATATCTAGTCTTTAGTCGTGACCTCACTAGCTCATCTCGGAGCTCTTTGATCTCCCATTCCTTGTCAGCCACCCACGTCTCTTGGATGATGAACTATGTGTGGTAGTCATCCTGCTCTCTCCTCACCTACCATATCAGCTCTTGACTCTTTCACAACACCTCTTGAACCTGTGGATCCTGTCCTCCTGCAGGTGGGTCCTGCATGATGGTATCCTCAACCTGTGCCTCCTTGTTAGGAGGCATTTGCTATGATGGGTCTCCCATCCTTTTTCTAGTGGCCCTCTGCTGGGTCCCACTACTACTAGCACCTAGATCTGACCCCATAGTCCTTAGGGGGATGTCCATCTGCCCTATCCTTGACCGCAATACCCTTTGTCTTTGCTGCTGCTATTGTGCAACTTGGTGTTGTCCAGGCTACTGTATTGGTATATGCTACTGGGTAGGTACCTACTACTACTACTATGCAGGCTACTGCTATGCCCCCTAGCCCATGCCAACAAGATATGTGAATCTTGGGAAGGGGTGTGCCAAGAAGTGATCTCGATATGCAAGCATCATCCTTGCATTGGTGACATCCACCATGTAGTCCCATTGAGCTGGAGATATTCATGCCTCAATCACACATCTACCTAGATCCAACTTGGATTGCCAGCCCTTCTTCGTCTCATCAATGAATCATGCATATTTAGCATACTCCTAGGAGATGTCCTGCTATCTCCCAAACTATTGCAGCACACATGTGAGCAAGAAGCACTCAATGGAAGAAACAGTACGTCCGATCAATGGACACAACATGAGCATATGTGAAATCTCCCACTGAACGTCATCCCATGGCTCTGTGGCTATCCATGGTCTCCACACAACTGCTTCCATATCATCTAACTACCCATGCCACTGCTTGGTCTTACCCAGCGTTGGCTGAGTCATAGGGCCTGCATATCTATGAATGTAGGGATCAAGGGGCTAATGTGTATCATGAAATATCAGCCTACAAATAGGGAGATGCTCCTAGGCCCAGATCTGTAATACAAAGACTCTAGCGGCCATGGTCCTAACACTCCAATACATGATCTTATGCATCTCATGGTACATCTAAGTGAGCATGCACTTGCCCCATCTGAATCTCACAATTGGCCTCACCAGAATCTATTGTAGCATGTGACCCTAGCTGCATTCCAATCTATGTTGTCCCCAATCTGGAACCAAGTAACAACTCAGGAATATGGCTAAAATGACTACTAATCAGTGAGCACTGCCATATCTATTGACCAGCTTGTCCAATGAGATGGCCCGACCCATCACTAACTTATCTCTGAATATGGCCCTTAGTGCCAGTGTACCTACCCTCAGCTAGATGTCGTACTCAACCTAGGCATCATGGAAGAGTATCCTAAGAATCCTATAAATGTCCTCAGGGGTCACTATCATCTCCCCTATTGGAAAATGGAATGTGTTTGTCTCTAAATGAAAATGCTTGACAAGTGCACCTAGAAGACTATGATTTACCAAAATGTCAAGTATATCATGCAAGCAACCCAATCCTAGCCCATCAATGTGGGCACCCTCTGCATCTGACAATCTTTGCACTAGCTCACCAATGACTGGATGGTGAGACCAGAAGGCAATATCTGGGAAGTCAACTTGCAAAGCAAGCGATGACATTGGATCGGTATCTCAATATCATTGTGATTTTCAAAGCAATAACAACAAGTGAAGCTTTTCATCTATCCTAAACATGCTTTTAGATGCTCTAATTAGCTGACTCTACAAAAAATTGGACAAAGACTCTTCTAAACTACAACAGCTTCTCACGCGAGATAGGATCTTATCTCGTGCAAAGGTTCATCACTGAGGATGACTTCTCATGTGCTAGGACATGACTCCTTGCACAAGCTCATGGAGGAGATTGATGCAAAGATGCCCTAACCCCCATGAGAAAACCATTTTCTCATGTGAGGGGTGACTAGGACCAGTGTGAGGAAACTATTTCCTCACGTGAGAATTGAAGAACATGTCCTAAATATGCTAAAAATCTAACCTAATCAATCTAGAAAGTGATTAAAACTTGGAATGTAGGATGGTTTATCAACCACTGACAAGTGGGTCATACTCTAGCAGTCAGTTGTGGCATTGGGAGTGCTTGAATTGATGTGTATGCACTGGGATACCTTTCGTTCTACTCAAAGCTCTCAAATTTGCTAGAAGACGAAGTGAATAATGATTTGAAAATGACCCCTCCGGGCCTTATATAGCTTTTGACCTAATTTTCAAAAGTGCTCCATTTTGTGCAAAAACTTCACCCTTGGCTAAATCAACCATTCAAAATCCATTTTTAGGATCGAAATCAAAATTTGACATCTCTAGATGGCTCAAAATTGTGCTTTAAAATTCTGAGGCCATCAGGATTAGGCACTTGTGCAGTCAGCCTTCTGGCATCATTTTCCTGCTAGATCCTCATCTCCTCATCATTTCCTTGGCTTCTTCATCTTCTTTATCAAAGTCAACTCTAGTCAAATTTGGTCAAACTTGGTCAACAGGACCCCCAGATTGCTCCAAATTGCTTCTTCAACTTCTTGAATCTAGTCTGATTGCTTCTATTCTACAACCTCTTGTTGTCAATCATCCTTCTGATATGTCATCTTTCAATTTCGCTCCCGAGGTGGTAGGATGATTGCATCATTTGAATCTTGTAGAACCAGTCTCATATTAATCTGATCTAAATCAAAGTCCTCACCGCTTGGGGCATCTCTTCACTTGGGGCATCTTTGTGCCTCACATCTTATCATCTTGTCATCTATCTATTAGGTATCTAAGCAATCTGACTCAGATCCTTGAGGATCAAGCTTCATTCTGGAGATGGTTCTCAAAATCTATTGGGTATTGGGGCAATCTAACCCTAATTCCTGGGAGTCAAGTTGCTTCATTCTAGAGATGGCTCTCGAAAGCTCTTTTGGATAGTTATCTGGGCAATCTAACCCAGGTCTCGGAGGGCTAAGCTTCATTTTGGAGATAGTCCTAAATTTGCATCTGTCATCATTTGATCAATGGGTATTGGGGCAATCTAACCCTAATTCCTAAAGACTGAATCTTGTTCTAGGTATTGGGGCAATCTAACCCTGATTCCAGTCTCCTCTCAAGTTGTCATTAGACCATTGTCTTCACAATCTAACTTAGACTTTGGAGAATCATGCCTCATTCTGGAGGTGGTTCTGCAATTCGATCTAATTGGTGTCTTAGCATCCTAACCTAGAGTTCTGAAACCTCATCTGTCACATCAGACCATTATTTGAATCAACGTGTTGCTCGCACATCAATTCAAAGAGGGGCAAATGTAATACCCCAAAATTGGCAGCTTATAATTTCAATCAATTTTTATGCATTTTCTCAAATTTTACATCATTAAAGTCCTATTTTACTAGGCAATTTTCTCTCTCCTACCTGACTTTATTTGACTTGGTGTCAATTGCAAAAACCCTAAATTACATTAATCTCACACTATAATTAATTCCTAAGTATTTGACTTTATTAGCTAAATAATCCCTATGATAAATTAATTTAATTCTAAAGTCCTAAGTGCTTTAAACTAAATTAAACCCACCCCCTTTAGCTAATACACATAAAGGGAATTAATATTATTTAGTTATTTGAATGGATTATCTCTCAATTGAATTTAATAATTCCAATGATTGGAAAAGCCACCCATGTGGCAATAATTCATTCTTTGAATTAAATAATTCTTCAATTTTTGTCTCATCTTCCTCCATGGAAATGAAGAGTCAGCCATTTCATTTCAAGAAACTCTTCATCCTTCCTCTGGGCTAGTCTATATTATGAACCTCTCTCTCATTCAAATTAAGAGGCAATTGTGAGAGCACATAAACTATAGCAAATTTTTGTCTCAATAATTTCATGTTTCCAA
This sequence comes from Chamaecyparis obtusa, assembly GCA_027943335.1. Lineage (NCBI taxonomy): Eukaryota > Viridiplantae > Streptophyta > Pinopsida > Cupressales > Cupressaceae > Chamaecyparis > Chamaecyparis obtusa. The sequence continues at coordinate 745,275 of BSBK01007029.1, read as the reverse complement.
GATTTTATTGCATATTAGTTTTAAATCTCATTTAGTATAATTGTATTCTCATAAATAGTGTAATTTTCTTATTATTATTAGCTTAATTCTCGCATCTCTTTCAAGTTCTTAGATTAAAATCTGCACTTCATTCTTAGATTAATTGCATCTTCATCTTAGATTAATTGCAATTTGTTCATCTTTCAAGCTTTCAAAATCCTTCATATTAGCTTGGTCTTTTGGTTGTTGGCTCTCATTTTGAGAGTAATTCAAACACCCCAACTAATTAGGAGGCAACAGTTTGAATCGATAGAATCTTACAAATTAGGTAATTCATACTCATCTTCGTGATTCGATGATCGAGAAATGACTATGTTGTGTATATGGTAGAATTCTGAGGTCCATATTCTGGCATAAACAATATCTTCCATGAAACTACATAATTTTTCTACCTATGAATGATTGGGACTTATCATTCTCAATCCCTATTGAAGATGAGCATCTTATCCAAGTGTTCAAGACCCATTGCTTCCACTTTAGGAAAAGCATGAAAAGGATCATTGGAGATAAAATTTTATTCCCTCAAGAAAGGAGAGTGATTTTTTTAACACGCTCTAGATATTGAGGGAGGAGGTGGGGGTGAATCAACATAAACCAAAATCACACAAGATTAAACAACTAAGTTCAATATTTTTTTATATATTGCACTAGAGTATCAACTGTATAACAACAACTAGTTACTAGCAACAATCAGAGTTTTTGTTGCTTGCTACCATCACCTATCTATACCATATACAAAATAAAAACAAAAAACCTTATACAGAGTATATGTATCTGGTGTACAAAAAGATATCATAATAATATTACTAAGAGTCTTCCCATCCATCTATATTGTTCCTCTATTCTGTATTATCCCATCCATTGTTGTTGTTTCCTTGTCCATAGCTATTCCACTTATCATTGTCAGCCTTGTTTTCCCATTTGATTTTATATGTATCCTCTTGGTTATCAACCCTATTTGGACATCATCTTCATTTGTACTCTAAATGTTTAGCTGGCTGAGATCTTGAATTCGACAAATGTTCTCTTCTAGAGGTACTTCAACATATGAGGAGGACTGGATGTCTTTCTTGTACACAATCATTACACCTTCTTTCACTAATGATAAGAATCTTTCTTCTGGTACCTCTATCCTCATAGATACCTATGAAACAATATGAAGATGTGTGAGTTTAATATAAAACTCAGTAAGATCCCATTTCCTATCTTGGAAGATCTCCTCATTTCTCTTCTTCCAAATGACCCAAAGAATTTCAACAGTTAAGGTAAACCACAAGTTATTCATTTTACAGTCAAAGGCATCCACAAAAAAAATAACAACCTCATGCCAAGAAAAAAAATTGTGACAATTCCACAAAATGGGATAACCAAAAAAATTGGACCATATTCTCTTAGCAAATTCACATTGAAAAAAAAGGTGTTCAAAGGTAATAGGACAACTGCATATGGAACAACAAATACTCTGTTGACCACACTGAGTAAGAAAGGATCCAACAATAATTTTTTTAAAAAGAAGCAACCATCAAAAGAAAATAATTATTGGTTTGACCTGTGAGTGCCAAAAAAGTCAAAGATAAAGTGCCATCTAGAGTTAGTCCATTTAAGTTTCCAATTTTGATTAATTCTATTAATAATTCCTACATCCTCCTTGAGCATATCATATATTTGCTTACATAAAAAATCACTCAACCTTTTACCATCATCCCATTTCATATGATCAATCATTTGCAAAGAGTTCAACATTTTACCAGGGAATTTCCTTCCCACAACTTTAGATATTAGGGTATAGGTTTTTTTCTAAGAATTTGAGATATTAAATTTATCCCTGATATCTTCCCAAGATCCCATTTTCTTATCCATCAATATATCCTAGATGAGAGAAATTCCTTTTTTATGCCAAATTTTAGCAGAACAACACTGAGTCAATGCAAGAGGTTTATCATTTAAGTACAAGCCCCACCAAATAGATCTATCCAAAATTGCAGAAAAAAGGGATTTTCCAACAACATTCCTTGAACAAACTTGAGACCTAACCTAACACCATGCCTTCCAAATGGTATGAAAGACCCTGGACCCAAAAACTTGAATCTCAAAGTCTCTAAACACAACATCATGCAAAGGAATACCTTTCCACTTGTTACCTTTTTTTTATGGTCGATCTCTCAATGTTATTTCTCACAAGGACTTTCCATGGTTCATTCCCTAATCAAATTGAAGAAGTGTTTAGATCCTCTGTCCCCATATTTAATCCATCTAGCCTTGGCCCTAACCTTTTGACCTTGGACTTCATAATTTTGGATTTTCCTTAGTTTAGCTTTGGTGCTTATGAGGGATTTCCTAAGGTCTTGATCATTGCCTTTTTCTTGTAATTGTATTTCAACTTGATTGAGTTTACTCTGGTAAAAAATTTCTTCTTGATTCTTGTCTATGGATTCCTTTGTTCCTATAATTTGAAACAGTCTTCTCTACACATGAACTAGTTGGTACCATTTTCCCCTTGCAAAGATAACAGAGTTACAAAACTTAGAAACAATAGTAGCAGTCTGGATGTCTTGGAGGGAGTTCTTGTCCTCTAATAGGGATGTGTTGAGCTTGAAGGTGCTCTTCCTTTTCATATTGGGATCCTGATTAAAGTGGGTTTTAGGGATGATGCAAACATGGATGGGAGAATGATCAGATAAACTAGTTGGGATCACTTCCACAGGCATTTTGGCCAAGCTGACAGGCTAGTCTAAACAAAACCTTATCAAATTTTGCATCAGATAGAGCAGCAACAATCTCTATCATTTTATGTGGTGTTCATGTCTGTCTCTCAGCTGATCAACTGTCGAAGGTCCAATAGTCAGTTGTGCCATTGTCTAGGAGTTGAAGAGAAGATTCTCTAATTCCATATATGTGCAACCTCATCCTGCTTTTCCATGTTGAGAAGTTATATTTGTTCAGCTTAGGCACTTCCCTTTCATACATCTTGTGATCTTTAGCTCAAGTCCTTGAAGCTTTCCTCTGAGCAACCAATAAGATCTGCTACCAATTGTTAGATAACTGAGAGTGGGGGTGAATCAGTTACATCAGTTATCGTATAGTCCTAAACTCTTAGATGTACTTATTCAAACTTTTTCAACAAAATAATCAACTCAGTAAGATAAGTTAACTATCTTTCTATTCATTTACCGAATACCAGTAATTTTCAAAACTGTCTTTACCGATTAATCAAATATGCAATATGTAAAGCATGATAGCAAAACAATCATAACAAATAACACATAACACAAAGATTTAACATGGAAACCCTGCAAAGGGAAAAACCACCTAAGACTAGTAACCCAAAATATTTCACTCTTCTGAAGTGAGCTCAGTTAGGAGCCAACCCTATTAAAGGTTACAAAACACACTGTAAGGTGTGACCTTGTTAGAGGATTTATCACTAATAATTCTCCTTCGACCAATATTCACTATGGGGTCAACAAGAAAATAATTAACATTCTTTGAATGCCATATTGAAATACAAAAGACTATTAAGTCCACTTACTTAAGAGATTTTAGCTATAACAATGGTTAAACTGATACAATAGTGATCTGATTCAAATATAACTCAATTTACAAGTATTCAGATCTATGCTAAGCTCAGTATAACTCGTCTGATCCATAATCAATTCACTTCATCATATCCTCCAACTTACTTCACTCGGTGTGTATATCTCTGACGCTCGATTATGCCTATAGTTCAGCTCAGTTATGTGTGTAATCAATTTCATCAGGTATGCATGAAAATGTCTTCATGCGAAATCTTCTATAGTCTCTATTCATCTGGCATAATTAAATAATGAATCTCATGTCTCTTAAATAAATGTGTAAACCATTTTCATATTAGAAATTAGATTTTTCCTCTTAACCTCCATCGTTCATTTTGCTACTTCAAGCTTCCTCAACAAATGTGTCAATAAAACATTTCAATCTCTTCCCTTGGATTATCTCTGAATTTTGTTAGTCGTGGATCTTATAACAAATTTCATCTCTTACCTCAGAATCATAAGCAATTGCCAGCTCATCAATTTCATTTGGTTGTTATAAACATTTAATGTTTTCATCGTACTTTGTTAATATTGAATGCATCAATGATAACTAACTCAGTTATTACTGTTACTCGGTATACACAAGACTGACTCAATGTATACAGAAATCTTCAATTACTGACCATATTAACTTGTTCAATTCTGATCTCTTCTTCATAATAGAATAATGTAACATGCTCAAGTCAACAATATAATGCCATAGACTCACCAATAAGTTACCCAATGTATACCTTATCCATATCTGTCATATCCATCTTGTTCTTATGTAGATATTTCATTTCTTCCCCATTTCTTCCTTCTACAGATGTTCATATGTTTGTAACTATCATGATAAGTATAGTCATGACATTAATGACAACATATTGACTGATTTAATCATCTTACAGATCACTTTTAATAGCTCGGTGATCTCTAATCACTGTCTCTTTAGTTCATCAAGTTATTCAATCAGTTGTAGGTCATCATTTCTTTTAAAAAATGAAAATGAAGAATAACATTTAATCATTATAATTAATTGTTACATAATTATTATATATTTATTTATTAAAATTAGTATTTTCCCTTAAAAAATCAAATAATAATATTTAATCATTATAGATTTATAATTGTTATATATTTACTTATATATCTATATTTATTTCTTTGATTATTCTTTTGTAAGATATTATTTTTTTAAGTTACAAATTATTTTTAATTATATTATAAGATTTTTTTAAAAATTAAAAGATATTTTTAGATAACCATTTAAATTATTTTGCTTTGTTGGTCAATCATAACAAGTATGATGACATTGACTTGAAATACATAACGAGTTTCAAGTTGATAAAATTAATCTTTTGACCTTCGAGACCAACTATTATATCTCTCTCCCTTATCACTAGTTGCTTACCCTCTTCCCCCATCTCTTCCCATGTCTTTCTCAATGTATCCATATCTGTATCTCTTCTCATTTCTATCTCTTCATCTCTCTCCCCATCACTTCATCTTTCTATATCTCTCTACTTCAATATTCTCCCCCCCTTTCTCTACTTATATATGATTTAATCTACAATGTAAAATATTATAAATATATTTACCATCTATATAACATGAAATTATATAACATAATTAATAATATATATAGATTTTTTTAATATTATTAATATATACTTATAAAAATTAGTATAATATAATATGATTGAATTTATCATATTATATTAAAATTTTATCATTAACCATTCTATAATATTAGTATATATAACTTATTGTTATTAGTAATTATATGATAAATTAATATTATGTATATTTAATACATATTATTTAATCAACAATATATTATATATTTATTATATTTAATAAAGTATATATTTTTTATATATTATGTTATTAATAGTTATTAATTTGATATATTTATTATTTATGTTATAGTTATATAACATTAATAACTTATTTTAATATAGTTAATAACCTCCCCCCACACACACTCCATGTTTCTCCCTCCATATCTCTATCTACTCCTACAAACACTTACAATACATAGCTAGAATATAATGTATTGAACTCTCTCTCTCTCTCTCTCTCTCTCTCTCTCCTATATATATATATATATATATATATATATATATATATATATCTTTACATCTTTATCTCTATTTTTTCATTTATCTTCGTCCACCTCTCCCTCTATCTCATCTCATTATCTTCAGACATCTCTCTCTAACCTTGTACTTCTCTCTACCTCACTCCATATATAAGTCCATATCCCTATCTTTATCTTTCTATTACTCCCTCTCTCATTCTCTCTCTCTTTCTCCATGTATTTATGCACCACAAGCAATTGCAACTCATGAATCTTCACCGCAAGCCATATCTCACCATTGTGATCATTAGAATAGGTACCCAAAATAAGATTAGATGCAAAATGTGAAATACTACATAAGGAATATAAGGATACGCAATCCAAGATATAGGTCCACACGAGTCCCAAAAACCATGAGCCATGTCTGCACACACTAAAACCCAATGACCACCAACTGCACAAGTACAATCTCTGACAATAAATTAGTGACACGAGGAACACAACCAATTAGAAAAGATCAAGCTAGAAATCAAAAACCATGACACCTAAAGATGTGTGATCACAGACATATCACCCTCAAACAAAAGAAACTAAACCCTTTTCACCGCTCCAACCCAAGATCCACACAGGTCAATCGATCATAGAATCTTAGAAAAACTATATGGAACAAAGAATTGTGTCTAAAACTCGGTAACATAATCCATCAAATCTCAAGCATGGTAACTCCAAATGAGTTGCAACCATAAAAACTACCTCCAAATGATCCCATGAACTTCATATCATGACCATGACCACTGAAGATCCAAATAAATCAATTGAAGCAACAATCACCTAGTCGGTGACCAAGAACAGAAAACAAAAACACAATATGGGTAACAAAGGTCCACCAGTAAATAAATGTTTTTGGATGATGAAATATTACCAAAGGACCCAAGATGCTCCTGCATTAGACACCTGAGGTATGAAAATATTTTCCATTAGAACAACTCATAAAAATCTAAAAGAACAAGGGACAGTAATCCCATACTTATTATTCATCCACAAATCCTCCTCACCTGCATCCAGCACTAACTTGCTTTTTCCATCGACCAGGTCATGTAAATGAATCAAATCCAACATTTCATTAGAGCCAACCTCAGGCTCACCTCTCAAGTCTTCCTTCAACTCATACCTTCTACAAAGACTCAAATTATTCACCTCCTTTTCCTCATCCATCAAAGGAAGAAATATACATTTCTTTACATCCTTCCTAATGGTAATCACATTACTTCTATAGTCATGAAAAATCTCTTTGTCATACTACCAAGGTCTACCAATAAAATCATGACATGCACACATATCCACTATGTCACATAATAGTGCATCCTTATAAGAACCAATGCAAAAATTCACCATGCACTATTCCTTCACTTCTACCATATGATCATCATGCAAAAAATTAATCCTACAAGGAAATAGATGCTTAAGTCTTATGAAACCAAGCTTTTGCACCATCTCCTCAGAAACCAAGTTGTTAGTGCTACCTCCATCCACTATCACTTTACAACACTTACCTCCAGCCTTGCATTTGATCCTGAATAAACTCTTCCTTTGACAAGGTTCTTCCTCCTTATTCATCATCAACCTTTGGCACATAAGAGCTTCAACATTTTTAGGAGTATTTTCTGATTCACCAACAAATGGTCCAGTTTCTTCATTTACACAAGCAACTCTCTTGTCTCCTAAACATTGAAAAGATAGATGACCCTTAAAATCACACCTAAAGCAAGTACCTTTAAACTATTTACCACCATTAACTCTCTTACGTGCAAATGGTTTAGCTTCTATCTCAACTACTTACTTTCCCTTATCACCACCAAGAACTTGCTTCTCCTTTCCTCTAGAGTTATTCTTCTATTTCCTTTTCAACTTATCTTCCACCTTTAGAGCATATTGATAAGCCTCCTCAACTGATATAATCTTTAACATACCCAAATCATCAAGTAAATATTAAACCTCAAACCATTCACATACCTAGCCACCTTCTCCTTGGAAAGATCTTTGTGACCAGATCTAATAGTTACCTTGTAAAACTCTTCAGTGTAATATTGCACACTTGGATATTTTTGCTTCAGGTTCTGCAACCTCTTTAAAAACTCTAATTAATAGTCCTTGCATATGAATTTAGCCTTCAACTTTGCAACCATCAGCTTCCACCAAGTGATCTTCATTCACCTTCTTCGTCTCTATCAATCTGTAATTCTTTCCACCACAAAGCTACATGTCCTTTCAACTCTGTCTATGCCAACCTCACTCTCCAAGGGTCTTAGACATGTTTTAACTCAAAGTAATCTTTTAACTCACCTATCCAATCAATAAGATCCTCTAGATTTAATGTACCTGAGAAATTACATACTTCCAACCTATAACTAACACCTAGTCTTTCCATAGTTCTAGCCAACTGATTAGATCCATCAATCCAAATAGATCTAGCACCATCTATAGCTCCAAATCCCTCTGTAGCCTCCTCAAAACCATCATCAGATCTAGGATTCCTGCACAATCCAACAACAATAGTCCTAATACCTTGCATGACCTCATTCCTCAAACATGTCATCTCATTCCTAATCCCAACTCAAAGATCTTCCTTCATCTATTCCATCATCCAAGGATTCAATGGCAGAAAAATCCTTCTAGATATTGGGTGTAACTACCTCTAACTAGTGATCTGATTCACCAAAGATGATACCCAAATGCTATAAAAAATCCCTAGTCCTTCCAAACCAACTTGAAAAACTAGTAAAAAATCCTTCATAACCAACTTGTACAAGTTATTTGACGATACAGTTTAGATCCTTAGTTCTTCCACCCCACAAACAACAAATTTGTAACTTTGCAAATTTAGGACACTGAATCTATAATGATAGGAACAAACTTTTCTTTGATACCATCTGATGTAGGCTAAGATTGGAGAGACCTCCAAAGGAGATGTGAAATCGTGTAGCTTTAAGAGTCTACATAATGGAAAAAAAACAAGATACCATAATAACAAGTTTTTGTACTCAAACAACTTTATTCATCAGAATTTCTTCATATATGTCGGTCTATAAGGCCTTTGTGGTTATGACCACATACAAAGAAAACTCAACCTAGATCTTCTCAAATATTTCCAAGCCCTCGAGATATCAATTCTCTAGCTAGATCTCTCACTAGCTACCTCTAGCTACACAAGGCTACCTACAATTACAATTGTAATGCTACATTTATACTAGAAGCCACCAACAAGTCAACCTAACAAATAAATACATATCCCAAGACAAACGTAATAGACCAAGTCAGCCTAGATCCCAAATAATTACAATAATTAACTGTTTACTCATACTCTTTCGGTGTGAGGCTTAGCCTCCTATCTTCATTGTAAATTCCTTTTTTTTGAACTCTCTATATTTAATAAAAAAAATTATTTTCATGTTAATATTTTAATATTTTACATACATTTTCTATATCAACTAATTTTAAATATTACATTAAAATAGTTATTTATTTTTAAAAGAAAACTACTTTAATGGTACATAAAATAGAAATACAACCCCACACTAGAATATTGGCAATATTAAGAATATTGCTTAGGTGTTGATTATGATTTTTAATAAAATAATTTGTGAATACCAATTATAAAATTCAAACATTAAATCTACTAGAATCAATATATTATCTTTAAATTATTAAAAAAATCTTCTCATAAATATTATATATATAGTAATTTTGTATATCAAAATAAAATATATATATTATAAAAAATTCTATAATATATTATAAAATTAAAAATTTTAAAATTATTTTAAAATATAAAAATTGAAGTTGTTATACTAAATGAATATGAAATAATATTTTTACTAATCTATTGTTTTAATTACAAATAACTAACAATAATTATAAGCTGGTTGCATGGCATGTCAAATCTATGCTGACAATACCAATAGTCAGACATTTAAAATTTGACACACTTGACATTGCACATAATACTAGCACTTGCACGAACGAGGTGCAATGTTTGTGTCGATAGGAACATATGGTGTATTGTATTTGAGAAGTATATGGCATTAAATTTTGTATATATGATTACCTTAAAAAATGTATAGCAAACATGGTATGCCATATAGAAATCAATCACATTGATTACAATTTATTAAAAAATAATTTAAAAAAAACCTCGAATGCATTTAAAAAGTCCACAACCAATACAAGCTACAAAACATAATTGAAGATTCTTGCAGAAGTTGTTACTAGTTGATGAGAAATCTGTTGATATCGTTGATGGTGTAGTCCCCTCCCATTAGATTACTATCCTTAGTTGTTTGATTGGACCTACTTTAACTACTTGTGTTCCAGTGCTAATTTTGGCCGGTAAGTTGTATTTCCCTTTAACTGTAAAAAAATGTAAATAAATCAAATAAATATTTTATAATAACAACTACTGAGAAAATGATTGACAACAATAGCATACAAGAAAAATAGAAAATGTGAAAAGATAAGAGATGCATATGAAGATTCAAAAGAAAAGGGTAGTGCATATCAGAAGATTTCCATGAATTTGCTTCATGCTTTAGTGGGCTTACCTCACATCAATCTCCTTTCACTTTTAAAAATGAATTAATGACTAAATTAATTAAAACCAGGTGAGTCTTGTTGCCAAACATGGTATATCCTTTCAAAATTAGACTTTATCTCTATTTTTAGGGATGAAACAACTTCTAAAAATCTAAAATACACATTGAAAACAATTACTCGGTATAATACATAAAGTTTATTAAAAGACCAAGTTTTGTAAAAATTTGAACTCCTTATTCATAAAAAGTTCACTCTTCCAAAATTTAAGCAAGAGATGCCTATATTTTTTTAAAACTCCACTATATGCTCTTTATTTCATTAGCCATGGGATAAGAGTGACCAAATGGGACACCTTTTTCAAATATGATAATGAAGTTTAAAAATAAGAATGTGATTACCTACTGAAAGAGACCCATTTTTACGTATTGAAAGATCATCCTGCTTCTTTCTTTATAAGCCAAAGATAAGAGAATGGATTTAATTTTTTAAAGTCAATTAACCATGATCTAAAGAAACCTATGATATTGGGAGAGCACTTACCCAACCAGGTTTCATGTAGAATCATCTTCAACATTCCTATGTGAAGAGGCATCTCATCAATAAGTGGTCCTTTGTTTCCTTGTTGTACTTATACAATGAGCATCTTGAGGCTTCTCGGTATCCCAGCTTCATAAACCTCTTAGCTATCAAAGACCACAATGGAAAGCTTCAAACTTGGAAATAGTTGTGTATAAATCAAGTATTTGTATAGGGTAAATATTTTATTTTCACTAAGGCCATATGTAGGATATCCTTACCAAATTAGAAAATGAATGTTCTTAATTAGTGTTGACCCCTAATTGAAGATCTATAAGTATATACTTTAGGCCACATCCATAGAGAAGCAAATGGTGACACAAATACATTGACAAACATGACCGTTAAAATAAAAGAGTGTATAATAAAAAAATATCAACATACATGAAGGGAGATAGTACCAAATACGTCATTTAACTTCCCACAATCTAACAATAGGAATTCATTGACTTCGAGTTGGGGCTAAATACAACTCAGATCAAACCAACAACTATACTACTAGGAGTAATGGAGAGTACACAATTTTGCGTCACCTTAAGAAAAAGCACCTCAATTTTAAATACAAATAGATGATTTCAAACTTTAATAAATAATACAACTCTTCAATTTTCTAGAATTTAGACCTCAAATTCAGATATAAAGACTCCTAGAGAGACAAATAAGCCCCAAAAAAGATATCTAGTTTCATAAGTTTCTATAGTTCACCACCAAATCACAAGATTTAGCATATCAATAAAGATCAATTGTACAAGGCATGCTAGACAGAAAGGCATGCAAATATTTCCATAACTGTAAAATAATTATTAATGCATTGTAACTACTCAAGTTGTGACCTTTCCTAAACATAAGCCCAAAAGGAACGGAATAAATAAGCACTATTGAGATACTCAAAGAAATGTGAAGCTTTAAAAAATCATTTTTTATTTACATACATGATAAGATGATTAGATAAGATAGAAATCAAACATAGGCACTTGTCAAATTATACAACTCACCTCTCTATTGTATCTATTAGTCTTGTATATGTAAATTATCAATATTCTTTGAAATTATTTCTATAGCCCAGCATCACATACATGCACATGCCATGTTTTTATTCTCGTAAGACACTACTTTATAAAGAGAATAGGATTTTAAATATAAAGTTTCCATATCAATGCATTGGAGTTTTAGCATTTAGACTTGATGGGTTTCACAAGGAATCCTTGTAAATTGATGAATTTGCATATTTATAGAATAAGAGGTGGAGGTAACTTGCCACGGTGGGAAAATAGCTTTTATTTTGAAATTTTTGATTGTCCATGTTGATGATCCATATTAATGGCATATTTTATGATGTTTTTTTATGACTTGTTAGGGTGTTTTTACTTGGTTTCATGGAAACTTGAATGATGATTATGTATGGTTTTTATGTGTGTATGGTCAATACTTTTAAATACTTTATAGTTCAACTGGATATGTGACTTAAAGAACTTATGGTTAAACTTGTGAATTGAATCTAACAAATGAATTAAGTAGATATTTATGTGTGTTATTTAATGCTCATCTCTCTTAAGTTATTTTGGGTTAGGTTCCTAAACCACATATCATTGAAGAGTTAGATAATGAGATAATGTCTTTACTGATTTAAATGATGTAAAATATATGTTTCAAATTTGGCATGTGTTACTAACTCCATGCAGGAACAAGTCAATGGTGAATTCATTTGGGCAGCGTGGTGGATTTGATAACATCAGCTCTATAGTTGAAATAATAAAGGCATGACTATGCATTGCCTCCTTTGTAGTAGTCAACTGGTTTCTCATTATGCCTGGGTGCAAATCTAAAAGCATGACTTGCTATATTCCTGGAGGACTTATTTCCAAAACTCATTGATTATGTTGTGTATCATTATGAATCTTAATTTATCCTCAATGTTGGAGCGATCATAGTTTTAGGAGTTAGTTTCATAGTGTTTGCTTAAATAAGTTGTTGGATTAACTTTCAAAAATTTAGTGAGGTTAAGTAAGTTACTGTAATTCTGTAAACAACAAATAGAATTCAGTTCTATTTCAAGTGTACCTTTTCAATGAATGAATAGAATGTATTTTGCAAGTTCTATCTTTTCATCTTGATCATATTCTATTTTCTCATCCAAGGGGGCCCACTTGGTGAGTGAATTCTATTGTTAGGACTTATTTCATGCTTTCCTAGATTTAGTGAGAAATCTATTGTTCTTGTAGCCGCTGGTAATAGAACTAATGGATTGTTCCTATAGCAAAGGAAAATAGAGAAGTACCTATATGTATTTACCATTTTCATTAGATTAAAATTATTCCTTTCTCTTATCTTAGTATTTCAAGCTTTCAAGTATTTTAATTTCAATAGTCTAGATGAGTGACAATTAGGATGATTTAGAGCATATACTTTGCAGACACCATTTCAAGCCTACATCCCTGGTTGATACTATAAATGGGTTGAATGAGTTAATTAGCTACTATTTAAGATGTACAATCTTGAATGAGTGAGTATTATTCTCCAAGTATCTAAAGCATTTGTTTGGCTTATCATTTTTGGCACCATTTTCGGGGATGGTGTCGATCTAAACCTATCATAAGGGTCATTTTACCCAAAGATTTCTTAATATAGGGCTTAGTTCAAATTAATTTTTATGCATAGAAGAAGAGACCATCTTGGAAGATTTCTCCCTTAGAATATTCACTTAGTTTCCAAAGAGACCTTACCTCCTAAGTAGGAAAATCTCGAAGAACTTGACTGTGAAGAGAATCAACCATTTGAGAAACCATTTTTTGACCTACATCAAGCCCTTCCTTCACCACCACCAAAATGTGAATATAAAGAGAATCCTTGGACCCTTGTTGTTTTCAAAGGATGAACTGCACCTCTGAATCCTCCAAATCCTCCAAGGATGGCACTTTGCACCTTTCCCTTTCCTATAATTGACCTACATGATAATAAAAATCTCAAGAATATCTCTTCTTTAGTACTTCCAAAGTTCTATGGATTGATCATTGAAGACCCTAAGACCTTCCTTTTTGAATTTGATATCCTTTGTAGAGGTTATGAATATACAACAAATGCCCATAAGCTAAATTTGTTTCCATCTACTTTGAAGGAGGCAACACTGAGGTGGTTTATGGGTCTAGGAACCAATGTTGTAAGAGACTGGGATGGAATGAAGAATGCATTCCTAGAGAAATATAAAGAGTATTGTCAAGGTAGTGATATGAAAGGTGATGGAATTTTTAAAATGACACAAAATGATGAGGAAACACTCAAAGATTATGTTGCAAGATTCTTGTTTAGCATCCAGAAGAACACACAACATACTTTGAATGAAGAATCCACAAAATCCATGAAGCATCTCTTTCTACAAGGCATTAATGAGTCTTGTATCGAATCTCTCAACCTTATAGCTAGAGGAAATATCAATCAAGCCGCTTGGGATGACTTTAAGAGGATATGTCTTATAGAGCTACAATGAAGAAAGGAAGAGGGCACAAACAATTAAGTAGAAGAACTAATGGTGTTGGTGTCTCAAACATGGATATATCTAATCTCTTGTTCAATTTTAAGAAAGACATCATTAACAATGTAGCCACCCAGTTAGATACCATGCAAGCCAAGAAGAAGTATGAAGAAGAAGAGTCTATGTTGGCTGAATTTTGTTCCCATTGTAGGTAAAAGAAAAGGAGTTGCAAATGAAAAATAGTTGCATGCATGGAGACTCAGTCAATGCCAACTAAATTCAAGGCTATTGATGAAAATGGAGAGGTCTTTTATGTTTCTTAGAGGAGACCATGGGTCCAAAGACAAGGTATGCCTTTTGACCCTTTGCACAATTCTAGTTTTAATAATAATTAATGGCAAAATGAAAATTCTCAAAATTTTGGTCCCCAAGGTAAAAAGTGGAATAAAAATTGGTCATATCAACCTCAACCACAATGGAGTAACCAACATTGGTCTTATCAACCTCCTCCTAACACATGGTAGCAACCTAATCAAAATTGGTAGCAAAATAACCAATGGCAACCTCCACAAGGTAACTGGCAACAATCACCTCAATGGGGTTTGAATCATCCTAGTCAGCCTAACCAGAAAGCCCTTATTCCACCTTCTTAGCAGCAAGCTATAATGCCTCCACCTCTTGTATCCAATGCAAGTCCTCAAAAGAAAACTCAGCCTCCTACTCAGCCTTCAACAAATCCTAATAACAAGTAGCCTAATCAACAACAAACTTATTCTATTATAGTAAATGATATACACTTGAGATCAAGAGCTACATTACCTGCACCAAAAGGTCCTATCATAACCGAGGTTACCATTGAGAATGATAACCCTGAAAAAGAACATGTTACTCCTACATCACCTACTATAGTAACTAAAGATCCACCATTCCCCAAAGGCTCACACAATCTGTTCCCCCAAAAGAAAGTTCGGCTGCAACTAATCTTATCAACCAGCTGAAGAAAATGACTGTACAAATTCCTTTGTTTGATGCCCTTAAGGAAGCTCTAGTATATACTAAGGCTATCAAAGAATCTTGTCTTAAACAACATAGTCAGAAGAAGAAAAATCCTAAAATTGTTCATGTTCTTGGAAAACTCTTTGAGCTTATGTTGAGCAATGCCATTCTGCCCAAATATTCTAATCCAGGTAGTCATGTTGGTACTATTTATATTAATGGTACTAAGATCCAAAATGTTGTGACTGACTTAGGAGCATTCATTAATGTAATGACAAGGGAATTCCTCTTAAGGCTTAACATCTGATGAAGGGTGCTCCCCTTAATACCACAAACACATAACAGAAATAGAGAAACAACAACAATAATATGCAAGAATAGAAAATTGGCTTCTTATTATCTCCACAAATGTGGAATTACAAACTTTTAGAATTACAATATGCAAAGCCACATGGGCATTCCCTTACAATATTCTGTAGGACAAAGCCTCAAATCAATACCTAAATCTACTACCCAGAACTGCCCTAGACAACACTACGGGCCTTCTTTATATAGGCAATTTCCACCGCCCGAGAAGGTTCTAGAAATTTAGCCCTTAGGGCTGACCAAACTTGGAATTATTTTATTTTACAATTTATTACATCAAAGTCGGCTCAAAATGAGTTTTGAAACCCAAACAAAAATTTTGAAGAAAAATTATTTTCCACCATTTCAAGTGACCCAACTTCCGAAGACCATAAGTCATCTCTCGTTGACCCGATTGGCTATTATAACCCCATTCCAGAAATGCCACGAAGCGCTCTACAAGCTTGACTGGTGCAAAGTGCCTGTCACCCAAATTTTCAACCTCATCTGGGGTCTCTAAAGCTTTCAAAACTGAGTTTGAAGTTTCCGTACCCTGCTGCCAATACCGAAAATCTTCAATATCTTCAAAACTAGACTTGATCTAGCCATGAAACTTTGCTGGTAGACTTATATGACTAAGATGAACCTCCACATGTAAAATTAGAACATTCTGAGATTGTAAGACCAACTTACTAAAAATAGCAAGTTTCCATAAATAGCGGCTCTACACAAGATAGCCCTTATTGAATACAAAAATAGAAATATTTTTGCGTGATGCAAGATTGCTCTTACACCCAGGATGCTCTTGCATCAGACACCCGGGGTAATTTGAGAAGTGACCCTGTCACGACTCAGGTGTGCAAAGGAAAACCAAGACGGTTAACCTCCTCCTTTGTTAGCCATGATGAATCTTCAACAGGTCATCCTTTCCATTTGACCAAATACTCTTCATATGTCCTATTCCTTGTGCTTCTACCAACATGACTGTCCAGTATGTCTTCAATCTCCTTGATATCTGAACTAGTTGCTAGAATACTCCACTGTGCTGCTGCAACCTCATCTTCAACACCTCCTTCATGATACTCTATCAAATCTGAAATGTTAAACACTGGTGAAATATTCAACTCAGTAGGCAATTCTACCTCATATGCATTTCCTGAATCATGCTTCTTCAATATTTTACATGGCCCAAACTTCTTCATTTTCAACTTTTTATATGTACCAACCGGAAATTGCTCCTTCCGCAAATGAACCATGACTTCATCTCTAACCTAAAATTCTTTATGCCTCCTTTTCTCATCTGCCTTAGCCTTATACTACGCATTCATCTTGGTAATATGCTTCCTCACCTGCTCATGGATGTTCTTCAAGTGTTCTGCAAAATCCTCAGCTTCAGCACTACTTATTTCTCCTTTATCTATCTTTCTCAATTCAGATGCATTTCTTGGACTACTTTCATATACAATCTGGAATGGTGATTTACCAGTGCTCCTATTGATAGAATTATTGTATGCAAATTCTGCTTGTGGTAAAATCAAATCCCATCCTGTTGGCTTATCTCCAACCAAACATCTCAGTAGATTTCCCAAACTTTTATTCACCACCTCTATCTGTACATCAGTCTGTGGATGATGTGATAAACTGAACTTCAAATCTATCTTCAACATCTTCCACAATGTACGCCAAAAATATCCAACAAACTTAGTGTCTCTATCGAAAACTATGGTCTTTGGCAAACCATGTAGTCTCACCACTTCTCTAAAAAACAATTCTGCTAGATGAACAACATCATTAGTCTTCTTGCAGGGAATGAAATGTGTCATCTTTGAAAATTTATCAACTACTACAAAAATTGAATCATGTCCCCGCTGTGTCCTCGGTAAACCAAGAACAAAGTCCATACTAATATCCTCCCAAGGCTTCTCTGGTACAGGTAATGACTGATACAACCCTATATTCTGCTTCACTCCTTTCACCATTTGACATACTCTACAACTCTATACAAACTTCTTCACATCTTGCTAAAATTGTGGCCAATAATAATTCTCACCAACCAAAGCAAGGGTTTTATCACAACCAAAATGTCCAGCCAATCCTCCACTATGCTTCTCTTTGATGAGATTCTCCCTCATAGAACTTCTTGGAATGCACAATTGACTCCCTCTGAATAGCATATCATCCTGGATGATGAAATCTAGCCATTTCATCCTATCTAGAGTAACAGGCTCTTTACAAGCTTTCCAAGCTCCACCAAAATCAGGATCCTCTGGATACAAATTCTTGAGTTCCTTAAACCCAACCACTTCAATCTGCATCTCTGTCAGCAATAGTTGCCTTCTGCTAAGAGCATCCACAACCCTATTAGACTTTCCACTCCTGTGTTTCAAAACATATGTATAACTCTACAAAAACTCAACCCATTTCAAATGCCTCTGATTCAACTTTCCTTGACTATTCAAATATTGCAAAGCTTGATGATCAGTATACAAAACAAACTCCTTAGGAAGCAGATAATGTCTCCACTTCTTTAATGCCTGAACTATAGCATAAAATTTCTGATCATAAACAGAATACTTCCTCTTGGCATCATTTAACTTCTCACTGAAATATGCAACAGGTTTACCTTCTTGGCTCATAACAGCTCCTATTGCAGTACCACTAGCATCACAATCTACTTGAAACACCTTATTAAAATCTGGAAGTGCTAAAACAGGTTGTTCTGTAACTTTTTATTTGAACAATTGAAAACTCTTTTCTGCCCCATTAGTCCACTTAAACTCTTTTCTATCCCCTCTCATTGTCTCAGTCAAGGGACCACAAATATTGCTAAAATTTTTGATAAACTTTCTGTAAAAACTAGCTAGACCATGAAAAGATCTTACCTCAGTAGCACTCCTTGGAGTAGGCCATTCAAGGATAGCCTGTACCTTCTCTAGGTCTATTTTTAGACCTTCTGCTGAAACTACAAATCCCAAATATACTAACTCTTTCTTCACAAAATTGCACTTCTTCAAATTAATCAACAATTTCTCATCTCTCAACTTTTCAAACACCATACGAATATGCATCATATGTTCCTCCAATGTCTTGCTAAAAATCAAAATATCATCTAGGTAAACAATGATAAACTTACCCAAAAATTCTTTCAGAACCTCATTCATGAGCCGCATGAAAGTGCTCGGTGCATTGGTTAGCCCAAAAGGCATGACTAACCACTCATACAGTCCTTCCTTTGTCTTGAAGGTAGTCTTCCATTCATCTCCTTCTCTGATCCAAATCTGGTGATATCCACTCTTCAGATCTATCTTTGAGAAATACACAGCTCCACTCAAACAATCCATAATATCATCCATTTGTGGCAATGGAAACCTATACTTGATTGTGATCTTGTTTATTGCTCTGGAATCTATACACATCCTCCATTCTCCATTCTTCTTTGGTGCTAATACTACTGGTACAGCACATGGACTCAGGCTCTCTTGAATCAATCCCTTCTATAACAACTCATGTACTTGTCTGTTCAACTCTTCACTTTCTGCTAGTGTCATTCTATGTGCTGTCTTGTTTGGCAAACTGGCTCCTAGAATCAAATCCATCTGATGACTGATCTTCCTTACAGGTGGTAATCCATCAGGTACATTATCAGATACAATATCCTAAAACTCATTCAACAAATCTACAACCTCTATAGGTACATCCTCTACTTCTTCTTTACTAGCTTTTGGAATTAAAGCAAAACACACATGCTCATGCTTCATACCATCTAAAAATTTTCTTCCATCAAAAAATGTTATTCTTGCATTACCACATACCTTTTCTTCGGTCTCCTTCAATGGCTTTAGCTTATGTCGCACTCCATCCTTTGTCAGGGAATAGGTATTCGCATGACCATCGTGTACAACACATCTGTCAAACTACCACAGTCTACCCAACAACATATGACATGCATCCATAGGGATGATATCACATAGTACCTCATATTGGTACCCACCGATCTTGAACTTTACCAGGCACTGTTCACTAACCATGACCTTGTGTTCATCCTGCACCTAGGCAATCCGATATGGATGTAGGTGTTTCTGTCTCTTGAGCTTCAACTTTGTCACCATCTCTTCTGACACCAAATTGTCAGTGCTTCCACTATCGATAATCACATCACAGCATTTACCCTCACACTTGCATCTAGTGCGAAATAGGCTCCTCCTTTGTTCAGGTTCATTCTCACCACTCAGCAAGACTCTTCTATTAATTAGCATTTCTCCTCTTTCAACATCTTCAGAATTTGATGATCTAGCATCTTCATCTACATGTGCAACTCTGGCCTGGCCTTCATTTCTCCTGTTTGTTTTGCCTTGGCACTGAGGACATTCAAATGCCCTATGACCTTCTTCTCCATAGTGAAAACATGTTCCACGGAAGCCTCCTCTTCCAGATCCTTGTCCTCTTCCTCTTCCTCTCTGATCTCTATTATTCTGATCTTGGAAATGATTGGATATGTTTCCTCTCTGATTCTAGCTGCTACTGGCCTCATCCTTCTTTTTCAGATCTTCATTTCAGCCACCATATGACCATCCACCATGACCTCTTCCATTTTGTTTGCTCTCAAACTTCTTGTTTAGCTTTTCCTCTACTTTTAGGGAAAACTGGTATGCCTCCTCAATACTGTTCATTCAAACCAGATTCAACTCCTCTTGAATGCTTGGCCTTAACCCATTAAGATATCGGGCAACTATCTCCTTATCAACTTCTGCATGGCCTATTTTGATGAGGAGTCGATAGAACTCCTCTGTATACTCTGAACAGATCTTCCTACTTGCTTCAAACTTTACATTTTCTTTAGTAGGTCAAGCTCATAATCAACAGGAATGAACTGTCACTTCAATTTATCCACCATCTGATCCCATCTTGTGATTTTATCTTTCCCTCTTTTATTTCACTCCAATTGAATTTCTTGCCACCAGATCTTCGCATGACCTTTCAGTCTGGCCTTCGCAAATTTGACCCTATCAAGATCCTCAACATCTTCATACTCAAAATATTCCTCACATTCATTGATCCAGTTGATCAATTCCTCTGGGTTAAGATTTCCAAAAAATGTAGGAACCTCAATCTTAGGTCTTTTCCCAATCTTGGAAATCGCCCGAAAAAATCTTTCTTCCTCCTGGTTCACAATTTCAGCTTCTCCTTCTTGATATTCTTCTTCGGCTTCATCCTCGCTTTCATCTTTGACATTAAGATTCATTCCTCTGCGAATCTCTTCTTGTAATGCTCGCACTTGTCTCTGCAACTCTCTAACCTCAGGTGTCACAGTACCAGCTCTTCCGCCACGTTCTCTTTGTGGAGGCATTTTCATGATGCACGCTGAAACTCTAACCACGGTCCTGGTGCAAACTACCTCATAGTCGGTGATCTATTTACACACTCAAGAAATCCTACTCTGATACCACTTGATGAAGGGTGCTCCCCTTAATACCATAAACACATAATAGAAATAGAGAAACAACAACAATAATATGCAAGAACAGAAAATTGGCTTCTCATTATCTCCATAAATGTGGAATTACAAACTTTCAGAATTACAATATGCAAAGCCACATGGGCATTCCCTTACAATATTCTGTAGGACAAAGCCTCGAATCAATACCCAGATCTACTACCCAGAACTGCCCTAAACAACACTACGGGCCTTCTTTATATAGGCAATTTCCACCACCCAAGAAGGTTCTAGAAATTTAGCCCTTAGCGCCGACCAAACTTGGAATTATTTTATTTTACAATTTATTACATCAAAGTCAGCTCAAAATGAGTTTTGAAACCCAAATAGAAATTTTGAAGAAAAATTATTTTCCGCCATTTCAGGTGACCCAACTTTCGAAGACCATAAGTCATCGCCCATTGACCTGATTGGCTATTATAAACCCATTCTGGAAATGCC
Source organism: Chamaecyparis obtusa (assembly GCA_027943335.1). Lineage (NCBI taxonomy): Eukaryota > Viridiplantae > Streptophyta > Pinopsida > Cupressales > Cupressaceae > Chamaecyparis > Chamaecyparis obtusa. Next base: position 723,694 of record BSBK01007029.1, on the reverse strand, counting down.
ACAAAGTTCTCTACAAGCTTGATTGGTGCAAAGTGCCTATCACCCAAATTTTCAACCTCATCCGGGGTCTCTAAAGCCTTCAAAACTAAGTTTGAAGTTTCTGTACCTTGCTGCCAATATCGAAAATCTTCAATATCTTCAAAACTAGACTTGATCTAGCCATGAAACTTTGCTGGCAGACTTATATGACTGAGATGAACCTCCACATGTAAAATTAGAACATTCTGAGATTGTAAGACCAACTTACTAAAAATAGCAAGTTTCCATAAATAGCGGCTCTACACAAGATAGCCCTTATTGAATACAAAAATAGAAATATTTTTGGGTGATGCAAGATTGCTCTTACACCCAGGATGCTCCTGCATCAACATCATTGGCTTAAGAGAAACTCCTACAATCCTTTAGTTAGCTGACAACTCCCCTATAAGACCTGATGACATGGTAGAGGATACAGTTGTAACACTTGATTCATTAGATTATCCCTCAAACTTTGTAATCCTATCTCCCAAAGCTACTCTAGGTAGTTATCCATTAATCTTGGGAAGACCATGGTTGGCCACCATAGATTCTTGTATAGCTTTCCGCTCTAGAAAGATGACTATATCAGTTGGAGTTAGTACTAAAAAGTTGACTTTATATTCTCCCGCTAAACCAAAAATGGAATTTGATCAAGTTGTCTGGCCCGACTTTGGTGACATTGATTTAGAGGTAAATTTAGTACATCTAGTAATGGTTATAGAGAGGAATCCATTTATGATATCCCAAGAAGAAGATGACATACTTTTTTCCATTCTTACAAATAAATATGGTGTTGAACCATTTTCCAATACTATTCCTAATTGTAATTTGCAAACCATACCACTTCCACAAATCTCACCTCAACTTCCTACAGAAACTGATTACCTTCATACATTGCTACCACATGAGATAAAGTCACCTTCATTTGTAGAATTCATAATGTTGGATAAAGTATTCAAAGTAGAAATTTCCCAAGGTAGGGAGTTGAATGTTAATAAGAACCTTACTCCTGAACATTCAGCATAAATTCTCAAGCTCCTCCAAGATAGTTAGCAAGATTTTTCTTAGGATTACACAAATATGAAGGGATTGGATCCAAACCATTGTACCCACCACATTTACATCAATCCTGATTGTAAACCAATCAGACAACCACAAAGTAGAATCAACCCAACACTAAGAGACATAGTTAAAACTGAATTGCAGAAATTACTTGATGTTGGTTTGATTTATCGCATTTTTGATAGTCAGTGGGTCTCACCTTTGGTCATTGTTCCCAAGAAAGGAGGGAAATGGAGAGTCTGTGTGAATTATAGGGAACTAAATACAACAACAAAGAAGGACCACTTCCCATTTCCTTTTATAGATCAAGTCCTAGATAACCTTGTTGGAAAAAAGTACTTTTCATTTTTGGATGGATTTAGTGGATACAACCAAATATAGATAGCACCTGGGGACCAAGACAAAACAACATTTACATGCCCATGGGAAAATTTTTCCTACTCTATCTTACCATTTGGATTGTGTAATGCACCTTCTACTTTTCAAAGAGCAGTGTTTAGTATTTTTTCTGACATATCTACTGATTGTGGGGAAATTTACATGGATGACTTTACTACATATGGATCCACGTTTGAGGAGGCTCATGCCAACTTAAACAAAGTCCTTAAATGATGCCATGAACATAATCTCTCTCTGAATAGTGAAAAGCGGTACATGATGATGGAAGAAGGAGTTATTTTAGGACACTACCTCTCATCATTTGGGATTCAAGTTGATCCAACCAAAATAGAAGTCATTAACACACTTCCCACACCAACAAAGAAAAAGGATGTTCATATTTTTCTCGGCGATGTAGGTTACTACAGGAGATTCATCAAATATTTTAGTCAAATTGTAGCTCCATTGTACAATATCTTGAAGAAGGAATCAAACTTTGAATGGATTGAGGATTGCAAGGAATCATTTCAGCAGTTGAAGGAAGTCTTGACTAAAACACCTATCTTGAGAGGGCTTGATTGGAATTTTCCATTTCATATCCATACAGATGCCTTAGACTATGCTATTGGAGCAGTGCTTGGGTAGAAGGAAGGACTAGTACAACATGCAATATATTCCATAAGAAATAATCTACATCATGCTGTGCTAAGTCACACTATCACAAAAAATGAATTATTAGCAGTCATATATGCACTCAATAAATTCAGACATTATATTACTGGTTATGAGGTGTTTGTGCATACAGATCACTTAGAAATCAAATATCTGGTGAACAAACCTACCATCTCAGACAGGTTAGCTAGATGGTTACTCCTCATGCAATATTTGATATAAAATTTATTGATAAACTAGGGAAAGCTAATGTGGTCTTTGATTTCCTATCTAGATTGCATCTTCTTGATGACCATACATCTATAGATGACAACTTTCCCGATGATCATTTTTTCTCTATTATCACTCGTAACCCATGGTATGCAAATATAGAAAATTACGTTTCTATAGGAAGAAAACCTCCACACTTCTCTCCTAAGGAGTGCAAAATATTAGTTGAGAAAAGTTTTAACTTTTCATGGATTTTAGGATTTATGTTTTATACAGGGTTCTGATCAAGTCATAAGACAATTTGTTTGTGAAGATGAGACGTATGCCATCCTTCATACATGTCATGATGAACCATGTAAAGGAAACTTTGTAGCAAAGCTTACAACATTCAAAATTCTCACCATTGGTTATTACTGGCCCTACCCTACATACAGATGCTGCTAAATATACCAGACATTGTGACAGATGTCAACTGATGGACAACCCAACCAAAGTAGATGAAATGCCCTTGCAACCACAGGTAGTGGTAGCATCATTTGACAAATGGGGAATTGATTTTGTGGGTCTTATAAAACCTTCCTCTCATGGTAAGTCCCATATTTTAGTCTGTACTGATTATGCAACCAAATGGGTAGAGGATAAGGCAATGAAACATGTAAGGGATAAAAAAGTGGCTGAAATTTTGTATGAGTCTATATTCACTCAGTTTGGTGTACCTAGAGAATTAGCCACTGATGAAGCTGCTCAGTTCACCTCAATCTGATCACAACATTGATGAATGAATATACAATTTTGCATAGGAAATATTTTCCATATCATCCCCAAGATAATGGTCAAGCCAAAATTACAAATAGAGAAATAGAAGCCATTTTGACCAAAATAGTTGCTGTTCACAAAAGGGATTGGGCAACTTGACTTTCAGAAGCCATTTGGGCCTATAGGACTACTTGGAAAACTACAATTGGTTTTACACCATTTGATTTATTTTATGGAAAATTTGTTGTCATGCTTGTCAAGTTTCATCAAATGACACTTCAGACAACTCTTGAGCTAGATATAGATCTCACTTGGGCTCAACAAGAGTGACTCCTCCAACTTAACATCTTAGATGAAATTAGAAAATACATTTTGCATAACACAAAGATTATTCAACAACAACAAAAGAAATGGCATGATAGGTTCATCAAGGATAAAAATTTCTTTATTGGTGATTGGGCCTTATTATATGATTCTCGTTACCAACACACTCCAGGAAAGTTTCAAACATGCTGGTTAGGACAATATGAAATTGTTTCTATTTTTTATAATGGTGCCATGCAGCTATCCACTATTGAGCTAGTTCAATTCAAAATTCTATTAGAATAACTAAGTGGGGGAATGAATCAGTTAGATCATTTATCCTACAGTCCCAAATACAAAGATGTAACATGTAAAAAAATTCAAATGAATTTTGCAACTCAGTAACATAAACTAATAAACTTTTTGTGCCTTTTACCAATTACTAGTTAAATAACTCACTGTAATTACCGACCAAATCAAATATGTGGTATGTAAAGTATGAAAATAAAAAAATCATCACTGATGTAGGAGCATCCTGGGTGTAAGAGCAATCTTGCATCACCCAAAAATATTTTTGTTTTTGTATTCAATAAGGGCTATCTTGTGTAGAGCTGCTATTTATGAAAACTTGCTATTTTTAGTAAGTTGGTCATACGATCTCAGAATGTTTTGATTTTACATGTGGAGGTTCATCTCAGTCATATCAGCCTGCCAGTAAAGTTTCATGGCTAGATTAGGTCTATTTTTGAAGATATTGAAGATTTTCGGTATTGGCAGCAAGGTACATAAAATTTGAACTCAGTTTTGAAGGCTTTAGAGGCACCGAATGAGGTCAAAAATTTGGGTGACAAGCACTTGCATGAGTCATGCCTATAGAGCGCTTCATGGCCTTTCCGAAATGGGGTTATAATAGTCGATCGGGTCAACTAGTGATGACTTATGGTCTCTGGAAGTCGGGCCACCTGAAATGGTGAAAAATAATTTTCCTTCAAAATTTGTTCGGGTTTCAAAAGTTATTTTGAGCCGACTTTGATGTAATAAATTGAAAAATAAAATAATTCTAAGTTTGGTCGGCCCTAAGGGCTAAATTTTTGGAACCTTCTTGGGTGGTGGAAAATGCCTATATAAAGAAGGCCCATAGTGTTGTCTAGGACAGTTCTAGGTAGTAGATCTGGGTATTGATTTGAGGCTTAGTCCTACAGAGTATTGTAAGGGAATGCCCATGTGGTTTTCATATTGTAATTCTGAAAGTTTTTAATTCCACATTTGTGGCGATAATAAGAAGCCAATTTTCTATTCTTGCATATTGTTGTTGTTTCTCTATTTCTGTTATGTGTTTGTGGTATTAAGGGGAGCACCCTTCATCAATCATAGAAACACTTAACATAATTATTTAACATGAAAACCCTGTTAAGGGAAAAACCACTTGGGAATGGTAACCCAAAATAATTTTCACTCTTCTGAAGTGAGCTCGGTGAAGAGCCAACCCTGTTAAATGTTACAAACAAACTGTTAGGTGTGACCTTCCTAAAAGATTTAAAACTAACAGTTAGCTTGTGACCAACATTCACTATGGGGTCAATAAGATAAGAATGTACATTCCTTTAATGACATAGGGGCATAACATAAGACAGTTAAGTCCACTCGGTTAGGAGATTTTTTTGTATCAATGGTTAAACTAAAACAATAGCTGATTTGATTACAATACAACTTAACTTGTAGATGTTTAGATCCATTCTAAGCCCATACAAATCCTCTTATCAATATTTCAATTCACTTCCTTAACTTACTTTCACTTGGTAATAGCTCTCTGATGCTCGATTAACTCTATAGTTTGGTTCTTCTTCAACTAGTCTGATCAGGCATGCATGAAATTGTATTCACACAAAACATTTGTAGTCTTCTTTCTTCTGACATCCTTTCAATAATGAAACTTATGTCTCTTATATAGAAAGATAAACTATTTTCATATCAACCATCAGATTTTTCCGCTTATTCTTCTTTGTTGATTTTGCCTCTTAAACCTTCCTTGGGAGTTGTGTCAATAACACGTTTCAATTCCATTCTTTAGATCTTCTTTAGATTTTGTCAACCGTGGATCTCTATAACAAACTTTATCCTCAATCTTGAAATCATAACAATTTCCAGCTCATGATTTTCTGTCAGCTAAACTAAACATTTAATACTTTCATCCATACTCGGTTAACAAAGAAATGTGACGGCGAACACAAGCTCGGTTAATACTGTCACTTGGTATACACTATACTGGCTCAATGTATACTGAAGTGCTTCATTTACCAACCACATTTCCTTGTATAATTTTTCTTGCATCTTCATAATAGATTAATGCAACATAATCAGGTCATCAATATGATATCATAGACTCATCAATAAGTTACCCAAAGTATTCCTTATCCTCATCTGTCATATCCATCTCTCTCCATGTAGATATCTCAGTTCTTCATCTTTTCTTCCTTTTTCATAGATGTTTACATGTTTATAACTAACATGATAAGTACTGTCAAAACTAGTTGACATCAATGACATCATAATGATTGATTTAATTATCTTACATAACATTTTAGTAACTCGGTGATCTCTAATCACTGATCTTCAAGTCATTCAGGTATTCAATCAGTTATAGTTCATCAATATCTCCCTTTGGCATTGATGGAAACACAAGCAATATGAAATATGCCATACACATACCAAACATGTATTCTACAACTATGTAAGTAAATGTTGTAGCTTGGTAAGCTCTCCCTAGCTTGATTTTTAATATGTTTAATCACTATGTTACAAAACAACATTGCCAGTGCAAACTCTCCTCTGTGGATTTGATCTTTTTAGCTCTTAGATTCCTTCTGTTCTCAACAACAAATCTTCAAATATCTCCCTGACTTTCTCGATTATCTCTCCCTTAGATAGATATTCCATTGATTTCTCTATTTATTTCTCATATTGTTTATCTCTCCCCTTGACAACAATGCCAAAGAAAAACATAAACCATACAGCTCTATAGGAGCCAAGTAACTCTCTGTTGTTTAGTGCAGATAATGTATCTATGTTCTAGTCCCTCCAATTTTTCACAACCTTATACATGACCCAAAGTGTGAACTATGTTGCATCAACATGAATGATCCTTTGATAAGATTAGGCTAATGCAACCTCCAGATCACATTAGAGGCCGATAGATAGGGGACGAACCCCAAGTCTAGTCCTCAAGTATTCAAAAGTATCCTTTAGTAGAGGCTTGGTAAAAATATTAGCAAGTTTCTCTTTTGATGTAACATATTCCAGTTTGACTTGCTTCTCCTGTACTTGTTCTCTTAAGTAGTGATACTTAATTGATATATGCTTTGTCTTTGAATGCATTACAAGATTCTTAGAAATATTTATTGCACTAGTGTTGTCACAATATATAATCATTGGCTCAGTGATTACCTCATTCATCCCTTCCAACAATTATTTGATATAAGAAATGTTTGAACAATTTTTAGCAGCAGCAACATACTCTGCTTCGGTAGTAGACTAGAAAGACAAGGTTGTTTCTTGTCCAGGTTACAAGTCTTTCACCAAAGAAAAATGCTCCTTCGATTGTGCTTTTTTGGTCATCTATATTTCCAGCCTAATCTACATCAGTGTAAACTCTTAGTTCAAATTTTCCTTCCTTGGGATACCATAAACCATAATCCTCTATTTTCTTTAGGTATCTCAAGATTCTATTCACTGTAATCATATGTGAATCTTTCAGATTGGTAGAGACTCTAGCCACAATCCCCACTGCATGCAAAATATTAGGCCTACTGTGTACAACATATATCAATTTACCAATCATAGATCGGTACAATTTTTTATTTACCTCTATAGATTCATCATCTTTTGTCAATTTGTAGCTTGTAACTATCGATGTTCCTACTAATTTAGCATCTTCCATGCCAAATGTTATTAATACTTCTTAATGTACTTTGATTATGTGATGAAAATTCCATGATTTTGTTGAATAACCTGAAAGCCTAGAAAGAATTTAATCTCTCCAAACATTGACATTTCAAATTCCTTTTTCATCTCATCAACAAATGATTTACAAATATGATCTTGTCCTCCAAAGATTATATCATCCACAAATATTTCAGCAATCAAAATAGTATCATCAGATCCTCCTTTCAGGTACAAATTGTTGTTTTCACTAGTTCTAACAAAACCAATACTTAAAAGATAAGTATGCAACCTTTCATACCATGCCCTCGGTGCTTTCTTTAATCCATATAAAGCTTTGTGCATTCTACATATCATGTCTTTCTGATTCGGATCAATAAACCCTTCTAGTTGTTCTATGTAGATGTCCTCCTCTAGTATTCCATTTAGAAAGGCTGACTTAACATCAATTTGATAGACTTTGAACTTATTATGTCCAACATATGCAAGAAACATGTAGACTCCTTCTAGTCTAGCAACAGGTGCAAAAGTTTCACCATAATCAATACCTTCTTCTTGTGCATATCCCTTGCAAACAAGTCTAGCTTGTTCCTAGTGACTTCTCCATTCTCATTTAGCTTATTTCTAAAAATCCATTTAGTATTGATAGCATTCTTATCTTTCAGTCTAGGTACTAAAGTCCATGTCTTATTTTTCTCAATTTGTTCTATCTCTTCATTCATAGCATTGATCCATTCATCATTCTCAAGTGCAACCTTAACATTCTTCAGTTCAAAATCACAAACTAATCATGTATTGTGTCTTAATTTACTTCTTGTCAGCATCCCAACTTTCTTATCTCCAATGGTTTGGTTCTCAAGATGATGTCTTTTGACAAATCTTGCTATCACTTGATCTCTTATTTGTTCTTCATTCTATTCAGATTCATTTCTTTGCTCGATAGCTTCTTCCTGATCCTCAGTTTCCCTTTGCTATTCCTCGGTGTTATTTTCTTGATGCTCGATTGAATCATCCCGTGGCTTTGGTAGGTACTCTAAATCCTCAATATAATCAAATCTACCATAGTCTATCAACTCCTTATTTCTTTCTTCATCATTTTTATCAAAAAATTCATCAACTCTGACATTAGCACTTTCAATCATCTTATTAGTAACTTTGTTAAGACACTTGTAAGCTTTACTTTTAGTAGAATATCCAAGAAATATTCCCTCATCCCCTTTAGAGTCCAATTTCCCATTCCTATCATCTTTCAAAATAAAACATTTGCTACCAAAAATTCTAAAGTAACTTACACTCGGTGTGTATCCAAACCATAACCCGTAGGGTGTTTTGTTTGTGTCTTTCTTTAATTGAACTCAGTTCAGGACATATACAATAGTGCTAATGAATTCTCTCCAATACATCTGTGCAACATTTTTCTCCATCATTAGTGTTCTTGCACAATCCACTATAGATCTATTTCTCCTTTCAGTAATCCCATTCTACTACGGTGTTCTAGGAGCAGAAACCTATCTTTTGATGCCATGCTGATTACAATAGTTAGTGAATTCATTAGAAATAAACTCACCACCTCTTGCAGACCTCAAGCATTTCAGTTCTTTTCTGATTTCTTTTTCTACTTTAGCTTTTATACCATTGAAACATCTTAAATGCCTCAAATTTCTCTTTTAAAAACATAACAGTCATTAATCTAGTGTAAACATAACAAAATAAAGTATCTATCACCATAGTAGCTCTGACTTCTCATGGGACCACATAGGTCAGTGTGAACTAACTCCAAGATTCTTTTTGTTGAAGTCTTTACTTTTAAAACTAGATTTTGTCATCTTCCCTTTCTGACATTGATGACACATAACATGATCTGATTTTGTTAGGCTAGACAGTCCTCTAACTTTTCTCTTTCTACTAATCCTAATCATGTTATCAAAATTTACATGAAAAACTTTTATTCCATAACCATGCATCTTCATTTTTCACCAGTAAACAAGAAGTCTAAGCATTGTTAAGATAAAATAAGTTACCTTTTGATTGTCCTCCTATTTCGACAAGCTTTCCACTTTCATTATAGATCTTCACCTTCTTGCTTTCAAATACTACTCAGTGACTTGAGTTGTTAAGCTATGCCACACTTAGCAAATTATAATTTAGTCCTAATTTTACCCAATAAGTATTATCACATCTAATTTTACATTTATCAATAAAAATTCTTTTCCTTTAACCATGCAAGGTGTATCATTACCCATTTTTATTGATCCTCCATTATAATGCTCAAGATGATCAAACTTATCTTCATCACCAGTCATGTGATGTGTACAACTACTATCAATGATCCAAGTATCATTTTTACTAACTTTAGAGATGAGTATTGTTTCTACATACCTTTCCTCTTCCTCAGAATTATCTTTCATTGAAACAAATACTACCTCAACATCATCATTGGTGTCGGTGTCGCTATCCTCTTCTTCAACTAAATAACATGCCTTTTTTCCCTTACCTTTGTAATCCTAGTTATTTTTGTTGTAGTGTCAGTAACCTCTATTATTTCTTCTTCCATAGCTTCCATCACCAGATCAGTCTTGGTCTTTATCTTCCTCCTTCCTATTGGAACATCTAGCAGCAATATGGCCAACTTATTTATAGTTAAAATAAGCCAAAGGTAATTTACCCTTATATCTACCTTTACCTTTAGGTAGTCTTCAGGTCATAAGAGCTTCAAGTTCATCAAGCTCATCATAAGTATTGCTATCACTGTCATTATTTATATTATGTCTACTGCTAGATTTACCGATCCTCAGAGAAGACATAAAAGAAGACTCAACAGGTGGTACAACACTATTATCAAAATTGTAGTCATAATTAAGACGACTATAGCCATCATAGTTTTGCAGTAGCAAAAAATGACGGCTACGATTGGCATCATAATTAAGATGACTATAGCCATTGCAAAAAGAGAGTTTCAACATAGCAAATACACCATCATGTCTATTTGTAGCCATCCCAATTTCGACGAGTAGATGTCAGACATAGTTAATGTACCGATGAAAATGTTGTACATACGACAATTAACCATCCTAATGTTTTGACAGATAACTATCACCGGTAGATTTTTTACCGACTAAAATGTTGTGCATGTGACAATTTTTCATCAGAATTTTGTGACAGATTGTCATCACTTTTCTAGTGACATCATAATTGCGATGAAATTCACAATTTAATATATATATATATATATATATATATATATATATATATATATATATATATATATATATATATATATATATATATATATATATATATATATATATATATATATATATATATATATATATATATATATATATATATATTTTGATCAAGTTTGTATCGATTCATAACAGTGTTCTCACAGATCTGGTTCCAGCTGGTTGCATTACTTTTAGATCTTGATCTACTTGCAAGGTGTTTTGGTGAGTGGAGGTCTTTTTTTCATGCTCATGATTTAGTTATGTCATTCGGAGATGACTTTGCAGTAGATTCAATAGATGAAAAGAAGCTAGTGTGACGATCAAAGATTCATTCTTCTTGATGTGTTCGTAAGATATATGTAGACTTGATTGCATTCGGCTCTGATTCAAGCAACTTCTTGACTTCTTTGGTCTGAATTGGATGTGCTTTGTTCCCATGGAGTGTAGTAGTGACTTGACTTGTAGAACTTGCACAATGGAAATTTGTAGATCACAATGGTGTCCATGATGACTTCGGGGAAGTCTTCTTCTTGGTGAACTAAGATGAGAGACTTGGATTATAAAAAGTGGGTTGTTTGATGTGACTTATGAGACATTGGATGCCTCTTCACAGTGGGTTCACAGTGTGGTCTGTGGTGTTTCTTTTTGACTGGGTTCTTGGCAAAGATCCGTTGATTTGGTAGCCATTGAGATGGATCGATATGAATTGATCTTGGGTCAAGACTTCTTGAGGCAGGCTAAAGTGATCATTTCTCCTTGAAGTGATTGATGTTTTCGACTGATAGCCATTGCTTTTATTTTTATCATTGGTTATTCTTTGGTTTCTATCGTAATTGTGTTGGCTCACACTATTTTTTAAAAAGAAATATATATTTGTCGTACATTGATTGAGATCTTAAATTATTGAGCTTCTCTTTGTTTTGATAATATTTTAACATTCTCTACTTAACAGGGCCAACCACGTGAAGGTGTAAGCTCATCTCGCCCCTCCTAAGATCCTCTTATGATCCTTTACATCACTTTAAGACCTATAAGATGTATTCTTAGGGATTGTAAAGGGTCATAAAGGTTCATAAAGGGTCCTGGGACACAACAGCTGAGAAACATAAATGTAGGCATCATGGTCACAATTGTTTGGAGATACAACATAATTGAATGCTATACCCAGATGATGCAACACAACCACTACTCCTGCAGTTCTAAGTGGACACTATGGGATCCAAAAACCAAAGATAAGGAATCTATATATGGTTTTTGGATCCCACAGTGTCAACTTAGAACTGCAAGAGTAGTGGTTGTGTTGCATCCTCTGGGTATAGCATTCAATTATGTTGTGTCTCCAAAAAATTATGACCATGATCCCTACATTTATGTTTCTCAGTTTTTGTGATACCCACATTTATGTTTTATAGCTATCATGTTTATTTGCATGTTCTTTATGTGTTTGGCTTCTCTCCCTCGCATCGAAAATAAGATTTTCCCACTCTAAATTGAGAATGCGCATGCAACACAAGCAAAATATGTACAGATAGCAGATGGAGCTGAGAAAACACAACATGTTTACATTTTTTTAATAGGTCAAAATTACAATGTTCATGATGGTCTATAACTTAAAATATTCAATTAAAGACCTCTATAAAAAATGCAACCCTAATGTGTTTTTCAGCTCCACCTGATATCCTATGTATATGAATTGAGATTGCATATTGAACTAGGTGTCTCCTTCTGCATTGCCTGAAACCAAGAGACTGCCACAGTTAACATCTAAAATCATTATTGAACTTTTTTTATTATTAAAAAAGTATACTAGTCTCCTTGGTTTCTTGTACACCATCTTTATTGGAAATTTTCTTCATGGATGGCCTCCACTTTCTTCCCCACTACAATAGTAAACACTATTCATTCTCCTGTGGCCATTACTATCTTCTGTATTGATCAGACCTCCACTGTAATTTCTCTAATGAAAATTTCCAAATTCACTATTTGGTATTCCTTCATCTCCCCTCAAATCCATCACTTATGGTTACAAATCAAGTTCCAAGAATCATAATGGCACATCTAATCATCACAACTAATCCACCTTAAACAATTGATTAACCATTCTAGACAAGATTATGATTTAAGGTTTTTTGTGAAGCTTCTAACTTGGTAGTTGCAATCAGCATGTGTATTACAAGTTTTGTTGTTGTTCAAGTAGTGTGTTTTAGAAAAGAACCCATTGAACATTCTAATACTAATTTATCCCAAAATATGAAATCCAATAAAATTTAGCGAAAACCCCTCCAACATTACAACAGTGTATAAAAGGAAACTCAGTGTTTCTAGTAGCGATAAATAGATTTTTTGAGAAGAGTAGAAGAAACAATAATAGAAACAATATGCTTGGAGGGAGAAAACCCTATAGACTTACAACATACCTTTGTACGCAACCCATTAACATTTCAAATGAAAGAATGAAATAAAACATGGAACTAAGCTCAAACACGTGTAAATAAACATTAGTCATTATCGAATAAACATCGAGAAATAAACATCAGTCATTATCAAATAAACATCGAGAAATAAACATCAGTCATTATCAAATAAGTTGCATAAATGAGAATCATTTTTTTTTTGGCTTTTTCTTTTTTCTCTGCTTCCCTATATTGTTGCAAAGGCGTATCCATGTCCACATCGTCATTTCTTCTTGATCGTGCACGTGATCTCACTATCCTTTGCAAAGGTGGGTCCTCTGCAATAACAAATAAAAGGCTTCAATTAAAAACATAATATCATAATTGGGGTTAATTTAAAAATATATTCATTATTGTTACAAGCATTTCAATACTTTAAAAAACATAAACGTGATGCTCTTTACCTTGTCCAACCACATCATCTTGTTCAACGGCTTGAACCTCAACACTTTCATTGGGAACAACCTCTACATCCCCTGCAACTGCAATACAAAATGTTTTATTAATCCCAACACATTATAATTAAATTTTTATTACTACACCAAATTCAATTTAACATGTTTGCTTGTATTAAATATTCATTAATCAAAATTTGAATAGAAAATGTATACCTTGAGTACTACAATTCACATTAGAATCGATGCCTTCGTCGTGCTCGACTGGTGCAGTATCAATATCAGCAGGCTGCATTCCAATGTAAATAATGAGTGCATTTATTGACAATATATGCATATAAATACAAGACAAATACTGAGAAATGTTAATCTTTTAGTTTAATACATATAAATATATTCACTTTAAAGTTTTAAACAAATATATAATTAGTGTTTCCTTACTTAAAATAAATATATTCACTTTATGTTGGAACTTAACATCAAATATAGTAATTGGTAAAGTTTTCAAATTGAAATAAAAATCAATTGGCTTATTTACCTGATCAATAGATCCAGCAAAAGAACCTTATGCACTCATTGCTTGGTATCATTCAGCCATGACTTTATAGCCTTGTTTGTAGCCTATTTTTTTGTCCTCTTTTGTAATTGGTTTTTTGAACTTCAAGGCCTGCATTTTTTTATTGGTATCATAAATTTTTATGTAGTGAATTTCATCAAAACTAAATTGATTGTAATTTAATTATAAATATTTGCATACAATTTTTCATTTACTAGTACTTACAACTTGTGCAACAAGTTTTGAATATCCACTCGAGCCAAGCTTGTGTTGCTCATGCTTTTGTTTTCTTGCTGTTGTTGCCTTTGTTGTGTTAGGAAACCTATGTGATGTTTGAAATATGCTAGACCACATAAGTACAAAGAGTAAATAGTACATAATTTCATTATTAACATTATCATGTACCTTCTTTCCTTGGGTGATACTACTTGTCCACTATGTCTTGCACTTCTCTCAAGTGTATCATTTTTAAGATCCTCCCACTCATTAATAGGAATATAGGGAAGTCACTCATAATAAGGGCTATGTTCTATTTGGCTCATGTAGTTGTCCCTAATATACTTCAAAATAGTGCCCGCTTTGTCAAGGAGTCTAAGTCTATGAAAGACTTCAGGTCCAAAACTATTGTCATAGAGTCAATGAGTTTATTCTTTAACCCTTTATCTTGTAAATACCACCTTTTAAGAAAAAAAACTGTTAGATTCATAAATGAAGTGAAGCTACCTTTTAATATACTTGAAGAAAGGGATGAAATGAAATCTAATCTTGCAATGAAATCAAAATATGATACCATGTGCGTATGGTTGGCCCGAAAATGTGAAAACATTCATGATTAAGTTTTTCATAAAATAGATTATTCCCTGCAAGATAATTATGAGATTATTATAATTAGTTATTGCAAGGGACCACACAGGGGGTTAGTGCATTACATTATGAGTATTATATTTTATAGTAAAAGAAAGGATCGGTCTTTAAAGTACCTGGAAGATGGGCTACTCTCAAAGGAAGTCCATCTTCATTGCTCATTAGCAATTGATCACACTATATTGTTCCCATACATTTAACATGAGTACATCCAGGAATTGCGTCATCACCTCCTACATAAAATGAATCCAATATTACAAAATGCCCCCCAAGAAAGAATATATAGTTCAAGTGAAACAAACACATGATAAATAAGAGAGAAAAAGAGGAGTTTACTTACCAATAGTAGGTGTTTCCATCACATCTATGGTCATGCTACGTGTTACCAAAATTGCAGGTGGAACTACCTCTGTGGATCTGATCCTTGTACTAGGCACTGTACTCAACATAGGTTCAATAGAAGGTTCTGAACAAAAATATTGTTATAGCATAAAAAAATATGGATAACCATAGACAAGATGGAGGATAAAACATGTGATGTACCTCCTGAAGTATTTGCATATGAGTTAATGCCCTTTAATCTATTTAGCATCCCCTATAAAGAGAACACATATATTTTAGTTAATGACATAAATAAAATAGTATACTATAAAAATCATTATTGAACTTTTTTTATAAATAAAAACTACATTAATACTTACTCTATAGTTCTGAACACGGCCAATCAACATATCCACTGCCCTCTTGATTTCAAGAGTGTGAGGTTGAATATCTACCATTCGAGCTAACTCTTTTGATATTGCACAAAGGACCCTTTCCAATGCAACCTAGAGATTAACCTCTGATAAAAAATCAACATCGAATGGATCTTTCTCATCCTACGGCTCCTCATGGACTACTTGTTCCTTTCCCTTTTTTTGATCAGCACTCGTTTGTGAGAACAATATTATTAGCCCTTTATTTAAAAGCAATCCAAAATAGTAGAACAACAAAAAATACACATTAACATAACAAAAAATATGCATTAACATTTTTCTTGTATGTGCATTTGTACAACAACAATGAGTTTTACCTATCAGGAAGAAGAAGTCCCATAAGAACTATCACCGCTGTGCGTATCGTGTGGCTGTTGATCCATACTATAGCTTTGTATTTCAAAAAAAATCATTCAGATATGTTAAAACATGTGTTCTTATTCTAAGTTACATTGAATAATAGACAATTATCAAAATGTGTACCACCGTGTCCATGATAGTGATGGGGTTTTTTGTATCTATGTGATTCAAATTGTAATCGATAAGCAGCTCCACGCCTCCATGTATTGATTTGATCACGCATACAAATACACGATTTCCCTCATGTGCCTCAAATATACAATTGGGTTTCTTCTTAGTTGACACAGGTCATGTACTGTTTATAAAACCTACAATATTCCTTGATGCTTTGGTCTTCCATCAACGTATATAGCTACTATTTTACTTTGTTCATTGACTTTTTGTTGTATATAATTTTTTGCGAGTGCATACCTACACATACTTTTTTTATATTTAACAATCTACATCCAACTATTCTAATTATAAAAAGGTTTGACATACTCCATATTTTTGACAACTTTTTTGTAAGAAACCTTTATGCCATCCATGGAAAATAGGCCCAAACCATGTAATGAAGATGGTGCTATGCGATATATCCTCTCTTTAACACAAAAATTAGTGTTTATTGAAGGAAGTTCATCAGGAACCCATTGTTTTTGTAGATGTTTGTACCTAAACGATAGCTCAGAGTCACCTTTGCTCTCATCATCATAAGAACATGACCCCCCTTGAACAAGGAAAAATTTCATGTATTTATTGAATTTCTTTCTAATCTTTTGACCTCAAGTCGATCTCATTGAATTATATGTACTAAATGTCTCACTTTCTTCTTCTAATCCTAGATTTTCCTCGCTTGAGGAAGACAATTCTGACAAATACCTATTTGTTGGTACATGTACTTCATGCAATGACAAAGATAGGTGGAAATGAGAGAGATATTTTACAAATGGTAAAAGACATTAATCTCTATGGGGTGTATTGACTTGTACCTGACAATCCATGAGACTGTGTGGGATACCTAACATAAGATAATAGTTATATAATCAGACAAACATAGTTCACTCCATAATTTTCATTATATCTTGTGAAGGACATTATACATTGTTAAAATTATCTATTTATCCAATAATATTTTGAATATCTCAGCATTGCATGAGACACCACTATTGTGGCATTTTGTCAAATAGTTCTCATACCTTGCTAGTGTTTTTATTACATCTTGTACTGAAGGACTTTATACATTGTTAAAATTATCTATTTATACTTTCAGAATTAGCTCACTCCATTGCAGGGAACAAAGAGAATCCCTTGTGATTTAACATCATTGAAAGGCCTCCTTTTATTAGCTTCATGCCACCTTCTCATAGCTTCTCATAGCTTCCTATGTGTTTCATCCTTCATTTATACACTTACTATGACCAAACTTTTAATTTTCTGACAAATTTTGCCAAAGGCTTTGTAGGAAACCAAGTAAGGGGTATTCTTGAGTTCAAACACATTGAGCTACTACAACTGAATTATAAATCATGAATTCACTATAAAATTAATTCACTATAAATCAAGGGGCATTATAAATCATGAATTTGCTATAAAACTAATGTATTTCTCTAGATTTCATATGGACATTTTGTCAAATGATTGGCATGTATGTTTATTGAAATGGAGTTATATCATTTGGAATGGATATATGATTAGTTGATATCAAATTCTATGTCAAGATTTACAACATTAAATTGATCATAGTTAGAAGACTCAGACACAAGAAGAATATGAGTATAGCCAATTTTTAGAAGAATATGAATGAATGCAAACATACATAAGTGGATGAACATAAATAATGAAGATACCTGATATTGCCTAAAGTAATGAAATGTTGACCCTGGGTTCAATCCAATATGCTCATGTATGATCCAGAAACTGTAAGGAAAGAAAGGATGGGGTTAGATCCAAAGGATCAAGCAATGCCTAACACCCTATTATTGATCCTCATCTACAATTATGCATGTGCATAGTTAAGCCATACACTTCTAAAAGGAACTATGCTATAGAACATGTGCACTCAGGAAAATGCACTCAGGAATATGTGTAGTGTATAGGCACTAGAATCCAAATGAAGCCTTACATTTATGTCTTTATGAACACCTGGTGAATCACTGTTGTGGTTGTATTTATGTCTCTATGAACACCTGGTGAATCACTGTTGTGACTGCATCATCCAAATAGTGAAACAACAACACCAGATGTTGTTATTCCATTTGGTGTTTCTATGGCATCATTTTCAAATAATGCATCCACAACAGTAACCCACCATTCCCATCAAATCAAGTCAAACATGATCAAGCATAAGCAATGGAGGGGACATTACCATAGGACATGTGCACTCAAAAGAATGTTACAAAGAGTAAATGGTTTCATTTATGTCTGCATGAACACCTGGTGAGTCACTATTGTGACTACATCATTCAAACAGTGCAACAACAACACCAGATGTTGTTGTTTCATCTGGTGTTGATGTGCCATCATTTCCAAATGATGCACCCACAACAGTCACACACCATGCCCATCAGCACAAGGCAGTCATGAGTAAGCAATAGAAGGGGCATACATCATCATCAAATCTGCATATTAAGGGAGGTGTACATCATGGATTTCAAGTAAAGATCATAACATCACAACATGGTTGGAAGCCCCAAGGAGGCCCCATTGCATATAGTGAGTAAGCTACATCAAAACAAAGAGGTACACAAATCTACATCATCTATGCATTAATGCTATGACATGGAGTATATTTGAATCTACATTTTAAAGGATAAGTAAGAAAGCTACATGATCCTAGTGAAATTAGCAAAGGTATAGATCTAATGAAGTAATGAAGCTACCCACATTCTATGTGCTTTGACCCAATGCAATTGTTTTCATCATGATAAATTAATAATGAATTAAATATCTTACTGATGTCCCTATTTGATTGGATGGTGCTCTATTTGTTATATTGCTGCTATCAAAATATAATGATATTGCTGATTCAATGCATCTACAACCTCAACAATATGGCGACAT
Source organism: Chamaecyparis obtusa (assembly GCA_027943335.1). Lineage (NCBI taxonomy): Eukaryota > Viridiplantae > Streptophyta > Pinopsida > Cupressales > Cupressaceae > Chamaecyparis > Chamaecyparis obtusa. The sequence continues at coordinate 704,707 of BSBK01007029.1, read as the reverse complement.
TGATCTAATAACAGAAAATACATTACAAATGCCAAGCTCACAATCTCAATGAAATAAACAGTGTATAAAACAATATATGGTACACAACAGCAGCAAGCATGCAATGACAACAATAACATTGCATGATGCCCGAGCTCAAATTCAAAATAGTAAGTGTATTAATGTATGATCTAATAGTAGCAACCTCATTGATCATTAAATTTCACTCCTCCATCATTATAGAAGAGATAACTACCTACAACTATATTTAATAATTCCTCCTTTGAAGTATATATATATATATCAAGTATAATTATGAGTTTACATCATATATTTAGTCTTAATAAAATCTTATAAAACAACATAAAACTAACCCAAAATACTTTGTCTTAATAAAATATTAATAAAACAATATATTTAGTCTTAATAAAATCTTATAAAACAACATACATTGTGTGAAGTGTTTGATCTCTCTTTATTTGTTTTGTTGTTAATATTCACTATGTGGTACTCCTCGTTTATGATCATTTCATGAGGAAATGTCTTGATGGCTCGCGGGCTGCAAGCCAGGGTATCATGCATTGTTTATGAGCTCACTGTTTGAGCACTAGCCAATCAAATAGAAACATGAGGTGCTCAAATGGTGAGCTCATAAACAATGCATGATGCCCAGCCCGTGAGCCATCAAGACATTTCCTCATGAAATGATCACAAACAAGGAGTACCACATAGTGAATATCAACAACAAAACTAATAAAGAGAGATAAAAAACTTCACACAATGCCTTGAAGGTAATAGAAATGATTCCCTTGCTCTCAAAGCTCACACCTCATCAAGCATTTCAAATGAAAAGATGTAAATAATGCTAGTATTAAATAGTGAGCTCATGAATAATGTATGATGTCGTAGCTTGTAGCCTGCGAGCCATCAAGACATTTCCTTATGAAATGATCATAAATGGGGAGTACCACATAGTGAATATCAATAGCAAAACAAATAAAGAGAGATCAAACACTTCACACAATGCCTTGAAGGTAATAGCAATGATGCCCTAGCTCTCAAAGCTCGTGGGTCATCAAGCATTCCAAATGAAAAGATGTAAACAATGCTAGTATTAAACAGTGAGCTCACGAACAATGTATGATGCCCTAGCTTGTAGCTCGCAAGCCATCAAGACATTTCCTCATGAAATGATCATAAACAGGGAGTACCATATAGCTAGTGAATATCAACATCAAAATAAATAAAGAGAGATCAAACACTTCACACAATATATCTTGTTTTATAAGATTTTATTAAGACTAAATATATTGTTTTATTAAGATTTTATTAAGATAAAGTATTTTGGGTTAGTTTTATTTTGTTTTATAAGATATTTATTAAGACTAAATAGATGATGTAAACTTAGTATAACAAATAGAGCACCGACCAATAAAATAGAGACATGAGGTGCTCAAACAGTGAGCTCATAAACAATGCATGATGCCCTAGCTTGCAACCCGCGAGCCATCAAGACATTTCCTTATGAAATGATCATAAATAGGGAGTACCACATAGTGAATATCAATAGTAAAACAAATAAAGAGAGATCAAACACTTCACACAATGCCTTGAAGGTAATAGCAATGATGCCCTAGCTCTCAAAGCTCGCAGGTCATCGAGCATTCCAAATGCTAAGATGTAAACAATGTCATACAGACATGTGTACTATGAGCTTTCTTGCAACAAATGGACTTGTGATGATTTTCACAATAGTACATGTGTTGCAGGAAAGCTCAAAGTACTACTTAGGAAAATATGAATGTTCATCACCTATGCATATCATAGTTGATCAAAGAAGGTATATGCACAAAAAAACAAATAAAGAGAGATCAAACACTTCACACAATGCCTTGAAGGTAATAGAAATGATCAAACACTTCAAAATAGGGACATCAGTAATAAAATAGGAACATCAAATAGGGACATCAGTAATAAAATAATACACTTACTATTTTAAATTTGAGCTCATAAAGATTAAGATATCCCTATTTTATTAATGATGTCCCTATTTACATCTTTTCATCAAATGACCCAAAAACATCAAGAATGGTCCTATATGGTCACTAATAGCCAACTTTCAAAAAAATATGAATGCATGCAAACATACATAAGTGGATGAACATAAATAATGAAGGTACCAAACATTTCCTGAAGTAATGAAGTGTTGACCCAGGGTTCAATCCAGTATGCTCTTGTATGATCCAAAACCTGCAAGGAAGGAAAAGATGGGGTTAGATCCACAGGATCTAAGCAATGCTTGACACCCTATTATTGATCCTCATCTACAGTTATGTATGTGCATAGTCAAACCATACACTTCTAAAATGAACTATGCTACAAAACATGTGCACTCAGGAAACATATGCATGCAGTGAGTAAATCAATACCAAAATGGAGCAAAAAGTATGATGTCAAATGTGTTATCAAACAAAACCTCATGGGTTGTGAGTCAACATGGTATATATTTTGTTTATACAAGATTAGTAAAAGGACATCTACAACCTCAAAAACATGGAAATATTAATCCAATAATAGGAAATACATTACAAATGCCAAGCTCACGATCTGAATGAAATAAATAGTATATAAAACAATATATGATGCCCAAGCTCAAATTCAAAAGAGTAAGTGTATTAATGTATGATCTAATAGAAACAACCTCATTGACCATTACCTTTGAATCCTCCATCATTATAGAAGAGATAACTACCTACAACTATATTTCATAATTCCTCCTTTGAAGTCATAGGTTAGTTTAACTATTGGACAATGAGTTGATAGGAGTTTCAAATAGATTTGAATAAGAACTAACAGTATTGAATTTTATTTTTTCCTATTATAATTTCAGGGGAGAAGAAGGCTAAGACCTTTTCAGTAGATCAGGGTGGTGTATATAGCATGTAAGTTTATACATTTGCACTTTTTTTGTTTGAGGCTTAATTATGCTAGTTTTTAAACAGAAACATTTTTCTTTCTTATTTCAAATTCATTCCTTCATATGTCATACCTAATGCATAGTGAATTCATAGGAGTTTTGAATAGATTTGAAGAAAAACTAAGATAATTGAATTTTAACTATTCTTATTGTGAATTCAGGGGAGAAGAAAGCTAAGATCTTTACAGCTGATCTTGTGTGGGAAAGGTATGAAATTTATTCTTGTCACAATCTAAAACTGTTTAGAGTTTATTTCAACTCTTCATCATAGAAAGAGATCTATAATTAACATATCATTGTGACAAGTATTTTTAATTCAAATTTATGACTAAGTGTTACAACTAAGAAATGTAAACTAGGTTGACTTCCAAACACCATAAGCAACTTTAGCATATCATGTTTGATGAAAATGATAATGAAATTTGGCATGTGTGGGTAAAGGAATCATGCAGTCATCATTTTGTTTGGGCTATGGTTTTCATGTATAGTGTTTGTAAAAGTTTTCATCCTTAAACTAAACCTGTCCTTCCTAGTATCCAGATTATTGATGCTTCTATTGGTATTAATTTGGATGCTACTTCTTGTGCTCTTTGGTGCCTTTCCATGCTTTATTTGGTGTTGAGTTTTTAACTTGCTAACCTCCTTTTTCTGTTAGCATCCTCTATGATTTTGGATGTTATATTTTCCCAAGTCTGGTTGGTGCCTTACTTTCCCCTCTTTGGTTCCATGCTTGCTTACATTAAGAGTTCATTTTGTCTCTAATTAGGGTACTATTTCTCCTTGACTATATTCTTTTGGGGTCTAATCTATTGTAGTTGTTTCTTTTTTCTTTGAATCATTGTTTACAATTACTTTTGATGCAATATTTGTGTGAGGAACAAGAACAAAATGGTGAATGAGTGTATTTGATAGAGATAAACATGACACATTTTTTTGGGCTGATTGGGTTGGCCTAGTACCATTTACATGGCCTGGCTAGATATTAAATAGTGACCTCATGAACAATGTATGATGCCCTAGCTTACAGCCCATGATCCATCAAGACATTTCCTCATGAAATGATCATAAACGGGGAGTACCATATAGTGAATATCAACAACAAAAATAATAAATAGAGATCAAACTCTTCACAATGCCTTGAAGGTAATAGAAATGATGCCCTAGCTCTCAAAGCTCACACATCATCAAGTATTCCAAATGAAAAGATGTAAACAATGCTAGTATTAAATAGTGAGCTCATGAACAATGTATGATGCCCTAGCTTGCAGCCCATGAGCCATGAAGACATTTCCTCATGAAATGATCATAAACGGGGAGTACCACATAGTGAATATCAATAGAAAAACAAATAAAGAGAGATCAAACACTTCACACAATGCCTTGAAGGTAATAGCGACAATGTCGTAGCTCTCAAACCTCATGGGTCATCAAGCATTCCAAATGAAAAGATGTAAACAATGCTAGTATTCAATAGTGAGCTCATAAACAATGTATGATGCCCTAGCTTGCAGCCTGAGATCCATCAAGACATTTCCTCATGAAATGATCATAAACAAGGAGTACCACATAGTGAATATCAACAACAAAAAAAATAAAGAGATATCAAACACTTCATACAATGCCTTGAAGGTAATAGCAACAATGCCCTAGCTCTCAAAGCTCACAGGTCATCGAGCATTCCAAATGCTAAGATGTAAACAATGCCACTATTAACATTCATTTTGTGCCATTAATTGAGTTAATGAGAATAAAAAGCTCAAATGCCTACCTTGAGTGCCAGTGCCCTCTTCCTACATGGTGCTAGCCTCTTCGCGCATGACAAAATTGAATGCCCTCTTTGCACCATGCAAAAGTGTAGTGACATCTTCGTGGAAGCTCTTCGAATTCACAAAAATTACAATTGACACTTTCTTTTTCTTTTTTTTTTGTTTATAACTAAAGGGGTGTCACAATTACGATGTCATCATCACTATTATGACACCATTGGGTGCACTTGCAAAAAAAAACACAAATTGTAGTGGCGTCGCAAATTGGCATCAAAATTTGACCCCAAATGTTGTAGTGTTTTACCCAATAAGCATTATCACATCTGATTTTATATTTATCAATAAAGATCATTTTCCTTTAACCATGCAAGGTGTATCATTACCCATTTTTACTGATCCTCCATTATAATTCTCAAGATGATCAAACTTATCTTCATCACTAGTCATGTGATGTGTACAACCACTATCAATGATCCAAGTATCATTTTTACTAAATTTAGAGATGAGTGTTGTTTCTACATATCTTTCCTCTTCCTCAGAATCATCTTTCATCACAAAAAATACTACCTCAACATTATCATCGGTATCGGTGTCACTATCCTCTTCTTCAACTAAATAACATGCCTTTTTGCCCTTATCTTTGTAATCCTGGTTATTTCTATTGTAGTGTCGGTAACCTCTATTATTTCTTCTTCTATAGCTATTGGACTAACTACCAATGTCTCCCTTTAGGATTCGTGACATGGTTTAATAGCCTCCTATGTTCTATAAGTCTAGTGGTTGTATTGGGCATTAACAGGTTGATCTTTTGGTGCAACAACAACCGCTACTTGTAACAAGTGGTATCAGAGCTTGGTCACAAGTTCAAATCCCCTTAGGTGATGCTGAGGGGGGGATTGTTGGACTAACCGCTAATGTCTCCCTTCAGGATTCGTGACATGGTTTAACAGCCTCCTGTGTTCTATAAGTCTAGTGGTTGTATCAGGCATTAACAGGTCAATCTTTTGGTGCAACGGCAACCGCTACTTGTAACAATAGCTTCTATCACCATATTGGTCTTGGTCCTTATCTTCCTCCTTCCTATTGGGACATCTAACAACAATATGGCCAACTTCTTTACAATTAAAACAAGCCAAAGCTAATTTACCCTTATATCTACCTTTACCTTTAGGTAGTCTCCGGGCCATAATAGCTTCAAGTTCATCAAGCTCATCATCAATATTACTATCACTGTCATTCTTTATATTATGTCTATTGCTATATTTACCAATCCTCAGAGAAGACATAAAAGAAAACTCAATAGGCGGTACAACACTATTATCAAAATTATTCATCTCAAAAGTTGTTAACTTACCAATCATACTATCAAGAGTAAGAGTGTTGCTAGGTGCATACCTCATTTCATGTATAGCAGATATTCTGATTGCATATACAGGCAACAAGGTTCTCAGAATTTTACTTACCACTATATCTTCATCAATGACACCACCAGATCCTTGGATAGCATTGACTATCTCTTTAATTTGGTTTGAATATTGTGTAATGTTTTCTCCTTCCTTCATTTTCATATCATCAAATTTGCCTCTCAAGCTTTCATCTTTAGCTCTCTTTACATTTGCATCACCACCATAGACTTGAGCTAGTTTATCCAACATTTCTTGTGCAGTAGTGCAAGTCTTGACATCCTCAAATTCAGCATTGAATAGAGCAGCAACAATCTCTATCATAGTAAGGTTGTGTTCATGTCAGTCTCTCAACTGATCAAGATTCAAATGTCCAGTCGATGGTGCTATGTAGCCATTTTCCAATAAGGTTATAGCAGAATTGCCAATTCTAGATATATGAAGTTTCATTTGACTTTACCATATACTAAAGTTGTCCTTATTTAGCTTCGGCACTTCCCTCTTATACATCTTGTAATCTTTCTGCTGAAGTCCTTAAAACTTTATTCTAAGCAACCAATGCTCTAATATCAATTGTTAGAATAACTAAGAGGGGGGGGTGAATCAGTTAGATTAGTTATCCTATAGTCCCAAATACAAAGACGTAACACTTAAAATAATTCCAATGAATTTTGCAACTCGGTAACATAAACTAATAAAAATTTTGTGCCTTCACTAGTACATTTGAGGCCAAATTTCGATGGCCATTTGTTAGATTTGCAATGCTAATCTGTCGACATTTTGACACATGAGTCCGTCGTAGTTTTTGCAATTGAAATTGTGATAGAAGACATATCTATTGGTTTACCAACACCACATCACGTCAGAAACTTGTACATGACAATAGCTTCATTATGGCATTTCCTGTGGTTCATCCATTGGAATGCTAACAACAAGACCTATCAGAAATATACACTCTCTATCAGAATGAACTGTCGCAAATATATCCTTTCCGACATTAGAACTATTGGAATAGTGATAGTTTCCACCAAATTCTGATAGATATACTTGTCGGTGATATGGCATCACTGTCAAATTTTCTATCAAAAATTTTCTATTTGTGACACTTAACCTATCAGAAGAGTGACAGTCGTGCAACATTTCTCTGACAGGTTTCCCTATTGAACGTATAGCATAACTGTCAGAAGAATTGTCATAAATTATTTTTCTTTGACATTTTATCTGTCGAATGCATAGCACTTCTATTAGAATTAATTATAAAGTGTCAAAAAACTAACAGATATGCACATTAAAGATAACACAGCTCAAGATACCATCATAGGTTGTCTCTTTCTTCGGTCTATATTATTGACAAAATGTTTTACCTTTCATTAGCTCATCAAATTTGGGGATTTGAAAGAATTTAATAGAATATTTTCATGACAATGTATATTATTTAAGTTGACGTTGCATGAATTTATCTACTTTGCACACTTGTAGACTATAAGGATGGAAATAAAGAAGCATGGCCATGGGAGGAGATGCTTCTTTATCATCGTCTTCATAGTATACAAGTGTGCGAAGTAGATAAATTCATGCAACGTCAACTTAAATAATATATGTTGTCATGAAAATATTCTATTAAATTCTTTCAAATCCCCAGATTTGATGAGCTAATGAAAGGTAAAACATTTTGTCAATAATATAGACTGAAGAAAGAGACAACCTATGATGGTCTCTTGAGTTGTGTTATCTTTAGTCCTAGCTACTGTCCTAGCTACCTATCAATCATCGAGAATAATCACCACCTTGCATTTATGTACACTGCACAAATTGATCCCAGTCTCACAAAAACATTTTACACTTGTACATCTCATCAATACTGGAGGCCTAAAGTAATTTTATATGATCACTAGCACATTTCGTGCATGGATGAGAAATAGTATCCAAAGTTTCTAAATAACCATTTTTGAGAAGAGGAATGAGTGCAGGCCAAAGAAGGGATAATTCCACAACAGAAAGGAAGACATCTTTTTATCCTGGGTCTAGATCCTACCCCAATTGTCAAAGGATCCAGGGCCAGTCTAGAAAGATGTCTTCCCATTCTATCTACAACATTGTGTCCATCCATGATCTCAAGAATATCATCATCTTTCTACTCTTCATTTGCCAAAATATATTGCTTCTTCATGTTAATCACTATTGAGCATTCAAGTTTGTCATTAGTATCAAAAGATGTCAAACAGATCGGTCAGTAACTTATATTAAGTTGGTCGGTAACTACAAGCAAGATAGAGCAGTCAGTAAAGTCTTACACTGAGCATTATACAGTTTACCAAGCACCAGTAAACACCGACACCGACAGTCAGTAAACACTGAGCATCACAGTATACACCGAGCAGTCTATACAATGTTTACTGATGATCTTAAAAAATGGCATAGTAATAAAAAATGGCACATTCTTCTATGCAAACGGTTACAACAGATCATAAAATGGTTTACCAAGATCAAGGAGCATCTATTGTAATAGATATTCATTAAATGTAATGTTTATCTTGTTTGTAATAGTTGATCTAGGTTAATTCTACACCATAGATCTTAGGGTTATGATAATTTTTGTAACCTAAATTTTCCTTAAGCGGCAAAATAGAACACTATATATTCAGCATGTTCATACCACTTTAAGGGGTTGTTGAATTGAGATATATGATTCATGAAGCACTTGAAGTCATTTCCTAACTTCAAGATAATCAGTCAGGAGAACAGAACAGTATACCAAGCAGAACAGAGTAAAGATTCATCACAGTCAAGGTGATATTTTATTAGAGAATTATAAGATCTATTTTAGACAATTGAGTGTCAATTAGCAGATAATTTTGCATATTACTTTCTGACAATTGTAATAGAGCTTTTGTTAAATCTCTTAACAGAGTAGACTTAATAGTCTTTTGTAAATCTCTTAACCAAGTGCACAATTCAATAGTGTTGCTGAAATCCTATAACTAGGTAGATCTAGCTGATCTGATATGTCACTCCTAACAGGGTGAGATCACTAGAAGTGATCAAAACTTGTAGCCCTAACAGGAAAACTTTTTCTATCTGCAGTAGTGAAGAATTTATGGGTGTCATCCCCGCCGCATTTTTTACCTTCTAAGAAGTGTTTTTGCGTTACCAAAATACTTGTGTTATGTGATTGTCATATTGATTTCATGTTGTTTACTTTCTTAAGTTAACTAGATGATTGATTTATGCAATTAGATACAAGTCAATTTGGTCGGTTAATACAAATTGCTAATATAGATTTGAAAGGTATTACAAGTGAAAGTTTTGAAGACACTGATTTACCCCTCCCCTCTCAGTATCTATCTCTCCTAATTCCAACAATTGGTATCAGAGCTCAGTTCTCTTGTTGAACAGTTTAACCATTGAAGGGTAAAAGATCTAAGTCTTGGAGAGATATAAGCTTGACAAGTCTATTGAGAATCAAAAGTTACAAATGCAGATGTTTGTGGAATAGTATAAACAAGCCAAGGAAGAACTGAAGAAGTTACTGGTTGATAGGAAGAACCTTGCAATCCTGTAGAGTGAGATCAATTATCATGAAGAACCTATTGATGATATATTTGATCATGTTGGATAAATTTCTGGAAGCATCTCTAATGGATCTGAAAGTATCATCACTGATTTATCTGAAAAGAATCAACATCTATCTGAGCAAGTAAAAGCACTTCAAATCAGTCAAGAATCTCAGATGGTAAGAATGGTGGAAATTATGAACAATGCTAGACAAGCTGAACAAGATTGGAATATGGCTATTGAAGACCGAAGACTGATGACTAAACAACTTCAAGCAAAAGAAAGTGAAATACAGAGACTCACTGACCGACAATTTCAAGCATCAAATCAAATGATGACTGTCAATCAAGAAATGAACTGAGTAAATGGAGAATTATCAAGAATACTTGAAGATGTTGCAATACTCAGAGTAGACAATAAAAATTTAAGAAATGAATTGAAAATAAAAAAGAAACACAATGAGATGATGAAGATAGTTGAGGAAAGTTCTAAAAAGATTGATGATTTCCTGACTAATCAGAGAAGAGTTGGAAGTAAATCTGGTATAGGCTACACCGGTGAAGGAGAATCATCACAACAAGTTGAAAATGTCAACAACAATCAAAATAAGAAACCTAAAGTGTTAGCATGTTATCATTGTGGAAAATTAGGACATACATCAAATGTGTGCAAAAGAAAAGCACGAGGCAAACCTCCTGTTACTCCTAAATTTAATGGATATTGTTATTATTGTGGAAAGTTTGGACATCCTTCTTATGAGTGCAGAGCTAAGCAAAAAGATCTTGCTAACAATACTACTGCGGAGAAGATATGCTATACTTGCAATAAGCATGGACACACTGCATGAGAATGTAAGGCAAAAATGAAACAATTCTAGACACCTAAGGAGAAACCACAATGCAAGCCATATCAATTGAGAAGACAAGGTAACTCATGTGTTTGGGATTATAATACATGGACTAATTGTGTTGTATGTGGTCGGTATGGACACATTGCAGCAAATTGTTACATAAAAGGTCGGATTGGACATTCAATAAGTTGGACAAGCACTAGAATGGCATGTATGCACTATCACAAGGCTGGTCATTTAAGCAAGAACTGTAGAGACCGAGCACTAGATGAAAACCATATATTTGAAAGTGGTTACAACATTGTAGAGATCACAAGATTAAGGAACACTATGTGGAAGAAGGCATCTAGTGAGAATGCTGAGTCAAGTAACACCATCGATGAAACCTCGTCCACTGGACTGGGTGACATCCTTAATTCCACTTAAGGTGACAAAGGTATGTATGGAACTGACATTTCAAATGATCACATTTTACATACAGTTCCTTATATATGATATGCAAATACCAAATCTGCATGAATAAAGATGCACTATGGTTTTATATGTTATGAGCTAACAATGTCATATAGTTGGTAAAAGAGAGACCGAGAGTTGGTTACCCATCGGTAATCACTACACAAGTTTAACCAATGACAGTACAAATTGATGAAGGAATCCTATGTTAACCGAGTGAAGAAGATTGTAGACATCATCGAGCTGACAACTTTGTCGTACTATAAGTTAGGTTGAGCATTTAATGCATGAAAGTTTGAGTAGGAATATTGAAAGGGTTTATAAATACATGGAAAAAGAGTTTATTATCACATTGCGATTTCAAAGAGCGAAAATTCACAGAGCAGAGTTTGAGCTGAAAATTTCTCAGAAAGATTGAAAGCAACTGCAGAATCGAACCGATGATACTCTTTGACTAAACCGAGTAAGTTCTTTTGCAACTAAACACCTGTTACTCTTTTCTTACCGAAACCCTAGATTTGTTTTATGGCATCGACATCATCTGCAAGAAAATCAAATGTCATTGAGGAGGAAATAGAGCTTATTGTAAGAGCTAATTTTGCTAAGGCAAAATTCAAACCACATTCGAAGGTTGCAACTCAAACGGATGATATGGGAGCTTTTTCGAGTATTCCAAATAGGGTTTTACTAATAGAGGATGTTAGGGCATACATTCATTGTAAGATCATTGAAATTGGTGACTTTGAGACCATTGCAGCGTATCAACAAATTTGTGGACCAGATGAAAAGTTGAAATTTGAACATAAGAAGATTCAAGAATCAGGGTTATCTAATTTCACTTATCTCCCACAAAGATTCAGTACTGATTGGATAAGAATCATACTTAGCAGATTTCATGATGAAAAATTGTGGCTAGATAAACTTGTTGAGATCAACAAGAAGATTATCAGTAAGGTAACTGGATACCCTACTACTGATAAAGCTAAATCATTTCGCAATTCATCTTGTAATGATGTGGAAAAGAACACTGGAGCACAATGGGATGATAGAGCCTTAAATATTTCAACAATCAAGGATCCAGTGGTGAAATTCATAGCTCATGTCATTGGATACAAGATATTTCAATCTAGCAGATTGAACAATGTACCCTACAGCGTCGTGGACATGGCTTACAAAATTGTGAAGAAAGATCACTGGGTTGATCTTGCTGAAATTCTATTACATCAAGTTCAGGAGAATATGAAGACAATAAGGTCCAAAAATACTAATACATGTAAGTACAGATCACTCTGTGTGTACATATTTCTCTATCTACAGAAATTTGTGCCCAGTATTGGTAAAGTAACATGGCAAGTAGATAAATTGATTACCGCCCAGATTAGTCAAATGATGGAGAGTTTAGGAAAGAATATGAACAATGAATTTGATGCATATTTCAAAGAATTCAAGACTAGGATGCATCAAAGGAGAAGAATTCCAAGGGAATTAGTTGATAAATTTGAAAATGATATAACCTTTGTAGTAAGTACAGATTTTTCTATGATCAAGGTAGTAGAACCTAGAATCAAATGGTTGGAACCAATGGGATATGAAATGAATCATGATTTCACCTTGAAATCAATCAATGCACTACTAGCATTACCGATAGACATCACTACCACTAGGTTCGGTACTTATGATGAAGCTAAATCAAGAATATCAACCGACATAAAGATCAGTAAAATGTCTTGTAGGGTGAAGAAAATGAGGAAAGACCTTAATGCTAGGTATGGCAATGCATTAGACTCACCTAAGGAGCCACTGGTTAAAGAGGTAACTGAAGGTCAATTAATGCTAGCTGACAAGCCCTATGATAGTGAGGAAATCAAGTCAGACAAGGACAAGGACAAGGATATTACACCGGTTCCTCCTACTAAAGATGAACAAGAAAAAGGCATGAAGACAAGATCATCTACTACAGCATCATCCCCTCCAAAGCAAGAAGAAGTAAAATTAAAGAAAATGAGGGCAGCTACACTGACGAGGAAATATGCTAAAAGGAAGAACAAGCCTATAGCTAAGGTAACAAAGAAAAGAAGGAGATTCATAAGAACAAAAGATGCCATTGAAGAATCAGATAAAGAAGATGACACAAATCAGTTCAAGATAGTCAAACACAAAGAAAGTACAATTGAAGATATAATGGAGAACATGAATCTTATAGATCTAGGCATCAATAAGTTTGACATAATGACATCTGAAGATCAAACAAAGATAGAACATGCGATCATCCAGATGATGATCAAATTCAAAAGGGTTCCAATGGAGTTTGCTTGCCAATTACCGAAGAAGTTAGATGATAAAATCAATGAACGATGGACCACTGCATTAGATACAAAAAAGAGGAAGAGAGAAAGGTCTTTGGTTCATACAGCAACAACTAAGAGCTATGATTAAGTCAGTGAATATCTGACTAGATACCATGCAATATTTTTGGTGAAAAATAGAGCATTACAGATATTGGATGAGAATGTGGGTGACATGGATGTCAAATGTGACTCATTATGGACATTGATTTTGAAAGCTAAACAGGAAGCATTCCTGAAACTGTCTAAGAAGAGACACAATTCAAAAGGTAAAGGAATTTATATTGAGGATGACAGAGGAAAGAAACCAAAGGACATTGGTATATCAGTTACTGAGGTGATTGATATTATCGATAAGAAGGAAAAGGTCAAAGTATCACAGGATGCACCAGATCCAATAGAGATCCACTTACAGAAGAAAACCGATGATGATGTGCTCATTGAGGACATCACTAACAGTGATCCTAATGACAAAGATGATGCAAATGTGACTATTGAACCATACAAAGATGAAGCAACAAAAATTATTGATAGTGTGCTCACATCTTTACCAGGTGAATTACCCATACTTGTAGAAGCTGTAGAAATAATCTCACAGGTACAACCTGATGCATCTCTTCCTGAGTCAAGCAAAGAACCAATAGAAACACAAGTACCTACACAATCTACAGAGACAAATCAGCCTGATAGTACAGTGGCACAGTTTACTGAACCAACAGCAACTGTTGAACCAAAAGGAACTGATGAAACAAAGACAACTAAGGTGAACCCCTCTGACACTACTATCGAGACTCCTACACCATCCACCGAGGAGCAAAAGAAAGAAGATATAGTGTCAAGTGGGAAGGATACTCTGAAAATTGGAGAAAGATATATTGTTCTTACTGAGAGGAAGTCACCTCTTGGACATAAGAAGAAGAAGAAAGGAAAAGGGTTGGTCACCATTGATGAAGTAATTATAATACCAGAATGTGACCTGAGAACCTTGAGCCCCATAGAGTTAATGAAGTATGGGGAGTTATGTTCTAGAAAGGTAGTGCAAGAGCAGTTAAAGCAAGAGCATAAAATAAAAGAAGTTCTAACAGATGTACGAGATATTCTCTAGCAGGTAGTACCTGAAGTAGACATTAATGAGAATAATCCTATAATAGATCAACTTGCTTTACTTGCTGATAAGATAAATAAACCTGATGTAGACACTGATAAGAGGATTGAAGAGAGAATAGAGTTCAGAATTCAGGGCAAATTGGCAAAAAAGATCAGCCAAGAAGTGGCAATAAAGAAGGTAAAATTATCTAAGGTTATCACTGAGGCAAAATCAATTGCTCAGATAATCTATCAATTATTGGTTAAGTTGTGTACTTCAGACACCTTCACTATAGAAGTCAGTGAAAAGATCAAAGGCTTTGAAATAGAAATTCAGGTAAGTACACAAGCAGCTATCACAGAACCAAATGCTTTTCTCAAGCATATTCACTGAGTACAGGAACTCCGATGGCTGATAGCAGAATTAAGGAGACAAGAAGAGAAAATCATACATCAGGTTACAGAGTTACAGCTAGAACTCATTCCACACCTAAAGATTTATGAGGCACACATTGTCAAAGCTAAGCAATTAGTGGCAACACCAGAGATTTCGGTGTTGGAAAATATCTTTGACATGCATGCGCAAGTTGGTCTTGAGCATATTGCTCTTACTAACTTGAAAGAGGAGTGGGACAACCTCTTGGCCTCATTGGAGAAAACCCATCCATCAATTTTTGATAAGATGTAAGTATACTGTATATATTTTTTTTGTATTTGGCATTACTATCAAAAAAGGGGGAAAACATGTATATATGCCAAATAGGTTACAAATTCTGATTGTATACTACATTATTGGGAAGCATGTACTAAGGGGGAGTACTTATGAAGCACTTAGAATATTTTTTGATGTGGATATGTATATGGCAGAGATATAAGGACTATATAGAACATTTTGTCTATATACATTTGAAGTTTTGATACTAATGCCAAAGGGGGAGATTGTTAATCGCTATTGAGCATTCAAGGTTGTCATTAGTATCAAAAGATGTCAAACAGACTGTCGGTAACTTATATTAAGTTGGTCGGTAACTACAAGCAAGATAGAGCAGTCGGTAAAGTCTTACATCAAACATTACATAGTTTACTGAGCACCAGTAAACATCGACACCGACAGTCAGTAAACACCAAGCATCACAGTATACACCGAGCAGTCTATAAAGTGTTTACCAATGATCTTAGAAAATGGCATAGTAATCAGAAATGGCACATTCTTCTATGCAAATAGTTACAATAGATCGTAAAATGGTTTACCAAGATCGAGGAGCATTTATTGTAATAGATATTCATTAAATGTAATGTTTATCTTGTTTGTAATAGTTGATCTAGGTTAATTCTACACCGTAGATCTTAGGGTTATGATAATTTTTGTAACCTAAATTTTGCTTAAGTAGAAAAACATAACACTATATATTCAGCATGTTCACACCACTTTAAGGGGTTTTTGAATTGAGATATATGATTCATGAAGCACTTGAAGTCATTTCCTAACTTCAAGATAATCAGTTGGGAGAACAGAACATTATACTGAGCAGAATAGAGTAAAGATTCATCATAGTCAAGGTGATATTTTATCAAAGAATTATAAGATCTGTTTCAGACAATTGAGTGTCAATTAGCAGATAATTTTGCATATTACTTTTTGACAATTGTAATAGAGCTTTTGTTAAATCTCTTAACAGAGTAGACTTAACAGTCTTTTGTGAATCTCTTAACCGAGTGCACACTTTAGTAGTGTTGCTAAAATCCTATAACTAGGTAGATCTAGCTGATTTGATATGTCACTCCTAATAGGGTGAGATCACTAGAAGTGATCAAAACTTGTAGCCCTAACAGGAAAACCTTTTCTATCTGCAGTAGTGAAGAATTTGTGGGTGTCATCCCCACCGTAGTTTTTACCTTCTAACAAGGGTTTTTGCATTACCAAAATACTTATGTTATGTGATTGTCATATTGATTTCATGTTGTTTACTTTCTTATAGTTAACTAGATGATTGATTTATGCAATTAGATACAAGTCAATTTGGTCGGTTAATATAGATTGCTAATATAGATTTGAAAGGTATTATAAGTGAAAGTTTTGAAGACACTGATTCACCCCTCCCCTCTTAGTATCTATCTCTCCTAAGTCCAACACTTCAAGCTTGCAGAGTAATCTTATTAATAAAAGAACTCTTGCCAACATTAGGGTATCCATAGATCAAAATAGTTGATGTTATTGGTGCTTGTACTCAAGGATATCGATCCAGTGTTTTGAAATGGCCAAATCATTTTTATTTCATTTGTAGAGAAAAGGAGTGGGAGAAAATGAGCGGGTGAAAGTTGATCAAGCGCGAGAGAAGGGATTGCATTTTATTTGATTATGAATGCTCTCTGAAGTGACCAATCATGTTTTCTATTTGATTTTTTTTGGTGTGTTGTTTTCCCATATTCAGTAGATAAAAATCATGGTGGCAGTCACTTAGCCATCTTTTTGATGTTCCAGGTATTTTACAAAGATACAGGTATGTGGATTTATCATTCAATTGCTTGCAGTTATTGGTCAAATGCAAATATTTTGTCAAGTTGAAAGGGCAAGATATCAGTTTGGTGTTTTCAGTTTATGTTGAAAGTTGATTTGGTAAAATCCTCAAAAAACACACTACATGTTCTAAAATGTAAAGAAGTTGAATGTTAAATGTAAGATATATATCTCATCCATAGTAATCAAAAGAAAGGATATGAAACTTATAAGGAGATTTACCAATCCAAAAATATAAGCGAATAGGAAACATGATTGGTACCTTATGAATTGGTTTTTGAGGTGCACAATCTTCATCAATCTCCTCAAAACAAGACCCCTCACGAAAAATGCATTGAATGAATTAAACAAATCTACAAAACTGAACCAATGGCATGTTTAGAACAAAGAAATAGATTGATAATAATATCCTAAAAATTCTATTATGTTTAATACATGCAAAAGGACCAGTCCCAACAATTCTTAAACATACTTTATCTGATATGATAATAACATGCTAATTAAACTGATAAAGGTGCTATCTGCATTTAATCTGCCAATTACTAATTACACAAAAAACAAATTACAAAACTGAACCAATGGCATGTTCTTCGTGTGGTACAAGGAAGATTTGGCTATGAAAAAAAAAAAGTGAAACGGCCTCATCATTTTTATTTCGATTGGGTAAAGGAGAAAAAGCTGAGTGCGAGAGAAGGTATGTGATTTCTTCATCTTTCGAGCATCTGACATCATATTCGACTGCAAATTTCAAATGCATTGCATTTTATTTGATCACGAATGCTCTCTGAAATGATGACATTCTATTGGTGTTGTGCCCTAGCTCATGCTTTATCTCCATTATTTGATATTATTGGTGCTTGTGCTCAAGGATATCAATTCACTATTTTCAAATGTTTGGATCGTTTAGACAGTTACATTTCTTGACTGTTCCTCTAGTAAACAATTAGGAAATGTAATTGTCTAATGATTATATGTAATGTTGAATGGATTAAATGCTTTATTCTTGGTAGAAGTGAATGAAAGGAATAGGTTGGTGTTAGGTTTCATTTATTATTGAATTCAATGGTTTCCAAGATGTGTTGAGGAGTTTTCTCCTTGTTTAATGTTAACTGTTCCTGCACAATCCACTCATACAACAATGAAGTTACAAAACTGAACCGATGGCATGTTTACAACAAAGAAATAGAATGATAATAATATGTTGAAAATTCTATTCTGTTTAATACATGCCAAAGGACCAGTCCCAACAATTCTTAAACATACTAGTTATCTGATATGATCAATTGTTAATAAAGGTCTAATTCTATAGACTGCTAGCATGAAGGAAGACTTGACCTAGCCAAATCTTCCTTGTACCACACAAAAAAATGTGTGATAACTATGTCTACTCCAACCTTAATTGTTTAAGAATTCATCATATCAAATAAAGTATGTTTAAGAATTGTTGGGAGTTCTATTTGACCTTTTTTGTAAGCATGCCATTGGTTTTCAAATGTTTGGATATCCATTTTTTTGAAATGTTGACTATGGTTATCAAATGGATAGCCCGTGAGCTTCTAGCTAGGTGCCATTTGTATTGATAGCTTAGGGCATCAAATGTATTGTATCATTGATAGTTGAGACTTTGTTAAAAGGAAATAGGACAAAGAACGATTTTGATTTAGTTTCTCTATTTTGATCTCTAAGTGGCTTACAACCATAGAGAAATATATGCAGATTTACAGATGCAGTTGCAAGATACATAGCAGTTGATAATTCACAAGAAATCCATGCATGCAATTTGAATAGCAATTAATATAAAGAAATAGGGTCCTCCAATGGCCCAATCATTCAAACCTTGACTATCCCCTCAACCAATGACCCTTCAAATTTGGGTTATCATGCAATCAGCGAGTGATCCTTCATTCCCCTGGTCTAGCCTACAACCAAACATATTGGAAATACATAATACAATGATAACAAGTCTTTCACAATCCCCCTTCCCTCAAGGAATGCTATCAACCATCCCTTCCACATAGCATTTCACTGTTGTATGAGTGGATTGTGCAGAAACAATTAACATTAAACAAGGAGAAAACTCCTCAACACATCTTTGTTGTAAACATGTCTTTGGTTCAGTTTTGTAAATTTGTTTTTTGTGTTAAATGCATTTAAATGGAACATTAAGCATATTAATAATATGCTTAGTCTATTAGTAATTGCAGATTAAATGTCGATAACACCTTTATCATTTTAGCATGTTATTATAAGATACTAAAGAAGACCTGCTATTTGTCAGAGAAATCTTCATTATCCCCCACAATGAAGACAATGAAGATTGACCTCCTACCCCACAACAAAGAACATTGTAATAAGAATAAGATAGTGCCAAGAAACATTTTCACAAATATGAAATGTGAGGAAAAGTAATAATATTAACAATGTCAAAATTCATAGCATTAAATATCACCTGCGGATGAGTTTCTGCAGTGGGTTGCCCAGCATCAAAAATATGTTGAGTTGCATTTGAGTTGTAACTAAGAGTATCATGTAGAACAAACCCTAAACTTTGAAAGCATTCTCCAGCCTGGCAATTCAAGATTCAATCTAGGCAACCATCAGGAAGTGAAATAAATTATAGACATCAACATCATCATAATCATTAAACATAAATTATAGACATCAACATCAACATAATCATAATCATTTGGAGGGTATTCATTTTGGTCCTTGGATAGTACTATGTTTCTTGAAAGTTTTTGTGATGCTTCTAAACTTTAAAGACATATTTTATGGCTTAATGATAATATAGATTAGTGTTTTGTTTTCTAATGGAATGTTGTTGATCATTCATGGTCTTGAAGAAACTTTTGATTTTTTTGATTCTCGAGTCTTGACGTTGTTTCTCAATGTGATATAGACTGACTAAAAGATGGTTCAGTTGGTGCTTTCTTTCTATTTAATCATTTGTCTTCTTCATGGTGTAAGTGTCAATATGTTATAATCCAACCAGCATGTCATACCCCCACTTCTGACAAACCTCACAGCATGCAAATCACAGCCAAAGACTTGGGTGATCAACATAGACAAATAGCGATTACCCTTATGAAATAATGATCATTAATATTCATTAATGGTAGGCGGTGATTCCTTGGTAATAAAGACATTGCCAGCATTCATCATCTTAACCAAGTCATGGGTGGTGATCCTTGAAATAGCACAATTAGTAAAAGGAAATAACAACATAAGTCATGGGTGGGGATCCTTGAATTTGGAGTGAGGAAGAAGGAAAATTGGAAAACAAAATATGGAATAATCAGGTTGGAATTGGAGAAGAATTCAGAAATAAACTTGAATTAGAAAAAAGCCAAGTTATCTAGTTCTTTGTTTGAGGCTGGGTTCTGATTCTACTTTTGTTTTCCTCTGGGTTCAACTTGGGTTCCTTTAGTAGGAACTTGGGTGCCTGGGCCAATCCTAGGTGCACCTACAATATTATAAATATGATACATGAGGTATTTTATTCATAATTTTATAGGCTAACTCATTATTATGGTAACATGGGTATGACCACACTCCATGCCTTATAATGGTACCTGACATGGAGTGTGGTTCAAATGAAATCGAACCAAATGTTGACCATGATGGCTATGATCATGATGAAGATAAATATGAATATTAAATCTAAAATATGGCTTGTAATTTGAATTTTCATTGTGAATGAAGAAACTATAGATTCAAGTTGACTCATTCTATGTTGTAGTATATTTGTTCCCTAGATCTACCATATTATATATGTGTAGCCTATAAGGGACATCTTCTACTCATCCATGTATCATAGCTTGGTGAGAGTTCTTAGGAGAAAGACAAGATGTTAGTGGGTGATGGAGAAACCAATATTAGAACACCACTTGAAGCCTTGTAATGTTGAGAGTGGGATAAAAGCTACACTTGAGACCCTATATAAGGAACAAACTTATTGAGCTTCACTTTGTTTCGAGAATAGTTTTCTATTCTATACTAAACAGGGCCAACCACGTGGAGGTGGAAGCTCATTTGGCCCCACTCCCCCCCCCCCGCTAACATCACTCTAAATTCCCCGTTAACATCTAACATTCATTCATTATTTCATCCATTAATAAAATGTAACATTCATTAATTATCACACAATAACATTCATTCACACATTAATAAAATATGACATTCATTAATTATCACACGATAACATTCATTAACACATTATAAAATTTATGAACATTCACTACCACATAATTAAATTCATTGGCATATAAAAATTAGTCATTATCAATTAAGGTGCATAGATGACAATCATTTCTTTTTTTTCTTTTGATTTCTAGTTTTTAAGATGTAATTGTTAAGATGAGTATCGATATCATCATCATGACCATCTACCCTCTTATTAGATCTCAATGCACGCCTAGTTCTCTATTGATGCAAAGGGGGGTTATTTGCAATAACATATAAAAGGGTTAAATTAAAAACATTTTATTATAATTAAAAATATTAAAAACATTTTAAAGTATTTTAGTACTTTACAGGCCATAATTGTATAGCTCTTTACCTCATCTAGTCACATCATGAACATCGAGGCCAGTTTGTCTAGCCTCGGCCTCAACCTCAACATGCTCATTAACAATGGCCTCTACACTCTCTATAGCTGCAATACAAATTGTTACATTAATCCAAACACCAATTGCAATTAAATTTGTATTACTACACCAATCAATTTAAGATGTTTACTTCTATTACTGTGATGCACATCCTCATTGTCATCAACACCCATAGGTTGTGTACGACAAGAATCGGCAGGCTGCATTTCAATTTCATACGCATTCATGTTATCATTATTTTCTTACTTAAAACAAATTTACTCACATTAATGTTGGAACTTAACATCAAATAAACTAATTGGTAAATAATTAAATTTGAAATATCATCTATTTAGCTTACTTACCCTGACGGATCCATCAGTAGAACCTTGTGCACTTCTTATTCTTTTTGCCATGACTTTATAGCCTTGTTGGAAGCCAATTCTCTTGTCCTCTTCTGTGAGACTTATATTGAACTCCACGCCCTGCATTTTTTCTTGGTATCGTCAAATTTTATTTTATTGTTTCATTAAAACAAAAAAAGATTTCAAATTGTAAATAAATATTTAAAGATCAAAGAATTGTTTTCAGTGTTAAAAGCCATGTAAAGATTGTATTTTTCCAACACTTACAACTCGTGCAGCAAGTTTTGAATAACCGCCAGAGCCTAGTTTGTGTTTCCCATGCTTTTGCAATCTTGCCTTTGTTGCCTTTGATGTGTCAGACAATCTATGAAGAGATTGAAATATGTTAGTTAATATAAATATGAAGGGTATTTAGTACACAATTACATTCTTAACAATATCACATACCTTCTTTTGTTCTCTGGTGGTGTATTTCCTTTTTTTACTTCATTTTTCTCATTTGCATCTAGAATAAGAGATTTCCACTCTAAATTAGGAATGCAAGGGGGGCATTGGTAATGTGGGTTTTTGGTTAATGTACACCTGTACTAGTCCCTAATATACCTCAAACATATCCTAGCTCTTTGAAGGAGCTTACCCTTCTCAAATGCACGAGGTCCAAAAAAGTTTGTCATACTCTCTATGAGATCTGCCTTTAACTTTTGATTTTGGGTTTTCCACCTTTTAAGAAAGAAAACAGTGTTAGATTCAAAAATGGATGTAATGATAACTATCCTAGAAATGATATGAAATCAAAATAGTGGATTGGGGTTTTAGTTCAGATATGATGTTCCACCCTGTCGAGATGGTGGGCTTGAATATCCACAAACACTTGTCATTAAGTTTACTATAGAAAACATCATTCCCTACAAAATAATCATGGGATCATTAGTCGAAGGATATAATAGTATAAAATAAGAACACAATAGATGTAAGCTTCTCATATTGAATGCAGGTGTAATTAACATATGATTGTATAGTAAAAGAAAGGTCCAATCTTTAAAGTACCTGGAAGTTTTTCTATTTTCAAGGGAACTCCTTCTTCTTCACTCACAAGCAATATGCAATCCTTCATCATTCCCATACTAGCAATACTAGTACATCTAGGAAAATCACCATCAAGTGTTGCATCCCTTGTTGCATAAATTAAATCCATTACGAAATGGCCCTAAGAAAGAACACTTCAAGGGAAATAAACATATATATAATGATAGAGAAAATAAAATCTGTGTATGAGTAGGTCATGCCATGGTGTCTATGGCCATGCTATGTGTTGCCAACATTGCAGGGCATAGTACATCTGAGCCTGTCATCATATGAGGTGGTGATAGTAAATGATCATTGACATGTGCTGAAGAATAAGATTGTTAGAGCATAATAAAACCAATGATTAGCATGGACAATATTGTTAGAGAGTAAAAAAAAATATAATCCAACATGCGATCTACCTGAACCAACTACAATACCCTCATCATGGCCATGGGGATCAAAATTATGCAAAAAAAGTTATAAAAGCAACACATCCACTTATTTTTTAATGACACAAAAGACTACTATAACATAAAAACTATTATTGAACTTTTGTTATAATTAAAAATTACATTAATACTTACTCTATAATTTTGAGATAGGTGCATCAGTTTAGTTGCCCTCTTTTGTGACTCAAGAGTCAGAGGGAATATAGATGCCAATTCAGCCAATCTATTTCCAATTTTGTAGAGGCATTTTTTAATTGTAGAGGCCGGCTCATCACAAGCACCCAAATCAACAACTAGGTCCTTGTCAAAGGACTCCTCTTCAGGGACTGCGGGTTCCTTTCCCTTTCTCTGCTGACCACCTGTCTGTGACAACAATATTACTAACACTACTAGAATTAATCTGAAACAGTGATGAAAAAAATATAATTAAAAACTTTATTTAACATTTTGCTTCTATCTAATTTGTAGTTCAATAACAAAGAGGTTTACCTACTGGGAAGAAGTACATGCACGATCATCATTGTCCCCACTACGTGATTGCTCCATATTGTGGTCTTGTGTTATTATTTAAAGTTAACCAATAATTAGAAAGGACTACATTAATAAATTTCATTAGAAGATGATGATGGAGATGAGGTGGATGGTGAGGAGACTCTCTAAATGTGGTTGGCAAAAAAACTCAATTATTTAATGGTACATAGTATGTACCTGCACCCTAATGATAGTGACATCATTTGTATCTATGTGATTCAAATTGTAATCAATAAGCAGCTCTTCCCCTGCACTTATTGATTTTATCGCACATACAAATACATGATTTCCCTCACGCGCCTCAAATATGCAATTGGGTTGCTTAATAGTTGACAGAGGTCGTGTGCTATTTATAAAACCTATAATATTCCCTGATGCTTTTGGCCTTCTGTCAATGTATATAGCCACTCTTTTACTTTACTCATTGTCTTTTTTTTTAATATAATTTGTCGAGAGTGCATACCTACGCATACTTTTTTTATGTTGAACAATTCACATCCAACTTTTGTAATCGTAACAAGGTCCAACATACTCCATCAATTCAACAACTTTGTTGTAAGAGACCTTTATGTCATCCATGGAAAATAGGCCCAAACCATGTATTGACAATGGTGCAATACAATATATCTTGCCTTTAACACTAAAATCAGTGTTTATTGGAGGAAGTTCCTTGAGGACCCATTGTTTCTATAGATTTTGGTACCTAGAGGGAACCTCGATGTTGCCTTTGCTCTCATCATCATAAGAACATGACCCCCCTTGAGCAAGGAAAAATTTCATGCATCTATTGAATTTCCTTCTAGTCTTTTGACCTCTAGTTGATCTTCCTAATTCAGACATACTAAATGACTCACTTTCTTCGTTCGAGGAAGACACATCTAAAAAATACCTATTCGCTGCTACCTGCACTCCATCAAATGAGAGAGATAGCAAGTAATGCGAGATATTTTGCAAATTGTGAAATACATTAATCTCTATAGGGTGTATTGACTTATACCTGTCAATCCATGAGACTGTGTGGGATGCTTGTGAAAGGAGTTTGGGTACCTACTTATGTAATTCAATTATCTAATGTTAGCTAAAAAACTCATGATACATATACTCAAAACCACATAGTAAGTACATTAAAAACCATAAGCATCCCATAGTAAGTACATCACAAATTAATTAGATTAAGCATTGATTGCATAACATCATCATCATCATCATCATCATCAGAAACATTTTCGTCATCATCATCATCAGTAGCATCATCATTGTCATCATCTTCTTCTTCAAGAAAAGTTGTGTCAGGAACATCATCAACTAACTGTTGTTCATGATCATCATCTACATCATCTTCTAGTTGTTTCCAATCTTCTTCTTCCATCGCATTATACCTCATCGGCCTTCCTCTTGGATCATGTCTAACAACAAATGACCAACCCGATTTATGTGGAACCTCTAAGTAAAATGCTTGCTTACATTGGCTTCGAAGAACATAGGGTTCATCCCCAACTGGCTCAAACCACCTTGTATTAATCATTGGAAATCCATTGTCATGTTCAATAATAGTTCTATCAGGATCATTTTGATTAAGTCATAGCCTATACCATCTGATGACAAAGAGAACTAATTTGAAGAAATTAAAGTCACACTCAAGTATATCATCCAAAATGCCATAGTATCAATTTTTAGACTCTCGAGGATGTAAGTCATTTCTAGATGAAATATTAGTCACCTGAAAGACTGCACTTATCCCAGAATCACAAGTTTTTTTTTGTGTCATCCAACTTTTTGATGCAAAATTTATGACCATTGCAAAACATAGCCTTGTGGTGTTTGACCTACAAAAATATGTAAAAGATGTATAAATTAATGCATCAAGAGTTCATAAACGTACGAGTGATTAACAAATTTATATGTACCTGAAAATCTTTTAAACCATGTGCTAAATCTATTTCCCTTTGGGTAACATTTGGATCTTCATTAGGATGAGCTTCATTAACCAATGAAGACACAGCTTTCCATGTTAATGTGCAACCTAAATGATGACATCATTCAATCCATTTCATCATCCAATCTTGATTGTTTGCAATATACAAATGTATTGCATCCCACTCTCAAGCAGATGTACAAAAAATTAATAGACGACTTACAACCGATTAATTTTGAAGATTAAAAATTAATTAATAGCTACAATAACATCTTATAATTTATTACCTCTCACTTTCCTCATTCTACCTTCCCCCACCAAGTACTCCCCTTCAAATTTTCTAATGGTCTCGAGATCCCAAATGCGATCTATATGGATCTTTGATGCAAGCTTAGGAAGATATTTAGTAACGTACACCATAGTCTGGTATACCATAGAACCCTTAGGATGTGCTCTTTTACGAACCAAAGCCTTCAAAAATTTCAGGTGCCTCTCAACCATCCACATTGACTGATTGTGTATGGATCCACACATTTCAATCTCCTCAACTTGGTGTATGAGATAGTGTTCTTGTGCATTGAAAAAGGTTGAAGGTAGACAGTTTTACATTTCGCACATTAGAAGAGGAATTCTTCTCTTCCAGTATTTTATATCTTCTCTATGGATTTCTTTAGATGACAACCACCTACAAGACATTCAAGATAGAAAAATATATAAACACGAGACTTTACAATATATATATATATATATATAACAAATTGAACAAATAGCATTGCTTACCTCATGTATTTTTCAAGATCATATATCACTTATTTGATGTTATTGTCAAAGTTCTCTGGGAGAGATAGGGGTAGCACGTACAACAACAATTATAAAAATAATCATGTCATTCTTTTCTCATATAATACAATGAGAAGTACATGCAGTTTACAAATATATTGTAAATACAAAAGAACATGACTTACCTTGATGAAGGTATGCCAATCATGTGTTTTCAACCCTGGCCCAAATTCACTTTTCTTTGATATGGTACTGCTTATGTTTGTAGCAAATCCTATGGGAAATCAAATTTTTTGTATGACTTCTTTTATGGCATCATTTTGTTGTTCTGTTAATAACCAAGGAGGGGAACTTGTATTAATCCATTCTCCATTTCTATTTGATTCAATAAAATTTTTCATTGCATGATTGGATTCATGAATGTTGCTACAAATTTTGACAATTTTTTCTTTGTCACACCTTCCATCCAATATCTTCCACAATGTCTCTGTTACATTCTTTCCAATATGCATAGTATCAAACAAATGCACATCTTGCAGCGGCTTTTAGTAGGGCAACCTACTAAATTGTCTGGGATAACTCTTTAGTCCCTTTGGAAGGTGCTCAGTAGTGTTCCCTTGATGACATTCATGATCATCAATCACATAATCAGCAAACAAAACACAATAAAAATATACAAATTCCAAACATAAACTGTTAGGTACAATGGTAGTACCTTGACGATTAATTCTATTATATTCCAACTTCCATAAGTGAGGTGTCATTCTTCGTGGCTTAGATGTAGTCTCTTCTTCTCCCGTGCTCAACTTTCACTCCTTTTCTCCCACTCCCTCTATCCAATCGAAATAAAAATGATGAGGCCATTTCACTTTTTTTTTTTTATCTATACCCCGAATTTGTCAAAATTCCAATGGTCAATTAAACACCCATCAGAATACCAACATCATCGGGGCCTATTACAAAAAAAAACACCAAATTCATAATAAAAAGTTACTCATCAGAAACTTCTATCAAAATTTAGCCCCAAATGTAGTAGTGCTTTTACCGATTACCAATTAAATAACTCACTGTAATTACTGACCAAATCAAATTTGTAGTATGTAAAGTATGACAATAAAATAATCATCACAGAAACACATAAAATAATGATTTAACATGGAAACCCTATTAAGGGAAAAACCACCTGGGACCGATAACCCAAAATAATTTTCACTCTTCTAAAGTGAGCTTGGTGAAGAGAAAACCCTTTTAAAGGTTACAAACACACAGTTAGGTGTGATCTTGTTAGAGGATTTAAAACTAATAGTTAACTTTCGACTAGCATTCACTATGGGGTTAATAAGATAACAATGTACATTCCTTGAATGACATAGGGGAATAACAAAAGATGGTTAAGTCGACTCAGTTAGGAGATTTTTCTATATCAATGGTTAAACTGAAACACTAGCTAATGTGATTATAATACAACTTAACTTGTAGATGTTCAAACCTATTCTAAGCCCATACAAATCTTCTGATCAATATTTTAATTCACTTCCTCAACTTACTTTCACTCGGTAATAGCTCTTTGATGCTCAGTTAACTTGCAGCCCAATTCTCCTTCAACCAATCTAATCAGGCATGCATGAAACTGTATTCACGCAAAATATCTGCGGTCTTCTTTTTTCTAGCATCCTTTCAATAATGAAACTTATGTCTCTTATATAGATATATAAACCATTTTCATATCAACCATCAGATTTTGCTGCTTATTCTTCTTCATTGATTTTACCTCTTAAACCTTCCTTGACAATTGTGTCAATAACATGTTTTAATTCCATCCTTTAGATCTTCAAAAAATTTCAGTCATGGATCTCCATAACAAACTTTATCCTCAATCTCAAAATCATAACAATTTCCAGCTCATGATTTTCTATAGGCTAAACTAAACATTTAATACTTTTATCCATACTTGGTTAACAAAGAAATCTGTCGGTGAACACAAGCTCGGTTAATACCATCGCTTGGTATACACTACACTGGCTCAATGTTGGCTGAAGTGCTACATTTACCGACCACATTACCTAATGCCTTGTACAATTTTTCTTCTAGCTTCATAATAGATTAATGCAACATAATCAAGTCATCAATATGATATCATAGACTCATCAATAAGTTACCCAAAGTATTTCTTATCCTCATCTATTATATCCATCTATCTCCATGTAGATATCTCATTTTTTCATCTTTTCTTCCTTTCTTACAGATGTTTAGATGTTTGTAACTAACATGATAAGTACTGCCAAAACTAGTTGACATCAATGACAACATAATGACTAATTTAATTATCTTACATAACATTTTAGTAACTCGGTGATCTCTAATCACTGATCTTCAAGTCATTCAGGTATTCAATCATTTGTAGTTCATCAACTTCTAGTCAGTGGTCACCGAATCAAGCTCTACCACAAGCCTCAAAGTAGAGAAGAGTTCCTACAGTAGTTCACCCAACAAGGCATACCCAATAGTCCTACAATAGAAGAATCTAGATCTTCCACCTAGATTGTTGTTACTATTTGATTTCCATTAGAGAGCCCATAATAACATTTCACATCTTGTGAAATAATTTCTCCATAATAAGTCTTCATCTCATCTCCTCTATCTACCACCTTCACAATTCATCATATCATTCCAGCAAGGGATATTTGCAGAAAAAAAACTCTCCTTCATAAACATGTTAGTAATAAATGCCATTGTACATATTATTTCATCTATTTATTTTTAGCAAAGATTATTTTTTTGGTTACTACTCTTGCATATGTGGCATGGTGGGACCCATGCATAAACTAAGCTAGGGGAGGGAATATTTAACTGCATGTATATTCAAACTTTTCTTTATCTTTTCAAAATATTTTCACAATCTTTTTGCAAGTTTTATGTGACCTATCATTAATTTTTCCATATCCTATTAATGATTAAAGCAAGAGTGATTAAGGTGTCATGTCATAATTAAGTCACTAAGTGCCTTCACGACATGTTAAAGGTGGTAGACTTTGGCATGTGTGAAGGTAATTATGGAATGTTATGGCAACATTTTTCTCTTATGAGAAGTTAATTCGCTGAGCTGATTGAATTTTGAGAAGTGAGTTCTGCATTCCTTAGAATCTGAACTATTGATTCCTATGTGTGATATTTTTTTGCAAATTTTAGCTCCTCATCTAGGATTTTGAAGATATTTGTTTCTACAGAGTGGAAGTATGAGTGGTGATTTAGTAAGGCATGCACCTTTTGATCATTTAGTGCTGCTAAATGATACACCTTGTCGACAATTGTTCCAACAAAAAGGCTAGTAAGATTATTGTCTACAACTGAATGCCTTTGATGATGAGGTGGCCTTTTAGTTCTTGAATATTATGAGAGATAGAGTTGCAGTAGTTAAAGGTCTCCGTGTAGAGTGCAGTGAAGAAATAATTTATGAAGTATCTGGGTTGCCTTAGGAGGGAGAGAATTATGAGAGAGACTTAGACCCTCTCTCAGCTAGGGACAGTTCACATTACATGGTGAGCCCAGGCTGATAGTTGATAAGAAGCAAGGAACATCAAGGATTTCTTTACCACTTGAATTTATGCAACCAAAATTGTAAATGATGAGGTAATTCACCTATGAGGGTCGATATACCTAGATGCATGCTATACATTTCAAAATTCTCACTAGCCTGTCATGTGAACAGACTAGTGAATCTTCCCATCTTCCTATTCAATATTTTGAAAAAGCAAGCTGCAAACATACAAATGGGTAAGCCTCGGTCTATATCCCATCATTGTTTAATCAAATTGCTAGTAGAAAGAGAATTAAATAAGCATGCATTAGGAACATGGCAATAATTTTTATCTATTGATAAAATAATGCCTAGAACAATCGGCCCTAGAGGTCAAGGGTTTGGTAGAAGAGAGAAAACAACCTAGGGCATTGTTAAAATTGTTGAAAGGATGGAAACCAACGTTGAGGCTTCCACCTCTATCCCTCGGTCTACCAGAAGGAACATTTTTGAACCTACTTCCACTACTCCCTAGAAGGATAAAGATAAAGCATTTTTTGTTTCACAAAACCCCCAGTCCTCGATCAAAACTAGGTCTTCTAGTAGATGAAGGGAAGGAGAAGTCCCTAAAACTCGGGAGTTAACCCCTGTATACAAATTAGATGTCTAACAACTAGAAATGATTAATTAACTATTAAAGATAATGAATCTATCTAATGCAAACACAATGAAGAATGCAAAGTAACTTTGAAATGATGAAACTAATTTAATTACCTTCACCTACCATGCAGCTTGTCTCCATTGTCCTCCTAGCTTTGATTTCTTGGAGATGTTGAGCTCTTAAATTTCTAAATGAAGCCTTCTCCCAAAATGCTACCAAAGTGTGGAGATTGAATGAAATGAGTGCACAATAGCTTATGCAAACTAATGGATGGAATGCAAATGAAATGGTGATAATATGGATGCTTGATTGCTTTTAGAATGCTTGGATGCTTGGTTGCTTGAATGCTTGAATGCTTGATTGCCTATTATCAAAAATACCTATTAGCTCTCAAATGGGAAATGTGACTCCTTTTATAGAGTTTTGGAGGATCTAGGCCTAGGTGGCGCAATCCTACGGTTGAGAATGAAAGGTGGAAGATCCTAGGGCTAGTATTGACTTGGTTGAAGGAGTTGAGAGAAAGGGGGATGTAGTTGGAATATGAGAGGAAGAATAGGAATAATGTTCCTCTCACATTGACATGGAAGAGAAGAAGGTGGAAGGGAAAGACACATGTCAAGTGTCTCACAAAGACCAAAGAGAGAAAGAGGGAGAGACCTTTTCCTCATGAGGACTCTTTGCACAAGTGTCCTATGAGTCACCTTTGACCCTTAGAGGTGTCTTGAGAAAGCCCTTAGGAATAGGGAATGTCTCTTGACTTGGTTGTTGAGAGGACATGTGGTCATGAGACTAAGTCCTATGAGGCCACATAGCCCTTAAGAATAGGACATGTGTGGGTGATGATAATTGTAAATAAATAATTATTAATAATTATTAATCTTAGCCAAAGTGATGTGTCAGGTGACTAGGTAAGTGAGGTGGACTAGAAAACTTAGTCATATTTAGATGATTGTATATTTAATTAAATCACTTTAATAAGACTAATTAGAAGACTTAGGATAGAAGAATAGACTATAGTGAATTCACTAAATAAATTGAATAATTTATTTAATAAATAAAGGATTAATTATTAATTAAATAATAAATATTTAATTAATTTATCAAGTCAATAGTAATTAAATAATAAATATTTAATTAATTAATGAAGCCATTTTTAGGTGTATACATTTTTCCCCTCTTTGAAATAATGTGTGTGCCACATTGTTTCAAAGAAAATCAAAGAAAATTTCAAGTATTTTGCCCCTTCAAGTATTTTGCCCCTGCCCCAAACAATGTCTAAAATGATGTAAGCATGCCCCCTCAAGAGATTGATTAATAATTTGTGTTTGATTTATTTTTTTTGTTTATTTATTTTATTTTATTTTTGTGAGTTTGTTTAATCAATCTCATGAAAGAAATAGAAGAAAAGGTGGGTGAAAATGGGGTGAAATGGAAGAAAAACAAGAGATATGGTCCACACACCAAGCACATAGGGTCTACAGGCTATAAATAGGGCTTAGGGGTCCACAATAGGCTCATTGTGCACACTTGTCATTGGGAGATCAAAGCGCGAGAGAGAAGAGCAGAGCTGCCAGGATGTCGTTCCCATTGTCAGATCACCACTTCGAGAGAGTCAGACACTTCCAGCAACCACCCGATTCGGGTGAACCGGTAGGTGACTCAATCCTCCTTGGTAATTTCATGATTTGATGCATGTTAGAGTAGAATTTTAGCATGTTTAGGATAGATTGAATGGTAGTTTAGATTAGAAAAAAAAATTTGTTTTGAGGTGTGGAATGAATGCACAGTTTCGGCACACCAATGAGCAGAAACTAGGAACGTTTGCATAGAAAAATAAAACTTTATGCCCATACGTTTAGGGAAACTGTGCATTCATACTAGAGGAATGTTAAAGTTGCGCAAGTGTTAAATAAAAATGCACATTTGAAAAATTGGCACATTTGTGCATATTTGTGGCACAAATGTTCAATAAAACTACGCTTTTGTAAAAACCTGGGCATTTGAGCAGAATTATTGCGCAAATGTGAAGAAAAACTGCACATAGGTGAAAACCTACGCAAATGTTAAAGAATGTTGTGCATACATGTTTCAATGTTGCACATGTGTTTGAAGTGATAAAATGTGGCCAAACTAGATCGTCAATTAGGTCAAACTTGATGTTGATAAGCCGATTGGATCTGTCAATGATTGATTGTGATTGATTTGATCAAGATAGGCAACATTGTAGCATGTTCGCTAGTTAACCAGTCTTGAACATAGATAATTGATAGAATCATTTGTTGAAACACGTGATAATAACATGTTTGAATTTGATATGATAGGATAGATAGATTGATAGATCAGTTTATCGAAATCTGATAGGTTGATTGTTGTTGACTTGAATAGCAGGATATTACAGATAGTCTGATGTCACGGGAGAGATATCCTTTGACTCAAAATCTGAGACCGGCACTATTGGAGATAGATAGACTATTGATTGGAGCGTTTGGACTATATTATGTGATTTATACGCCCGAGATTTGGGTGAATCTGAGTATGATGACAGCTTTAGTAGAGTGATGGCACTCAGAGACGAGTACCTTCCATCTTTCGATAGGGGAGATGACACTTACATTAGAGGATGTATATCGCATCCTCCGTCTTCCCATCACAAGTGAGCTAGTACAGTATGATCGGCACGGAAGACTTACAGAGTGCAGAGCTATCTTCAGGGATGATGATATAAAGGATGGAGAGATCAGTTGGGAGGACATGGTGGATTTGTATGATCCTCTACTAGTAGTGCTAGCAGGAGCGATTGGGGGATTTGTATGCCCTGATCATAGATCACATGGATTTGTAGTTAGATGGGGCCACACATTACAGCGGATGATGGAGGGGACCTGATATGCTTGGGGCATGTGCTTATTAGCACATCTGTATCATGACATGCATCAGGTGGTGTACCATAGGGGTGCATCATTATCAGCAGGTGTGACACTGCTCCATGTTTGGGCATGGGAGCATATTGTAGTTACTCAACCAATGGCTATTAGATTTCAGGGTGTAGGGCAGTCCTATATTCATTTATACACTTCAGTTTTGTCTCAGGCAAAACTGGGCCATTTAGAGTTTTGGCGGTATACCTTTGATACACTGGACATAGTGACATGGAGACCCTACCTAGGGTGTGAGCCGTGGGATGATGAGCGGTAGCTTGGTTTTTGTTTTGAATCATGGTGGTTGATAGGATGGACACCATTTATCATTGAGCGATAGTTGGTTAGTCGAGTCCTGCGACAGTTTGGCAGGATACAGGGCATGTCATAGGGAGTGACAGAGCATGCTCGCACACATCAGGAGAGACGAGACTAGGGACCCATGGCATCATTTGATATTGCTCGGTAGGAGTTTTTGGATGCCCCATTTTAGGCATGGGTGATGAGACCGATGATGGTAGACCCAGGGATGACTGCTAATTTGGAGTAGTATTTGAGGGATTTTCCAGTTCCATAGATTACAGATCTAGCAGCAAGGCCTCCAAAGAGAGATCTGACAAAGAGATGACAAGGGAGACTCTGAGGGAGAGATAGATGTGGATGAGGGAGATGAGGTGGCAGTGACAGTGGAGGAGATGGAGGAGGAGATGATGATGGAGATGGAGGGAGAGGGGATAGAGCAGGACCTCGGATGAGAGGAGGTGGTGTGAGGTAGAGAGGACTGATGCCACCTCCAGCTATATAGGGATGGAGATAGCCTCCAGCACAGCCAGCTATAGGAGCTCCACTACAGGTACCAGTCCCTCTAGCACAGATACCAATTGCCATAGTACAGGGACCAGCTGCACAGGTATAGGTGCCATAGGTACAGGTGTAGGGACAGGATGAGGTAGATGTTTTACTAGCCCAGGGTGGTGTGGTACATGGTGGTCAGGTCTAGGATGATATACAAGATGAGGTTGATGCTGAGATGCTGGATGTACAGGCACAGGATGAGCAGGTGTACATGGACATCGGGGGATAGGATCCCTATTTACAAAGAGATGCGGTGGAGGAGGAGGAGCCGAATATTGATATACTGCTAGTCAAACTAGCAGTTACACAGGTACAGGCAGACCGGTTGCTAGGTCTAGAGAGACAGATTGAGAGACTAGAGCGCCAGATGGATGTCCTTAGACATGAGTGGGATGCAGCGATTGAGAGACTCAGGGAGTCTGAGATGCTATTAGATGAGCTACAGAGGATAGAGGACCTAGGTCCCCATGGAGATAGCCTGAGAGCCATGATATGAGTCAGGAAGGAGATATCCTACTAGCGAGAGGCATACAAACAAGCAGTGCCTAGAGATCAGTGGATTGGGAGCTTCAGAGAGAGCTTAGTGGTGGTGAGGACAACAGTATATGAGAGACAGGCACCAGCTGGTAGTGGAGGTGTATCATCACGTCCTCCTAGAGCACCCACAGGTTCAGGAGACCAGGGTGGATCCTCAGGAGCAGGTGGTTCAACAGCACAGGGCTTTATTGCAGCTCAAAAACAGTGACAGGTAGATTTAGGAGGCAATGGGTCATATATACCACTTGTATACACTTTTTGTATCATATTATCATTGTATCATTATATATTGACTTGATAGACACTGATTGTAGACACATTGTTATTGATTATATATCATGGGACATTTGGACAATTTTGTTGTATTTATGGACTTTATATGATTGATGCAGTTCTATCATGATTTGCTATGATGTTTATATACATGTGCGTACTGACATATGCAAGATCTGATGATGTACCTTTATATGCATGAAATGGATGTCTTAAAATGCAAAATGATTAATTTTCTATATGATGCTAATGGATAAACAATCTAATATATATGATAATATAAATGCATGTTCTAAATGATGCGCACTAATGCTATGTGATGATAAATGCAATGATGTAAAAACAATCTGAATAATGTAAAATAAATGGATAATAAATGCATGATGATACTAAAGATATGTAATAATCAATAAATGATAGTGTAATGCAAATGATATCTAATGTAATAAATAAAAATGTACCTAAGATGATGGATAACATGATAAAATGAAATGAGATGAAATGATAACTACAACAAATATCAAATGAACATACCTAATAAGAATTATGCATGCTTTAAAATGATTAAGTGCAAA
The DNA here is from genome assembly GCA_027943335.1 of Chamaecyparis obtusa. Taxonomy (NCBI): domain Eukaryota; kingdom Viridiplantae; phylum Streptophyta; class Pinopsida; order Cupressales; family Cupressaceae; genus Chamaecyparis; species Chamaecyparis obtusa. Next base: position 668,745 of record BSBK01007029.1, on the reverse strand, counting down.
GTATTTTTGGTTGTCCAAATGTCCTCAACTGAAATAACAATATTCTTGACACAAGAAGAATGGACTCAGGAAAAATAGATAACCTAATGAGAAAGATAACCCACAAAAACTTATAAAAGGAGCACTGCTATGCAATTCACGAGATGGTAAAATGCAAATGTAAAATGAAATGAATGTATGTCCACAACTTTAGGTAACATCTTAGAACTTCATAATATCTGGAATTTGATTTTCATCATTGAGCTTGTTATGTTGCAAGAAAATGCAAGCATCATGGTATAATTAAACCAGGATGACCTGAGCATTTCTTGCATGGAGTTTAATTTTGCAAACTTGACAAGCATCTAGGTATAATTGAACCGAGATGACCTGAGTTTCATTTGCGTAACAGACAAGGAATATTTCCCCCCTCCATCGGGGAACAAATATTTGGAGTCGAGGTATGCGATGGCATATCACCATAAATAGCCTTTGTTAGAACAACATGATTTGTATGTTGTCCATACTATGAAATGGATGAAGGCACTTACACACAGACACCCCAATTACTTGTTCCTTCAATTTCATCAGAAAATACCCCACAAATAGCAATCAAAGAAAATATCATGCCCCATCCCGGCTATTCTAATCAATGACATATGGGAGTTTCAAACTCATGTCAAAGATATCCCGGAATAGCATAGGAAACATGATAACAATGAAATCTAGATATGAATGCAAAATTTATAACAAATCATTCTAACATGCCTGCCATGAATATACATTTCATTTGCTAAAAAGATAGATTTAGGATATATTAATCAGTTCAAATGATGATGTATAGATAAGCAGTCACGAGTAAAAGAATAAATCATAGATTCTAATTTAGCATGAAGATACCATTGTGAAAGAGCATTTGATTGCGTTCACCTTGCCTGGTGAAAATAACTCCATTTTGTCCTCTAAGAGTCACGACTATCATAGATCCACTTCCCAAACTAGGTCAAGGACATGCCCCCAGCTAGGTGATGGACTGACTTATTATGGATGAAGAAAGATGCAACAAGACTAGGATGAAGACCATGACAAAAGATCAAGCTATGATGGGATTTTATTATGGGTATATACAATGGATGGTGTATGAACTGGCCATTTTATTATGATATATACATGGTGGGGACAAGGACTGAGTAACCATTTTATTGCAGATACATACAATGAATGGACACACTAGAAGAATCCTAATAGATAGAGGAGCTAACTTGTCACACATAGCGCCTGTTTCCAAGTTTTCACCATATTCTTTTTATTGTAGTTTTCTTTTGATTTTGTGATTTTTTTAATTTTTTGTATTTTTGTTTATTTACAAAATAGATATACAGACTATATACATGTCCCCTTGCATTGGGATTTCAGGGATAGAAGTTCTTGAGATGGATGATGTTAAGAGGTTCATCCAAGGGATCCCCTTTAGGTGTAGATAACTAATAGGCCCCAGAACCATAGACTGTTGTAATCACAAAAGGTCCTAACCAATTTGGTTCAAACTTGCCCTTTTTTTCACAGTTTTGTTGATTCTTTGGATTTTCTCAAAGGACTAAGTCACCCAACTGAAAGTCTCTGATCTTTACCTTGCTATTGTACTGACGGGATAGACGCTGTTGATAAACTTTCAAATGATCATAGGCTTGCTGACGGTGTTCATCTAGGAGTTCCAATTCAATCAGATGTGCAACTCTATACTCTTCATCAAGAATTAAATCTTTAAGAGTAACACATAGTGAAGGCAACTCGACCTTGAGAGGCAGGACTGCTTCAGATCCATAAACAAGGGAATATGGAATGGCTCTAGTAGGAGTATGGATGGAGGTGCGGTAAGCCCATAAGGCTGGATTAAGTTGGAGATGCCAGTCATGGCTAGCGTCATTGACAGTCTTCTATAGGATTTTAACAATTGTTTTGTTTGACGCCTCAGCTTGGCCATTTCCTTGGGGATAGTAGATGGTGGAATAGTTGTGGGTGATGTGGAATTTGGCGCACAAGTCATCCATGTCCTGGTTTTGAAACTGTTTTCCATGATCAGTGATAAGATACATAGGTATACCATATCTGCAAATGATATAGTTTAAGATAAACATGGATATTTGTTTCCCTATGGTGGTAATTAATGGAACGACCTCAATCCATTTAGTAAAGTATCCTGTGGTAGTGAGAATCCATTTGTGACCGTTAGAAGATGGAGGGTTGATAGCACCCACAAGGTCGAGCCCCCACCGACTAAATGAAAAGTAGTTATAAAAGGATGTAACTCTTGAGCTAGAGCATGGATAAGGTTTCCATGTATCTGACATTTCTTACATGCCTTAGCAAAATGAAAGGAGTCTGCTTCCATGGTAGGCCAATAATAACCCATACGCATGAGTTTCTTAGCCAAAGAGGGACCACTCGAATGTGTCCCACAAATACCCTCATGTACAGCACGTAAGGCAAGTTGAGCTTCATCATGTTCAAGACATCACAGGAGAGTACCATCAAAACCTTGCCGATAAAAGGTGTCGGATATGAGGATATAGCGGGAGGTTTGGCGGAGAAAATTTTGTTTCTAATTTCAGCATAGGTCGGGAGGTAGGGTGTTATCTTTGAGGTAAGAATAGAATTTTTCGTAAGTTGGGGAGTCATGTCTAATCATATGACATATAATACTCATATCAGGTTCATCATATGCGGGACAAGTCAGGGATTCCACCAAGAACTCAAAATGGGCCTTGGTATCTTCTATATCAAATAAAGAAGCAATCGTTGCCATGGCATCAGTAGCCTTATTTTCATGCCGAGGAATCTACTCAAAAGTGATGATAGAGAAATACTTTTTAAAATCATCAACTATACATTTCTATGGCAATAACTTATCATCTTTGGTTTGATAATCATCATTAACCTGGTTGACAATCAGCTGAGAATCTCCGTAGACATTTATTTCAGATACGTTCCATTGTAAAGCCATTTTTAACCCAATCAGCAAAGCCTCATATTCAACCACATTATTGGTGCAAGGAAATAACAACTTGAAATATTTCGGAATAGTGTATCCTTGTGGCATGATAAAAAGAATACCAGCTCCTGAACCCTACTGAGTGTATGAGCCATCAAAGTATAATTTCCATGTTTGTGTAGACAAAGCTAAGATATGAGCATCAGGAAATTTTGTGTGTATAGGTTGGTCATCCATTAATGGAGCATCAGCTAGTTGATCTACAATCACTTGACCTTTGATAGCCTTCCTGTCTACATATTCAATATCAAACTCACTAAGTAGCATGACCCACTTAGCCAACCTGCCTGTCAATGTTGTTTTACTTAACAAATACTTTAAAGGATCAATCTTTGCAATAAGCTGGGTAGAATGTGACAACATGTAATGTCACCACTTCTGTGAAGCAAAGACAACAGCCAGACATGCTCTTTCAATAGGGGAATAGTTTAACTCGTATCCCACTAGAGTACGACTGATGTAGTAGATGGCCTTTTCTTTTCCTTCATGATCTTTTTGAGCTAGAAGAGCACCTAGTGAAGTTGTCATAGCTGAAATGTAGAGCAAGAGTGGCTTGCCCAAAATTGGTGACATCAGAGTTGGAGGATTCGCTAGATACTGCTTGATTTTGTTGAAAGCTTCCTCACACTTATCATCCCATTGGAATAAGATATTTTTATGCAGCAAATGTTGAAAGGGATGACTGTGATCGGCTAGTTGAGAAACAAATCTTTGGATGGATTGTAGATGCCCCTGTAAAGATCTTAGCTGACTAATGTTAGTGGGGGAAGCCATCTCCAATATTGCTTTAACCTTTTCTAGATCTACTTTGATTCCTTTAGCTGAGACAATGTTCCGTAACAGTTTGCCAGATGTGACCCTGAATGCACATTTCTTTGGATTGAGTCAAATCTGATATTTTTCCATCCGGGTGAATATTCTATCCAACACTCTCAAATGACCAGCTCTATCTTTGGATTTTGCTAAAATGTCGTCAACATAATCTTCCATGATGGTATGCATCATGTCATGAAAGATCATGGTCATGGCTCTCTGATAAGTTGCTCCAGCATTTTTGAGGCCAAATGACATCACATTCCAGTAGTATGTACCCCATGGACAAGTAAAAGCAATTTTTTCCTGGTCTTCTGGTGTAATCTTGATTTGGTTATAGCTAGAAAATCCATCCATTAATGATAAAATCTCATGCCCAGCTGTTAGGTCAACAATCATGTCAATATTTGGCAGAGGAAAGTCATCTTTCGAACAAGCTTTATTAAGATCTCAAAAATCAATACAAATCCGAATAGACTTGTCTGGTTTTGAGATAGGAACAATATTGGAAATCCACTCAGCATAATCAATAACACGAATGAACCCAACATCTAGGAGCTTCTTCAATTCTACTTTCACCATTAGAGAAATGTGAGGATGCATTTTGCGGAGCTTTTGCTTAACTGGTTTTACACCTGGTTTGATAGATAAATGATGCATAATGAGATTGGGGTCCAGACTAGGCATATCAGCATAGGACCAAGCAAAGTTGATTTCTCTTTCTCTGAAAATTTTTGCAAAAGCTTCTTTCTCTGATTCTATCAAGGATGCTGCTACTTTGAGGATGCGTGGAGACTCCTCTGTTCCAATGTTAAGTGGTACTATTGGTTCTATAAGAATGGCAGATTGCTCTCGATATAGATAGTTGGGAAGAGTGTCAATCCTTCCATCGTCAGGCACCTTAGAGAGGTTTTCACCATCAGATGCATCTTTTCTTTTTACTATTTTTGGATCTAATACTACCACTGAGTGGTTTTCACCATTAGATCTGTTGATTATTTTTATATTTTTATGACTGAAAGGATTGGCACTCTCTCCAAAATAGGCCATGTCATTGAGTTCTATTGAAAATCCTGACTTGTGATCCCCTGGTGGTAAATGATCCCTAATGCCAAGATAGTCAATGATCGCATCATCATTATGGAAGACATCAAGTTTTGGGTGATCAGGAGAATCCCAATCGATAAGGTCAGGATGGACAAGGGGCATTGGATCATTTGGTTCGGTTTCAAAAGCAAAGATAGTATTGATTGAAAAGTTGTCAAGGTTTATGATGGTATCAATGAGGTCTATTTCCATACTCTCATCTGAATCATCTGTCACAAGATAATGCTCACTTCGCTCATGATCGACACGAGTAGCATTATGTGGGACCAATCCTAGTGAGTCACTCATTGAACTCTCACCCTCATGGTAATCATTACTATATTGATGGACAACATTGACTCCTATTTCTTTAGTATAATCAGATAAGGAATCCCATTCATAATCATTAGAATCAGAATCATCATTATCTTCAAGTCTGTCAATGATTCTTTGAGCTATCCTTTGTTTCTCTGGATCTACATACATACCATGCTTTTTGAATTGTAAGGCAGGAGCTTTAGATGTTTCATGAAAAGGTGGGATTTTTGCTTTTCCTTTTGGTTCTTGTGGTCCTTCACCTTTATATCCTAATCCTGTAGTGTCTCTTTGATAATTGGGATTTTGCAAAATTGGTTTTATAACACCTTCTCTTTGTAACCCTAGAGGTCCAGCACCTTCATATCCCATCTTTTGTAGCAAAGTATACCCTTCTCCATAGACATCAGGTGATATACATTCATGTTTAGTATCCTCTTCAATCTTCTATGTCTTAAGCCAATAATTTGCATTACGCTCAGCTGCCTCTTTGGATATTGTGCCCCCACTTATAAATGTGTTATAAACAAGTGTGGAAGGGAGTTTTGATTGTTGTTTAGTGATCAAAGATCTACCATATGATTTGGGAGATAAAGGTAACTCAGTGATACAAAGAGCTTGACCTAAAGTATATTCTCCCATACTGCTTTCTTTGATGTCTATCTTGATCCCATCTGATTTAGAAGTTGATGCTATATTACTAGGATCACTAGGCGTAGTTGCAGAAGATCCAGTACGATTATAGGGAACCAAAGAATCAGAAGTCTTCACATTGCTACAATATTGAAAAGGATTAGAATCTCCTTTGATAGTGATCTCCCGACCATTATGAGGGAATTTTATACATTGGTGATAAGTCGATGGCACAGCTTGCATGGAATGAATCCATGGTCTTCCCAAAAGGATATTATAAGCAAGATCCATGTCCAGAACTTGACAAGATACATCTTTGACAATAGGACCAACTCTAATTGGAAGAACAACGGACCCCTTGGATGATCTCTCTTCCTCATCATAGGCTTTTATTGTGATTTTCTTTTTTGGATCAATGGCATTCTCAGAAAATCCCAATGCAAGGACTAACTTTAACGTGCAGATATTCAAGCCAGCTCCCCCATCTATTAGTACTCTTTTAATCTTGTGATTTTGGACAAGGACTTTGATATGTAAAGGAGCATTATGAGGTTGGGTAATAGCTAAATCATCATTTTCAGTGAAGGACAAATAGTGTGGGGTCGTTAAATGGCCCACCATAGCTTGAAATTGATCATGATCTAGAGTTGTGGGAACCTAGGTCTCTAAGAGAGCTTTTTAAAGGATATCTTTGTGAGATGGGGAAAGACGTAAAAGCTCTAAGACGGATATCTGGGCAAGTGTTTTCTTAAGTTGTTCCAAAAGATTATACTGGTTGCAAGTATTTGGGATAGACTTTGGGACATAAACGGACTTATTTTGTGTAGTGCTTGGTTTAGATTGGACTCCTTGGAGAGTAACTTTGGCTTGAGCACAAGTAGTAGCTTGGACTGGTTGACTCTCTGATTTTCCTTTGATGGTAATGACATTGGCATAATACATAGAAGGATGACATTCAGAAATGTTACCAACATATCGATAGGGAGTGGAATTATAATTGGCTTGATTGTCACTCTTATTGTTGGAAGAACCCCCTTTTTCATGCTTAGGAAGTGGATCTTTGAAATCTATATGTGATTCATTCGAGACATGTCTGTCAACACCAATTTCACCGCTTTCGATTAAGTCTTGAAGTACATTTTTGAGTCTTTTGCAATCATTTGTTTTATGTCCTCTACCTCTGTGAAATTTGCAATAATCATTCTCATTCCACCAAGAAGGCTTCACCCTAGGTTCAAAATCTTTCATTTCAGGAAGCGTAATGAGTTTCTTTGTGATTAACTTTCGTAATGCTGATTCGATAGATTCCCCCAAAGGAGTAAAGTTTCTTCGAGGTGACATAAAAGGCAATCTTGGTTTTGATGAATCTTTGTTGGTATTTTGATTTGATGACTGATTGTTGTAGGTTCCTTGAGTAGAATTGGCCTGACTAGTAAGATTAAGAAGGGGTTTTGTTGATTTGACATTACGATTATCGACAATCCCATCATTGACAATGTTTTTGTTTTTATTCCAGAATTTCAATTTGTCATTGTTGTAGTTGTTGGAATTGGAATTTGAAGATCCGGCATTATCTTTAGAATAAAGTTTGATCTCACCTTTTCAGACCATGGCTTCCTCAATCTTGATACTGTTTTCTATGAGCTTATTAAAATTTGGTGGACATTGCAATTGTAACCTATAACTCATTTCTGGTGTAAGGTTATGTACAAAAATATCCAGCTTTTCTTGTTCGGGAATCATTTGTGGATATTTAGAAAATAATTGACGCCATCTTTGCAAAAAAATAAGGAAAGGTTCTCCATTCTTTTGATGTGCATTACAAAGATCAAGCATAGTGACTTCATGTTTGATGTTATATGAATAATGAGTCACAAATTTGTCAAGAAGCTCATTGAAAGATTTAATGCCGGGGGGTAGTTTAGAGAACCATTCCATGGCTTGTCCTCCTAAACTTTGTGGAAATAGTCGCATAAGATAAATGTCATTGTGAGCGACTTCAATACAAGCAGCACAAAACTCACGAATGTGGTCTTGTGGATCCGAATTCCCTTTGTATTTGTCAAATTTTAGTACCTCAAAATGAGGAGGGAATGGAATCATTGCTAAGTTCTTATCAAAAGGATAAGGACATATATCATCCAAGGAATACTTCTTTGTTGATGATCCAGTTTGGATGTCATGGATTTGTTGTTGAAGCATTTGGATTTGTTGTAGGACGGGATCCAAAGATGGTGTGTTTCCTTGAGAATTTTGGGAAACATTGTTGTGAGAAGCATTTTTTTGTGAAGCATGATTTTGCTGATCATTTTGAGAAATAGTGTGTTGTTCATGACTATGAGAAGCATTCGATTGCTTATTGGTTTCCTTTACTCCATGAGTATCTTGAGACCCTTTAGGAATTTGTTGATTGTTTGTGTGAGCTAGTTCTCTAAGATAAGAAACATCAAAATCACTTGGTAACTTAGCTCCTTGTTGAGCAAGCATGAGGAAATACATCTCTTTATCCAAGCCTAAGAGTCTTTCCATGACATGATAAAATTGAGGATCTTGTGAAGCTTCCCTAAGTTCGTCATCAGTGGGTTCGTCAGTGGATGTAAAAAATTAAGTTTTCTTAGGAGCTTCAAGCCAAGGATTTTCTTCGTTGCTGGTATTTCCTACCATCTTGTCTAGAGATTCTAGATTAATGGCTTGTTTGAGTTTTTGAGATCGAGTTTGAACCATAAAATTGAAAGAATTGATTGTGAGATGAAAGATTTTGGATGAGAAGAAATGGAAAGTGACTGATAGAAAAGATATTGAAATGTGTTGAAACGTGACAAGACAACTTGATAAACTCTAAGTCAATAGGAGGTATAGATCTCACTATGATATGACAAAGAAAAATCAAGAGATAATAACCTAAGTAAGTTTGGTGGTTAAGGATGATATAACCTGATATGGTAAACTCACAAAGATCAAAATCTGATGGATAAGATAATGTTTCAACACAAAATTGAGAATTTCAAAGATTTGGAAGAAAATGATTTGATGAATCTTGATGAAGGAATGATGAAAAGTGATGAAAATGGTCAAACTAAAGATCAGAGGTCTGTGTAACTTGACTGTTTCTCCAGAATCTTACTAAGGATGAAAATGGGTATCTAAATTTTTTTTTTGAAAATTGCAAAGTTTGTGGAAATGCTCACTGTTGTAAATGCACAACAACAAATACATAGGACAGATTTACAAATGCGCAACAAAATGAAATAGATGCGCAGCAAGATGTGACAGATGCGAACTGGTAATACTCAAAAGCGCAGACAGTCTGAATATATGCGTAACAAATTTTGATAAATGCACAGCACTTTTGATCAAATGCACAAAAATATGTGATATATGCGCAGGTTTTGAAGTTTTGATCTGAATTGAAATGTTTTGGATTTTCCTGGTGTTTTCTGGTATAGTTTTTTTTTTTTTTGGCAAAGTGAAAAATGCATAAACACATGCACACAAGATAGAAATGATGTTAATCTAACTATGCTAATATGAATGCACAAACACGCTTACAATCTTGTGGTTGGCAAGGATGATATCTGCTAAATCCCCACTAGGATAATAAAATCCAGCCACGCAAATTCACAGCGGACAACCTAGGAACTTGGAGGCACGGGCTCCTCCTTACAGTGCACTCACTTCTCAGACACACCAAGTTCTGAATTCAATGGGTCAGTACTTCCCAAAGAACTGCTATCTCTACTATGAACCATGAGTAATGTGGGGTGTCTTCACGAGCTTGGGTGACTTCTTGAGCCAGCAGATAGAAGGTTTTTGGCCATTAAACAAAATTTTTTAGTAAGGACATCCGTTCAGGTGGTTGTGATCAAGTCATTTTCCCAATTAAGGGGGCTCTCCCAATCCTTTTAAAGCAAGGCTTTCACCTCTACTAAGTAGGACTTTAACACACCACTAGGGTACTGGAGGAGATTTTGGTTGCCACAACGAATTCACACCTGTCTAATGTGAGACTAATCACACTAGCATTTTTTATATACCGATTTGGAAGGGCTTGGCTTTAGCCTGTTACTGGTTGGGTCATTCCTTAGGGTGAGTACCTCTTTTCCCACCAAAGACCGCCCTCTAAAAATTATAACAGTTTCTCTTACACCCAAGGTCTATGAATGGCGAGGGGAGAGGATACGTTGTTATAATTTTGGGATTACATATATGCTATTAAGCAAAACATAATAGACACTTGAGCTATACTAAAGAATACACACAAAGCAAATGCATGTCTTATTTTAGAACCCAAACGAGGTTATGGTTTATTTTGCAAACCCTTTAGGAATCCCTGCAATGAAATATGTTAGAAATTTTAGCAATAGGGTCTTCTACTAAACATCCTGCAAAACAGCCTAAAAGCTACCAGAGCAAACATAAACTTGTTAAAGGTTAGCTAAAATCCAAATAAATCAAAAATTTTAACCTAAATACTGTCAATAAGAAATGCACAATAACAGTGAATCAATGCACAGAATTATTAAACAGATGCGCAGAACAGAATGATTGATGGGCAAAAAATTGCAATATAAGCGCAGGAAATTTGAATGTATGTGCAGCAAAGTGGAATGTATGCACAGCAAAGTTGAATGTATGTGCAGATTTTTATCGAAATGAAAATGGAAAGATAGAAAATGACTGATGTGATCGAAAAATGAATGCATAGAACAGATGGATGAATGCACAAGAATCATGAATTAATGTACAAAAATAACGTGAAAACGTTTGCACACGAAAAACTAAGAAAATAAAATGTTAAAAAATGGAGGCTAGCCCTCCTTTTAGCACCAAAAATGTATGCAAATTAGATGTCTAACAACTAGAAATGATAAATTAACTATTAAAGCCAATGAATCTATCTAATGCAAACACAATGAAGAATGCAAAGTAACTATGAAATGATGAAACTAATTTAATTACCTTCACCTACCATGCAGCTTGTCTCCATTGTCCTCCTAGCTTTGATTTCTTGAAGATGTTGAGCTCTCATATTTCCAAATGAATCCTTCTCCCAAGATGCTACCAAAGTGTGGAGATTGAATGAAATGAGTGCACAATATCTTATGCAAACTAATGGATGGAATGCAAATGAAATAGTGATAATATGGATGCTTGATTGCTTTTAGAATGCTTGGATGCTTGGTTGCTTGAATGCTTGATTGCCTATTATCAAAAATACCTATTAGCTCTCAAATGGGAAATGTGACTCCTTTTATAGATTTTTGGAAGATCTAGGCCTAGGTGGCGCAATCCTACGGTTGAGAATGAAAGGTGGAAGATCCTAGGGCTAGGATTGACTTGGTTGAAGGAGTTGAAAGAAAGGGGGATGTAGTTGGAATGTGAGAGGAAGAATAGGGATAATGTTCCTCTCACATTGACATGGAAGAGAAGAAGGTGGAAGGGAAAGACACATGTCAAGTGTCTCACAAAGACCAAAGAGAGAAAGAGGGAGAGACCTTTTCCTCATGAGGACTCTTTGCACAAGTGTCCTATGAGTCACCTTTGACCCTTAGAGGTGGCTTGAGAAGCCCCTTAGGAATAGGGAATGTCTCTTGACTTGGTTGTTGAGAGGACATGTGGTCATGAGACTAAGTCCTATGAGGCCACATAGCCCTCAAGAATAGGACATGTGTGGGTGAGGATAATTGTAAATAAATAATTAATAATTATTATTTATCTTAGCCAAAGTGATGTGTCAGGTGACTAGGTAAGTGAGGTGGACTAAGAAACTTAGTCATATTTAGATGATTGTGTATTTAATTAAATCACTTTAATAAGACTAATTAGAAGACTTAGGATAGAAGAATAGACTATAGTGAATTCACTAAATAAATTAAATAATTTATTTAATAAATAAAGAACTAATTATTAATTAAATAATAAATATTTAATTAATTTATCAAGTCAATAGTAATTAAATAATAAATATTTAATTAATTAATGAAGCCATTTTTAGGTGTATACAACCCCATAATTACAACCTAACATAGGATAAATTGATGAAAGGACTATTCAAAGTCCCTTGCCAAAGAAGAGAAGAGACCTAAAAGAACCTCCTCCATCCTCTACTGAAGGAGCTTCTTCTAGTAAAAAGAGGCAAAAAAACCCTCAATACTTGTCTGAAAGTCCTATCTGATGGAGTGTTTGGTTCACCCTTGATTTATCTTAGGCTGAAATATCTACACCTCTTATAGTCAATTTGGATTCCTCAGAGGTTTTTGAAACTCCTTATGTAGCAAGTATGGAGATTATAAGTGATGACTATGTTGGTGTTATTTTTCCCCAAAGGTTAGATTGACATTAGGATTGATAGGGCCAGTGTCACATTCACTCAACACTTCAAATCTGACAAGGAAAAAGGCCAACTGACAAGGATCAAAGAGAGATCCTTCTACACTTTGAGCTCCACATCACTCGGGCGGGTATACCTCATCTACACACACATACAACTTGAATCACACTACCTGCAGGTAACTGACTGTGGAATGGTTCTCAAACCCTTGTAGGTATCATGTACCTCAATGAAACCAAGATCTCATGCAATAGCCCTACTTGCATAGAATGGGTATGAAAATTAGAGGCCTATCCTTGTATGCACCCAAAAATGGTCGCCTAGACTTTGGGCCCCATTTATTTGATTTATCAATCTTGAATCATTTTTATCAATAATCAATATTTTCAACATTATCAATCTCTTGATCAAATCTTAAAATTCGATCATATATTAGATTTTTATCCTTGGGCTAACCATTTATCCTAAGTCTTTATTTGATTAAAAGGATTATTTCCTCCCCTTTTTTTTAAATAAAAAGCCCACATTTCCCTCTTATCCTAAGTTGCACAAATAAAGCATTATTTCTATTTTACAAAAAGAAAAAAAAGCACTTTTTATCTCACATGAGGCTCAAAAGTCAACACTTCACTCTCATTGGAGGATACTTGTGCACATGGATTGCTCCTCTTTCAACCTCCACCGCCGATTAAGACTTTTGCCTCTTAATCTCAATGGTCCATTTCACCTCATTTCTTATAAAAGGAGAGTTCTCTCCTTCATTTGCATACCATGTTTTTATGCTAATGTTATGCTGCAGGTTTTAGGTGCATTTGGAGTTTTTGAAGACATTGAAGACTTGCTTCATTTCATCATTTAGTTGAATATTTGCTTTCTTAGTTGCATGATAATGGCATTTTTAGTGTAGATTTCTTTTTATGCAATAGATTAATCTCACATAGTCTAAATAGGAGGCATTGTAATCCATTGCTATTTCCTTTCATAGATTAGTTGCATTGTACTTTCCTTTCATAGCTTAGATTGCATTCTCATTGTAGTTGCATTGCATTGCATGTTTGATTCTTGGAGATATTGGCATTATTGCCTTTGTCTTCATTGTGAATCTCTCATTGTGTGGTTGACTAGCAAGGTCACAAGTTCATAGCTCTAGCTGAGAGCAATTTTCAATCTTGCAACTCCATACATAAAGAGCTATGAGCCGCTTTGTGAGGCCTCATTCTTGAGCAACCTTGCATATAATGGTTCATAGAAGTGCATCATTTTAGTGTGTACATTTTTGGCGCCCACCGTGGGATCCAATGTCATATACAATACAATGTCATTATATACAATACAATATGAGATCCCAAAATCTGGATCAAAAGTCTCAAGATATGTCCAAAACATCTAAGACCTAACCCTAAGACTCGCTACCACCCTTGTGAGGAGCTCGTGGTGGTGGAGGAGGCATGACTCTCCTATCGAGTACCACATCCGATGCCCTCTGAGAGTATGATGGCACTCTCTCACCCTCTGGAACGGCCTGCAGATATAGCCCGTGATAGTAGGCTGCTCTCGCTGACTCTCGTCGGAGCTCCAGTGCCTCTGCCTATGCCATCGCCTCGCGGCATGCTATCTTTTCTCTGAGATCGGTTATCTGCTGATCTCGCTCTGCCCTCAGATCTAGTAGCTACTGATCTCTCACGGCTATAGTAGTCCGGAGCCGCTATATCTCTACCTCCTGAGCTTATATTTGGGCTCTCAGATCCTCTCCCCCCGTAGGCTGCTCCTATTGTACCTCTGCCTGCCGGCGAGTTGGTCTCGCCTCCTCCTTGGGTGTCACTGATCGTTGTCCCCGTGACCATTTTCGGCCACCTGATCTCGACCCCTCTCCTCTCTCCATCCTCCTCCCTCTCCCCTCCTGCCATCTCCTCCATCCCCTCCCTCTCCCCCTCCCTCCCCTCCGTCTCCTCCATCTCCCCCCTCCCCCCCTCCGTCTCCTCCCAGCACTGGTACCTGTGCATCTGGTACTGTAAACCGAGGGAATGGCACCTTCCACCGCTCTACTCTGTAGGCTCCATCAGCCCCTGCATTTGCCATATCTGGGAAATACTCCCAGGGCTCGCTCCTGATACCTGTTGTCTCTGCGATAGCCTGCTGATAATCCAACATGGGTAGCCACCCATGACCCTCCTCGTCTCTAGCCCTGGCGTATGTGGTAGTCTCTGTCGAGACTCGCTGCTGCCTCCTGAACTGCCACCATACCCGAGTGATGCAGAATCTCTCTACGATCTCTGCATACTAACCTACCAGTGGCTGACTGCATAGCATATAACTCAGCTCATCAGCTACATCTCCCCAGACCTCAACCTCCTTGTATGGCCTCCATGTGAATGAGGCTATCTCGTCCAAAATCTGTCGATAGTACGTCACATCCCCAGAATGGGCATGTGATATGAACTCGAGGTACCTATAGATATAGGGGTACCTCCTCTCCCTCGGCTGAACCCTGGGACGCACCACAGCGATGTGCTCCCACACCCATACCTGTGCCAGGATGGCACCGCATGCCCATGTCCGACCGTCTCTGTAGATGATCTCATGTAACTCATGGTACATCTCTGCCAATATGGCAGGACCCCATGCCATCCGTCGTGGCCTGCCGACCAAGTCAACCAATAATCAAGCCCATCTGAGCGGAAATCCCTTCTGACTGCGATCAGTCATCAGGATCTGTGAGATAATAGATGCCACTATACATGGCACTGGGTAGTCTCTGCCGAAATCATCTATCAGCCTCTCCCAGCTGATATGCCTATCCAGAATAGTGACATCCTGGAACATCTCTTGAACCAGTCGGTACCCCTCAGTGGCATCTTGATCATAGTACACTTGTGCCAACAAACGAATCATGTCAGTTTTCATCATATGAAAATATTATATTTATGATTAGATCTTAAAACATGATTATACTCACTGGCTCGCCATGGCATCGCACACGTAAGATCCTGTAGACGTCCTCTAGAGTGATCGACGCCTCTCTAGTAGGCAGGTGGAAGGTGTTGTGCTCACTATGCGATCTCTCGGAAAGAGCAGTCAACAACCCGTGGTCCGCTCTGATGTATGGATACCTCAATAGATACCAGAATCCCATCACTCTGATGTCGGCATTGCCCGGATCATCTAGATCCCGGACGCACCGCAACCCAGTCACCTTCAGCGCTCTGATAATGAGTGCTGGAAAGACCTCCTGCAAGCCAAAACCAAGCCAGTTGTTAGCACATATCATGATGGATGTCCAAAAACTCAATATAAAACATCCCAAAAATGTAACATTGTCTAGACCCATGTCATTTTTGCTCAAAAATGCACTAAAAATCAAAATTTTATATTGGGCGATATTCTTTTTTTGGAGAAGTATCGCGCGATACTTCTCCCTATAGCAGGGCGATAGACCTTATACCGCGCGATACTTCACCCAGTATCGTGCGATCTTTCACCCAGTATTGTGCGATACTAGTGCCTTAAGTCGCGCGATACTTTGGGGACCCGCGAAGTATCGCGCGATACTTCTCCCCAAAGCACACGATACTTCTAAAGTATCGCACAATATTTCGCCTAGCAAAAAAATTTTGAAATTTCAAAATTTGAAAAATGTGCTAAAATAAGCTATTAAATGCAAAAAAAGTCTCAAAACATTGAGTTTTTCAAAAACATACCAGGGCAGGATAGTGTGGTGGTCGGTTGTGCAACCGGGTGCGCTCGAATCGATGCCTGTGGACGGGAACTCCTGGTTGCTGAGCCATTTTCTCTCTCTAAGCTCTGAAAATACTCAAATCACTAAAAGACAAATGATTTTTGAAAATGACATTTTGACCCCTTTTATAGCCTTTTGACTTTTTGACCTCATTTTCAAAATACCTCAGAATTGCGCGAAAATTGCACCCCTAGCTAATTTCGACGTTCTGGATCCATTTTCGGACTTGAAATCAAAATTTGAGGTCATCTTGATAGTCAAAATCATGGTTCAAAATCTTTCCCCCCTTTTGCGCAGTTGACTGATCTTTTAAGGCCTAATCCTTTGATCTTTGTTGGGGCATCGTCATTTCATCATTTTCATGTCTTCCAAACTTCTAGTCTTTCATTCATATTCATTTCATACCCTCCTTTCTCACGCTTGACTGCATCTTTTTAGTCAGGTTGGGGCATGTTTTATTGTCTAATGGTTAACCTATTTGACCCTTACCTTCGATTGTGATTTCATTCTGATTTGATCAAATCCTTATCAATTCGCTGTTCTTCTCTCTACCTGATTTCGATTTCGATTCTAAGGGGGCAGTACCTATGGGATTCTCATCCCCAATTGCTTGATTTTCTTGATTCAGACATCTTTTGTGAGCTGTCGCTCAAATTTGAGATTCTTATCTCCTACTTTGAATGTGATCCCGAATCGACCTCATGTTCAAAGGCCTTTTATTTATGTTTGTCTAGGTGTGATCCCGAATCGACCTCACATCTGAGTTGTTTTGTGATCCCAAATCAATCTCACATTGCAACTTCATTCTTTGACTACATGTGTTCCCAAATCGATCACACATTAGTCAAAGAGGGGCAAATGTATGCACCCAAAAATGGTCGCCTAGACTTTGGGCCCCATTTATTTGATTTATCAATCCTGAATCATTTTTATCAATAATCAATATTTTCAACATTATCAATCTCTTGATCAAATCTTAAAATTCGATCATATATTAAATTTTTATCCTTGGGCTAACCATTTATCCTAAGTCTTTATTTGATTAAAAGGAATATTTCCTCCCCTTTTTTTAAAATAAAAAGCCCACATTTCCCTCTTATCCTAAGTTGCACAAATAAAGCATTATTCCTATTTTACAAAAAGGAAAAAAGGCACTTTTTGTCTCACATGAGGCTCAAAAGTCAACACTTCACTC
Organism: Chamaecyparis obtusa; assembly: GCA_027943335.1. Lineage (NCBI taxonomy): Eukaryota > Viridiplantae > Streptophyta > Pinopsida > Cupressales > Cupressaceae > Chamaecyparis > Chamaecyparis obtusa. The sequence goes on along the minus strand of BSBK01007029.1, from coordinate 651,605 downwards.
TCATTGGAGGATACTTGTGCACATGGATTGCTCCTCTTTCAACCTCCACCGTCGATTAAGACTTTTGCCTCTTAATCTCAATGGTCCATTTCACCTCATTTCTTATAAAAGGAGAGCTCTCTCCTCCATTTGCATACCATGTTTTTATGCTAATGTTATGCTGCAGGTTTTAGGTGCATTTGGAGTTTTTGAAGACATTGAAGACTTGCTTCATTTCATCATTTAGTTGCATATTTGCTTTCTTAGTTGCATGATAATGGCATTTTTAGTGTAGATTTCTTTTTATGCAATAGATTAATCTCACATAGTCTAAATAGGAGGCATTGTAATCCATTGCTATTTCCTTTCATAGATTAGTTGCATTGTACTTTCCTTTCATAGCTTAGATTGCATTCTCATTGTAGTTGCATTGCATTGCATGTTTGATTCTTGGAGATATTGGCATTATTGCCCTTGTCTTCATTGTAAATCTCTCATTGTGTAGTTGACTAGCAAGGTCACAAGTTCATAGCTCTAGCTGAGAGCAATTTTCAATCTTGCAACTCCATACATAGAGAGCTATGAGCCGCTTTGTGAGGCCTCATTCTTGAGCAACTTTGCATGTAATGGTTCATAGAAGTGCACCATTTTAGTGTGTACAATCCTAAAAATATGAAAGAGAAAGGGTGGAACTGAATGTAAATGATTTAAAGATGGGTTTGAAAGGTTTCCTGAGATACCTTAAGTCTCTCATAGACCAGTGCCTTATCCAAAGGGCCATAGAGTCAAATAGCCTATTGCAATAGACAGCTATGAAACAAAAAAGCAATAAATTCAATGTGTTGATGCCTAACATCAATCACACACCATGACCAAACCTCACTTCAACAACCCACCTATGTATCCAAGTATGTGATTACGCATCCAAAGGTTTTTAACGCTCCCCTTCTAAGAGACCTATAAATAGATAATACATTAACCAGCATCCACTGGAAGACAAGCATGACATAGCTTTGACACCTCAGCTCATACATACATGAAAACTAATCCTAAACCAGTTATCTCTATGAAGACAACTCCACTTGCAAACACATAGGAAATGCAAACAGAAAAATCAAACACCCTTGATGTATGATTAATGAATTCAGAATTCAAATGGAGATAGTTTGGTAACAGTAAGAATAAATTGAGTCCTCATACATAAAACAAATCAATTACAATATATATCATATTCTCTGAACCAACAAAGGAAGAAAGAACACCTTATATGTAGAGAAGTAAGAGAAAATCTACAGAAAAAAGACCCTTCATGGAACCATTTCTACGCAAAATTGCAGAAGAAGGAACCCCTAAAACAACTAACACAATTCCATTTATACCCCCTAGTCATCTTGGAATTCTAAAAGGATGCATCAAGCTTTAGATGACTAGGGTTAGGGTTCCAAAAAATACACCAACCCTAATTACAATAGAAAATCAAAATTCTCAGAGGGAAAACCAAGTACAGGTCTGTCAAATCCAAGGATGATCTTCATGAATGAGAAAAATCTCTGAGAAGTACAGGAAAATCATAAATTTCACCATATAAACCAATCTAATCAGACCTACAAAATGCCTTGAGCCACCAAAATTATTCATCCCCACATGGTACAAACCCCTCTGCAATCGATCATGGCACCCTAGACCACACTGCAACCACCGGTGCCACCAAACAACTCAAATCCAGCCTCAAAATTAATTAAAACCAGTCCTTTTTGTCACTTGAAACCCTCAGAAAATTCAAATTCAAACTACAACGATCACGTCAAAAATTTTAAAATGCAACCATAGATCTTTTCCTTTTCTCGGCAGATCGGACATGGGTGAGATCTCCATTTATCTTTAAAAATGACCGCGGGACCCAAAACAGTCAACCGCCACCTAGACAACAACCTAACAAATAAGAAAATAGCACGTTAGCGACAACTGGCGCAAAGCACCCACCGAGCAGGCTTTCCATCTTTAGTGAAGATCAATGGCTATCGCTACACCACTGACTTATCCATCATACAACTTACCCTTGCGGTGTAATGACAACCAAGAGATCACGCGGCACTTTAACCTCTTTACAAATTGGTGGCCCCTCGGACACAACACAGTCAGCAACACGTGGACCACTAAAAAGGCCCCACATCATCTCTGTCAGACACTAGGAACACGTCACAAAATTTTCCTTGTCTTCGCATCTGATGATCGTCACAAAAGCGCTGGCATAAAGCATGTGCATCTTCGATCAATGGTATCACGACAACCGTTAGATCCTACAACATATTAACTCCCCTGAGATTGGTGGACCCATTGAAAAGTCCACCTCAGCACACCTGGACCAATGAAAAGATGCCAACTGCACACACCTAGCAGTGGACCCGCTTGAAACAAAAGATTACGTCACACAAGAGAATGAATGACTGTCATAAATTCGCAAGCGTCTGACACATCCTTCATGAAAACATGCCCACCGTCGATTCTCCGTAGATGTCAGGACCTTCTGACATATAGGAAACTTAGGTCCCACTAACAACCGCCAAGTCATAGCTAGGTGGACCAATCGCAGAATGCCAACTTGAAAACACCTTGCAAATGGTCCCACTGACAAAACCAATGAGAAGGCTCCAATTGTAACACCTGTCAGCGGACCCACAATAGTTGTCCTACACACATGGAGAATCGGACGGCTGGCACATAATCTCAAGGGCTTGAAAGATTCTTTGAGATCATGCACCCACCGTAGATTTAGAATCTTTCACTGATGCCACCGAAGCACGACCCCACCCTGCTGCATCATCCAACTTGTCGAATCAAATAATGCCACGTTGAAAAAGACTCACAAGCATGCCCTCTTTGACTCTTCCTACCACGTACAGGTCCTCTGACAACTTCCACATCATTTCTCTGCAACCAATAAAAAGCTGCCATTTGTGCCACATAGCAATGGACCCACTTTGTTTAGTCCTTTAGGAGATCGGATGGCTGTCATTATACCACTGCATTAAAACCCATGCATCTTTCATCAACTGTATAACGACAATCGTAGATCCTGCTCGAACCTTAACCGGTCGCAGAGCCAAAAGATATCGAGCCCACCTAACAAGTAGCCAACTCACTGTCTCCGTTAACCAATGGGAAAATGCCATTTCAACACAACTGTGAGTGGACCAACTGACAACCTTTTGGTCGGATGCTAAATCAACAAATGTCGCAAAAGTGCATACCTTTGACGCATCCTTCGTGAAAAAATGACAACCGTTGGATCAAGATGTTGTCAGAGAGTCGAGCCCAGGAAAGACTAAGCCAGAACATTAGAAAGAATTAAAGCTAGACTTAGGAAAAATAAAAACCAACTGACTTAGGGAAATATTTTGCTAGGCGCATGAAAACTTAGAAAAAATTAAAGCCCGCAGAGGAGAAAGGAACTTAGGAAAAATTAAAACTGAACCCTCCGTGGGGAAATAAAACAATTAAGCACATGCATTTAGGAAATTTTAAGTGACCCAAAAAGTAACATGAAATTAGAACCAAGCTAGAGCACACTTACGGTTTGTCTACCCAATGGCTAGTTTTTTGAATTTTCAACTAGGGTTTCAAAGCCAGAGACACAAAAATGACTGTAGGGACCAGAAGAAACATGTTACAACCATGAAATTTTTTGCAAGGATAGACCATTTTCTTAGGTTTTTTCTATGACATGAAAATGGGCTAACAGTGGCTCTATCTGGGGATGCATGCCTCCTGTAGGCATGGAAAGAATTCAGATCTCTGGGACAAGCAGACCAACTACTACAAAAGGGCACAAAGACCTCAAAAAACATAAGAAACACACCAGGGAAGATAGGAAGGGAAACCCACAATAGGAAAGGAAAAACTATACAGAGTGTACATTTTTACAAAAAACCTGCAGCATCCAACCTTAGTCTTTGCCTCTGTCAAAAATTTGGTTTTCATTTCTTCCTTCATGAAGCACACTAGATATTTTATTTTTAGTTATTTCACTAGGCATGTCAACATTTCCAATGAGCCTGTCTGGCAGAACAAAGTAACTATCTTCATAGTGCATGTAAAAAAAAAAATTGGCACTCCCTTCATTTTGCTCACTACGAAGAAAAGAATCATCATACCAATGAAAAGTACCATCAGATAAAAATCTATTCTTTTCTACTGATTCATGTATGCTATCAATTGGAAACACAAAAAACTCATACTCTGCCTGTTGAAAGGCTTCATTTATACCCTGACCTTGCATTTCCACAGGTGCAACCAGCTAGAACTTAGATGAATAGTCAAACTCATGTTCACAAATGTGATTATTACCAAATTCTGCAACTATTCCACAACCTTCTGATGAACAGGAAGCAACATCATCACTTAAAACTTTATCATAGATGGAAAAAGAAGAACATCTTGACACAAATGAATCTAAAATCTCCACATGTCCCTCAAACAAAGGATTGACAACTTCATGCAATACACCTTGTTGAACATCATGACAAAAAATGGGCTAATAATCATCAAACTCTTCATTATATAAAGCATTGGGGAACACTTTAAGTTCACTACCCATTTCAACCTCATGGAGACTTACAGCATATGAAGAAAAGTCAGAACAACATGAAGATTCACAGTCATCATCACCTACCAAGCATGTAGTATCCATGATTATGTCCTTGTTATTCAAAAGAGACCCATCAAATAACACCTTGTTCAAATCTTCATGTTTTGTCTCACTGATATCATAATGAATTATTGTTTCTTTGTCTTCATACCTTGAGGATGAATCACCCTCAACATCTTCACTGTCCAAAGAATGTTCACTTCTATCATCACTTTCTTCTTCCCATGTCACATTTGACTCATATGGAGACACCACAACCTCACTGTCTTCATCACTCCAATTATCAGCACTTAAGGACATAACCCCAAGTGCATCAAGTCCAAGTTTGTCATCACTAAGTATCTAATCTCTGATACATATATAATACTCTTCCCATAATGCGTTTGACCAACTAGTTGATTCATGAAAATAAAGATCCAAGAATAAACCAATGAACTCAGATTCTGAAAACTCAACATCATCAGGAAGCTCATTATATACATCCCAAAATCTATCATAGAAAAGAAATATGGATAGATCCTTTCTACTTCCTACTTTCAATCTCATCAATGACATGCAATCCATAAGGATGCCTTGCTCAAGGAAAGAAAGCTCCTCCTCAAGCTTACCCATCAAACTTAATGCAATACTTCCATACAATTTTGCAGAGATACAACTGAAAACTTGAAGTATGCAAACCTCTACTCACACCTTATTCTTTTCTTAGTGCTTGATCACTTAATAAGGAAACATCTAGACCTTGAAAAGTACCTGAGAGCTTTGTAGCATAAGACTTTGTTGACTGGAAGACAGGGCAGATCTAGAGCTCACCCTGAAGCTCGATCAGATTCTTTGATGTGTAGAGTCGCCACCTCCTTGGAGAGGAAAATATGCTTGCTCTTGTTTCTTCTTCCAATCAACACAAAACTCCCCAAGTAAGCATGCACTATTTATCAGAAAATGCACTGATCAAACAGAGAAATCAGAGCCGCCACTCAACACTTAGTGAGAAGATTTTACAAGTGTATTTTTTACTTTTGACTCTATGATCTTTAACCAAGACTCTAGGATGATCCAGCCAAGCAGGAAAGCTTGTTGTCTTTTAGTTCTTCCCCAGTAGAGTTTCCATCTTGTTGGTGACTCGGATGGGGCAGATCAATTTGGAAAATATAATATAGGAAATTTGTAACACAACCAGATATTATAACATATGTAGTTCTTCATTGTTGTTCTCCCCAATAGAGTCGCCATTTTGTTGGTGTTCTTTTTCCCCAAAAGTCAGACATTAGGATTGACAGGGCCAGTGTCACATTCACTCAACACTCAAAATCTGACAAGGAAAAAGGCCAACTAACAAGGATCAAAGAGAGATCCTTTTACACTTTGAGCTCCACATCACTCAAGCGGGTATACCTCATCTGCACACACATACAACTTGAATCACACTACAGGCCTACAGGTAACTTACTGTGGAATGGTTCTCAAACCCTTGTAGGTATCCTATACCTCAATGAAACCAAGATTTCATGCAATAGCCCTATTTTCATAGAATGGGTATGAAAACCAGAGGCCTATCCTAACAACATAAAAGGGAAAGGGTGGAATTGAATGTAAATGATTTAAAGATGGATTTGAAAGGTTTTATGATATACCCTAAGTCTATCATAGACCAGTGCCTTATCCAAAGGGTCACAGAGTCAAATACCCTATTGCAATAGACAACTATAAAACAAGAAAGTAATAAATTCAATGTGTTGATGCCTAACATCAATCACACACCATGACCAAACCTCACTTCAACAACCCACCTATGTATCCAAGTATGTTATTACCCATCCAAAAGTTTTTAACCCTCCCCTTAGAAGAGACCTATAAATAGATAATACATTAACCAATATCCACTAGAAGACAAGCATGACATATCTTTGACACCTCAGCTCATACATACATGAAAACTAATCCTAAACTAGTTATCTCTGCAAAGATAACTCCACTTGCAAACACACAGGAAATGCAAATAGAAAAATCAACCATCCTTGATGTATGATTAATGAATTCAGAATTCAAATGGAGATAGTTTGGTAACAGTAAGAATAAATTGAGTCCTCATACATAAAACAAATCAATTACAATATATATCATATTATCTGAACCAACAAAGGAAGAAAGAACACCCTATATGCAGAGAAGTAAGAGAAAATCTACAGAAAAAGGACCCTTCATGGAACCATTTCTCCCCAAAATTGCAGAAGAAGGAACCCCTGAAACATCTAACACAACTCCATTTATACCCCCTAGTCATCTTGGAATCCTAAAAGGATGCATCAAGCTTCAGATGACTAGGGTTAGGGTTCCAACAACTACACCAACCCTAATTACAACAGAAAATTAAAATTCTCGGAGGGAAAACCAAGTACAGGTTTGTCAAATCCAAGGATGATCTTCATGAATGAGAAAAATATCTGAGAAGTACAGGAAAATCATAAATTTCACCATATAAACCAATCTGATCAGACCTGCAAAATGCCTTGAGCCACCAAAATTATCCATCCCCACATGGTACAAACCCCTCTGCAATCGATCATGGCACCCTGGACCACACTGCAATCACCGGTGCCACCAAACAAATCAAATCCAGCCTCAAAAGCAATTAAAACCAGTCCTTTTTGTCACTGGAAACCCTCAAAAAATTCAAATTCAAACTACAACGGTCACATCAAAAATTTTAAAATGCAACCATAGATCTTTGCCTTTTCCCGGCAGATCGAACGGCGGGTGAGATCTCCATTTATCTTTAAAAATGATCGCGGGACCCAGAACAGTCAGCCGCCACCTAGACAATAACCCAGCGAATAAGAAAATAGCACGTCAGTGATAACTGGCACAAAGGACCCACCAAGTAGGCTTTCCATCTTTAGTGAAGATTGATGGCTATCGCTACACCGCTGACTTATCCATCGTGCAACTTACCCTTGTGGTGTAATGATAGCCAAGAGATCATGTGGCACTGTAACCTCTTTACAAACCGGCGGCCCCACTGACACAACACAGTCAGCAACACGTGGACCACTGAAAAGCCCCCACATCATCTTTGTCAGACACCGGGAACACGTCACAAAATTTTCCTTGTCTTTGCATTGGACGGTCATCGCAAAAGCGCTAGCATAAAGCATGTGCATCTCTAATCAATGGTATCATGATAACCGTTAGATCTTGCAGCATATTAACTCCCCTGAGATCGGTGGACCCACTGACAAGTCCACCTCAGCACACCTAGACCAATGAAAAGATTCCAACTACACACACCTGGCAGTGGACCCGCTTGAAACAAAAGATTACGTCACACAAGAGAATGAACGGCTATCATAAATTCGCAAGCATCTGACACATCCTCCGTGAAAACACGCCCACCGTTGATTCTCTGTAGATGTTAGGACCCTCTGACATACAGGAAACTCAGGTCCCACTGACAACCACCAAGTCATAGCTAGGTGGACCAATCGCAGAATGCCAACTTGAAAACACCTGGCAAACGATCCCACTGACACAACCAATGAGAAGGCTCCAATTGTAACACCTGTCAGCGGACCCACAATAGTTGTCCTGCACACATGGAGAATTGAACGGCTAGCACATAATCTCAAGGGCTCAAAAGATTCTTTGAGATCATGCGCCCGCCATAGATTTGGAATCTTTCACTGATGCCACTGAAGCACGACCCCACCCCACTGCATCAGCCAACTTGTCGAATCAAATAATGCCACATTGAAAAAGACTGACAAGCAGGCCCTCTTTGACTCTTCCTATCATGCACAGGTCCTCTGACAACCTCCACCTCATTTCTCTGCAACCAATAAAAAGCTACCATTTGTGCCACATAGCAGTGGACCCACTCCATTTAGTCCTTTAGGAGATCGGACGGCTGTCGTTATACCACTGCGTTAAAACCCATGCATCTTTCATCAACAGTATAACGATGATCATAGATCCTACTCAAACCTTAACCGGTCTGTCATGCCCAAACTAGGACAAAACACACATACAAATTTTTTTATTTTTTTTAAGGGTTCAAATCATGAAAACATATCCATAAATACACAACCACTAGGGGGAAACAACCCTATCTTCTGTTCGAACTAAGGAACTACCAATAAAGTATGAGGGTTGACGATCCTATGCCATTAGACCTAGGAAGGTGTGTCATAGATCTATCCAATTTATGTCCACCTCATGGTGGTCATCGGCAAAAGATAGGATAGGTGAACTAATCAAAAGAGGCATTGTATGTATATGTTACCGTCTAAGCTTATATGTACAATGATGCATATATACATATAAGGTTGTTCGATAATATATAAATACTTATCCTAATTGGTTAAGACATAGGACTCAACAACATAAGCTACTCTTTGATGTTCTAGGTACACAAGTGTACCCTAGGGACAAGACATATGTTGTTAAATGGGGTTGAACAAATTAAGGAGTAAGATTTTCCTTAGGATAAATCATAGTCACTAAAGGACAATATCTAATACAAGAGAGTTGTAACTGTCAAATTTGCAAACATTTTCTTACTAGAACAATTATAACACTACAATATATTATTATATTTCCTAGGATATTTTATCAAGGATAATTGTTTACCCCTATGTTTTTATCCTAAGATATAACATGATAAAATCTCACCCTTGAATAAAAGTTTAGCAAATTATTTAATTACCTCCTAGTAATAAGATCCTATAATAGGTTGAGCAATATTTATTAAATCTTTTAATAAAAAGAAAATGTGCAAAAGCAAATTTTATTCCTCACAAATTATTTGGTCTAACAAATAATATCTTTTACACAAAAGTAACTAATTTCACTCTCCAAAAATTTAAGAAGGACTGAAGAGAATACTCCAATAATAGAAATAGCATATCTACTATATCTCCCACAAATCTAGGGAAGACTAGATGAAATTGTAGGAAATAATTTAAATTAAATTACTCAATTAAAAGGAGATATTTTAGTTTCTAATTATGAAGGAAGAAAATCTAAAAGGAAAAATCTAATCCTTAACCCAAATTTGTCAAATATCATATAGACTACCTTTTGCATCAAGCTAGAAATTTTATTTTTTTCTTTCTCTATATTATTTTCTTTGCATGAGTTCAAGTCACAAAATTTTTAACGATGCATTAACATGCAAATCCTCTAAGCAATACATTTAGCCAGACACATGAATGATTACACTAGAGTGTGTACCTATTCATGTGCAGGCTCAATGAATTACTCGGAATTGCTCCAGAAGAATATGCATGCCCTGAGGTATTCATCCCTTTATTTCTCTATTAATATTGTTTACTGTTATAATTTTATTAGTTTTATTTGTTTCTTTCCTTTCTTTTCTAGTTCTCATTTGATTATTTAAATGTGATTCTAATACAGGTACCAGTCTATCTCTTATGCTCCAGATAGATCTACTAAAAAAGACCAGGGTTTCATGGCCTAGTGATCTTCTTTTTTTTTTAATTTGTTTATCAAGTATGAGTTATACTTAGAGCATTATTATTTCCCTCTTTAACTATCATACTGAGGGTTCTGTAAATTCTGATATTTATTTTATACTCAATATTTGTTATTGAGTCTCTAGTATACATTAAAATTTTATTTATTTATATACTGTTACGGGTTATGCCAAACCTTTATTTCATTAAAATGTCTCTTATTTATTTTTCTAAAATATATAATAAAACAATTATGCAAAGGAGACGTTAATTTTAAATTCGTATCAAATGTTAATTTCTGTGGTAATAATAATATTTTACATGGTGTGGTAGTATTTATTAAATCAAACGTATTATATGCAACGATAGTAAATCGGCATGTAATACGTTTAATAATATACTTGTAAATTAAACACTTACATTTATATATCTTTTTTTAATTCTCAAACAACATAAAAGGAAACATCATTATCAAAGAATATATATTTATTTATGATGCAGGAGCATCCTGGGTGTAAGAGCAATCTTGCATCACCCAAAAATATTTCTATTTTTATATTCAATAAGGGCTATTTTGTGCAGAGCTGCTATTTATGGAAAGTTACTATTTTTGGTAATTTTCGTATGTGCTCAGAATGATCTGATTTCTTTCTTGGAGGTTCATTTTGGTCATATAAGTCTGCCAGTAAAGTTTCATTGCCAGCTCAAGTGTATATTGGAAGATATTGAAGATTTTCGGTATTGGCAGCAGGGTACAGAAACTTTGAACTCAGTTTTGAAGGCTTTAGAGGCTCCGGATGAGGTCAAAAATTTGGGTGATGGGCGCTTGCGCGGGTCAAGCCTGTAGAGCGCTTCGTGGCGTTTCCGAAATGGGGTTATAATAGCCGATCGGGTCAACTGGTGATGACTTATGGTCTTCGGAAGTTGGGCCACCTGAAATGGCGGAAAATAATTTTCTTCAAAATTTCTGTTCGGATTTCAAAGGTTATCTTGAACCGACTATGATGTAATAAAATGTAAAATAAAATAATTCTAAGTTTGGTCGGCCTTATTGGCTAAAATTCTGGAACCTTCCCAGGCGGTGGAAAATTGCCTATATAAGGAAGGTTGTATTATTGTCTTAGGCAGTTCAGAATAGTTCTGGGTATTGATTCGAGGCTTTGTCCTACATAATATTGTAAAAGAATGCCCATGTGGCTTTGCATATTGTAATTCTGAAAGTTTGTAATTCCACATTTGTGGAGATAATAAGAAGCCAATTTTCTGTTCTTGCATATTATTGTTGTTTCTCTATTTCTGTTAAGTGTTTGTGGTATTAAGGGGAGCACCCTTCATCAATTTATATATTTACATTTTATGTATATGTAATTATATATATATATATATAAGATAGGTGTTATATTTATGCAAATTTATATATATATTTATATTTCCATATATATATATATATATATATATATATATGAGTTTATTCCTTATTCATGTTTTAACAAGAAAAGAATTGAGTTACTAAATAAAATACAACAGCTTCTCTCAAGCTAATATTAATTTTATTAATAAAATACCATGATTATTCAATCTGTAATATTCAATTAACGCTATGCAAGGAATGATTATGCACACATATATGACACATACAAATAGTTATTTATTTCATTAAACTAAATGCACTGTTTACAGATTTATAACCTGGTAGTATAAAGTACACACATAATTTGCAGAAGCAAATATAAAATTTTGACAAAGAAAATTTACAAGAGGCTAAATTTAAAAAGATGTAAGCCAAGTAACATCATTATACCAGCCCTTATGTAAAATAAAGGATTGTAACTCTTTTTTTTTTAAAAAGAGTGTCACTACTTGCACACCTGATCAAATTGCAACTTTTCCTTTATTTTGAAGTGAACATAACTTATGTATTGCATAAAATTATAGCATCCAGTTTATCAATCCAGATAAATAAACGAATATAACTATCCTTACTTCATTTAACACTATTAAAATTAACACTTCACAGAGAACATAACAGAAACGTACAATTTCTTCCTTGAGATAATAATAAAGGAATACAGTTCATCATCACTTCCATTACAAGCATATGTTATGTTGAGCTTATTACATAGTCAATGTATAGGACAACATTCATGAGGCTCGTATCCATTCAGCAAGATAACTGTAATAGTATCAAATTCCAACATGTCTCTTGAATTTCTTGAAACCAGCAAGATGTTCCATTTCAAAAAAAATCTGCAAAACAACAACTGGTCATGGAGGCTCACCTCCCAACCATAGGCCATTACATGGCCACCCCCAAGCTAGGGGAAAACTTGGATGGATAAGGGGTAACAACACCATGCAAACACATTACACACATACAAGTAGAATACAACAATTTAACATCAAATTCCCTTCCCGTGGCTTTCACAACAGGAACCTCATTGGTCTCTTGTAGGGGTGAAGGTGGAACTGACAATCTAGGAGATGGCCCCAGTGCAAAAATATAAATATAGTCTTCGTCAAGGCTTAAAATATACATGCCTTCACAAGGCCATGTAACATACACCTACAAAACACACCCTTATACCTCCCAAAAAAATGCACATGGAGGCACATGGCCGCCCATACAACCATCCTTTCTCCCCTTCCCGCGCAGAGGAAGGACTCTCCAGTAGAAGGTAATCCCAACTTGTGCCCTTCACCCATCAAGGCTCTCTTCCCTCCCAAGGATGAGTCTGGCCTTGCACAATCCCCAAGAAACATTGCACAAAAGAACTCACAATGCATAAAACATGAAGACACACACATAACATATTACATATACAATCCTTCATGAGCAAAGTAAATTAACATTACAACAAGGTAAATAGTAAGAGTTTCAAGACCCAACCTTAGTCCTAGCTTCTTGGCTTGAAGATGAAGATAGCAATCCAACAATCCCCTCTTGCAAATCCAAACTCCAAGAACTCAAGAAACTCCAAATCCAATACTACACAAACTTCACAAAATTCACAAGTCTCCAAAAGTTGGAGAGTGGGCAATTGCCCAACAATTTTCCCTCCATCCCCTTAAAAAGACCAACAAAACATAAGAGGGAAAATTTAAAATTCAAATTCAAAAATAAAGAGTGCCTCTTCCAATTTTCGTCACTATTCAAAAGGGCATCTTTTGGAATGGCAAAAATAGTTAAAATTCATCACAATAGTCAAAATTTGACTTCCAACATATGACACCACTATGGTGTAGTCTATTTTTAACCTCCACTAACATAAATGACCATAAAAACCCACTCAAAAGACCACTCAAAGTATAAATCCGAAAAATGAAAGAGAATCCATTCATGGCATCCTAATATTAGAGACCACTACCACATTAAATACTTGGTCATGCCAACCCATGAGACATGTGTCAATTGACACCACAAATAACTCACATGACAAACAATACGCATGGCATGCCTAGTAGACTAATAATAAAGTAAAAGTAAACATAATACTACAATTAACATTCATACATTACTTTACAAAATTAACACTTCACAACGAGGTTAATTTCTCCCCTTGGAGATAACCTTGGCTTAATAGGATTTTTTTCACAATTTATCCATCTTTATTTTCCCTGGTATTTCCATGGCCTTACCTGCACACTTGACAAAGCATCAGTAGCTCATGAAAAGTTAAATATCATATACATATACATGAAATTAAAAATGCATCAAAGTCACATTCTAATTCATCACAATTTCTAATTGCATCTCAAAATAATTCGCAACATTTCAACATCAATACTGCAATTCTAAAGCACATAAAGTCAGGATTAACAAGATACATAATATTCCATCCAACATAATGGCCATGATCCATTCCATAAATTTTCCTAGCATGTATATAAAATTAAAGTATCATACTTAAATCAAAGATTTATCAATTACTATGCTCAAGACCTAATAATTACTTTTTATTAGTACATGTCTCAACATGAAATAAATTCAACTAGTCTTTTATGTAAACATTCATGTCCAAAAAGAAACACTTCACTATTCAATAGAGGTACACTCACACCCTTCCTACTGCATTTCTTATAGAGATTACATACACACGGAAATCAATATTTAACTATATTAGATTATATATATATATATATATATATATATATATATATATATATATATTTCACCCTTTAATTATTTAAACTACCTTATTCCAATACAATTCTATAAAACATGCACTTGATAGTATTATCACAAGGATCAGTTGAATTCGATTAATCTTATTTTAAACACAGAGCATCCTAGGATTTGAGTGTATAAGTAACATGAAAAGGGTGCATCTCAATGGTAATCAAATCTCTATATACCAGAACACAAATCATAATGCAACAACATAAATTTCTAATTACTGAGTCTATTATGCAGAAAGATAATGTTAAGGTAGAATCTCTTAAAACATCTGACATGACTTCGAGAGATAAACTCTAGATAAACATAAGGAAAATCCGGTAAAGAGCATCTCATGATGCCATCAACCATAAAGCGGGTAACAATAATTGCACCCACATGAATGACTCATCCCTACTCTAAGGGTTTCCAGAATGTGATTCAAGACCATATCCTATGTCTCCTAGTCCTCGCAGAACATCGATACACGCTCCAAAATAATCCTCCTAGCGGATTTTCCTTACTTGGGACCTACATGACTTTACCCTTCGAGAATGACAGACAAAACCACACCATAAGGATACTCGCGCAAAGGGGTGAACGAGGGAGGCACTACACGGTCGCAGAGCTAGAAGATATTGGGCCGACCTAACAAGTAGCCAACTCACCATCCCCGTTAACCAATGGGAAAACACCATTTTAGCACAGCTGTGAGTGGACCCACTGACAACCTTTTGGCCGGATGCTAAATCAACGAACGTCGCAAAAGCGCATACCTCTGACACATCATTCGCGAAAACACGACAACTGTTGGATCAAGATGTTGTCAGAGAGTCGGGCCCAGGAAAGACTAAGTCGGAACATTAGAAAGAGTTAAAGCTAGACTTAGGGAAAATAAAAACCGACCAACTTAGGGAAATATTTCGCTAGGCGCATGAAAACTTAGAAAAAATTAAAGCCCGCCAGGGAGAAAGGAACTTAGGAAAAATTAAAACTGAACCCTCCGCAGGGAAATAAAACAATTAAGCACATGCGTTTAAGAAATTTTAAGTGACCCAAAAAGTAACATGAAATTAGAACCAAGCTAGAGCACACTTGGGGTTTGTCTACCCAAGGGCTAGGTTTTTGAATTTTCAACTAGGGTTTCAAAGCCAGAGACACAAAAATGACTCCAGGGACCAGAAGAAACATGCTACAGCCATGAAATTTTTTGCAAGGATAGACCATTTTCTTAGGTTTTTTCTATGACATGAAAATGGGCTAACAGACTAGGTAAAAAATGAGAGTGATCCCTCTCCTATAGTGCATGATGCCACTGTGTCCCCAAATAAATCACTTGTGCCACTTGAAGAGAATAATCCTAATTTTATCATTATTGAAAGTTTTGAGGAAAGTTCAGAATTAGGACAAGATGACAAACCATCTAATTCAATGGATGTCGATGACAACTCCTTTGGAGGAGACATTCCATCTGATCAAAATGTTCCTACAACGTTAGAGGAACTCCCCTCTAAAGACTTTCCCGAGATCAACATGGAAACTATTAATTTTGTCTTTGAGAAACTCAGACATGATGGATTAGACACTCTTGCCCAGGTGGCTGAATAGTGTACAAAGCAGAATCCTGAGAGGGATATTATTTTATGGGTAGGTAAAAATAAGGAAAAAGGGATTCCTAATATAGCCTAGGGATGGATAGATGTTAATAATCAGGGACCAATGCCACCACCAGACTTATCTACTCCTTTGACAACCGAGTTGAGTTTATATCAATATATGTTATTAGAAAAAGTGCAATGGTAGTTGGAGAAGAAGAGATTAAAACATATCATTGATGAGAAGGATCATCAACTTGAACAACAACCAAATAAGATTGTGGTGTTGGAAGAAAAAGTTACAAAGATTACTGGACTTGTCCTAGAATTGATGAAGTGCAAGTCACCTTCTTAGGTGTATGCACTGTTCCTTAAAGAAAAATTTTTGAATTATCAAATGACACGAGTAGTTCAAGGACTTAGTCCTTTGGTTTCCATACCGCATGAGTTTTATGATGCATTCCATTCTTCCCCAATGCAGATTCAAATTTTTTTATATAAATTATGTTTACATAACTTAGCATTTCCTGATAACAGAGACTGGAATTCTCTCGTGTATGTGGGAGATATTCAAATCAGGGCTTTCATGTCATGGGTATAGAATGAAATCATTCGGGAACACCAGGCTCAACCTTATAGAGGTGATGAAATGGAAATGACCTGAAACGAAAGAAGCCAACAAAACATTTTATGACTAGGTAAAAGTAACCTTGACAAACAGTGGAAAGCAAAAGATTTACCTCTTTAGAGAAAAGGCCTTCAAAGATTATGAGGATCTCACTGCCACAAAAATTCTTGCAGCCATTGATGCCAGTAATCACACATGGGTAAGAATGCCTATAGAATTAAGGGTTAATGAGACCCATTCCCCACAAAGTATGACCTTGGCCAATTGATGAGCTCCATGGTATATCATGTTGGGCACGACTAGAACTATTTATTGGTTTCCTTTAAAGTTCCAACCACCTATTCTGATGAATCCTCTATTAGGAATTAATGGAGATGCAGATGAGCATGATATGGCAGCAGGTGGAACAAGTTGGAATCGGATAAGGGCTTCATGAACTACAAGGAAGGAGCAACTGGGCAGCAAATTGTAGAGGACCTACACATGAAGGCCAGGATCATAAATTTTATCCATGCTGGAGGACCAACAAGAATTTAAGCTAGGGAGAAATGATGAGCCATATTAATGGAATATTTTATGATATTTTTCTATGAATTTTTAGGATGTTTTTACTTAGTTGAATCATGCAAACTTGAATGATGATTATGTATGGTTTTTATGTGTGTATAGTCAATAATTTTAAATACTTTATATTTCAGCAGGATATGTGACTTAAAGAACTTATGGTTAAAGTTGTGAATTGAATCTGACAGATGAATTAAGTAGATATATATGTGTGTTATTTAATGTTCATCTCTCTTAAGTTATTTTGGGTTAGGTTCCTACAACCACATATTCTATTCGCTCATCCAAGGGGGCCCACTTGGCGAGTGAATTCTACTATTAGTTAGGACTTATTTCATGCTTTCTTAGATTTAGTGAGAAATTTGTTGTTCCTACATCCATTGGTAACAGAACTAGCAGATTGTTCTTGCAAGAAAGGCAGATAGAGAAGTACCTATATGTGATTACCATTTTTAGTAGATTAAACTTATTCCTTTCTCCTAGCTTAGTATTTCAAGCTTTCAAGTATTTTAATTTCAATGGTCTAGATGAGTGACAATTATGATGATTTAGAGCATATACTTTGCAGATACTATTTCAAGCCTACATCCTTGGTTGATACTATAAATGGGTTGAATGAGTTAATTAGCTGTTGTTTAAGATGTACAATCTTGAATGAGTGAGTGTTATTCTCCAAGTATCTAAAGTGTTTGTTCGGGTGATCACACATCCTTGAATATTTTGTCTAATAATTGTGACTATGTTGTAGGGTTCCAAAATTTTCCTTTATTGACTTTAGAATTTCTTTTCACTAGCTTCAAAGTTTGTCTTTTGTAGCTCTAGAGTTGGAGTCACTTTCCTAGCATTAAAGATTATCTTCATTAGTTGTAGAGTCATCTTCATAGCTTTGAAATGATATCATTATTCATTTAGATTATTTTAAAGATTACTTACTGAGGGTTGGTAATAGACCTCTCACCCTTATATCAATGGGATTCTAAAGATAAAACTATACTAATGGGTATGTCACTTGCCTTACAATACTGCAACATTTTTTTTTTATATCTTACAATTCAACTTGAGAGGATAGCATGTGCATATCCGTTCCTATCTTTTCTCCAACATCTTCACTAGTTCCCTCTTAGCAAAAATACTAGTCCTACATTGCTTTAACTTGGAGATACCTCCCACTTCTTACCTCTTTCTCCTCTTGTAAGGAATCCACTCCATTTCTTCTCTCCACCATCTTTCTGCTATATTGAGCCTCTAACACAAACATTTGACTTTTTTCTCTCTTACATTCTTCTAATATGCTCTAGCTTGAATGCTTCAAATTCTTCTCACCTACTACCTTCTCTTACATAACATCTACTTATCTTCTCCATCTTCCTTCTACATTACTCTAGTGTGTTCCACTAGTGTCATCATACTTATAAATTAAAATGTAATTGACACTTTAACATGCCTACCAACCCTAAGATAATCACTTGAGAGGATTTCAATCTTAATATACAATTTGAAACCAAATCACCCTTTAATCACAACCTTTTTAACTATCTCTATGATTATATATAATTTTATAAGTTTTTTAATTTAGACTGAAGGTGTTTCATTATAAATGGTCCACGTTTACCAAGAATTGTGTAAGATGATTAAAATTATCATAGTCGTCAAATTATTTTTGGGTTCATTGCATTTTTTTTGTTTTCCATATTATTATGATTGCATGACTTTTCGTCACCTTTTCAAGTCAACATATCTTCACAATTTTTTTGTTCACAATCTTTTCATTGACAACATCAAAATTAATTTGTTCGATGTGTTTGACCTACCAATAACTCCAAAGTAAGAAGATTAGATGCATATATATTCCTTTCTCATTTTATAATCCTTGAACATTTGATAATATGGCAATTTTTTAAGCACTCAAGAATGATTCACCATCATTATGATACATTTTCACTAGAACGCATATTGAAAAAACTTCATCCTTTTGTTTTTAGGTCAGTGTCATAAGGTTGTTTTTAGTGCATGGAAAGACGTAGTTTGATTTTTATTTTTTTTTATTAGCATTTCTTTTTAAAAATGAAAATGAAGAATAATATTTAATCATTATAATTAATTGTTACATAATTATTATATATTTATTTAGTAAAATTAGTATTTTCCCTTAAAAAATCAAATAATAATATTTAGTCATTATAGATTTATAATTATTATATATTTACTTATATATCTATATTTATTTATATGATTATTCTTTTGTAAGATATTCTTTCTTTAAGTTACAAATTATTTTTAATTATATTATAAGATTTTTAAATTTTTTTATAAGATATTTTTAGATAACCATTTTAAATTATTTTACTTTGTTGGTCAATCACAACAAGTATGATGATATTGACTTGAAATACTAATGAGTTTCAAGTTGATAAAATTAATCTTTCGACCTTTGAGACCTTCTCTCTCTCTCTCTCTCTCTCTCTCTCTCCCCCCCCCGCCCCCCCCTTATTACTATATCCTTACCCTCTCCCCCATCTCTTCCCATCGTCTTTCTCGATGTAGCCATCTCTTTATCTCTTCTTGTTTCTATCTCTTCATCTCTCTCCCCATCACTTTATCTTTCTATATCTCTCTACTTCAATATTCTCCCCCCCTCCCTCTACTTATATATGATTTGATCTACAATGTATAATATTATAAATATAGTTACCATCTCTATAGCATGAAATTATATAACATAATTAATAATATATATAGAATTTTTTTATATATTATAACTATATACTTATAAAAATTACTATAATATAATATGATTGAATTTATCATATTACATTATATAAGTTTATTATTAACCATTCTATAATATTAGTATATATAACTTATTGTTATTAGTAATTATATGATAAATTAATAATTTTATTATTAACCGTTCTCTAATATTAGTATATATAACTTCTTGTTATTAGTAATTATATGATAAATTAATAATTTTATTATTAACTGTTCTCTAATATTAGTATATATAACTTATTGTTATTAGTAATTATATGATAAATTAATATTATGTATATTTAATACATATTATTAAATTAAAAATATATTTATTATATTTAATGAATTATATATTTTTTATATATTATATTATTAATAGTTATTAATTTAATATATTTACTATTTAAGTTATAGTTATATAACAATAATAACTTATTTTAATACAATTAATAACCTCCCCCACACACTCCATGTTTCTCCCTCCATATCTCTATCTACTCTTACAAACACTTCTAATACATAGCTCTCTCTCTCTCTCTCTCTCTCTCTCTCTCTCTCTCTCACACACACACACACACACATTCTTCTCTCCCTTCACTTTATTTCTCCCACTCCCTATCTATTTATACATATGTCTCATTCTATCTCTCTGTCTGTATCTCTCCCTAACTCTCTCTCTCACACATTTCTTTATCCCTTCCTATCTCTATTTCTATCTCTATCTCTATCTTCCCCTCTGCCCCCCTGTGTGTGCACACACACACACACACACACACACACACATAGATAGACCATGTTTCTCCCTTCCTATATCTATCTCTGTAGATCATCCTCTCTTTTTTCTCTATAACTTCTATGTCACATCCTTTAGCTCTCACTCTTACCTCTCCCTTGGCTGAACCCACAATAGTGGGTTACATGTTTTTCTCTAAACGAACACTGAATTCTACATTTTGAAAAAAAAAAATCAGATTTGAATGTATATTGTCGTTAAACCATTTGAAATAAGAAGATGAAATAAATTGGAGCCTTTTAAGATTTTTTTGTCTCAATTCTAAATATATTTTTTATTTTTATTTTTTAAATTATTTGAATGGTTTTTTCTTTCTCCCATGAAAATTGGTATATTGTTAAAAACGTCATTTTCAAAGAGTTACATTATTTTCATAGAGCATAACTTTTTTTTCTAAAATAGATATCATGTGATTATTTCAAATTTAATTTTGTAACATCCATACAAAGGGCATACAATTGGTTTGACAACATTATCGTGATTATTGCATAATTTATTAACTTTTGAAGTTCACTAAACCATAATTTTAACATACCTTGACTACATAGCTTATAATTTGTCGTGTATTTGTCGAATTTAATTTTTACTTTTTTCATAGAAAGATAACTTAAATACCTAGAGCATAGATATTTTTTAGATTTTTTTTTCTCTCATTTACTATTTTTCCATGAGCATCAAACATAGAGGTAGACATATGGTGAAATATCTATGTTTAGTAAAACTAAAAATACAAAGTCATA
Organism: Chamaecyparis obtusa; assembly: GCA_027943335.1. Lineage (NCBI taxonomy): Eukaryota > Viridiplantae > Streptophyta > Pinopsida > Cupressales > Cupressaceae > Chamaecyparis > Chamaecyparis obtusa. The sequence goes on along the minus strand of BSBK01007029.1, from coordinate 630,283 downwards.
ATAAACTTAATATATATATTAACATTATAAACATTGGAAATATTTTTTTTAGTAGTACCTTACTAGATAGATAGGTTTGTTAAATGGATTCATTTGATCTTCCAAAAGATAAAATTGAAGTGATTTTTTGTCCGCATTTTAATAGGTGTGAAAGAGGCTCCATTATAGATATGAATAAGGATTATAGATGTTATATCAATTTTTTTTTATCTAAGAGGCTTTGAGCTAACCATTTGTAATTAATTACTTCAAATATAACTTCTCAAGGCTTAAATCATCATATTTTATTAAAAATATGTTATTTCAACAAAAATCAACATGTCTAAAAAAAATGTAATCCACTATTGTGGGGTCACCCCCTTCCTCTCTCTCTCTCTCTCTCTCTCTCTCTCACACACACACACACACAAATTCTCATCTCCCCTTACTTTATTTCTCCCCCTCCCTATATCCATCCCAATTTTCTAGGGATAATTTTGTACCAAGACTGCTGAAAACATGTAGAAAAGCCAAAAAAACTCATATTCATGTGAATATTTTTCTACAAAGATTCTAGGAAACTTCCCTTTTTGGGAACAATGAATGAGTCTAAATGAGAAGATTTTTGGGAGGAGTCTTCACATTGACATGTTCAAAATGTTAGAAATAGGAAATACTGAGAGGGGGGGTGAATCGGTATTTCACAAACTTTTACTTTTGCCCACTTATGGATATAGCATATTACTTTAGTGCATACAAAGCATAAGAAACTAAATAGCATACATAACAGTAAATGTAAAGAATTCATAACACATGATATGTTCTCGAGGAAACCCTGGCCAAGGGAAAACCCCGGTGGGGATGGTACCCACAAAGATCCACTAATCAAAAGATATCCGGTTAAGGATGTTGACCCTATTAAAAGCCTGTTACAATCATATAGTGTATCAATCCTAGTTAAGGGACTATATGCCTTGTTAGAAGCCTCAACCCTGTTAGGAGTTGTAGATACAAAATCTGATTACCAGATGAGCTCACTGCCCAAACAAGTGATGCAAATGTTTACTGATTACAATATGGTACTGCTTACAACTTCGCATCAACAACTTTCGTTGCTATCACAAGTTACATATATTACATGTTACATTACAAGTATGTTCGGTACATCTTTATTTATACAAGATACAAACATAATGTTTTTCTCTTGTCGGCTTGCATATCTTTATCCAAGAGTAAACATCTAGAATGTCATCTCTTTATAATATTAAGTCATTATTTTGACAAGCAAAATAATCCCTTAATTCATTTATTGATTCTGTTTTCAAAACTGCTCTGTCGGCTGTACTTTGTCATCGGTAAAATAGTCATAACTTTGTCTGTACTGTCTGTACTCTTTTGCGCACTGAGATGGGGTATCCTTAGACACCATAGAGCCTAAGTTCAACTGCGCAAACTCTAATCATGCTCCAGTAAACGTCGCCAAAACAAACTGTATCGAGTGCTCTGTCAAAAACACTGTTTCATACTTAGACAATTTTAGTCTGCGATCTTCCATACTTACTTTCTAGCTTATGCGATCTTCATAGAGAACATATGTTGCCATAATGACAACATTTATGTACATACCTCAGCCAAATTGCCAACAATATCCCCTTTTGTCATTGGTGGCAACATATGAGAAAATTGGCTAAGTGTACAAGTCAAAATCTCAAAATTTGTATCAAAATTGTGGCCATAGTATAAATGATGAAGGGTGCTCCCCTTAATAACACAAACACGTAACAGAAACAGAGAAACAACAACAATATGCAAGAATAGAAAATTGGCTTCTTATTATCTCCACAAATGTGGAATTACATTCTTTCAAAATTACAATATGCAAAGCCACATGGGCATTCCCTTACAATATTCTGTAGGACAAAGCCTCAAATCAATACCCAGATCTACTACCCAGAACTGTCCTGAATTACTCCGAACTGCCTAAACAACACTACGGGTCTTCTTTATATAGACAATTTCACCCGCCCAAGAAGGTTCCAGAAATTTAGCCCTAAGGGCCGACCAAACTTAGAATTATTTTATTTTTCAATTTATTACATCAAAGTTGGCTCAAAATAACTTTGCAAACCTGAACAAAAATTTTGAAGGAAATTTATTTTTTGCCATTTCAGGTGACCTAACTTCCGAAGACCATAAGTCATCACCAGTTGACCCGATTGACTATTATAACTCCATTTCAGAAAGGGCGCGAAGAGCTCTACAACATTTGGAACAAGTAAGGTTCATTCAACCAAAAATTCGACCTCATCCGAGACCTCTAAAACCTTCAAAAATGAGTTCAAAGTTTCTGTACCCTGTTTCCAAAATCGAAAATTTTCAATATCTTCAAAACCAGACTTGATCTAGCAATGAAACTTTACTAGAAGGTTGATATGACCAAAACGAACCTCCACCTGTGAAATCAGAACATTTTGAGATCGTACGAAAAATTTACTAAAAATAGTAAATTTCCAAAAATAGTAGCTCTGCACAAAATAGCCCTTATTTGAAAAGCAAACAAAATATTTTTTGGGTGATGCAAGATTGCTCTTACACCCAGGATGCTCCTGCATCTGACACCCGGGGTAATTTAAGAAGTGACCCTGTCACGACTCAAGTGTGCAAAGGAAAACCAAGATGGTTAACCTCCTCCTTTGTCAGCCATGATGAATTTTTAACAAGTCGTCCTTTCCATTTGACAAAATATTCTTCATATGTCATGTTCTTTGTGCTTCTGCCAACACGACTATCCAATATGTCTTCAATCTCCTTGATATATTAATTGCAATATAGTATCCACTTTTAACTCTTGCATGCTCCCTGTTTGTTCAGAATTGAATTATGATTGCCCAACGTTTTAGCACTGGTATGAAGACAAGAAAATTGGGAGAGATAAATGTAAAGTGAGTCTGTGAACAGAGACTGGTGCACTAACTTTTGCAGCATGAGGATATCTTAAATATGTACCATCTTCTATTTTTTAGCATCTTCTTCAAGTGAGCGGAGAGATTTTGGATAATCGGAGTTCTCAGCTCCATCTCATTCCTTTAAACAAGGCAGGTTTTTCAGGGCTAAGGATGGAAGTTTTTATGTTAATGGTAAGAGTTAATGAGCACCATATGTTGGGTATCCATATAAACAGCTATATTGGAGCTAGATCGGAGTTGCAAGCTTCATAACAAGCCCTTACGAGGAAAATGTTGCTATTCTGTTTGAAGAACATCAGAAAGTCACATAACATATAGTTGTAGAAGAGCAATGGGAGTTGTTTCCATTTTTCGACTCAGAAATAAACAATGAAGAAGCAGAAGCTGAAGGAAAGAAGATTAAGATATCCAAACACTAGAAGTCTCATGTCCTCTTCAAATTCTTGAGCATCACATTCTCTAACACCATTCTAGAAGAGAAACTCTAAAGTCTAATCACTTAAAGAATCCCTATTTACTCAAATATTAAATTAATCGTTAATAAACAGTAAGACCTTTGGCCAAGGGAGAAAATACTCCATAACAAAACCTTCATTTCATTTACAACTGCCCCAAATGCAGGAAAAACCACATCTCCTAAATCAACAACATTCAGATTTTTTCTCACCTTCTACAAGAATATATTGAATCTCCAACTCCTCAAATTTCTGCAGAAATGTCAGGAGCATAATATTGATTAGAGATGAAATTATGTTAATATCCATTGATGTCAAAAATAAATACAACTTGTAAGGATACAGGGCAACAAATCTTCCATAGTGGAGGTAGGAGCAACTAAAGAAGGATTTTGACAAGTAAGCAATCCTAATCAAATATCATTAGTTGCCTCATAAGCCAATAAAGGTACACAAATATTCATTAGGAGAGGAAGCCAGGTGAGTTCGTCAAGAGACAGATATATCTTTGCTAACATGCAAGGTTACTCTCTTATCTAGCATATAGGAGTCCATGATGAATGCCATGTAAAACTCCCACATAACAGTGTCAAAGGAGTGTGATTATCTTCACATTCATATCTATGAAAGAAACTTATATGAGCTAAATAGAAAGTGTCTAAGAGAATTACAAGAAACAGTTGAGAGTGAGTTCTTGATCCAACAAAAAATTTAAGTACATGGATGAAAGGAGGTTAACAAAAATTATTTGGGTGACATTAGTGATGAAGGGTGCTCCCCTTAATACCACAACCACATAAGAGAAATAGAGAAACAACAACAATAATAGGCAAGAACAGAAAATTGGCTTCTTATTATCTCCACAAATGTGGAATTACAAACTTTCAGAATTACAATATGCAAAACCACATGGGCATTCCCTTACAATATTCTTTAGGACAAAGCCTCGAATCAATACCCAGAACTATTCTGAACTGCCTAAGACAATAATACAGCCTTCTTTATATAGGCAATTTTCCACCGCCTGGGAAGGTTCCAGAATTTTAGCCAATAAGGCCGACCAAACTTAGAATTATTTTATTTTACATTTTATTACGTCATAGTCGGCTCAAGATAACCTTTGAAACCCGAACAGAAATTTTGAAGAAAATTATTTTCCGCCATTTCGGGTGGCCCAACTTCCGAAGACCATAAGTCATCACCAGTTGACCCGATCGGCTATTATAACCCCATTTCGAAAACGCCACGAAGCGCTCCATAGGCTTGACCGGTGCAAGCGCCCGTCACCCAAATTTTCGACCTCATCTGGGGCCTCTAAAGCCTTCAAAACTGAGTTCAAAGTTTCTGTACCCTGCTGCCAATACCGAAAATCTTCAATATCTTCCAATATACACTTGATCTGGCAATGAAACTTTACTGGCAGACTTATATGACCAAAATGAACCTCCAAGAAAGAAATCAAATCATTCTGAGCACATACGAAAATTACCAAAAATAGTAACTTTCCATAAATAGCAGCTCTGCACAAAATAGCCCTTATTGAATACAAAAATAAAAATATTTTTGGGTGATGCAAGATTGCTCTTACACCCAGGATGCTCCTGCATCAGACACCCGGGGTAATTTGAGAAGTGACCATGTCACGACTCAGGTGTGCAAAGGAAAACCAAGACGGCTAACCTCCTCCTTTGTCAGCCATGATGAATCTTCAACAGGTCGTCCTTTCCACTTGACCAGATATTCTTCATATGTCATGTTCCTTGTGCTTCTGCCAACATGACTGTCCAATATATCTTCGATCTCCTTAGTGTCTGAACTAGTTGCTGGAATACTCCACTGTGCTGCTGTGATCTCATCTTCAACACCTCCTTCATGATACTCTGTCAGATCTGAAATGTTAAACACTGGTGAAATATTTAGCTCAGTAGGCAATTCTACCTCATACGCGTTTCCTGAATCATGTTTCTTCAATATCCTACATGGTCCAAACTTCTTCATTTTTAGCTTGTTATATGTACCAACTGGAAACTGCTCCTTCCGCAAATGAACCATGACTTCATCGCCAACCTAAAATTCCTTATACCTCCTTTTCTCATCTGCCTTAACCTTATACTGTGCATTCATCTTTGGTAATATGTTTCCTCACCTCCTCATGGATGTTCTTCAAGTGTTCTGCAAAATCCTCAGCTTCAGCACTACTTATTTCTCCTTTATCTATCTTCCTCAATTCAGATGCATTTCTTGGACTACTTCCATATACAATCTGGAATGGTGATTTACCAGTGCTCCTGTTGACAGAATTATTGTATGCGAATTCCGCCTGTGGTAAAATCAAATCTCATCCTATTGGCTTATCTCCAACCAAACATCTCAGCAAATTTCTCAAACTCCTATTCACCACCTCTGTCTGTCCATCAGTCTGTGGATGATGTGATGAACTAAACTTCAAATCTGTCTTCAACTTCTTCCACAATGTACGCCAGAAATATCCAACAAACTTAGTGTCCCGATCTGAAACTATGGTCTTTGGCAAACCATGAAGTCTCACTACTTCTCTGAAAAACAATTCTGCTACATGAACAGCATCATTAGTCTTCTTGCACGGAATAAAATGTGTCATCTTTGAAAATCTGTCAACTACCACAAAAATTGAATCGTGTCCCCGTTGTGTCCTCGATAAACCAAGAACAAAGTCCATGCTGATATCCTCCCAAGGCTTCTCTGGTACAAGTAATGGCTGATATAACCTTATATTCTGCTTCACTCCCTTCGCCATCTGACATACTCGGCAACTCTGTACAAACTTCTTCACATCTTGCTGCAACTGTGGCCAATAATAATTCTCACTAACCAAACCAAGGGTTTTATCACGACCAAAATGTCCAGCCAATCCTCCACTATGCTTCTCCTTGATGAGATTCTCCCTCATAGAACTTCGTGGAATGCACAACTGACTCCCTCTTAACAGCATATCATCCTGGATGATGAAATCTAACCATTTCGTCCTGTCTAGAGTAACAGGTTCTGTACAAGCTTTCCAAGCTTCACCAAAATCAGGATCCTCTGGATATAAATTCTTGAGTTCCTTGAACCCAACCACTTCAATCTGCATTTCTGTCAGCAATAGTTGCCTTCTGCTAAGAGCATCTGCAACCCTATTAGACTTTCTACTCCTGTTTTTCAAAACAAATGTATAACTCTGCAAAAATTCAACCCATTTCAAATGCCTTTGATTCAATTTTCCTTGACTATTCAAATATTGGAAAGCTTGATGATCGGTATACAAAACAAACTCCTTAGGAAGCAAATAGTGCCTCCACTTTTTCAATGCCTGAACTATAGCATAAAATTCCTGATCGTAAACAAAATATTTTCTCTTGGCATCATTTAATTTCTCACTGAAATAAGCAACAGGTTTACCTTCTTGGCTCATAACAGCTCCTATTGCAGTACCACTAGCATCACAATCTACTTGAAACACCTTATTAAAATCTGGAAGTGCTAAAACAGGTTGTTCTGTAACTTTTTGTTTCAACAATTGAAAACTCTTTTCTGCCCCATTAGTCCACTTAAACTCTTTTCTATCCCCTCTCATTGTTTCAGTCAAGGGTCCACAAATACTGCTAAAATTTTTGATAAACTTTCTGTAAAAGCTAGCTAGACCATGAAAAGATCTTAACTCAGTAGCACTCCTTGGAGTAGGCCATTCAAGGATAGCATGTACCTTCTCTAGGTCCATTTTTAGACCTTCTGCTGAAACTACAAATCCCAAATACACTAATTCTTTCTTCACAAAACTGCACTTCTTCAAATTAATCAACAATTTCTCATCTCTCAACTTCTCAAACACCCTACGAATATGCATCATATGTTCCTCCAATGTCTTGTTAAAAATCAAAATATCATCTAGGTAAACAATGACAAACTTACCCAGAAATTCTTTCAGAACCTCGTTCATGAGCCGCATGAAAGTGCTCGGTGCATTGGTTAGCCCAAAAAGCATGACTAACCACTCATACAGTCCTTCCTTTGTCTTGAAGGCAGTCTTCCATTCATCTCCTTCTCTGATCCGAATCTGATGATATCCACTCTTCAGATCTATCTTTGAGAAATACATAGCTCCACTCAAACAGTCCATAATATCATCCATTCGTGGCAATGGAAACCTGTACTTGATTGTGATCTTGTTTATTGCCCTAGAATCTGTACACATCCTCCATTCTCCATTCTTCTTTGGTGCTAATACCGCTGGTACAGCACAGGGACTCAGACTCTCACGGATCAGTCCTTTCTGTAACAGTTCATGTACTTGTCTGTTCAACTCCTCACTTTCTGCAGGTGTCATTCTGTGTGCTGCCTTATTCGGCAAACTCGCTCCTGGGATCAAGTCCATCTGATGACTGATCTTCCTGACTGGTGGTAATCCATCAGGCACGTTATCAGATACAATATCCTGAAACTCATTCAACAAATCTGCAACTTCTACAGGAACATCTTCTACTTCCTCTTTACCAGCTTTTGGAATTAAAGCAAAACATACATGCTCATGCCTCATACCATCTAGGAAATTTCTTCCATCAACAAAAGTTATCCTTGCATTACCACATACCTTTTCTTCGGACTCCTTCAATGGTTTTAGCTTATGTCGCACTCCATCCTTTGTCAGGGAATAGGTATTTGCACGACCATCATGTACAGCACATCTGTCAAACTGTCATGGTCTACCCAACAACATATGACATGCATCCATAGATATGATATCACACAATACCTCATCTTGGTATCCGCCAACCTTGAAGTTTACTAGGCATTGTTCATTGACCATGACCTTGTGGTCATCCTGTACCCAGGCAATCCGATATGGATGTGGGTGTTTCTGTCTCTTGAGCTTCAACTTTGTCACCATCTCTTCTGACACCAAATTGTCAGTGCTTCCACTATCAATGATCACATCACAACATTTACCTTCACACTTGCACCTGGTGCGAAACAAGCTCCTCCTTTGCTCAGGTTCATTCTCACCACTCAACAGGACTCTTCTGTTAATCAACGTTTCTCCTCTTTCAGCATCTTCAGAATTTGATGATCTGGCATCTTCATCTACATGTGCAACTCTGGCCTGACCTTCATTTCTTCTGTCTGTTCTGCCTTGGCGCTGAGGACATTCAAATGCCCTATGACCTTCTTCTCCACAGTGAAAACATGTTCCACAGAAGCCTCCTCTTCCAGATCCTTGTCCTCTTCCTCTTCCTCTCTAATCTCTATTATTCTGATCCTGGAAGCGATTGGAATTATTTCCACGCTGATTCTGACTGCTACTGGCCTCATCTTTTTTTTTCAGATCTTCATTTCGGCCACCATATGACCATCCACCAGATCGTCCACCGCGACCTCTTCCGTTTTGTCTGCTCTCGAACTTCTTGTTCAGCTTTTCCTCTACTTTTAGGGCAAATTGGTATGCCTCCTCAATACTGCTCATTCGAACCAAATTCAACTCCTCCTGAATGCTTGGCCTTAACCCATTAAGGTATCGGGCAACTTTCTCCTTATCAACTTCTGCATGGCCTGTTCTGATGAGGAGTCGATAGAACTCCTCTGTATACTCCTGAACAGATCTTCCTGCTTGCTTCAAACTTTGCATTTTCTTTAGTAGATCAAGCTCATAATCAACAGGAATGAACTGTCGCTTCAATTTATCCACCATCCGATCCCATATTGTGATTTTATCTTTCCCTCTTCTATTTCGCTCCAATTGAATTTCTTGCCACCAGATCTTCGCATGACCTTTCAGTCTGGCCTTCGCAAATTTGACCCTATCAGGATCCTCAACATCTTCATACTCAAAATATTCCTCACATTCATTGATCCAGTCGATCAATTCCTCTGGGTTAAGATTTCCAGAAAATGTAGGAACCTCAATCTTAGGTCTTTTCCCAATCTTGGAAATCGCTCGAAAAAGTCTTTCTTCCTCCTGGTTAACAATTTCAGCTTCTCCTTCTTGATATTCTTCTTCGGCTTCATCCTCGCTTTCATCTCTGACATTAAGATTCATTCCTCTGCGAATCTCTTCCTGCAATGCTCGCACTTGTCTCTGCAGCTCTCTAACCTCAGGTGTTACAACACCAGCTCTTCCGCCACGTTCCCTCCGTGGAAGCATTTTCGTGATGCACTCTGAAACCCTAGCCACGGTCCTGGTGCAAACTGCCTCACAGTCGGCGATCTGTTTACACACTCAAGAAAACCTACTCTGATACCACCTGATGAAGGGTGCTCCCCTTAATACCACAACCACATAAAAGAAATAGAGAAACAACAACAATAATAGGCAAGAACAGAAAATTGACTTCTTATTATCTCCACAAATGTGGAATTACAAACTTTCAGAATTACAATATGCAAAGCCACATGGGCATTCCCTTACAATATTCTTTAGGACAAAGCCTCAAATCAATACCCAGATCTACTACCCAGAACTATTCTGAACTGCCTAAGACAATAATACAGCCTTCCTTATATAGGCAATTTTCCACCGCCTGGGAAGGTTCCAGAATTTTAGCCAATAAGGCCGACCAAACTTAGAATTATTTTATTTTACATTTTATTACGTCATAGTCGGCTCAAGATAACCTTTGAAACCCGAACAGAAATTTTGAAGAAAATTATTTTCCGCCATTTCGGGTGGCCCAACTTCCAAAGACCATAAGTCATCACCAGTTGACCCGATCGGCTATTATAACCCCATTTCGAAAACGCCACGAAGCGCTCCACAGGCTTGACCGGCACAAACACACGTCACCCAAATTTTCGACCTCATCCGGGGCCTCTAAAGCCTTCAAAACTGAGTTCAAAGTTTCTGTACCCTGCTGCCAATACCGAAAATCTTCAATATCTTCCAATATACACTTGATCTGGCAATGAAACTTTACTGGCAGACTTATATGACCAAAATGAACCTCCAAGAAAAAAATCAAATCATTCTGAGCACATACGAAAATTACCAAAAATAGTAACTTTCCATAAATAGCAGCTCTGCACAAAATAGCCCTTATTGAATACAAAAACAAAAATATTTTTGGGTGATGCAAGATTGCTCTTACACCCAGGATGCTCCTGCATCAATTAGTATCTGCAGAAAGTACCCATTCATGACTAACAAATTTTAATAAATAAGGCTAAGAAAATTTCCACTGCCTCAAGTTTCCATGACTCGCATCTCATAGATTAATTCCTGGATTGATGAATTTTGCTTGCACCAGTGGTCACAGAAGCGACAATAAGACCTTTCGGGACTAGTGGTCCATAGCCTCAGTTTTGAAACACAATTAGTTTTTCCATTGTAATGATACTGATGTATTGTTGATCAGTCACAACCATGAATTTCAAAAGTTGTTTTGTTATTTTCTTGAAAAATATGGGCAGTTTAAAATTTGGATATTGGTATTGCTGATTAGTGATTCGTTTAACATTTCATTCCAGAATAAGATTGGATTCTGAAAATTTATGTTTCACAAAAGACTGATTCCAAATTAGTAGGTGGTGAAATTGTTGTCTAGAGCAGGAATTTACTGTACATTATGTGCTTTATTGTCTTCACTAGATGTTCTATTTTGATTTCTTGGCATTTTGCCCAATCCATGAATGTTTTGAAAGTGGTGGTTGATGTTCCACTGGTTGGGGAACTTCACATCCACTGCACTCAGCTCGACCACCTAGACGAGGGGTGGAGGATGTAGCAGGCAACAACAATGATGAGTGGAGAGGACACTCCATATATTTTAATTGGAGGCTTGAATTACCTTGACACAAATGATTATTCTGAAGAGCGCTGGGAAGATATTGTAAAGGTTTGTCTTATGAACCCCAACACAAGTAAAATTCTGAGAGTTTGAAAGTAGGACAGATTCTATTTTGTTTATTGGCAAAGGATAGATGTAAACCAGAACTTTCAAAATTCAAATGCATTATGCAATTTCATGAAGATGGTGAATTATTTAATTATGGTTTTCTTACATTGATCAGTTTATGAAGGTTATTTAAGAAAATATTTTCCAGTAATGTTAGGCCTCCATTCAAATGTTTTCCCATGATGTGGCCCTTTTAGCACACTCTAAAAGTCAAGAATGGACACTGTATTGTGAAGCAAAGACACCATTTTAAAAGTTTGGCATCATGTGAGAGGTCATGTCATGACCTTGACTGTAAATCACATGTAACTATAAATTAATTTTGATCATTACCTGCAGAGAGCCTAAATCTCTTGATGGTAAAGAAAATCTTAACTACTAAACTAAAACAGTTTTGGGCATATAACATTTGACAGAAGCAATCCTGATCTAAGCATACATGTTAAGGAAAGATATTCCCAACAACCTCTTTCATGATTTCTCCAAGAAACCAAGATGCTCCAAAATTTATTATAAGAACTAAGGTACATGGCATAACTTTCATTTTCTTCTTACATATGATTTAAGTCAAAATATGGTAAAATGCATTAAAATACAGTAAGTATAGTCTATAGAAGTTTGGCAACAAAAGTATTATATGTATTCACCATTAAATTTTTAGATCCATATGATGAGAAGTTGTTTGCCATTGATGACAAACAATATTCAAAGTTTCTCTTCTTATAAAGAAAAACTGTGAAGTGGTGAAAAACATTTCCTGTAAAATGGAAATAAAAAATTGAAAAACACCTTTTAACTTAATTAATTAGATTTACACAATCCATTAGAATAACAATGTAAGCTTCAGGTTTGAATTAAATCTAACACAATCAAACCAGAAGCTTACATTGTTACCCTTTAACTTACCTAGAATTGCATGTCATTGTAAAAGAATCTGGAAGAAAATAAATTATGGTAAAGTGTACTCCAACATGTTTAAAAAGCTTACTTGAGTATAGCCTCATACCAAAGTGGTTCAAGATGAAACACAAAGTCCAAGTCAAGATCCTTGAGAGTAGTTGTTTCATCAATTTCAACTTTTTCTGTTGAACGATCCTGAGATGAGCCTTTTAAATCATAGCGTATATGAATGTATAGATCTGAGCATAACATATTCCCCATTACCACAAAACAGATCTGTCCACTGTTACATGTCAGTTTAACTAAAAGGATAATGTACCTAACCAGTTTCAAAGGTACTTGGAAAACACAATTGGTGCAAGATATATAACAGAATAAGCCTTCCAATGATTAAACAGAAGATTCTTGATAAATTCCACCATAAAGTAAAAAAAATGTTTTAAGTATGGGAGCAAAAACTCAATCTTCAACTTTAACAATCATGTTTTTGGTGACTGGCTAATTTTCTAAACAAATAGTTAATCAAACAAGAAAGAATGTCAAAAGAACATCGATCTCATAACATCAATTGCTAAATTAAAGACCATAAGAGATATCCTACAGAACATTGATAAATGGAAATTAAAATAAGATAGCAGCTAGAAATAGAACAAATTAGGCTTCTGATACCTTCTGACATGCTGCTTTTATGCTGTGTAGACCAAAGAATTTTGTGATTAGAATACTCTCGTATGTACGAACATGATTATAGTAGTCTGGAAACATTTCAAGAAGCACCTGCATCAAGCTGGAAGAATCAAGGAAAATAAATATTGCAAACTTTAGAATTTAATAAATACATTAAAATTTTTAAAATGCTATATGCTGAATAACAAGAAAGTAAAGCTAGGCTAATTATAAAAGATTTGGAAGGTTAGAACATTGAGCACAACAGACAGAGAATGTAGCAAGTTCAAAAATATGATGCATGTTTATCTATGCCAGTGCCACATGCCAACTTTCTTGCTCTCATCATAATGCAAATAAGGAAGACAACCTTCACTAAAAAAATTAGTGACCAATCTTTAATTCATTAATATACTTGATTATATCTAATAACAAACATGTATTTTTAATATTTTATTTCAAGACTCCACTCTCCAACACTAATATAGCACATTCTCTGGCCACGTGCAAAACATACTGTGCAGGTAACACAAGAAACAAATAAGACTGTAAATTGAGTATTGAATTATTATTAGTAGTAAACTTGTCTAAGAGTTCTAATACTATTGGTCACCATGCCTTCCCATAAATTGATATCTAGATGTGCAAACCATATGATATCATAACTCTAAAATTCTTTTTTTATAGCATTAATTAGTATGCCAATAGCCAACATTTTTAAAATAAACTTCCATCCGTCAATCTCACCAGATCAACAATTTAATACCAAGATGCCATTAAACTAAATTTCAAGGTTATTCCAGGTAGCACAAGAATGTGATAAAAATTTTCCCCAAGGGCATCAAAAGGGCTATCCACCAGAAACACTAACTGTGAGGTACTCCCAAGTTTCTTGAAGTATGGGGTTTCTCTCTTGTCCTTCCTCTTGCAAACTTATTTGATGATGTTGTTTGTGTTAAGATAATGGCCTTGACGGCAAATATCTAGGGTACCATACAATATAATTTAATTGCTAAAGAGCTTAATGCCGATATATAAATAATGATATTAAATATATTTATTTAATATCTATTGTTTATTTGATTTTTGGCATTTGAATTAATTGTTTATTTGGACCCTTGAAGTTAGCCCTCTTGAATTATCATTCAAGTCGGCCCTCTTGGCAATACTCCCTAAGGCTCCTATAAGTAGGAGGTCAATTCTTGGTTAATGGACACACAAGACATAACGTGCTCCATTTATCCAAGAATCGGCAGAGCATATCTTACCTAGTCTGCTGCAAATTTCCTTGAGGATACAGCAACGAATTTACTTGAGGACACAACGAGTTTCTCCTTGATAAGAACAACAAGTTCACCAGTAGAAGGACAAAGAATATCAGTCATTATTGTTGCAACCATCTTGCCCTAATCACAACAAATTCTGGAGCAGAATTCTGGAGAAAGAATCTCAGTCATTATTGCTGGAACCATCTTGCCCTAATCACAGCGAATTCTGGAGCAGAATTCAAGGAAGACTTTCATTGTTTAGGACAAAAGAAATACCAGATTAAAAGCATACCTAGCTGGATCAGATATTAGATGTTCCTTACCAAAGAAGGACTGATCCAAATCGGGTACTATCTTTTCTTGCTCTTTATCATTTCCTTAATTTTGTGCTTAATTGAAAAGTCTCCTATAGGTTGTTTACTCCTAGTTTGGTAGAATCTGAAAAATATCTACAGTTTGCTCATGTTTTCTCTTCAGATTACAACATATTTTTAATCCTACTCAATAGTGCTGGCAATATCATATTCCAATATTGTAGCAGTTTAAAAATAATAGAATATATTTAGCTGACTAGAATGAATTATGTGGATGATTCCTATAGTAGCTTTGAATTTTTTATACAACAATCTAGATTGGATTCATCAACACTTAATCAGATTTTGGGTCTGGCTTCAGCGCTTAATCATCACTTGATTATATCACTATTGGTGGATACCAAACCATTTGTTCATGATGGAATTGAGACTATTGTTAGATGTCTCCTTATAGTACTCCTGACATCATTAGACCTTATTAGTTCTCAAAACATAGAGATCAAATTTGTCTAAATTCACTGAGACAAAGAATCATGAAAGCCATAAAGGCATGTCTTTAATACTATTCTAAGGAAGATATGATGCTCACTGTCAGAAAGGACAACAAAAGAAAAAAAAATGATGTTGAACAAGGACAATGCATTTCAAAAATAGAAAGACCACTTGCTGCAGCTGAGTTTTCAACTCCAATGATCACAAGTGCCACCAAAATACTGAAATTTATTTCCTCGAAAGAAATTAAAAGTCCAATATAATTATTTTTATCTGGTATTAATAAAGAATGTGTAGGAAGGGACAAGGAGGGCAGCAAAATTTGTGGAATCAAAGAGCTATTTTTAGGGGCCGGAAAATGGCAAAAGAAATTCAAACCATAATTGGGTACATGCATGGATTGAATGGGGGAAGCCAAAAAAATCCTATGCAATTGAGTCTTGACAAATTATCACTATCCTACAGGATGTTTAGCTTCACTACCTTTTTTCATTTGAAAATAAATATGATGTACACTTTTCTCAATGTGTTCACAATTCCTGAGAAGATCAATGAACACGCATTGACCATTAAACAAAAAATATCAAAACTTAGATATGGCTACTTAACGATATGATAATTAAAAGATGCCACCCACTATATAATTTAGTAATTTACTATAAAGTTTAAAGGTCGATCCACAACATTGACACTTGTTACTTGCAGCCATATGTATAATCCACCTTGTATTACAAAAACTATGAAGTCAAGAAGTAAAAATAGAAAAAGGAAAAAAGATTGTGTAATCCGGCCTGTTAGTTTTCATGACATATTGCCAATTTGGGGGCATCAGGTTCTTTTTAGTTATTTTCAAGTATGAAAACAAAAACATATGGGATAGTCTGTTGAACCCGGGGGTAGTTGAGAGACTTCTAGTATAGAAGGTTATCCCCAAGAGACAGTAAAGAAGGGGTCTAGTGGGGGATGTGGGGGAATGATTGCAGGGTGGACTGATGAAGGCATGTATATTCTGGTAACAAAGTGTGAATTTATACTAAGTAAATCTGATTCATCCAAAAATACCATGTGAGAGAGATTTGTTTTGTTGAATGAACACTACCATCATACATAGAGATAAAAATTGATGAATGCAAAATAGGTATAAATGAAAACAAACACAGTAAATATAAGGAACACTTTGTAATAGTAAATGGACTAAGAATTAAAAAACCCTCTTCTTCTATGAAAATCTTTTCAAGGTATGGAAATAAATTATAAAAGTAAAAAATTATACAAAATGGTTATTAGGGTTTAATTGTATTTGAAATCTCTTCAATGCATTTTAGCTTAAATTTTAGGGAACATTTCCCAAGAGGTTTTGAACTGCACATGGTTGAGGATGTTGAAAGTAGGGGTGGAAGTCTCTGAACTGATGAATTACTAGGAAGTAATCTAGTGGCTTGGTGATGAGGCATAGTAGCTTTATAGTCGATGAAGGAAGTGTATCTAAGGCGCTCCCGAGCTCATTACTCCAGCAAATGAATTTATAAAGGTGATTATTGGGGCGGCGGTCTTTGTGGTGCATTAGAAGTGACATTATAAATTATTAGGACTGTGGTAGTGACACTAATATGAAAGATTCTCTTTCTTTACTTGTCACCTTGATCATTGGTTGATGTTATTTCATGAAGGAAGGAACATTATCAAATACTTATTGAAGTTTCAAGGCTAAGGGTTTCTTTTGTACCTTTGAAAATTCTAATAGTGAACAGATTTTAGGGGCTGGTTGTGTGAAGTTGGTGTTTCTTGTGAGGATTAACCATTGTCTTCTTTGAAGTGTTAGTGCATATAAAAATGATGGGAAGAAGCATTCATTTATAAGGTATTTTCCAAGAGTGAAGGTGTATTCATTTCACATTGTGACCAGATAGTGCAAAAACCCGTGGGCAGCCCAAAGGTGAGAATTGAATAGAGTAATGGACAGTGGTTATAAGGTGTCTTTTGAATGGGTTGTGAGTTTCAATTGTTCCCAATTTGTGATCAGTCTTATTGTGTGTCCTTGAATTGACTTTATGATGGAGTGACTTGTCTCAAATGTTTATCAAAGGAGTAAGTAAGATAATGAACTAGTTGCTTGGGGATTTTCTAATAAGTTTGTGAAACCAGATAGTGGGTCTAGTTTGCTGATCTCAGTTGAAGGTGTTGTGATGAGTTAGTGAAGGCTTGTTCAATAGAAAATTTGGTAGGACATTTGGGAGTAATTTAGTTGTCAAGGAGTAATTCTTCCTCTTAAGAACTCTTTTAGTGGTTGTTAAAAAACAAAGGTGAAATATGACCTTGTGCCTAGTTGGTGATTGTGAATCCTTGTAGCCTCCTCATCACTTGACCATCAGATTTTATCTCGTTAATACACATCTATATCCACACAGTTTTACTAAGATAAATAACAAACATGTGCACATATTCTTCAGATGTCATACACATTCTTCTTAAAAATATTAAGAGGTGGAAATTTAGAACTAAAAATCTTGCACAAGATGATGAAGATCTAGATAAGAATAATTGTACAAATTCAAAAAAAGAGGAAAAATCATGTTCCAATCTCTAATCTAGGCATAATTTCAGTCCTATTGAATCCATTCAATTTAACATGTCATTTAAACAAATGATAAAGAAAATTAAAACATGATAAAGAAAATGCCAACTAATAAAAAACTTACAAGGATGAAGCATATTCACAACCTTTGCAGTCACACCATGATTATCAGCACCAGAATATCTCTGTAAAATTCACACAATAAGTCAACACAAGTATATCACACACTTCCATTTCACACAAGGCATGTTGACATTTCCACTCAAAAGTGTACTGAAGGTTCCAATTATCCATATTATGATAACTTGGTAATTAGAATGGCACAGTGTAATACATTTTAGTTTACTATTTATCCAATACCACCGAAATGGGTGTCTTTGTCTTTAACAGATCCTTTGTTTCATTGAAAACACTACAACTTATTACATAGCTTGCATATATAAATCATAGGTAATACTGTCTTCTCCAAGATTGATTGTTAGAGCTCTCTTCTTTTTTGATCAATATGATAGTTGCAGAAGTCGAAGATATGCCTCATCTTCTGAAACTTCCAGAGGGAGTAATCGTCTGCATACTGAATAAAATCAGTTATGAAAATTTGATTACTGTAGGATTTTTGTGCAAATCCCTTTACCATCTGTCCTCAATGGATATACTATGGAGGAACCTCTGTGTTGAGTGGAAGGGAATCATAAGATTGGACGAATGGAGGAGAAAGCTGAATTCAGAGAAGGCTCTGTTCAGATTACTGAGGTCATTTCAGAAATTGCTTGGTGTATGGAGTTCCACAGATCTTTATCCCAGAGGTGGGATTCTTCACATTAATTGGGTATGTATAAAAATTTATTTGTCACCTCACTTTTTCTTTCAATTTTTATATGTCCCTGACTTGCCATAGCAGATCGGTGCCTATCTTTTTGATTCATCCAAAGAAGCGAGTTTAGTTAAAACAACATAATTTCTGAGGAAAATTTAAAGTAGAGCATCTAACCTCAAGAAAGAAACTGTGATACCACATGGTTAGTTTCATAACATTTGTCAAGTGGTTGTTTTATACACATTAGATCTTAGTTATTTCTCAGCGGTCCATATATTCTTTAGTCCCATGGACATTTTTAAAAACTTTCATTTCATTTCACCAGGCCTCTTACGTGGTTTCAAGTTCAACAGGTCTCATGGAATTGAAAACATCACATGAACATAGAAAACACTGAAACAATGTAATACAATGAAGTTTTAGCATTTTTCTGTAATTTCTTCATTTCAGTTATTTCTTTTTGTAGTTATGGATTGTAATTAATTAAAAATTATTTGAATCAGATTATATGGTGTCTACTATCATGAGAAGATGGTTTGGATTCATTCCATAAAGTAGAGAGGGAGTTTTATAACAAACAAGTCTAATTTTCTTACATTTTTCTGTAAACTATCTCTGTTGTTTTGGCTGGTACATGCACACATTTTATGATCTGATCAAAAGGATTATATATTTGGAGACTAGAGTGTGCCCTCTTTCATTTAAGATTAATTTGGTGATCATCAATGGACTTTAGAGTAAGTTACTTTGTTTTTTGTGCAAACCATTCTATTCAGGAACAAGGGTTACTAGTTTTAGAAAAAAATGGCATAACTTTGATTTACACTGTTAGATATTCATAAAAATTGGAGGAAATGTTTGTGATAGACTCATATAGATTCTCACCAAAGAGACTTTACTTATTATGTGTTCTGAAAAAGTCATTGATGATTGTTCCTAACCGAGATGCTACTAGGAATGAAGACATTTTATGCGAAATGAATAATAGTTAAGATATACAGTGCTCTTGAAGGATGATAAGGGTGTTGTATTAATGTGTTTGATGGATCCAATGTGTTCTAGGGGTGGTTTGAGTCCTTTCAAGCCCTAATTATTTGATCGGTGTTTTCTTTCTATGTTGCTAAGTGCCATGGTGATAGGCATTTTAGATATGGTGATAGGCATTTCTAATAATATGTTAGTATTTTTTGTATCAACACTGTGTATTATATGGAACCTTTTGTGACTATGATATGGCCAACAGCCTATGAATGTCAAGAAATCTTAGGTTCTTCAGCTCGTGAATGACAAGAGCTATAAAGTTGTCACCCTTTTAATATTTGATATTCTATTAGCTAGCCACCAACACACCCAAAAAGAGGAAGTGAAGTTGTTTTTCCACCCAATCACCCTCATTGTGGGTGTATGATTCCCTTAGGGGTAATGAGTATGAATGTCGTATTGTTATAGCCAACCTCAGAATTGAGTTCCACTATTGTAGCTCATGCCAATTATTTATTTTGATCCATGATTCATTTAATCCTCACATTGAATTGTGTACTCCTTCCTTAAGGAATACATGGGTAAGGCATCACCGTAGGCACTTTTACTATGCAATAAAAAAGAGACTCACCATGTCAAAAATGAGAATCTGACTGAGCAACTAAGAATCTGACTGAGCAACTCAAAAACACTTTAAACAAATTTTAAGAGTTCAATGTATTAATAGAAAGCATTAAAATCCTCACAAAAGTGACTCAGCTAAGCTTCAAGTACTGGTAACCAAAGGGTATACCTAAAATAGTTTCCTGCTAACCAATATTTTATAAGTCACATTGTATCAACATCAAGGCTAATGTTCTATGCACCTTCTCTTTTGGATGTGTCTATCCAAGGATGTATTCTCAATAGAATCCAATTACCGAGATCAATTTCCTTATTTTCTTCTTCAGCTATAGCAGTATAATTTGTCTCTCATCAAGGAAATCATGAACTTTTGACAATTTAGATTCTTAAATGTTCCAGCTAATCAGAAAATGCTACTCATAATTGTAAAGAGACTTCAATAGGAGCATTCTATAGGATCCTAATACATAAAGTGTGCTAATTTTTATTTGATGAAAATTTAACCATGAAGCTTGCTAGTTTGTGATGTACTTTCTCAAATATCTCGCTAGATAATTAGTGGTAATCTCAACCTACCCATTTGTTTGAGGTCCTGAAGATGATAGATGACACCACAAGGAAAGTAATACTATGTAGTTCAAGTAGCTACTTCCATAAGTTTCCAATAAGTTTATGGGTCTTGACCAATGGCAGTGTTATACAAGTGGGTTCTAGTGGTTTTCCATGTACATATAATAATTGCATTTTATTTTTAGGTGACATTGAATGACCTATTATTAGAGAGAGGGGAAGAAATCATAAGAAAGATGAATCAAAATATATTATCCAAGATTTCCAATAAATTTAAAAAGAAACTTCAGATCAGATTCTAAATATTTTCTTTTCAATTTAAGTTATCTTTGTAATCGATAAATGACATGTTTAGACTAATATCTAAGCTCTAAATTTCCTTATTTTTTCTTGCATAAATTGAGAGCCTCCTCATTCTATGATCTTTGAAAATTATATTCAACAAGACTATTAAGAGATGCACCACCTAAAATGGCAGCCACATAAGGTTACAAGAAGTTCTCACCTGAAAAAGAGGAGGATTAAGAAAATCAGGATGACGTAGATAATGTTGTTGTAGATCATAATGAAGAGATATAAAAGGAAGATAAAGAATGTCTGAAGATTGATGAAAATACAATTTCACCATTTATCTTGGAAGGAGAAAAAAAAGGAAATGGGAATTCCAAACCCTTTAACTGAAAGCATTCATCATCATCCCGGACAATAGTCATACCTTTTCTTTTTTAATATGTAAGAGGAGTAAGGGCCCCTACTCTTTTCATTATATTAGAAAAAAGTAAATTACATAGAAAGTGAGGCAGCCTGAGGGTTTCAATGGCACGCCAAAGCAAATGAATCAGATTTGCATACATTTGATGTTCTTCTCAAGGCCAAAATTCAAAAAATTCATAAAAGGAAATGGCTAGTGGCTTTCCTCATAAGGGGAAGTGTCGCATCCATTTCTTGGTTGAAACCAATCTGGTTGGAAAAAGGATGGATGACCTCAATGATATTACTTAATTCAGCTAAAATATTTGTATCTTGATCAATCATGGCCTCATGAAAGCCACAAAAATTCAATATCAAACACAATTTTACCCACAAAATTTCAATATCAAACACAATCAATTGCAATAGAAATACATACACATAAATTTTACCTGGATTGAGTGATAAAAATTTGTAGAAACTTCCATACGTCCTTCAAGAACATCAGCATCGCCAATTAGGGTTCCAACCAGAAAAGCTAGGGTTCTCTTCCTTTCTCTTCTCTCTCTAGCCATCGCTCTATAATCAGAAAGAAAATTTGGAAAATATGTCCAAATTAACAAATACATTGCAAAAAATTCTCGCCATTCCTACGCGCTTGTAGTTTATTGAAAATGGATATTTCTGCATGTTAAATTTTTTCTTCGTGACTTTCCCTCTACTGAAAAATGTATATTATTTTGTCTTAATTAAGATATTTAAAATATTTTTAATTTTTAATTTAAAATATTAAAATAATAATTTAAGTGTTTAAGTCTTAAAAACTGTCTTAATCTAGTCTTATATAGTAGTGTAGGAAAAATATTAATAGATTAGCCAAACCTTTAACAAAAGCCTTTATGAGAGAGTACAGTCTAAAAATAGATTGATCAAATGAATGAGTTCCCTGTGAATGTATAACATTGATCTAAAGTTTTTTTCCTTTGGTTTATTTCTTGTCTCGGTGGGTATTGTATCTATATTTTCTTTTATTTTTTGCATTAGCTAAAAATTTAAGTTATTTTCTAAATGGTATCATATAGACCATTTAATAAATAATTTTGTATATTTCTTGCACACACACACACATATGCAAGAAATATACAAAATTAAATCATTTGATAGTGTGATACTTTATCATTGATTAAGATAAATATTAAATGCCAATTGATAGTTCACAAATATTCAAATTGAAATAACTAATAAGACATATCATATACGTTTATGTTCACAATTCCAAAGCAAATTAGAAAATCATTACAATTACAGAATCAAAATTTAGTTCATGATTCAATGTTTACAACAAAATGAGATGAAAAACAATGAATGACCCCTCTATTAGGGTCATTTTATGATTTAGAGGAAAAACAATAAAAAATAAAAAATAAAAATTTGCACATGTTTTATTGTGTTTTTAAGTTGAAAAATGTCAATTTTGATGTTTTCTAGCAAACTAGGGCATAATTATATTTGAATAATGGCATAACTACTAAAGTTCACCTTGGGATACAAACAAAATAATGAAACATCTAAAAATTATAGAGTACATAGAATAGTTAATGTGAAATGCAACAATAAGTCTATTGGTGAACAGAATATTAGAGCACACAGAATAATGTTCGCATAATAAGTCTATTGGCGAACACACATTATTGCTAAAATGCAACTTCTAAGAATATATGTATATGATATTATCAAATGTTAATGTGTAAAGGAGTATTAATCATTCATTTAGTCATTTTTATTATGAGGGTGACTAATTATTTTGTCATTTATTTAGTCATTTATTTGGTCATTTTACCCGATGACCAAATTGGTCATTTATTTAGTCATTTTACTCGATGACCAAATTGGTCATTTATTTAGTCATTTTAGTTGTGATTTTACCTAATGACCAAATTGGTCATTTATTTAGTCATTTATATTTGTAAATTATAAAAAATGGGTAGAACATGATCAATTTTAGTCACGTGACTAAAAGTTTTAGTCACCTACTCATTTATTGCCCAAATTCTACTAGTGATTCTCACCACTCAGCAGGACTCTTCTGTTGATCAGCGTTTCTCCTCTTTCAGCCTCTTCAGAATTTGATAATCTGGCATCCTCATCTACATATGCAACTCTGGCCTGGCCTTCGTTCCTCATGTCTGCCCTTCCTTGGCGTTGAGGACATTCAAATGCCCTATGACCTTCTTCCCCACAATGAAAACATGTTCCACGGAAGCCTCCTCTTCCAGATCCTTGTCCTCTTCCTCTTCCCCTCTGATCTCTATTGTTCTGATCTTGGAAACAACTAAAATTATCTCCTCTCTAATTTTGACTGTTACTGGCCTCATCCTGCTTTTTCGGATCTTCATTTCGATCTCCATAAGACCATCCACCAGATCTTCCATCACGACCTCTCCCACTTTGTCTGCTCTCAAACTTCTTGATCATCTTTTCCTCTACTTTTAGGGAAAACTGCTATGCCTCTTCAATACTATTCATTCGAACTAGATTCAGCTCCTCCTAAATGCTTGGCCTCAGCCCATTAAGGTAACAGGAAACTTTCTCCTTATCAGCTTCTGCATGGCATGTTCTAATGAGGATTCGATAGAACTCCTTCATATACTCTTGAACAGATCTTCCTGCTTGCTTCAAACTTTGCATTTTCTCTAGTAGGTCAAGCTCATAATCAATAGGAATGAACTGTCACTTCAATTTATCCACCATCCAATCCCATCTTGTGATTTCATCTTTCCCTCTTCTATTTCGCTCCAATTGAATCTCTTGCCACCAGATCTTCCCATGACCTTTCAGTCTGGCCTTCACGAATTTGACCCTATCAAGATCCCCAACACCTTCATACTCAAAATATTCTTCACATTCATTGATCCAGTCGATCAATTCCTCTGGGTTACGATTTCCTGAAAATGTAGGAACCTCAATCTTAGGTCTTTTCCCGATCTTGGAAATGGCCCGGAAAAGCCTTTCTTCCTCTTGATTCAAAACTTCGACTTCTCCTTCTTGATCTTCTTCTTTGGCTTCATCCTCACTTTCGTCTCTGACATTAAAATTCATTCCTCTGCGAATCTCCTCTTCCAATGCTCACACTTGTCTCTATAGTTCCCTAACCTCAGGTGTTACAACACCAACTCTTCCACCATGTTCCCTTTGTGGAGACATTTTTGTGCTTCTCACTGAAACCCTAACCACGGTCCTAGTGCAAACTGTCTCACAGTCGACGATATGTTTACACAGAAACCCTAACCCACGGTCCTAGTGCAAACTACCTCACAATCGGCGATCTGTTTACACACTCAGGAACTCCTGCTCTGATATCACTTGATGAAGGGTGCTCCCCTTAATACCACAAACACATAACAGAAACAGAGAAACAACAACAATATGCAAGAACAGAAAATTGGCTTCTTATTATCTCCACAAATGTGGAATTACAAACTTTCAGAATTACAATATGCAAAGCCACATGGGCATTCCCTTACAATATTCTGTAGGACAAAGCCTCAAATCAATACCCAGATCTACTACCCAAAACTATCCTGAACTACTTCGAATTGCCTAGACAACACTACAGGCCTTCTTTATATAGGCAATTTCCACCGCCCGAGAAGGTTCCAAAAATTTAGCCCTAAGGGCCGACCAAACTTAGAATTATTTTATTTTTCAATTTATTACATCAAAGTCGGCTCAAAATAACTTTGCAAACTCGAACAGAAATTTTGCAGGAAATTTATTTTTCACCATTTCAGGTGACCTAACTTCCAGAGACCATAAGTCATCACCAGTTGACCCGATTGACTATTATAACCCCATTTCAGAAAGGGCGTGAAGAACTCTACAATGCCTAAATCAAGCAAGCTTCATTCAATCAAAAATTTGACCTCATCTGAGACCTCTAAAGCCTTCAAAACTGAGTTCAAAGTTTCTGTACCCTATTTCTAAAACCAAAAAATTTCAATATCTTCAAAACCATACTTGATCTAGCAATGAAACTTTACTGGCAGGCTGATATGACCAAAACGAACCTCCACCTGTGAAATCAGAACATTCTGAGATCGTACGGAAAACTTACTAAAAATAGTAAATTTCCAAAAATAGCAGCTCTACATAAAATAGCCCTTATTTGAAAAGAAAACAAAATATTTTTTGGGTGATGCAAGATTGCTCTTACACCCAGGATGCTCCTGCATCAGACACCCGGGGTAATTTGAGAAGTGACCCTGTCACGACTCAAGTGTGCAGAGGAAAATGAAGATGGTTAACCTCCTCCTTTGTCAGCCATGATGAATCTTTAATAGGTCATCCTTTCCATTTGACAAAATACTCTTCATATGTCCTCTTCCTTGTGCTACTGCCAACACGACTATCCAATATGTCTTCAATCTCCTTGATATTTGAACTAGTTGCTAGAATACTCCATTGTGCTGTTGTAACCTCATCTTCAACCTGAAATTCATTATGCCTCCTTTTCTCATCTGTCTTACCCTTATACTACGCATTCATCTTGGTAATATGCTTCCTCACCTTCTCATGGATGTTCTTCAAATATTCTGCAAAATCCTCAGCTTCAGCACTACTTATTTCTCCTCTATCTATCTTTCTCAACTCAAATGCATTTCTGGGACTACTTCCGTATACAATCTGTGGATGATGTGATGAACAAAACTTTAAATTTCTCTTCAACTCTTCACTTTCTGCTAGTGTCATTTTGTATGCTACCTTGTTTGGAAAATTGGCTCCTAGAATCAAGTCGATCTAATAACTGATCTTTCTTGCTGGTGGTAATCCATCAGGCACATTATCGTATACAATATCTTGAAACTCATTCAATAATTCTGCAACTTCTATAGGTACATCTTTGAATTCCTCTTTCCCAGCCTTTGGAATTAAGCTAAAACACATATGCTCATGCCTCATACCATATGATAAATTTCCTCTATCAACAAAATTTATTCTTGCATTACCACATACCTTTTCTTCTGTCTCCTCCAATGGTTTTAGTTTGTGTCGCTCTCCATCCTTTGTCAAGGAATAGGTATTCACATAACCATCATGTACAACACATCTGTCAAACTGCCAAGGTCTACCCAACAACATATGACATGCATCCATAGATATAATATCACATAGTACCTCATCATGGTACCCGCCAATCTTGAACTTTACTAGGCACTGTTCACTGACCATGACCTTGTGGTCATCCTACACCCAAGCAACCTGATATGGATGTGGATGTTTCTGCCTCTTGAGCCTCAACTTTGTCACCATCTCTTCTTTTAGGGCAAACTAGTATGCCTCTTCAATACTATTCATTCAAACTAGATTTAGCTCCTCCTGAATGCTCGTCCTCAGCCCATTAAGGTGACGAGCAACTTTTTCCTTATCAGCTTCTGCATGGCCTGTTCTGATGAGGATTCGATAGAACTCCTCCGTATACTCCTGAATAGATCTTCCTGCTTGCTTCAAACTTTGCATTTTCTTCAGTAGGTCAAGCTCATAATCAATAGGAATGAACGGTCGCTTCAATTTATCCACCATCTGATCCCATCTTGTGATTTTATCTTTCCCTCTTCTATTTTTCTCCAATTGAATCTCTTGCCACCAGATCTTCGCATGACATTTCAGTTTGGCCTTCACGAATTTGACCCTATCAGGATCCTCAACATCTTCATACTCAAAATATTCTTCACATTCATTAATCTAGTCCATCAATTCGTCTAGGTTAAGATTCCTTGAAAATGTAGGAAACTCGATCTTAGGTATTTTCCTGATCTTGGAAATGGACTGGAAAAGCCTTTCTTCCTCTTGATTCAAAACTTTGACTTCTCCTTCTTGATCTTCTTCTTTGGCTTCATCCTCGCTTTCATCTCTAACATTAAGATTCATTCCTCTGCGAATCTCCTCTTCCAATTCTCGCACTTGTCTCTATAGTTTCCTAACCTCAGGTGTTACAACACCAACTCTTCCACCACATTCCCTTCATGGAGGCATTTTTGCGCCTCTCGCTGAAACCTTAACCATGGTCCTGGTGCAAACTGCCTCAAAGTCGACGATCTGTTTACACAGAAACCCTAAACCACAGTCCTGGTGCAAACTACCTCATAATCAGCGATCTGTTTACACACTTAGGAACTCCTGCTCTGATACCACTTGATGAAGGGTGCTCCCCTTAATACCACAAACACATAACAGAAATAGAGAAACAACAATAATATGCAAGAACATAAAATTGGCTTCTTATTTTCTCCACAAATGTGTAATTACGAACTTTCAGAATTACAATATGTAAAGCCACATGGGCATTCCCTTACAGTATTCTGTAGGACAAAGCCTCAAATAAATACCCAGATCTACTACCCAGAACTGTCCCAAACTACTCTGAACTGCCTAGACAACACTGCGGGCCTTCTTTATATAGGCAATTTCCACCACCCGAGAAGGTTCCAGAAATTTAGCCCTAAGGGCCGACCAAACTTAGAATTATTTTATTTTTCAATTTATTACATCAAAGTCAGCTCAAAATAACTTTGCAAACCCGAACAGAAATTTTGAAGGAAATTGATTTTCTGCCATTTCAGGTGACCTAACTTTCAGAGACCATAAGTCATCACCAGTTGATCCGATTGACTATTATAACCCCATTTTGGAAAGGGCGCGAAGAACTCTACAATGCTTCAATCAAACAAGCTTCATTCTACCAAAAATTTGACCTCATTCGGGACCTCTAAAGCCTTCAAAACTGAGTTCAAAGTTTCTCTACCCTATTTCCAAAATCAAAAATTTTCAATATCTTCAAAACTATACTTGATCTAGCAATGAAACTTTACTGGCAGGCTGATATGACCAAAACGAACCTCCACCTGTAAAATCAGAACATTTCAAGATCGTACGGAAAACTTACTAAAAATAGTAAATTTCCAAAAATAGCAGCTCTACACAAGATAGCCCTTATTTGAAAAGCAAACAAAATATTTTTTGGGTGATGCAAGATTGCTCTTACACCCAGGATGCTCCTGCATCAAATACTCGAAGTAATTTGAGAAGTGACCCTGTCACGACTCAAGTGTGTAGAGGAAAACCAAGATGGTTAACCTCCTCCTTTGTCAGCCATGATGAATCTTTAATAGGTTGTCCTTTCCATTTGACAAAATACTCTTCATATGTCCTGTTCCTTGTGCTTCTGCCAACATGACTATCCAGTATGTCTTCAATCTCCTTGATATCTGAACTAGTTGCTGGAATACTCTATTGTGCTGTTGTAACCTCATCTTCAACCTGAAATTCCTTATGCCTCCTTTTTTCATCTGTCTTACCCTTATACTATGCATTCATCTTGGTAATATGCATCCTCACCTTCTCATGGATGTTCTTCAAATGTTCTGCAAAATCCTCAGCTTCAGCACTACTTATTTCTCCTCTATCTATCTTCCTCAACTCAGATGCATTTCTGGGACTACTTCCGTATACAATCTGTGGATGATGTGATGAATGAAACTTCAAATCTGTCTTCAACTCTTCACTTTCTGCTAGTGTTATTTTGTATGCTAACTTGTTTAGAAAACTGGCTCCTAGAATCAAGTCCATCTGATGACTGATCTTTCTTGCTGGTGGTAATCCATCAGGCACATTATCGGATACAATATCCTGAAACTCATTCAATAATTCTGCAACTTCTATAGGTACATCTTTGAATTCCTCTTTCCCAGCCTTTGGAATTAAGCTAAAACACATGCTCATGCCTCATACCATATGATAAATTTCCTCTATCAACAAAAGTTATTCTTGCATTACCACATACCTTTTCTTCTGTCTCCTCCAATGGTTTTAGCTTATGTCGCTCTCCATCTTTTGTCAAGGAATAGGTATTCACACGACCATCATGTACAACACATCTGTCAAACTACCAAGGTCTACCCAACAACATATGACATGCATCCATAGATATAATATCACATAGTACCTCATCATGGTACCCACCAATCTTGAACTTTACTAGGCACTTTTCACTGACCATGACCTTGTGGTCATCCTGCACCCAAGCAACCCAATATGGATGTGGATGTTTCTTCCTCTTGAGCCTCAACTTTGTCACCATCTCTTCTGACACCAAATTATCAGTACTGCCACTATCAATAATCACATCACAACACTTACCCTCACACTTGCACCTGGTGCGAAATAGGCTCCTCCTTTGTTCAGGTTCATTCTCACCACTCAGCAGGACTCTTCTGTTGATCAACAGTTCTCCTCTTTCAGCCTCTTCAAAATTTGATGATCTGGCATCCTCATCTACATATGCAACTTTGGCCTTGCCTTCGTTCCTCTTGTTTGCCCTTCCTTGGCATTGAGGACATTCAAATGCCCTATGACCTTCTTCCCCACAGTGAAAACATGTTCCACAGAAGCCTCCTCTTCCAGATCCTTGTCCTCTTCCTCTTCCTCTTCCCCTCTGATCTCTATTGTTCTGATCTTGGAAATGACTGAAATTATCTCCTCTCCGATTCTGACTATTACTGGCCTCATCCTACTTTTTCGAATCTTCATTTCGATCTCCATAAGACCGTCCACCAGATCTTCCATCATGACCTCTCCCGCTTTGTCTGCTCTCAAACTTTTTGTTCAGCTTTTCCTCTACTTTTAGGACAAACTGGTATGCCTCTTCAATACTATTCATTTGAACTAGATTCAGCTCTTCTGGAATGCTCGGCCTTAGCCCATTAAGGTAACAAGCAACTTTCTCCTTATCAGCTTCTGCATAGCCTGTTTTGATGAGGATTCAATAGAACTCCTCTGTATACTCTTGAACAGATCTTCCTGCTTGCTTCAAACTTTGCATTTTCTTTAGTAGGTCAAGCTCATAATTAATAAGAATGAACTGTCGCTTTAATTTATCCATCATCCGATCTCATCTTGTGATTTTATCTTTCCCTCTTCTATTTCACTTCAATTGAATATCTTGCCACCAAATCTTCGCATGACCTTTTAGTCTAGCCTTCGTGAATTTGACCCTATCAGGATCCTCAACAGCTTCATACTCAAAATATTCTTCACATTCATTGATCTAGTCGATCAATTCCTCTGGGTTAAGATTCCCTAAAAATGTAGGAACCTCTATCTTAGGTCTTTTTCCGATCTTGGAAATGGCCCGGAAAAGCCTTTCTTCCTCTTGATTCAAAACTTTGACTTCTCCTTGATCTTCTTCTTTGGCTTCATCCTTGCTTTCATCTCTGACATTAAGATTCATTCATCTGTGAATCTCCTCTTGCAATGCTCGCACTTGTCTCTACAGTTCCCTAACCTCAGGTGTTACAACACTAGCTCTTCCACTATGTTCCCTTCGTGGAGGCATTTTTGCGCTTCTCGCTGAAACCCTAACCACAGTCCTGGTGCAAACTACCTCACAGTCAGTGATCTGTTTACATAGAAACCCTAACCCACGGTCCTAGTGCAAACTACCTCACAATCAGTGATTTTTTTACACACTCAGGAACTCCTGCTCTGATACCACTTGATGAAGGGTGCTCCCCTTAATACCACAAACACATAACAGAAATAGAGAAATAATAACAATATGCAAGAATAGAAAATTAGCTTCTTATTATCTCCACAAATGTGGAATTACAAACTTTCATAATTACAATATGTAAAGCAACATGGGCATTCCCTTACAATATTCTGTAGGACAAAGCCTCAAATCAATACCCAGATCTACTACCCAGAACTGTCCCGAACTACTCCGAACTACCTAGACAACACTACGGGCCTTCTTTATATAGGCAATTTCCACCGCCCGAGAAGGTTCCAGAAATTTAGTCCTAAGTGTTGACCAAACTTAGAATTATTTTATTTTTCAATTTATTACATCAAAGTCAGCTCAAAATAACTTTGCAAACCCAAATAGAAATTTTGAAGGAAATTTTTTTTCCGCCATTTCAGATGACCTAACTTCCGAAGACCATAAGTCATCACCAGTTGACCTGATTGACTATTATAACCCCATTTTGGAAAGGGCACAAAGAGCTCTACAATAATTGAATCAAGCAAGCTTCAGTCAACAAAAAATTTGACCTCATCCTGGACCTCTAAAGCCTTCAAAACTGAGTTCAAAGTTTCTATACGCTGTTTCCAAAATTGAAAATTTTCAATATCTTCAAAACTAGACTTGATCTAGCAATGAAACTTTACTGGAAGACTGATATGACCAAAACGAACCTCCACCTATGAAATCAGAACATTCTGATATCATACACAAAACTTACTAAAAATAGTAAATTTCCAAAAATAGTAGCTCTACACAAGATAGCCCTTATTTGAAAGGCAAACAAAATATTTTTTGGGTGATGCAAGATTTCTCTTACACCCAGGATGCTCCTATACTATCCTTATATCTCTTCAATATACACATAATCTATAACACTTCATAATACTCCATAGAACTCCCCCTATGAGTATCCTTCCTTATCATATATAGACAATTTTCTAAGTATCTCTCCCCCTTTGACAACAATGACAAAATAAAGGGTGGAAAGGGATATACAAAAATTGTGTCAAAACTTTTGCCTTACTGTCTTATTGCAAAGCCGGTAGGCTTGCAACACAGTCTGCAAAATCTGTCTTCCAAGTCTCAAAATCTTTCTCCCATGCCTTCTCTATTGATTCTTCTACATTGAGTAAAGTACTCAATTTGTATGCTGCAATCTGATAGGCTTGAAGAGATTCAAAATTGAACTTCTGAAATGATGTCTTAACAGTAAGACATTCTTCTAGCTACTCTTCTATTATAGTCAACTTGATTGAGACATGCTCTCTCAAGATGTTTATTTTGATAATTTTCTTGTTCTTTTCATCATTCAAAGTCCTTATCTCATCACATGATTTTCTGATCTTTTTCTCAATTGTACTGATCTTTATGTTTAGGCTGGGCAAAGAGTTTGTCTCTGCTGCAATTTCATCTTGCTTCTCTTTTATCTTCTTCTCTTCCTCAATTAAAATATTTTCAGATTTTGTACACTGAATGTACAAACACTTTCCAGACTCAAGATGTTTCCTTAAGTTCTTGATGTGTCTGTCAAGGCTGTCAATGTCATTTTTGATATTCTGACTTATATTCTGCAACATCTCAGCTTCATAAGCTGCCTGAGCCTTAACCTTAGCAATATCAGTCAAATAGTGAATTCAACATCAAAAGAATTAATTACCGTCTTTGCTCTTTCAAGTGGATCTAAATCAAAGACTTTTGTAGATATCACACTTTGTAGCTTCTCAGTCAAATCTTTCAGACTACCTTCCAAATTCTTAACATTCTTATTCTTACCAATAATTTTGTTCAAAGAAGTGATCAACTCTAATTGATCATCGTCATCAACTTCCTTGCTCAAATCTTCAAACAATGTTCCTATTCCTTTCTCCTTTCTAGTCTTAGGAGTAAGACTGATGTCTTCTTGTGGTTCAATAGGTGTATGGGCCTCTGCTTCCATTTGCACTTCAGTTTGAGTAGTCTCTATTTCAATAATCTTTTCTTGCTCTCCCAAATCGAAATTGTCAACAATGTTGTCCAAACTGTTAAGTACCACATCATATGATTCTAAAGTAACTTTTGTTCCTTCAATGTCCATAGATTCTGTGCCAATGTTTATAGAAGAAGAAGGAATATCTTCAACTTCAACTACCTCTACTGCTGCCTCTGCTTGTTCTGAACTCTGTTTCTCTACTGGTTCTGCAACTATTTGATCTTTGCTATCTTTTCCTGCTACCAAGTTTGCTAGCACTTGCACAACTGCCTGTTCAGTTTCAGTCTTCACTTGTGCATACTGACCTCCCATTATTTGAATTCTTCTTCTTTTGGTTCTTAATAGGGTTTCACATGGCTTGAGGATCTGTTTAAGGTGGTCATCATCTCTTATCTCACAAAACTATCTGATCACATTCTCTCTCATTTTAGTATCTTCTTCTTGTGCTCTCATCTTCCTTCTCACAAGTCTATTGTACAAATCTTCTGGTATCTTTCCATGAGTAGTATCAAATTTCTTGTTTGCCAAAATCATATGTGTAACCATTGCATTCTCAAGATTTAATCTATCAGAAGATCCATATAAATCATAGTATTGTTCATTTTGGTAAAGTCTCCATGTTGCATTATATCTTCATTAACTCTTTCTATCCTTGGTTTCCATAATTTCTTCTTTATTGTCACTTCATCATCTTTTAACTCTACAACTCTTCTAGGTACTGGTGGAACAATTGTTTTATGTCTTTTACCTAGTCCTGAAGCACTTGCCTTCATTCTTTTGCTTGGTGTCTGACTAATTTCTTGTTCCTTCACAGGTTCTTCAACCTTTACCTTAACTTGAATAGGTTCTGCACTTGATGCCAAAGGTGGGACAGATAGTGTCTCACTTTGCCTTATTGCTTCTGCAGTCTTTCTTGCAATATCAAATTCCTGCTCACTCATACCTAATTCTTTTAGAATTTTCTTTATTTTAGACTCCGCTCTCTTCTTTGATTGTTTCTCTTCCTTAAGTGTCTTTGCTGAGTCAAAGTTTTCATCATATGTTCCAAATCTGTTGCTATGAGCATCAACCTTACTTTTCAACAATCTACTAACATATCCTTCAGTTTCAACTTTAGAGATTTTATAGCCAAGAGGGTCTATGAATTCATGTCTAGGTTCTACTGCCTCAATATAAGTCAAATCAGTATCAACCAAAAAACATGTATCATCTTTGTATTTCTCAACTAGGGATGGAGGAATTCTTGATCTATTTACCACAATGTTCTGAAAAGTTTTCAACACTAACTTTACACTGCCATTAACCTTCTCAATAAGATGTTTCATGTAAACTTTATTGATTCTTGCCATAGTATTCTCACCATCATTCCATTCAATAGTGTAAGGAAATCTTCTTAGCAAGTGGAAGAACATGTAAGTAACCAATGAGGAAAATCTAAAGTGAGTGTATTTAGCTTTCTTTATCTTTTCCAAGTTCTCAAACAACTGTATCCTCAGAATTTCACACATATCCACAGGCTTCTTCTCCACACACATCAAATAAGCAACATGTACCATACCTATTGGCATATCATCTTCTCTAGAGCTTCCACAAAACTTTGTTGTCAAAATCTTACACAAGTATTTTACATCATCTTGCTTGATCTTGCTAATGACTATACATTTGCCATTGTATACTAAACTGGTGTTTTCAATCACAATCTTTCTCATGTTTTTCTCATTCAGTGGAATTGCACCAACTTTTGATAATCTAGTCACATCATGAATTAGGTCTGCAGTTATGTCTATAACTCTATCTTCTAACCAAAATTTACCATTATATATCCTACTCAAAATGATCTTAGGACACTCCTCATCATCAAATTCATATTTCATAGAGTACTCAATGATTTCATTATTTTTTAGATGTTCATAACCTTGTTTCACTGACATATCTGAGTTGTACAATTTCTTATATTCACCATTAAAATCACTCTCCCTTAGGGTTTCATACTTGCATCCAAGATAACTTTTAACATTTTCTAAATGAAGAACTCCGTCTGGTACGAATGATAGGGCTAAACTAGCATCTTTTTCTGAGGGTTCAACTGGATCTTTCGAAGTTCTAGGTCTATTCTTATCCTTAATTTTGTGAATCAATGACACATCCATGATTATATCTGATTACTTAAGTTGATTCAAGATCATAGACGGATAAATATCTTAAATTCACAAAATTAGGGCTTTCGCTAGATCGGCGCTTCAAACTTCTGCAAATTGCTTCCAAACTTCTTTCTTCACTTCCAAATCACTTCTAATCGCTTGATGATCATAATAACTTTGATTTCAATCTTTTATTACTTAGCATTTACTCAATCTGACATCGCATTGAATTATTTTGCCGCTAAAATGCCAAAAAGCTGATTCTGTAAACCTGCAACCATAAATCTTCTTACGACCTCGCAAAAAACAATATTTATTTTTGCGCACTTAACCATAGCATTAGTATAACATAACAAACCTTCATCTAACTATGCAAAACTTATCTCATTCAAAATCTAATTCTATACTAATTCTAAGTTCCTAAACTACAAAAATTTACATAATTTAAGTGCTTAAAGAAGGGTTAGGTAAAGACTCATTCTTACCATCAGATACATTACCTTCCTGATTACCTTCAATGCTAAATATACCTCCTTGATCTGTGCCTTTAACAAATTTTACTTCACCTTCATTGCTACAGCAACCTTTCTCTTTGTTTCCTGCATTTTCATTCCTTCTTACATAGTTTCTAGGGTTAGGGTTATGATGATAACCTTCATTGTTCATTCTGCAAAATCTTGCTGTATGTCCAATCTTGTTACATATCTAACAAGTGATTCCATTGGTTCCATATCTAGGTGTTTGCTGATTGATTTGTGTCCTGTAATTTCTAGCAATATGTCCAATTTTGTTGCATCTGAAACATACTATTCCATTTCCTCTTTTCATGTCTTCAGTTGATCTTTGATCTGCATTGTTAGTGTTTCTAGACATTCTACTATTGTAAGTATTCTCAATAACTTTAGATCTTCTACATTCAATAGCTCTATGTCCAAAACCATGACAATTATAACAATAACCATTAAGAGGTTTGAATTGTTTACCTGTACAATCTATCTTCATATGACCAATAGTGTTACAAGAAAAACATCTACCTTTGAATTCTCTTTGCATACCTTTGGATGATTCATCTTGCTTTGGTGGTTCTTCTTGCTTTGGTGTATCTTCTTGCTTCGGTGACTCTTCTTGCTTTGATGATTCTTCTTGCTTTGGTGATTCTTCAGATTTGTTCTCATCTAACTTCTTTTCTTCACTGCTTTCACATTCATTCAAATCTGGTTTCTTGCTTTCACTAACTATCTTCAATATATTAAATCTAAGACCAGTTTTGTCATAAAATGGTTTTCCATAAGATACTTGCTTATCAATCTTTTCATTGTTTGAATATAGCCTCTCAAGTTGTTGTTTGGATTGAGTCAATTCACCTTTCACAATTTTATTGTATTTCTCAAGTTCATCATACTGCAATTTGACTTTATCAAATTTGGATGTTACCTTGCCAAGTTTAGATTTCAGATCTTCATTTTCATTCTTTAAGTTTTCATTCTTAGATCTTAAATTGTCATTTCCATCTTTCAAACTAAGCTTCAGATTTGCTATCTTCAATTCATGTTTAAGGATCACATTTTCTTTTTCTAAATCATCACAATCTTCAACAAGAATTTCAAATTCCTTCTCAGATTTTAGATCTTCTATCTTACTTTTCAATTTGTCAATAAGACTCTTTGCATCATCATACTTTCTTTTCAAAGTGTTTCTTTCATCAGTAAGCATGTCAATTTTCTCAAGAGCTTCTTCAAGATTCTTCTGCAATTGATCCATATCCATAGAGATCTTACTCAAGCTGCTAGGCTTTCCTTGAATGTTTCTTCTCCGAGTAACTGTGCTCTGATACCAATTGTTAGAAATAGGAAATACTGAAGGGGGGGGGGGGGGGGGGGGGTGAATCAGTATTTCACAAACTTTTACTTTTGCCCACTTATGGATATATCAGATTACTTTAGTGCATACAAAGCATAAGAAACTAAATAGCATACATAACAATAAATGTAAAGAACTCATAACACATGATATGTTCTCAAGGAAACCTTTGCCAAGGGAAAACCCTGGTGGGGATGGTACCCACAAAGATCCACTAATCAAAAGATATCCAGTTAAGGATGTTGACCCTATTAGGAGCCAAAAACAATCATATAGTGTATCAGTCCTAGTTAAGGGACTGTAGGCCTTGTTAGAAGCCTCAACCCTATTAGAAGTTGTAGATACAAAACCTGATTACCAGATGAGCTCACTACCCAAACAAGTAATGCAAATGTTTACTGATTACAATATGGTACTGCTTACAACTTCACATCAACAACTTTCACTGCTATCACAAGTTACATATATTACATGTAACATTACAAGTATGTTTGGTACATCTTTATTTATACAAGATACAAACATAATGTCTTTCTCTTGTCGGCTTGCATATCTTTATCCAAGAGTAAACATCTAGGATGTTGTCTCTTTATAATATGAAGTCATTATTTTGACAAGCAAAATAATCCCTTAATTCATTTACTAATTCTGTCTTCAAAACTGCTCTATCGGTTGTACTCTGTCATCGGTAAAATAATCATAACTTTGTACATACTATCTGTACTCTTTTGCACACTGAGATGGGGTATCCTTAGACACCATAGAGCCTAAGTTCAACTATGCAAACTCTGATCATGCTCCAATGAACATCGCCAAAACAAACTGTATCAGGTGCTCTGTCAAAAACACTGTTTCATACTTAGATAATTTTAGTCTACGATCTTCCATACTTACTTTCCAGCTTATATGATCTTCATAGAGAAAATATGTTGGCATAATGACAACATCTATGTACATACCTCAGCCAAATTTCCAACACAAAATTCACAGAGTTTTGCATTTAAAGTATACAGACATGGGGCATAATGCTACAACATGATAGATGATTCCTTCGGTCCAATTAGGAGGCAAAATCTAGAATATAATTAGAGAACTTTTTATTTGTGCATGAAAAGAACATAAATATTCACTTTAAGGGCATCTGGTTTTCATTACTGTAAGATGAACTATATTTATTGTGATGATTGGACTTTGGCTTTCCATGTACATGCACTACTTGTAATTAGAATTACATTTTGGATGGTATTGTTTTTGTGGTGATACAAATTTTGTGTTGTTTGAACACCCTATAAAGATGAAAAAATACTTGTCATTAATGGCTAGAAAAGAAAGTAGAGCATGTTTCTGATAATAAAAAATCCTAAAGAGGCTTATCATTACAACCAAAATTTGTGTTGCTAGTCTTGAAATCCTTGCAAAAAGATGGAACAGTTGATGCTGAAACTTCCAAACTAATTTTCACCAATAAGAAAATAACTTAATGAGTTGTTCAAAGACCACTTTTAAACTTGTGAGAATGGTCAAAGTGCTGAAATTAACACTCAAGATAAAGTGTTAGTAAAGAGATGCATGGGCTAAATAAAGACTCTACTTTCCTCTCTACAGGTCTGAAACTCCCAAGAATGATCCATGCCCTAAGTAGGATCTCCTCTCACTAGTAAAACCAATGGCCGATTGGAACAAGGAACTATTTATTTCGGGGGTGATGGATTCCTCATAGAGAACACCCTCTTTGGAGCAAAACTCTCTTTTCAGATCTATTAACTCTCATGATGCAAATCAAATTTGTAAGAAACATTTTTTGCAATTTATTCAACATCATATATGTTGTCTTCCTCAGGCACTTCTAGGTTTCCTTAGGCAATGCATTGACTTCCTAGCCTCCATCTCCAATGGTATTTGTTAGCTTTCTCCACATTATTTCCATTTTGACAATGATTGGATTCCTTTTGATGCTTACTATCAGCACCATAGGGTCAGTGGATTGGTTGTCCTTGGGTGTTGACTTTGTCATTGGTTCCCCTTGTAGCTTATATTGGTTTTGGCTGAGTTTGTCATCACCAACCATGTTGATAATTGCCACTCTTAATTGGAACATAGTTTAAAGGTCTACCACCTTGATGGGTACAATTGTTGGTAGCCCCTTCTGAACTATGTTCTTTGACTCCAATCACACAAAAATGTACTTTGGAGGCTATTTATTGCTTTACCATCACTTTTTCTACTTTTTCTCTAGATTCTCAGAGTTGTTCCTTCTTTGTATGAGGGTACAGGTACACCTCCTTCTTTGTATGTGCTCTCATGATTGCCAAATCAACCTTGTCTTATTCCTCCACATCCAACATATTAATGCCCTTTTACTTCTGGTAGTTGGTGTCTTCATGGTCGCTTGGTCCTTACCATTTGCACAATAATTGTATATTCCATTTACACAACAATTGTAAATTTTCTTTCTTATTTTGGAAGTCTCTCAAAAAGTGTCTACATTGTCAACACTGTATGATAGGATGTCCTTTGGAGTTATACTATATTTCATTTTGCACTCCTTGTTGATTTCCATAGTTGCCTTACAATACATTTTATGGTTTTGACTGAGTAGACTCTCTTTGTGTGAAGAGAACTTGTGTACTTGTAGTCTTCAAATTATATGGACACTCCTTTATTGAATGAACCATCATGTGGAAAATATCACAAACCATCATTTTAGGACAAGTGCTCTTTGAGTGCCCCTCAATTTTGCACTTAGTTTACTATTCATTACTCTCTTTATTGGTTCCTTTCTCAACCTTCAATTCTTTTATCATTCTCATCATATCTTACTATGGGGTCTGGATTTTTGTCAACTCATCAACCCTCAATGATCTTGTCATCGTCTATCTTGTTGATGTGTGTTTTATGACCGCACCAATAATAGAATAAATTACCAAGATATCCTATCCTCTCTTGAGAAAAATCATGTGTATGCTAAGATTGTGAAAGATCATATATGTGACTCCAATGTTCTTTACTGTGTTGGTTCCCACTTTTTCCCATAGTGTCAGGTTTACACTATGATTACAAACTAGTTAGTAACCGCTCCAAAGTCTGACAGGAAAAAGTGCCAATTGATGAGGATGAAACTATCCTTCTTCTTCTTTGAGCTCCACATCACTCGGGTGGGTATTGCCTTATCTGCACACTCATGACTCTTCTTGATAAAAAAAAGCCTGCAAATAGATTATTGTAGAATAGTTTTTAGACTCCTTTAGGTATCCTGTACCCCAATGAAATCAAGTCTTATGCAATAACCCATTTGCATAGAATGAATCTGAAAACTAGAAACTATTCCTACCAACATGAAAGGAAAGATACTTCATTTGAATGATTAATGTTGGGTTGAAAGGACCCCTGAGATACCCTAAGTCTCTCAGAGAATAGTGCCTTATCCAATGGGCAATAGAGTCAAATACATCACTGCAACAAAGAGCTATGAAACAAGAAGACAATACATTCTAATATGTTGATGCCTTACATCAATCATACACCATTAATCAGACCTCACTTCAACAATCCACCTATGTACCCAGATATGTTATCACCTATTCAAAGGATGTTAACCCTCCCCTTAGAAGAGACCTATAAACAAGAAATACATTAATCAACATCCACTGAAAGACAAGCATGAGATACCCTTGATATCCCACCTCATACACATCTGAAAACTAATTTTAAACTCAGTTATCTCTACGAAGACAACTTTATTGCAGACACATAGGAAATACAAATAGAAAGATCAAACATCCTTGATGCTATAATCAACAAGTTCAGGATTCAAATGGAGACAATCTGATAACAGTATAAATATATTGAATTCTTATACATAAGACAAACTGTTACAACTTATATTCTATTCTCAAAGCTAGAAAGGAAAGAGGGAACACCCTATATGTAGAGAAGAGGGAAATATCTACAGGAAAAGGACCCTTCATGGAACTAGCTCTCATAAGAAAACTGGAACCCTTCAAAAATAAAAATAGCTACAATATATACCACTAGTCATCTTGGAATCCCAAAAATCAGGATGCAACAAGCTTTGGATGACTAGGGCAAGGGTTAGGGTTTTCACCCACCAAACCAACTAGATTTAATCAAGAATTTATTACATTGGAGGAAAACCAAGTGATCAGATGCAAGAATGATCTTCATTAATAATAAATCTTCTAACTTGTACCGAAGATCATGAATTCACCATGTCAAACAATTTGATCACTCACTTGCAACATGTCTTGAGCAACTGCCTTACCCATTCCTTTACGGTACAAACCTTTTGCAATCAATCATCAAACTCTCTGGACCACTCTGCAATAGTTGAAAAAATCATATCTACCAGATCCAGCCGCTTAAGCATTGAATACCAATCCTTTGTCGCTGAAACCCTTAAATAACTCAAATTCCTGATAGCAATGGTTAACCAGACAAATTTAAAACATGACCATCAATTTTACTTCTTCCCGGCAGATCGAGCAGTTCTCATTAATCTTATAACATTCAACAAGTGCTTTGAAAAGTCTCTGGCCTTGTCATCAATCTCTCAACTAGTAGGAAATGAACACATTAGTAGCACCTGGCAGTGGACCCACACATATTTTTTTATTTACCCACGACAAGCACTTAGTTGTTAAGCATTCAGCGAACACGTGATTGAAGAAACTCCAAGTTGCACAATATATTTGCTAACTGTAGTTAGATCAGGAGACCTCATGACTAAAGGAAGGACAAACCACCATTTAACCTTTTGACCCTATCTGGAGATCACGCAACTAAGGCCTATCTCCTAGTCGCTGAATAGATTTTCTTCTTTCCCCGATCTGGCGACTACAGGAGCCTTTAATTTTTTCATCTGGTAATCTGGAAGCTATAGTCTCTGAGTCTTGTGAGCTTATTAATTCCTTAAAGACATTCAGTGATCACCCGACCTGGAGATCTAGTGACTAGCAAAGAGTCTCTCAATCGCTGAAACTTCCTGACTTTTCAAATTTCTACCTAAGATTACGTGACAACCCTAAGTCGCCAGATCATTGAATATCCTATTAAACCTCTAAGCTAGTAGAGATCAATGGTTGTCGCAAGACCACATAGGATAAACATCATGCATCTTTTCTTGAGAATATATGACAACCATAGATCCTAACTAAACTTTAACTTACTCCACAAACTGAAGACCTCGGGCCCACTAACAACTGCCAACTCACTGTCCTACAACCAATAATCATCAAACACCTCAGCATCTTCTGACATTAGGTTTTCTTGTACAATTCCATATGATGTGGGCCTACCATCTTGATGCAGGAGCATCCTGGGTGTAAGAGCAATCTTGCATCACCCAAAAATATTTCTATTTTTATTTTCAATAAGGGCTATTTTGTGCAGAGCTGCTATTTATGGAAAGTTACTATTTTTGGTAATTTTCGTATGTGCTCAGAATGATCTGATTTCTTTCTTGGAGGTTCATTTTGGTCATATAAGTCTGCCAGTAAATTTTCATTTCCAGATCAAGTGCATGTTGGAAGATATTGAAGATTTTCGGTATTGGCAGCAGGGTACAGAAACTTTGGACTCAATTTTGAAGGCTTTAGAGGCTCCAGATGAGGTCAAAAATTTGGGTGACGGGCGCTTGCGCAAGTCAAGCCTGTAGAGCGCTTCGTGGCATTTTTGAAATGGGGTTATAATAGCCGATCGGGTCAACTGGTGATGACTTATGGTCTTCGGAAGTTGGGCCACCCAAAATGGCGGAAAATAATTTTCTTCAAAATTTCTGTTCGGGTTTCAAAGGTTATCTTGAGCCGACTATGATGTAATAAAATGTAAAATAAAATAATTCTAAGTTTGGTCGGCCTTATTGGCTAAAATTCTGGAACCTTCCAGGCGGTGGAAAATTGCCTATATAAGGAAGGCTGTATTATTGTCTTAGGAGTTCAGAATAGTTCTGGGTAGTAGATCTAGGCAATAATTCGAGGCTTTGTCCTACAGAATATTGTAAGGGAATGACCATGTGGCTTTGCATATTGTAATTCTAAAAGTTTGTAATTCCACATTTGTGGAGATAATAAGAAGCCAATTTTCTGTTCTTGCATATTGTTGTGGTTTCTTTGTTTCTGTTATGTGTTTGTAGTATTAAGGGGAGCACCCTTCATCAAGTGGTATCAGAGCAGGTTTTCTTGAGTGTGTAAACAGATCGCCGACTATGAGGCAGTTTGCACCAGGACTGTGGCTAGGGTTTCAGCGTGCATCGCAAAAATGCCTCCACGAAAAGAACGTGGCAGAAGAGCTGGTGCTGTGACACTTGAGGTTAGAGAGCTGCAGAGACAAGTGCGAGCATTGTAAGAAGAGA
This sequence comes from Chamaecyparis obtusa, assembly GCA_027943335.1. NCBI lineage: Eukaryota > Viridiplantae > Streptophyta > Pinopsida > Cupressales > Cupressaceae > Chamaecyparis > Chamaecyparis obtusa. The sequence goes on along the minus strand of BSBK01007029.1, from coordinate 587,159 downwards.
TTCGCAGAGGAATGAATCTTAATGTCAGAGATGAAAGCGAGGATGAAGCCGAAGAAGAATATCAAGCAGGAGAAGTTGAAATTGTGAACCAGGAGGAAGAAAGACTTTTTCGGGCCATTTCTAAGATTGGGAAAAGACCTAAGATTGAGGTTCCTACATTTTCTGAAAATCTTAACCTAGAAGAATTGATTGATTGGATCAATGAATGTGAGGAATATTTTGAGTATGAAGATGTTGAGGATCCTGATAGGGTCAAATTTGCGAAGGCCAGACTGAAAGGTCATGCGAAGATCTGGTGGCAAGAAATTCAATTGGAGCGAAATAGAAGAGGGAAAGATAAAATCACAAGATGGGATCGGATGGTGGATAAATTGAAGCGACAGTTCATTCCTGTTGATTATGAGCTTGACCTACTAAAGAAAATGCAAAGTTTTAAGCAAGCAGGAAGATCTGTTCAGGAGTATACAGAGGAGTTCTATCGACTCCTCATCAGAATAGGCCATGCAGAAGCTGATAAGGAGAAAGTTGCCCGATACCTTAATGGGTTAAGGCCAAGCATTCAGGAGGAGTTGAATCTGGTTTGAATGAACAGTATTGAGGAGGCATACCAGTTTGCCCTAAAAGTAGAGGAAAAGCTGAACAAGAAGTTCGAGAGTAGACAAAATGGAAGAGGTCGTGGTGGAAGATCTGGCGGACGGTCATATGGTGGCCGAAATGAAGATCCAAAAAAGAAGGATGAGGCCAGTAGCAGTCAGAATCAGAGAAGAAATAATTCCAATCATTTTCAGGATCAGAGTAATAGAGATCAGAGAGGTAGAGGAAGAGGACAAGGATCTGGAAGAGGAGGCTTCCGTGGAACATGTTTTCACTGTGGAGAAGAAGGTCATAGGGCATTTGAATGTCTTCAGCACCAAGGCAGAACAGACAGGAGAAATGAAGGCCAGGCCAGAGTTGCACATGTAGATGAAGATGTCAGATCATCAAATTCTGAAGATGCTGAAAGAGGAGAAACGTTGATTAACAGAAGAGTCCTGTTGAGTGGTGAGAATGAACCTGAGCAAAGAAGGAGCCTATTTTGCACCAGGTGCAAGTGCGAAGGTAAATGTTGCGATGTGATTATTGATAGTGGAAGCACTGACAATTTGGTGTCAGAAGAGATGGTGACAAAGTTGAAGCTCAAGAGACAGAAACACCCACATCCATATCGGATTGCCTGGGTACAGGATGACCACAAGGTCATGGTCAATGAACAATGCCTGGTGAAGTTCAAGATTGGCAGATACCAAGATGAGGTATTGTGTGATATCATATCTATGGATGCATGTCATATGTTGTTGGGTAGACCATGGCAGTTTGACAGATGTGCTGTACATGATGGTCGTGCAAATACCTATTCCCTGACAAAGGATGGAGTGCGACATAAGCTAAAACCATTGAAGGAGACCGAAAAAAGGTATGTGGTAATGCAAGGATAACTTTTGTTGATGGAAGAAATTTCCTAGATGGTATGAGGCATGAGCATGTATGTTTTGCTTTAATTCCAAAAGCTGGTAAAGAGGAAGTAGAAGATGTTCCTGTAGAAGTTGCAGATTTTTTGAATGAGTTTCAGGATATTGTATCCGATAACGTGCCTGATGGATTACCACCAGTAAGGAAGATCAGTCATCAAATGGATTTGATCCTAGGAGCGAGTTTGCCGAATAAGGCAGCACACAGAATGACACCTGTAGAAAGTGAGGAGTTGAACAGACAAGTACATGAACTGTTATAGAAAGGATTGATCCGAGAGAGTCTGAGTCCCTATGCTGTACCAGCAGTATTAGCACCAAAGAAGAATGGCGAATGGAGGATGTGTACAGATTCCAGGGCAATAAACAAGATCACAATCAAGTACAGGTTTCCATTGCCACGAATGGATGATATTATGGACTGTTTGAGTGGAGCTGTGTATTTCTCAAAGATAGATCTGAAGAGTGGATATCATCAGATTCAGATTAGGGAAGGAGATGAATGGAAGACTGCCTTCAAGACAAAGGAAGGACTATATGAGTGGTTAGTCATGCCTTTTGGGCTAACCAATGCACCGAGCACTTTCATGCGTCTCATGAACGAGGTTCTGAAAGAATTTCTGGGTAAGTTTGTCATTGTTTACCTAGATGATATTTTGATCTTTAGTCAGATATTGGATGAGCATATGATGCATATTCGTATGGTATTTGAGAAGTTGAGAGAAGAGAAATTGTTGATTAATTTGAAGAAGTGCAGTTTTGTGAAGAAAGAGTTGGTGTATTTAAGATTTGTAGTTTCAGCAGAAGGTCTAAAAATGGACCTAGAGAAGGTACAGGCTATCCTTGAATGGCCTACTCCGAGGAGTGCTACTGAGGTAAGATCTTTTCATGGTCTAGATAGCTTTTACAGAAAGTTTATCAAAAATTTTAGCAGTATTTGTGGACCCTTGATTGAAACAATGAGAGGGGATAGAAAAGAGTTTAAGTGGACTAATGGGGCAGAAAAGAGTTTTCAATTGTTGAAACAAAAAGTTACAGAACAACCCATTTTAGCACTTCCAGATTTTAATAAGGTGTTTCAAGTAGATTGTGATGCTAGTGGTACTGCAATAGGAGCTATTATGAGCCAAGAAGGTAAACCTGTTGCTTATTTCAGTGAGAAGTTAAATGATGCCAAGAGGAAATATTCTGTTTATGATCAAGAATTTTATGCTATAGTTCAGGCATTAAAGAAGTGGAGACATTATCCACTTCCTAAGGAGTTTGTTTTGTATACTGATCATCAAGCTTTGCAATATTTGAATAGTGAAGGAAAATTGAATCAAAGGCATTTGAAATGGGTTGAGTTTTTGCAGAGTTATACATTTGTTTTGAAACACAGGAGTGGAAAGTCTAATAGGGTTGCAGATGCTCTTAGCAGAAGGCAACTATTGCTGATAGAAATGCAGATTAAAGTGGTTGGGTTCAAGGAACTCAAGAATTTGTATCTAGAGGATCCTGATTTTGGTGAAGCTTGGAAGGCTTGTACAGAACCTGTTACTCTAGACAGGACGAAATGGCTGGATTTTATCATCCAAGGTGATATGCTATTCAGAGGGAGTCAGTTGTGCATTCCACGAAGTTCTATGAGGGAGAATCTCATCAAGGAGAAGCATAGTGGAGGATTGGCTGGACATTTTGGTCGTGATAAAACCCTTGCTTTGGTTGGTGAGAATTATTATTGGCCACAATTACAGCAAGATGTGAAGAAGTTTGTACAGAGTTGTAGAGTATGTCAGATGGCGAAAGGAGTGAAGTAGAATACAGGGTTGTATCAGCCATTACCTATACTAGAGAAGCCTTGGGAGGATATCAGTATGGACTTTGTTCTTGGTTTACCGAGGACACAGCGGGGACATGATTCAATTTTTGTAGTAGTTGACGGATTTTTGAAGATGGCACATTTCATTCCCTGCAAGAAGACTAATGATGCTGTTCATGTAGCAGAATTGTTTTTTAGAGAAGTAGTGAGACTTCATGGTTTGCCAAAGACCATAGTTTCAGATTGAGACACTAAGTTTGTTAGATATTTCTGGCGTATATTGTGGAAGAAGTTAAAGACAGATTTGAAGTTCAGTTCATCACATCATCCACAGACTGATGGACAGACAAAGGTGGTGAATAGAAGTTTGGGAAATTTGCTGAGATGTTTGGTTGGAGATAAGCCAACAGGATGGGATTTGATTTTACCACAGGCAGAATTTGCATACAATAATTCTGTCAATAGGAGCACTGGTAAATCACCATTCCAGATTGTATATGGAAGTAGTCCAAGAAATGCATCTGAATTGAGAAAGATAGATAAAGGAGAAATAAGTAGTGCTGAAGCTTAGGATTTTGCAGAACACTTGAAGAACATCCATGGGGAGGTGAGGAAGCATATTACCAAGATGAACGCATAGTATAAGGCTAAGGCAGATGAGAAAAGGAGGTATAAGGAATTTCAGGTTGGTGATGAAGTCATGGTTCATTTGCGGAAGGAGCGGTTTCCAGTTGGTACATATAACAAGCTGAAAATGAAGAAGTTTGGACCATGTAGGATACTAAAGAAACATGATTCAGGAAACGCATATGAGGTAGAATTGCCTACTGAGCTAAATATTTCACCAGTTTTTAACATTTCAGATCTGACAGAGTATCATGAAGGAGGTGTTGAAGATGAGATCACAGCAGCACAGTGGAGTATTCCAGCAACTAGTTCAGACACTAAGGAGATCGAAGATATACTGGACAGTCATGTTAGCAGAAGCACAAGGAACAGGACATATGAAGAATATCTGGTCAAGTGGAAAGGACGACCTATTGAAGATTCATCATGGCTAATAAGGGTGGAGGTTAACCATCTTGGTTTTCCTCTGCACACCTGAGTCGTGACAGGGTCACTTCTCAAATTACCCTGTGTGTAAGAGCAATCTTGCATCGCCCAAAAATATTTCTATTTTTATTTTCAATAAGGGCTATTTTGTGCAGAGCTGCTATTTATGGAAAGTTACTATTTTTGGTAATTTTCGTATGTGCTCAGAATGATCTGATTTCTTTCTTGGAGGTTCATTTTGGTCATATAAGTTTGCCAGTAAAGTTTCATTTCCAGATCAAGTGCATGTTGGAAGATATTGAAGATTTTCGGTATTGGCAGCAGGGTACAGAAACTTTGGACTCAGTTTTGAAGGCTTTAGAGGCCCCGGATGAGGTCAAAAATTTGGGTGACGAGCGCTTGTGTAGGTCAAGCCTGTAGAGCGCTTCGTGGCATTTCTGAAATGGGGTTATAATAGCCGATCGGGTCAACTGGTGATGACTTATGGTCTTCGGAAGTTGGGCCACCCGAAATGGCAGAAAATAATTTTCTTCAAAATTTTTGTTCGGGTTTCAAAGGTTATCTTGAGCCGACTATGATGTAATAAAATGTAAAATAAAATAATTCTAAGTTTGGTCGGCCTTATTGGCTAAAATTTTGGAACCTTCTAGGCTGTGGAAAATTGCCTATATAAGGAAGGCTGTATTATTGTCTTAGGAGTTCAGAATAGTTCTGGGTAGTAGATCTGGGCAATAATTCAAGGCTTTGTCCTACAGAATATTGTAAGGGAATGCCCATGTGGCTTTGCATATTGTAATTCTAAAAGTTTGTAATTCCACATTTGTGGAGATAATAAGAAGCCAATTTTCTGTTCTTGCATATTGTTGTGGTTTCTCTATTTATGTTATGTGTTTGTGGTATTAAGGGGAGCACCCTTCATCACATCTCATGACCTGGCAACTAGTAGCATCTCACAATCGCCAATCAAAAGGGAATATTCCATTTTCATTAGGAGATCACCCAACTAAAGCAAAAAATCAATTGTGAGAAGGAAAGGAATATTCAGTCTTCATTACACAACTAAGAGACTGAGCTCAGGAAACTTGGGCCCACCTAGAAACATGGCACCTTTTGATTCATCTATCGATCCACCTCATCGCCAAGCTGCACCATTTGAACACCTCATCGCCACATGTCACACTCTGATTGGTTCCATAAACTAGCCGCTCCAACTCATTTCTGACCTTAGCCAATCTAGAGATCTAGCGACTGTGTGAATTCTCAAGTCTCTGGATCAATAGCTAAAATCTAGAGACCTGGCAACAAACCATGTCACTGAATCACTGACTGCCTAGAAAATAACCGCCAAGATCAAGAGACTATGAGACCACACAGTCATAAAATCATGGAAAGTGAAACATAACTGCTAGGGACTAACCACATTCTGACTTTAACTTAACTCACACCCATTTGGAGATTACGCGACCAAAGACTTTGCCAAATCTTTGAATCATTTTCTTAACTGGGGTTAAGTCCTGAGAAGACGCGACCAAGGCAATCTCTAAGTTGTGAGAACATTTCTTAACCTCAGGTTATATCTAGAGATTAAATACTAGCCATTGATCTCAAACCCATCATGTGGTTATCACTCAATTTCTGAATGCTAAAGGGCCTGACCGCCAAATCATGAGATCACATGACAAAAGGAAAATATAATTGTTCGCCAAGTCACTGAATCGCTGGATGAAAACTTAACCATGACAATGAATTGGGAGATTCAGTGACCAAATAGAGACTTAACCAAAGGATTACACAGTCACCAATTCACTGAAAGACTTAAGGACAAGGAAACACATTATGCGATTTAGTGAAGACTAGGAAAATGACCACATGTAGAAAAGGGACTTAAGTGACCCAAAAAAGGTAACGATAGAAAAGAACAAGGCCAAAACATTCTAGGGTTTAACCCTTTCCAACGGTTAGAAATATGAAATGAGACTTAGGGTTTAAGCCAGAGACAAAGGAAAAATCTTGTGGAGACCAGAGAAGAAATTATATAGCCATGAAATTTTTTTGCAGGTGCTAACAGTGGCTCTATCTGGGGATGTATGCCTCTTGTAGGCATAGCAAGAATTCAAAAACTCTGGGAGAGTAGACCACCTACTATAAAAAAACTTGAACAACAGAGAGCAATAGGACAAAACCCTACAAACTAAGACGAAATGAAACAGGGAACAAGCACACTTCTACAAAATTTACAACATGTACAAACCTAACTACTATACAAGGAACTTACAATATTTACAAAAGTGCTCTAAGCCCAAAAATTTTGATCAACTTTTACCTCTATCAAACAAGTAATTTTCATCTCCATAGAGTAGAGGCAAACTAAAGATATATCCCTCATCCAGCCTATCAAAAATATTGTGATCCACCTTCAGCACATCATACAAAAAATGATCACCATACTCACCATCATCCATCAAGATAAGGCCATCAAGCTACCATAAATATTGATCACTTTGTGACATCAAAATGTCACACTCTTCACTTTCACTGTCATGCTAGAAGAGGAAACACTCCAACTTAACATCATGGCTGGAAGCATCAACATTCTGATCATTAGTTTGCAATAAAGAATAAACCCTTTCTATCTCCTTGCTCTACAAACTAATATAAAAATTCTCAAGACAAAAATCTGATTGCATGAAATTGGAAACAACTTGCTGGTCAAAAATCCTATCAGCATCTTCTAGAAAGGAACAAGCACTGTCAGTGACTGAATCATTAATCATTTGTAAGTCTGAAAAAACACATTTAAACTTACCACATTTTCTAGCATCAAAATGTAAACAAGAACCACTGACATTAGGCTCTTGAAAAATTGAATCCACACTAGTACACATATCATCGTACTCATCAAATACTACATTATAAATTCACTATAATGATGTGTACCATCCTCTTGCACATAAAAAATGGGAGAAAGGATAACCACAAATGCTTCACACATCATGCCACTACTTGAATCATCTTGATCAAAACTTATATCTACTAGGCATGGAAATTTAGAAGCAAAATTAGAAGTATACCTTTGAAACTTAGTCTCCAAGAGTTCTGAAATTTTCTCACTACTTAGAAAGCATTGAGCTTCACATTTTACCTCTTTGGTCTCATTGCTAGTACTGCAAATATCTTCCTCATTTGAAGCAAAGGCTAGGAACTCTTGTCTCACAACATCTTGTGTAAAGACATCACTGCAAGAACTATCATCAACTGTAGATTCATCTCCTACTTCTTGATAACCATAAGTTCCATCATCAGCACTAGCATCACAAGATTCATCATCCATAAATGAAGCCATCCATTCCCTAACCTTTTCTAGTGCTTCATTTCTACGAGAGGCAGTCCAACTGACTGATTTAGGCATACCAAGATCTAAAAACATTTCAGCATATTGGAAATCTTGAAGTTTAACACCCATAAGAAGTTCATCACAAGCTATAAAAAACTTCTTGTAATATGAATGGGATGACTTCTCTTTCCTTTCTCCTATTACACATCTTAGAATCTTTATGCAAGTTTGTTGAATTTTTTGACTTATCAAATAGATGTCTCTATCTTTATTAACATATCTTTGGCCTGATTGGTAACTAGAAACATCATCCTAACCTATCAAGGCTGGGAATTCCATTTTAAAATACTGACAAAATGATGCAACTTTTTCTCATGACAATAGTTCTATCCAAATTCATGCAACCACTAGCTTCATTAATCACCAACATATTTCTGACACTCTTTACAACAACCAAAGCTTCTATCCAGAAATATGGCTTTAAACTTCAGAATTAATTTCCCTTTTCAATGGTGACTTGCTCACCTAATTAGGGACTGTTTTTACCTGATAAAATATGATTACCTAGATATGTTGTGAATGCTACAAAATATAAGTCTGAAGTCTCCTTCGAATCACCTTTCAATCTTTGGTAGAGTTGCTACCTCCTTCTAGAGGAAAAATTTGAATCAGCTGACAGCCTTTCTCAACTCTGAACCTTCTTCAAAACCCACAATCACAACATAACCATGTAGGATAACTGCTTGTCAGGACTACAAATATATTACACTTCATTACAAAACATTGATCAAACAGAGACTCAGAGTCTCCACTCAACACTTAGTGAGAAGATATTACCAAATGCTTTGTTTTTACTTTTCACTCTTTTCTAGACTCTCCCCAGCAGAGTCACCATTTTGTTGGTGACTTGGATGGGCCAAATCAATCTGGATAATAAGATATTGGAAATTTGTAACATAACTAGAGATTCTCAACAGATTTTGTTTTGTAATATTCTCCCCAGCAAAGTTGCCAATATGTTGGTTCCAACTTTTTCCCATAGTGTCAGGTTTACACTATGATGACAAACTGGTTAGTAATCGCTCCAAAGTCTAATAGGAAAAAGTGTCAATTGATGAGGATGAAACTATCCTCCTTCTTCTTTGAGCTCCACATCACTCAAGCGAGTATTGCCTTATCTACACACTCATGACTCTTCTTGATAAACAAAAGGCCTGCAGATAGATTATTGTGGAATAGTTTTCAAACTCCTTTAGGTATCCTGTACCCCAATGAAATCAAGTCTTATGCAATAACCCATTTGCATAGAATGAATCTAAAAACTAGAAACTACTCCTACCAACATGAAAGGAAATATACTTCATTTGAATGATTAATGTTGGGTTGAAAGGACCCCTGAGATACCCTAAGCCTCTCATAGACTAGTGCCTTATCCAATGGGCAACAGAGTCAAATACATCATTGCAATAGAGAGCTATGAAACAAGAAGAAAATACATTCTAATATGTTGATGCCTTACATCAATCATACACCATTAATTAGACCTCACTTCAACAATCCACCTATGTACCCAGATATGTTATCACCTATTCAAAGGATGTTAACCCTCCTCTTAGAAGAGACCTATAAACAAGTAATACATTAATCAGCATCCACTGAAAGACAAGCATGAGATACCCTTGATACCCCAACTCATATACATCTAAAAACTAATCTTGAACTCAGTTATCTCTGCGAAAACAACTCTATTGCAGACACATAGGAAATACAAATAGAAATATCAAACATCCTTGATGCTATAATCAACAAGTTCAGGATTCAAATGGAGACAATTTGATAAATGTACAAATATATTGAATTCTTATACATAAGACAAACTGTTACAATTTATATTCTATTCTCAAAGCTAGAAAGGAAAGAGGGAACACCCTATATGTAGAGAAGAAGGAAATATCTACAGGAAAAGGACCCTTCATGGAACTAGCTCTCATAAGAAAACTGGAACCCTTCAAAAATAAAAATAGCTACAATATATACCACTAGTCATCTTGGAATCCCAAAAATTAGGATGCAACAAGCTTCAGATGACTAGGGCAAGGGTTAGGGTTTTCACCCACCAAACCAACTAGATTTAATCAAGAATTTATTACATTGGAGGAAAACCAAGCGATCAGATCCAAGAATGATCTTCATTAATGAAAAATCTTCTGACTTGTACCAAAGATCATGAATTCACCATGTCAAACAATCTGATCACTCACCTGCAACATGTCTCGAGCAACTACCTTACCCATTCCTTCATGGTACAAACCTTCTGCAATCAATCATCAAACTCTCTGGACCACTTTGTAACAGTTAACAAAATCATATCTACCAGATCCAGCTACTTAAGCATTGAATACAAATCTTTTGTTGCTGAAACCCTTAAATAACTCAAATTCCTGATAGCAACGGTTAACCAGACAAATTTAAAACATGGCCGTCAATTTTACTTCTTCCCGACAGATCGAGCGGTTCTCATTAATCTTATAACATTCAAAAAGTGCTTTGAAAAGTGTTTGGCCTCGTCATCAATCTCTCAGCTAGTAGGAAATGAACACATCAGGAGCACCTGGTAGTGGACCCACACATATTTCTTTATTTACCCGTGACAAGCACTTAGCTGTTAAGCATTTAGCGAACACGCGACTGAAGAAACTCCAAGTTGTGCAATAGATTTGCTAACTATAGTTAGATCAGGAGACCTCATGACTGAAGGAAGGACAAACCACCATTTAACCTTTTGACCCTATTTAGAGATCACGTGACTAAGGCCTATCTCCTAGTCGCTGAATATATTTTCTTCTTTCCCCGATCTGGCGACTACAGGAGCCTTTAATTTTTTCATTTGGCGATCTAGCGACTATAGTCTTTGAGTCTCATGAGCTTATTAATTCCTTAAAGACATTCAGCAATCACCCGACCTGGAAATCTAGCAACTAGAAAAGAGTCTCTCAATCATTGAAACTTCCTAACTTTTCAAATTTTTACCTGAGATTACGTGACAACCCTAAGTTGCTAGATCGCTAAATATCCTATTAAACCTCTGAGCTAGCAGAGATCAATGGCTGTCACAAGACCGTGTAGGATAAACATTGTGCATCTTTTTCTTGAGAATATACAACAACTATAGATCCTAACTGAACTTTAACTTACTCCATAAACTAAAGACCTCAAACCCACTGACAACTGCCAACTCACTATCCTGCAACCAATAATCATCGGACACCTCAACATCTTCTAACATTAGGTCTTCTTGTATAATTCCTTATGATGTGGACCTACCATCTCATGACCTGGTGACTAGCAGCATCTCATAGTCACCAATCAAAAAGGAATATTCCATTTTCATCAGGAGATCACCCGACTAAAGCAAAAACTCTGTTGCAAGAAGGAAAGGAATATTTGATCTTCATTACGCGACTAAGAGATTGAGCTCAAGAAACTTGGGCCCACCTAGACACATGGCACCTTTTGATTTGTCTATCAATTCACCTCATCGCCAAGCTACACCATTTGAACACCTCATTGCCACATGTCACACTCTGATTGGTTCCATAAACTGGTTGCTCCAACTCATTTCTGACCTCAGCTGATCTAGAGATCTGGCGACTGTGTGAATTCTAAAGTCTCTGGATCAACCACCAAAATTTGGAGACCTGGCAACAAACTGTGTCGTTGAATCACTAACCTCCTGGAAAATAACTGCCAGGATCAAGAGACTACGAGACCACACAGTCGCAAAATCATATAAAGTGAAACATAACCGTTGGGGACTAACCACATTCTGACTTTAACTTAACCCGCACCCATTTGGAGATTACGCGACCAAAGACTTTGCTAAATCTCTGAATCATTTTCTTAACTGGGGTTAAGTCCTGAGAAGATGCGACCAAGGCAATCTCCAAGTCGCGAGAACATTTCTTAACCTCAGGTTATATCTGGAGATTAAATACTAGCTGTTGATCTCAAACCCATCCTATGGTTATTGTTCAATCTCTAAATGCTAAAGGGTCTGACCGCTAAATCATGAGATCACGCGATAAAAGGAAAATATAATTGTTTGCCAAGTCACTAAATGAAAAGATGTAACTACCAAGAGACAAGTGAATAAGAGACTACATAGTCACTGAATCACTGGATGAAAACTTAACCATGACAACGAATTGGGAGATTCAGTGACCAAATAGAGACTTAACCAAAGGATTACACAGTCGCCAATTCATTGAAAGACTTAAGGACAAGGAAACACATTGTGTGATTCAGTGAAGACTGGGAAAATGACCACATGCAGAAAAGGGACTTAAGTGACCCGAAAAAGGTAATGATAGAAAAGAACAAGGCCAAAATAGTCTAGGGTTTAACCCTTTCCAACAGCTAGAAATGTGAAATGAGACTTAGGGTTTAAGCCAGAGACAAAGGAAAAATCTTGCAGGGACCAGAGAAGAAATTATATACCCATGAAATTTTTTTGCAGGTGCTAACATACTGTCAGGCCTTGACTTGTGGATAAGCTTAATGGTTGCTGTAATATGCTAGTATCACAAATAGACTTACGTTCAAATCATTCTTTGCCTTTTCCACAATGTTGATTGGAGCTCCTTCATTGGATATTGCAATCTCGTGATGCTTCTTCTTTGAATAACACAACTAAAACTAAAGGGGAAAGGGTTAGAAGGATCTAAATCTACTCCTAAGGGAAACAATATCAATACATAGTGCTGTAGTGGACAAACTCCCAATAACCAAGTTCAACTTCACCAAGATCGACTACAACTATGCAAGAATCAGTGCAATCTTCTATTGGTTATGCAAAGAATTTTCACATCACACATATTCACCAGCATTTTGAACAATGCATAACACAATGAAAGTTAAGCATCCATGTATAAAGGGGGGCTCACACTAACTTTACACACCAACTTACAATCAACAAACTACCAAAAGTATGATCTAGGAAAATTTAGCATTCACCATTATATTTCTCCATTGAAATCAAAGCACTTTATCCAACAAATCTATTTTACTTTAAGTGAGGGAATAATGAAACCATGCAAGCACCAAAATACATCAAGTAATCACCAACAATGAAAAATTTGTTATCTTGGTTTCTCATAGCAACAATTTCAAAACTCTTTGCTTTACAAATGAGAAATGATGCCTTTATATAGGTCCTCGATTACAATGAATGACCCAGATTGAAACAAATAAATGGCCTAGATCGTGTCACATCATCCCTAATTAGGGTTAGGGAAAGAGGAAAAAATCTATAATTAATCCATGGGTCCACACAAACAAATCAAGAGATATCCACTTCCTTAGTGGGGCAATAAATGCCCACTATGCATGTTCATTCAACATAAGAGTGGGGTGAAATGAATACCCACTATGCATTAAATGCTCCTTTGTCAATAATAGCCTATGATTGATTATGTTCTTTAAATGCAATGAACTTTGACTTGGGGATCTTTGAGTAGTCACTAAAGATGACTGGGCACCATGTCAGCATGCTAGGTGTCATGTAGGTTCTGATCTTTTCTAACTACATCATTTCGTAACCCACATCCAACTTTGAATACTCCTTTTGAAACTATCTTTGCTTTAACATTTCCACCCTTCCATGTACTTGCTTGGAAATTTAAGGAATGGAATTCTTCATTGACAATTATGTCTTTTTGGAGTTTCTTCACATAAAACTTCCCTTGGTTGTGCTCTTGGATTTATGGATTGAACTTTGATCTTTTAAAGTCCTGAACCTTGAATGCCTTGAAATGGGTCACTTGAAACTTGGACATCTTCAACATTGCATCTAGAGTTATGGAATTTGAATGTCATCCTTGATCACGTTGGACTGGAATTCTTCCTAATGCAAAATGAAATAATTGACATAAGAATCACATATAAATTCTTTCATATTTTGTCTCTCTAAAACTCTCATAAAAAAATTCTTTCTCCCTCTAATATTATCATGCTTCCTTATCTTATTCTTCAAACTCTCTGCAAATTCATGTCTCTCTAGAAAGACATTTTTAATCTCCAAAAACTCTCTCTTTCTCTCTCTTCAAAACTTCACACCTTCCTCTTCTCATGCTTTAAATTCACTTTGTCACATTTTTTCCTTTTATTTTCCAAGAATTCCCCTATTGTGGTTTATCTTCATCAACATTTCTCAACCCATGGGCGCACACTTGAAGAGGGTGAAATTTGAAATTTGGAGAGGGAATTTTCATACTTAGCCAAATTTTATCTATTCTTTGCAATTTTTTCCATGGAGGAGAAATTTTCCAACACTTAGCCATTTTTCATCTTTCCCTGTAATTTCTTTCATGAAGGGGAAATTTTCTAGCACTAAGTCATTTTTTCACCTTTCCTTGCAATTTCTTCCATGGAGGAGAAATTTTCCATCACTTAGCCATTTTTTCTTCCATAGAGGAGAGATTTTACAACACTTAGCCATTTTTTCTTCCATGGAGGAGAGATTTTTGAACACTTAGCCATTTTTTCTTCCATGGAAGATATTTTTGAACCCAACCATTTTTTCTTTCACAAAGAAGAAATTGTCCAACACTTAGCCATTTTTTCATCTTTGAAGGAGAAATTTTTCAACACAACCATTTTTTCTTCCATGAGGGAGAAATTTTTCAATACTTAGCCATTTTTTCTTCCATGAAGGAGAAAGTTTCCAACACAACCATTTTTTCTTTCCATGAAGGAGAAACTTTCCAATGCTTAGCCATTTTTTCTTCCATGGATGAGAAATTTTTCAACACTTAAGCCATTTTTTAATCTTTGAAGGAGAAATTTTTCAACACAACCATTCTTTATTCCATGGAGGAGAAATTTTCCAACACTTTGCCATTTTTTGATCATTGAAGGAGAAATTTTCCAACACAACCATTTTTTCTTCCATGGAGGAGAAACTTTCCAACACTTAGCCATTTTTTTAAAATTTGAAGGAGAAATTTTGATGAACTTTCCAATGCTTAGCCATTTTTTCATCTCTAAAGGAGAAATTTTCCAATACAACCATTTTTTCTTCCATGGAGGAGAAAGTTTCCAACACAACCATTTTTTCTTCAATGGAGGAGAAATTTTTGAACACTACCATTTTTTCTAAGGTTTTTTATGTCTTTCCACTTTTGGATATTTCAAGGGTGTTTCCACAATTAACCATTTTCTAATTAACTATCTCACTTGTTCATTCTTTAGGATATAGAACTGGATACCCTTTTGTCTCTTTATCAACCAGAGCTCACTTATTGCCAAAATAGACCTGCCAAAAATAGACTTTCTAAAAATAGTATGTTGTTCATTGTTAGGTAATTGAGAGGGGACATGAATCAGTTAAATCATTTATTCTATAGTCCCAAACTCTCAGATGTACTTTTTTAAACTTTTCAACAATTCAAACAACTCGGTAAGGTAAGATAACTATCTTTCTGTTCATTTACCAAATACCGGTAATTTCCAAAACTGACTTTATCGATTAATCAAATATGCAACATGTAAAGTATGAGAGAAAAAAAATCATAACAAATAACACATAACAAAAAGATTTAATGTGGAAACCCTGTTAAGGAAAAAACCACCTAGGGCTAGTAACCCAAAATATTTCACTTTTCTGAAGTGAGCTCGATTAGAAATCAACCCTATTAAAGGTTACAATGCACACTGTAAGGTGTGACCTAGTTAGAGGATTTATCGCTAATAGTTAACTTTTGACCAACATTCACTATGGGGTCAACAAGAAAATATTTAACATTCCTTTAATGTCACATGGAAATACAAAAAGACTATTAAGTCCACTCGGTTAAGAGATTTTGCTGTAACAATGGTTAAATTGATACAATAGTGATCTGATTCAAATACAACTTAATTTGTAAGTATTCAGATCTATGCTAAGCTCAAAATAACTCATCTGATCAATAATCAATTCACTTCATCATATCCTCCAACTTACTTCACTCGGTGTATATATCTCTGATGCTTGGTTATGCTTGTAGTTCAACTCGGTTCTATCTGTAACTAGTTTGATCAGGTATGCATGAAAAATATCTTCACTCAAAATATTTTAGTCCCTATTCATCCGATATAGTTCAACAATGAATCTCATGTCTCTTAAATAGATGTGTAAACCATTTTCATATCATCCATTATATTTTGCCTCTTAATCTCCATCATCCATTTCGCCGCTTCAACCTTCCTTGGCAGATGTGTCAATAACACATTTCATTCTCTTCCCTTTGATCATCTCTGAATTTTGTCAGCTGTGGATCTTACAAAAAACTTCATCTCTAACCTAGGAATCATGCGCAATTTCCAACTCATCAATTTTAGTCGGTTGTTATAACATTTAATGTTTTTATCCATACTTAGTTAATATTGAATGTGCCAGTGATAACTAACTTGATTATTACTATCACTCGGTATACACAAGACTGACTTGGTGTATACAAAAATCTTCAATTACCAACCACATTAACTTATTCAATTATGATCTCTTCTTCATAATAGAATAATGTAACATGCTCAAGTCAACAAAATAATGCCATAGACTCATCAATAAGTTACACCCAATGTATACCTTATCCTTATCTATCATATTCATCTTGTCCTCATGTAGATATCTCATTTCTTCACCATTTCTTCCTTCTACAGATGTTTGCAACTATCATGATAAGTATAGTCAAAACTAGTTGACATCAATGACAACATATTGCCAGATTTAATCATCTTACATATCACTTTAATAGCTTGGTGATCTCTAATCACTGTCTCTTTAGTTCATCAAGTTATTCAATCAGTTGTAGGCTATCAATTCCTAAGTCAAAATAAGACCAATTTGGGAGGCAATGAAATTTACTAAAATAGACATTAGACATTGCTAAAAATAGTAAGTTGTTCCAAAGTCAAAATAAGGCCAACTTGGGAGGTAGTGAAATTTACTAAAAATAGACATACTAAAAATAGAAATTCTTGAAAATGAAAAGTATGTCAAGACGTTCAAAATTTCATTGACATTCTTTTTAAAATATCAATTCTCATTCACACTTGACCTAATTTATTGACAAACAACAATTTACATTGAGCTAGGTAAACAACACTTTTCTAGACTTGGCCAATTTTACCAATTCTCATTTGAAACATGTGGAACCTTAGGTGATTGAGCCAAAAACTACGAAAATAAAAAACCAAAAAGACAAGGCCAACAACAAAAAGAGGGGGTCCCTATTTGCAATTGGGCAATAAGTGAAAATATCACAACATGTCCCCCTCTTCCCTCAGTAGGGTATCTTGTTTTGATTCTCGATGTCCATCTCTTGATTGTAGGCATCAACATACAAATATGGAGGTACCACTTTCATCTTCTTGTGCAATGAGGGAATGCACCCCTCAATGAACCAACACTTCTTCAACCCATCAGTTGGTTGATTCTCTAACTTGACCAATATTTCCTAGAGCCTACGATTGTAAGCTTGCACATTGTCATTCTTCCCTTGTTCGATATTATAAATTTTGGTGACAATTTCATTGCCATCTTGTAGTAGTTTAAACTTGGCCTCAAATGCCCTCTTTAGTGTGCCCCAAGAAATTGCAGATAAAGCATCCAATTTTGTGGCTCTACCCTGTAACATTGTTGGAAACAATCTCAACCTATAGCCCTTGTCCTCCTGACCGCTTGCTATCCAGAAAATCTCACATGTCTTGTAATGCCTTGTAGGATCTTTTGACTCTTACCCTATGAGCTTCGATAGTTTTTGTTGATCCACATTTGGACTTGCTAAAGGAGTCATCATCTTTCTTGCTTGCTTTCTCCCTTGTGTATTGACCCTGGGTAGACTGTTCCAACCGCTACATTCCAGTGCTTTTGTTTCCCTCTCCGCCACATGCATGTCCCCTACATGTCCACCTCTAACATACCCAATACCTTGGGTACTTTCAGGCTCTGACTCATTCCTGTACTCCCTTTGTCTAGGGGACTTTGGTTCAGATCATCCAATTTTGGATTCTCTAGATATGGATATATTCTCAATGCAATGGAATGTCTACTAGTTCAAGATTTCCTTCTATGCACTCTTCATCTAACATTGACTTTTCAAATGGGTTGTCTTCTTGGTTAACAAAATTGGGAAATGTTTCATCTGAGAGTGGTAAGCATCTTGCAATATCCCCCCTCTCACTCCTTGTATGATTTGTGTCTTCCTTGCCAGATGGTTTCATTTTCTCCCTACTAAAACTTCTGCTAATGCTTTGGCTTTTACTTCATTCTTTGGAAAGACTCCAATTTGGGAATCTTTCTATTGGAGTTTCCTCAAATGTTTCTTGTGAACTTTTTCTTTGTTCTATTTGTTCTACAATCCTTAAAGATTGCCTAATTTCTTGGTCTTGACTACCTTTTGACCTCTTCTTACTTTTATTGGGATTTAAGGGACCTGAGGTTTGCCAAGAGTAACACAACCATTAACCAATGGGCACATATAACTATCTAAGAGTGACAACCAACTTAATATAAACAATTAATACATTGCCCAATAACCAATATTATTAAACATAACAATAGACATTCTATGCTGACTACATCCATCCCCATAGAAATATTTTTCTATCATGTTTTCCCCACCAAAAATGGAAGTGGTTTCCTAGGGATGGATTCCCCACCAAAGGTTTTATTTCTCACATTTGAAATGAAAATCTGGCTTTGGATGCTTGAGAAAAAGTCCCTTATCCCCACATATATTGGGGCTTGCCGCTTTTCAAGAATGCAAAAATCTGAAAATCTAGATGTAGGACTATTGGAAGCCCTCAGGATATGTACATATGTTCATGATGGCAAGGGGATACTTTAGTGTCATCTTCTCCACCGCACAACGAAAGGTTTTGTATTTTCAAGGAGGCCAATGATTTTTGATAAAATCAAGTTTGTTTGTTAAGTATTGGTCTCATTCCAAACTTATTGATTTTCTGAGCATAGTGCCAGTTTGTGTCTAACTACCCTTGATTCCAAGTAAATGTTGGTAAAGATCGATCCTCAAGAAACTTGTAGTAGCAATGGTTGAGTATATTGCAACATCTAAATATACCAAGTAGCCAGTTGTTCTTAATCATGCAAGTACTCATGTCATATTGATTTGGAAAAACCATTATCCAAAGGGTAGCAACTAATAGCTAATGAGAATATCCCCTTTAATATAGGAATTACAATGAATTATGGCCAGTATGCTCTACATATAAACCACAACTTTAGATAAGGTACTCAAATATTAGAGGCAACAACCTCTCAAGAACTCAAACAAAAATCAACTAGCCTTTATAAGTAAGAGTGTCCAATCATAAGGAAAAGCCTCAAAAATTGAGGACAAATGACAACAACCAGGTCCAATATGCATTCAAATGGAAACCTTGGCACATAGAGGGAAGCACTTTGAAACCAAAAGTTCTTTCTACAACTCAACTGTTGAATTTGAGAATTTGAAATAAAACTAGAAAATAGAATTAAATGAGAAAAGCAGAGCAGATTGAGAAAGAACACATAACACGCTATTTATCATGGTTCACCACAATAGTGGCTATGTCCACACTGAGAGTAGAGAAATTATATTAACCTCATAAAAGAATGTTTACAAATGACTACAAGAATCTTATTTATAAGCTCAATCTGAGTAGTTGAAAAGACAAGGCACAAATATACAAATTTCCATTGGCCTTCCAATCCCAACAAACTCCCAGTGGAAGTCAACAGATAATCCAGCTAATCAGGCATTCCACTACTCTACATGCTGATCTACTTCAACTTAACAAGTCCAAGAGAAGTTCTTGCACATTCAAACTTCTCTTTGGTTACAACTTTAGTGAATACATCTGCTGGATTGATTTTAGTATTAATCTTTTCAACCTTCAACCTGCCCTCTTCAACCATGTGCCGAACAAAGTGAGCATGGATGTCAATGTGTTTTGAACATCACTGAGAAGTATGATTGTGAACCATAAATATGGCGCTGTGACTGTCACTGAAAAGAACATAATCCCTTTGTTGATACTTCATTTCACCAAGTAATCGCTGCAACCAGATCATTTCTTGAGCACCTTCAGAAAGTGTCAAATACTTAGCTTCAGTGGAAGAAAGAGCAATAGAATGTTGCAGCCTTGAGTCCCAACTGATAGCAGCTCCAACAAACATGAATGTGTAGCTAGTAGTAGATCTATGCTTATCCAAATCTTCGGCAAGATCTGAATCCGTGAATCCCTGTAACTGTTCATTGTTGCTACCAAAACATAATACCAAATCTGAAGTGCCTTTGAGATATCTTAGTATCCATTTGACAACCTCCCAATGAGTCTTCCCGGGATTGCTCATGAATCTACTTACAACTCCCACCACATGAGCAATGTCAGGACATGTCAAAACCATAGCATACATAATGCTACCAATTGCAGATTTGTAAGGAATGTCCTCCATTTATTCCTTTTCCTCTTGTGTTTGTGGACATAAATGTGCTGATAACTGAAAATGTGAAGCAAGTGGAGTAGAAACACTATGCGCATCAGCCATACCGAATCTCTGAATTACTTTGTCAATATATTCTTTTTGTGATAATGTGACCACTTTCTTCTTCCTATCCTGGGTGATGGTCATACCAAGAATCTTCTTGGCTGCCCCTAAATCCTTCATGGAAAATGTGCTTGCCAATTTAGTTTTCAACTCATTAAAAATTTTAGAGCTAGTTCCCTCTACTAACATGTCATCAACATAGAGAAGAAGAATAACAAATTCACCATTTCGAAGTGTCTTGTAGTAAATGCATGGATCCGATTCACATCTGATAAAATTATGTTCAAGCATGAAGGAGTCAAACTTGACATACCATTGTCTCGAAGCTTGCTTGAGCCCATACAAACTATGCTTTAGCCAGCAAAAGAGATGTTCCTGCCCCTTTTTCACAAAACCTTCAGGCTGATGCATATACAACTCCTCATTAATGTCTCCATGTAAGAACATTGTCTTAACATCTAACTATTCTAATTTAAGATCCCAAATGGCTACTAATCCCAACACTGTTCGGATGGATGTCATCTTCACAACCGGAGAGAATATTTTAGCGAAATCAATTCCCTATTTCTGAGCATATCCTTTTACTACCAATCAAGCTTTGAACTGTTTGTGACCTCCTCCTTCATCTTTCAATTTATAGACCCACTTGTTCTTGACTAGTTTTTGATTTGGTGGAAGAGCAACCAAATCCCAGGTGTCGTTTGCTTCAAGCGAACTCATTTCATCTGTCATAGCAACAAACCAATTGTTTTTATCATTGCTTTGACATGCTTCTTTAAAAGTTGTAGGTTCAAATTGCTCATAAATTAAGAGCTCTGGCTCTGCCTCTTCAGCAAATAATAGCTGGTAATCAGAGAATTTTGAAGGAACTTTCCTTTGTCTTGAGGATCTTCTCAATTTAGGATGATCTGGTTCACGAGAATGAATTCTCTTTAACTGATTACCATCATTTCTCTAGGTGAAGGATCTATTCTATTGGTATTTGATTCATTGAGTAATTCATGAGGACTGCCCTTGGAAATGGGAAAGGAGCATGTCCTCTGTATACCTAAATTATTTTGGTATGTTGATCCTGTTAAAACTCATTCTTGATGAACATTATCTCTGCCAAGAGATGTGCTTATTGTTTCCTCCGTAATGTGTCCATGCTAGTCCCCAAAAGTGGACTGTTCCATACCCTTATGCTGAGAGTGGTCTTCACTATCATTTGAATGACTGAGAGAGTGATCTTCATGACTGGCATGAGATCTCTCTGCTCGGGAGTTGCTATGGAGAGTAGCAGTCTACAGGGGAGACTCACAAATGTGAAGGGAAGCAGTGTGCGGGTTAGGCACTATGGAACCATGTATTGGAACATGAGTGTGTGGGATAGAATTGCCAAAGCTCCTGTCATGAGTGTCACATGAGAAGGGAGGAATGTCTTGCAAGGGAGGAGAATGTTGATTGTCGTGAGTCATTCCAAACCTGTTGTTGTCTTCTCCTCTACCATTTCTTTAAGACTGTCATGGGATATTCCAAACCTACCGTGAATGCTATATCCTCTGCCGTGAGTGGTTTGAAAACTAGCTTGAGGTTGAAAACTGCCGTGAACAATGATATCCCTACTGTGATAAGTATCTTCTCCCTTGCTGTAACTATCTCCTCTGTCATCAAAACTATGAGAGGAATGCGAACTGCTATGAGTTTGAAAACCACCTTGTGTTTCATGTCTATTGTAACTATCTTCTCTGTTGTTGCTTACATTATATGTAAGACCCTGATGCTATGTATGTAGATCAGTGTGTAGGTTGCACAAGACAATCTGCTACTCACGTAGACCAGACTACTGCTCATGTGGGCCAGTCTGCAAACCAGGTTGCTACTCTTTGAAAATAATGTCATGGTCATCACCATTTGTTATTCCTTGCAGGGTGTGAGAAGAAAAATTTTCATAGAGAGGGGAAGGGAAGAGCATAGGCTCTCCCCTATTTTCAAAAAAACTTTGACTATCATCAGTCAAGTTTCTCTGTTCTTCATTGAACAGATGATTTGAGTAATCATCCTCACTTGATGAGGATTGAAAAGGAGGATTTAGAATAGAGGTTGGAGTCACCTGAAGGGAACTTCTTCCCTGTTGAGTAGAATCAATACCATTTGAAGGTATTCTGAAGAAAATGTAATCATTTCCAAACTTATCAATGTCTGCAGGAGCTGGAAATTTTTGTTCATTAAAAATGACATCACGACTGTGAATGATTCGCTCTTCAAATGGATCCCAAACTCTATAACCAAACTGATCTTCGCCATAGCCAATGAAAATACCTTTTTGTGATTTGAAATCCAGCTTTGTCCTCTTTTCTTTTGGGACATGAACATGAGCTTCACAACCAAAAACTTTGATATGTGAATATGAAATCCTTTTTCCCAGCCATTCCTCTTCTAGAATGCCAAACTCTAGAGGAGATGAAGGAGTCCTATTGATCAAATAGACTACTGTATTATAGGCTTCCACCCAAAATTCTTTGCCCAAACCGGCATTTGAAAGCATACACCATGCTTTCTCAAGAATGGTTCTATTTAATCATTCTGCTACCCCATTTTCTTGAGGTGAACAAGGAACAACCTTAATTTGTCTTATACCATGATCTGCACAAAAGTTATCAAACTCCAATGAATAGAATTCACCTCCATTATCCATTTTTAAACACTTAATTTTATGACCACTTTGATTTTCCACAAGAGCTTTAAAAATTTTGAATTTAGAGAATACTTCTGACTTTCTAGAAAGCATATAAACCCATACCTTTCAGGTGCTATCATCAAGAAAGGTGACAAAATATTGTGCGCCTCCATAAGAGGTTACCTCCGTAGGTTTGAAGACATTCGAATGCACTAACTCCAAAGGTGTAGTCCTTTTTTCATGTCCATCCTTCAAGAAACTGACCCGCTTTTGTTTCCCATGAAGACAATGCTCACAAAATTCCAAATTTGCAGATTTGAGACCCGGTAGTTGATCACGATTCAGCATTACCTCAAGGCCTTTCTTGCTCATATGGCCTAGCCTTTGATGCCAAAGCACAACATCGCTGTCCACAATTGTTAAAGTAGCTCCCACCTTATCAATTGGTTTCAAAATATAGAGACTACCAGTTTTGTCTCCTTTAGCAATAGCCAATGAGCCTTTGACTATTTTCCATGAATCTGTAAGTTTAGTTTTGAATCCTTGGGTGTATAATTAACTGACAGAAATTAGATTCCTCTTTAATTGAGGAACATGTCTAACATCTTTGAGAAGTAATTTTGCTCCTCCTTCAAGATGCAAGACAACATCTCCTTTCCCAACAATTTTACAAGCTTTGTTATCACCCAAAAATACCTCTCCGAATTCACCATCTTGATAATTTGTAAATGCATCTGTGAGAGAGGAAGCATGAAAGGAAGCTCCTAAATCAATTACCCATGAATCAACTTTTGTATCACTTGTTGACAAAATTAGGATGTCCAGATCCTTTTCACAAACTGTGTTTGCTTGGCTATCCAATACTTGTTCTTGTGCCTTCTTATATTTTCTGTAATCCTTCTTAACATGCCCAGCCTTCCCACAAAACCAACAACCATTTTGTCTCCCTCTTGACTACAATCTTCTTGCAGATTGGGACCTCCGATTGTTGTTAGATCTACCTCTATATTGGCTTCTTCCTCTATTTGCGGTGCTCACCATTGTGAGAGCATTACCAAAAGAGGATTCATCATTCTTTCTCCTCAAATCTTCGGATAGCAGGGTGGCTGAAACTTCATCAAAAACCAAATTCTTGGTAGTTGATGCTGAAGTGCTTATGGCTATGACAAGTCCATCCTAGCTATTAGGAAGAGAACATAGCAATAGAACAACCTTATTCTCATCATCTTGTGTTATGCCAACTAAATTTTCTTGGCTGATCAAGGTGTTAAATTCATTGAGGTGATTTGTCATGGATTCACCTTCCCTCATCTTAAGTTTATACAACTTCTTCATGATGAAGACTTTGTTCACAGCGGATGTTTGTGCATATGTTGAAGCCAATTTATCCCATACATCTTTGGCTGTATTTTTGTCTGAAACATTATACAACACATTATCACCTATGCGAGAAAGATTGTCGTCATGGCTTTCTCATCAAGCTTTCCCCAATCTTCATTCGACATGGCTATGGGTTTCTTCGCTTTTCCTTCAAGTGCCAGCGAAAGCTCTTTGTTCACTAACAGAGACTTCATCTGAATCTTCCATATTCCGTAATTCTTCCCAGAGAATTTTTGAACTCTTACTTCTTCCATAATTATGAAAATGAAATTTTCAACTAGCGATTAACCTCACTCTAATACCAATTGTTGAATTTGAGAATTTGAAATGAAACTAGAAAATAGAATTAAATGCGAAAAGTGGAGTAGATTGAGAAAGAACACATAACATACTATTTATCGTGGTTCACCACAATAGTGGCTACGTCCACACTAAGAGTAGAGAAATTATATTAACTTCAGAAAAGAATGTTTACAAATGACTACAAGAGTCTTATTTATAAGCTCAATTTGAGCAGCTGAAAAGACAAGGCACAAATAGACAAATGTCTATTGGCCTTCCAATCCCAACATCAACCTCATGCGAAGATGAGGAAGTGGAAGATATCAAAATGAATAGCCTATTGACTCTCTGAAATATATTTAGAACTAGATTAGTACTAAAGTAGCAAATGCTCCAATTCAATCTGGTAACTTCCCACACCCAACCAATGTAGGAGCATCTAGGCTAATGTGCAATGCTGCACAATATAAAACATTTACAAAATTTGGAGTCGAGTTCATGTTCTATTTTAAACTTTTATGTGTTTGCTGTTTGTGGATTTTTGCTTGTTTTGAGAAATGCTTTAGGAAGGTTTTAGTTTGTTACTATGTCACAGGGTTTGCAGAATCTCAAACAAAATATTCAAATTACAGTAAATATAAAAAATCCCCAAAAAATCATTTTAATTCACCGAGTCTAGTGCCGAAAAGGCTTATGGATTTTTAATTATTATTATTTTTAAAATGTGTTTTCTAGTAAATGTTTTGGATTTCACATTCAAATACAATCTTAGCAACTACCAATCCATCTTTGATTAAAATGGTTGCGCTACACAATGACGGCAGGAACCTATTTTGTGCTTATGGAAAGATTTTTAATTTTTTATAGTAACCTTCGCATTAAAACTTAGCACTTGTAAATCACCCTCATTTGAAATGTTTGGATTCAACTATTTGTTTGATTGCAACAAGAATACAAAGAACTTGAAGGTTGCCACATGTTACAGGCAGTGCGGTGTTTAGAAATAGAGTTAATGTGCATGCAAAATCCATTATAGATAAAGTCTGACCGCCATATTTAACAATCTAGAAGGAGTTTCTTTTAGTCTTTTGTTGATTCAGCACTAGCACAGGATGACAAGTTGAACACTTTTGCCTTTGGCAGAGAAAGTCTACTTCAAGTTCATCTTATTTATTGCTGATTTTAGTGGTAGTTTATTAATCTTGTAACAATGAACTTTACTGATTTTGATGATCAGGTAGTGTGCCTTTTGACCCAGCCATGATTTCCAAGTCCCTTTTTGCTCAGAAACATTAGACTTTATCATTTTCTTGTTTGGCTGGTTCTGCAAAATGTAAAGTTGGCAAATCTTTTCATTGTGGGGTTTTATCGTTATTTCTTGACAATTTAAATATCATGGAGGTTGTGCCTTGTTACCAGACACATGTGAAAATCCTATAGGGTGAAAATGATTGGTCATTGGTAGAGATGAAGATTGCATGTACATTTTTGGATTTGATTGTGTGTTTTTTAGCATCAACATTTCGGATCACACTCTTTGATCCATTTTTTGCTATTACAATTTTTGCATTCTCTCTTTCTGATGATAGATCACGAAGTGTGATACAAAAAGTTGATGCTAGAAACACACACACAATCAAATCCAAAAATGTACATGCATTTAGAAATGAATTGTGAAAATCTGATAATGTTAAGAGGTGAAGATTATTTTCTGTAGTGGTTGGGAAGGCATTCCAGTGGGATAGGCAATAAAGAATGAAACAGGTGAAGGGGAAGGATTATGCGAGAGGAAGATGTTAAAAAATGTTTAGATGAGCAATGAAAAAAAGAGGTAGAATGAGTGACAGAAAATGTCCAAAAGGAAGAGTAAGATAGTTGAAGAGCTTGAAGGATTAATAGATAAGTGGGAGAATAGAGCATGCAAAAGAAGTTGCACCTTGAAGCTAAAGGGCAAGGAAAGAAAACTAGTGAGTAGGATCATAGGGAGATACTTGTGTGGGAAGAATGTTAGTTATTGAGGCATTTATCGAGTAAATAGATTATTATAGAAAGAATATCAATTTCCAAAAGCACTTTGTTGAATGTAATAAACTATGAAAATCAAAAGTATAATAAAATATTGTCATTCATATTTTGCTTCCAAATTGTATTGAAAATGTTGATCTAAATTTTGGATTGCTACATTGGGTAGTTTATAATAAAACCCCCTAATCTAGGTCATCACCACCAACTCTAATCAAATGCTTCACAAATCAATATCAATGCTTTAAAATCAATAACCAGATTGAGAACTTAAAGTAAAGCAAAAGTGTTGGTCTAATTTTGAATTCACGATTCTCTATCCCAAGCCCTTTGATAAGAAACAACGACCAACACTAAAAATTTTCATCAGTAATCCCCCTTTGAGAAGGACTAGGAAGCTCATAGAGGATGTACTACAATATGGTAGATACAACACTTAGGTAATCTTAACAATAATTTTAAAGAAGATTTACAATAATGGGCTGTGCATAATGGAAAAACATACAAACTACAAGCAACTTATTCAAAAGTAAAATGTGTTTCTTGATTATAAATGGAGTTAACAACTAGTCTTTAAATATCAAATCAGTGCCTATTGCAATGAAAATTCAAATTTGTATGAAATGCCAATGATAGAGTAAACCCTAACTCTTAGACTATTTTAATATACTTGGCTCTGTCTTGTAGAGTTTAAACCCTCAAGTGTCCTATTACAAAGATGCACTTCTACTTAGTCCACAAGCGATTTAAGAGTTCCACGTATGAATTCTAAATTTGTGTTCACCTTGGCATGCTATGGGACAAAAATAGAACAATTGTGTAGCACAACTTAGATGCAAACCTAAGTTATTGGGTTCTGTTAGTTAAAGCAGGGTCTCGATTTAGTCTGGATTGCCCAAATATGGGTTTGGATTTGGTAATTTGTGGGTGCGGCTTGCCAGACCCAAGAAGAGTTAGTAATGAATTTGGGGTGCTACGATAGGACCCAAGAAGAATTTGCCCTATTTTTGTTTTTCTTTTTATTTTATTTTTAAACTTTATTTTGGTTTATTTTGGTCAAATTGACCTTTGAACCCTAGAATAGACCATTAAAAAGACTAAAATGGTGAAAGACGTAAAAAATCATGGGAAAAACCCTCCCCCCAAAAGAGAGATGAAAACAAGATGTATGGATGTATGAAGTAATCAAGACCCCCCATTACAACATACATCATGTATATACAATAGATAAATATGAGAAGGACAAAACCCCATAAGAGGAAAAAGTCCCCCCCCTAAGAGAGAAGAAGTAAAAGAAGAAGAGAGACAAGATAGCCCCCCCTTCTTGATATAGAATGCCCATCAGTGATAACTACTCCTAGATGAATGTAGAAGTTGGTCCATGAATGTCAAACAATGTTCCTCCCCTTAGCAAGAAACAATTTCATAGGTGTATATGAGATGTCTCTTCAATCTATAGGAAGAAACCTCAAGAAGGATGATGTCTCTGAAAATTGTGCAACTATCTCTGTGTCAATACCAAAGGTTGGCCCATCCAAAAGTGTTGAAAATAACAAGTCAAGATCTAACAAGGATGGATGTAGAAAATGTCCCAAAGAACCAAGTGTCTCCCCTAATGATAAAGAGATCTCTTGTAACCGTTGTACATAAGGATCCACAATCAATCAACCTTGAAAGACTGATCATGTAGAGAATGGACAAGAGGGTCAAAGTGTTCCCTTGCAATAATTGAAGAAGGATCTTCCTCATCAAAGAGAAGATATATATAATCAAGGATGTCTCCCATATCTGTAATGCAGGACTCCACAAACAAGCCTACAATGTTTGTCAAGTAGTCATCCCCTGATGCTTTAACTAGAAGACAAGGTGTACCCAACTATGTTGAATCATATGGACCTATCACTATAGCAATGTATTTATGTAGAATATGTTGATGCTGTGACCTTGTCCTTCGACTGGCTAAAGGATTCCCCACAAGTGAACCTGTTGAATCAAGTGTTTGTCTAACTCAAATAGGTCTAGTGGATGAAGATGAAGGAGTATCCTCAACCTTAAGTTTATTAAGAAAAGGTGTAATCCTACATGTCGGGGTTGAGGAAGATGAACCATTTGAATCACTATGACTACTGTGACTACCAGTTTCCACAATGTTTGAAGTATGGAGAGGAGTGGAGGATAAGCCAGGTGAACTTTCCTTAAAGTGAACATTCCTTTCTATGAATATCTCATGAGTCTAAGGATCCATAAGTCTACATGCCTTAACACTTTTTTCATATCCAATGAATGTACAAGGCCTTGGTGGAGGTGCCTTGCATTTTCATGAAAATATGTGTGCCCATTCTGGACAACCAAATACTCTAAAGTGTTTTAGAACCAGTTTCCTTCCACACCATGCCTCAAAAGGAGTCATTCCATCTAAGGAATTATGAGGCGATCTATTGAGGATGTGATTGGTACAACTTATAGCTTCTACCACAAGTGATGGATCAAGAGACTTAACTTAAATCATGCAACTTATCATTGCCTTAAGAGTTCTAATCTTCATGTTTGCAACTCTTGTCTTCTATGGACTAAATGCTACTAGATTATGAAGATCAACATCCTCAAGCTTACAAAAGTCTCTAAGTCTTGAGTTCACATATCTACTTTCATTGTTTACACAAAGAACCTTGATGGATTTACTTGATTGCTTCTCAATATGACTCTTGGAGGTTAGAAACTTATCAAACACTTCATTGTTGTGACCAAGAAAGTAGACCCGTGTGTAGCGGGAAAATTCATCAATGAAAGTGAGGACATAGCAACCCTTGTTGACTGATGTTACTAGAAAGGGCCATACTAGAATACTGCAAACCAAATCAAGAACAACTGATGCTTTCCAAGACTTCCCCTTTTAAAACTTCTCTTCAAAATGCATATCGATTGAACAAGTTGAACATTCACCCTTATAAAAGTTAATGGTAGGTAGACCTTTGACCGTATGCTTTAAACTAAGCTGCTGAAGATAGCGGAATTCAAGATGTCCATACCACTCATGCCATAATTTACTTTGTGATTGTGTATGTGTCAACAAGGCATATGAAGGAGACCTAGGCAAAAAGTGGAAGAAAGAATAAAGACTTGTATTATGATTAGCTTTACCCACTGCAACCAATGAATCATCCTTAAGATTTCACACCACGACTGAATCAGGAAGGAACTCAACTTTATTTCCACCTCCATAACTTGAGTGATTTGGTAAATTGAAAGGAGATTGGTGCTAAGGTTAGGAACATGGAGAACATCTTTGAACTCTCCATTTTCCATCTCACCTGGTCCTTTCCCTTCAACTTCCACTTGTGTATCATTCCCTACAAAGATGTGAGACACCTTAGATGGCTCCAATGAAGAAAATTTCCCCTTTGAAGCACCCATATGATGTGTGGCACCTGATTCAAGAATCCATTCCTCTAAAGATCTCAAACTTTCCATAAGTGCTTTCCCTTTTCCCTTTGAAGTGGATGGAGATGAATCCTTGGAAGCATTTGACACATTCATTTTGTTCTTCTTAAGTAAGTTTTCCAACTCATCAATTCTCTTAGTCTTGCAATGATGCTCATCATCATTTGGTTTCTTGCAATATGCACAAAATAGTTTATCCTTCTTGTTGTTGTTTCCCTTCTTGTTGAAAGAAGATTTTCCTTGTTGTGAGGAGTAAGATTGTTGTCTCTGATTGTGATTTTGGTTCCACTTCTTTTTTTTGGTTGAAACTTTTTCCACCTTGATTTCTTTTGTTCTCATTATTAGCTACCAATGCCAAAGACTTTGAAGTCTTGAGAATACCCATATCCATCAATTTTGACTATTCCAACATCAACATTTCTGCAAACATATCAAATGAAGGCTTAGTGAAGGCACTTCCCATGGTCAACTCATGAGTATTGTAACTCAAGACAAAATATGCATCTTTTTAAGGTAGTCTCTTCAAGATGTGATGAATCAACCTATCATCCTTCATGGAATTACCACAATCTTTAAGTAGTTCTCTCAACTCATTGGCTTTGTTGACATAGTTTTGAATTGTGTCAAAATTCTTAGGATACAAGAGAATTAGATCATCCTCAATTGAGAATCCCTTTTCCTCATCCACTTTACCATACAAATCTTCAAGTTTGTCCCAAGCACCCTTGGCATCCTTAAAGGTTGAAATGTGGAAGAAGAGATTTTCATCAACACAACTTCTTATAATACCTAAAGCCATATTGTATTTAATTTTCCAATCACTTTTTGTAGTAGGATCATTGGGTTCTACAATTGTACCATCTACATAAATATTTAAACCTTTTTCCATTAATTTACTCTATACTTTATATTTCCATGTGGCATAGCTATGTGAATTTAACAATGAACATTTAGGTGAACACATGATGCAAAAATGAAAGAGCACAAGAGAGAAAGATACACAAGCACACAAGACACCCCCCCAAATTCACTCAATCAAAGAATCCCCCCCAAAATAAATGATACTTTTGTAACTTTATATATAGTACATGTACAAATTCCACTTGTCAAAATAGGCCAAAGTGGACTTCTGATTTTGTTGTTTACAACCACCTCAATGAGGGAAAAAGAGAATCAAATTACTATTGCTCAGAGTTAAAGTAAAATCCAAGCATTGCAATGATCATACAAGGCCAAAAAAGGACCTAGATTTGAAAGTGACATTTTTTCCCAATAAGGCTACAGTCTGATAGGAAATTTGGAAAGTACTCAAAAAATAATACACTTTTAAAAAAATGGCACTTGAAAATGTGTCCATATGAGCCTGAAAAGAGCTTCTGAAGTTGAAAAACTGAGGATTAGACATGTATAGTGACCAAAATTTGTAATTCTCTAAAATCAATGCACATAAACTAGAAACTAAGTTCACCACTAAAAAATTCAGAAGATTCTACCCAAAAATTAAAAAACTGCTTGAAAAAAGGACTTAAAATGAGCAAGTTATGGGTGTTTGAAGCTGGGCTGCAAATTCAAAAATTCAAATGGTGAGGGTTCAAATGTAATGATGTCAGCAAAACTAGCTATTTAAATTTGATGTCCAAATGACCGTTGTAGAAAAATAAAAACACCTAGAAATGATGGTCAAATAGCCATCAATTTTAACATAATAAACTGTTGACGCAATCAATAGGATAAATTTGACAGCTAGATGCCCATCAAAGTAAAACTAAAAAATGCCAGATGATAGCTATACATTCGTCAATTTTAACATAGTAGAACTTGGCAAAAATGCATATATTTTTTTTTAAAATACCAGTTTGACTATAATTGCTGACGTGTCATCCTTGTGTTCCTTGGATGAGGTGGCAAGTGTTGTGAGGTATTTGTCAAACCATGTCCACGTGTCACTATTTAAGTGGTGCATCTGAATTTGATCAAAAGAAGGAAGGGGTTTCTATTTGTGTGGCTCTGTCCATGTACAAGTTGGAAGGAAAGGAATATCTCACAGTGGTAGCTGACCTAAGCTCAACGTGTTGAAGGTAGCTCGGCTCCCCATGCTAGGGGCTCGAGTTCTTGAGCTATGATGCTGGCTCCCTAAAGACCCCACATTTATCACATGGTGCAATACTTTATGATTTATAATGTTGGATCTACAATTTTGAGAGTGGCTTGAAGGTCACCGGGATAGTTGATTGTTGTGGAAGATGAATGCAGTTGTAGTGTTGCCATTGTGGGTGGGCTAAGAGTTTGGGAGCTCGGTCTCTTTACATACAGATATGGTACTTTATTGCTTGGGATAGTGTACAGATCTGGTATGAAGGAAAATACTCCATGATCTAACCCACTAGAGAAGCTATATATGAGAGCATGGAAAGAAAGAAAGAGACCATGAATCCAATAGTCTAGCAAGTTGTGTTATGCTAGGCGATGTATTGGAGATAAAGAGGAGTGTAATAATTTTCCTAAGGAAAATAATGAAATGCCAAGATATAGAAGCTCAATAGATAACACAACAAGAGAGACAAAATGATATGATCCTCAAATAATTTGATTTAACGATGATCAATAATCATATAATAATAGATACAAAGTAGAAGTGCCTTAATATATAGGCAATGCAATAAGACTACATGATAAGGAGATGATAGGTTATCAACCACACTAGTTGGAATCACATATCCACCAAAGGTGGATCATCCTCCTTTGTACAAAAAAGTATGTGCAACAATGAGAGGATGATAATGTGATAAGAGCACTAAAGGTGGATCTCACACATAAGTGGAATGAGAGAATAACTAACTCCACCTAAAGACTAATTCTCTACACCATGTGCTAAAATGAAATGCAAACTTCTAGGTGTCTCAATGACAACTAATATGCAAATGCATTATCCTAAGTAAACTTAAGCAAAGTATAATTTGTAATATTTAATTACACCAACAAGGAGGAAGGAGTAGAAAGGATAAAAATTTGTATTATGCTAGTTCTAACCATCCCAAAGAGAGAGAGAGAGAGAGAAGAAGAATTGATGCTTTAGCAACCTACATTATGCTAGTCAATTCTACCTTGAAAACATTGCACACATGGCGGATTATGAAATTTTGTGCATGGAGCATCTTACAAACATTTGTGCATGAAGAGGCTTACAAAATATTGCACATGAGGCACCTTATGAAATTTTACACGTAGAGTGCCTTACAAAAGTTTGCACATGGAGAAGCTTATGAAAGTTTGCACATGTGGTAGATTATGGGATCAGTCCTGGGAAAAGAATAGTATTTATATGGATAAATAAAAGGTGATCAGTCTAAGGATCAATAAAAGTAGCCAATATTAAGTATAGTATTCCTAGGTATCAATGAATAAGGGCATAATGTACAAGAAGGATGCATGTATGCCCCCCTCCTTATTATGGAGACAAAGGACTATGGTGGCATCATAAGAAAAATAAGACAAGGATACCTACTTCCAAAAATAAGGAAATATCATTAAAACAAAAATGTATGTCGTAACCTTAGAAAAGAGTTTCAAGATTGTTGTTAGCCAAAGAATAGATAATTATGAAAGGATATTTGAAAGTGGGAAGAGACCCTTGAAAGGGAGAGATCTTGACTACAAGACATAAACCTTCAAGAGTTCTTGAAAAAAGATAAAATATTCAAGAGAAAGAGGGGGAGGAGAACAAGAATGCACCCTTTTAACCCCCTATTGCTAGGTGAAAAAGGGGCTCTTAATGAAGGATGTCACACTATAATTCCCCCAAGTAAGTTTATTTGTTTAGGATGAGCATACTTTTGTAAATAAGGAAGAAGTTGTGATCAAGGATACACACCTCTTCCATAAGAGAGAATCTTGAATCAAAATGAATGATTGTATATAAGAAAATAATGTCACATTCAATTAAAAAATACCAATCCATGAAGGAAAGTGAATCTTTAGAAAGGAAAATCAAGAAGATGAGACCTTTCCCCCCAAGGCTAAAGACAAGGGAAAATATAATATGTTGTGTATCCTAAGTGACAAGTTTTTCATAATAAACATACACTTGCAAAAAAAGAGAAGATATGTATGTACAAAAAATAAATCTATGCAAGAAGGAAAATTATGTTATAAAATAATCAAGTCAAAAAAGGAATTATGGATCTATTGGAAATGAAGAGAAATACCATGTACTCAATAAGTGAAAGATAATTTATAATAGATATGCTCTTTAAAGCATGAACACGATTGTTAACAAAGATGATAATACCTTGCGTAAAACAAATAATCTAATGCTAGAAAGGATGTGCTATTATAAAATATACAAATTCACAAAGAGAGAATGTGTCCTATGAAAGGAGAAGGAGAAAGGATATCACATTTTACAAACTTAGTAGGAAAATCCACTATAAGAGGTATACACTTCCAAGGAAGGAAGAGGCTGTAAAGAAGGATATCAATCCCCTAAAGAGAAAGATCCTCAAAAAATAAGCCCATGCATGAAATGACTGTTAGAGTAGTCTTATGTTAGCTAATAATTAAATCATTTAATTATTAGTTTATCATACTCTAGGCTTAAGTTTCACTTAGGCGCTTTATAATTCTTTAGGGTTTTAGCCTTTAGGGTTTCGTGTTTCCTTTTATAAGGATTCACTTCTTTCATTTCAATAAGGAGATTGTATTGTAATTTCATTTTGTTAATAGAAGCTTTTTCTATCACAATGATTTTCCTGTCTCTGGCCTTTTGGCCGCCATAGCTTCTGCCTTCTCTTCTGTCTTCATTCTTGTAGCAGTCTTTGCATGCAGGTGTTCTTGGGAAGATTTGATGGTTATCAAATCTAACATGGTATCAGAGCTCTCCTGTTGTTCGCTGTTCGAGTTTCGTTGAAGCACAGAGGGTTTCAGAAGTTTTTTTGTGGATCTGGGGGGGAGCCGAAATTTGGCTCACCTTGGGCAAAAACGGACACCACCATTGTGTCCGGAAGGCCCAAGAACCCCTAAATCCATATAAAACTTGTCCATTTTGGACACAGTGGCATCTGAGGCAAAATTTTTTTGCATACCAGGGCCGTACGGCCCTGGCACGCACTCCGAGGCGGGTACACGGCGATTTTTTTTTTAAAAAAATAAAATTTTGGGGGCGCCGCCCAGCGGCCACCCCCGCGCCGCCCAGCAGCAACCGCAGCCGCGGCCACCGCCCGAGCGGCCACCGCAGCCGCGGCCCCCGCCACTGCAGCAGCCCTGGCCCCCCGCCACCGCGCCACCCGAGGCCCGCTCCGCCGGCTCCGCCGCCTCCCGGCTCCGCGGCCCCCGCTCCTCTGCGGCCTCCGCCGCCCTCGGCCCCGCCGCCCGCTGCCTCCGCTCCGCCGTGCTGCAGCACCTCCGCGGCCCCAGCCGCCTCCCGGCCCCGCTCCGCTCTAGCGGGCGCTCCGCTCCGACGGCCCAGCCCCCGGAGCGCGCCATGCGCCCGGGGGCCTATTTTTTTTAGCCCCTGGGGCTCTTTTTTGGCCTTTTTGGGGGTACCTGGGCCTTTTTCGCTCTACAAGGAGCATACGGGGGTCTTTTTCTGACTTCTTTATATCGTTGAAAAGCTCTTTCCGAGCTCTTTCCGATGATGGAGGTTAGGGTTTTGGGTTCTGCCTTTTCAATAGTGTTTTTTGCTGTTGAAGTCTGATGTCTCTTTTTGCCTTCTGGGAGTCATATCTGGCTCATCCGGACTCCTTTTTCGGCAAACGAGATATCGTCGGAAAGCTGGTTCTGTGTACTTTTCAGTGGCAGAGGTATTTCTTCCAGATTCTACTCCAGGTTTTCACTCCTCCGAGTTATGCAGTTTATGCCCTCTGGTGGTGTGCTTGGTTCTACAGGTCCGGGGATCTCTTCTTCTGGTTTCTTAGTGCACTCTTCTTTCTGACTTCTGAGCTTGCATGCTCTTTCTGTTGCATTCTTTTTTCTGTAAACGCACTGCGATAAAGTGCCCTCTTCTGCATTTCTGGGATCTTTTTCACCTGGTTCAGTTTTAGTATTCGCACTCAGTTATAAAGTGCCATGGGGGGATTCTGATGCATTTGCCACTATAGGCGCATCCACTCTTGTCAAGTGAGCGTACCTTCCACGACATTAGCCCATGTAGACTGTGTCTATGACACCGCCCTTTATCCTGTGTGTGTGCTTCTGTTGCATTGTTGGTGTTCCTGGTTCTTCTTCTGCAGTTGTTTTTGGCATCGCCTTTCAGTGTTCCTGTCACCTCTCCCAGTTCAGCATTATGGGGGGGTTCACTTGTTGGTTCTATTGCTTCCTGGTTCGATTGATCAGCTCTTCAGACACTTGTCTTCTCTACCTGGTCATGCACTTCAGTGGGGGTTCCAGCAGTATCTTCTGACAGAGTTTTCAGACATGCTTCAGAGGAGTTTCTTGCTCTCTTCTTGTTCCTTTCTCTGGGACATCTTTTGCTTTATGTTTGGGTACCTGATCAGGCCTAGTTGCTGGGACCCATCTTTCCTGCTTTCTGCAGTAGTCTAGCTTTTTTTGCTTCTCCCTAAGTTACACTTAAGGGGGGGTGTTAGAGTAGTCTTATGTTAGCTAATAATTAAATCATTTAATTATTAGTTTATCATACTCTAGGCTTAAGTTTCACTTAGGCGCTTTATAATTCTTTAGGGTTTTAGCCTTTAGGGTTTCGTGTTTCCTTTTATAAGGATTCACTTCTTTCATTTCAATAAGGAGATTGTATTGTAATTTCATTTTGTTAATAGAAGCTTTTTCTATCACAATGATTTTCCTGTCTCTGGCCTTTTGGCCGCCATAGCTTCTGCCTTCTCTTCTGTCTTCATTCTTGTAGCAGTCTTTGCATGCAGGTGTTCTTGGGAAGATTTGATGGTTATCAAATCTAACAATGACATCATAGTATAAGAGATTTAACCAACAAAGAGATAATTGATTCTTTAGGAGGATGAAATGAACAAGAGAGATCTTTCCTCTCAAGCCTAAAGACAAGGAAGGGAACCTATTATGTTTCTCATCATGCAACACACAAGATCCCCCTAATAATGTAAGCTAATTTAAGATTAAATGATAATATAAAAGAGAAATGCTAAGGTATATTTTTGATATCAAGAAAAAACATAAGATTTATTGTTAAGAAAATAAGAAATCTATCTACTAAATCTTGAACAAATTATCTAAATTGAATATAATTAGCAAGAGAATATTTATTTCTATGATGAAAAATATATAGAAAATAACCATTAAGAGGCCTTTGATGCTTTGAAAAATGTCTAAAAGGAAAAAATCTTAGTATCATATTTAAGTCTCCAAAATATTCTCTTAGCCAAATCTAAATGCTCATCGACAGGAGGTGTAACCACAAATGGTGTTGGTTAAACAATACTAGAGGAATTTTTTATTGTGATGAAGAAGGATTGGAAGAAGATGAATTAGTGGCATGAGGTATAAATCCTAGAACACATCTAGTAACTTGTGTAGGAGGAAATTTTTATACCTTGTTTATTAATACCAAGACCTTGTCCACTATAACCTTGCTGAGTAGTAATATCATAACCTACATTGTAATTAGCCTTTAATGTTGAGGGGGAAGGACATTCATCTTGAGCTATATGGAAGTGTGTGGACGTATAAAGAGGAATAAAAAGATAACTATTCATGTTAGGACTCCTATCAATATTATTATATTCTTTAGGTGAAGAAGAAGAAGAAGTTTTATCAAGATCTTCATGTCTACTTAATTGTATTCTTCGAGATAAATCATCAAAAAAATGTTGAACATTAGGATTATGAATAATGCTTTGATAAAAAAAGGAATGTTTAAGATCATCTAAAGAAGTATTTATATAGTTACTTCCTTAATACTATCCATTAAGGTGGTTTGAGGATGAGAGAACCTAGGCATCACTAATATGAGATTGATGGGAGTTGGATCTCTATCTTCATCATTAATAGGCATTGTAGGAGAAGGATTAAGGTGATTTATTCTAGTGTTATCTTTAGGGTCATCAAAATATTCCATGCATTTTGCTAGCAACCTAATGAGAAAACTACATGAAATATTGATAAAAGTCTTGAAAGATGATTATAAGGAAGGAAAATATTTGAAAGTCTCATAATACCATGTGCAAAAACACCATGAATGAATATAAACATCATAAAATTTAAGAAAGTACTATTCAACCCATGTGATTGGTAAAGAGAATTTAGGATAATTATAACAATATGAGATATCACATACCAATCTTAGAACTTAATAAAATCCATGTTAAAATGAAATGTACCCAACTTAGAGCTAAGGATGAAATGTAGGATATTTAACACCAAAAATAGAATGAAAATGTTATAAGTCAGGTTCACCAAAATATACAAAGTGATTTGAGAAACACAAAAAATGCATACAAAGGAGATCTAACTACCAAAATCAGAATGGAAATGTTATAAGTTGTATTCACCAAATTTACAAAAGGAAAAGGTAAGCAAGGTAGATTACACCTCCTTTTCTGTAATTCATAATCGAAAGGAAGATGACCCAATAGGTTCAAATAGGACCTAAGCACTCAATGAGTTAATGATCCCTCACAATAAATGTATTGAAGGAAGTCAGAGTTGAGGGGAAAATATATGATGATACGAGATAGGAGGCTAAGTAAGAAAATATAAAAAGTTATGGAAATTGCAGACCAAGAGAAGATCATCATGAAATTGTAATAGATAGACTGAGACGATGTGTTCCCAATAAATTTTTTAGAAATCAGTTGTAATCTTATCATCAGATCCCACACTGTCTAAATTAAGTCTCGATGACTCTACTACCTATTCTTGTACATAGAAAGATGGTAAATAAGGTTTGATAACAGGGTTTTCATCATTCAAACCCTATTTGGAATCAACCTTAAACGAAATAAAGTAAATGAAAGCATTTTTTCATATAACATAGGCTAGATTTGAAAAATTAATTATGTCATACCTTGACAATGTAAATGCTTATTTGATTGTGATCAAATATGTTGATTGAATATCTTTGAATTAACACAAAAACCCAAAAGGAAATCATGAAAGATAAAACCTTACGTAATGAATGTTGTAGTTTGCTATAATACTTGATTAAGAAGAAGACTTGGATGGATGTAGATGTATGTATATCTTCTTCTTTTATAGAAAAAATTCTTTGTTTTACCTTCAATAAGAGAAATAAGCTTGATCCATGGAGAAGAACCCCTTGAATGCTTGAGAAGAAGTCTACATCTTGAATGCTTGTATGCTTGCCTTAAAAATTTGAACTTGATTGCTTGATCATGAATGTGGATTCCTTACTTTTGGTTACCAAAATGAATAGAGATACGATGTTTATATACTTGTCACAACACGTTGGAAACTTAGAAAGTCCGACTATAAATAAAATATGGCATTAAATTACCAAGACATGGCCCTGGTTCTAATTTTAGTCCAAACTTCAGGGAATGTAATGCCTAGGGAATTTTGTTCCTAGGAACAGGATGCCCTAAGCACTCTGTTCCTAGGAAATTAATTCCCTAGGCATTGTGTTCCATCCAATCAGGACTAAAATCAAAACCACAGATCCTAGATAATCATGGGATGCTAGATTACAAGGCACACCTAGTTTCGAGGTCTGGACAAAACATAAACACTGTAGATAGTAACATAGGGCCTATGTGATCAAATAAATTATTGGATTGAAGGAATAATAGTGGAGCACACTAAGATATAAGGGATAAACTTGATTTTAAATGAGTTTGAAATAATAAAGGACTTATTTATGAATTTCATCATCCGTTAAGTTCCATATGAAGTCCTACTATGGAAAACACACTAAGGGGGTGCTAATTAATCATGAAATTGCATACCAATTAGTTGATTACAATTTACGATGATACAATACCTATCTTTCCTATCAACTCAACTCATGTTTCCACTTGGAAATATCCCATGAGGTGAGAGATTACATCCATCCTCCATCTTGGATTGTCATCATTCCATCTTAGTCATCCATTTGTTTTCACCTCTTAAGTAGTTATCCCAACATTTAGTCATTTTGAAGGATTAGTCTTCTTTGTATTTGAAGGTTTCTAACAATGTTTTGTGTATGCACATATAAAATTGATCAAATTGCCAAATTTTACTAAAAAAAGTCAAACATTATAAAATTTCCTTAAATTCTATGTTTATTTGATTTCTCTTGCCTAATCCTTGTAATACCCCAAAATTGTCATCTTGCAATCCTAACCAATTTTGTTGCATTTTAGTCTCATTCTATCAATTTCTAATCGTCAAAGTCCTATTGTACTAGGAAATTCTATCTTTTGATTGACTCTACTTGACCTAGTGTCAAATGCAGAAAACCTTGCATTTGCATCAATCACCTATCATATTTAATTCCTAAATAACGACTACAAATTGGCTAAATAAACCCTATGATCAAATTTTTTTATTACAAAGTCCTAGCACTTTAATTAAATTAAATCCACCCTCTTTAGCTAAAACACATAAAAAGGAATCAAATAAATATTTGGTTTTAAATAATAAATATCCCCATCTCAATAAATAAATTTAATTATTTAAATAATTGAGAAAATCCACTTATGAGGCAATATTGTATTTATTTAAATTAAATATTCTCTCCAAAATGTTTTTTGCAGTTCAGAAAAGGAAACTTTGAGTTAATTGGAATGAAAAAATGCAATAAAACGGTTAAAGCTCCACATAGGCAAAAAAACAAAAAGTTGACTGTCTCTCTACTGGAAAATTTCTATTCTAAACTGAACTCTCATTCGATCTTCACCATTCGTCTAATTCAATCTCGACCATCGATTGAACCTAGGATTCTATAAAAGAACCCTCATTTCTCATTCGAAGGATCCAATTTCTCAAGCAACGAAGTGTTGTCACATTGTCATTGGAATTCATTTGCATTCGAAGCTTTCATTCTTAGCATAATATTAATTTCTAGATTAATATATCATGTTAGATTAAATATGCACTTCATTTCTTAGTCTAGTTTTCTTTCATTGTTATTAGATCAATACTCATGTTTCTTTTCTAGATTAATCTTGCATACTCATTCTAGAATAATCTGCATTGTACTTTTAGTTAAATCCTCCATTCTAGTGTTAGTTTATGGTTGTAGGACGCTCGATTTTTGAGAGCAATTATAAACCCTACCTGGATAGGAGGCAATAGGTTGAATCATCCAGAAAGGTGTGATGAATAATCTCATATTCATTCTTGGCTGCAACTAGTGAACAATGACTATGTTGAAGTGTGAGGCTAAATCAGAGGCCCATAGTTAGCTTACACATTTCTGGCACCCACCATGGTGTAGAAAATTAATTTATGGCCTCATCATATTTTAAAGTTTTTGTCAAAATTTTACATTATGTCCGTATGTCCATACTTCCCTGTATGGATTCTCGCACGAAGATTCTCACTGTATTGTGCAAGGTTGTGCTGGTCTTAGCACTTCCTTTCATGAAAAAGGTGTTTTCTCGCGTGGGACTATGCACAATCTCGTGCAAAATTTTGACACTAGAGACTTAAAATTTGTAGATTTGTACTTTTGGCTTTTGTTTTCTGACACTTACTATTTGCTATGGATTTTATTGATTCTTCTTTTTGGAAACAACATAATATTAGATTGTAGAGCTTTGGACTTGAGGTAATTTTCTACATCTCTATAACATTTTGACTTTGGACAATAAAATGAACCTCTCACATGTTTAGCTTGAGTGTTTCTTGCTTTCATAAATCACATGTTCATTTTGGCTCTAAAAGGAATCTAGATTTGCTTCTGCATATCTATTTCACATAGTAATTAGGCCCTATGAACACTATTTGTGGCATTCTTGAGAGAGTGGGCTTCATTCACTTGTTTTACATGCAAAGCTCTTCTCGAAGAGAGATCCCCTTGTAGGTAGGGAAGGAGTTGTTGTCATCTCACGGTCTTACTTGGTTTAGTTTTCAATCTTTGGTGGTACGTTCTTTCTTAGACCCACTTAGAGAGATTAGTAATCATTGTTGTTGACATATGAACCTTGGTGAGGTGGTTTCAATTTAGCGGGTCAATCAATATGTTTTCT
This sequence comes from Chamaecyparis obtusa, assembly GCA_027943335.1. Taxonomy (NCBI): domain Eukaryota; kingdom Viridiplantae; phylum Streptophyta; class Pinopsida; order Cupressales; family Cupressaceae; genus Chamaecyparis; species Chamaecyparis obtusa. Next base: position 544,974 of record BSBK01007029.1, on the reverse strand, counting down.
ATGTTTTGGTGAGGTGAAGCGGCTAGAGGATTATGCTCTATTCCATTTTTGGGCAACATCAGAAACTCAAATCCTTGAATCCGAGCTAAGTTTTCATGTGGTCCATTTTGTGAGTCTTCCTTATTAGAGAGGGTAAATCATAGTGGACATTCCCTTTATTGGGTCAACCATGTGGACAAAACCTCAAGTGATAATAGCCATTTTTGTTGTGGTAGCAATAGCCACTATATAAATGTCCTTGTGGAAGAAATCTCCACAAGTGTAGTTTCTTGTTGGGCTGTCAGATCTCCTCAACATCTCCAATTGATTAAATTATTAGAATGTGTCAAAACCCTAGTGCACCTGGATTGGAGTTCACCCTGTTGAGATTGCAAAAGTTGCAGAGTTGACCATTACTATGAATCATAGTGCAACCAACTTTTTTATTTTCTAGGACTATGTGCGTGATTGAAAAACATTTTGAGAACACACACAAGTAGCATTCCTAAGGAGTAGAATACTATGTCACATGTTATTATACATGCACAAGGTTGCTTTGTCCCTTTCTCATATTTGTTTGAAGACATTGTTTGCTTGAACTCCCCAATTTCTATTTTGCATGCCTGATCAATGATAAAAATATGTTAATGCATATAGTTGGTCATTTAGAAATGAAAAAAAGTTGAGTTTTCTAATTTAAACTGTCTGAAACCTATCTGAAATCAGGATATTTTGTTAGAGAACAGCCAACACTATGTCTCAAAATCTGTTCCTACCTCAATAAGCGGTCTAAATTGTCAGATTTTATTCTTTTCCTGTGCGAGATTTCAGCTCCATGTGCACTTTCTCATGTGAGACAACATTGCCTCATGCGTAGCTGGCATTTCCTCACCTGAGACTACATTTCTTCACACGAGATTGTCCCTTGATTTTCAAAATAGTGAGCTTATTCCCATCAGCTGGTTAATTTTCTACCTAATCTGGTTTTTATCTAGGGTCTTACTTCCTGTTCTCTTGCTATCCACAGTCTGAAACTAGATGTCTTGGGCTGAGAACCATGTGATGACTGCTTAAACTCACCTTGTCTCTCTATTATCTATCCTTTTTTACTGTGTTCTTGTACCTTACGATGCGATAGTCACATCTTGGTTGTTCTAGCCTTACTCTCGACGATTTGTGCCGAGTGCATTTCACTTTTATCACTCTTTGCTATTCCAGAGATAGAGTTATGAGCATAGACCTAGTTCTCTCTTGTTACTTAATCCTTATCTATGACTATTGCAACTTGAAGTGGCAATGTTTTCCCTTCATGCCTCACCAAACAAGGTAGAGGTAGACCTCGCAACCGAGGAAGAGGTCATTCTGAGCTTGCCATATAAATAGAGTGCTATAGGGGATCTTCCCATTCTTCCTCAAACACATCTAGAGAGGAGTCAATTCTCTCTCCTTCTCTTTTCATTCGACCTCATGTTTAGCATACTTTTACTGTGAACTTCAGTCAGGTCAGGAATCCCTTGTTTCGAGAACACCAAGACTCTAAAGAGTAATCATCAGAGATTGATCCTTTTGAGGCATCAAAAGTTCCCTCTGCAGAGATTGATCCTTGTGAGGCACCAAAAGTTCCCTTAGTAGAGATTGATCCTTTTGAGGCACCAAAAGTTACCTTAGTAGAGATTGATCCTTTTGAAGCACCCAAGGTTTCCTTAGCAGTGAGCTCTCATCATACTGAACCTCCTCGTACTCAGTCTATTCACATTAAGCACTTGCACTTCAGTAAGATGGTGAACCAACATCAAGAGGGTGAGTACAATAGAGCTCATGATAATGATCAAAATGATGCTCAAGACAACCAGGAAGAATTTTAGGCCCAAAGCATATTTGAAATCCTTGGTAGTGAAGATGAAGAGATAACCCTCCAAGATGTTGAGGCTGCCCGATCCAACAAAAGTCTTCACAAAATGATGGAAATATTGATGAAAGAAGAGAAGGAGAAATAATTTCTCAAGTTGGCCAACCAAGGGGCCAAGTTACCTCCAAACTATAACGTTGAGACTCTTATAGTCAAAGAAACAGAGACCGCTAAAATACAAAAACTAGTTCAAGACATGCAAGACCAGATCCAACAACTCATGAAAACAAGGACAAACTAGAAAACTAGTTAACACTAGAGAGCATCTATCCATTCCCATTTGATAAGAGTCTTAGCATGCCACCTTTTCCCAAAGGTGTAGAACTCCCCAAATATGATAAATATTTGGGTACCTCTAATCCTTAGGATCACTTGCGAGAGTTTGGTGGTCTATCCATGGAGTTCATACATGACCAGAATTATCTCATGCATCTCTTCCTGTGTATTTTGGGTGGGTCTGATATGGATTGGTTCTCCCAACTTCCTACTAGCATCAAATATTTTGATGATATTGCCAATCTATTCCTCCAACATTATTCGCATAACATCCAACATCTGGTCAATATCTGAGATCTTTGCAATCTGAAACAATGATATGGAGAACCTTTCTTGACATTTCTCCAATGATGGAGACTACTCTATACCAAATATTCTCGCAAAATACCAGAATCTAAGAAGCTTGATATCTTTCTAGATAGCCTCCTTCCTAATTTTGGATACCAAGTATAGCTGCAAGGTCCCTTGACCTTTGATGACATGATCAAGCAGGCTATGACAATAGAGGCATTTATGGTCAAGCAAGGAGAGTTGACCCTCCAAAAGGATAACAAGCAAGGGTCCTCCTAGAGTAAAGATAAGACTAAAATTGTCAACAAGAGCTAGGATGTTGTGAATGATGGGGTCATTGATAATGTTACCCCAAAGCCTCCAAAGGCTATTTTCAGCCTCACCTCCAATCTACAGGCAGTCAAAGCCACTGAGAAGGCTATGCAAAATACTCAAAAAAATTCAAATTTTCTAGAAGCAAACCTTGGGTACCTCGACCTAAATGTGAGTTCACTTCCCTAGGGGAACCTCTTGATGTGGTCTACAAGACTCTATTCTAGAACCATATACTCACGCTTCTAGAAAACTTGCATCCTTATGATCCAAAAGCATGCCCTGCTTGGTGGAATAAATCTACATACTGTGACTACCATTCAAACAAGGGTCATAAGAATTCCAATTGTATTCAACTTTGACATAAGATCCAGGATCTTATCGATAATGGTGATGTTGTTTTGAGTGGTCATAACAACAACTCAGACCATCAAGCATTCAAAGACCCCTTCCCCCCTCATGAGAAAGGTGAGTCCTCTAAGGCCAAGAATACCAACAACAAGGTCAACTATACATACAATACTAATGACAATGTTATTAATATAGTTGAACATGTTGATGTTGAATATTGTGAAACAAATCTTTCTTTCAGTAATCAAGACAACAACCACGTCTAGTTGTTGATTCATCAAAAGACCTCATTGCTTGGGGCATATCAGATTCATCAAGATCCATATCAATCTGGTATCTTAATCAATCTTGTAAATTGTATCAGCTCTTTGTAACCATTAGTTCAGTTGTGTTATTTCCTTGGTTCTTCATAACTGAAGGGTTCAGATTTGGAATCCTTTTGATTCCTTTAGAAAATTAGGTCTGGAGTCAGGAAAGTCATTTCTTTGTAATCATAGGTTCAGAATCAGGTGTTTTGACATTTCTTCATAATCACCAGTTCATTGTTCATATAGTTAGCATCATCTCGATTCTTTGGTCAACTAGGACCTGAATCACCAACATCTTCAAATCTATCAATCGGTTTCTGTCTTGGAATTGGTTAATCTCTCAGGATCAGTTTCTCCACCACATAATTGAGTCCACATCATTATCAAAATAGATTAATCTTTGAACCACTGCACTTCACACAGTAATTCAAAGAGGGGCAAAATGTAATACCCCAAAAATGGGCTATAGGTTCATTGACCTCCTACATCATCAAATCAATCAAAATCGACATCAAAGTCCTAACCTAAGGCACATTTGCACATCAATTTATAAAAACCCTAATTGATTTTATCCTAATTCTGCATTGAGGAATATTTCTTAAATATTCCTAATTTATCTAATAATCCTAATTGAATATTATTTGGCGATAAATCATATTTATCCTAAAATTTGATTAATTGAATATTTAATTAATTAAGTTAATTTTGCCACTTAATTATTTAATTAGATCTAATTGCATTTATTCCTAACTTATATTATTTATTTTTGACAATAAATCAGAAATCCTGTGCATAATTGATTAAATTCTTATTTAATTGATTAAATCAAGTTGTCAATATTTAATGATATAGTTTGGAATAAAGTTTGATTTAATAATTGATTAACCCATAAATCAATTTTTTTAATTCAAAATCAGTTAAGTTGAGAATAAATCACTTTATTTTTAAATTAATTCATATTAAATCATGGACAATCAGAAAAGCAATCAGCTTTAAATCAATTATCAATTTCAAATTGTTAACTTTCTAAAACTCAACATGTGATTGTGAGTTGAAAAAGTGAACTAAACTGTATTTCGAGTTAAAAAGTGCTTTTGCTTGATTTTATGAGTTGATCTATTCCTGATTTCTTGTTAACTCAAAAATCAACTTGAGTTTATCAAGAGTGATTTATGGCTTTTCTCAATGCATCCTCAAGCCATGGATTTCTATATAATTGAGGCTTAGTCCTTTCCCCCCCCCGTGAATTTGCATACTTGAACTCTGGTGAATTTGCATTTGAAGAATCGAGCTCTTGTGAATAGGTGATTGCGAGATTTTTGTTATTGTTTTGATCATAGCATTTAATCATTTTCATATCATAGCATATCATTGTTAGATCAATTTGAATATCATTTGAATCCATTCTAGACTAGCTTCATATCAGTTTTTCATCTTATTGCACACAAAATCCAAAAAAATAGATTAATCTGCATTCATCTTCATTCCTTTCAATCATTTAAATCCTTCATTTAGGTGTTGCATTGTCACTAATCTCAGTCTAAATCTGAGAATATCATACTCACACTTACTAGAAGGTAGTAAATCGCCTAGTTAGCTTAGTTCATTTATATTGTGGATTTCTTGATTTGCTAACCTCTAATGTTTTACTGAAGTGTTGTGTCTCTAGTTAGGTACAAAATTTACACACATTTTTGGCACCCACCATGGGGCCCTAAAATGGGTTTCCATTCTTTTCTATCAATTTCTCTCAAAACTATGATTTTTATTTTCTGTCTGTAAAATTTTTGTATAACATTTGATAGATTATTATACCAGGACCCTTTGACTTTCGTATGACAGTTGGAAATCTCAAGAATCATGCTGGTTGTTTGGTATTATCATTTGGGAGTTACTTTGTCATGTGCATATTGACCCACTATCATTTCGTGCCTAGATTGTCGTACGGGAGGTAGCACATTGTCGTACGATTTTTCATACCAGAATTTCAATTACCATACCAGATTTCTAGGTTGTCTTTCAGGTTTGATTTTTGGATTTGGACTGACACTAACCCTAACAATTGTTACTTTCTATTTCTAATTGATACTTGCTATTTTGGCTCACGAAAAAGTGCGACAAAATTGAAAATCAAGTAAAATTGACTAAGCATGTTGTGTTGGAACCGAGGTATTTTGCTACATCTAAAAACATTTCAATTTGGGACATAAAATGAACCTCTCACATGTATAGCTTGAGTGTCTCTTGCTTTCATAAATCACACGTTCATTTTGGGCTCTAAAAAGAACATAGATTTACTTTCTGCATATCTATTACACATAGTAATTAGGCCCTATGAACACTATTTGTGGAGTTCTTGAGAGAGTGGACTTCATTCGCTTGTTTTTCATGTGAAGCTCTTCTCGAAGATAGATCCCCTTGTAGGTAGGGAGGATATTGTTATTATCTCACAGTCTTACTTGGTTTAGTCCTCAACTTTGATCAGTACATTCTCTCTTGGTCCCACTTAGAGAGCTTGGTAGACATTGTTGTTGACATCACAAACCTTGGTCAGGTGGTTTTAGTCTTAGTGTGTCAATTGATCTATTTGCTATGTTTTGGTGAAGTGAAGAGGCTAGAGGATTATGCTCTACTCCCTTTTTGGGTAGTATCAGAAACTCAGATCCTTGAATCTAAACTAAGTCCCCCTATGGTCCTTTTTGTGAGTCTCCTTATAGAGAGGGTTAACCATAGTGGACATTCCCTTTATTGGGTCAACCACGTGGATGGAACCTCAAGTGGTAATAGCCATTTTCACCATGGTAGAAATAACTACTATATAAATGTCCTTGTAGAAGAAATATCCATAGGTGTAGTCTCTTGTTGGGCTGTCAGATTTCCTCAGTAGCTCCTAATTGATTAAATTATTAGACTGTGTCAAAACCCTAGTGCACCTGGATTGGATTTTTCCCTCTTGAGATTACAAAATTTGTAGAGTCAAACCATTACTAAGAACCCTAGTGCAACCAAATTTTTATTTTCTAGGACTATGTGTGTGCTTGCAAAACATTTTGAGAACATACACAAGTAGCATTCGTAGGGATTAGAACAATAAGTCACTATTCTTGTTCATGTGCAAGGTTGCTTTGTCCCTTTCTCATTGTTTGAAGATGATTGCTTGCTCTCTTGATTGTTGTTCTACGTGCCTGATATCTACTTGGTTATTGAAACCAAACAAACCCGAGACAAACTGCTACATAGATCTTCAAACTCGGACATAAAATTTTGCAAAGAATTTGATATTGAAAACACTAAAAATTGAAAAATTGCAAAATCTGAAGCAAAAATCCTTTCTGGTGTCAAAAGTCATCCTGAAATTTCAAAAGTCGTATGAGTTTTGCCAAGTGTCATATCAGAACCCCCAGATTTTCATACGGGAGACTGTACATTGTCATACGAGTGTTGTCACAAAAACCAAGCAAAATCAAAACCTGGTGTCAATTGTCGTATGAGTTTTGTCAATTGTCGTGCCAGATTCAACCTAGACTCGTACGAGCCTAGAGAAACTCATATCAAATTTTACCGAAGTTTCTAGAAACCTCCAAAATTTGTCAAAAATCCAATTTTTACAGCCAACTTCCAGATTCTATTAGAAAATTCACTGTGTCAGGAATAGAGTAGAAAACCAGAAGAATCCAATCAATTTGCCTAAAGTGGTCTCTTGAGTTTGATCTAGCCTTCTAATTTATCAATTTAAATCATGTTTGATCTTGTGTCAAAACCTTGTCAACATCATCTTCAGAATCAATCCTCAAAATGGCTAAGTGTTGTGAGCTCGTGTCCATCATCTTTTGGGCATCTACCCATACATCTAGGGCACAATATCCTTCATTTACATCCAAATCAATCTTCAACCAATCCAATCTTGACAAGTTTGCATCATTCAATCTTCTTGAATGAGGTCATTCTTCAGTTGTCTTAATCTTTCTCTTTTTCTTCACCCAAGGTTAATGGTGGAAACTAGAGCTTCCTCACAAAGAAAACAAAGAGAACAACCTAGACTCTCTTCAACAACATCTTATGTGATTGCTCAAACATTTCATCAGCCTTACAACACCAATCTATTTAGAGAAGATGCTCTTGGCAATATTTACTTGAAAGGTGGTTATGTCACCCCTCTTGTGTTGGTTCACATAGGTAGTCAACAAATTCCACATCAATCAATCCCTAGTAGTCCTCATAACAACACTATGTCTCAAGGAGGAGGAAACCAAGGTTCCCAAGGTCATCACTCTAATCATGGTGGAGATCCCGAACCAACACCATCTGAAATCAAGTGGTATAGAAATGATGATGATTTTTGAAAAATGATGAAACATTTCCTACAAGAAGAGAAATAGGCTTATTTCTTAGAACTAGCTCGACAAGGAGCCAAACTTCCTCCAAACTTCAATGTTGAAGATATTGTCACTCAAGAGGAAGAAAATCCTATCACAGCCATGATGAAATAGATGCATGCTATGCAAGCCAAGTTAAACAAGATGGAAAAAGAGAAAGAACCGAAAGAATTTTCTATGAAGGCTCTATGCCCCTTTCCATTTGATAAGAATTTGTACATGGCACCATTCCCAAAAAGAGTGGAGATACCAAAATATGATAAGTATGATGGAAAATCTGATCCTCAAGACCATGTCAGAAATTTTTGTATTCAATATATGGAGTTAATGCATGAACCAACCTACCTAATGTGTCTTTTCCCTTGATCTTTGGGAGGGTCAGCCATTCATTGGTTCTCTAAAATTCCTCCAACAATCAAAAATTTTGAGGAGTTGATCAAATTGTTTTACCAACAATACTCCTACAATATCAAGCATCTAGTTACTATGATCAATAGCTGTAATCTAAAACAAAAGATAGGAGAACCCTTCCTGACTTTCCTCAAGCGATGGAGGAAGATATTTTCACTCTGTACTAGATCTGTTCTAGAAACTAAAAAACTCAAAATCTTCATCAACAATTTGATTCTGGAACTCAATTATCATCTGCAAATGCAAAATCATACTTCTTTTGGGAAAATGGTAGAAAATGCCATAAAAATTGAAAATGTGCTTTCTCGTAAAGGAGACACATCGATTAACAAAGATAGCAAGTATGAATTTGGTTCTAGTTCCAATAACAAAGACAAAGTCAAATTCTGAAACAAGAACATGAATGTTGTGATAGATGGTGTTGTCAATCACTCCAGTGCTCCATCAAAGGCACCCGCATTCAATCTCACCATGGGAACTCAAGCCATAAAATCTTTTGAACAAAAGGCATCTGAATCTACTATAAAGTCTAATAACTATAAGCCACATGGGTTACAAAACCAAAGCACGAGTTCACTCCTTTGGGTGAGTCCTTAGAATCTGCCATGAAAACGCTATTAGAAAACAAAATCATCACGTTGCCTGAGATAAAACCATATGATCCTGAAGTTAAACCTAAATGGTGGAAAGAGACCAATTTCTGTGACTTCCATCGAAACAAAGGTCATAAAACCAATAACTACATGCACTTAAAACATCTCATCCAAGACAAAATTGATGAAGGACAAATTGTAATTGACAACCATAAAACCAACAATGATAATACAACATTCATGGAACCATTTCTGAAGCATAATCAAGGAGATTCATCTTCTAAGCCTAACATGGGTGCTAAGGTCAATTACACCTACTTTGGAAACAATGATGCAATAAATATGGTTGAACCATGCCTATCTGAACATTGCAATGTCATCACTATTGTGAGAAAGGATAGAGATAATCAATTAGTAAATGTAGTAACTTGATCACAAGCTTAGGTACATCTACAAGGACAAAACTTAGGTTCATCAAACACCCCTAAGGTGCCTTTCAATCTTTTATCTGCTTCTAAATAGAGGGCTGCCTCAAAATCAACTCCTGAAGAGACCAGAGAGACATCATACAATATTGTCCAACAACTCCAGCATACCAATGCTAAAATATCCATTTTTTATTGCTTCGAATATCTCTTGCTCATAGAGCTATTCTAGATAAAGCCCCACTTGGCTCCAATGTTCTTGAAAATATTGATCTAGATAGATTCTAGACTATGGTTGGTCATTTGACATCACCCCAGTATATCTCCTTTTCAGAGGAAGATGATAATTCATTGAGTCATCTGCATAACCAGCCCTTGCACATTGAAGTCTTGAACCAAAACCGTCATGTCAAACTTGTGTTGATAGATGGAGGCACTGGTCTAAATATCTATTCCTACAAATTGATCACACAACTGGGATTATTAGAATATGCTATTGATCCTAAAAAGAAGATAACCATAAAAGCATATGATGAGAAATAAAGATCTTCCAAAGGAACAATTTTCCTACCTATTAGAACATGACCAATTATCAAAGACATCACTTGTCAAGTTCTAGATCTTCCATTGGCTTACAATGTTCTTCTAGGGAGGCCTTGGATACATGAAATGCAGGCTATTCCATCAACATACCATCAATGCGTGAAGTTTCCTTATGATGGAGTAGAGGTAACTATTGTCACTAGGGATTGCACCCGAGTATGGCTAAGTGTAGAACCTAGCAATCCCATGAAACATGAGACTATTCTCAGGTTGTGGGTAACCTATCAGAGAATAGACCTCTAGATTAGGGGTTGGCTTCCCCTTGAATCACCTGAAACTAAATTGAAACTTTGAAGGAAAAGGGAGAGAGAATGCATGAAATTAAAACTAACTCTAGGCGATTCACCAAACTTAGTAGATCCACAGATTGACATAGAATTCACAATGACACTTAAAATAATCTAGCAATTCACAACTTAACCCTGTCTATCTTGACAATTCTTGAAAATAAAGAAGTATTTGTATTAAAAGAGGGGAAAAACTCCCACAACTTAAAACCAAATATACACAGATTATAACAATAACTATAAAACACCTTCCTAAGCATTCAACTTGAATAGACATGTAAAGTAAAGGATGGCAAGATCACAATAATTTTAACATGAGTTCAAATAGAAAACTCAAAAAATAACAAGGATGAGAAGCAATACTATATTATCTTCAATGAAAAGAGCCAAAACATCAATCTACTTCTCAAGAGCTACAACATTCACCTCCAAGAAAGAGGGAAAGAAGAACTAACCTCAATCACTAAAGTGAGAGGTATAAAAAGAAAACCTATCCGCATCAGCATTCATGACCACCACCTTCTAAGGATGGAAGATAACTACAAATAGGCCCATGTATGCCATCACAAATTTGTGTGCCAGATTCTTGAGATTCTAGGGGGGCAGAAAATGTGGGGCCCTTAAATAGATAGTCAAAGAAGACTATACTAACCTCTAAGTCATGCATCATAAAAGAATTCTGACAATGGCTTATAAAATGCCATTTGTCAGAATTTACAATGACATTTTTGCAATGACTTCTACATTTAAATAAAATTACCCTCTATATCAAAATAAGTGGATTTGAAAAAAATACTTTAAAAAAAAAGTCCTCAACCCAATGTTAAAAAGGGGAGAAACATATTTTTAAAAGTACTTACATATTAAAATACAACCCACCTAACAAAAATGACACCTAGCACAAGATAAAACCAATCAATAATCTCAACCCAATTAATAAAAAAGGGGAGAAACATATTAATCATTTGAAAACCCCTTTGACAAAGCAACGCTGCTGGCACTCCACCTCCTCATTTGGCATTTGGCAAGTTGCCATTTTACTTGCAGTCAATTGAACTCTTGGCTTTGGAAACAACTATCTTGGATTCATTTTCATGGCATCGGCATAATGAGGTAGACTTCATTTGATTTGTGCATTTGATTTGTCTATCCTTTGAAATTTGAGGGCACAATTGGTATTTCACTTTATTTGAATGCAATGTTATTATGATCTCTGCATATTGTGGTTACATTCTCTATTAATGGCACTGCATTTCCATTCACTATATCAATGAGGGCACTCTAATTTGCATTGCTATTTGTTTGATCAGTGCACTGGTAATGCATTACTCTATATATTTCAAGTGGATGTCTCTATTTTTAGGGCATGACCATGTATCCCCTCTCTGTTGTTTGTTGTTTCATTTGAGGGTTCAAGCCTGCAAGCTCAGTGAGCTAGGGCATTCATACATTCTTATTGCTTCCATTTATACCATTTCATTTCTCTTTGTATTCGAGGGCATCTCCATTCGATGTTTGCTATTGTTATCATGATGTGTTCACTGTTTCATATTTAGGGCCAAGACCTATGACCTACATAATTGCTCGACACCTAGGGCATCAATGGTTTGTGAACTGACCTCTATCCTGTATTTGGCATAGTACCATATGATATTATGTTTGCATCACCGGTCCATCTTTATTGATATTGGTAAGTAGTCATTCCTTGACTCGTGGGTTATCGAGCAAGGGCATGATGTTTTTCTTTACATACCACCCGTGAGTTGTGCTATAAGCTAGGGTGCCTATATATTGCTCGACACCTAGCCAAACCGTCACCTCCTTGCACCTGCCATTGCATTGAGGCCTTGGTTCACTATTGAGAACTCATGACTGCATTATTGCTCTACTAGGGCATCAGAACTCTACTTGAAATCTCATGTGCATAGCCCACAAACTACATTTGTTGTTAGTATCACGATGACTAGTTTGGAGAACCCGTGAGCAATCCACTGACGTTCACTGGTATTCATGTTGATACCAGTCCATGAAACTTTTGGGTTATTGTATTTTGCTATTGATATAAGGTATCGGCATTACATTTAATTTCTCTGCACCCTCAAGGCACTGCATACACATTTGGTTCATTACCTGTTGGACTTCGAGGGCATAATGTATGCATTGTTTGCTTCCTTGCTGTGATAAAATGTGAGCTCTATTTATCATATATTGCCTCATGTTTTATTGCCTCTAATAGACTAGCAAACCCATGCCAGCCTATGAGGAGCTAGGGCATTACTATTTCTATCATTTGAATATAGAGAACCTGTGGAGAAAGGTATGATGTCCATCACTAGCGCCATTCATCTTACATAGTAATGTACTATTCTCCAAAAGGCCACGAGCTTAGTCATAGCATGTACATGCTTCTTTAGACCTGTTCATTGCAATCGATGCCTTAAGGCCCATGAGCAAGCATTATGGCACACTTCTTTGTTTGTGTCTATGATTGTCCACTATTTGAATTTTAAGAGGGCCCCGAGAACTTGAAATAGGGGATCCTGGTACTGCTAGATCTATTGCTCACTGTTGATTCTTTGTATTTGATAAGGGCACTATGATGGCACCATGTTTAAACCTTAAGGCATTGTTCTTGCTGCTGCCATGATGGTCAAACACTCATTGTTTCCATGTATTCCATGTCTTTTTCTTTGGAGACCGTGCACTCTATTGGTGTGATAGATACCTACTTGGCAAGAATAACATGATTTGATTGGTAATTTTTCTCAGGAGAAATGATGATTCCAAGTCATGATCTTTAGGCACTTGCAAGGAATCAGAAGAAGGTTGATTCAATTTTCAGAAGTAAAGTTTGGACAGACATGAAATTAGATTTAGTTTTTGAAAGCCTCCTAATGCAAAATAATTAAGGTAATCACCTCGGAAGGACATACTGTTTATCCTAGTATCAAGAAGGTGATAGCATTGCATTGTATGATTTGATGATAATAGCAGAATTTGGGATAGTCAAAGATCTGGTTGTATTCAGTGTCTTTTGAAGATGAAATAAATAAAATGGTGAATGATTCGGTCACATAATCCTGTCAGCCTTTATGTTGTGACTCATTAATCCAAAGATTGTATTATGATCAAAATGAAGATGTGGCATCTTGAATATGGGGAATGTTATAGTTTGGTACATTACACATAAGCAATGTTGGTAGGAAAATCAAGATTTTAGTACATTACTGAATTTGAAGACTTTGCAATAACAAGAAGCTCAATCATTGTATTATGTTCTACATTGTGCATCAAACAGCTATCACATATATTACACTTCTGGCTCTTGAACATGTGTCAAACCAAACTAAGTACCAGATTACTTATATTGATCAGAGATAGCAATGAATTAGGTACTAAAAATATAATGGGATCGAAGAACAATGTTGTGTAGTCATGAATGATAGAGCGGTCGCATGATCACATGAGGTAAAAAAAATACCATGCGATCATGTGACAATGGAAGCCCATGCAGATAAGGAAAGTCAACAGAAAGACAAGAAAGGTTAAATAAAAAAATATGATGGATCCCCACGAGCCAATCATAGGGAAATTGCATGATCACATGAATTAAAATAATACCATGTGATCATGTGACAACGTAAGTCATCATGCTTGGCGGGATGAAGACACATAGCTTGATGGGTCCAGAAAGGGTTTGCTTGCAATGCCGAATCAATGGTAGTCACTTAGTTGCTATGGGAAGGAAGATGCTTTGCAAATTTGCGAGATACGTATGCCTATCCCTATGGGTCTAAGGAAAGTCGCTTGTAGTGGTAATCTTTTGAGATGCAGAATCTACGGTTCCCATTCTATCTTTATTACATCACCTTTGCTTAGCGGGTTAACAGGATCTTGTCATGTATTCAGATGGGGCCGATATTCTAAGTTTTCAGACATGATAAAGTGCAAAAGGATTATGACTGACTACCATCTATCCTGTGGACCTGGCTAGTGTTGAGTTCTATTGGATGCAGGGGATCTATGGTTGGTGCATGATCGCAAGGAATATTCTTTCCTCATGCGAGCATGTGACAAGGCAAAAAGAGAACCTATATACGCTAACAACACAGATGTGATAAGGATAGAGAAGTCGCATGATCCCAAGAGTTGAAATATTGCCATGCGATCATGCGACAACATGAGTCCACTGACAGGGGTGCATAGTTGGAGGCTTTTGATTGGTCAAGAATCACCGTCCGATGAGAAACTTGTCAAGTGGGACCCGAGACTTAAAGGGAATAAAGATAATATAATCCAATGGAACATCGAAGGTGAGAACAATGGATTATCGACACAGTGTTATCGACCTGTCGACTGAGGTCATGGGTAGGAAAAGAAGGAAGAATACAATGCTAAAAATGTTGTATGCTGTAGCTCGAGGCCCAGTAGATGTGCCAAGGGTTGCCACAGGTGGTAGTGATGATAAAGCCCTTATGTCAGATAAGGTCGTGCTAAGTATTTCTGAACTATTTGAAAAAGGTTGGATGTAGTGGTATAACTGATTGACTGTTGTTGGAAGATGATTTGACTCCAGAAGCCCAATGGATTCAGCTCAAAAAATGTCGGTTGGAGATGAAGAGTTTTGGATTCCATAGTGACCTTTCGAGTTCTTAGATTGGAAGAGTTTATTTCTTAATGCTTTGTCTCTTTGTATTCAAAGGAGAGGGAAGGTCATTGGCTCCTATGAGCCTGATGTATTGTAAAACCTATATATTCTGTAAAGAAACTCAGTGTGAGGGTTGGAAAACTTGTAAGGGTAGCATAAGTGATTGCATTTACTTTGCTGGGTTTTCATGTTTGTTGAACCAGTAGTTTTCATTTGCATGTGAATAGACAGGATAGTTATATATGAAGCTGTAATTGCTTACTGGATTCCATTTCATGTTTGTAATTACAGTGAAAGTAATTCCATTTACCTTTCATGTATGATTCTTCTCCTATTCACCCTATTATTTAGATGCATCCAAATAGAAAGTACAATTATGTATGGAGCTGTGATTCCTGCTTGAATTCCATTTCATGATTAGTAGTTGCAGTATAAGCAATTCTATTTGCTGTCTATATATGATTCTGCTTCTATTCTCATTGTAGATATGCATTCTTAGATGAGGTAGGTTTAAGTTAGATAATAGACTTCATGATAATCTATGATCAACATTCCATTGGGATTATAGATTGTCCACTCTTTCCTTGCCTGAATTGTTTGTGCCTACAAACAATTTGGTTAAATCCTATAAGAAACAATCTGATGATAGATAAAAACACATTCATTGCATATCATTGCATATTCAGGGAGTTGTACCTATCAATTCAGAGGGCAGTGATAGATGAC
Source organism: Chamaecyparis obtusa (assembly GCA_027943335.1). Taxonomy (NCBI): domain Eukaryota; kingdom Viridiplantae; phylum Streptophyta; class Pinopsida; order Cupressales; family Cupressaceae; genus Chamaecyparis; species Chamaecyparis obtusa. The sequence continues at coordinate 529,479 of BSBK01007029.1, read as the reverse complement.
TTACACTGACCCAATCATTGGTGACATCCTTTTGTTCTGTACACATTGGGTATTTAGATAGTCAAAGGTATAAATCTTAAAGGAGGACAAACTGTTAACCAACAGTTTTTGGTGACTCTACTGGGGAGGACTTTGAAAAGAAGAAAATATTAAAGTTTTTCTCAGAATTTAGTTTCATTTCCCCTCTTAGCTTCACAATTCAGTCAGTAGAATACATGATTAGCAATTATGGTTGTTCCTTGGGGAAATGCTATTGAACCTTTGAATCTTGCAGCAAGTAATGATTTACCAAAAGGTTTTAGAAAAAACTTTCCAAGATTCAATGGTGATGGCTCAATATCTACAAAACAACATCTGAATGCTTACCATAAAGCATGTAGTGTGGTGAATCCTCAGCATGAAGATGTTGCTGTTAGATTGTTTGTAGATAGCCTTGTCAGTGATGCTGCAGAGTGGTTTCAAGACCTACCTACAAGCTGCATTACTAGATGGAATGACATGAAATAAAAGTTTGAAGAGAGATATAAGACTACTAAAGATGCTCAATTCTTACTATTACAACTGGCTCAAATGAAGAAGGAACCAACTATCTCCATGAGAGATTTCAATGCCAGATTCAATAAAATTATCAGAAGGATACTTGCTGCCAGTGCACCCATAGGCAATAATTTGAAAACATTTTACATTAGTTCTATGCCTCCAGAACTTGGTTATCAATTAAGAAGAGCTAATGTAATGGATTTACAAGCTGCTCAAGCACTGGCTAAAGAAATGGAAGATGATATGTTAGCCTCCGGGAGATGGAAGAAGGAATTTCATGCTAGATCCATGAGCAATACAGTTAGTACTTCAAATAACACAGAAGCTATGTTGCAAAAGTTATCTAATGAGATAAATCCATTGAAAAGATAGATTACTACATTAGCTGATTCATTTTATCAGCCTTACCAAGAAAGATCGAGACATCAAGGTAGAAATGAGAATTCACAAAGATTAGCTATTGAAGCTCCTCCCAAAAAATATAATTCTCATGCCTTTCATCTCAGGCAAGAAGAAAAAGTGAAAAACTTTGAGTTTCCAAAAAATGAAGATTATCATGCTCCTCATGGCGACTCCGTAAACTTTTATTATGGGTATGAGACAGATTCAGAAGATAGAGATGATTGTTTTGCTACTATGGAGGAACCTCAGTTAACTGTGATGATTAGAGGACAAAAGGTTGATGAACAAACATCTGATGCTGTTCCTGCTAAAGATCAAGTATCTTCTTACAAGGTGGATGAAAGTAATGATGGATTACCTTGGATGAATGACCAACAAAAAGAACTATTCCATCCTATGGAGATTCTTGAAGATCAAGAAGAAAAGGTAAACAGAATTGAAAAAGAAAATGTATCTAGGTTTCCTTTTCCTTGTGTTGATAAAAGATGTGTGAATGAAAAGGCTGAGATATTTTCTGTCACTCATCTTATTAGAAATGTTGATAAAGAAATTGATGCACCAATAGATTTTGAACAAGAATTTTCAGTGGCTAATGAAGTACTGCAACAAGATAGAGAAATAGATGAAGATTTTTCTAGTCTTGAAATAAAAGTTGATCAATTCATGATGCCGGCCACATGTGATTCTTCTATAGTCGCTTCAGATATTTAAGTTCTAAATCCAGATGAACATCTTGAAGGTTTAACAATTACAACAAATGAAGAAGATTTTCTGATCCCAGAAGAGGCCGTGAGTAATGGAGATGCTTTTTGTTTCAGCTCCAGTTTGAAATCAGAAGTTAGTATTGGCAGTGCTTGCAAATGAACAAATAGAGGTGATAATGCTGAAAGAGATGAATTGAATTATATTCTAGTAGTACATTCAGAATATGTTGAATATCCTCTTCCATCACAGAAAGTGGAATGTGCAAGAAAGGATGTATATGGGAGCATAGATAAATCAGAGATCTATAATGAGGCCTAGCTGTTTGGAAAGGTCCTGTGGGTCATCATGTTGCAGATAGCTTTTGGACTCAAGTTCAATAATGAAGGAGTAGCCAGAAGTTACCAGTGCTATTTCAAATTGGTGGAGCATCTTCCTCTATTCAGGAAAGGTTCATACTTCTCTCTTTTTGTAAATGGCCACATATGAATCTTTCTTTGTTTATGGTCCTGTTGGTGAGGTCTCCTCACCTTTTGTAGATAGGTTTTCTTTCCAATTTTGGTGTGTTTAGTGTATCCTTTCCTTGCTTAGTTAGTTATTGTTTTCTCATGCTTTGTTTTAGTTTACCCTGCTCCCCTTTTCCCTCCCTGTATGCAGCTGCTCATTGTTCTCTTTGGTCTAGACTTCGCAACCCAATGGATAAGGCACCTGTCTCACTAGAGAAGCTGAATTCTTCATGCACCTTGCAGTAAATGATCCCCCAGTCGAAGCCAGCTGTTGTTTGAGTTTCAGTCACCCATTTTTTGGAAATCTTGGAGTCATGTGGTCTTGTCAAGTCTGGTATCTAGGTATAAGTTTTCTAAGATAGGCTATTTTGCCAAGGTTCCTTGCCTTCTTGCTTCAAGCCAGGTGGGTTGCCTTGAAAACCTTGTCATCATGGGTAAGTGATAGATACCTACTTGGCAATAATAACATGATTTTATTGGTAATTTTTCTCAGGAGAAATGATGATTCCAAGTCATGATCTTCAGGCACTTGCAAGGAATCAGAAGAAGGTTGATTCAATTTTCAGAAGTAAAGTTTGGACAGACATGAACTTAGATTCAGTTTTCAAAAGCCTCCTAATGCAAAATAATTAAGGTAATCACCTCGGAAGGACATACTATTTATCCCAGTATACAGAAGGTGATAGCATTGCATTGTATGATTTGATGATAATAGCAGAATTTGGGACAGTCAAAGATCTGGTTGTATTCAGTGTCTTTTGAAGATGAAATAAATAAAATGGTGAATGATTCGATCACATAATCCTGTCAGCCTTTATGTTGTGACTCATTAATCCACAGGTTGTATTATGATCAAAATGAAGATGTGGCATCTTGAATATGGGGAATGTTACAGTTTGGTGCATTACACATAAGCAATGTTGGTAGGAAAATCAAGATTTTAGTACATTACTGAATTTGAAGACTTTGCAATAACAAGAAGCTCGATCATTGTATTATGTTCTACATTGTGCATCAAACAGCTATCACATGTATTACATTTTTGGCTCTTGAACATGTGTCAAAGCAAACTAAGTACCGGATTACTTATATTGATCAGAGATAGCAATGAATTAGGTACTAAAAATATAATGGGATCGAAGAACAATGTTGTGTAGTCATGAATGATAGAGCAGTCGCATGATCGCATGAGGTAAAAAAAATACCATGCGATCATGCGACAATGGAAGCCCGTGCAGATAAGGAAAGTCAACGGAAAAATAGGAAAGGTTAAATAAAAAAATATGATGGATCCCCATGAGCCAATCATAGGGCGGTCGCATGATCGCATGAATTAAAATAATACCATGCGATCATGCGACAACGTAAGTCATCATGCTTGGCAGGATGAAGACACGTAGCCTGGTGGGTTCGGAAAGGGTTTGCTTGCGATGCCGAATCAACGGTAGGTGCTTAGTCGCTATGAGAAGGAAGATGCTTTGTGAATTTGTGAGATGCGTATGCGTGTCCCTATGGGTCTGAGGAAAGTCACTTGTGGTGGTAATCTTTTGAGATGCAAAATCTATGGCTCCCATTCTGTCTTTATTACATCACCTTTGCTTAGCGGGTTAACAGGATCTTGTCACGTATTTAGGTGGGGCCGATATTCTAAGTTTTTGGACATGATAAAGTGCAAAAGGATTATGACCGAATGCCATCTGTCCTGTGGACCTAGCTAGTGTTGAGTTCTATCGGATGCAGGGGATCTACGGCTAGCGCATGATCGCAAGGAATATTATTTCCTCATGCGATCATGTGACAAGGCAAAAAGAGAACCTATATATGCTAACAGTGCAGATGTGATAAGGATAGAGAAGTCGCATGATCGCAAGAGTTGAAATATTTCCATGCGATCATGCGACAACATGAGTCCACTGACAGGGGTGCACAGTTAGAGGCTTTTGATTGGTCGAGAATCACCGTCTGATGAGAAACTTGTCAAGTGGGACCCGAGACTTAAAGGGAATAAAGATAATATAATCCAATGGAACATCGAAGGTGAGAACAACGGATTATCGACACAGTGTTATTGACCTGTCGACTGAGGTCATGGGTAGGAAAAGAAGGAAGAATACAATGCTAAAAATGTTGTATGCTATAGCTCGAGGCCCAGTAGATGTGCCAAGGGTTTCCACAGGTGGTAGTGATGATAAAGCCCTTATGTCAGATAAGGTCGTGCTAAGTATTTTTGAACTATTTGAAAAAGGTTGGATGTAGTGGTATAACTGATTAACTGTTGTTGGAAGATGATTCGACTCCAGAAGCCCAATGGATTCAACTCAACAAATGCCAGTTGGAGATGAAGAGTTTCAGATTCCATAGTGACCTTTCAAGTTCTTAGATTGGAAAGGTTTATTTCTTAATGCTTTGTCTCTTTGTATTCAAAGGAGAGGGAAGGTCATTGGCTCCTATGAGCCTGATGTATTGTAAAACCTATATATTCTGTAAAGAAACTCAGTGTGAGGGTTGGAAAACTTGTAAGGGTAGCATAAGTGATTCCATTTAATTTTTTGGGTTTTCATGTTTGTTGAACCAGTAGTTTTCATTTGCATGTGAATAGACAGGACAGTTATATATGAAGCTGTAATTGCTTGCTAGATTCCATTTCATATTTGTAATTATAGTGAAAGTAATTCCATTTACCTTTCATGTATGATTCTTCTCCTATTCACCCTATTATTTAGATGCATCCAAATAGAAAGTACAATTATGTATGGAGCTGTGATTCCTGCTTGAATTCCATTTCATGATTAGTAGTTGCAGTATAAGCAATTCTATTTGCTGTCTATATATGATTCTGCTTCTATTCTCATTGTAGATATGCATTCTTAGATGAGGTAGGTTTAAGTTAAATAATAGACTTCATGATAATCTATGATCAACATTCCATTGGGATTATAGATTGTCCACTCTTTCCCTGCCTGAATTGTTTGTGCCTACAAACAATTTGGTTAAATCCTATAAGAAACAATCTAATGATAGATAAAAACACATTCATTGCATATCATTGCATATTTAGGGAGCTGTACCTATCAATTCAGAGGGCAGTGATAGATGACTTACACTGACCCAATCATTGGTGACATCCTTTTGTTCTGTACACATTGGGTATTTAGATAGTCAAAGGTATAAATCTTAAAGGAGGACAAACTGTTAACCAACATGGTGCGTGTGCCATATTTTTCTTACTTTTTTGATCTCTTGGTGCCCATTATGTTAATTTGAGTTGTTCATATCAAATGCCATTGTATATTTTCTATTTGATTGGCCTTGACTCCCTGAGAGATGATGTCACTACTTAAGATATGATCCATATGCCCTATTCTATTTGTTGGGATCATATCTATTACTTGTGTTATATAGACCTCAGGGGCCCCACTTCATGCCCATTTTCTGATTGCACATCATTTACTATAACTGTTCATTGTACCATGTGATTGCCCCCTTATGTTGTGCATTCAATACACTATTTTGTAGCTTTTGCTTAGCCTTAAAATGTAGATTAACATACTTGTGCTGTGAACATGAGATAGAATCATGCAGACCTATGTACCATTTTTGTTCTGATTATGATTGCCTATGCTCTACAAGCCCCATTTTGCTAGTGTTTGAGCGTGCTTCATCTAATTTATCTTTGTGGCTCTGAGTGTCCCATTGATACTGCTAATCTACTGAATGCCTCCCACATGAGTTAGTGCCTCTCCTTGAGATGGTTAGGGCTCCCAGAAACTCTATGGGAATAGAGCTTCTGAGAACCCTCATTGGTTCAGTGTAGGGTACTAGGAGACCTAATACTGATCATGGGTTTTGTAACCTATATCTGCACATGGAACAAACATATTAGTGAAAACAATGGTATTTATTTTATTTCTAGAGCCTCCTCATGCCCCTATCCTGAGCATAGCCCATGTCAGAGGTGTATAGATGAGTGCACATATGCATTCTTTTAGATAGGTACTTGTGATACCAGGCATTGTTTAGATCAGAAAGATCTAACCCACCTCTCTTCTCTTATCTATAGGTTCAGGATCATAGGAGCACACCGGGAACACCATGGAGATAGACTCAATACCAGGTAATGTTTGGTACCCCCATACTTCATGTTCATAATATATGTATATTTGCACTCATTTATGTAATTCTAGCAATGGTTATGCTCATGACATGTGTGAGCGCAAATAGATGTTCTTTTCAGTTCTTTTATATAGCATGCTTAACATTGATATATGCACATGTAATCTTATATGTAGTTCATTCCCTTTCCCTTTCATGTACCTTGCAAATGAAATGAACACAAATATAAAGCAAGATCACCTAATAACACAAACTAGGGTATATTAGCTCATCTAGTAACTAGGCCTCCAAAAGAGTGAAAATAATGGCAATAGTAACAATCCCAGCCGACATATCCACATCTTGCAATGCCTTGAAAGAAAGTGCTAACAAAATTTTTCCACATAATAGAGAATCTTTCACTAAGAAAATAGACATTGCATCTACATCCAAGATGGAAGACATTGCGAAAGAAGTCAAAATTAAGGACACAGGTATGGGAGAATACGCTATTAGGAATAGTCCCAAGAGATAACTGAGAGGGGGAGGGGGGTGGGGTGAATAAGTTATCTACAAGTTTCAATTCTTTATCCAATTAAGTATACTTCAACACAAAGCATACACACAATGAAAGAAAACTTGAACACAACACCAATATTTTGGTTACGAGGAAACCCAAATAGGTAAAAACCCCGGTGGGAATTGACACCCACTAATATTCTACACTAGTGTATTATGATCCTTGTTAGAAGATCCTTAACCCTGTTAGGAGTCGCTTTACAATATATTTAGTACATTAGACCCGGTCAAGGGTTGGACCCTATTAGGAGTCTTTTACAATAGTCCTTGTTAGGGGAGACACACTGTCCGAGAGCTCACTGCTCAAAGGGGCAAAGGCTACAACCTTCTGAATAACAAATAGACACTTGTAGACACCTAAAAATCCTTTAGAAAATAAAGTATTTTTATTTTCTAAAAAATATCTGATGACATCATCATTTATTAATTAATTAATTAATTAATTTATTTATTTATTTTTTATGTCATTAAATCCCTTTATCTTAATTAAAAATATTTAATTAAGGAATCCCTCCCAAAAATGTTTAAATCTTATTTAAACATTATCTCCCTATTTATTAATTATTTAATTAATAAATTAACCAAAAATCCAAAAAATAAATAATTAATCTATTTTTTCCCAAAACCTTGCCAATTTCCTAAAGACCACTAACCTCTTCTAGAATCTTCTAATCCTTCTTTAATTTTGATTAAAGGTTAATCCCATCATTTCCTAACCCTAATCCCAACTCAAAATATTTAATTAAGATTAAATATTTAATTCTCATATTTGTTAAATCCATTTTTAATAAATATTCTCAAACCTAAAACCATGGAAATAAATAAATCTTTATTTATTTCCTAAAATCCATGTTTATCCTAAAGAAATTCTAGACTCTTCTAGAAAGTCCTAACCCTAATCCTAATCCTAATCCCTCCCCTAATCCTGTCACATTCCCTAACCAAGGTTAGCCAACTCCTAAGCTTAACCCAAAGTCAACAAACTTCTAGAGACTTCTCTTACATGCATTAAGTGCATTTAAGGCCTCCTTATCCCTCTTACATGCATTTATGGTGTTAGCTTGTGGTGACTAATCAGGAAAGTACTATCCAGGAAAGTACTGTACACTTTTCCTCCCGACCTCGCCGACTACTTTTTTCGGTTATTTGGGCCGACTACTTATAACTCATTCTAACCCTAAAGCGGGAAAATATTGTATAATATGGCTTAGGGTTAGGGATTTTTACGAAGTATGATTTTAGTACTTGCGGCAGAGTTGGGCTGTAAGGGATTACGGATTGTAATCAGGTTGTAATCACTGGATAATAATAATATTGGACTTGCTGTTGGTGGACGTAGCCCAGGGATTGGGTGAACCACGTTAAATCTGTGTGCCATTGTGTTCTATTCTGTGTGGTTTATTATTTTCTGATATTAGTTATATTTGCACATAATTGTTATTTCTGCCTTGTTAATCCTAACAAGTGGTATCAGAGCGAGGTTATTTCATTCGTTCTTTCATCTATTCTCTGAAGCAGGTCTCAGGAGTTAGTGGGAGAGTCTCTCGGTTAAGTGGGAGAAATGGCAGAAGAGGGTAGGCTGAAGGTTGATAAGTTTAATGGGCAGAACTTCCAGTTATGGAAGATGCAAATGGAGGATTATCTCTATCAGAAGGATCTATGGCAGCCATTAGAGGGAGTAGCCAAGAAAGAGCAATCAATGTCTCAGGAGGATTGGGATATTTTGGATAGGAAGGCACTGGGGAGTATTCATCTATGCCTGGCACAATCGGTGGCATTCAATATTACTGAAGCAAAGACAGCTAAAGATCTGATGGAAACCCTAGCGAAGTTGTATGAAAAGCCTTCAGCTTCAAACAAGGTATTTCTTATGAAGCATTTATTTAATATGAAAATGGTAGAAGGTGGATCAGTTACTGATCATTTGAATGAGTTTAATACAGTTACAAGTCAATTAACCTCAGTTAAAATTACTTTTGATGAAGAGGTTAGGGCTCTCTTGATTTTGTGTTCTTTGCCAGAAAGCTAGAATGGCTTGGTAATGGCTGTTAGTAATTCTATTTCTGGTTCTAATACCCTAAAGTATGATGATGTTATTGGTGTTATATTGAGTGAGGAAATTCGTAGGAAAAGCTCAGGGGCATCCACATCGGGTAGTGTATTGAACACAGAAAGTAGAGGCAGAACAAGAGATAGAGGAAACAACTCTGGAAATCGTGGGAAATCAAGAGGAAAATCAAAGGGAAAGAGGTCTGAATCTAAAGGGCCAAATGATTGCTGGTACTGTGGAAAACCAGGTCATAAGAAGAAAGATTGTTGGTCTCGGAAGAAAGATCAAGGAGACAAAAATGATGGAAACAAGGAGGCAAATGTGGTAAGTAACAAATCTAAGGAGGATGCTTTGCTCTTGTCCTTAGAAAGTATTGATGATTCATGGGTTTTAGATTCTGGGGCTTCATTTCATGCTACACCCCATAGAAGTTATTTTATTGATTATGTCCAAGGGGATTTTGGGCTAGTTTATTTGGGAGATAATGAACCCTGTTAGATTGTTGGAAAGGGAAAAATTAAGATTAAGTTGCAGAATGGGAATCATTGGCTACTACAAGAGGTAAGACATGTTCCAAGGCTGAGTAGGAATTTAATTTCAGCAGGGCAACTGGGTGATGAGGGTTGCATAGTTACTTTTAATGATAAAAATTGGAAGGTTTCAAAAGGTTCCTTAGTAGTAGCAAAAGGTGTGAAAGTAGGCACCTTATATCTTTGTACAGGTCATACTGTTCCTTCTACTTTAATTGTTTCAGAAGATAATGAATGCTCAGGAACAGTGGCTGCAGTTGAGCAGGAAGAACATCAAACTGTTGCTGTAGATTTTGACACAGCACTGTGGCACAACAGACTCGGGCACATGAGTGAAAAAGGTATGAAATTACTTCATTCAAAGAAAGTTTTACCTGGTCTGAAATGTGTCAATATGGATTTTTGTGAAAGTTGTGTTTATGGAAAACAAAAGAGAGTTAGTTTTGTGAAGAGTGGGAAGGAAAAGAAAAATGAGAGATTAGAGCTTGTCCATACAGATGTATGGGGACCAGCTCAGGTATCTTCCCTTGGTGGCTCTCTGTATTATGTTACATTTATAGATGATGCAACAAGAAAAGTATGGATTTATTTCCTTAGACAGAAATCTGATGTATTTCAAACTTTTAAGAAATGGAAATGCTTGGTTGAGACTGAGACTGGTAAAAAGTTAAAATGTCTCAGATCTGATAATGGTGGTGAGTATTGCAGCACAGAATTTGAAGAATATTGTTCCTCTAATGGTATTCGTAGGTAGAAAATTGTACCAAGGACTCCACAAGAAAATGGAGTGGCTGAACGCATGAACATGACAATAATGGAGCGTGCAAGGAGTATGAGGTTGCATGCTAGGCTACCCAAAAATATGTGGGCAGAGGCAGTGAACACTGCTGTTTATTTAATCAATAGAGGCCCCTCTACTCTTTTGGACTGTGGTATTCCAGAGGAAGCATGGAGTGGTAAGAAGGTGAGTTATTCTTTTCTCAAAACCTTTGGTTGTGAAGCTTTTGCACTTATAGATTCTGAAAATAGAACCAAGCTGGAAGCTAAGTCAAAGAAATGTGTATTTGTTGGGTATGGAATTGATGAATTTGGTTATAGGCTTTGGGATTTTGAAAATCATAAAATTGTAAGAAGCAGGGATGTCATATTCAATGAGAAAGTATTGTACAAAGATCTGTTGCTGCAGCATGAGAAGAAAGAAAATGACTATGTAGTACTGGATGATACTCCACAAGTTCATGTTCCAGTAGTTCCTTATGCTCCGCAACAATAGCAACAACAAATACCACACACCCCAGTGAGTGTTAGACGGTCAACAAGGCTAAGTAGACCTCCAGAAAGATTTTCTCCATCTTTGTATTCTATTCTGTTAACAGATGCTGGTGAACCTGAATGTTATAATGAAGCTGTGCAGGTGGATACAAAGCTTTAGTGGGAGTCTGCAATGACAGATGAAATGGACTCTTTGCTGAAAAATCAGACATGGGATTTATGTAAGTTACCTGCAGGTAAAAGGGCTTTACAGAATAAATGGGTTTACAGGATCAAAGAAGAGGATGGAGGTACGAAAAGATTTAAAGCCAGATTAGTTGTAAAAGGATTTGCACAGAAACATGGTATTGATTTTGATGAGATATTTTCTCTAGTTGTTAAAATGACTTCTATTCGTACTGTTTTAAGTATTGTGGCTACTGAAGATTTGCATTTAGAGCAGCTTGATGTTAAAACAGCCTTTCTTCATGGTGATTTGGATGAAGAAATATCTATGGTTCAGCCACAAGGATTTGAGGTCAAGGGTAAGGAGAATTTGGTGTGCAAATTGCAGAAAAGTTTATATGGCTTGAAGCAAGCACCTCGGCAATGGTATATTAAATTTGACACTTTTATGAATGGGCATGGATATAGTCGGTGTCATTCTGACCATTGTGTTTATTTTAAGAGGTTGGATGATGACAGCTACATTATTTTATGTTTATATGTTGATGATATGCTTGTAGCTGGGTCTAACATGGATCACATTAAGGGGTTGAAACAACAGTTAGAAAAATCTTTTGCTATGAAGGATTTGGGGGCAGAAAAACAAATCCTTGGTATGAAAATTTGTAGAGATAGGAAAAATAGGAAATTGTCTCTATCTCAGGCTGATTATATTGAGAAGGTGTTGCAACGTTTCTCTATGGAAAATGCCAAAGCTGTCAGCACACCTTTGCCTGGTCATTTGAAATTGACTAAGGATATGTGTCCCAAGACACCAGAAGAAGAGACTAAAATGTCTAAGGTACCTTATGCTTCAGCTGTAGGGAGCTTAATGTATGCTATGGTATATACTAGGCCAGATATTGCACACGCAGTGGGAGTCGTTAGCCGTTATATGAGTAACCCTGGTATTGAGCATTGGAATGCAGTCAAATGGATTCTCAGATATTTGAGAGGCACATCCAGTAAGTGTTTACACTTTGGGGGTTCTACTACTACTGTACAAGGCTATGTTGACTCAGATTTGGCAGGAGATATAGATAGCAGGCGGAGTACTACAGGTTATATATTTACTGTTGGTGGGACAGCAGTGAGTTGGCTTTCTCGACTACAAAAGGTGGTTGCTTTATCCACTACAGAGGCAGAGTATGTTGCTGCTACAGAGGCAGCCAAGGAGATGATATGGCTTCAATTCTTCATGGAAGAATTGGGACATCCACAAAAGGTTAATTTTCTACATACAGATAGCCAAAGTGCCATTCATCTTGCAAAGAATTCTGCTTTTCACTCAAAGACAAAACACATACAGTTGCGGTACCATTTCATTTGATCAGTTTTGGATGATGGACAGTTAAGGCTGGAAAAGATTCATACTGATGATAATCCAGCAGATATGTTTACCAAGGTAGTAACAAGGGAGAAGTTGAACTCATGTTCAGCTTCAGTTGGTCTTTTAGACTGAACAAAATAAAGGAACAACTGAGTCCAAGGTGGTTCAATCCAGTGGGAGCCTCATGTGGGTAGCGGTATTGCTACAGGATCAGTCTCCAAGTGGGAGGTTTCTTAGTATAGTGTGGATACTGATCAGTCACCAAGTGGGAGATTGTTAGCTTGTGGTGACTAATCAGGAAAGTACTATCCAGGAAAGTACTGTACACTTTTCCTCCCGACCTCACCGGGGTTCGGGGCCGGGCCGGGCCCCGAGCGGGGGTTTGGGGGCGGCAGCCCCTAAGAGCAGGGGTTCGGGGGCGCAGCCCCCGAGGAAATTTTTTTTGAGGCCGACTACTTTTTTCAGTTATTTGGGCCGACTACTTATAACTCATTCTAACCCTAAAGCGGGAAAATATTGTATAATATGGCTTAGGGTTAGGGATTTTTACGAAGTATGATTTTAGTACTTGCGGTAGAGTTGGGCTGTAAGGGATTACGGATTGTAATCAGGTTGTAATCACTGGATAATAATAATATTGGACTTGCTGTTGGTGGACGTAGCCCAGGGATTGGGTGAACCACGTTAAATCTGTGTGCCATTGTGTTCTATTCTATGTGGTTTATTATTTTCTGATATTAGTTATATTTGCACATAATTGTTATTTCTACCTTGTTAATCCTAACATATGGTGCATTTAAGAAGCCCCTCATCCCTTTCTTACACCCTTTGACCTTAGGCACATTTCCCAAATTGTGCACATTCCTCCCATCTTTCAACCCAATGCCCTTGTGACACTTGTCACAAGGAGGTGGCCCTGAACTAGCACAATCCATGTGCTCCCCTTTGAATGAATCTTGGCCTCTCTTAAGGATTTTGATCTTGGCCATTCATTCCTCCTTTCCAAATCCTATAAATGCTCCTCCTTTCAAGAGCAAATTCATTAGCTTAACTTTCATTCTCATGCATTGTTATCATGCCCTTTTATTTCTAGACTTAGCACAAATCATTCTAATTTAGTTTACTTTCAAGCATTTCAGCTCATCATAGCTTAGCAATAATGGATTAACTTAGTTTACTTAATTGTTTTGCATAGCATATAGCATCATATCACATCTCTATTTGGTCTAAAATCAATCCTAGATTACTCATCATGTAGCTTAATCTCCATTAAAGCATTTTTGGATCCTTGAGGCCTTAGGGGAAAATCAGGTGTTCTATACCTGTTTTGTGCCATTTTGGGGTTTTCATGGATTTCAATCCATCCTAAATGCATAAGGAATATGCTCCAAGTGCTTAGAGAGCACACCCATATCCCCTTAAGCAAGAGCAAATCAAACAGTGCTTGGGTGCACCTGTTTTTAGCTCAATCTGAGGTGGCTTAGCTTAGAGTTTCCTTGTTTTGATTTGATTTCATGCTAGATTAAACTCTTAACATTTGATTGATTTGAGCCTTTCAAAATAGATAACAGGATCCTCAAAAGCTTTGCTCACAACACTATATCTAGATCTTGATGAACTGTGCTTAGACCTGCTATCTAGATCAGTTCCAATGTATAGCATAAACACTTTACTTGGTCACATAGACCTTCTTTTGATGGCTCAACACTTCACACACTTTGCTCTACTCTTCTTAATCAACTAAGAACCATACTCAATCAATCACAAATGATTGCCTATAAATATCTTTCCTCTAAATGATATAATAAATTTGGCCTATTAGAACCACCTTGAAATCATATTAGAGAAACCATAAAAAATTTTAATAACCATTTAGTTAGCTCTACTAAGCACACAACACATTTTGGGACCTGTGCAATAAGATAATTGTAGACGCACGCTACACACTATTGGCTCTACCAAAACAATTGGATCTTTCTCATCAAGCTGAATTAATTCATGTACTCTTAACCAAACATCACTAACTCTTATCTAAGCTTAAATCCAAGGGTGTATACCCAAATGATAGGTGCAACTCCAGAACCAATAAAATCTCTGTCAGCTCTTTTGAATAAACACAAGAAACTATTACTGGTGAATAGAGACTGCATAACTTCACTTCTACATAACACTAGACTCTACGTCCATGAATGCAACATTAATAACATGTATTCAACATATATCCAAGCACGCAAGGCTCCATGATAACTGTACAAACAACCATACATAGAAGACTGCCTGTTACTCTGTCAGGAACACTACTGACACAAGTTGCTATATAACTGTCTGTACTAATAGTTAACCTCTACACTCATGATATCATGTACATGCTACATATATTGAAATCTTACTACATAAGACTTCCATGTATGCTACTTTCCATATGTTGTCAACAATGACAAACATACAGTTAGTATTGGCTTGTTGGAAAATCTCCAACAATCTCCCCCTTTGGCATTGATGGAAACATATGGAATGAAAAACGCCATCAATCCAAATGAACATTTCTTTTATAAAATTCTCCATTTCCTCTTCAAAGCTCCCCCAAAGATGAGTCCTTCATCTGCTACAATATTTTCAACATTCTCCATTTCCTCAACTGAACTGCTGTCATAACTAAATACTACTCCCCCTTAGTATATTACTCCTCCTTTTTACTTCCATTTTTCATGACTATATATTACTCCCCCTTTGACATCAATGGCAAAGGGTGCCAATCAATTTAAGCACCGGTACTACTCCAGAAGTAGAGTATTCAACCATCCATTAGTCCCTGAGGACTGATGCTTTTCCTTCTTTCTTCTAATCATAATTAGGGAAGGGAATTACTCCCAACTTCTTCTTGAGATACATAAAAGTATCCTTTGGTAAGGGCTTTGTGAATATGTCTGCCAGCTGATTTTTATTACTCACATAGTCCAGCTTGACTTCTTTCTCTGCCACTTTCTCTCATAGAAAGTGATACTTGATCTCAATGTGCTTTGTCTTTGCATGCATCACAGGGTTCTTCGACATATTGATAGTGCTAGTGTTATCACAGTGAATAACAATAGGATAATCAATCTGAATTCCAAAATCCTTTATCATCTACTTGATCCAAACAATTGTAGAATAATTCAAGGCTGTTGCAACATACTCCACTTCTATTGTTGACTGAGAAATAAAATTTTGTTTCTTGCTTGTCGAAGTGACAAGTCTATTACCAAGAAACACTGCTCCACTTGATGTACTCTTTCTATCATCAATGCATCCTGCCCAATCTGCATTAGTGTATACATGAAGCTCAACATTTTCTAAATTAGGATACCATGGACCACAGTCTATTGTGCCTTACAAGTATCCGAATATCCTTTTTACTACCATGAGGTGACTTTGTTTAGGCTCTGCTGCAAATCTTCCAACTATGCCAACTGCATTAGAAATATCAGGTCTAGTTTGAGTAAGATAAATAAGTTTGCCAATCATAAACTTGTACAATGTTATATCTACTACTGGTGAGTCATCTTATTTTGTAAGCTTGCATCTAGTTATCATAGGAGTCCCTACTATCTTGCAATCATCCATCTTGAATTTCTTTAATATTTCTTTCACATACTTGGACTGATTAATGAAAATACCTTTCTCTGTCTGCTGCACATTCAATCCCAGAAAGTATTTGATAGGTCCAGTCATACTCATCTCAAATTCATTTTGCATCTCCTTAGCAGATTCAACACTAAGTTTGTCATTACCTCCAAAGATAATGTCATCAACAAATATAGCTATAAGTAGTAAACCTTCAAATGTCTCTCTTATGAATAGATTACAGTCTCTTGCTCCTTTATTGAAACCAATCTTTGTTAGATATCCATTTAGTCTCTCATACCATTCTCTAGGGGCTTGCTTAAGTCCATAGAGGGCCTTCTTCAATCTGCATACCATATCAGGTCTATCTAATAAGGTGAATCCTTTTGGCTGCTCAATGTATACTTCTTTTAAATCTCCATTCAGGAATGCTGACTTGACATCCATCTGATAAACTTTGAAGTTTTTGACTATAGCATAAGCTAGAAACAACTTAATAGCTTCTAATCTTCTCACAGGTGCAAATGTGTCTGAATAATTAATGCCTTCTCTTTGTGCATATCCCTTACATACTAATCTTGCTTTATTTCTTACTATTGTACCATCTTCATTTATCTTGTTTCTGAATATCCACATTGTTCCAATTACATTCTTATCACTAGGTCTTGGGACCAGTTCCCAAGTGTCATTCTTAATAATCTGATCAAGTTCTTCTTTCATAGCATCATGCCAATCTGAATCATTACAAGCATCTTCAATACTTAAAGGTTCAATCTAAGATAGTAAACATACCACTTCACTACTAGCTGAGTTCTTTGTTTGTGATCTAGTTAATACTTTGCCACTTTGATGTCCAATGATGTCTTTCTTGGAATGGTTTCTAGATGTAAACTTTGGAACTTTAGGTGATGCTAACTCATCAACCTTAGGAGTATCTTCTTTAGTTGTCTCAGGGTCATTGAATAACACATCAATACTGTCAAACATTTCATCAATAACTGTCTCACTAGTGGAGGGTCTAGGTTATTCTTCAATCATGGGTGAGTAATCATGATATCTTTCTTGAACCATGAAATTTTCATCAATCTTAATATGAGCACTTTCAATGATCTTTTTCAATCTTAAATTGAAACATCTATAAGCTTTACTTTTAGTAGAGTAACCAAAGAAAATACCTTCATCACTTCTTGCATCAAACTTGCCTACTACATCCCTCTTGATGTAGCACTTGCTTCCAAAGATTCTAAAGTATTTTACTGTGGGAACATTACCAAACCATAGCTCATATGGTGTTTTGTTAGCGCTAGGCCTCAATTGAATTCTATTGATGGTGTAGACTGCTATATTGACCACATCTCTCCAATAGGTGTGTGAAACTTTTCCTTCAATCATGATGGTGCACGTTGTATCAAGGATGATCCTATTCCTTCTCTCTACAATTCCATTCTGCTGAGGGGTTCTAGATGCACTCAACTATCTCTTTATGCCATGTTCTTCACAGTACTCATAGAATCTATCAGAGGTGAATTCTCCTCCTCTATCTGATCTCAAAAATTTTATCTTTAGTCTAGATTCATTTTCAACCTTAGCTTTGAATATTTTGAACCTCTCAAATGCTTCTAACTTATCTTTCAAGAATGCAACCCACATCATCCTAGTATAATCACCAACAAAAAAAATAAAATACCTTTCACCATAGTATGATCTTGTTTGAGTTGGACCACATAGGTCTGTATGAATCAGATCCAACTTGTTCTCTACTGAATTGTGCTTGCTCCTAAATGAGTTTCTCACATGCTTTCCCATCACACATTCCTTGCATATAGTATCAATTGGCTTTTCTATGCTAGGTAGATCTCTTATTGCCTTTACATTTCTTATCTTTACTATGTTATCAAAATTGATATGATAGTCTTTTATGCCACAACCAACTGTCATCAACTTTAGCAACAAAACAACTTGCTTGTGAATTGAGTTGGAAAACATAACCTCTAGTCTTTGAGCCTGATGCAATCATAACATCATCCTTGTTGTTAATGATGCATTTTTCATCTTTGAATTCCAACTGATAATCTTTTCCAAGTAACTGACCAACACTAAGAAGGTTATGTTTCAAACCATCATCAGTACTATTCTTTCCATCCAAGGTGATGGCTCCTCTACCAACGATGGGTTTAGTAGTGTTATCTCCAAATCTAACCATGCCACCATTGTATTTGTCTGGATGAAAAAATCTATTTTTATCACCTGTCATGTGATGTGAACAACCATTATCTATAATCTAGTCTATCCTTATATCAGCTTGGGAAATCAATGCTAGCTCTTGTTTCTCTTTCTCATCTTCATGATCTGTCTTATTGTTCATTTTATCTATGATGGCAATAAATCCAATTTCTTCTTTAGCTGAATCATCATCTGAAACTCCATCTCCAACATAGTAACAGTCCTTAGAGAATTTAGGCTTGTAGTCATTTTTGAACTTTCTAGCTCATAAGGGACATTTAGATGCAAAGTGACCAATCTTGTTACATGAAAAGCATTTAAATGGTAATTGACCTTCATATTTTCCTTTTCCTTCCTTCTCTCTTTTGGAAATCATAGAAATGAATTCATCTAGTGTTTTCTCTTCATCATCATCATCAAAATTACCAGAAGTGTTTGCAGATTTCTTACCATGAACTGTTGCTTTGAAGGCTGTCTCACTTTTAGGTTCTGTCTTCAATCTTGAAATTTCAAAAGCTAAGATTTTTCTGATTAAGGTCTCTCTCTTAAAATTTGAGGTAAGTTTCATGGTCTCATCAAGGATGTTGATCTTGTTTTCATATTCAGGAGTGAGAGTAGTCATCAATTTATCCATAATGTCTTCCTCTGAGATCTCTCCACCAGTGTTCTTGATTCCAACAACTGCTTCATTGATCCTTTGATTGTAAGCTCTGATGTTTTCTTTAGGCAATGTTTCTAATGCATTTTATCTTTTCTTCCATGTCTTTTTGCATGCATCCTTTGCTTGTTTCTCTCCTTCAAATATGTCTTTTAGGTACTTCCATATTTTGTGAGCTATATCTAATTTCTTTATTTATGAGAACTCACTAATAGATAGGGCACTGATAAGGGCTTCTTTGGCTATTGCATTCTGATGAAATAATTCCTTCTTCTTATTAGTAGCATCATCCTTTGCAAGGTCTTCTATAGTAGGAATCTTGACTGCTTTGAAAGTTACATCAAAAACTTCAAAAGCAATGCACTACAAATGAGTTACCATCTTGTTCTTCCAATCAAGATAATTCTCTCCATCAAAATTAGGACTTTATTTTTTAAAGTATGCCATTTGATCAACCTCAAGTTGTTAAAATTTCTCTCTAAGGCACTTGGCTCTAATACCAATTGTTAGGAATAGTCCCAAGAGATAACTAAGAGGGGGGGGGGGGGGGGGGGTGAATCAATTATCTACAAGTTTCAATTATTTATCCAATTAAGTATACTTAAACATAAAGCCTAAACACAATGAAATAAAAATTGAACACAACACCAATATTTTGGTTATGGGGAAACCCAAATAGGTAAAAACCCCAGTGGGAATTAACACCCACTAATATTCTGCACTACTGTATTATGATCCTTGTTAGAAGATCCTTAACCCTATTAGGAGTTTCTTTACAATATATTTAGTACAGTAGACCCGGTTAAGGGTCAAACCCTATTAGTAGTCTTTTACAATAGTCCCTGTTAGGGGAGAGGACACATTGTCTGAGAGCTCACTACTCAATGGGGCAAAGGCTACAACCTTCTGAATAACAAATACACACTATATCTGGATCTTGATGAATTGCGCTTAGACCTGTTGTCTGGATCAATTCCAATGTATAGCATAAACACTTTACTTGGTCACATAGACCTTTTTCTAATGGCTCAACACTTCACACACTCTGCTCTGCTCTTTTTAATCAACTAAGAACCATACTCAAGCAATCATAAATGTCTGCCTATAAATATCTTTCCTCGAAATGATATAATCAAGTCAGCCTATTAGAGCCACCTTGAAATCATATTAGAGAAACCATAACAAATTCTAATAACCATTTAGTTGGCTCTACTAAGCATGCAACACATTCTGGGACCTGTCCAATAAGATAATTGTAGACGCACGCTACACACTGTCAGCTCTACCAAAACAACTTGATCTTTCTCCTCAAGCTGAATTACTTCATGCGCTCTTAACCAAACATCACTAACTCTTATATAAGCTTAAATCCAAGGGTGCATACCCAAAGGATAGGTACAACTTCAAAACCAATAAAATCTCCGTCAGCTCTTCTGAATAAGCACAAGAAACTATTACTGGCGAATAGCGACTGCATAAATTCACTTCTACAAAACATTAGACTCTACGTCCATGAATGTAACATCACTAACATGTCTTCAACATATATCCAAGCATGCAAGGCTCCATGATAATTGTATGGACAACCATACACAGAACACTACCTGTTACTCTTTTAGGAACACTGCTGACACAAGCTACTATATAACTGTTTGTACTAGCAGTTAACCTCTGCACTCATGATATCATGCTAATACCATGTACATGCTACATATACTAAAATCTTACTACATACGACTTCTACACATGCTACTTTCTATATGTTGTCAATAATGACAAACATACAATCAGTACTGGCTTGCTGGAAAATCTCCAACATACATAATGGAACTAGTCCTATCTCTCACATCTCTCCCATTGTCCCCAAAATCTTATGGACAACCGTCAGACAAGAATATGATGAGGAAGAAGCTATATTAGCATGGTTATACAAAGATGAGTCTCAATCCCAAATACTTCATAAATGTGACTCTAAAACACCTAAAATCCGTATAAAATCTTATGGACCAGGTCATAAACTCATGTTTAAAATGGGATACAATGGAAAAGGACCTCTAGGAACAAGAGGCAAATGAATTATAAAACTAGTTGAACACTGTGGAAGGATGAATAAAGATACTATAGGCTTGGGATATAAAAAGAAGCCTTTTCATTTGAGCAAAAATTCTCCATGTCTTAGAATAGATTGAACCATCAACAACAACTCAGCTAGAGGAAGAAATACCACAATCAGATAGTGATGATTCAGACACCACTGATCTTATTCCTTATGAATGTTTACCTCAAGAAATACTAGATCTTCTTAAAGGTGAAGAGAAACCTAAGGAGAATATCAATATGGTAGACACAGAAGAACCTACTACTAAACAAGAAGAAGGTGAACCTACCACAATAGTTGAACACTTGGGATACAATAGTGATTTTGAGATAGACTCCCATGAATATGAATTCCACTCAAATTCTGAAGGCAATCCTACTTGGGGGATTTGTCCTGACTTTACACATGTTCTTAGATTTCCTAGAGATCTAGATGAAGAATCAAATGACTATGAATGGGGAGTCATTCTAGAATAAGATGAGCTTATCACTAAAAAACCCATTGATGTCATTCACCAATATTCACCTAAAACTATCATGAGTCTAGAGTGGAATGACGAACTTAGCAAGTCTGATCCACCTATGGTTGAAGTGGAATCCAATAATGACATTCAAACTATTCATGAATTGAACATTTTGATAGTAATATCACCTTTGAATTTGAGAGTCAGTTTAGGACCAATGATGAAAACACCATATGTGTAAGCACCATTTCCCAATCCTCCCCTACATTGACTATCCAACATCCAGAGCTTATAGACCAAATAGCTACCGATCCAAATCAAGATATCCACACCTTCCCGACTTACTATGCCCTTGCTTGCTACCTCAATGCACTAGTGGAACCTATGAACACTTCCATCAGTGAACCTAGCATTAGCATGATAGAGTCAAATATCAAATATCTCAGTCAAAAAAACAAAAGTAAAAAGAAAAAGAGTTATGAGGGTGAAAAACATTTTGTGGAAGTCTCATAACCTAAAATAGTAAAAACAAAAAATGTATCCAAAGGTGAAAATCTCTCTGAGGTGTGTAAGGATGAGATATTTGATGTCCTTCCAAGTCATTTATAGGATAGATCTCTAGTCTTGATAGAACCCACTCAATCTATCAACTTGGGTACACTAGAGGAACCACAACTGGTTCATATAGCACAATCCCTATCAGAGGAAGAGAAAAAGGTATTCACTACTTTCTTGATAGAAAAGAAGATCAAATTCGCATGGAAATATTCAGATATACTAGGGTTAGATCCAAATATGATAATGCATCATCTTTCTATAGCTCCAAGAGTCAAACCTATCAAACAGAAGTTGTGAAAGATGCATCCACATGTTGCACTCCTAGTCAAAGCTGAGCTAGAAAAGTTAGTAAAATCCAAATTTATCTGAGTTATATATTATGTAGAGTGGATCTCCAACTTTGTTCCAGTATCAAAACTTGACAAATCTATCAGAGTATGCACATACTTCATAGATATAAAAAAAACATGCCCTAAGGATGACTTTCCACTATCGAACATCGATATGATAGTGGATATGACTACGGGCTTTGAAATGTATTCTTTAATGGATGGTTCCTTAGGATACAACCAAATCAAAATTTCTCTAGAAGATCAAGAGAAAACATCTTTTACATGTGCATGGGGTACTTTTTGTTGGAATGCCATGCCATTTGGTCTTAAGAATGCCAGTGCTACATATCAATGGGCTATGACATCTATCTTTCACGATATGATGCATCAAACTATGGAAAACTATGTTGATGACACCTTAGCTAAGTCTATGATAAGATCAAAACATTTGAATGACTTGAGTAAAATACTAGATAGAATGAAGAAGTTTAGTCTTAGACTGAACCCTAAAAAGTGTGCTTTTGGTGTCACTTCTGGAAAGCTCCTAGGTTACATTGTTTCAAAGAAGGGCATTGAAGTAGATCCTGCTAAAGTCAAAGCTATCATGGAGATGCAACCTCCCAAAAATATCAGTCAAATGAGAAATTTACAAGGAAGAGTGCAATCAATTAGATGTTTCATATCTCAGCTAGTAGATATATCACAACCTTTCACAAAGACATTACATAAGGGTGTGACTTTTTCATGGAACGAGGAATGTGAAAATAATTTCAATCATATCAAGCAATATCTATCAAATCCTCCTATTTTGATGCCTCCTATTCAGGGAAAACCATTGATCCTATATGTCTCTACCACAGATACATCACTGGGGGCATTACTAGCACAACATGATGAAAAAAAGAAGGAAAGAGCTATTTACTACATCAGCAGAACATTGGTAGCATATGAGAAGAACTATATAATGATTGAGAAAGCTTGTCTAGATGTGATCTTTGCTTCACAGAAACTGAGACACTACATGTTAGCTCATACAACAAAACTAATAGCTAAGATTGATCCACTAAAGTACCTACTAAGAAAAGCTGCCCTCACAGGTAGACTAGCTAAATGGGTAAGGTATTGAGTGAATTTGACATAGAATATGTTGAAAGGAAATCTATTAAAGGCCAAGTCATTGCAGATCAGTTGGCTGAAGCACCATTTTTTGATGATACACCATTACAGATGGAAATTCCTAATTCATTCATCATGCATATATCTTCTAGGACTTGGCATCTTTTCTTTGATGGATCTTACACATAGAATGGATCTAGAGTAGGCATATTATTCATAACACCACAAGGTTACTCAATACCTAAAGAATTCAAAATAATATTTCCTTGCACAAAAAATATTGCTGAATATGAAGCTCTACTTAATGGCATGAAGATAGCAATTGAGTGGCGAGTGAAAGAATTGCACATTCATGGAGATTCACAGCTAGTCATACACCAAGTCAATGATGTATACTAAACCAAAGATGAGAAACTTGTTCCCTACAAACACATGGTAGATGTCTTAAAGAAATATTTCATATCTATCACATTTGAGAAGATTCCTAGAACAAAGAACAAGGTTGTTGATTCTATGGCAACACTATCATCTCTATTATAGCAACCCAAACATGAGCTATGCTATGAGTTCCTGGTGGAAGCACTATCATTCCTTGCATATGATTCCCCTGAAACTTGAATGATCTACACTATTGTTGGTCATGATTCTTCTAGATACAAAAACCTATACTCCTACCTTAAAGACCAAATCATTTCTAATACCTTCAACTGCCATGATAAACATTACCTTATTTGAAATGCATCACGGTATGTCATCATTGGTAATGATCTGTATAAATGAAGCCTAGATGGTACAATTCTTAGGTGTTTACAATGTGAAGAGTCTCAACAAGCATTAAAGGAATTCCACAATGGTATATGTGGATCACATTCCAACGGTTTAATGCTAGCTTGAAAACTTATTAGGGCTGGGTACTATTGGCCTGAAATGGAAAAAGAGGCTATCAAATATGCTAAGAACTATCAAAAGTGTCAACTACATGGGAACTTGATTCATGCACCAGGGAGAGATCTTATTCCCTTTACTACACAATGGCCTTTTCAACAATGGGCATTTGATCTGATAGGTGCTATTTATCCACATTATTCTAATGGACATACCCATATCATTACAGCTATAGACTATTTCACAAAATGGGTAGAAGCAGTTCCTTTGACTTAAGCAACCGTAAAACAAATTTCAATGTTCATTCTGAACTATATCATTTGGTGGTATGGTATCCCACATTCTATAGTCACAGATAATGGTGGCCAATTCAAGAACAAGGACCTAGATTCCTTATGCTCAAAATTCAAGATAACACAACATTAGTTGTCCATTTACTATCCTCAGGGGAATGGAAAAGTAGAGGCATCAAAAAAGAATCTATTGAAAATATTACATCTTACAGTTAATAAAATAGGAAGAGACTGGCATCTCATGATTAGTCCAACTCTCTAGGCCTACAGAACAAGTATCAGAACACCCACAGGGACTATGCCATTCACTTTAGTTTATGGGTCTAAAACGGTACTACTTATTGAGGTTGAAATCTCATCACTAAGAATTATAATGCATGGTCTAGTGCCTGATGATGACTACAAAGTTTCTAGGTTGCAAGAACTTGAACTACTAGATGAGCGTAGACAAGTAGCATATAATCATCTCAGAGTATATCAGAAAAGAATGTCTAGAGGCTACAACAAGAAAGTCAGACACAAAGCATTTTAGGTTGGTGATATAGTCTTGAGAGAGAATCCTAAAAATCAATCACATAGAGAATGTAATGGGAAGCTTGAACCCAACTGGCTGGGTCCCTTTGTTATCACTACTACTTTTGGCTATGGAGCCTATCAACTCCCAATGACTAAAGGAGAACAGCTTCGAGAACCAATCAACATTCTCCATCTGAAGAAATTCTATGCCTAAGGAATTCAGTATTAAAAAAAGTCCTGAAAAAATTATCATCTTGGTGAAAACCTAGCAATAGGCACCTTGATGATTCACAAAAAAATCAAAAAATCAAAAAGTACAAAAAAATTGAAAAGATGAAAAATACAAAAAAAGAAGAAAAAGAAAAAGTGCCTTGGTGAAAACTTGGAAACGGGCACCTTGGTAGAAAAAATAGAATCTCTACCAAGATGGTGAAAACCCAACAAATGAGCACTACTTGTTAAAAAATTCTCCATCTATCAGTGCAATCTTGGTCTTTCCCAGCTTTCAGTCCTGCTTTAGCTTGTACATATCTCCTGGTTTGCTTTCGCATCCTATTTTCAATAAAGTCGGTCCAAGCATCAATCCAACAAAAGTGATTGTATCCTATCAATGTTTCAAACTTGGGGGCAATCAATGTCATATCCTATGGTCTCTAGTATACCTTAGATGAGTCATATCCAGTCAGAGTCCTTTGAAGCTACATCTAAATCAATGTGTCTGTCTCCTTACCAGAAAGGATTTTGCAATCAAACACAAACAAACATCAACAACAAATTGAAAACAATCTTTGCTTCATTGTTTTTATCTCCTTGTATGCTTACTGATTCACAATGAGATTTTTGCATATTATGTACCCTCAAGCTCTTCGATGATGTCCTTCATAGGATTTAGAGAGTGATGACTGGGGGCATAATCTTTTCTTTGTTTTCTTCTTTGAGTGAAAATCTAACAACTTTGGAAATTTTGGATTGAATTGGTGTCCACTATAAGTGCCTCCATCACATATTGGATGGCCATGTGTACCTCAACCATCGATACTCAGATGCTTCATAGAAGTTTGGTCTAACTATTTTCTTTTTGAGTGAGTTCTTACTCCTCTTGTGAAACATGATCTTACCCACGTGAATGATAAAGGGTCACTACGGGTAATTCACAACAGATTCAGAATGATCTCTCGATTGTTTGGTGTGTTTGTCCACTAGGCATATTTAGGTCATCACAATGTTTATGTTCTAATGCTTATACAAATTGCTATATCAAAATGGACATGATATTCAAGTCATCCTAGCTTTTGTGCCTTGATGCTTATATCTAAATTTGACATAATAAAAAAAAAATCAATATTCATATGTCTATGGTTGTCTAACTAGTGGGCATCATATTGATTTATCCGATGTTACCTAAAAGAGAAAAGAACAAAAAGTTATTCAGTGATGAAAATGGCCGACACATGATTAGTGACTAAGTCCTAGGTTGATGCAAATCAAGGGATGGTGGATCCAATTAAGGATAGTCCAAACCTTGCAGCCTCAAAATTACACAACAGAAAACTCAACACAAGAATTATTTCAAAGTAATTTCCATTAACATGCCCGACAGTAAGGCCTTCTGGGTTAGGGCCAATTACAAATATAAACAATTCTGCAAGATCAAAAGATCCAAGACAAACTTAGCTAGTTCAGCTCTAAAACAATTAGTAGCTGATGGAAACCCTAAGGTAGATCTAAACTTGAGCTCGCAAGCCTCCAAGCAATCCCCTTGTCTCCAAGTGTGAAAACCACTAGCTCTGCTATCACAAACTATCAGATAACAATCTAATTTGCAAGATCATGCAAGATCTTTTCCACAACTCCACCAAATCAAGCTTCTATGCATCCAACTAATGTATCTCTACAAGTTGGCTTAAAAATTATATTACAAACATTTAATTCAACATATCGGTCTTTAACAATAGCTATCAACAATAAATGCACCAAGTTGGCCCAAAAAATCACATAGAACTCTAGTCAATAAACCAGAACTATCGAGCAACAGTGAATTAACTGAGCATGCCAAGCATTGCCAAGCACCAGTGTTGAATGAGCACCACAAGCATTGCTGAGTAACACTTTCACCGAGTGCTAGAGATTACCGAGTTCCTTCAGCAACTGAGCTTCCTTCAATGACCGAGATTGTCGGTCAAGGCAACAATTGAGTAACATTGGCCAAATAACAAACCACCCATGCAATTTCATTGAGGACCAAGAATGTCCCTGCCTCAACTGAGAATGCCCCTGCATTAGACACCCCAGGTTCCAAAAGATGTTCATATGTGAGAAGAACATCTTCCAGGATTCAGCACGTAAATCTTGAACTAGTTCTTTACATAAAAGTCCTCCATCTTCACACTTTGCATATTCTTCCACTTCAACTTCCTCTATCTTTTCAAGTCTTTTCTTGACAAAATACAAGTCTATTCTCCAAGCTGATCATTCATTTTCTTTGGATCCACCAACTCAACTTAGCTACTGATACTCAGACTTCTCCTACTGAGTGTTGTATCCATCAAAGGCATTAGGGAAAACTTCCTGTCATCCTTCTCAATAGTAAACACATTCTTCACACAGTCATAAATAGCATTGCAATCATATTTCCAAGGTCTATTGAGCAATATATCACAACTATTCATCTTCACAATGTCACATAACACAAGATCATTATACTGGCCAATCTAAACATCAATGAATCATTGTTCTCTAACTTCCAGAGCATGATCATCTTGTAACCAGCCAATCCTATAAGGACGTGGATGTCTCATTCTATTCAAACCAAGTTTCTAAACCATGTCCTTAGCAACAAGGTTATTGGTACTATCACTATCAACAATAACATCATAGAGTTTACCTCAAGACTTGCATCGGTCCTAAACAAGTTACTCCTCTAACAAGGTTCCTCCTTTGTACCGAGCAATGTTCGTTGAAGCAACAAGTTCTTTGATTCAGGTTCATTTTGAATGTTCTCATTCACCATAGTAGTTTATTGGTCAACCTTCTTCTATGTCCACTCAAAAGAATGGTGTCCTTCCTCTCCACAATTATAGAAAGTACCCTTAAAGATAACTCTACCTATCTTCTTCTTTGGTTCTACAGGTTTTTGTTCATCTTCTGCATCAGTCAGTTTATCCTTCACCGAGTGATCAATTTTCTCCTTCCCTTGGGAGTTACCATGTTGTTTCATTTTCAAATTCTCTTCTACCTTTAAAGCATATTGATAAGCATCTTTTGTAGAATCAATCTTTAGCATACCAAGCTCACCCTGAATATTGAATCTCAGACCATTCACAGTCAGCAGGTATGAACTTAGCTTTCAAATTTGTCACCATCAACCTCCACCGATTGATCTTCATTTCACCTTCATCTTCTCTATCTCTTTGTAGTTCTTTCCACCAAAGAGTAGCATGTCCTTTCAACTTAGTTTGTGCCAATCTTACCCAAAGAGGATCTTCAATTTTTTCTAGCTCAAAGAAATCTTCAAGTTCACCGATCCAATCAATCAAATTTTTGGGTTTCAAAGTACTAGAGAAAGCATAAACTTCCATTCGGTAACTATTGCTTAATCAAGCTCCAAATCTATGCAACCGAGAAGTTTTGTCTTTGCCATATCTATCCATCTGGTCATCACCACTAGATCCAACAGCTTCAAATTCTTCAATAGCTTCTTCATAACCATCCTCAGTACCAACATTCTGAGGTACACCAGTAACAACTCTCATGATCTCAATGACCATGTCATTCTTCATCAATTCCATCTCAGATCTGAAATATGATTTCACCTTATCTGTAATCTAGGATTCCACAGTATCACAAAGATAAGAAATAACTCTAGGGTCCAATCTTCTCGGAGGATTCCTTAAAGATATGCAAAACCCTCTGCAACAAACCCTCACCGACCACCTTGTGACAATCTCCAAGTTGTATACAAGTCAAATTGCAATCTACAACCTTGCAAACAACTAGGGCGCGATTCCACAAGTTCAGTGCCATGGATCTGCAACCAAGACCATACGATCTCTTCACCAACAAGATCAACTTTGCAAGATCAGCCTTGCTAGATCAACCTTCACTCCACAAGATCAACTCTACTCTGATACCACCTAACGTAGTGAATTAATTGAGCATGCCAGGCATCGTGGAGCACTAGTGTCAACCGAGCACCACAGGCATCACCGAGTAACACTTTCACCGAGCACCAGAGATTACCGAGTTCCTTTAGCAATCAAGCTTCCTTCAATGACTGAGACTATCGATCAAGGTTGCAACCAAGTAACACCAACCAAATAACAAACCACCCATGCAGTTTCACCGAGGACCAAGAATGTCCCTGTCTCAATTGAGACTGCGCCTGCATTAGATGCAAACCAAGGGATGGTGGATCCAATTAAGGATAGTCCAAACCTTGTAGCTTTACACAGTGGAAAACTCAACACAATAATTGTTTCAAAGTAATTTCCATTAACATGCTTAGCTGTAAGGCCTTCTGGGTTAGGGCCAATTACAAACATAAACAATTCTACAAGATCACAAGATCCAAGAAAAACTTAGTTAGTTCAGCTCTGAAATAATTAGCAGCTAATGGAAACCCTAAGGTAGTTCTAAACTTGAGCTCGCAAGCCTCCAAGCAATCTCCTTATCTCCAAGTGTGCAAACCACTAGCTTTGCTATCACAAACTATCAGATAACAATTTGATCTACAAGATCATGCAAGATCTTTTCCACAACTCCACCAACTCCAGCTTTAGCACATCTAACTAATGTCTTGCTATCACTGATGTCCCTAAACAACTACCCAAACACCTCTTAAATACTAATCACTAGCCACAAGTTGGCTGGATGAAACCCTGAACTCCCACAAATAAATATTAAATTCCATACAAGTCAGCTTACAAATTGTATTACAAATATTTAATTCAACATGTTGGCCTATAACAATAGCTACCAACAATAAATGCACCAAGTCGGCCCAACAAATCACATAGAACTCCAATTGGTAAAATAGAACTACCGAGCAATAATGAATTAACCAAGCATGCCAAGCATCATTGAGCACCAGTGTCGACAAAGCACCGCAAGCATCACCGAGTAACACTTTCACCGAGCACCAAATATTACCGAGTTCCTTTAGCAACTGAGCTTCCTTCAATGACTGAGACCGTCGGTCAAGGCTACAACTGAGTAACACCGGCCAAATAACAACCCACATAGTTTTACAGAGGACCAAGAATGTCCTTGCTTCAACCAAGAATGCCCCTACATCATAGGTCCTAGGTTTGCATTTCATTCTATATTTCACTTTGCACTTTGCATGATTGCATTTATCTCATGATTGCCAAATCAGCTTGACACTTAAACAATTTTTTAAAACTACGCTGAACATGACACAAGGATTGAATCTCACACAAAGGTCTCTTCACAGATCAGCAAACAATCACCATCTTGGGTTAAACATCTTTTTTTGACAAATGACTGAGTACTTGTCTTCATCAATACCTCCAAAATATATCATGTGTATTGCTGCATTTACATTACATATCATAATCATTCCATTTCATTCATTGCATTACATACATGTACATCCATAAAGCATTAAACAAATCATACATTCCATAGTCCATAATAAACTACATTGCATAATCCATACATTTGAAAGAAACCATTGCATTAAATATTCCATACATTCTACACTAATCAAAGCATTTTACACATTTTCATCATAGATATCATCATACACAAAATGAAAAGTACATATGAAGTCACAACCCAAAAATTGATCTCATATATATCATAAACTCGGAATAGTCAAGGTGCACTAATGGCACAATATAAAAAAGAATGAGATCATGTGAGCTATCAGATTAGATCAATGTATAGACAAAATGACAAAAACAATCAGAATACTAAGGCAGATCAGTTGTCTTCTTGCTCCTCCATGTTTGGTGGTGGTGGGGTAGGTGCATCTGGTGGTGGGTCAGCCTGTGGTGCTCTAGCTCCCTCAGAAACAATCATATACTGAGAGTAAGTAGGCACTCTCTGAGCAGTAGGTGTAGTCGCATAATATGTAGAAACATAGTAAAAGGCCTGACTAGTCTGATGAATGACCTCAACCTGCAACCATCTCATGTCTACCTCTCACTCTACTCTCTACCTCTCAAATTCTCTCAGCTGTATCTCCAATGTGGTACTCTACAACTTCAAGTCCCTAATCTATAGCCTGAGTCATCTGATAATGTCCTAAGGGGTCTCTCTCAGTCCAGGATCTACCTTAGCTACCAGTACATTTGTATCCTCCATCGACTGATCAACAACCTCCATTCTGTGTGCCTTGTGGAGTTGGACCTCAGCTCCTAAGTCAAAAATAGGATCAACTTGTGTATCACCAGTGCCACCCACATCCTGCTATGAACTTAAAATCTTATTTGCACTCCCAATGCCTCCCAGTGTACCAGTCTCTCTAGTGTATCTCCTCTGAAGAATCGTAGGTCAGCCTGCTGTAGAACTCTGAGGGAGAGGTGGTCTCATCTATCATGCTCCTCTTTGTGGAGTAATCACCACTCTAGGTCTCGGTGGTGTAGGCTGCACCACTAGTATCTAAACATCTCATCATCTCTGGCCTCTACCCATGGGTGCACCTGTCACATTTGCTGCCTCCTCCATAGTTGGAATGAACTTTTTTAGGTCATAAAATCCCCTTATAGGATGCTCATCCAACTAGGCAATAAATGCATCAGTAACTCCCACATTAGCGACCTGTGGCCTGCAATCCCAATCTTTGGCAACATATCTAGTATACTCCTGACTACAAAGAGCATAAGATAATCGAGTTATCCATCCTAATCCCATCTCTCAAACCAACCGTGCATAAGTGGCATAATCTTGTGGTGCATCTTGTATGATGCCATACTTTCTCCATACATGTGTGATAATGAATCACTCCAAGACAGTGGTAGAATGACCTATCAGCACCCGACTCTGATAGAAATATCCAAATTGAGCACATGCAGGATGACCATGCCTCCACCTATAGGTACGGTCTCCATATAATGAAGGTCATGTCATCTAATACATGCCTCTAGTACTCTATAATGCCCATCCGGACCTATGTGATATATCTAGATTACCTATATATCAGTGACTCCTGTGGCTGCCTATCCTCATCGCATATAGGATGACATATTGGGATGTGCTCCTATGCCCAAATCTGTAGAACAAGTGCACCAGAAGAAAAACATTTTCCCTCACGATACACTATCTTGTGCATCTCTGAGAATATGTGAGCAAGTAGGCACTGACCCCATCCCAACTCAGAAGGTGTAGCCATCAGACATGCTACCATTGGGGCCCAACCCATCAGAAGATCATTTTGCTGACGGTCTGACATGATGATCCCATCTATCATCCCTGCTATGGTACACTCTAATATGTGGGTCTACCCATATCTTTATACTAGAGCCTCCCAGGAGATGGACTGAGCTAACTGATCATCATCACCAGACATCATCTGAAAGGTGTGTAGACCAGCATTCCCCGCACTGATATAATCAGGATGAGGGCCATGAAATGGTATGCGTAGAATCCTATACACATCCTCTGACATCACAGTGATCTCTCTAGTAGGTAGGTGGAATGTCCGAGTCTCTGAATGGAATCTCTTGATCAATGCAGTAAGCAAACTATGATTCACCTGAATCTCAAGCAAATGTATCAGGTACTCAAATCTGTAGGCAACTAGGTATACTTTGAGAGGGTCAAACAGTGATACACAGAGTCTTTGGGTGGTAGGATGTGAAATTCGGACATGTACATTTGGATAATGAACCTACATAGCACAAAAATAGGGTACCCTATCAGTAACTTGGTCAAAAATTAGGCTACAAGCACAAAAATTGAAAAATTGAATACTTCAAAAGGTGCATTAAATGCTAAGGAATCAGCCTAAAAAATTAGAAAAATAAAAAATTTAACCTAAGGATGGGAAAAACACTCGTAGTTTTCCATACAAGTTTTTAGACTAGTTTCAAAACTCATACGAGTTTCTATGGCTTCCTGCATGACATTTCATGCATACACCACAATCTACAAGTTCTCGTACGACACTTGAGGGACCCAATGAAATGTCGTACGATAGATGAGTCCCTCTCATATGAGTTACAAGTTAAATGGGGATGACTTTCTAAATGCAATTCAAAACTCATACGAGTCCTACTAGACTGTCGTATGACTTTTCGTGGTGAAAATTTTCAAAAAGCTAAAAACGTATGAAAAGATTCAAATAATGCTTAAAACATGGAAAATTTGAATTCACAGAGAGGCACAAAGGTCCACTTATCAGGTTCCCATACTGGGGAGGTTGCTGGAACCACCGACTGCACTCAAATCAATGCGCGGAGACTGGAACTACCATGTTATCCATTTTTCTCTTAGAGGACTCCACAAGACTCACAAAAGACAAAAGGTTGAAATGATTTGAAAATGACCCTTTTGGCCCTTATATAGGTTTTCACCTAATTTTTCAAAGTGCTCCATTTTGTGTGAAAATTGCACTGTTGGCTAATTTCTACATTCTAAACCCATTTTTGGGATCAAAATCAAAATTTGAGATTGTTTACATTGTCAAAATTGTGATTTAAATTTTTTGGACCTAGGACGGTTGACTGCTTGCATAATCAACCTTCTAATCATCAAAGAAATCTAATATTCAACTTGATTAATTATCTTACATCAAACTATCAAAATTTCAACTTGGTCAACCATGGTCAACTCATGGTCAAACTTGGTCAAACTTGGTCTTCAGGACCTCCAAACAATGCAGAACGCGTCTCTGAACGTGCACAACCACTTCTTAAATCAATTAACATACTTCTAAACTATTACAACGTTGACTTTTCTTGTCAGATTTTGATTTTCATCCTGAAGGGGGCATGGTATTGCACATCAATTGAATCTATAAATCAAATCTTTCTTTCAGTAATCAAGACAAAAACCACGTCCAGTTGCTGATTCACCAAAAGACCTCGTCGCTTGGGGCACATCGCTTGGGGCATATCAGATTCATCAAGATCCATATCAATTTGGTATCCTAATCAATCTTGTAAATTATATCAGCTCTTCGTAACCATTGGTTCAGTTGTGTTATTTCCTTGGTTCTTCGTAACTAAAGGGTTCAAATTTGGCATCCTTTTGATTCCTTTGGAAAATCAGGTCTGGAGTCAGGACAGTCATTTCTTCGTAATCGTAGGTTCAGAATCAGGCATTTTGAAATTTCTTTGTAATCACCAATTCATTGTTGATATAGTTAGCATCATCTCGATTCTTTGGTCAACCATGACTTGAATCACCAACATCTTAAAATCTATCAATTGGTTTTTGTCTCAGAATCGATTAATCTCTCAGGATCAATTTCTCAACCACATAATTGAGTCCACATCATTATAAAAAATAGATTAATATTTGAACCACTGCGCTTCACACAATAATTCAAAGAGGGGCAAAATGTAATACCCCAAAAATGGGCTATAGGTTCATTGACCTCCTACATTGTCAAATTAATCAAAATCGACATCAAAATCCTAACCTAAGGCACATTTGCACATCAATTTATCAAAACCCTAATTGATTTTATCCTAATTCTGCATCGAGGAATATTTCTTAAATATTCCTAATTTATCTAATTATCCTAATTGAATAAAATTTGGCGATAAATCATATTTATCCTAAAATTTGATTAATTGAATATTTTGAATATTTAATTAATTAAGTTAATTTTGCCACTTAATTATTTAATTAGATCTAATTGCATTTATTCCTAACTTATATTATTTATTTTTGACAATAAATTAGAAATCCTGTGAATAATTGATTAAATTCTTATTTAATTGATTAAATCAAGTTGTCAATATTTAATGATATAGTTTGGAATAAAGTTTGATTTAATAATTGATTAACCCATAAATCAATTGTTTTAATTCAAAATCAGTTAAGTTGAGAATAAATCACTTTATTTTTAAATTAATTCATATTAAATCATGCACAATCAGAAAAGCAGTCAACTTTAAATCAATTATCAATTTCAAATTGTTAACTTTCTAAAACTCAACATGTGATTATGAGTTGAAAAAGTGAACTAAACTCTATTTCAAGTTAAAAAGTGCTTTTGCATGATTTTATGAGTTGATCTTATTGCACACAAAATCCAAAAAAATAGATTAATCTGCATTCATCTTCATTGCTTTCAATCATTTAAATCCTTTGTTTAGGTGTTGCATTGTCACTAATCTCGGTCTAAATCTGAGAATACCATACTTGCACCTACTAGAAGGTAGTAAATCACCTAGTTAGCTTAGTTCATTTATATTGTAGATTTCTTGATTTGCCAACCTCTAATGTTTTACTAAAGTATTGTGTCTCCAGCTAGGTACAAAATTCACATGCACAATCACTATCAAGGGGAGCAAAGATACTGCTAGACCCAAGACTCCATTTGTCCTATGAGGCCCTGTATCTCCATCTTTTGAACTAGAATAGTCTCCAGTTCATGCAAAAGTTGTCACTCGATCTCGTGCAAAGATCATTCTCAAAGGCTCCGCGCCTCCAACATCCACACTGAAACAATCTATAGAGATAGCTGATGTTGGCCTTGCCAACAAGAATTCAAAATTGGTCCCCATGCCTACTAATGCTAATTACAACATCCTAGACCAATTACAATGTACCAATGCTCAAATCACTATATTTGAGTAATTGAAAATCTTGCTTGCTCATAGGAAAATTGCTCATTGAAAAGCATATCCACCATGTTCTCATTGATAATGGCACTAGTCTCAATATTTTCTCTACTAAGCTTCTCACCCAACTAGGCTATGATGAAGATTGCATAGATGCTCACAAAAAGATCACCATTAAGGCATATGATGAAGAGGAACAAAAATCCAAAGGTTTAGTGGTGTTACCAATCTGCATTGGTCCTATTGAGAGAGATGTTATCTGCCAAGTTCTAGACATTCATCTTGCATACAATATACTGTTGGGGAGACCATGGATTCATGAGATGCAAGCGGGCCCTTCCACCTATCACCAATGTATCAAGTTCCCATTTCACAGAGCAGAAGTGACTGTACCCACCAACACTAGCTATTCTTGCAACATGCTCACATAATCTGTCGACATCTTTGTCCCGGCCAATAGAGAGTCTACTAAATTTTTTGATGCTAGGCTGAAAGAAATGGAAAAAACTCTAAAACTTATAGATTTAGGTATGGGGGAATATCAGATGGAGCCTATTTTTTCACTGACCGCTTTACCTCTATCTTCACATTCCTATGGGAGACCCGCTGAATGCAAGAAACCTTCTGCCATATCCCCTCAAGTAGTCTATGATGGCACCTTTGTACAGGCCACAACACCATTAGAAGATGAGGATGAAAATAGAGCCATTACAACTTGGATTTATAAAGGGAAAGACACATTTGAACAAGTCACCCCAACTTGAGATATAGAACATGAACCAAACAATGAAGGTTTCAAGCTCATTAAATGCTTTGGCTATAAAGGGAGTGGCCCTATAGGGGTAAATGATAATGGATTTATTGAACTAATTGAAGCTATAGGATGAAGAACAAAGGAAACCATAGGTCTAGGCTTCAAGAAAATCCTATTTTATTTAGGGATCAATAAATTTGTACCAGAACCAAAATGTCTGCCAATATCTAGGGACACTATTTCAGCTGAAAACTCAGAGGTTAGTTCAGATGAGGATACCTTTCCTTATCTTATTCCTCTAGATCTTTTTGTGCTCTTCATAGAGACAGATGATTTAGTGTAGCATGTCAGAAACCTTGAAACTGATAGTGATTCTGATGACACCGCCTCAGTTACTCCTTTGACATATGAATAGTTAAGAAAAATACAAACAACTCACCCTAACTATCAACAGGAATTGTACATGTCATCTCCTTTTCAAGAGCGGTATGAGTTTGATTCTCTATCTAATGCAACTTCTGACAAGGATGGAGACATTGTACACACATTTGAAAATCTTCTCGAAGTAGGTGAAGGGTCTAGTGTTAGGACAATCAAGTGTGACTCCACCGACATTAACATACCCTCTAATTTTGATGTGAGGTCTCAAAGGGACTTGAACAAACCTCTGGATGAGATCACTTTAGGTCTCAAATTTCTTTTCCATGATTTTGAAGACTATACCATGAACGCACTTGAACCTATCACTTCTCTTTGATTCCACCATCTCAAACTAATAAACTAGAACCTCTCCTCTCCATCTAATGAAGTCCTTATATTCTAGAATGACTACGCTCTTGGTTGCTACCTTAACACTGTCAAACTTGTAACATCCTCCACTAGCGAAGACAACATCAACATGAATGAAGCTGATATCAAGTATCTCAATCATAAAATTAAAAGAAGAAAAAGAAATAGGCACTCTAATGGTTAAAACCACATTGTGGCAGTATCAGAGCTAAAAAAAGTAAAAACAAAAGATGTGTTCGAGGGTAAAAACCTCTCTAAGGTGCCTGAGGATGGGATACTTGATACACTTCTGAGTGATTTCCAAGAAATTTCTTCAATATTCATTGAGCCAACTCAACTAGTAAACTTGGGCATGGAAGCTGCACCCCAGATCATTCATTTGGCATAGTCCTTATCCATAGAAGAGAAAAAGGAATTCACCAGTTTCTTTCAAAGAAAGAAAATCAACTTTGCATGGACCTATTCTGATATGTCTAGATTGGATCCTAATCTGATTATGCATCACATATCCATTGCACCAAGCATCAAGCCTATCAAACAGAAGCTTCGTAAGATGCACTCGCAAAACTAGTTTCATCAGAGCAATTAACTATGCGGAATGGATTTCCAATATTGTTCTAGTTACTAAACATGACAAATCTATCAGAGTTTGCACATATTTTTGAGATTTGAACAAAGCTTGTCCCAAGGATGATTTCCCACTATCCAACATTGACATGATTGTAGACATGACCACGGGTTATGAAATGTATTCACTGATGGATGGTTTCTTTGGCTACAACCAGATAAAAATTGTGCTAGAAGACCAAGAGAAGATTGCCTTCACATGTGCTTGGGGAACTTTCTGTTGGGATGTCATGCCCTTCGAACTTAAAAATCTTGGAGCCACATATCAAAGAGCTGTCTCCTCTATCTTTCATGACATGATGCATAAGACGATGGAAGATTATGTGGATGATACATTAGCTAAGAGCATGGAACGGAAAGTAAATCTTGCAAATCTAGGTCCTATATTAGATTGAATGGAATAATTCAGTTTAAGGCTCAACCCAAAAAAGTGTTCCTTTGGAGTCACATCTAGTAAACTATTGGGTTACATCATCTCTTCAAAAGGCATAAAAGTAGATCCATAAAAGGTTCAAGCTATTATGGAGATGCCTCCACCATGCAACATCAGTTAGATGAGAGGACTCCAAGGCTGGTTATAGTCTATCTAGCACTTCATTGCACAACTAGTAGAAAAGTCACAACCATTCACCAAGACCCTACATAAAGGTGTGACTTATGAGTGGAACGATGACTATGAGAAAGGGCTCCAATAAATCAAACAATATCTTGAAAATCCACCAATATTAATGCCTCCTATTCATGGAAAACCACTCATTCTCTATATCTCTGCTACAGACACATCACTAGGTGTCTTACTAGCTCAAGAAGATCAGAACAACAAAGAAAGAGCTATTTATTACATCAATAGAACTCTGGTCTCTTATGAAATGAACTATTTTGTCATTGAGAAAGCTTGCCTAGTAGTGGTATTTTCTTCATAGAAATTGTGACACTACATGCTTGCTCACACTACATGTCTTATTGCTAAGATTAATCCATTAAAGTACTTACTCAACAAAGCTGTCCTTACAGGTAAATTAGCCAAATGGGTCATGATGCTCAGTGAGTTTGACATTGAGTATGTAGAGAGAAAATCCATCAAAGGACAAGTGATCATAGACCAGGTGGTTGACGCACCTATCAAAGATTATCAACCATTGAGCATTGAGTTTCCAAATGAGTCCATAATGCTTCTCACACATCAGACATGGACTACGTTCTTTGATGGATCATTTTCCCAACAAGGGTTAGGTGCCAAAATACTATTCATTACACCACAAAGGTACTCTTTACCAAAGGCATACAAGATATTGTTTCCCTATACAAATAATACCACTGAGTATGAAGCCCTAATCAATGACATGAAGATAACCATTGAATGGCAAGTAGATGAACTAAAATTATTTGGAGATTCATAATTAGTCATCAATCAAGTCAATGACATCTATCAAACAAAAGATGAAAATTGGTACCTTACAAATGGATGGTTGATGACCTAAGAAAGTACTTTGCACATGTCAATTTCCAACATATTCCATGAGCAGACAACAAAGCAGCTGATGCCATGGCTACTCTTGCTTCCATGTTACAAATGCTAGAAAATGACTTTCGACATGAATTCCTAGTGGAGACGTTATCCCACCCATGACACCCTTGAATCTAGGATGATCTGTTCAGTCATTGGACACAATTCATCCCACTACCATCATATCTATTCCTACCTCCGTGACCAGATTGTTCCAAATACTTATACCCAGAATGAGAAACATCACTTAATCTAGAGTACTTCATGGTATGTTATCAAAGCTAATGACTTGTATAGGCAAGGTCTAGATAGTACCCTCCTTAGGTGTTTAGAACCCAACTAGTCTAAATGTGTGTTAGTTGAGGTGCATGAAGGCATCTATGGGTCTCATTTGAGTGGTCTGACACTGGCTTGTAAACTTATTAGAGTTGGTTACTATTGGCCTAAGATGGAAAAAGAAGCTATACAATATGCTAAGGCTTGCAAACAATGTCAACTTCATGGGAATTTGATTCACGCTCCCGCCAAGGAGTTAATTGTATTCATCACTTTCTGGCCATTCCAACAATGGGCCTTTGATTTGGTGGGTCAGATTCATCCCTCTTCATCAAATGGACATAAGTTCATCATCACTGCTATAGATTATTTCACTAAGTGGGTTGAGGTAGTACCTATGACTATAGAAAATGACAAATCTATAGCTATGTTTATTCTAAATTACATCATCTGTAGGTATGGTGTACCCTCCTTAATAATCACTGACAATGGGGGGCAGTTCAAGAATAAGGATCTAAAAGAGCTATGCTCTAAGTTCAAGATCACTCAGAATTGGTCTTCCATCTATTATCCCTAGGGTAATGGATAGGTGGAAGCATCAAACAAGGTGATCCTTAAGATCCTGCATTGCACGAGCCTGCGCGCCAGATCACACGAGAGGTCTTTCTCTTAGAGGGTTTCTCGCATGACTTTTAGATCCCCTTCACACGAGCCTGTGGAGAAGCCCATGTGAGAAAGCCCTCTTTTGGTCCTTTCTAGCATAAGCCTCCTCACTAGCCCACACAAGGAAACCATTTCCTCACGCGAGTTCTGGTGAAAGAATCCTAGATTTTCCCTAGAATCTATCTAAATCTACTCAAAAGCATTAAAACTTTGAAATACAAGCTAAGTTATCGACTACTCATAGGTGGGTCATACGCCGCTAGCTAGCTATGACATCAAGAGCGCTCGAATTTATGCAATCTCATTGGAATACTTTGCATCTTGCCTCAGAGCTCTATTTTCTCATAAAGTCAATGGTTTAAATGAATTGAAAATGACCCTTTTGGGCCTTATATAGGTTTTGACCTAATTTTCAAAAGTACTCCATTTTGCGTGAAAACTTCATCCTTGGCTAAATCGACCACTTTGAATCCATTTTTGGGATCAAAATTGAAATTTGACACTCTTCAATAACTCAAAATTGCATTTTAAAATTTCTAGGACTGAAATGATCAAACGCTTGTGCAGTCGACCTTCTAATGTCATATTCTTGCCAGAATCACATCTCATCATCATTTTGTCAACCTCTTCATCTTTTTCATCAAAATTCAACTCTAGTAAACTCTGGTCAACCATGGTCAAGCTTGGTCAACTATACCTCCAAATGACTTCAAATCGCTTTTGAATCTTCTCGATTCTTCTGTAATATGTACTAAGTTCTTCTAGACCTCTGATCTTATCTCTATCTGCAACCTATTACTGTCAATCAATTTAATGACATGTCATCTTTCCATTTTTCTCCCGAGGGAGTAGGATGATTTCATCATTGAATCTTATCAATCTTGAATCAATCTGATCTAAATCAAAAGTCCTCATCGCTCGGGGCATCTCATCACTTGGGGCATGTTCAGTTTTTCATACCTCATGGTCAAAATTGGATGTTCCATGATCTTGAATCACTAGGGGCATCTCTATTCCTTACATCCAATCATCATACTGCTAGGTATCTGCAATCTAACTCAGATCCCTGAGGATCAAGCTTCATTCTGGAGATGGTTCTCAAAATATCTTTAGGTATTTGAGCCATCTAACTTAGATCCCTGAGGATCAAGCTTCATTCTGGAGATGATTATAGAAATCTCTATTAGGTATTGGGGCAATCTAACCCTAATTCATGAAATTCAAGCTTTGTTCTAGAGATGGCTCTCGAAAACCCTTTTACCTATATCTAGGCAATCTAACCCGGGTCTCAGAGGACTAAGCTTCATTCTAGAGATAGTCCTAAAAATCTGTATCAGTTATCACTTAATCAATAGGTATTGGGTCACTCTAACCCTGACTCCTAAAGATTGAGCCTTGTTCTAGGGAAAGTCTTACTAAAAATGGTAATCTAACCGATGTCTTCATAATCTAACTTAGAATTTGGAGAATCAAGCTTCATTCCAAAGATGGTTCTACAACTCGATCTGATCGGTGTCTTGGCAATCTAACCTAGACTTTTGAGGGTTAAGCTTCATTCTAGAGATAAGCCTGAAAACCTCATCAACTGTTACATCAGACTATTCTTTGAATCAATGCGCTTCTCGCACATCAATTCAAAGAGGGGAAAAATGTAATACCCCAAAATTGGCATCTTGCAATCCTAACCAATTTTGTTTCATTTTAGTTTCATTCTATCAATTTCTAATCATTAAAATCCTATTGTACTAGGCAATTCTATCTTCTGATTGACTCTACTTGACCTAGTGTCAAATGAAGAAAACCTTAAATCTGCATCAATCATGTATCATATTTAATTCCTAAATAATGACTACAAATTAGCTAAATAAACCCTATGATCAATTAATTTAATTACAAAGTCCTAGCACTTTAATTAAATTAAATCCACCCTCTTTAGCTAAAATGCATAAAAAGGAATTAAATAAATATTTGGTTTTAAATAATAAATATGCTCATCTCAATAAATGAATTTCATTATTCAAATAATTGAGAAAATCCACTTATGAGGCAATATTGTATTTATTTAAATTAAATATTCTCTCTAAAATCTTCTCTGCAGTTCAGAAAAGGAAACTTTGAGTTAATTGGAATTCAAAAATGCAATAAAATAGTTAAAGCTCCACATAGGCAAAAAACAAAAAGCTGACTGTCTCTCTGCTGGAAACTTTCTATTTTGAACTGAACTCTCATTCGATCTTCACCATTTGTCTGAGTCAATCTCAACCGTCGATTGAACCTAGGATTCTATAAAAGAACCCTCATTTCTCATTCGAAGGATCCAATTTCTTGAGCAACAAAGTATTGTCGCATTGTCATTGGAATTCATTTGCATTCAAAGCTTTCATTCTTAGCATAATATTCATTTCTAGATTAATATATCATGTTAGATTAAATATGCACTTCATTTCTTATTCTAGTTTCCTTTCATTGTTATTAGATCAATACTCATGTTTCATTTCTAGATTAATCTTGCATGCTCATTCTAGAATAATTTGCATTGTACTTTTAGTTAAATCCTCCATTCTAGTGTTAGTCTATGGTTGCAGGACTCTCGATTCTTAGAGCAATTACAAACCCTACCTGGATAGGAGGCAACAGGTCTAATAATCCAGACAGGCGAGATGAATAATCTCATATTCATTATTGGCTGCAACTGGTGAACAATGATTATGTTGAAGTGTGAGGCTGAATTAGAGGCCCATATTTAGCTTACACAATCCTAGTGTATGTTTTTTTGATTTGTTTTATTGTTAAATTGTTCACTTTAAAACACATCTTAACATAAATAAATATATAACACAATATTCTAAAAGATATGCATGTCCAAATATTAGAT
Source organism: Chamaecyparis obtusa (assembly GCA_027943335.1). Taxonomy (NCBI): domain Eukaryota; kingdom Viridiplantae; phylum Streptophyta; class Pinopsida; order Cupressales; family Cupressaceae; genus Chamaecyparis; species Chamaecyparis obtusa. The sequence continues at coordinate 486,279 of BSBK01007029.1, read as the reverse complement.
TTAATGATCCATATAAAAATAAAAATTGTATGAGAAAATATTTCTCATTTCTTGAAGTAGAGTATTGAGGAGTGCATCTATTTTTTAGGCCTTAGTTAAAGACTTTATTAATAGTAGAAGCATAGAATTTTATTAAAGGGACCTTTAAAGATGGAAATATATTTATACTAGGGAATGGTAGAGGGGTATATCATTGTGTTCACTTCACCATTACTGAGAAATACTATTTCATCTATCTTATGTTCTACATACATCATAGATGTCGAATTATATACGATTCTTCTATAGAAAGGTTTCTAGGGCTAGGATGAGCTTACAAATTTTCTCATGATTTTTTATTATCATAATGATGTGCAAGGTGCATGTGATACAATGTATTGGGGTTTAGGGCTCATAAGGTAAAGGTCAACCATATCTCTCTAGACGCTTCTCCAATTCTACTATATTTCATTCATAAAGCATTATGCAATTGAAGAAGTCAATATTTTATTTTCTATATTCCATCCTATTGTTTAGGAACTCAATAATCAACAATGATTTTTGAAAGTTTAATCAATAATTTTTTTTATATATATTCTCATATTTTTATACAGGGGTATGTGCAAGATCATGAGGGGCCAAACTATGCCCTTAAGTGGCAATGAAAAATCAGCAAATCAGGGTTAGTCAACTTGACGTGAAAATTTCAACTAGCTATGAACCTAATATCAAAAAGTTGTACGAATAGAATCTGTAGAAAATTGAATGTAGTTTCTAAACTACTAGGCCTTTTTTGAGAAAAAGTTAGTATGATTGGTGAAAAGTATAGATTTCAATGCAGCAGTACAAAAATTTTAGGAAAAAAATAAGAAGTAGGTGTATGTCTGACCACCTTAATCATAATCAAATGATAATATTTTATTATAAGATTTTATATATAAGTAGTAGACTCATGCCCGGATGTGACACATATTTTTTTGTAATTTTATTCCAAAAAAATAATTAATTATGAATTTTCTGCTACAACATTTTCAAAATAAAAAACTCTCATGTCTGACCACCTTAACTCATTCAAAACTTTACAAAATTCAATTTTTTTTTTTTCACTTATAGTAGGCGAAGCATAGAATGTGACACATTTTTTGGATTTCAAAAATGTTATACCGTTTGAAAGTTATAGTCATTTTTCAATCAGTATATAAATCAACACTTTAGAGGTAGGTCAATTAGAAAATAACTAATAATTACTTACCGAATTCAAAATTTGATAGCAATTATATCGATAGAAAGCTGATAATCTAATTAAGATACCCTTTTCGTTTGATCAAATTCGGGTGAAAAAAAAGTCGTCAGCTACATTGTCAATGTCTAGAACTCAGAGAAACGGGGGAAAAACACGTATTTGAGACATTCCTATGGTTGACCATGTAGGTTTGGTGCACAAAGCAATACCGAGCCTAATTGGGTACTCGATATTTTTGGGTACCCGATATTTACTCGAATATGACAGAAAATTTTGAATTTTCACTTTGCCTCCACTTTCTCCCTCCCATTTCTCCATCCTTCATAAACTATATATTAGTTATATATTAGATATATATTAGATATATTAAATATTATATAATATAAATTATATATTAAATGTTATATAATATATATTTTACATTAAATATTATTTAATATATATTAATATTAAAAACTATATATTAGATTATATATTATATATATTAAATATTATATAATATACATGTTACATTAAATATTATTTAATTATATATTAATATCAAAAACTATATATTATATATAATATTATATATTAAATATTATATAATATATATTTTACATTTTAAATATTATTTAATATGATTCTGAGCACGAGCATGAGTCCCTACAGGGGCATAGTTGTGCCTTTTACAAGCGCCAAAAACCCTAGCTAAATAGAAATGGAGGCTTTGAAGAATAGTTCACTGGAGGCAGATTATAGAAGCAGAGGGCAAGAGAATCACTCTGTTTCTATCACCTGTGGCTGTGAAATGGTATCTTTCCTTGCTTTTCCAATTGGAATGCTAAATTGCAAAGGTTCTTGAAATAGATTTTGGTCACCGAACAGTTGTACTCATGGTTGTTGATAATCCGGCAGCTCAATAGAGTCATTGGGAGGTTAAACAAGAACAACTGGATGGATCTTTGAACCGGCCAAAGATTATGGAGAGCGGGGAAGGGTTTGGTAAAATGAGAAGTTGTACTAGAAATTATGCAGGTGCCATAGAACTGACTGCATTAATAAATTTAAAGAAGAGATCAGTGCCGACCCGACATTATGAGGAAAGCCTTACCGTTTTGATGGCGCCTCCCCGATATTATGAAGAATGTCTTGCCGCTTCAATGCCGATGCCGCCTCTGTCTTAGACTTTCACCATTGCTTCTCATCAATACTCTGAGATATGGCAGCCTGGATTGTGGGCTTTTGCATAGCATAGTCCGTCATAAATTCTCTATAAATCATCATGCGTTACAGTATTCTACGCGTTTCTAAATGACTTACTCGAAGAATTTAATTTTTACCATAATTTTGGATCCATGGATTGTCATTTTGTGCTCGGAGAGAAGTTGCAGATTGCATGAATTTGATAAATTTGGTTTATCTCATTTTCTTTCTCTGCCATTTCTGAGTAATACGATTTTGTTTTTGTCCATCTTAAATGATTTCGCTTGAAGTTAATGAATTTTTTTAGATGATTTTGTCTGAAGTTCTAATGAAATTTCTTCCATGGATGCTAATGAAATCTCTTCCATGAATACTGATAAGACATTTAAATTTAGAGTTAATAAATTCTATAGCTTGAATGTTCTTTGTTGTAGAAGGTTATTTTCATGGTTTGTGATTCATGCAATTCCTTAATAGTTTCATTCTTAATAGAATTCATAACTAGATTTTCCATAGCCAATTTTCTTCTTGATCGTTGCGACATTTTCTCCTCAACTAAACATTTTGTAATCAGTTGATATACAATCACATTTTTCTTTTGGCCAATTCTGTGGGCTTGCGATTGAGCCTGTAGATCCACAAAAGGGTTGAAATCTGGATCTAGTGGAAGATTAGTATTAGCAAGAAGTCATTCACTAACATCTCATCTGGGTCATGGGGACTCCCTAGGGGTCCTAGTACACCTTATCACACATTAGGACCCCTAGGAAGTCCCCCTGACCCCTTTTGACACATTAGAACACTCAAGTCTATCTTAAGGGGTCATAGGACCCCTTAAGACATGATTGAGCATTCCAATGTGTCAAAAGGGGTCACGGGGACTCCCTAGGGATCATAGTATGCCTTATCACGTGTTAGGACCCATAGGGAGTCCCCGTGACCCCTTTTGACACATTGGAACGCTCAAGCATGTCTTAAGGGGACACATTGGAATGCTCAAGCATGTCTTAAGGGGTCCTATGACCCCTTAAGACATGCTTGAGCATTCCAATGTATCAAAAGGGGTCACAGGCACTCCCTAGGGGTCCTAGTATGCCTTATCATGCGTTAGGACCCCTAGAGAGTCCCCATGACCCCTTTTGACACATTGGAATGCTTAAGTGTGCCTTAAGACCCCTTAAGACACACTTGAGCATTCAAATGTGTCAAAAGGGGTCATGGGGACTCCCTAGGGGTCCTAACGCATGATAAGGTGTACTAGGACCCCTAGGGAGTCCGCATGACCCCTTTTGACACATTGGAATGATCAAGTGTGTCTTAAGGGGTCTTAAGACACACTTGAGCATTCTAATGTGTCAAAAGGGGTCACAAGGACTCCCTAGGGGTCCTAGTATGCCTTATCATGCGTTAGGACCCCTAGGAAGTCCCCGTGACCCCTTTTGACACATTGGAATGCTCAAGTGTGTCTTAAGGGGTCTTAAGATGCACTTGAGCATTCCAATGTGTCAAAAGGGGTCACAGGGACTCCCTAGGGGTCCTAGTATGCCTTATCATGTGTTAGGACCCCTAGGGAGTCCCCGTGACCCCTTTTGACACATTGGAATGCTCAAGTGTGTCTTAAAACCCTTTAAGACACACTTGAGCATTCCAATGTGTCAAAAGGGGTCATGAGGACTCCCTAGGGGTCCTAGTATGCCTTATCATGTGTTAGGACCCCTAGGGAGTCCCCCTGACCCCTTTTGACACATTGGACCGCTCAAGTGTGTCTTAAGGGGTCGTAGGACCCCTTAAGACACACTTGAGCATTCCAATGTGTAAAAAGGGGTCACGGGGACTCCCTAGGGGTCCTAGTACACCTTATCATGTGTTAGGACCCCTAGGGAGTCCCCGTGACCCCTTTTGGCACATTGGAATGCTCAAGTGTGTCTTAAGGGGTCTTAGGACCCCTTAAGACACACTTGAGCATTCCAATGTGTCAAAAGGGGTCAAGGGGACTCCTTAGGGGTCCTAGTATGCCTTATCATGTGTTAGGACCCCTAGGGAGTCCCTGTGACCCCTTTTGACACATTAGAATGCTCAAGTGTGTCTTAAGGGGTTCTACGACCCCTTAGGACACACTTGAGCATTCCAATGTGTCAAAATGGGTCACGGGGACTCCATAGGGGTCCTAGTACACCTTATCACATGTTAGGACCCCTAGGAAGTCCCCATGACCCCTTTTGACACATTGGAATGCTCAAGTATGTCTTAAGGGGTCTTAAGATAGACTTGAGCATTCCAACATGTCAACAGGGGTCACAAGGACTCCCTAGGGTTCCTAGTATGCCTTATCATGTGTTAGGACCCCTAGGGAGTCCCCATGACCCCTTTTGACACATTGGAATGCTCAAGTGTGTCTTAAGGGGTCGTACGACCCCTTAAGATAGACTTGAGTGTTCCAATGTGTCAAAAGGGGTCATGGGGACTCCCTAGGGGTCCTAGTATGCCTTATCATGCATTACGGCCTCTAGGGAGTCCCCATGACCCCTTTTGACACATTGGAATGCTCAAGTGTGTCTTAAGGGGTAAGACCTGTTAAGACACACTTGAGCATTGCAATGTGTCAAAAGTGGTCACGAGAACTCCCTAGGGGTCCTAGTACACCTTATCATGCGTTAGGACCCCTAGGGAGTCCCCATGACCCCTTTTGACACATTGGAATACTCAAATGTGTCTTAAGGGGTCTTAAGACACACTTGAGCATTCCAATGTGTCAAAAGGGGTCACGGGGACTCCCTAGGGGTCCTAACATGTGATAAGGCATACTAGGACCCCTAGGGAGTCCCCGTGACCCCTTTTGACACATTGGAATGCTCAAGTGTGTCTTAAGGGGTCCTACAACCCCTTAGGACACACTTGAGAATTCCAATGTGTCAAAAGGGGTCACGGGGAATCCCTAGGGGTCCTAGTACACCTTATCATGCGTTAGGACCCCTAGAGAGTCCCCATGAACCCTTTTGACACAACACAATGCTCAAGTGTGTCTTAAGGGGTCCTAAGACCCCTTAAGACACACTTGAGCATTCCAATGTGTCAAAAGGGGTCACGGGGACTCCCTAGGGGTCCTAGTATGCCTTATCACATGTTAGGACCCCTAGGGAGTCCCTGTGACCCCTTTTGACACATTGGAATGCTCAAGTGTGTCTTAAGCATTCCAATGTGTCAAAAGGGGTCACAAGGACTCCCTAGGGGTTCTAGTATGCCTTATCACATGTTAGGACCCCTATGGAGTCCCCGTGACCCCTTTTGACACATTGGAATGCTCAAGTGTGTCTTAAGGGGTCCTATGACCCCTTAAGACACACTTGAGCATTCCAACCTTTTGACACATTTGAATGCTCAAGTGTATCTTAAGGGGTCCTATGACCCCTTAAGACACACTTGAGTGTTCCAATGTGTCAAAAGGGGTCACGAGGACTCCCTAGGGGTCCTAGTACACCTTATCACATGTTAGGACCCCTAGGGAGTCCCCATGACCCCTTTTGACACATTGGAATACTCAAGTGTGTCTTAAAGGGTCTTAAGACACACTTGAGCATTCCAATGTGTCTAAAGGGGTCACGGGGACTCCCTAGGGGTCCTAGTATGCCTTATCATGCATTAGGACCCCTAGGGAGTCCCCGTGACCCCTTTTGACACATTGCAATGCTCAAGTGTGTCTTAAGGGGTCCTAAGACCCCTTAAGACACACTTGAGCATTGCAATGTGTCAAAAGGGGTCACGGGGATTCCCTAGGGGTCCTAATGCATGATAAGGTGTACTAGGACCCCTAGGGAGTCTCTGTGACCCCTTTAGACACATTGGAAAGCTCAAGTGTGTCTTAAGGGGTCCTAGGACCCCTTAAGACACACTTGAGTGTTCCAATGTGTCAAAAGGGATCATGGGGACTCCCTAGGGGTCCTAACATGTGATAAGGTGTACTAGGACCCCTAGGAAGTCTCTCTCTCTACCTCTAGTGAACTATTCTTCAAAGCTTCCATTTCTGCGTAGCTAGGGTTTACGATGCCTGTAAAAGGCACATTTAATAAAAAGATTTAGCTGACCACCTTTAAAGACCTAAAAGAAATGAGAAAAAAATTTAGGCCTAAAATACATACCGCATTTCTGTATGTAGTACCATAAGCTTCAACAATCTAGTCAGCTTCCTCTACTAAGGCATGAAGAACTTCATTAATGTATGCTCTAGGAGGAAGATTATAATTTCCATATTTCTGTAAGAGATTCTCCAAAATTTGTAATATTATATATAATTTATTAGTATACATTATTATTGTATTATATATATATATTATATACATGTTAGTATATATATAATATATTATATATATTAGTATATTTAATACATTAGTACATATAATACATTAGTATATTATAATACATTAGTATATATATAATATACATTATATATATCATATGCCTCTTTTCTATATATATATTATATACATCAATATATGTAAAAGTTCAATTTTTTTCAATTGCTCCCGCCCTTTTTTCATTAGCCTGGGAATATCAAGTACCCAATATGAAATCGGATACCTAATTTTTTCTAGGCAATATTTGACCAAAATATTCCCTGTCCCCACAGACCAGACAATCATGGGATTTTATACTTTTTTCACACGTTGCAAAAAAAAAAATGATTTGGGGCCCATTGTTTGATTTTTGTCGACTTGTGGTCTCACCATGGGAAGCAGCAGTCATCGAAAGGCTAAACACAAGAGGAAGTTGACAGATGAATAAATTCAAGCATATAGGAAAAAAGATAAGGAAAATCACCGAATAAGGAGAGAAGGTATGTTAAACATTAATCAAGGTGACCCCGTAAATGTAGGTGTAAGTAAAGAGGATGTTCAATTTCAAAATGCATAGATGGAGATTGAAAATGTTGCACAAGAACCACATGAATGTTATACATCTCCAAATTATATGTGAAATGAAGTCCCTTGCAATAAAGATAATCAATCTTCAAATTCGGGGCTTTAAAGAACACCTAAATGGTTAATTGAAATTGAGGAGAACATTATGAATAATTGGGAAGGAAAGAGGTCACATGGAACTGTTAGGTTGTGGGCTTCAAGACTTTATGATCAATTTTTTTGAAACAAGACATTGGTTGAGCAATGTCAAATTTTTGTGTAGTTGTTAAAGATGCAAAATATGAGACTTGTGCTTGTGAAATTGAAGATTCGTGTGAACAAGAAAATGGAGAGAAATGCCATTGTTGTGAAGAATCTTTTCAATGTTCTTAATAGCATTAGGAAGACTAGCAGAGAAAAAGACAAGAGAGTTGCTCGCAGGGTTATTACAACCTCCTTAGTAAGTCATCACTTGAGAAAGGCTCATTTGATGAGACAAACTTGTATTGACTTCAATATAGACCGTAAAACTTTGGGTAAAGCACTTGCAAGAAGAGAAAGACTTGATGATCCGCTTCAAATTGATACATGGGATTATGGTGGGAGACTTCCACATTTCGATAAGAAGCTAACAGATGTTGTCAAGGATGAAATTCAACAATTTTGGGATGCTAACTCAAGAGTGTCACCAAATGTGAAGGATGTCTTGAAGTTGAGAGTTGGCAATCAAGACCGCACTCCACATCCTAAACATTATGTGGAGGTAAGTCAAACAATGTTGTATAAAAAATTTTGTGAGACACATCCAACATTGAAAATATCACAAAGGTCTTTTGAATCCGTGAAGCCATTTTATTTTGTACCCCTTAAGATTCAAAATACATGTTGTTGCAAATATCATGTTGAGTTTTCAATGCATCATGAATTATTACGGTCCATTCGTTCTACTTTTCATACTAATGAAATGCTAGAGGATTGTGGTGCAAGTGGTCTTCCCAAATCATCAAGAGACTTGCTAGATCAATTTTTATGTCATAGAGATGATGGTTGTTTATTTTATACAAAAGATTGCTTAAATGCCAAGTGCTCAGAATGTGGTGGCTTGTCCAAGTTTAGAACATGTTTTCATGAGGGTTTGGAACATAATTTTGGAAAGACACTCATCCAAAAAAAGGTATATGAAACAATGAAATATACATTGAAGAGTGGAGGTGAAGGCTCTAGATGTGAGTTAGTTGCAAAAGAATACAATGTTGCTGATTTTATCTCAGATTTCAAGACAAATCTTTTTTACAAGTATGCAAGGCATAGTCACAGGTCTCAATGGTTGGATCAACAATTTAGGACATGTAAGGACACTTTCCCCATTGGAACTATTATATCCATTGTAGACTTTGCGGAGAGCTATACATTGCAGCCACAAAATGAGACTCAAGCTCAATATTACAATTCCATTCAAGTTGCTATTTTTGTACACATCACATATAGACATTCCCCTGATAGCACAAAAGATGAGAAAAAGATAATAAGAGAGTACCATATTTATATGAGTGATGACAGGTCTCACTCTCATGAGTTTGTTCAACATTGTTTCCAGAACTATTTTGACTTCTTGCAGGAAAATGGTATTGCTATGGATAGGCATCTCATTTGGTCGGACAATTGCACCGGTCAATTTAAGAATGCTAGAATGTTTTATTGGTTGTGTAGAATGCATGTGGAGAGAGGTGTACCTCATATTTGGAGTTTTTTTGAGTTAGGGCATGGGAAAGGGGAGCATGACGGAGCAGGTGCATGTGTGAAGAGAGCTCTAGTTAAGGAGCAATTGAGGATTTTAGGTGTTGTACTTCTTGATGCTTATTCTATTGTTGATTGGTGTACTTTAGCATTGTCATAGGGGGGGACTCTTGATTCTACAGTGCGTAGATTCTTTTGGTTGGTTGAGGAGGGAACTATAAGAGATAGATTGGATTGTCAAATAGTGAAAGACTCTTCAAAAATGCATTCATTTTGAAGCTCCAATAGTAGTACATGGACCATTTGGACATGAGAGTTGGCTTGTTTTTGCCCCATGTGTTTTTAGTATGATTGGGATCATTGTGAGTCAAGTGAGTGGGTGGATACATGGGTTCCATAGTATCTAACTCCTTTATCTTTGACACTCTCTAAAAGAAATGATGACATGGACACTTCAGTTGATTATGACCATCTTTCAGATCTTCTGAAGCCAGGAGATGTTTTTGCATTGGTTGCACTACAGGGGAATGATGAGAGGTCAGATTATTAGTTAGCACATTGTGTACAAGGTAAACAAAAGCTTGTACAATCGATGATAGATGGTGATGGGTTCACATATCCTACTGGTTCAATTGTTGTTGCGGGAACATGGCTGCGAACATACATGATTAGAAAGAATGGAGTTCCCGCATTTGAAGACTATGAGAAGCACAAAACTATTCTCATGTATTCACACCTTGTTATAGCAATAAATGTCAAGTTGTCAAAGCATAAAGGAAGACCAAAGACAAAAGAACTTTGGACTATTATTACTGCTAATCATGAAGCACTATTGGAGACCCTGAAGCAAAGAGATGACCCTTCAGGAACACTTGACTAGGTAATAAGTTAACTTAGTGCATTGCTTTCTAAGTTCATTAAGCTTAATTTCAATACATTAATTTGACCTTTCTTAGATTGTATTTTGAGTCAATAAACTTGGTTTTGTATGTGGATTGTAACTTGTACAGGAGCACCTATGAAGACACCTACGATCACCATGGATCCAATCAGATATAGAAGGACAAAAGGATCCTTAATGGTTAATTGAGATATTTTGAAGCCTATAATGGCAATTTGTAACAATCAATTTGATTTAAAAGTTAAATGTCCTAAAAATCTTCATAAGGACTTATGACCAAAATCATGTATGGGTGGCCAATAGTGCCAAGAAGGGATCTTACATGTCATATACTTATGTCATTTGCATGGTTTGAATTCTTACATGTTTGATTGTTGTTTCTAATGCTTTAAGGATATTATTTTTTATCATTTCAAACAATATATAAAAGTTAAACCTCCAAATAATAAGCTCCATAGTTCAAATTTCACAAGCTTAATCATGATTAATTTCACAGTTCAAATTTCAAACATACCACTAACAGTTAGTATAAAGTGGCTCATCAACGTATCTTTCAAACTAACATGGATCTTTGATGGCTCATATTTTGGACCTCATGATAGGTATTGACAAACCGTTAGGTGCTACGAGATCATTTTTTTGAGGTCTACAATAACCTCTCTCAATTTTGGGTGATTCAACTTCGTTTGCATTTGGAAAGGCAATCTTAATCGATGCCAACACTTGTAGTGAGGGTCAGTTGAAAGTGGCTGAGCAACATTTCTTTCAAACTGTCTGACCTGACATCGAACCATCTACTCCATCAGCTCTGGTTGGCTGGGTAAATGCTAATGACAACCCCATTCTACCCACATAGTCATCGGAACGCTCGCGACCACGCTCGACCCAAGTGACCCCAAGGTGCACTAAGCACGATTGGGCAGTGATCTTTCATGGCTCATATCTTAGACCTCATGATAAGTATTGACAAACCATTAGGTGCTACAGGATTGTGTTTTTGAGGTCTACAATAACCTCTCTTAGTTTTGGGTGATTTGACTTCATTTTCATTTGGCAAGGTGATCTCAGTCGATGCCAAAACTTGTAGTGAGGGTTAGTTAAAAGTGGCTCAACAACGTATCTTTCAAACCGTCTGACCTAGCATTGAAATGTCTACTCCATCAGCTCCAATTGGCCAAGTAAACACCAGTGACAACCATGATCTACCCATAGAGTCACCGAAACACTCGCGACCATACTCGACCCAAGTGACCCGAAGGTGCACTAAGCATGATTGGGCAGTGATCTTCTAGGGCTCCTATCTCAGACCCCATGAGAGGTATCAAAAAATTGTTAGGTGCTATAGGATCATATTTTTGAGGTCTATAATAACCTCTCTCAATTTTGGGAGATTAGACTTTGTTTGTATTTGGCAAGGCGATCTCAGTCGATGCCAAAACTTGCAGTGAGGGTCAGTTGAAAGTGGCTCAGCAGCGTATCTTTCAAACCATTTGACCTGGCATCAAACCATCTATTCCATCAGCTCTGGTTAGCTGGGTAAACACCAGTGACAACCCCATTCTACCCACAGAGTCACCGGAACACTTGTGACCACGCTCGACTCAAGTGACCCCAAAGTGCACTAAGCACAATTGGGCAGCGATCTTTTGGGGCTCATATCTCAGACCTCATGAGAAGTATTGACAAACCATTAGGTGCTACAAGACTATGTTTTTTAGGTCTACAATAACCTCTCTCAATTTTGGGCGATTCAACTTTGTTTGCATTTGAAAAGGCAATCTCAATCGATGCCAAAACTTCTTGTGAGGGTCAGTTGAAAGTGGCTCAGTAGTGTATCTTTCAAACCGTCCAACCTGGCATCAAACCGTCTACTCCATTGGCTTCAGTTGGCTAGGTAAATGCCAATGAAAACCCCATTTTTCCCACAAAGTCACCAGAATGCTCGCGACCATGCTCGACCCAAGTGACCCCAAGGTGCAATAAGCATGATTGAGCAACGATCTTCTGGGGCTCGTATCTCAAACCTCATGAGAGGTATCGATAAAATGTTAGGTGCTATAGGATCATGTTTTTGAGGTCTACAATAACCTCTCTCAGTTTTGGGTGACTCGACTTCATTTGCATTTGGCAAGGCGATCTCAGTCGATGCCAAAACTTGCAATGAGGGTCAATTGAAAGTGGCTCAACAATGTATCTTTCAAACAGTCTGACCTGGCATTGAAACATCTACTCCATCAACTCTAGTTGGCTGGGTAAATGCTAGTGACAACCTCGATCTACCCACAGAGTCATTGGAACGCTCGCGACCACGCTTGACCCAGGTGACCCCAAGGTGCACTAAGCACAATTGGGCAGTGATCTTCCAAGGCTCATATCTCAGACCTCGTGAGAGGTATCAAAAAACCATTAGGTGCTACAAGATCATGTTTTCAAGGTCTACAATAACCTCTCTCAATTTTGGGTGATTCAACTTCATTTGCATTTGGTAAGGCGATCTCAGTCGATGCCAAAACTTGCAGTGAGGGTTAGTTGAAAGTGGCTCAGCAGTGTATCTTTCAAACCATCCAACCTGGCATCAAACCGTCTGCTCCATTGGCTCTAGTTGGCCAGGTAAATGCTAGTGACAACCTTGTTCTACCCACAGAGTCATCAGAACGCTCGCGACCATGCTCGACCCAAGTGACCCCAAGGTGCACTAAACATGGTTGGGAAGTGATCTTCTGAGGCTCATATCTCGGACCTTATGAGAGGTATCAAAAAAACAATAGGTGCTACAAGATTTTGTTTTTGAGGTCTACAATAACCTCTCTTAGTTTTGGGTGATTCGACTTCATTTGCATTTGGCAAGGTGATCTCAGTCAATGCCAAAACTTGCAGCGAGGGTCAGTTGAAAGTGGCTCAGTAGTGTATCTTTCAAACCATTTGACTTGGCATCAAACCATTTGCTCCATCAGCTTTGGTTGGCTAGGTAAATGCTAGTGACAACCCCATTCTGCCCAAAGAGTCACCGGAACACTCGCGACCACACTCGACCCAAGTGACCCCAAGGTGCACTAAGCACGATTGGGTAGTGATCTTCTGGGGCTTGTATCTCAGACCTCATGAGAGGTATTAAAAAATTGTTAGGTGCTACAGGATCATGTTTTCAAGGTCTACAATAACCTCTCTCAGTTTTGGGTGATTTGACTTTATTTTCATTTGGAAAGGTGATGTTAGTTGATGCCAAAACTTGCAGTGAGGGTCAGTTGAAAGTGGCTCAGCAACGTATCTTTTAAACCGTCTGACCTGGCATCGAACAGTCTACTGGATCAGCTCTAGTTGGTTGGGTAAACACTAGTGACAACCCCATTCTACCCACAGAGTCACCGGAACGCTCGTGACCACGCTCAACCCAAGTGACCCCAAGGTGCACTAAGCACGATTGGGTAGAGATCTTTCAAGGCTCATATCTTAGACCTCGTGAGAGGTATTGACAAACCATTAGGTGCTATAGGATCATGTTTTTGAGGTCTACAATAACCTCTCTTAGTTTTGGGCAATTCTGTTTGCAATTTGGCTAATGTGGATGCATAGATGTTGTCATTATGGCAACATATGATCTCTATTGAGAGCGCAGAATCTGGAATGTAAGATGCAAAGTTGAAGGAATAAATTGTCTAAGTTTGGATACAGTGATCCTGACAAAGCACCTGATGAAGATTTAGTTGGTGACGTCCATTGGAGCAATATTTTTGTTTGCGCAGTTAACTAAAGCTTCTATAGAGTATGAGGATACCCCATCTCAGTGCGCATAAAGTTTGGAGTAGCACGGACAAAGTTATTCAAAGTTTACCGAAGACAGTTTTGTAGACAGAGCAGTTTTGGAGACAGTTTTAGCGAAAGAGTTAAGGGATTATTTTTGCTTGTCAAAATAATGACTTAACATTATGAAGGGATGACATCCTAGATGTTTACTCTTGGATAAAGATTTTGGAAGCCGACCATGTAAAGTTATTAGCTTTAATAACTCATATATTAGGCATACTTGAAATGTAATGTAATAAAAAAAGGTGATATGTAAAAAGAAAGAAAAGATAACTTGCGATAGTTGTATATTGTGATAGTAGCAAAGGCTATTGATGTGAAGTTGTAAGCAGTACCATATTACAGTCATAAACATTTTTGTATTACCTGTTTGGGCAGTGAGTTCAGCTGGTGATCAGGTTTTGTAATCTAACTCCTAACAGGGTTAAGGCTTCTAACAAGGCCTAAAGTCCTTTAACCAGGAAAGATCTACTATATATTGTAAATTGACTCCTAACAGGGTCCAATATCCCTAACATGATACTTTTGATTAGTGATCTTTGTGGGTACCATCCCCATCGGCGTTTTCCCTTGGCCAGGGTTTCCTCAAGAACATATGATGTGTTATGAGTTCTTTCTATTTACTGCTATGTTTTTTAATCAGCTTGATAATCTTTGTATGCACTAAAGTAATTTGTTATATCCATAAGTGGGCAAAAGAAAAAGTTTGTGAAATACTGATTCACCCCCCCCCCCCCCCTCTCAGTATTTCCTATTTCTAACAAATTCAACTTTGTTTGCATTTGGCAAGGTGATCTTAGTCGATGCCAAAACTTACAGTGAGGGTCAGTTGAAAGTGGCTCAGTAGTGTATCTTTCAAACCATCTACTCCATCAGCTTCAATTGGCCGGGTAAATGCCAGTGACAATCTCATTCCATTCTACAATCATTTGAAATGGAGGAAATAAATGAAATTAGCCAACAAAGTATGAAGGAAGTCACGATACCATGTTTCCCCGTCACAATGAAAGTGAAATATTTTACAATACATTAATCTAGTTTGGTATCAAGACTATGCCTATTATTGTAGGACCATTGACATACTTGTTGTTATCCAAGCCTGCAAAGGGAGTTGTCAAAATATTCGATCTCCTCTTTCTCCTCGATACAATTCTTCCTGACTATAAAGAGGTTGGGTGGATATATGGTTTAGTTACAAAGGACATTTTGACTAGTTTCAAAATTCATTGTCATGGATGGTGTTCTATATATTGTGTGCCCCCTAGGCCAGCTTTCATGGGGTTTTCTCCAATTAACCTTTCAGATCAGCTTAATCAAGTTCTACATTGGGCTCAAGGATCAGTAGAAATTTTACTGAGTAGACATTGTCCTATTTGGTATGGTTATGAAGGTAGACTAAAATGGTTGGAGAGGCTATCAATGCCACTATCTATCCAAGGACATGCCATCACCCTCGGGGTTGATTATAATTTTAACTATCGATTCCCATAAAAACTGTGACTTGGAAGCATAGACAGTATATGTAAACTATTCAACAGAATGCCCGCAAGCAGAGCATGACATATGGAATTACAGATAGGAGCAGTAGAACTAGTAAAAGGTATCCAAAAATGAAGTTTCCAAAGCTTTGTCAGGTTAGACTGGTCAATGACAATGAGAATTAGTTTTGTACATCAACAGTATTGGCATTCGAGAACATGATAATCTATAATGCAATTTCAATATTAAGACATTATCATTTCCTGAGAATGCCCCAACACCAAATGTCAAGGAGGACCTGACATCTTCCTTGATGGACAAAACCTTGTTTCATGCTTGGTTGTTGGATTCATAGAGGTCTGGGACTATATCAGTGGGAAACTTAAGAGCGATTTTCAATACCAAGCTGATGATGCCTTCATGATGCATGATAATGCAGTTCTTTGTGTTGACATCAGTCATGATTTAGAGATGTTGGCTTCAGGTTCACAGGGTGGGAAAATTGAGGAGGACGTGCTCGCAATTGAATCCCAAAATACATATGTATGATGGCTTTGACAAAATGTTTCTTGGTGTCACTTGCATGAAGTGGTATGTGTGTGGAGAGCCAGAAATGACACGCTCTAGTTATAGCACCAAGCGTCCAATCAAAACATAGAGGCATTAACACTTGTGTTGCAATAAGATCCAGATGGCTCTATTCTATAGGAATAGATCCATTTTGAAAGATGTAGAGCACCAAGTAACATGGACTTTCATAACAAAATATTACTAAGGCACTCACAAAGGGAGACTTTAATGTATTCGAGAAAGAAGATGTGGATAGACATGTCCTCAAGAATTAGTTATTATAACAGGAAAGAAACTGACTGAAAGGGGAAAATAAGTAAGGCTCGTAGAGGAGATTTTGGGGGTTCTAGATTCCGCCTAACCTGAGAGACTTTGTGCTAGGGGAGGGATAGATTAGAATTTTTATTGTAATGTAGGGAAAGAGGGATTTTATTTTTAGATAATGACTAATGTACAGGAATAACAAAATCTTTGTTATTTTGTTGTGTTCAAAGAAGGATATGTCAGCATATTAACACTTTGATTTTAGATACTCACTTTCTGATTGATATTCATCTTTGAATGATTTTGGTTTCTTTTGAATGTGTATCTATTACATCTGATCATCAACACGATCATCTGTGGACTTTGTGCTATAGTTTTTCATGTATTTGGAAAGAACCATTCATCTTTCTCTCTTAGTTTCTTTATGTAATGCATTGTTTAGGAAAATGAAATTTGTAGCATTTACTATCCTTTTCTTTTCAGTAAATTAGTCCCTTCACATCTATCTCATGTTTACGAATAGATGTTTGTAAGCCTTTATTGCTTTTAGGTTAAAAACATTATCATTTATAGTTTAGTTGATTCATTGTAAATCCTGCACGGGGAGCTGTACCCGGATAATTTAGAGGGTGCTTATGCTTCTCAATAGAGAAGTGACCCAATTTTTGGTGTTGGTTGAGTCTTTTTCTTTGGGCTTTAAGGGTCATTTTGTAAGCATTTCTTTGGAAGACAAATCTGTTCACCAACAAGAAGTTAAACCTCAGATATAATAAGCTCCATGAACAGGGTATTCCAGAGTAAAGAAAAACAAATGTAACTCCAAAAAGATATAATTTAAATCATAATGATAATCATAGTCAAGATATAACTTCACCATTCAATTCCATAAACATGAATAATAAATATGTATATACAAAAGATGACGCAAATATAGCATATAAATGAACATGTTCTATATATGTATCAAATGTATCAAAAGTATGTCCATATACAAATATGGCACATGCCATTTCAAAATGTCTACAAAATCAATGTTTTAAGGTGTACAATGTGGCATATATGCCATCTCAAAATGTGCCAAGTGTCATCTCTAAATGACCACAAAACTAAAACTGCATCCTATGTTGTAGGGGGATCATCAAAATGTAGCCTCTTTGAATAAGTGTTGGGCTCTGATTGATCTTGCATAAAAAATGAGTTCAAACCAAAGTTAGATTGCTTACTTTATATGATTTGTACATACATACATACATACATACATACATACATACATACATACATACATACATATATATATATAATTCATAATTTTCAAAAACTAATTTAATTAAAATTATAACTAAATAAAAATATCTGTACCTGGTCTCTCGATCGCCTACCATGATTAGGTGTCCTAGCATAAGTCTTGGGTAGTGAAGGGACCATGCCAGGAATACCAACTCTGACCTATAAATATATATTTGCAATAATGAGATTAGTAGAGTGGTGCAACATAGAGTAATAAATCTACAAAATAGGATGATATCATAATAAAATTACAAATTGATTGAACTAAAATTAAAACTTACATCTAGTGATCCCTCCTCTGGAATAGTGGGCTGGGTCAACAAAGAAATGAAAGATTCTCGTGGGCCCTCCCTCACAGTAGGAGTAAACTATGAGAGTAAAAAGATTGTCAATTATATATCAATGTACTTCATCATAGCAACCCTGGTTACAAAATACAAATAACAATATGTAAAAGTCTACGTACAATCGGGCTATCACTCTGAATCAAGATGCCTGTAACCCTACGCTGCCGAACCGGTGTCGGGACATCATCAATAGCCACACCCTATAAAATAAAGTGCAAGTAAAATATTTATTACTACACACAAGTGGCATACATATGCATGCATAATTAATCTTAAACAATTAACTACCTTTCCTTTGTCGACACCTGATGAAGGAACCCCCTCATGCCCCCCACTAACATCGGCTATAGCCTGCAAGAACACAATAAGATGACAATATATATTAGTAAATGTATGAATTTTATTGCTCTAATTGATAGAGATTTAAGCATGTACACCAAATGATATAAAAAAAAAATAATGGGTACATAATTTATAATATACCATATAGTCATCAAGGCCAAATGAAATGGCCGAAAGTGTGGACTCATCCACCTGTCTCACCTCCTCCTGTGTCATCGACTGAACATAAATGGAAAAAATATATATACATAAGTGCATGCAATCATTAAAAATAATCTAAATAAATAAATAATTTTTAAATTAAATAAGTCATGTGACAAATTTATTTATAATGTTTACTCTTACCGTATCAACAAGAGTCAATGGCTCTACATGCACCTCTTGAGCACTCTCATGAGATGTAGATGCTCCATGAGGTGTTGCAGCCTCTGCAACTACCTCTCCTGTATCCCCCTCATCAATATCATGAAATTGATATGTATCAAAATCAGTAAGCGGTTCGAGGCACATATGCCTGTACATAATGCACATATGGGGCTCGCATACATGTGAACTCCAACGAGATGTCGATGTGCCAGCAGCATCCACAGGAGGCAACACTGACCTGGTCTGGGTGATCAACTGATCACTCAGTAAATGAATGGCCCTAATAATCTATGAGGCAGCCTCTGCAATGATATCGGAATGCTGCACTAGAGGAGGGGGTGCAACATCAGTGGGGGGGACAAAGGTAGTGGCCTTTCAGCACTGGGAAGATGGCCTAGTTTGAGGAGCTCCTCTACCTACGCCCATGTTGGGCCTCATACTCCAATAATCAACATGGTGACCAAGCACAAACTTAGCATACAATTGTTTAAGGAAATAAAATGGGACCTCCAAATTGCTATGGGGTGGTTTATCAAAAACCATCCACCAGCGATCCCAAAAGTTTGTGCGCATTGCTTCATTTGTGCACCATTTTATTGATAATTTGGGCTTTTTGGGGTCAACTGGTATTCCGGTTTTAGGATCAACAAAAAGGGCGGCTATATCTTCCATTATTTTATTAAGGGCCATAATCCCATCATGGTCAAGCCCGTCATCAAATTGGGCATGCATATCATCATGCCAATGAAGAGCAACATTATGTTGTTGCGTGAGTGTGTCAATATTTCCAACAATTGTATTTAGTGTGGCAAGCATGGGACCTAATGTAGGTATATTTTCATACGTGTTTTGGAAACCCCATATTGTGTTTAAATTTTCTTGTATCAAATCTTGTAAAGATGGAGGGTTTTGAAGCGGGGGATTGTTTTGGGGATCGTTATTTGGTGCGAGAGGGTTATTTTCTTCATTATTGTTAGCCATGCCTGATTAAATAAAAAAAAATCTAAATTTCAATCTAATTTCATATATTATTACAAATATAAATACAAAACCCTATTTTAAAAAAAAATGCTACATTTAGCATGAAAATGAAATAAATTAATAAAAATTATATAAATAACTACTTATCGAATATGCTCAGAGTCAAATTTGTTGTTTCCAATATCAGGTACCCGAAAATATATTGGGTATATGAAAATCGCAGAAAGAAACTTGAAGAAAATTGCGCAAGGAAATGAAGAAAAGGGCTCGCGGGTTTTAGATTTATGCCACAGTTATCGGGTACCCGATAATATCGGGTACTCGATTAGGCCTGTGCTTTGGTGGCAAGTTTGCCCAGGTGTATTGACACCCAGGCCTACTAAAAAGTCAACAAGCACTTTCATGCACTTTTGGACGAGTGAAAAGTGAATATTTTTCACATCGCCACTTTTTGGCCCCTCGTGATCTTGTACATACCCACAAGTATGAGAAGATAACATTTGGAATTAAATTTCATTTAAAAATCTAATCAGATTAGATAATAATTATTTTTTTATTCAAATATTATCTAATAAGTATTCTCTTCTATTTTTATAATGTTTGACAAATTAACCTTGATAATAAAAATACAATTAGCTTTTCAATTTCTTAAAAAAATATTTTTTATTTAAAAGTATGAATATGCATTTTTTATTTTCCAAAACACTTTTGTGTTCACATTTTTTCAAAAAGCATATTTTCTATATTTCTATAAAAATAAGAAAAATAACACTTACACTATTTATTCTCTAGCTAAAGATTTCTATAGTCTTTTCTAATTTTTGGTGGCAAATCTAATCAATGGAAAAGTTAGATCTTTTCTTAGGGGAAGGACATCAATAGTCATTATAGCTAACTTCATGTACTCTAAGCTTCTAAATGGTACATCCAATTCTAATGATCTTTTGAATGCCTTTGTATGCTACTTAACTTCTCATAGCTATTGGTTTAGCTCTAGTGTAGTCAAGACAAACATTGTGGGATTTGTTATGTGTACAAAGGGTCAAAAAGTGGTTATTTAGAAGTGTCACTTATACCTACTTAAATAAGCTTCAATAATCATGCACTACTACTACCTGAAAAAATTATGTAACTAATCCAATATATATTCCTCTAAGAATCAATATATTTTCTTCTAATAGCTATTTTTATCAATACTTGAGAATACATGTACTAGTAGTCATAGGCTTGTATACTAAGAAAATGGTACAACCCTTACAATTAAAATTTACAAATTTTAATGACTAGAAATACAAGTGAATGACTATTAGTACATGTGATATTTATTAATAGAATTCTAATTTTCATTTTTAAAAAAATTTCTTTAAAATTAATTGTTAGAAAGTTGGATAGTAAAAAAATACACACTCTTTGAATAAATAAAAGATCTTAATAAAATCCTAAAGCCAAAATAACCTACAAGACTTATAAATAACACACAATGCTGAATGGAATGAGTCCCTTCCATTAATTTACGACTTTATTGACTTTAGGGTCTATTTGGTTGCTCGAATTAAATAATGTTGGAATTATCAAATTCCAGTATTTGACAATTGGAAGTTTCCAATCTAGAAAATAGTTTTTGGAATATGACTGGAACTGTTTTGGGGGTAAATAGGAATTAAAAAATCCCCATTCTAGTTTCATGTTTTGAACAAAAACATAAAAAATGTCAATTCCAGAATTTGACAATCCCAATTCCAATCTAATTCCAGTAAACAAACAAACCCTTATTATTGTCAAAGAATATAGATCATAATAGAGAAGAAATGTAATGCTTTTTCTTAATCGAACTTCTGCTTTATTAGATAATTGCCACTATGATTGATTTCTAAACAACATATATGATCTTATATAAGTATAAGAATGAACTATTATTATTCTGAAAGGACATGATCGTACATGACTGGACAGTCACGTAGGGTCATGTCTTTCCACAATAATAATCATTTGCTAATAGTCATCTTCTAATTATAATGATGTCATTTCATATTACTATTTTAACACTTAACACACAATGCACATTAATATTGTGATTATCGACTTCAATGATATAAGTCACGATATGTATATGTATCATGATTGCAGTCACGATACATATACATATCATGACCGGTATATTTAACAGTGATATAAGTTATGGTATGTATATGTATCATGACTGTTATCACAATCACAATACATATACATATCATGACTGATATAAATCAAGGTATGTATAGGTATCATAATTGTTATCATAGTTACGATACACATTGTGAGTGATATATCTCAGTATGAATATATATATTTACAATATGAGCATATATATATATATATATGCTTAGATCAATAATGATATATATATATATATATATATATATATATATATATATATATATATATATATATATATATATATATATATATATATATATATATATATATATATATATATATATATATATATATATATATATATATATATATATATATAAGCTCATCTTTTTCATATATTATTTCGAGCATTTGAAGAATTAAATACTATCGAAGCTATTTTCTCAACACTCCCTCTTAGTAAGAGAGGATTTAAGTTGTGTCTCTCAATGTAATATTATGTCATTATCGTTACAAGCAGTAGTTGTCGTTGCACCAAAAGATCAACCTGTTAATGCCTGATACAACCACTAGACTTATAGAAGACACAGGAGGCGGTTAAGCCATGTCACAAATCCTGAGGGGAGCACTGACCATTTTGCCAACAATCTCCCACTTAGCGTTACCCGAGGGGATTTGAACCTGTGACCAAGCTCTGATACCACTTGTTACAAGCAATAGTTGCCGTTGCACCAAAAGATCAACCTGTTAATGCCTGATACAACCACTACACTTATAGAAGACACAAGAGGTGGTTAATCCATGTCACGAATCCCAAGGGGAGCACTGACCATTTTGCCAACAATTATTACCGACACAATTCAGGACAACATAAAGAAGTCATTAGTCATGATCAATACTTATTATTTCAACATCATGATATCTGACACAATCCAGGACAACCCTGTTAAGGTGTCAACCATGATACAATAGTTATTACACAATCTAGTAATAACATAAGCATCAAGATATCTGGCACAGTCCAGGACAACCCTATTCTGGTGTCAATCTTGAAGCTTGGTTAACTATTGTCAAGATCGTCACCTTGAAATAGTAACCACAATTATTTACACAGAAGATTACCATCTTCTTTGAACACAAATGGAATATTTCAATATAAATTTATTTATATATTCATGAATACAAAGTACAAAATTTGGAATTACATTCCAACAAGTTTTAAAGTTTAGTCATACCAAATTTTCTCCTGAAATAATCTATCTTTAATTTTGCAAGAGGTTTGGTAAAGATGTAAGCGTTTTGTTCTTTAGTGCTGTTATAAACCATTTTAATGATGTTCCTGTCAACCATGTCTCTTATGTAGTGGTAAGGAATCTCTATGTGTTTTGATCAATTATGGAAGATTGGATTTACTGAGAGTTTGATGCAGCTTTGATTATCACAATGAATAATGGTAGGTTTCAAGGGTTTTCCAAAGAGATCAAACAATAGCTTTCTTAACCAGACTACTTCTCGATCTCCCATAGAGGTATCCATGTATTCTGCTTCAGTGGAACTCTGAGCAATAACCGACTGTTTCCTGCTGAACCAACATATCATTCCTGATCCTAAACTGAAACAACATCCTGTGATACTCTTGTGATTTGTGGAATTGCCTGCCTAATTTGAATCTGAGTAACCCCGAAGTTGGATTTCAAATTTTTCATATTTCAAACCAAGTCCAATAGTCCCTCGTAACTATCTCAGTATGTGCATAGTGGCCATTAAGTGAATTTCTTAGGTTCACACATGAAGTGACTTAGTACATGTGTTGCATTAAAGATGTCAGAATGTGTGTTTACCAAATACATGAGGGATCCAATAATTTGTTTGTATGGTGAGGGATATGTAGGTTCAGAATCTTCTACTTCACTTTTTAGCTCGTGTAGATTTGTTTCCATTGGGGTAGCAAATAGTTTACAATCTATCATTCTAAATCTAGTTAGGATGTTAGAGGTATACTTTTCTTGATTTTAGAAAATGTGATCTTTCATTTTCCAAATTTCTAGACCTAGAAAGTAGTGTAGTAGGCCCATATCCTTCATATCAAACTCAGCTACCAAGTCTTGTTTTCATTTTATTGTTGGTAAGATGAATTTACTTAGTATATATGACTAAGTTTTATGTTGTCATTATGGAAACAAAGTCATATGAAGTTTTTTAGTCAGTGCACTAACTTGGAAGATCATAATTTGGCTAACTATGGAAGATAGAGCAGACATAGAAGCACCTGATGATCAGAGCATTAGTGCACATGTGTATGACCGAGTATTAGTATGCGGCCTTGGATATAAGCTTTTGAGTATTCTAATATACTAAGTCTAAGAATGCATGGTCAGATTTGATAGTATGGATAAGTTACAACAAGTCTAAGTGACACTGGCAGATAAGCGACAGATCATAACATAGCATGCAGCTGACATATAGTTTTTTGTATAGTGTATATCATTTTGTTTTGTAAAGGCTATGCACCTATTGCATAATAATGATGTAAACATGTTATTATCATTTTATGTAAACACGCTTGAGCCAATTAACTTGGAAGCGTTGTATGTGTTAGGTTTTAGGCCGACACAATAGTTAGTTTTGGTTGCGCCCATTCAACATGTATATATATGACATGCACTTTTTTATTTGGAAGTGTGGAAGAGATATAGAGTATGTAAGATATAAAGAAGAGCAGATGTATATGAGTTCAATCAGTATGAGATAAAGCTCTAAAAGAAGTTAGAGCATCAGCGCACAAAAGGAACTGATCAGGCAACACTGTCAAAGCAACAGTTCACCATTATAGATATAGTGTGTATCTGATAACTAGGAGGTTGTAGCTTTCTTCATTGAGCAGTGAGCTCTGGTAGTGACCCTTCCACCCCTAATAGGGTTTTTTCTATCAGAATCTTAACCGAGTCATTATACTTAGTATTGTAATGACTTCTCTTAATAGGGAAAAGGAACATTAACAGGTTCATAAGATTAGTACAATTATTCATGGGTATTAATTCCCACTGGGGTTTTCCTTTGGCCAAGGTTTCCCTGTAAACATATCTTGTGTTATGTGTTATGGTTGAATGTTTCATTTTCTTTACTATTCATTTCAGTACTTAAGTAATTGAGCTAATTTTAAAGAAGCAACAAAATATTAATTGTAGAACACTGATTCACCCCCCCTCTCAGTGTTCCCATTCTTAACAATTGGTATCAAAGCTCAGGTCCTCTACGATAAGTTTAACCACTTGAGGAGATCATGAATATAACTAAAGTGAAACATCTGAAGAAAAATATTAAAGTAGCTCTCGAAGATCTTGACAGAGTTGAAAAGGAAATTGAAGAACTGAAATTGAAGGCTAGCGACTCACAAGTATTCATCAAGAAACTGGGAAAAGATTTGAAAGATTGTTCAACAAATGATTTGGGAAAAATGGTCAAAAAGTTGAATGAAGAAGACACATCTCTGAAGGATTAGATTGAATATTTGGAAGAAAAGTTAACTAATAATCAGGAAGCCTATGAAGAACATATCAAAGAAAACAAACAGTTGGATGAAGAACTTATGCAATCAAACATGAAAATCTTGGAGTTAGAAAACATCAAGAAAAAGATGGAATCTGGATTAATAGAAGCCAAGAACCATCTTGATAAATTGCACACAAGTGCTGATCTATTAGATTCTTAGTTATATGTACAAAGGATTAAAGGAGATTCCAGTGGTATTGGATTCAATGAAGAACAAATTCAAATCAATTTAATGCAAGAAATATTGAAAGCACCTGAAGAATCTACAGAAGCTAAGAAGACTAAAAATCATACTAAAGCTAAAGAAGAACCACCTAAAGATGAATGCAAGCCAGTAAATAGAACTTGTTATGCTTGTAACAAGCATGAACATATAGAAAGAGATTGTAATGAGGTAAGACCTTTCAATGGTTATTGTTATTCATGCAATAAGTTTGGTCATAGAGCTATGAATTTTAGATAAAATCAAAGAAGTCAGACACAACACAATCAAAGAAATCAACCATAATAAAATTCTAGAATTCCTCAGAACATCACATGTTAGATATGCAATTACAATGGTCACACAGCTAGACAATGTAGTATGGTAACTCACATCAATGCACCAAAGAATATAAGGCCTCTAGTCATTGGTCACTCTTGTAACAAGGTTGGACACATCTCAAAGTTTTGTAGATCACAAGCACAAAGTCAACAAAGACGTAATAAGTCTCAAGGATCAATATTGGATGAATTTGGAAAAGTCAAGTTTGTAAAAGCTACAGAAGATGCAAGCAAGATATGGATGGAAGTAAAGAAAGATAATGTTAATGAAAAAGTAGTGGATGCATCCGCAATGGACACACCTTCTACTTTTGGATAAATGACCCTCATGGTCATAGGGGGAGCTAGATAAGCTCTAGACCCCTACACGGCTGGTATACTCACCTTCAGAGTATGCACCTTTGGTTTTAGTTATTTGGTTGCTAGTTGAAGAAGTATGCAAGATCACACAGTCTAATTAACATCAAGAATGAAGATTGGAATTCACTGGTGCAACCCGTGTTAACGTGGCAAAAATTAATTGTAGAAAGTTGATTTATAAGTCACCGAAGATCTATTATCTTCACTTTTGCATTCGAGATCAAGCCTTTGGAGAGATCATGAGATCATAGTAGAAAGTATTGAAGGATTGAAGTTATTTTCATTAGCAAAGAAGTGTTAAAATTATTGTACAACCCTAGCTCGGATGCATCATTTCAGAAACCCTTTGGAACCCTACTTAAGCATTGAAAGCAAGTAAGTAATGGCAACTCCAATAGTCTTTGATGTCACAGAAAGGAAAAGATATGTATTAAAAAAGTATCCATTTAAGTCAGTGCTAGATGATTTAGAAGAAGCATTTTCTAGAACTCGGATGGGACTTATGCATGTTAAAGATATTTGCGCTTACATCTATTGTAAGAAGGAGCATGTAGGAGTAGATAGGATAAGGTGGCACATTGAATCTATGGTTAATCCAGACTTCACATTCAAGGATGAATTCATGCACTTTACAAATAACACTATCATAGAGTATGCGACTGCATATGAATTCTATGAATCGGAATGGATCAAGATATTGCTTAGCAGGATTGATGATGACTTGTTTTGGATTGGAGAAGTCCCTATTTTCATAACTACTAATCTCATTCATGAGATGAATAGACTTTCTAAGACCGACACCATTCTTCCATTAGGTAAAGATGTCAGAAAATAGGTTGAGCAAGCATGTAATTCCAAGAGTGCTAAGCGTAGCATGAAAATTGAGCCCATTGAGGAGAAAGATATAAAACTCATGGATATGATCCTACGATACAAGTTCCAGCATGCAAATAGAGTGAACAATGTATCCACAACTACTATTCTGGCAGCTATAAAGATAGTGAAATAAAATGGAGAATTTAACCTCTGTGAAATCCTGTGCACATAGTTGTTAGACAACATAAGAGCCATAAAACATGATAAGAGAAAAATATTCAGATTCGGGTCATTGATCATCTACATGTACTTTCATATAGTTGGTAAGGTCTCTGATCTCTATCTAGACAAGAGTATACCTACATTGCTTCAAATTTCATTCAAGGCAACATCAAAGAGCACCCTAAAGGATTACATGGAATTGTAGATTAAGACATTCATAATTAAGATGTAGAGAAGGTATAGGATACCTGAAAAGATAGTAGAGAGATACAAGGACATCATTTGCTTTATGGTGGAAACATACACTACATGTATGGAAGCAATTGAGCCTAGGAAAAAGTGGATTCATCCACTTGGCTATGAAGTTGATGAACACATTTTGGAAGGCTATGCAAAAGTCCTCCTATTAGCACCTAAGGATTCCAATGAACCTAGGTGGGGAACTTATGAAGAAAAGACAAGACATGTTGATTCTATCTTATACAGTACTGCGACAAAGAGAAAAGCATCTAGAAATACCTCAGACATTATGAAAATTCATGGTGTTACCCAAGAAGACTTAGATAAAGCAAGGGAAGCCAAGATTGCTATGCAACTTGAGAGAACAACCTCATCTGCTGAAGTCAAAATAGAAAAATCTGATGATCTGAAAGAGAAGAAGAGTAAGACTGATGTTAGCACCTCCGTGCCAACAACTACAATTGATGTGGAGTCCACTCCACCTCCTCAGCCTAGAAAGATGCCTAGAAGGAAGAAACAAATTGATGCAAGCCACCCATCCTCAAGGACAACTAGAAGCAAAGGAAAGAACACTCAAGCACCTCCTGAGGTAGGATTCATATCGAATCTAGAATTCTTGAGAACTAGAGTTGTTGATGAAGGAAGGTTAGATCAAATAGAAAAATTCTATGATAAATATCATGAGATTGACAAGTCAGAAATTCATTCTATGATCATCAAGCATATGATTAAGTTCAAAAAGTCAGTCTTGGAACTTAACATAGTCATTCCTAATCAAGTATGGAATATACTTGATTCTTTGAAAAGAAAATCTATTGAAGAGGATATGAGGATAAGAGAAAAGACATTGGATGAAAACCTCCCTATTTGTTCACTGGAAGAGAAGATATTATTTTTAGATTTGGTTAAGCCACATCTAAGAACTAAAATCAGAACTCTAAAAATAATGAACAAAGACTATGAGTTGGTTGTGAAGGAGATAGAGAAGGCATTTGAAAAAGTGTTTTTGGAAAGACACATGTATCCTCCTATGACGCTTGCAACCCAAGTTCCCTCCAAGAAAGAAAAAAATATGAGATCCCAAATGCGCCTATGACAGGTCCACGGGATTTTGCGCCCATGGCTAAAGCTAAGGATTAAACAATTGTGATTGATAATGTTGAAATATCCATGGCGGCAATAGATAAAGATCTAGATAAGTTTGAAGAAGCCTTTGTAAGTATTGAAGAGGTTGAGATCTTATGTGGTGAAGAATCACCTATGCAGCAATAAGAAGTCCAAATTGAAGACTTAAGAGGATATGGAGAACAAAAGGAAGATCAACCTAAAGAAGAGCCCTCTGTTGAGATCCTAGTGAAGGTAAAAAGTGAATTCATCGATGTAAGTCAAAACACACTCCTTACTCCCAAGTCATCTATATCATTGTTGTCAAGTTTGACACTTGATACAACAAGTCTAGACTCATGGGGAGAAGATCTGATGAAAATAAGTGTATTGGCTATGGAGAAAGCCAAAGAAAAATAAGTAATGAGAAATCCTTTATTTGTTGAATCAGTCAACATAGTGAACAGTTTATTTCCTGAGGATAAGAAAGTGATTAGTGTTCATTCAGTGGATGATGTTAGGAGCATCTTATCAAGCTTCAAAGAAATTTCTAAAGTCTAGAAGAATTAGCATAAAAAATTGCAGAAGAAAAATATATCAAGAAAAGGTTGAATGAATTAATAAGCAATTTATCACTTGACCTTAATTCTCTAAATATTGGTCAAGCAATGCTGAAAGAGTTAGCAGCAAAAGGAAGAAAGATAATTGTTAAATGCATGAATAAGGACAAACTCACTGCAGACATCTCTATAAAGATTCAGGAAGCAGAATCTCTAATGGCAGTAGTAAGAAAATTAGTGGAAAATCCCTTCTAAGACATAAATATGTGCAATAATATTTATCAAGGATAGATAGATAAAATTGAGAAGGCAGAAAAAGAGATGGCAAAATTAAGGGCTAGACAAGCACAACTTAGAAATGCACTGGCGCCCTCACTAGATGTACTAAATCAAAACATCAAGAAGATAGATGCCACAATTATAGCATATGATCAAGGTCCCTGCACATAATTAGAAAAGGTGAAGAAGCTAACATATGCATTATGCCCCCATCTTCAGACAATTGATGCGCTCAAGGTTTTCTGGTAGCAAGAAATCAAAAACCTTCAGATTGCATACTCTGATGTACTTTCTATGTAAGTATTTGAGGTTTTCCTTTTTTGAGCACCTTTGTCATTAATGTCAAAGGGGGAGTAGTGTATATGATATAAAGGAGATAGTAGTGTATAAAGAAGAAGAAGATATGATACACAGTTTGATAGCAAGTTTTTGTGTGTAAGTTAAGTTTAGCAACTTCGCCACATTCCTTTATTGCCATTAATGACAAAGGGGGAGATTGTTGGCAAGTTGACTTTACTTAGTATATATGACTAATTTTTATGTTGTCATTATGGCAAGAAAGTCATATGAAGTTTTGTAGTTATAACTTGAAAGATTATAATTTGGCTAAGTATGGAAGACAAAGTAGACAAAGAACACTTGATGATTAGAGCATCGACGCACATGTGTATGACCAATTTTTGGTATGTGCCCTTAGATATAAGCTTTTGAGTATTCTGATATGCTAAGTCTAAGAACACATGGTCATATCTGATAGTATGGATAAGTTACATCAAGTCTAAGTGACACTGGCAGATAAGCAACAGAGCAAAACAGAGCATGCAGCCAACATATAGTTTTTTGTATAGCGTATATCATTTTGTTTTGTAAAGGCTATGCACCTATTGTAATAATTATGTAAACATGTTATTATCATTGTATATAAACATGCTTGAGCCAATTAACTTAGAAGCATTGTATGTGTTAGGTTTTAGGCCGACACAGTAGTTAGTTTTGGTTGCGCCCATTCAGCATGTATATATATGACATGTGCTTTTGTATTTGGAACTGTGGAAGAGATATAGAGTATGTAAGATATAAAAAAGAAAATATGTATGTGAGTTTAGTAAGTATGAGATAAAGCTCTAAAAGAAGTTAGAGCATTAGTGCACAAAAGGAACTAATCAGACAACAGTGTCAAAACAACAGTTCACCATTGTAGATATAGTGTGTATCTAATAACCAAGAGGTTGTAGCCTTCTTTATTAAGAAGTGAGCTCTAATAGTGAGCCTTCCACCCCTAACAGGGTTTGTTTTATCAAACTCTTAACCAAGTCATTATACTCAATATTGTAATGATTGCTCCTAACAGGGCAAAGAAAAATTAACAGTTTCATAAGATTAGTACAATTATTCATGGGTATTAATTCCCACCGGGGTTTTCCTCTAGCCAAGGTTTCCCCATAAACATATCTTGTGTTATGTGTTATGGTTGAATGTTTCATTTGCTTTACTATTCATTTTATTACTTAAGTAATTGAGCTAACTTTAAAGAAGCAAAAAAACATTAATTGTAGAACACTGATTCACCCCCTCCTCTTAGTGTTCCCATTCTTAACAATAATTAGGTGATCTTCTCCTGTTATAAGCAAGTCATCAACATAAAGGACTAGGATTAACATATCACCTTTTACTACTTTGAAGTAGATGTTAGGATTTGCTATGTTCTTGGAGTACCTTAGTTTGGTGAGATAGTTGTCTATCCTTTCATACCATGCTCTAGGGGCTTGTTTAAGGCCATAAAGAGATTTTTTTAACTTACATACGTATTGATCTTTATCATGTGTGATAAATCCTTCTGTTTTCTCTATGTATACTTCTTCCTCAATTTTCCCATTCAAAAAAGTTGTCTTGACGTCCATTTGGTGTACCTTCCATCCTTTAGATGCAGCTGCAATTGCAAGAATGGTTCTTACAGAGGTGTATTGAGCTATGTGAACAAAATTTTCTTCATAGTCAATCCTAGCCTTTTGTGAGAATCCTCTGGCAAAAAATCAAGCTTTGTGTTTTTCAATGTTTCCATTTGGTGCATATTTAATTTTGAATACCCATTTTGAAGAGACAACTGATTTGTCTTTGGGTCTGGGCACAATGTCCCAAACATCATTTTTCAGAATGGACTCATACTCTTCAATCATGGCTTCTCTCCAAGCTTGTTTTGTCAAGGCTTTTTCAACACTGCCAAGTTTAGATTTTGTAAGCTCGATTAGAAGGGCAGTATAACATTTTTGTGTTCTTGTTCTCTTGTTTTCTCTGAATAATTGTGTATAGGATAAAATAGTGTATGGGGTCCTAGAAAAATGGTTTACACATGAAAGAGCCCCCAAAACCAATACTTTATACTTACATGAGATTGTATTGATATGGAAAGTAAATATAGATGACTAATATTGAAATTAAGAAATAAAGGTACTTACCTCTGAAAAAGAATTGGCTGAAAACCCTGTCAAACGATCTCAAAAATAGTTGATTCCCATAACTTGGAAATGAAACTGTGAGATCTACAAAACCCATAAATCTTTTTCCGAGATTGAATTGGGTCAAAATCAAGGTTGTACCTAACCAGGTCAGGTTTGAGGTTATACCTGACTAGATCAGGTTCGAGGTTGTACCTAACCAGGTCAAGTTCGAGGTTAGGTTTGACCCTCATAAAAGGTCAAATACTACATTCTTTATTTAAAGTCCAATTCTAATTCTGTTCATAGATCTCAGAAGTTGAATGAAAAGGGTATCCAAATCTACTCTCAGATCTTAAATTCCACACTTGTACCTGCAAGAAAAATAGTTTTGTTTGTTTGTTTGAGGGGTTTGTCTCGGTCAAACCCTGGTTTGGAATCAACCTTAATATTGAAATTGAAATGGAGAATGCTAGCAAGTAGTAGAAGTAGATCTAATAATGAAGCTATGCAATTCAATAGATAATGCAATTGTATTTGAAATGTAATCAAGTATGTTAATATGAAAGCTTGAACATAAGATCAACAAATGTAAATCAAACATCCATGGTTGTATGCTTGGAATCCACCTTGAGGGAAGAATGAAATGGATCTTGAAGATGAACAAAAGGATCTTGAAGGAAGATCACACCATCATGATGGCTAGATCTAGGGTTTGAATGATGAATCTTAAATGCTTGAACCAAATCCCTTCAATGGTTTTGAATGCTTGAATCCTTGATCTTCAATGGAGAACTTGGATGGAGAAGAGGACTTGAATGCTTGAATGGATGCTTGCTTGATCACCTTGAGAGCTTGAGAGAGGAGATTGCAAAACTTGATGCCTTGATCATGAAATTGCTTGGAAACTTGATTGAGAGATGAGGGGGAGAAAATGAGAGAGGAAGGCTTCCTTTTATAGTGATCTAGGGCACAATCCTCTAGAGGGGCCACCTTGGGGAATTAAATTCTAATTAGGCCTCAAATCTATAGGAATGGACCTAAATTAAATATAATTTAAGAGTTTACCATTTTAGAGACCAAAACAGCGGACCCAGAAGCGGGAAAAGAATTATTTCTGAAACCCGACAACTGGAGATCCTGGGACCTTGAAATTTTAACCCAGGGTCAAGGACGAGCTCGAACCTAACTAGGTCAGGTTCGAGACTGACCTTGACCTCTTTAGGTCAATTTTGACCCCTTTAGGTTGATTTTGACCTTAAGGGCACAGATTTCAGGGTCTTAGTCAGAGTGAGAAACAGGAGGTCCCGGGGGTGCCCGGAGACCTAGAAATGATGCTAGAATGGGGTAGAGTGCCAAGGAGAGGCACAAAATCCTATGATGAACATGATGAAGTATAGGAGGACCTATTTGTAACTCCTAACTAGAAAATAGATCCATAGAAGAGGGAAATTAAGGAGAATCCTCGGGATCCTAACCCTAATTTCACCTAGAATGAAGGAATCAAGTGCAGAAATGAAGTGGAAAATGGGGAAAAAGCTAGATCAAAGCCAAGGACCCATTCAAGGTGCTTGAAATGATCTCAAAACACCTACTCAGAGGGCTAAATGGTCTTATAATGGAAGTACTTCCATTTTAAGATGATACAATTTGATCTGGCTCTACATTATTTTCTTCAAACATCTTTCTTGCCTATAAGGGTCTCTTTTTGTTATTCGATATTTCATTATTCTCAACATTTGGACATGTAGGCTCAATATTTGAAGGTGTAGGCTCAACATTTGAAGATGTAGGTTCTGAATCTATTGTATTATTCTCTCTTTCATTCTCAGTTGTAAGATCTCTATCTAGATCTATTATGGAATCATCCTCAGTATTTGTGGATATGAAGTTATCTTCAAACTTTACATCTCTGCTGATTTCTACTGATCTCTAGCCTAGGATATAGATTCGATATCCCTTAGTATCCTCACTGTATCCTATGAATATACCCTTCTTCTTAGAGGGTTCTAGTTTAGTTCTCTTTTCTTTTGGAACATGAATGTAAACATTCCACAACCAACACTCTTAGATGGCTTAAGTCTGGTTTGTTTCCTGTAAATACTTCTTTAGGTGTAGTATTTTCTAGGATAGCATGAGGACACCTATTTTGTATGTATACTATTGTGTTTGCAGTTTCAATCCAGAAGGAGATGTGAATGTTTTGGTCATGCATCATGGCTTTTGCTACTTCAATAATGGTTCTATTTTTTCTTTCTGCTACTCGATTCTGTTGAGGATTATATGGTACAGTATACTCCCTCTTAATCCCAATAGATTTGTAGAATTCTTTAAAACTATCAGAAGTATATTCACCTCCATTATCAGACCTTAGGGTTTTTATTTTCTTTCCAGTTTGATTTTCAACTAGTGCTTTGTATTCTTTGAACTTAGATAGAAAATCATTGGATTCTTTTAGTTTTAGGAAGTATATCTAGGTTCTTCTTGAGTAATCATCAACAAAGATTACATAGTATAAGGCACCTGACAGGGAGTGTGTTGACATAGGACCACATAGATAAGTGTGAATAAGTTCTAATACATGTTTAGATTTGTGTTCACTTGTCAGGAAGGACCCTTTTGTATTTTTTCCTAAGGAACAACCTTTGCATATACCCGAATGTTTAGGTTTAAGATGAGGTATCCTTGTGGTGATTCTTTTTAGGGTTGGAAGAGCACTATATCTAATATGGCCTAACCTTTTGTGCCATATCTCATTATTGTTTTGAACTTCATGGTTTAAAGCAATATTTTGTTCACCACATAATTTATATAGACCACCTTCTCTAGATCCTATAGTAATGGCATTCTTGATATTATAATTTTTAGTCTAGAGAAGAACTTTATCTTCATTAAATGTGACTCCATATCCTTGATCAGCTAGTCCTGATATGGAGATTAAATTTCCTTTTATTCTAGGTACATATAGTAATTCTTTTAATTGTAAGGTCACTCCTCTTATCTTGATTGAACATGTCTCAATTCCTTTCACGGGATAAGTAGAGTTGTCACCAATTGTAACTTCTTCCGAGGAGTTTCCTTTAAAGGTTTCAAATTGTTCACTGAATCCAGTGATATGTCTAGAGGCTCCACTATCAATTATCCAGGTACTTTTATTTGAGTTCAGTTCACTTGCCAAAGCTAGGAAGAAGAGTGGGTTTTCCATTTCTTTGACTTCAGCTAGTGCAGCTTGAATTTTCTTCCTTTCTAGACAAAATTTGTGAATATGCCCATATTTCTCACACTTGTAGCATTGTACTTTTGAAAGATCCATTTTATTGAGGGTTTTAGTACTCCTCTTCCTTTTAAATTTTTTTTTCTTTTTGTTAGACGTGTTTGTGTGGAGTGCCAAAATTTCACTTTCTTTGCTGGGTCCTATTTCTCTTGAGATTAATCTTGATTCTTCTTGAGTGCAATCATTTTTCAGTTGTTCAAATGTTGGTAATGGAGGTCTTGCACTTATGCATTGAATGAATGATTCCCAGGAGATAGGTAACCCTCTTAGAGCAATTAAGGATAGTTCTAGATCATCCATATTATTTCCAATAGTAAGGAGTTGATCCCTTAACTCTGAAATTCTCAGAAAGTAAGAGGTGATGGTTTCCCCTTTGTTCATTTTTATATTCATAAGTTGTTGTTTTAGAGTCAATAATATACTAGCATTGTTGATTTCAAATGTGTCTTGAATGGTTTTAAATATTTCAAAGGCAATTGTTAATCTTGAAATGCTAGGAAGTATAGAGTCTTTGACAAAGTCAATAATCAACTTCCTAGCTTTGTTATTTCGCCTTTTCCAAGTGGATTTTTCTACTTCATCTTCAGGTATTTTTGGTTCTTTCTCTATATAGTCCTCCAATTCGAGTTCTAGTAGAAGTGAAGTAATTCTAGTTTTCCAAGATATAAAGTTGGATGCACCCTCAAGTCTATCTTCCATTCTCATACCGTGAGTCATTTCTTCTTGTTATTATAATATACATGTAAATATAATTTTTTTATTATGTTTATATGAGATATCTATAAAATAAAAAATATATTTTCTCTAATAACCTCGCTTTGATACCATGTTAAAG
Organism: Chamaecyparis obtusa; assembly: GCA_027943335.1. NCBI lineage: Eukaryota > Viridiplantae > Streptophyta > Pinopsida > Cupressales > Cupressaceae > Chamaecyparis > Chamaecyparis obtusa. Next base: position 450,543 of record BSBK01007029.1, on the reverse strand, counting down.
AATATAGATCAGAATAGAGAAGAAATGTAATGCTTTTTCTTAATCGAACTTCTGCTGTATTAGATAATTGCCACTATGATTGATTTCTAAACATCAGATATGATCTTATATAAGTATAAGAATGAACGGTTATTATTGTGAAAGGACATGACCGTATGTGACTGGACAGTCACGTAGGGTCATGTCTTTCGACAATAATAATCGTTTGCTAATAGTCAATCTTCTAATTATAATGATGTCGTATCATATTACTGTTTTAACACTTAACACTCGATGCATGGTAATATCATGATTATCAACTTCAGTGATATAAGTCATGGCATGTATATGTATCGTGACTGCAGTCACAATACATATACATATCGTGACTGGTATATATAGCAGTGATATAAGTTACGGTATGTATATGTATTGTGATTGTTATCACAGTCATGATACATATATATATATCGTGACTGATATAAATTAAGGTATGGATAGATATCGTAACTGTTATCACAGTCACGATACACATTGTGACTGATATATATATGACATTCGACTATATTTCCTTCATAGCTGATCTCAGTATGAATATATATATTTACGATATGAGCATATATATACTTATAAATAATGATATATATATATATATATATAATTTCTAGCATTTGAAGACTAAAATACTATCGAAGCTATTTTGTTGATTCTACTTTTATAAGGAACGTCTAGAACTGCTTTCACTTATACGTAAGTGTGGCAAATGAAATTTTAATAGTTTTCTAAAAATTTGCATTGAATAGTTTTCTAAAAATTTGCATTGAATAGATTTCTAAAAACTTCCATTGCAAATCTAATCAGTAGAAAAATTGGATCTTGTGTACATCTAAATTATTGCGTGATGGTAAAGATATTGATGACTTTAGTGTCATATGGAATCTAGTGTTATACGGCAAGTCTGGGAAGTCCAGTCAATACAAGACTTGTAATATTTCTATGAAAAGTCTGTTCGTGGGTAGATATTGTTAGATTCACATTTAATTCACCCTATATTAGATTTTTAATATTTTATATTAAAAGTTAGTTAGTGTGGAAAAATAGTTAGTCTCATATCGGTTTTCCACTTAATCTTATATGAAGAGACTGTAAGTGCATTCAAATTTATAATCTTACATTTAGTACAATCAATACAAGATTTTTCATATTTCTATGAAAAAACTGTGAGTGCATTGAAATTTTTAACCTTACATTTAGTCCAGTCAATACAAGACTTCTAATATTTCTAGGAAAAGCCTGTAAGTGCATCTTGCATATAGTCCAGTCAATACAAGACTTCTAATATTTCTATGAAAATCCTGTGAATGCATCTCACATTTTGTACAGTGTCTTGTATTGACTTTTAATATCACCTTTAATCCAGTCAATACAATTTTTTTCATATTTCTATGAAGTCTGTTGAAAATTTTAGCTCACATTTGAAGTCTGTGAATGCGTGGAAATTTTTAGCTCACATTTATTCCAGAGAATACAAGACTTGCCATATTTCTAGGAAAAGTCAGTGAGTGGATTGACGCACTGTTCATCCATTCTCATTTATAATGACTTGGCCTATCGTTACCCTGCCAAATCAGCTGAATGCAAAAGGCACCCATGGCCAAGTTATTTTTGTTTGCTCTTGTTATTTCCCTGTTTCTCCTTTGCTTCTGCAGCGGATGTATTGAGATGGAAGAGGAAGCTCTTCTTCAATTCAAAGCCGGCCTAAATTACTCTTCTGATTCATCTGTGAGTTCGTGGGAGAAGGGGGGAGATTGTTGCCTCTGGTACGGCATATCCTGCCACAACACCACCCACCATGTAGTTGCTGTTGAAATTATGATCTCAGTTGAAGGGGGTGTCATATCTGAGAGCTTGTGCACCCTCAGTTTTATTGAAATCATAGACCTCTCTGTCAATGGATTAACAGGTACTATTCCTCACTGCTTAGGCAAACTCTCTTCTCTCACAAGCCTAGATTTGTCTCTGAATAGTTTAAGTGGGAACATTCCAATGTCCTTTGGAAACATGTCTTCTCTAAATGTGCTATCTCTTAATAACAATCAACTTACAGGAAGCATTCCTTCTTTTCTCTCTAATCTCTCTTCTTTAACTAGTTTAAATCTCTTTTATAATCAACTAACGGGACACATTCCCTCTTCTCTGTCTTATTTGGGTTCTCTAATTAGCTTAGATCTTTCTTATAATCAACTTACAGGAAGCATTCCCCCTTCTTTTTCTAATCTATCTTCTCTAAATAACTTATATCTCTCTTACAATCAACTCACGGGAAGCATTCCCTCTTCTCTCTCTAATCTCTCTTCTCTAACTAAACTAATTCTTTCTAGGAATCGCTTGAGTGGTTGTATCCCAGAGTCCTTGAGCAATCTCCAGTCATTGGAAGACTTGCATTTGTCATCCAACCTGCTAAATGGATCTCTTCCCTCATTTTCAAAGCTCCCCTCACTAAATGCCCTCCTTGCTGAGAGGAATGCATTCAGTTTGAGGAACTCATCCTCAGAGCTACCCTCTTCACTTAAATTACTCTATCTCACGTTGAATGGCAATCAGATGATTTCAGAAGTTTTCTTTAACAAACTTAGAAAATTAAAGGAACTGAGCCTGTCTAATTGTGTAATTAATATTAGCACTACTTGGATTCCCTCATTCCAATTGTTGTATTTGAGCTTGACATCTTGTAAGATAAATGGTCAAATCCCATTGTGGATTTCGACTCAATTCTCACTTAACCAATTGGAGTTAGTTGACAATAATCTGGTTGGAGAAATTCCCTCTTGGCTACAGGATATGAGTCTTCAGTACATCAATCTGACAACAAATCAGCTGCAAGGCCGCCTATTGCTAAATACTTCAGCTTGGAAAGACTTGGAGGGTGTGGATGTGTCTAACAATGCATTAAGTGGACAAATACCATCAATTTGGCCATCTCATATACAAGTGTTGTTGCTCAACAACAATTCACTGAGGGGACATATTCCTCCAAGATTGCAAGGTTGCTCTTCATTGCACATATTAAATTTGGCAAATAATCATTTGAATGGAATCATCCCTGCAAGCTTGGCCAATTGTTCTGAGCTTTGGGTCTTGAATTTGGGGAACAATGATTTCAGGGGAATGATTCCATCTGATTTTGGAAAGTTAAGTCAGCTGCAGTCACTAGTGATAAAGAATAACAAGGTGAATGGATCATTCCCTCCTTCCATATCAAATTGTACAAAATTATATTTTCTGGATATTGGGCAAAACTTATTGAAAGGTCAGATTCCAAAGTCAATAGGGAATATTTCAGAGTTGCGAGTGCTAGCATTGAGGAAAAATAAGTTAGAAGGCAGTATTCCTGCAGAAATTGCACATCTCAAGCACCTTCAAATCTTGGACCTTTCTTCAAATTGTCTATCGGGGCTCATACCTCATGACATTTTCAGTTTACAATCAATGTTGATAGAACCACACCAAGAATTTAGTGTGGTTACAAATTTCACAAATGGTGCTTATTTATATAGGTTTCTTGATCCCAGTTACATGTATGAGAATGGATTGAATATGGCATCTAAAGGAATAGACCAAAATTATGGATATATTTTTCCTACCATGGCATCTATAGACCTCTCAGACAATAAATTGAATGGGAGTCTTCCTTTTGATTTGGGAAAGTTGAAGGGCTTGAAGTTGTTCAATCTTTCCATGAACAATCTCAATGATACTATTCCAGATAGTATTGTTCAAATGAGTTGGTTGGAATCATTAGACCTTTCAACAAATCATTTTTTTGGACAAATTCCTTCAGATCTTGGTTCTTTGAGCTATATAGGAGCCCTCAATTTGTCCAACAACAACCTTTCAGGGAGCATACCACAAGGAGGACACATGACAACATTTACTAAATCATCATTTCTAGGCAATCCAAATTTATATGGATGTCCGCTTCCAAAGAAATGCTCTTGGCCAGAATTCACTCCAGCTCCTCCTACCATTTCTACATCTATTAGTGAAGAAGAACAAAGTGAAGAAGATTTGTGGTATTGGATAGGAGTGGGGTTATCATATGGAGCAGGTTTTGCAGTAGTTGTGGTATTAATTGTATCAAAAAGGACATGGGGACATCAGTACTTCAAGGGAGTTGATTTAGTCTTGAAATTTTTTGTCCCATGGTTTCACAAATTGACATTATGAAAATAAATTTGTTTTATACAGATAATTAAATATATATTATAATTTTTTAGAGGTCCATACAATTTATCATTTATTCAAATAAAAATTATTTTGAACTTTATTTTGTTTATGTTTATTTTTTTTGTAGGTATTAGAATTATTCTAAAGATTTCTAATGTATATCAATAATCTTTAGATTGAGCCTGGAACAATCTACTGTTCATTATTATTGTAAATTTTTATTTTGATAGTTTATTATATTCATAATTATGAAGACATCGAATGATCATTACCGAATAAAATAAATGTGTAATACATTTTTGCGGTCCTTAATTCAAATCAAGTTGTAGTCATTTTCTTATTTCACATTTTTTTTTCTTTTTATAGTTTCATAGATGTATTGCAATAAGAGCCTAAACTATATTTGTAAACAAGTTATTCATGAGAAATACTTTCAAACAAGAATTTACAATGTTTTGGCTATAGTTAAGGATTTTTCATTATTAGTCGAATATCATTTATAAATGTAAATATCATAAAATAGTAATTTTGAATATATTAGTAATTCACTTACAAATATTTTACATTTTTAGTCTATTTTAAGTTAGTATGAATCATTAGAATTTGATATGGCTGGATTTTAACAAATTTAATTTTCATGAGTACACCCCTCATCTTTCATGAACCTTAAAGCTAACATTTGGTGTAAAAATAATACCTAATTATGATTAATTGTATTTTGTAAACCAAATTCTACTATGATTAATTGTATTTTGTAAACCAAATTTTATATCTAAATTTCAGATTTCTTTAAGATTTCCCAAATGGAAATAATCTTGGCAGGATATGTACTATTTGTAACAAGATAAATTATTTCTATTCTTCAAAAGTGATTTGAAAGTGAATATTTTTTTTAAAAAATAAAGGTTTCATTTGAGAAACAACTAATTCAAAACTATATATTTCTACATAAATGAGATGATAGTCCATGTCTAAGTTATACCAAATCCAAACTATTTCACAACTCACACTCCAAGCCAAGAACATGATACAATAAGGGAGAAAAATATTTTAACTTACTTGGGTAGTTACACACTTTGGTAAACAATTACCAAGTTTTATACTAGAATGACATATGATCCTCTGTCATCTAGCCCAAGCATGTGAAGGATAACTTTATTTATTCTTATCCAAGCTTACTTGCATTTCATTTCATTTTTTTAACAACTATAAAAGGGTAACTAAAACTAGGGATATGCATCGAGAGCTTTCACTAGAAGAAGAGGGTAAAATCCACACATGTTTCTGGGTTTGCAGATTTTTTCATAAGGCATAGATGGTATATCTTCCATGAAGCTAACAAATTTGGTTACTTGTGAATAATTGGAGTTACCATTCTCAATCCCTATTGAAGATGAGCATCTTAGCCAAGTGTTCAAGACCCATTGCTTCCACATTAGGAAAAGCAAGAAAAGGATCATTGGAGATGAAATTTTATTCCCTCAAGAAAGAAGAGTGATTTTTTGTTCAACACACTCTAGATACTGAGAGTAGAGTGGGGAGGAATCAACATAAACCAAAATCACACAAGAGTAAACAACTAACTTTAATATTTTCCACATGAAACATTAAACAAGTAATGAACATAACCAACAACACATAAGCACTAAAATTTTATACAAAACCAACTTGTGACTTGCAACCAGAGGATCACTACCAATACAACAATAAATACAAATAATCTAGCTCACTTCTATGAGCTTATAAGCTAAGGCTCACTACCAAAGTAGCAAGATACTACAAATAACTTGTACACCCAACTACATTGTCCAAAGAACAAGGTATATACAATTCTTCACAATAGATAAAGAGATAATCTCCTGATAATACAACTAATCTATAAAAATACATCACACTATGTCTACCTTTTCTTCTCTATTATATACATCAATTTTTTTCCTTTTGAAACTCTTCTTATAGATCTTCATCAGTTCGCCCATGCTAGAAGCATCTAGACCAAAACATAGAATGGACCAAATCAAGTAAGAGATAAACATTAAATGCATAGGTCACACATAGCATAAACCCATCCAGATAAGAGATAAACATTAAATTTATAACCAATACCTAAATCAAGAAACATGATCTAGGAGAGAGAGAGAGCCATGAAAATGCTACACATAGCCCAATACCAAATCCATAATTATTGGAACAACTTCACCATCTTAACCATGTATAAACACACTAGACAAAGAACCAGTTAACCTACCAACTGTATCCGTACCTCCACATGCCATGGTGAGATCCACATGTCATATCAGGAACAATCACAACATGTTTTCAAACTAAACCTCAAACTGAAGATGACTGCAACACTATTTCTAGAACACTAGAAATAGTTTCTGGAACACCTAAAAAATATCACAACCAAGAAAAAATCCCAAATACGATATGAAACACATCCACATATCTTCAACCTTGATTTACATAAAAAAAAACCATCTGGAAAGTATAAATGTAATACAAATTATAGTATTGTCATCTGCAACTATAAAAATATGATATTGAAAAACCGACATCCAGACATAACCAAAGACTTATGGACCAATGAAAATAATTATGAAGCACTGAATGAATCCCTATAATACATCGTCGTCTTCCACTATTTTGTATTAATAAATGGATACTTGTTTTCCATTGAATACATGTCTGCCTTCCACTATTATATAAAAACTTGTATTCTACTATTACCTATCTTACATTGTTCTATAACAAATTGTCTTCCATTATTCTATAAGAATTTGTCTTCCACTTGTTCTATAGATTCATTAGCACAAACATTCCCAATACACAGTCTTACTTCTCCAAATATAGTAGACTTATAGACCATAGTGTTAGAGAAAACAACAACACCTATGGAGCATAATGTTTGACACCAATGAAAATAGAAAGCCAAACATATACTTTTAAGAGTCTCCCCCTTTTTCATTGATGGGGAAAACTCACCAAAAATCTTTTAGTAAGATACCAATAACCATCAACTCCCCCTTATTGAAACAACCAAAACAATCTTGAATAAATACAAATTTACCTTATATTTGTTCCATCTTTACATTAAGGAAAAAGGTAAAAAATTTGCTTACCATTGCACAACTTTGACAACATTAACTACTCTCATTCCAAAAAAATAAGAATAAGATAGAAAGCTCCACTTGGACAGATGCACCACTCTGATAAACTACGTTAGACGTAGGAGTGGAAAAAACCCCAAACATTTCTTAGAGAAATTTTAAAGAATTATGATAAAATGATGGAATATATCTCTAGTAATCTTCAGTCCTCTTGACTAAATCAACATGTAAAATTCATTTGAAGAGACATGAGAGGCATCCTGCTCCTCATCAATAGTGTTCTTCTATTTTCCAACACTTCTTTGCTCTTCCTATTTATTGTCTATTTTCTAGACCATCTTTGTACAACCTTACAATATGTCCTATCATGTTAAATTTAAAGAAAACTAGACCATCAATTTCCTTTTATAATTTTCATTATCCCTAATATTGATATTTATAAGTTACATTCAACCTTTTTGTGTCCAATTGCATTGCAACCATAACACTATCTATTTAATTTATTGATATTTTTACTCACTTACATTCTACTATCATTCTTAAAATTCACTCTATTTCTTCACCAAATTGCCTTATGCCCTAACTTATTGCAATGATAACACTTTCCATTAAAAACATAACTCATTTTTGAGCTTCTACATTCATAATCTCAATGCCCTACCTTATTGCAAGAAAAACAAATTCTATCAAAATATGAGTATGTAGAAAAGGGTGAGTGCACAAATATGGGGGACCAAAAAGGGGGTATAAGGTGCCACTTTTTTTTTTTCTGAAATCAGTAAACTTTGAACTTCAACAAGAAATTGAAGATAGTAAGACTAAAAATTTTAAGATGTGACAAGAACAAGAATTGTAATAATCTGAATCTAGTTTCTAAACTACTAATTTATTTTAAAAATGGTGCAGATTAATGCCCTCAAAAAGGGGGAGCACAAAAAGTGGTCCTATTTTTAGGAAAAAATATAACATATCGTTTGGTGTGCTCCCCCTAAAATGTTAAGTTTTTTTTAAAAAAAATTTAATCACTCCAGTCAAAAGTTAGCTAACATTATGTAGTTTATCCTGGATTTTTCTGCTAATTTTTTTATGAATGTGTAATTTTTTATGAATTTATGAAGTGCACACATCCTGAAAACGTGAAATTTCTGTGTGCTCCCCCTAGAATTTATTGAAAACTAATAAAAAATCAATTTTTTAATTTATTTTTAAAGTGTGTATAATGGAGTCTAGTTTCTAAAAAAGTAACTTGTTGCAAAATTCGACGAACGAGCCAACATTTATGCCCAAAATACTACACGTTGGTTTTTGACAAAAATCGAACATACATACAAAAGAAATTAGAGATGAAAAGCTTAACATAATCAGAATTCAAAATAAATTATATGGTTAGATAGCTAACAGAGAGATCTACAATATCACATCATTTGATTTTAACATTATTGAACCACAAGTAAACCTAACAAGGAGCACACAAAAAAATATGTGAATTTTTTGTATGTCTACTGGAAAACACATCTCAGGCTTACTTGAATCCTCCAAGCCTTTGGGTTGGATCTCCAAAGAAAATACAAGCCTTAGGCTTGGTGGATTGAAATGCATTACAAAGTGTGCTAGCACTATTCAAATTTATGACTTGAATAGCAGGCACACGCTATAGAGCACACACACTATTCAAATTTATAACTTGAATAGCACACACGGGCTATAGCGTGCACACACTATTAAAATTGATGACTTGAATAGTGCACACACGCTATAGAATGCACACACTATAGCACATACACCCTATGTAACATCCAAAAAAAGGCCTTAGTGAGAGAGAGAGTGAGAAGGTGGTGGGGGTTGAGAGAGGAAGAGATAGAGTGAGAAGGTGAGAAGGATAGGGAGAGAGAGAGAGAGAGAGAGAGAGAGAGATGTTGGAAAGTTGGCTATACTAATGTATATGACTTGATATAGTGTTGTCATTATGACAACAAAGTCACATAGTAGTTTGGAGTTAGCACACCTAACATAAAGATCAGAATTCGATTAAGTGTTGAAGACTAAACAATGTACAGAGTTCCTGTAGCTCAGAGCATCGGCAGATGTGTGTACAGATGAATTATGGTATGCACCCTAGAAGTTAAGTTTTTTGGACTATACTTATGCTTATTCTATGAGCGCATAAGTAGATATGCAAGGATGAGAAAGTTATAGTTAGTTGAAGTTGCATAGCCAGTGTGTGCCAGTGAAGAACAGAGCATGGAGCCAATAGTCAGTATTTTGGTTTGTGATAATAATGTAATGTTGTAAAGGCTATGCACCTATTGTATTTAGGTTTTTGACATGTATACTTGTTTGTTTGTAAGCATGCTTAAGCCAATTCATTTGGAAGCGTTGTTTGTAATAGGTCTAAGGGCCAACCTAGTTGTTTATTTTGTATGAGCATATAAATATAAGATGCACCCATTGTATTTAGCATGGAGGTTGATAAAAATAATGTGTTAAGCAGAGCAGAAGTGTGTGAAGACACTATGAGATGTATTAAAGCTTTGTAAGAAGTCAAAGCATCAACGCATCAAAGGAACTGATCTGACAAGCAGTGTCACGGTGACAATTTACCCAATAGATATAGTGTGTATCTAATATCAGAAGGTTGTAGCCTTCACCATTTGAGCAGTGAGCTCTAGGATAGTGAGTCCACTCCCCTAACAGGGATCATTGTAAAAGACTCCTAACAGGCTTTGGCCCTTAACAAGGTCTACTATACTTAAAGCATTGTAAAGCTACTCCTAACAGGGTAAATGATCTTCTAGCAAGGATCACAAAACACTAGTACAAAATATTAGTGGGTGTCAATTCCCACCGAGGTTTTTACCCATTTGGGTTTCCCCGTAATCATATTGGTGTCATGTGTTGATTTCATGTTTCATGTTTATGTGAATGTTTAATTCAGTACTTAAGCATTTAAGTTCAGTATCAAGATTAAAGTTAAAAGTTAAAATATAGTGAACATTGATTCACCCCCCCTCTCAATGTTCCCATTCCTAACAATTGGTATCAGATCTTTGGTCCTTAGAAAAGAAGTTTAACCACTTGAGGAGATCATGGACAAAGTTGAAATGAAACATTTGAAAAGAAATCTTGAAGCCGCTCTTGAAGATCTGGACAAATCAGAAAGAGAAATTGAAGAACTAAAAGAAAAAGTCAGTGATGCCCAATTAGTTATCAAAAGGATAAGAAAGAATTTAAAAGAATGTTCCACTAGTGATTTGGGGATAATGGTCAGAAAGATGAATGAAGAAAATGCATCCTTAAAAGAACAGCTTGAAGAATTTGATGACAAACTGATTAACAATTAGGAAGCATACAATGAATAGATCAAAGAGAATGGTCAACTCAATGAAGAATTAAGACTAGCTAACATGGATATCTTGGAACTAAGAAACACCAAAGCAAGGTTAGAATCAAAATTGAAAGAAGCAAAGAATCACATTGAAAAATTGCACAACAGTTCTAATTTAATAGAATCTTAGTTGTATGCAAGGAGAGCCAAAGGAGACACCAGTTGTATTGGATACAATGAAGCACAAAGTCAGATTGACAACATGCGAGAAAGAAAGGAGACACATAAAGACTTTACTGATACTAAGAAGACTGAAGATCAAACCAAAGACAATGATGGACAACCTAAAAATGAGTGCAAGCCTGTACAATGCACTTGTTTTGCATGTAACAAGTATGGACACATTGCAAGGAACTATAAAGAGGTAAGACATTTTAATGGCTACTTTTATTCATGCAATAAATTTGGTCATAGAGCTATGAATTGCAAGACTAGTAAGAAGAACATGATTCAATATGATCAGAGAAATTAGAATTAGACAAATATAAGAAGTCCTCAGAATGCTACATGTCAGATATGTAACTACATTGGTCACTCAGCCAAAACATGTAAAATGGTGACTCATGTCAATGCGTCGAGGAATATAAGACCTCCAGTCATTTGTCACTCTTGTAACAAGGCTGGACATATATCAAGGTTCTGTAGATCAAGGATGCGAGATCAGAAGGCCCTAAAAAGGCCGAAGAACCAGTATTGGATCCCGAAGGGAAAATTAATTTTGTGAAAGCCTCAGAGGATGCGAGCTTTATTTGGTCAGAAGGAAAGAAGGACAAAGTTGATGAGTATGTATTGGATGCATCCACAGTGAACGTACCCTCTACATCTGTATGAATGGTCCTCAGGGTCATAGGGGGAGATAATTTAGCTCCAGACCCCTGCGTGGCTGGTATACTCATTCTCAGAGTATGCACCTTTGGACTTAAGCTTTTGGAGTGTATAGGAACCTTTGTGCAAGAGCGCACATGCTAATTGTTAGCAAAACTCAAGTTGGAAATTTTGAAGTGACAACTTGGTTTACGCAACTTGCATTAATGGAGAAATTCTTACTTTAAGTACATAGAATGTTGTTTCATTACTCATTGCATTTAAATTCAGAGTGATTGAGAGCAGAAAGAGCCTTGGAAGTTGTCGTGAAGACTTGGAGATTGATCTATCTGAGATTAGCAGTGCATTTGGTTGGTTGCAGAAACCCTAGCTCGTTGCATTGATTCAGAAGCCTTCAGATTATCTCAAAGTTCAGTTGGAAAGAAATTAACAAGTAAGTCATGTCCACTCCCATAGTTTTTGATGTTGCTGAGAAGAAGAGATACATATTCAAGAAGAACCCATTTAAATCAACCCTAGATGACTTAGAGGGAGCATTCTCCCGCATGCCTATGGGCGTCATGCATGTAGAAGACATAAGGGCTTACATCTACTGTAAGAAAGAACTAGTTGGGTTGGATAGGTTAAGGGCACACATGGATACCATGTTGAAACTAGAAAAAATATTCATATATGAACATGTCAAATGGAATGATCACCCTATTGTTGAGTATGCTACGGTATATGAATTCTATGAGACAGAATGGATTAAGATTTTATTGAGTAGAATTCATGATGATTTATTTTGGATTGGTGATGTGCTGGTAAGAATCACCAATGACTTGATACATGAGATGACAAGCCTTTGTAGGACAGGCACCATCCTTCCTGTGGGTAAGGATGTCAGGAAGTTAGTTGAGAGAAGTGATAGGTGCGACATGACTATTGAGCCTATTGAGCAAGTAAACATAAAATTGATGTCTATGATACTATGATACAGGTTTCATCACACCAGCAAGGTGAATAGTGTGCCTATGAGCACTATTCTAGTAGCCATCAGACTTGTGAAGGAAGATGGGGAGTTCAACCTCTATGAGATCTTGCATGCATAGTTGATTGATAACATCAAGGCCATCAAACATGACAAGTCAAAGATATTCAAGTTTGGGTCCTTAATCATCTATATGTACCTTCATATAGTTGGGAAAGTGTTAGATTTATATTTGGACAAATCCATTCCAACCATGCCACATATATCCCTCAAAGCATCCATGGAGAGTACATTGAGAGACTATGTAACATTGGAATTGAAGACCTTTAGGGAAAAGATGCAAATGAGGTATATGATTCCAGAAAGCATTGTGGAAAAGTATAAGGACACAATATGCTTTATGGTTGTAACTGATACTACTTGTATGGAAGCTGTTGAACCAAGAACTAAGTGGATTCATCCAATTGGGTATGAAGTAGAGGAACAGGCCCTTGAAGCATATGCACATGTACTTCTGTCAGCCCCTAAAGATCCTAATGAACCTAGGTGGGGAACTTATGAGGAAAAGACAAGAGAAGTAGATGCAAAGCTAAACAATGCAGCAACAAAAAGAAAGGTTGCTAAAGTAACATCAGAGATCTTGAGAATACATGGTGTGTCTCAAGAAGACCTTGACATAGTGTGTATCTGATATATGAAGGTTGTAGACTTCACCATTTGAGTAGTGAGCTCTAGGACAGTGAGTCCACTCCCCTAATAGGGATCATTGTAAAAGAATCCTAATAGGGTCAGACCCTTAACAAGGTCTACTATACTTAAAGCATTGTAAAGCTACTCCTAACAGGGTAAAGTATCTTCTAGCAAGGATCACAAAACACTAGTACAGAATATTAGTGGGTGTCAATTCCCACTGGGGTTTTTACCTAATTGAGTTTCCCGGCAATCATATTGGTGTCATGTGTTGATTTCATGTTTCATGTTTATGGGAATGTTTAATTCAGTACTTAAGCATTTAAGTTCAGTATCAAGATTAAAGTAAAAATTTAAAATACAGTGAACATTGATTCAACCCCCCCTCCTCTCAGTGTTCCCATTCCTAACAAGAGAGAGAGAGAGAGAGAGAGAGAGAGAGAGAGAGAGAGAGAGAGAGAGAGAGAGAGAGAGACCACTGTGCTTCCCCTTCTTACCCTCTCTCTCTCTCTCTATATATATATATATTTCCCCTTTGAGAGAGATAGAGAGATAAGGGGGAGAGAGAGAGACCTCTATATACTTCCCCTTCTTACCCTCTCTCTCTCTCTCTCTCACACACACACACACACACACACACATTCGCTCTATCCCACCTTCCTACCCTCTATATTTCACCTTCTTAACCTCTTTCTCCCCTCTCTCTCTCTCTCACTCACACACACACACACACACACACACACACACACATCCACTCTCTCCTAGACCTTCTCTCTCTCTCTCTCTCACACACACACACACACACACACACACACACACATGCTCTCTCCCACCTTCCTACCCTCTACATTTCATCTTCATACCCTCTCTCTCTCTCTCTCTGATGAAGGGTGCTCCCCTTAATACCACAAATACATAACAAAAATAGAGAAACAACAATTTGCAAGAATAGAAAATGGGCTTCTTATTATCTCCACAAATGTGGAATTACAAATTTTTAGAATTACAATATGCAAAGCCACATGGGCATTTCCCTTACAATATTTTGTAGGACAAAGCCTCGAATCATTACCTAGGTCTACTACCTAGAACTGCTCCCAACTGCCCTAGACAAAACTACAAGCCTTCCTTATATAGGCCATTTTCTACCGCCTAGGAAGGTTCTAGAAATTTAGCCATTAAGGCCGACCAAACTTAGAATTATTTTATTTTTCATTTTATTACATCATAGTCGGCTCAAAACAAGTTTTGAAACCCAAACATAAATTTTGAAGGAAAATTATTTTCCACCATTTCAGGTGGCCCAACTTTCAGAGACCATAAGTCATCACCCGTTGACTCAATTGACTATTATTTTTCCATTTTAGAAAGGGCATGAAGTTCTCTACAACATTTAAATCAATAAAACTTCATTCAGCCAAAGTTTCGACCTCATCCGAGGCCTCTAAAGCCTTCAAAACTGAGTTCAATGTTTTTGTACCCTGCTGCCAATACCGAAAATTTTCAATATCTTCAAAACTAGAATTGATCTGGCAATGAAACTTTACTGCCAGGCTGATATGACCAAAAAAAACCTCCAGGAAAGAAAATAGACCATTTTGAGCTCAAACAGAAAACTTACTAAAAATATTAACTTTCCAAAAATAGCAGCTATGCATAGGATAGCCCTTATTGAAAAGCAAACAGAAATATTTTTAGGTGATGCAAGATTGCTCTTACATGTAGGATGCTCCTGCATCTCTCTCTCTCTCTCTCTCTCTCCCTCCCCCTCTTCTCACCTCTCTCTCCCCCCTTCTCTCCCCCCTTCTCTCTCTCTCTCATACACACACACACACACACACAGATGCTCTCTTCCACCTTCCTAACCTCTATATTTTTCCTTATTACCCTCTTTCCCCCCTCTCTCTCTCTCACAAACACACACACACACATATGCTCTCTCTCTCTCTCTCTCTCTCTCTCTCTCTCCCCCTTATCGCCTCTCTCCCTCTCTCCCTATCCCCTTGTTGGAGATTTGCCAGTAGGCTAGTACAGACTATATGTTTGTCATTGATGACAACATATGGAAAGTAGCATGCGTGGAAGTCTTATGTGATGCCCAAAAGTTTGGGTCAAAACACAACCAACAAATTTTTTTTAAAAGGTTAAAAGTTCCACGCTTAAGGTGCGGGTAAGAGGAGTCAACGACGAGGTCACAAAAGATTCAGGTGATCAACCTCAACAATGTTGTTTTAATATCCATAGGATGCTAGATGATATCAATATAATCGAAGAAGATCGTTGACCACCTTCTCGATCAATATCGTAGATCATCGATCTATAAAGTTTATAGGTTATCTAAGAGGAATTGAATGTTTATTTAATAACGTTAATTATATAAATAGGTTAACCATTTTCCAATTTTGTTTATATCAAGGCCAATTTGATTATGATGATTAGATTCTTAGTTTACGAGAATTTTGGTTGCAAAAATTAAATAATCATCTTCACCCAATATCTGTTACAAATGGATAAATGTTAAATCAATTAATACTTACAAATTAATAATTAATTAATATAATTATTATCTAATTAATGATTTAAAAAAGTTAAACAATGATATGTAAGTAATGATTATATAGATTAAATAACATAAATATATATATAATTAATTAATAATTATAATATATTAATTAATTAATATAATTATTAATTGATTAATAAACTATAATCAAATTAATTAATATATGTACATATACTTTATAATAGAAACATTGAGAAACAAAATACAACTAAATAAATAATTAAAAACATACCCTAACAATATCTTATTAAAATTTCTAACAAGTCCTTAATACAAAAATAACTTAATTAAGAAACATCCTAAACTAACTTATACTTATAACTCATTCATTAAACTATCTAATCTACACTACTTATGCACTAAACCTACTCATTAATTTAATCTTCCTAGGCTGCCTACAAACTAGCCTAGCTATCCCATCAACCACCCTACTCTAAGAAACCTATAACCCATCACATCTTCCCACACACATCACCCAACATCTAGGACATTGGGGTACGCATCAAATGGAGGAGGGGAGATAATTTCAACAAATTTTAAATGCTCTTCTAAAGACCTGCGCCTACTTGTATGGGGAAGAGGGAAGACATGGAAGGGTAGTGGGAAGTGGGTCCCACTCCTTTCCCATGTCATAAAGAAGTAACTTCAACAATTTCGAGTTTAATTTCAAAGCATTGGCAAGTCCTGCGAGAGTTTTATGAAGACATAAAGTGAAGACATAAAGTGAAGGGGGCTTTGATGATGTGTCAGCCCAAGTACACACTTGACCAATCACAAGGTTTGAAACTTTATGCAAGTCAAGACCTCCCTCCACATGCGCCTAGTTTAGGGGGAAGTATTAAATAAGGTATGGGGGATATATTTCAATGTTAATTTATTTGTTTATTGCATGTTGAGGTGGTAGGATTTATTATTTAAATATGACTGTGGTAAGAGATTGTATGGGAATTCTTTTCCCATACAATTTTCAGAGAGTTGAAAACCAACTTCTCTTTGAAAATGAATTTTTCTAAGTATGAGAATATTATCTATTTCCTTCACAACCATGAATAAAATAGCTTTATCATTTTATGAATTTCCTTATTGCATAAGTAAGTCTATAGACTTAAAATTGATAGTGTATCAATAAGGATTAAATATAGTTTGATTGCAAATCAATTGAGATATCAACATAAAAACTAATTTGTTCATTTCTTCATAGTTGTTTCATTACAATTTATAGGACTAAAAGAGTGATATGAATCATATATATAGAGATTATTTTCAACGATCATGACAATTAAATAATCTTATATGATACTACGATATTCTTATATCAACCCAAATATGGAATCATAATGAATTTGTTACAATATTTATTCTATCAATGTTGATAACTCATTTGCAAAGAGAGAGTATTTTCCAATTATCGTGAGAGTGAGTGAGAGAGAGAGAGAGAGAGAGAGAGAGAGAGAGAGAGAGAGAGATTCTTTATAATATATGCAAGGAATCATCATAAACAATATGAAATTTCACTCCAAACATTTACACAAACATCAAATAAGATTGCACCTTCATAGTTACAATAAAGCATTGCAAATTGCTAATGCCACACAATGGGAGATCAAATAAATAACAGTCTCTCATCTTTTTCATCTTCACAATAGCTCCAAGTAAAAAGCATTACAATCTCTTTTACAACAATAGAAGTCTAAATACAAAGAGAGATTTCACAAAGGAATAAACGGGTTGTCTTCTCACAACCACCCAAAAGATGAAAACCTCCATGATAGCTCCTCTTTGAGCTTCCACAAATCTGCAAATATATACAAGGCAAGGGAACGACCATGGGAGCTCACCTCCCATCCTAGGCCTCTCATGAGGCCACCCCCGAGCTTGGGGAAACCACATCAAATGAGATACATACACTCATATACAAACATTTACAAGAAACATACAATTGCAAAAAACCCAAAATTCCCTCAAGGGTATAACTAAGGAATTTCATGAACTCCTTTTGTGGGGTGTGGGTGGACAACCCATAGAGACAACCATTGCATAATCATAAACAAGGCCACACATGGACCCAAATATCACAATTTCATAACAAGGCTCACATGGCCAATCTTCCCTCCTTATACCCCCAATGCCTCATGGGCTAAATGCAAGGTTACTTGGGGAAAATCACTCACCCAAGCTTCATCCTTCCCCACACATGGAGGAGACTCTACACATGGAGTTGCCTCCATTTCCCACACCCCCTCTTGATTGCTCTTCCCTCCCAAGGGTGAGTGAATACAAGAGTAAACAACCCCAAATCCAATTACAAGAAAAAACACAATACATGCTTGCTCTCACCATGACCAACCATGGGGAGCTAAAACACAACAAATAAGAAATGCAAGCTTCCTCCATGACCAACCATGGGGAGCCAAAGAACAAATACACAACACATACAACTACTACAACAAAAATGAGAGAAATGAAGAGCAAGATCCTCCAACCTATGATCCAATGCAAAATGATGAAGTTTTGAGCCTTTTCCTTCTTCTATCCTCAGCTTTTCCCTTCTCCAAGTTTAGTGGTCTCTAAAGGTAGAGAGTGGGTGAACAACCCAAACCCCTCTAAAAGTTTTACTAAAAAGGGACCCCCTACCAACTCTCCACAACCCTCATTAAGATGGTCCTAGGAAGTACTTCTGGGTCCATGATGCAAGTTGCAATTTCGTTCAAGATTAAATGGGCACTATTGGAGGGGACAAAAGGTCAAAATATGGCTTCTCCCATGCTAAAATTATCCCTACCCTATGGGTACAAGGAATGGGCTACCTAAAAATGCATGAAACTACCCCCTAGGGTCCCATTTAACCCTCCAAAAATCATGGTTCAGTTTATGCACGAAAATGTAAGATATGACTTC
The DNA here is from genome assembly GCA_027943335.1 of Chamaecyparis obtusa. Lineage (NCBI taxonomy): Eukaryota > Viridiplantae > Streptophyta > Pinopsida > Cupressales > Cupressaceae > Chamaecyparis > Chamaecyparis obtusa. The sequence goes on along the minus strand of BSBK01007029.1, from coordinate 431,896 downwards.
ACTTTGGGGTCCTATGACAAGTGGATGCACTTTGAATTCCCCCCCCGAGGAAGCTTCTAGAACTTGCTCTCACATTCCAACCACATGACATACCTTAGTTAACATATAACTCTAGTGTCAAGTGACACTCACATAATTAACATCACCATTAAGGTATGTCCATAATATTACAACACTTAACATTCCTACACATACATTCACATTACGGTTACAAATAAAACACTTCACAACGAGGCCTTGGTCTCTTCAATAGATGGGGCCTTGGCTTTACTATTAGCACATGCATTCAATGTGGTTTCCCCAAATATTTCCATGGTCCTTCCACCTGCAAAACCTTAATGCAGCATCAGTAATTCAAGGAAGAAAACCATCACATATAAACATATAAGATGTAATATCCACACATTATTCATAACTCAATTGCATACATGAAAGCACACAACAAATAATGATCTTACACAATTCAATTGAACATTCAATCACATAGAATGAAATGTCATAATTCAATTGTATGCACGTAATCATATAGGATTCAATAATCACATCAAATAAATTCAATTTGCATAACTCAATTCATACTTCAATTGCATATATAATTCATAATTTAATTTGCATAATTCAATTCATAGTTCGATTGAAATCAAGATCATCCATAATCTATCATCATCATAAGATAATCTTCAGGTTCTCAAAACATGAAGATAATAATAAAGTCTAACATGATCAAATCCAAATCCACTAATCATGGATCCACATACAGAGTCAACAAAATGTATAGTCTAACATGTCCATCATAACATAATAGTAAATCGAATGAGTCCAAGTATCTCAATTTTCCTTAGTATAATATTTAAGATAAATCGATGGTTCAACATTGGTAAGGGGTAACCATAACAGTCGGGTCCTATAAAATTCTTATCACAAGTATGATTAAATTTCTTAATCTAGGAAAACAAAATGCAAAATAATCCTATTAGTCTAGGATCTAACAAATCCTTGTTCAAGGTTCTAATAATATCACCAAAACATCACTATGGTATAATCATATAATACATCATCAAAACATTACTCATCCTCCTCGTAGGAGTTACTAGAATCATCACATCAACTAATAATTAAATCCAAGATAAACTTAAGACTTAACACATAACTAATTTGGCATTTACATCTCAACTTCACGAATCAAATCCTTTTGACAAAAGTACTCAATGGAACCTTAATAGTCTAGCTGGATCTATGATCCGCAGGGTAACATACTGCATCCAAGATTCACTTACACAATTAATAACCTAGAGATATCACCTCTGTCATAGTGACACTTAGTTGATAGGTACTGATATGAAGGTATAATATATAGGTCTATCCTGAGGTATAATTCCGTTAGGGATTTACCAATCATCCAGATACTACAAAACCCCTTAATCCTCCGACATCAAAGTGTTGAGGAAAAGGTGGAAATGGGGTGGGCCTTACAGTACCCAATACCTTGGGTACTTTCAGGCTCTGACTCGTTCCTGCACTCCCTTCGTCTGGGGGACTTTGGTTCAGATCATCCAATTTTGGATTCTCTAGAGATGGATAGATTCTCAATGCAATGGAATGTCTACCAGTTCAAGATTTCCTTCTATGCACTCTTCATCTAACATTGACTGTACAAATGGGTTGTCTTCTTAGTTAACAAAATCGGGAAATGTTTCATTTGAGAGTGGTAAGCATATGGAAATATCCCCCCTATCACTCCTTGTACGATTTGTGTCTTCCTTGCCAGATGGTTTTATTTTCTCCCTACTAAACTTCTGCTAATGCTTTGACTTTTACTTCATTCTTTGGAAAGACTCCAATTTGGGAATCTTTCTATTGGAGTTTCCTCAAATGTTTCTTGTGAACTTTTTCTTTGTTCTATTTGTTCTACAATCCTTAAAGATTGCCTAATTTCTTGGTCTTGACCACCTTTTGACAGGTCTTCTTGCTTTTATTGGGATTTAAGGGACCTGAGGTTTGTCAAGAGTAACACAACCATTAACCAATGGACACATATAACTATCTGAGAGTGACAACCAACTTAATATAAACAATTTATACATTGCCCAATAACCAATATTATTAAACATAACAATAGACATTCTCTGCTAACTACATCCATCCCCATAGAAATATTTTTCTATCATGTTTTCCCTACCAAAAGTGGAAGTGGTTGCCTAGGGATGAATTCCCCACCAAAGGTTTTATTTCTCACGTTTGAAATGAAAATCCAGCTTTGGATGCTTGAGGAAAAGTCCCTTATCCCCATATATATTGGGGCTTGCCACTTTTCAAGAATGCAAAAATCTGAAAATCCAGTAGGATATGTACATATGTTCATGATGGCAAGGGGATACTTCAGTGTCATCTTCTCCACCGCACAAGGAAATATTTTGTATTTTCAAGGAGGCCAACAATTTTTGAAAAAATCAAGTTTGTTTGTTAAGTATTGGTCTCATTCCAAACTTATTGATTTTCTGAGCATAGTGCCAGTTTGTGTCTAACTACCCTTGTTTCCAAGTAAATGTTGTTAAAAATCGATCCTCAAGAAACTTGTAGTAGCAATGGGCGAGTATATTGCAACATCTGAATATACCAAGTAGCCGGCTATTCTTAATCATGCAAGTACTCATGTCATATTGATTTGGAAAAACCATTATCCAAAGGGTAGCAACTAATAGCTAATGAGAATATCCCCTTCAATATAGGAATTACAATGAAATCTGGCCAGTGTCTGCGCTGCATATAAACCACAAGTTTAGATAAGCTACTCAAAGATTAGAGGCAACAACCTCTCAAGAACTCCAACATAAATCAACTGGCTTTTTAAAGTACGAGTGTCCAATCATAAGGAAAAACCTCAAAAATTGAGGACAAATGACAAATCCGAGGTCCAATTTGCATTCAAAAGGAAACCTTGGCACACAGAGGAAAGCACTTGAAACCAAAAGTTCTTTTTACAGCTCAACCTCATACGAAGATGAGGAAGTGGAAGATATCAAATTGAATAGCCTGTTAACTCTCTGAAATATATTTAGATCCAGATTGGCACTAAAGCAGCAAATCCTCCAATTCAATCAGGTAACTTCCCACACCCAACCAATGTAGGAGCACCTGGGCTAATGTGCAATGCTGCACAATAGAAAACATTTACAAAATTTGGACTCAAGTTTATGTTCTATTTTAAACTTTTATGTGTTTGTTGTTTGTGGATTTTTTCTTGTTTTGAGAAATGCTTCAGGAAGGTTGTAGTTTGTTACTATGTCACAGGGTTTTCAGAATCTCAAGTAAAAAAATAAAAAATTAAAATTACAGTAAATATAAAAAATTTCTAAAAAATAGTTTTAATAAATAATATCAGATTTCTACAATCTAATTTTAAATACATGTACATTTTTAAATTTGATTGTGTGTGTTTTTAGTGTGATCCGAAATGTTGATGCTAAAAACATACAATTAAATCTAAAAACACTTATAATTTTTTAATTATTATTATTTTAAAATGTGTTTTCTGGTAAATGTTTTGGATTTTGCATTCAAATTCAAACTTAGCAGCTACCAATCCATCTTTCATTAAAATGGTTGCGCTATACAATGGCGACAGGAACCTGTTTTGTGCTTATGGCAAGAATTTTAATTTTTTTTTAGTAACCTTCGCATTAAAACTTAGCACTTGTAAATCACCCTTGTTTGAAATGTTTGGATTCAACTATTTGTTTGATTGCAACAAGGATACAAAGAACTTGAAGGTTGCCACATGTTACAGGCAGTGGTGGATACCAGCTGTGAGGTGTCTAGAAATAAAGTTAATGTGCATGCAAATCCATTATAGATAAAGTCTGACTGCCATATTTAACAATCTAGGAGGAGTTTCTTTTAGTCTTTTGTTGATTCAACACTGGCGCAGGATGACAAGTTGATCACTTTTGCCTTTGGCAGAGAAAGTCTACTTCAAGTTCATCTTATTTATTGCTGATTTTAGTGGTAGTTTATTAATCTTGTAACAATGAACTTTCCTGATTTTGATGATCACGTAGCGTGCCTTTTGACCCAGCCATGATTTCCAACTCCCTTTCAGACTTTATCGTTTGCTTGTTTGGCTGGTTCTGCAAAATGTAAACTCAACAAATCTTTTGGTTGTGGGGTTCTATCATTATCTCTTGACAATTTAAATATCATGGAGGTTGTGCCTTGTTACCAGACACATGGGAAAACCTATAGGGTGAAAATGATTGGTCATTGGTAGAGATGAAGATTGTATATATGTTTCTGGATTTGATTGTATGTGTTTTTTAGCATCAACATTTCAGATCACATTCTGTGATCTATCTTTTGTTATTACAATTTTTGCATTCTCTCTTCCTGATGATGGATCACAGAGTGTGATCCGAAAAGTTGATGCTAGAAACACGCACAATCAAATCCAAAAATGTACATGCATTTAGAAATGGATTGTGGAAATCTGATAATGTTAAGAGATGAAGATTATTTCACTATAGTGGTTGGGAAGGCATTCCAATAGGATAGGCAATAAAAAATGAAATAGGCTAAGGGGAAGGATTATGCGAGAGGAAGATGGTAAAAAATGTTTAGATGAGCAATGAAATAAGAGGTAGAATGAGTGACAGAAAATGTCCAAAACGAAGAGTAAGATAGTTGAAGAGCTTGAAGGATTAATAGATAAGTGGGAGAACAGAGCATGCAAAAGAAGTTGCACCTTGAAGCTAGAGGGTAGGAAAGAAAACCAGTGAACAGGATCATAGGGAGATACTTGTGTGGGAAGAATGTTAGCTATTGAGGCATTTACCGAGTAAATAGATTATTATAGAAAGAATATCAATTTCCAAAAGCACTTTGTTGAATGTAATAAACTATGAAAAACAAAAGTATAATAAAATATTGTCATTCATATTTTGCTTCCAAATTGTATTGAAATGTTGATCTAAATTTTGGACTGCTATGTTGGGTAGTTTATAATAAAACCCCCTAATCTAGGTCATCACCACCAACTCTAATCAAATGCTTCACATATCAATATCAATGCTTTAAAATCAATAACCAGATTGAGAACTTAAAGTAAAGCAAAAGTGTTGGTCTAATTTTGAATTCATGATTCTCTATCCCAAGCCCTCTGATAAGAATTCATGATTCTCTATCCCAAGCCCTCTGATAAGAAAAAACAACCAACACTAAAATTTTTCATCAATAATCCCTCTTTGAGAAGGACTAGGAAGCTCATAGAGGATGTACTACAATAGGGTAGACACAACACTTAGGTAATCTTAACAATAATTTTAAAGAAGAATTACAATAATGGGCTGTGCATAATGGCAAAACATACAAACTGCAAGCAACTTATTCAAAAGTAAAATGTGTTTCTTGATCATAAATGGAGTTAACGGCCAGTCTTTAAATATCAAATCAGTGCCTATTGCAATGGAAAGTCAAATTTGAATGAAATGCCAATGATAGAGTAAACCCTAACTCTTAGACTATTTTAATATACTTGGCTCTATCTTGTAGAGTTTAAACCCTCAAGTGTCCTATTACAAAGATGCACTTCTACTTAGTCCACAAGCGATTTAAGAGTTCCACGTATGAATTCTAAATTTTTTTTCACCTTGGCATGCTACGGGACAAAAATAGAACAATTTTGTAGCACAACTTAGATGCAAACCTAAGTTATTGGGTTCTATCAGTTAAAGCAGGGTCTCGGTCTAGTCTAGATTGCCCAAATATGGGTTTGGATTTGGTCCTTTGTGGGTGCGGCCTGCCGAACCCAGGAAGAGTTAGTAATGAATTTGGGCTTCTGCGACAGGACCCGAGAAGAATTTGTTCTGTTTTTGCTTTTCTTTTTATTTTATTTTTAAACTTTGTTTTGGTTTATTTTGGTCAAATTGACCTTCTAACCCTAGAATAGACCATTAAAAAGACTAGAAAGGTGAAAGAAGGAAAAACTCATGGGAAACACCCGCCCCCCCCCCCCGCCCCCACCAAAAGAGAGATGAAAACAAGATGTATGGATGTATGAAGTAATCAAGACCCCCCATTACAACATACATCATGTATATACAATAGATAAATATGAGAAGGACAAAACCCCATAAGAGGAAAAATTCCCCCCCCTAAGAGAGAAGAAGTAAAAGAAGAAGAGAGACAAGATAGCCCCCCTCTTGATATAGAATGCCCATCAGTGATAGCTACTCCTAGATGAATGTAGAAGCTAGTCTATGAATGTCAAACAATGTTCCTCCCCTTAGGAAGAAACAATTTCATAGGTGTATATGAGATGTCTCTTCAATCTATAGGAAGAAACCTCAAGAAGGATGATGTCTCTGAAAATTGTGCAACTGTCTCTGTGTCTATACCAAAGGTTGCCCCATCCAAAAGTGCTGAAAATAACAAGTCAAGATCTAACAACGATGGATGTAGAACATGTCCCAAAGAACCAAGTGTCTCCCCTAATGATAAAGAGACCTCTTGCAACTGTTGTACATAAGGATCCACAATCAATCAACCCCAAAAAACTGATCATGTAGAGAATGGACAATAGGGTCAAAATGTTCCCTCGCAACAATTGAATCTTCCTCATCAAAGAGAATATATATATATATATATCATCAAGGATGTCTCCCTTATCTGCAATGTAGGACTCCACAAACAAGCCTGCAATGTTTGTCAAGTAGTCATCCCCTGATGCTGTAACTAGAAGACAAGTTGTACCCAACTGTGCTAAATCATATGGACCTATCACTGTAGCAATTTATTTATGTGGAATATGTTAATGTTGTGACCTTGTCCTTTGATTGTCTAAAGGGTTCCCCATAAGTGAACCTGTTGAATCAAGTGTCTGTCTAACCCAAAGAGGTCTATGGACGAAGATGAAGGAGTATCCTCAACCTTAATTTTATTAAGAAAGGTGTAATCCTACATGTCGGGGTTGAGGAAGATGACCCATTTGAATCACTACCAATACTGTCACTATCAGTTTCCATAATGTTTGAAGTATGGAGAAGAGTGAAGGATAAGCTAGGTGAACTTTCTTCAAAGTGAACATTCCTTTCTATGAATATCTCATGAGTCTAAGGATCCATAAGTCTATATGTCTTAACACTTTCTTCATATCCAATGAATGTACAAGGCCTTGGTGGAGGTGCCTCAAGTATTTCTATGAAGATATGTGTGTCCATTCTAGACAACCAAATACTCTGAAGTGTTTTAGAATTGGTTTTCTTCCACACCGTGCCTCAGAAGGAGTCATTCCATCTAAGGCATTATGAGGTGATCAATTAAGGATGTGATTGGTACAACTTATAGCTTCTACCACAAGTGATGGATCAAGAGACTTAACTTAAATCATGCAACTTGTTGTTGCCTTAAGAGTTCTAATCTTCATGTCTGCAACTCTTGTCTTCTATGGACTAAATGCAATTGGATTATGAAGATCAATATCCTCAAGCTCACAAAAGTCTCTAAGTCTTGAGTTCCTATATCTACTTTCATTGTCTACACAAAGAACCTTGATGATCTTTCTTGATTGCTACTCAATATGACTCTTGGAGGTTAGAAACTTATCAAACACTTCATTTTTGTGACCAAGAAAGTAGACCCGTGTGTAGCGGGAAAAGTCATCAATGAAAGTGAGGACATAGCAACCCTTGTTGACTGATGTTACTAGAAAGGGGCCTACTAGAACACTGCAAACCAATTCAAGAACAACTGATGCTTTCCAAGACTTCCCCTTTTCAAACTTCTCTTCAAGATGCATATCCAGTGAACAAGTTTAACATTCACCCTTATAAAAGTTAATGGTAGGTAGACCTTTGACTGTATGCTTTGAGCTAAGCTGCTAAAGATATCAAAATTCAAGATGTCCATACCACTCATGCCATAATTTACTTTTTGATTGTGTATGTGTCAACAAGGCATGTGAAGGAGACCTAGGCACAAAGTGGGAGAAAGAATAAAGACTTGTATTATGATTAGCTTTACCCACTACAACCAATGAACCATCCTTAAGATTTCACACCATGCCTGAATTAGGAAGGAACTCAACTTTATTTCCACCTCCATAGTGAGTGATTTGGTAAATTGAAAGGAGATTGGTGCTAAGGTTAGGAACATAGATAACATCTTTGAACTCTCCATTTTCCATCTCAACTGGTCCTTTCCCTTCAACTTCCACTTGTGTATCATTCCCTACAAAGATGTGAGACACCTTAGATGGCTCCAATGAAGAAAATTGCCCCTTTGAAGCACCCATATGATGTGTGGCACCCAATTCAAGAATCCATTCCTTTGAAGATCTTGAACTTGCCATAAGTGCTTTCCCTTTTCCCTTTGAAGTGGATGGAGATGAATCCTTGGAAGCATTTGACACATTGATTTTGTTCTTCTTAAGTAAGTTTTCCAACTCATCAATTCTCTTAGTCTTGCAATGATGCTCATCATCATTTGGTTTCTTGCAATATGCACAAAATAGTTTATCCTTCTTATTGTTGTTTCCCTTCTTGTTGAAAGAAGAATTTCCTTGTTGTGCAGAGGAAGATTGTTGTGTCTCTGATTGTGATTTTGGTTCCACTTCTTTTTTTTTATTGAAACTTTTGCCACCTTGATTTCTTTTGTTCTCATTATTATCTACCAATGCCAAAGACTTTGAAGTCTTGAGAATACCCATATCCATCAATTTTGACTTTTCCAACATCAACATTTCAGCAAACACATCAAATGAAGGCTTAGTGAAGGTACTTCCCATGGTCAACTTGTGAGTATTATAACTCAAGACAAAAGCTGCATATTTTGAAGGTAGTCTCTTCAAGATGTGATGAATCAACATATCATCCTTCATGGAATTACCACAATCTTTAAGTAGTGCTCTCAACTCATTGGCTTTGTTGACATAGTTTTGAATTGTGTCAAAATTCTTAGGATACAAGAGAGTTAGATCATCCTCAATTGAGAATCCCTTTTCCTCATCCACTTTACCATACAAATCTTCAAGTTTGTCCCAAGCACCCTTGGCATCCTTAAAGTTTGAAATGTGGAAGACAATATTTTCATCAACACAACTTCTTATAATACCTAAAGCCATATTATATTTAATTTGCCAATCAGTTTTTGTAGTAGGATCATTGGGTTCTACAATTGTACCATCTACATAAAGATTTAAACCTTTTTCTATTAATTTACTCCATACTTTATATTTCCATGTGGCATAGCTATGTGAATTTAACAATGAACATTTAGGTGAACACATGATGCAAAAATGAAATAGCACAAGAGAGAAAGAGACACAAGCACACAAGACACACACCCCAAACTCACTCAATCAAGGAATCCCCCCTGAAATAAATGATACTTTTGGAACTTTATATATAGTGCGTGTACAATTTCCACTTTTCAAAATGGGCAAAAGTGGACTTTTGATTTTGATGTTTACAACTACCTCAATGAGGGAAAAAGAGAATCAAATTAATACTACTCAGAATCAAAGCAAAATCCAAGCATTACAATGATCATACAAGGCCAAAAAAGGACTTAGATTTGAAAGTGATATTTTTTCCCAATAAGGCTACAATCTGATAGAAAATTTGGAAAGTACTAAAAAATTAATACACTTTTAAAAAAATGGCACTTGAAAATGTGTCCGTATGAGCCTGACAGGAGCTTTTGAAGTTGCAAAACTAAGGATTAGACATGTAAAGTCACAAAAATCTTTAATTTCTCTAAAATCGATGTACAAAAACTAGAAACTAACTGCACCACTAAAAAATTTAGGAGATTCTACCCAAAATTAAAAAAATTGCTTGAAAAAAGGACTTAAAATGAGCAAGTTATGGGTGTTTGAAGTTGGGTTGCAAATTCAAAAATTCAAATGGTGAGGGTTCAAATGTAATGATGTCAGCAAAACTAGCTATTGAAATTTGACGTCCAAATGACCATTGTAGCAAAAGAAAAACACCTAGAAATGATGGTCAAATAAACATCAATTTTAACATAATATACTGCTAACACAATCAATAAGATAAATTTGATAGCTATATGCTTGTCAAAGTAAAAATAAAAAATGCCAGATGACATCTATATGTCCGTCAATTTTAACATAGTAAAACTTGGTGAAAATGCATAATTTTTTTAAAAAAATACCGATCTGACTATAATTGCTGATGTGTCATCCTCGTGTTCCTCAGATGAGGTGGTGAGTGTTGTGAGGGATTTGTCAAACTATGTCCATGTGTCATTGTTTAAGTGGTGCATCTGATTTTGATCAGAAGGAGGACGGGGTTTCTATTTGCACGACTATGTCCATGTGCAAGTCGAAAGGCAAGGAAGCTCCCGCAATGGTAGCTGACCTGAGCTTGATGTGTTGAAGGCAGCTCGGCTCCCTATGCTAGGGGCTTGGGTTCTCGAGCTATGAGGTCAGCTCCCTAAAGATCCCACATTTATCGCAGGGTGCAATACTTTGTGATTTATAATGTCGGATCCACAATGTTGAGAGTGGTTTGAAGGCCACTAGGATAGTTGATTGTTGTGGAAGATGAATGCAGTTGTAGTGTTGTCATTGTAGGTGGGTTGAGAGTTTGGGAGCTCGGTCTCTTTGCATATAGATCTGGTACTCTATTGCTTGGGATACTGTACAAATTTGGTATGAAGGAAAATACTTCATGATCTAACCCACTAGAGAAGCTATGAAAGCATGGAAAGAAAGAAAGAGACCATGAATCCAATAGTCTAGCAAGTTGTGTTATGCTAGGTGATGTATTGGAGATAAAGAGGAGTGTAATAATTTACCTAAGGAAAAGAATGAAATGCCAAGATATAGAATCTCATTGATAGCACAACAATAGACAAAATGATATGATCCTCAAATGATTGGATTCAATGATGATCAATAATCAAACAATAATAGATACAAAGTAGGAGTGCCTTAATACATAGGCAATGCAATAAGACTATGTATGATAAGGACATGATAAGCTATCAACCACACTAGTTGGAATCACATGTCCACCAAAGGTGGATCATCCTCCTTTGTGCAACAATGAGTGGATGATAATGTGATAAGAGCACTAAAGGTGGATCTCACACATAAGTGGAATGAGAGAACAACTAACTCCACCTAAAGAGGAATTCTCTACACCATGTGCTAAAATGAAATGCAAACTTCTAGGTGTCTCAATGATAACTAATATGTAAATGCATTATCCTAAGTAAACTTAAGTAAAGTGTAATTAGTAATATTTAATTACACCAACAAGGAGGAAGGATTAGAAAGGATAAAAATTTGTATTATGCTAGTTCTAACCATTCGAAAGAGAGAGAGAAGGAGAATTGATGCTTTAGCAAGCTGCGTTATGCTAGTCAATTCTACCTTGAAAACATTGCACACATGGCAGCTTATGAAATTTTGTGCATGGAGCAGCTGATGTAGTCAAGGATGGTGGATCCAGTTAAGGATAGTCCAAACCTTGCAGCCAACAATCGACATAGAGGAATACTCAACAACACAATAACAAAATAATTGTTTCACTCTGATTTTCATTAACATGCCTGACTGTAAGGCCTTCTGGGTTGGGGCCAATTAAAATCAAAAATAATTCTACAAGATCACAAGATCCAATACAACACTAGCTAGTTCAGTTCTAAAACTATTAGCAATTGATGGAAACCCTAAGGCAGATCTAAACTTGAGCTTGCAAGCCTCCAAGAAATCTCCTTGTCTCCAAGTGTGCAAACCACTAGCTCTACAACTACAAACTATCAGATAACAATCTAATCTACAAGATCATGAAAGATCTTTTCCACAACTTCACCAACTCCAGCTTTCAAAACCTCAGATCTGATTCGCTAAGTCTTCTAAGTCATCTACTACTCATGTTCTCCTCATGATCATGCCTAAACACCTACCCAAACATCCTATAAATACTAATCCTCAGCCACAGGTCGGCTGGATGAAACCATTAACTCCCCCCAACAATTATTAAATGTAATACAAGTTAGCTTCAAAATAGCCTTACAAACATTTAATTCAACATGTTGGCCTGTAATGATAGCTACCAACAATAAATGCACCAATTCAGCCCAACAAATCATACAAAACTCTAGTTGGTAAATTAGAACTACTAAGCAACAGTGAAATAATTGAGCATGCCAGGCATCACCAAGCACCAATGTCGACCGAGCACCATAGGCATCACGAAGTAACACTTTCACCAAGTGCCATAAATTATTGAGTTCCTTTAGCGACCGAGTTTCCTTCAATGATTGAGACTGTCAGTCAAGGCTGCAACCGAGTAACACCAGCCAAACACACACCTCCCATGCAAATCCACTGAGTACCCTAGAATGCCCCTGCATCAGACACCCCAGGTTCGAAAAGATATTGTTCATATGTGAGAAGAACATCTTCCAGGATTTAGCACATAAACCCCGAACTAGTTCTTCACATACAAGTCCTCCATCTTTTCAGCTTGCATACCCTTCCAGTTCATCTTTCTTTATCTCTTCAAGTCTTTTCTTGACAACACATAGGTCTATTCTCCATACTGATCATTCATTTTCTTTGGATCTACCAACTCAACCCGGCTACCAATACTCAGGCTTCTCCTATCGAGCGTTGCATTTAGAAAAGGCATTAGGGAAAACTTCTTGTCATCCTTCTCAATAGTAAACACATTTCTTACACAGTCATACATAGCTCTACAATCATATTGCCAAGGTCTACCGAGAAATATATTTCTATTCATCTTCACAACATCACATAACACAAGATCCTTATATTAGCCAATCTGAACATCAATAAAGCATTGTTCTCTTACTTCTAGAGCATGAACATCTTGTAACCAACCAATCCTATAAGGACAAGGATGCTTCATTCTATTCAACCCAAGTTTCTGAACCATGTCCTTAGCAACAAGGTTATTAGTACTACCACTATCAATAATAACATCATAGAGTTTATCTCCAGATTTGCATCAGGTCCTAAATAAGTTACTTCTCTAACAAGGTTCCTCCTTTGTATCAAGCAATGTTCACTGAAGCAGCAAGTTCTCAGACTTAGGTTCATTCTCATTCACCACAGTAGTTCATCGGTCACCAAGCTTCTTCTGTGTACACTCAAAATAATGGTGTCCTTCCTCTCCACAGTTATAGAAAGTACCCTTAAAGATAACTCTACCTGTCTTCTTCTTTGGTTCCACAAGTTTCTATTCATCTTCTGCATCAGTTAGTTTATCCTTCACCGAGTGATCAATATTTTCTTTCCCTCGGGGATTACTATGTTGTTTCCTCTTCAACTTATCTTTTTCCTTCAGAGCATACTGATAAGCATCTTCAACATAATCAATCTTTAGCATACCAAGCTCATCCTGAATATTGAATCTGAAACCATTCACATACCAAGCTACCTTTTCCTTACCAAGCTCTTAGTGTCTAGACCAAATAGTAAGTTTGTAGAACTCCTCGGTATAATCTTCAACAGAAAAATCCTTCTGTTTTAGATTTTGCAACTTCTTAAACAAGTCAAGCTTATATTCAGAAGGTATGAACTTAGATTTTATCTTTGTCACCATCAACCTCCACTGATTGATCTTCATTTCACCTTCATCTTCTCTATCTCTTTATAGTTCTTTCCACCAAAGAGTAGCATGTCCTTTCAACTTTGTCTATGCTAATCTCACCTGAAGAGGATCTTCAATTTCTTCCAGCTCAAAGAAATATTCAAGTTCACCAATCCAATCAATCAAGTTCTTGGGCTTCAAAGTACCAGAGAAAGTAGAAACTTCCATTCGGTAACTACTACTTAATTAAGCTCCAGATCTAGGCAACTGAGCAGTTCTATCTTCACTAGATCTATCCCTCTGATCATCACCACTAGATCCAGTAGGTTCAAAGTCTTCAGCAGATTCCTCATAACCATCTTCAATACCAACATTCTGAGGTACACCAGCAATAACTCTCATGATCTTAGTGACTATGTCATTCTTCATCAACTCCATCTCAGATCTGAAATCTGATTTCACCTTCTGTATAATCCTAGATTCCATAGTATCATAGAGATCTGCAAGTACTCTAGGGTCCAATATTCTCAGAGGCATCCTTAAAGATAAGAGAAACCCTCTGCAAAAAACCCTACACTGATCACCTTGTGGAAATCTCCAAGTTGTATGTAAGTCAGATCTCAACTTGCCACCTTGAACAAACAATTAGGGCAAGATCCACAAGTTCAGTGCTTCAGATTTGCAATCTAGATCATACGATCTCTTCACAAACAAGATCAACTTCACAAGATTAGCCTTGCTAGGTTAACCTTCGCTCCACAAGATCAAATCTCACTTTGATACCACCTAATGTAGTCAAGGATGGTGGATCCAGTTAAAGACAGTCCAAACCTTGAAGCCAACAATCAACACAGCAAAATACTCAACAACAAAATAAAAAAATAATTGTTTCACTCTGATTTTCATTAACATGCCTAGCTATAAGGCCTTCGAAGTTAGAGCCAATTACAATCAGAAACAATTCTGCAAGATCACATGATCCAATACAACACTAGCTAGTTCAGTTATAAAACTACCAGCAACTGATGGAAACCCTAAGGCAGATCTAAACTTGAGCTCGCAAGCCTCCAAGAAATCTCCTTGTCTCCAAGTGTGCAAACCACTAGCTTTGCAACTACAAACTATCAGATAACAATCTGATCTGCAAGATCATGCAAGATCTTTTCCACAACTTTGCCAACTCCAACTTTTAGAACCTTAGATCTGATTCACTAAGTCTTCCAAGTCATCTGCTACTCATGTTCTCCTCATGATCATGCCTAAACACCTACCCAAACATCCTATAAATAGTAATCATCAGCCAAAGGTCAGCTGGATGAAATCATTAACTCCCTCTAACAATTATTAAATGGAATACAAGTTGGCTTGAAAATAGCCTTACAAACATTTAATTCAACATGTCAGCCTATAAAAATAGCTACCAAAAATAAATGCACCAAGTCAGCCCAAAAAATCACACAGAACTCCAGTCGGTAAACCAGAAATACCAAGCAACAGTGAAATAACTGATCATACCAGGCATTGCTGAGCACTAGTGTCGACTAAGCACTGCATGCATCATCGAGTAACACTTTCACTGAGTGCCAGAGATTACTGAGTTCCTTCAGCAACCGAGCTTCCTTCAATGACCGAGACCGTTGGTCAAGGCTGCAACCAAGTAACACCGATCAAACACACATCTCCTATGCAGATCCACCGAGTACCCTAGACTGCCCTTGCATCAGCAGCTTACAAAGATTTGCGCATGGAGAGGCTAAACAAATCTTGCACATGAGACAGCTTATGAAATTTTACACGTAGAGTGCCTTACAAAAGTTTGCACATGGAGAAGCTTATGAAAGTTTGCGCATGTGGTGGATTATCGGATCAGTCCTATGAAAATAATAGTATTTATATGGATTGATAAAAGGTGATCAGTCTAAGGATCAATAAAAGTAGCCAATCTTAAGTATAGTATTCTTAGGTATCAATGAATAAGGGAATAATGTACAAGAAGGTTGCATGTATGCCCCCCTCCTTATTATGGAGACATAGGACTATGGTGGCATCATAAGAAAAATAAGACAAGGATACCTACTTCCAAAAATAAAGAGATATCATTAAAACAAAAATGTATGTCATAACCTTAGAAAAGAGTTTCAAGACTCTTGTTAGCCAAAGAATAGATAATTATGAAAGGATATTTGCAAGTGGGAAGAGACCCTTGAAAGGAAGATATCTTGACTATAAGACATAAAGCTTCAATAGTTCTTAAACAAAGATAAAATTTTTGAGAGAAAGAGGGGGAGGAGAACAAGAATGCACCCTTTTAACCCCCTATTGCTAGGTGAAAAAGGGGCTCTTAATGAAGGATGGCAAACTATAAGCCCCCCAAGTAAGTTTATTTATTTAGGATGAACATACTTTTGCAAATAAGGAAGAAGTTGTGATCAAGGATACACACCTCTTGCATAAGAGAGAACCTTGAATCAAAATGAATGATTCTATATAAGAAAAGAATGTCACATGATAAACAAATACCAATCCATGAAAGAAATTGAATCTTTAGAAAGGAAAATCAAGAAGATGAGACCTTTCCCCCCAAGGTTAAAGACAAGGGAAAATATAATACATTGTATATCCTAAGTGACAAGTTTTTCATAATAGACCCACACTTGCAAAAAAAGAGAAGATATGTATGTACTAAAAATAAATCTATGCAAGAAGGAAAATTATGTTATAAAATAATCAAGTCAAAAAAGGAATCATGGATCTATTGGAAATGAAGAGAAACACCATGCACTCAATAAGTGAAAGATCATTTATAATAGATATGCTCTTTAAAGCATGAACAAGATTGTTAACAAAGATGATAATACATTGCATAAAACAAATAATCTCATGCTAGAAAGGATGTGCTATTATAAAAGATACAAATTCACAAAGAGAGAATGTGTCCTATGAAAGGAGAAGGAGAAATGATATCACATTTTAAAAACTTAGTAAGAAAATCCACTATAAAAGATATACACTTCCAAGGAAGGAAGAGGCTTTAAAGAATGATATCAATCCCCTAAAGAGAAAGATCCTCAAAAAATAAGCCCATGCATGAAATGACATCATAGTATAAGAGATTTAACCAACAAAGAGATAATGGATTCTTTAGGAGGATGAAATGAACAAGAGAGATCTTTCCTCTCAAGCCTAAAGACAAGGAAGGGAACCTATTATGTTGCCCATAATGCAACACACAAGATCCCCCTAATAATGTAAGCTACTTTAAGATTAAATGATTATATAAAAGAGAAATGCTAAGGTATATTTTTGATATCAAGAAAAAACATAAGATTTATTGTTATGAAAAAAAGAGATCTATCTACTTGTATCGTCTTAAAATGGAAGCAATTCAATGTTAAGAGCATTTATCCCTACAATTGAGTTGATTGGGGTCATGTTAAGCACCTTGATTAGGTCTTTTCATGTATCTGGTTGTTTCCCCCTATTCTGCTTCTCTCCCCTTTATTTCTAGCCTTTTCTGGACAATTTTCTCTGAAAATATGGAGTTTCTGACTGTTTGGGTCAAAGACAACCTGGTAGGGTCAAGGATGACCTAGACCCTAACCTAGGTCAAGGATGACCTCAACCTTAACCTAGGGCGATGTCTACCTCTTCCTTGACCCCAAGTCCAATTTTTAGATTCTGGGAGTTATGGGATATCAGGTTTCAGAAAGTTTCTTTTTCCCACTTCCGGGTCAGCTATTTTGGGTTTCAGAATGGTAAATCCTTAAATTTCATTTAATTTGGGTCCATTTCTAGGGGTTAAGGTTAATTGGGATTTAATTATCCAATGTCATCCTTCTCTAAAGGTTTGTGCCCTAGATCACTATAAAAGGAAGCCTTCCTCTCTCATTTTCTCCATCTCTCAAGTGCCATCAAGTTTTGCAATCAAGTTTCCATCCACTCTCATGATCAAGCCATCAAGTTTTTGAGATAAAGCATCCACAAGCAATCATTTCATCAAGCATTCTCAAGGAAGCATTCAAGCCCTCTTATCCATTCAAGTTCTCTTTTGAAGATCAAGGATTCAAGCATTCAAGCCTTTGAAGGGATTTGGTTCAAGCATTCAAGATTCATCATTCAAACCCTAGATCTATCCATCATGGTGGTGTGATCTTCCTTCAAGATCCTTTGTTCATCTTCAAGATCCATTCATTCTTCTCTATCAAGGTGGATTCCAAGCATACAATCATGGAGGTTTTGGATTTAAATTCATGGTTTTGATTTGCATTGTAGTGTTCAAGCTTTCATATCAACATACTTGTCACATTTCAAATACAATTGCATATCTATTGAATATCATAGCTTTATTGTTAGATCTACTTCTACTACTTGCTATCATTCTCTATTTCAATTCCATTATTAAGGTTAATTCAAAACCGGGGTTTGACCAAGGCAAACCCCTCATCCAAATAACAAAACCATTTTTCTTGTAGGTACAAGTACAGGATTGCAAATCAGAGCTTGGATGTGAATACCCTTTAAGGGGGAGGAGAACAAGAATGCACCCTTTTAACCCCCTATTACTAGGTGAAAAAGGGGCTCTTAATGAAGGATGGCACACTGTAAGCCCCCCAAGTAAGTTTATTTATTTAGGACAAACATACTTTTGCAAATAAGGAAGAAGTTGTGATCAAGGATACACACCTCTTGCATAAGAGAGAATCTTGAATCAAAATTAATGATTCTATATAAGAAAATAATGTCACATGATAAACAAATACCAATCCATGATGGAAATTGAATCTTTAGAAAGGAAAATCAAGAAGATGAGACCTTTCCCCCCAAGGCTAAAGACAAGGGAAAATATAATACATTGTATATCCTAAGTGACAAGTTTTTCATAATAGACCTACACTTGCAAAAAAAGAGAAGATATGTATGTACAAAAAATAAATCTATGCAAGAAGGAAAATTATGTTATAAAATAATCAAGTCAAAAAAGGAATCATGGATCTATTGGAAATAAAGAGAAACACCATGCACTCAATAAGTGAAAGATCATTTATAATAGATATGCTCTTTAAAGCATGAACAAGATTGTTAACAAAGATGATAATACCTTGCGTAAATATTCTTCTCCCTACACCTAAAATAGAAAACCCTAATATTCGACAAGAAGTGGCTAAGAAGGTATATGTTAAGTTAATGAATTCCAAGAAAGGAATCTTTAGACCTATGCCGATAGATGCTTTATACAAATATAAATGTCCTTTTCATTATAGTAATACACATTTACTTGCTGATTGTAAACATTTCAAATTATATGTTAGAGAAAGAGATGCTTTAGGAATTATATCTCACTCTCACGTAGTTTTACAATTCCTTCATAATTTTGATATAGGGGATTCCCCTTCTTCTAATATAAAATAGATTTCTTCTCCTCTTGTCTCTAGACTGGGGGGCAAGAGGTGTATTTCCATCCAGTCTTCTTAGGATCCATTAGGTCTTTTATTGGGGCTTAATTGGTATTCTTTCTCTCCTATCTCTCTATGGTTTTGTATTATGTTTATAATCATCCATAGATCTTATTCAAGATATCTTTTCTAAGAGATTTGTTTTGCAAAGGTACCCCTTGTCTCTATCCCTAGGGGGCAAGGTTCTTCCTTCATTCTCTTTGTCTAGGGAACTAGTTTCCTTAGCTTAGTGGTCTTTGTTTATATTGCAATATTATTTCATCATATTGATAGATGTTTTGACTATGGATAACCTTTTTATGAGAGGTTGTTGTCCTAAGTCATCACCTCTTCTCTATGTTGCAAATTATGTTCATTATAAACTCTTACTCTTGCTTTGGCGTTAGATTTGTTTCCCTCATTCCAAAGATTCCTCTTCCTCTTCTTTGTAGGGGCTTGATGATTGAATTTTGGTTCCCGCCTTTTGAAAGATGATATTTTATCTAAAAGAACTCCTCTATGATGGGGGTCTTGTTGATAAGATCTCTTTCATCGAGGATCCTTTTTCCATGATTGACATATCCTTTTCACAATTATCTATACTGTTGGATGTAGGGCTCAATACCCCTCACTAAGAATATGGTGTACATTGTTGTTAAATGGGATATCTCCTTGCATTGTGAATTAGGTATCCTCTTCCTCTTCCTTATCTTGTCTAGTAGACTACCACGCTAAGGAGGGGGGCATATATAGGGTCTCCCTTGTACTATAGTTTTTTATTTTTACATGCTAAATCTTGGAAGGTAACACACATAACACTAAATCCTGAAAAGACACACATTTATATGCTAAATATTCTGAAGGTAACGCACATAAGTTGCTAAATCCTGAGGAGACACGCATTTCCAATATGCTAAATCCTAGAAGGTAATGCACATAAGTTGCTAAATCTTGAATGGACACGCATTTTCAATTTTTAAGTATGCTAAATCTTCCAAAGGTAACACACATAAGTTGCTAAATCCTGAGGAGACACACATTTCATATTCATAGTGATACAAGAAGGTGGATCTATGGGTATTCCAAAAGCCATCAGGAGACACATTACAATTACAAGCACAATTTATAGGTGAAATTTTAGGTTTGGCTACCTGTTTGGCTCTCCCTCCCTTAGTGATTCACGGTAAGGTGGGCATCTTATTGGGCAAGGTAATCACTCTTTTCCCTTTTATCTCTTTTTTCTTTCATGCTAGTAGGACGGGATCACGAAGCTATGTTATTTATAGTGTTTCTCTTGTCTTTCTTATGTAATCATTTATGCTTTTATGATAGCTTTCCAAATATGATATTAGTATGGGAAATTTTTCTTAGAAAGGTTTCTTATGCTAGTTGATTTGGGTTTGTTTTAGTACTAATCCCTCTTTTGTGTATTTTTCCTTTTTTGTTTTCATACCCTCATGCGTGTATGTTGAGTTAGAATCCTTGGTCTGGGAGCTTGTGTCCTTAGCTAAGTGTTATTTTATCTCATTGTGAATCCACTTGGATCTCTTCTTTCTTCTCCTTTACCAAGAGTTTGCATCGAGTCCACACTCTTGCTAAAGTGGGGGCTTAATGTATCATCTTAAAATGGAAGCACTTCCATGTTAAGAGCATTTAGCCCTTCGAGTGAGTGGTCTAGGGTCATGTTAAGCACCTTGATTGGGTCTTTGCATGTATCGGGTTGTCTCCCCCCTATTCTGCTCCTCTCCCCTTTATTTTCAGCCTTTTTCGAACAGTTTTCTCTAAGAATATGGAGTTTCTAACTGTCTGGGTCAAAGATGACCTAGTAAGGTCAAGGATGACCTAGACCCTGAACTAGGTCAGGACGACCTTGAGCCTGATCTAGGGTAGTTTCTACCTCATCCCTGACCCTAGGTCTAATTTTTAGATTTCGAGAGTTACAGGATATTGGGTTTGAAAAAGTTTCTTTTTCCCGCTTCCAGGTCGGCCATTTCAGGTTTTGAAATGGTAAATCCTTAAATTTCATTTAATTTGGATCCATTTCTAGGGGTTAAGGTTAATTGGGATTTAATTCTCCAATTTCAACCTTCTCTAGAGGTTTTTTGCCTAGATCACTATAAAAGGAAGCCTTCCTCTCTCATTTTCTCCATCTCTCAAGTGCCATCAAGTTTTGCAATCAAGTTTCCATCCACTCTCATGATCAACCCATCAAGTTTTTGAGATCAAGCATCCATAAGAAAGCATTTAATCAAGCATTATCAAGGAAGCATTCAAGCCCTTTTCTCCATTCAAGTTCTCTTTTGAAGATCAAGGATTCAAGCATTCAAGCCTTTGAAGGGATTTGGTTCAAGCATTCAAGATTCATCATTCAAACCCTAGATCTATCCATCATGGTGGTGTGATCTTCCTTCAAGATCCTTTGTTCATCTTCAAGATCCATTCATTCATCTCTAACAAGGTGGATTCCAAGCATAGAATCATGGAGGTTTTGGATTTACATTCATGGTTTTAGTTTACATTGTTGTGTTCAAGCTTTCATATCAACATACTTGTTTACATTTCAAATACAATTGCATATCTATTGAATATCATAGCTTCATTGTTAGATCTACTTCTACTACTTTCTAGCATTCTCTATTTCAATTCCATTATTAAGGTTGATCCCAAACCTGGGTTTGACCAAGGCAAACCCCTCATCCAAAAAACAAAACCATTTTTCTTGTAGGTACAAGTACAAGACTATGAATCAGAGCTTGGATCTGAATACCCTTTTCGGTGAACTTCCAAAATCCATGAACAAATTTTTCGTCAGAGATGTTTTGGGTCAAGGATGACCTTCAGTAGAGGGTAGGATCCTACCTCAAGGTAAGACCTTGCCTTGCTATTTGGTTCAAGGACTACTTGCTTCCTAAAAGACAAAAGTTTCCTGGGTTTTCTCTGTCTCGGCATTTCCAGTCTGAAATAGGTTGCAGAATTTCTTGAAACTGCACACAAACATCAGAAATCAACATTTTCCAGATCTACCCTATTTTAAGGTTAGTATTTTCCTTCCATTTATCTCATATTTCAAGTATATACCTTTCATAGTAGATAATAGGATTTTCTCATTTCTTCATATTCTCCATTGTTTGATTCTTTTGTGCAGTGATCACTTCCTTGTGATTTATCCATTTGGATCTTTCTTTTTGGGAATTTGGATTAAGGATAGGTCCTATATTATACCCCTATTCAAATTCAAACCCCATTCATAGAGGTGGATCCATTTCACCTCTATTCACTACTAAATCTTGAACAAATTATCTTAATTCAATATAATTAGCAAGAGAATATTTATTTCTATGATGAAAAATACATAGAAAATAACCATTAAGAGGTCGTTGATGCTTTGAAAAATGTCTAAAAGGAAAAAATATTAGTATCATATTTAAGTCTCCAAAATATTCTCATAGCCAAATCTAAATGGTCATCGAAATGAGGTGTAACCACAAATGGTGTTGGTCAAATAATATCTAGAGGAAGTTTTTATTGTGATGAAGAAGGATTGAAAGAAGACAAAGTAGTGGCATGAGGTATAAATTCTAGACCATATCTAGTAACTTGTGTAGGAGGAAATTTTTATACCTTGTTTATTAATACCAAGACCTTGTCCACTATAACCTTGTTGAGTAGTAATATCATAACCCAAATTGTAATTAGCCTTTAATGTTGAGGGGGAAGGATATTCATCTTGAGATTTATGGAAGTATGTGGAGGTATAAAGAGGAATAAAAAGATAACTATTCTTGTTAGGACTCCTATCAATATTATTATATTCTTTAGGTGGAGAAGAAGAAGAAGTTTTATCAAGATCCTCATGTTTACTTAATTGTATTCTTCAAGATAAATCATCAAAAAAATGTTGAACATTAGGATTATGAATAATGCTTTGATAAAAAAAAGGAATGTTTAAGATCATCTAAAGAAGTAAATATAGTTTCTTCCTTAAGACTATCCATTAAGGTGGTTTGAGGATGAGAGGACCTAGACCTCACTAATATGAGATTGACAGGAGTTGGATCTCTATCTTCATCATAAATAGGAATTGTAGGACATGGATTAAGGTGATTTATGCTAGTGCTATCTTTAGGGTCATCAAAAGATTCCATGTATTTTTCTAACAACCTAATGAGAAAACTACATTAAATATTGATAAAAGTCTTGAAAGATGATTATAAGGAAGAAATATATTTGAAAGTCTCATAATACCATATGCAAGAACACCATGAATGAATACAAACATCATAAAATATAACAAAGTACTATTCAACCCATTTGATTGGTAAAGAGAATTTAGGAGAATTATGGTGCAGGAGCACCCTTTTAAGGGCTCCCACCATTATAAATTTTGTTGTGAAGAGCTCATACATGAAGCCTTCTAAGTAGAATAAGAGCCATGAGCTCAGTGTGTGTGTGTAGGGTCTAGTTAGGATCCGAGGGTCATAGTCATGTCTTTCTTTATGGTTGTACAGGGACTCAAGGGATGATGTCATCCTGATGTCACCTGGTCTTAGCTTAGATAAAAGTCTTAAAATAGGGGTATTTAATGTTTTAGAATAGGTTTTTTTTGTTTTAGACCTAAGAGTGGTCTTAGGATGTGAAGAGAGCCAAGCAACAAAAGTTTCTCAAAAGTTGCTTAGCAACTTTTCCTAATAAGGGTTCAAACCCTTACCAAACGGCCAAGAGCCCTAAATAAGCTCATACCTTGAGGAATAGATGATTTATGCTTGGAAAAACCCTAAGCCAAGGGTTGGAAGTCAGTGTGTACGGCTTTGAGAAAGTTTAACTAGACTGTGACTATATTTTGGTGTGCCAGTCAATACTAATGGCATGAATCTGAAGAACTAATGAATAGAACTTAAGATATTTGGCATTGTACATTTTCATTTGAGTATTTTTTTTCATTTTGGTGTGTTTAGATTAATTTATCTGCAAGTTTTTGTGTGTTCTTGTTTATATTTTGAAACCACTAGTCCTCTATCCAGTTTGGAGAGGCATGTAAATATGGGCCTGTAACTCTTATCCCCACTATGGAAACACCATGGAACCTTGGGATATGATAGTACAAAACCTCTTCTATATATATGTTCAAGCAGGGCCTTGGAAAGAGTGTTCAAGCATTTATTTGACCAATCCCTAGGTGAGTCTGTACTGAGCCCGGCTAGGTAAGGTCAGCGTTGTGAAGACTCTAGAAGGCAAGGGTGAAGACTTTAGAGAAAATCCTTTGGAGGAGTTTAATAAGGATAAGGGAAGGTTCATTGGTGAGAAGGAGAGGTTTCCACTAGTCCAATGAAGGTGTTTACACCAACAACTTAGCTCTGTGACTCTGTCAAGCTTAAAAAGGCCTAGAAACCCTCATTCCTAGTTAGGGCACTGTATGACCATTTGAAGACCTAAAACCTTGAAAATACTTGAGGGATTGGTAAATGAATGGAAGTATCTATGGAATTTTAGCCATGGTTTGGTGAAGATAGTAGGTCAAAAGTCCTATAAACCCAGAGAGGAGGTCTAATTGGGGCTCTTTCCTTGTAGCCTTATTTTGGGAAGAAATGATGGGATTGGGTAACAAGCCAACTTACCCAAGCCCTTGGAGTCACTTAGATGGATGAAAAAAAACCTTTGGAAACATCTCCACCCTTGTTAGCACCTGAGAAGGTTTTCAAGCCAAGAAACCCTTATTAGCCTATGTAAGGGTGTGAAGCTAGAGAGTGGAAGAAAGCTTAGGAGGAGTGTTCAACATTGGTGGCTAGATTGGGTTGGGTCAGGGGATCCTATTGAAAAGAGGCATCCTAAAGACCATAGAGTGTGGGTAGAGCACACTAGGGATCCAAGGAGAGGATCAAGGAGCATAGATGAAGCTAGTCTATCCCAATATCCCTTTCAGATTGGTATCAGAGCAAACAAGACTTGGGAAGTGGATAGTTGGAAAGTGTGAATGTTTCAAACTCTAGAGGAATTAGTAGGGTCATCTCAGAAGAAGACAATGGTAACTAAAGTAGAGCTAGCTAAGAAAGTAGAAGACCAAGAGGAAGCAAATGGACTCCTACAGGAAAGGTTGTTTCAGATGGAGCAACTATTGGATGATGTCCAAGAAAAGGTAGATAAAGTGAATGATAGAATGGAGGAACATGATGCTAAAGAGAAAGAGAAGACTATAGATGATGAGGTTCCTACACCTAATCCTCCAACTCAAGATGAGAAATTCTTGAAGGCAATCAAAGCCATCACTGGAAAAGCACTAGAAGGTGTCCCATTACTCACTAGTAGAATGGACACAAAATTATTCATGCAATGGATAGAGGGTATGGAGAATCACTTCGAATGTGAAAAGATCTCTAAAGCATAGATGGTCAAAGTGGCCAAATCAAGGTTAAGAGGCCAAGCTCTAACTTGGTGGAACTATCTCCAAGAAGAAAGGGAGAAAGAGGGAAAGAATCTAATTGCCAATTGGAAAGCTATGGTAAAAAAGGTGAAAGAAGCCTACCTACCTATAGAATTTGAAATTTAGCAGCATAGAAAGAGGTTGAATCTAAGACAAAAAGAGATGGATGTTGCCACCTATACAGAAGAGTTTCATAAATTGAGCCTAAGGTCCAAAGTGAAGGAAGAGGAGAGCATCAAGGTGGAAAGATACTTGAGTGGGATAAAATGGAGTATAGCAGAGGAGATGAAATTGTTCATTCCTACCACAGTTCTTTGGTGTCAACATATGGCACAAAAGATAGAAGAAAAGTATAGAAGGAAGAAAGAACCCAACTCTAAAAATAGAGGTAGAGGTAGAGACTCTAGAGGGGGTCAAAGAGGAGGTTCTAGGGGTAGAGGATGTGACTTAAGAAGCCAAGGAGAGAGTAGACTCTTGGAGAAAGTTGCAGAGGCCAGTACAAGGGGTACTTTTAGTAGAGGAAGAGGGTCTCATGGTAGTAGAGGAAGAAGTACAGGAAGAAGTAGCTCCTACTTTTCCACAATGAAATGTTATCAATGTGGACAGCTTGGAAACCCTACTTATAGGTGTCCTGATAAACCTACAAGCTCTAGCAATGAAAAGAGGGTAGCCTATGCCCAAGAAGATGGAAGTAGTTCATGTACCAATGAGGTATGAAAACTAGAATCAGAGATGGGGGAGAACTTGATATTTAGGAGAGTGCTCATTAGGCAACCTACTCAAGGAGAACCCAAACAAAGAAGAGCTCTTTTTAGAGTTAGATGCAAGATCCAAGGAAAAGTTTTTAAGGTGATAGTTGATTCAGGATCAACTAACAATATCATATCAAAGGAAGCAGCAAAGAAGTTGAAACTCACAAAGATTCCCAATGCAAACCCTTACAAGGTGACTTGGTTGAATCAAGAGCAGAGTGTGTTAGTGAATGAGCAGACATGGGTGGGATTTTCCATTGGAGGGTATAAGGACAAATTTATTTGTGATGTCCTACCCATGGATGCTTGCCATCTCCTATTGGGAAGACCTTGGTAGTTTAATAGGAAAGTGATCTATGATGGAGAAGAGAACTCTATTTCCTTCAAGAAGGATGGCAAGACATTCAAGATTCAATCTCTGACAGAGAGTTATGAAGGAGCCTTAAGGACACCTAGTGTGTTTCTTAGCAGTGGCAAGGAATTCCTACACTCATTACATGAAGATGAGACAATGGGATGTGCCATTTTTGTCAAGCCAAAAGAAGAGGAACCTAAGTTGTAGATAGAGACACCTAAGGAGGTGAAGAAAATGTTGGAGGAATTCAAAGACATTGTAAGTGATGGAGCACCTGCAACACTTCCTCCAAGAAGGGCTATAAGTTATCAAATAGACTTTGTACCTGGTGCATCTTTTCCTAACAAAGCAACATACAAGCTTACCCCTGATCAAAACAAAGAAGTAGCAAGGCAAGTACAAGAGTTATTGGATCAAGGACTGATCAAGAAAAGCATTAGTCCATGTGCAGTTCTAGTGGTGTTGGCATCCAAGAAGGGAGGCAAGTGGAGACTTTACAATGATTCAAGGGCCATCAACAAGATTACTATCGGGTATAGATTTTCAATTCCTAGGGTAGAAGACTTGATGGACTATTTAGGAGGTGCTATGTATTTTTCAAAGTTGGATCTCAAAAGTGGTTATCACAAAATAAGGATTAAGGAGGGTGATGAGTGGAAGACCGCTTTTAAAACCACAGATGGGTTGTATGAATGGCTTGTGATGCTATTTGGGTTTATCAATGCCCCAAGCACCTTCATGAGGTTGATGAATAAGGTTTTGAAGGACTTCACTGGTAGATTTGTGGTGGTGTACTTAGATGACATACACATCTATAGCAAAACCAAAGAAGAACACCTTGAGCACTTAAGGTTAGTCTTGAAAAGGCTACATGAGGAGAAATTGGCTATCAACCTAGAGAAATGTGAGTTTTTGCAGCAAGAGATAGTCTACTTAGGATTTGTGGTGTCCAAGGGTACTTTGAAGATGAACCCAAGCAAGGTGGAGGAAATCTTGAATTGGCTTGACCCTAAAACAGGGACTAAAGTTAGAAGTTTTCATGGTTTGGCACAATTTTATAGGAAATTTGTGAGAAAATTCAGTGGTATATGTGCACTAGTGCTTGACACCATTAAAGGAGGGCTTGAAACTAAGTTCAAGTGGTCTGAGGAAGTTGACAAAGCATTCCAAACATTAAATCAAGAGGTAGCTACCAAACCTATCTTACTCTTACCTACTTTTGACATATTGTTTACAATTGAATGTGATGCAAGTGGAATTGCAGTAGGGGGTGTATTGAGTCAGGAGGGAAGGCCTGTGGCATTTTTCAGTGGGAAACTCAATGAAGCAAAGAAAAGGTACTCAGTCTATGATCTAGAGTTGTATGCATTAGTGAAGTCCCTCAAGAAGTGGAGGCATTACCTTCTCCCAAAGGAATTTGTGGTGTTCACAGACAATTAGGCCTTGAGTTAGATTAACACTCAAGAGAAACTTAGAAATAGGAACTTGAAGTGGATGGAGTATCTCCAATTCTTTACCTTCACCATTAAACACAAGAAGGGGTAGCTCAAAAAGGTAGTAGATGCCTTAAGTAGGAAGTTGTTAACTGTTCAAGAGGTGCAATTGCAGAGCATAGGTATAGAAAATTTCAAGGATCTTTATGAGGAGGATGAAGACTTCTCCATAGCCTATAAGGTATGCAATGAGTTTGAGAATCACTTCCATAGTGAGTATGCAGATTACACTCTTCAAAATGGGCTTTTGTTTAAAGGCAATCAACTATATGTGCCTAGAGGATCCATGAGGGAAAATCTGATCCAAGAGAAGCACAATGGGAGCCTAAGTGGGCATTTTGGTATCAATAAAACCATGGAGCTAGTACAAAGGTACTATTATTGGCATAGGTTTCCAAGGGATGTAAGGAGGTATGTGGAATAGTGTGGTGTGTGCCAAAGGGCTAAAGGAGGCTCAAGAAATGCAGGGCTTTATCAACCATTACCAGTTCCAAATAGGCCTTGGGAGTGTGTGAGCATGGACTTTGTGGTTGGACTCCCTACAAAAAAATAGGTATGGATAGCATCTATGTAGTGGTAGACACGTTCTCTAAAATGAGTCATTTCATTCCATGTAGAACTAATCATGATGCAAGTTATATAGCACATCTCTTCTTCAAGTAGATTGTAAGGATTCATGGACTCCCTTTGAGCATTGTGTCAGATAGGGATAGCAAGTTCATGGGTCATTTTTGGAAAACCTTATGGAAAAGGTTACGAACTAATCTCTCATTCAGATCAACTTACCATCCACAAACTGATGGTCAAACTGAAGTTATAAACAGTGTATTGGGCAATTTTCTAAGGTGCTTAACCAAGGAGTATGGGTAGACTTGGGATCTAGTCATTCCACAAGTAGAGTATGCCTACAATGATAGTGTTAATAGGACCATAGGGATGAGTCCTTTTGAGGTTGTGTATGGGAGACACCCTGGAGGAGTATGTGAACTCAAAGACATTGGTTCAATGGATTTGAAGAGTGGCCAAGTAGAGGACTTCACTCAAACTATCAAGGAGGTACAAGAATAGGTTAAGAAGGCCATCCTAGAATCCACTCAAAAGCTAAAGGCTAAAGTGGATAAGAGAAGAAAAGAAGTTTAGTACAAGGTAGGGGACTATGTGATGGTTCATTTAAGCAAAGAAAGAATGCAAAAAGGCATGCCTACTAAGTTACAAATGAAGAGAGTAGGACCTTGTAAAATTCTGGCCAAATATGGTGAAAATGCCTATAAGGTGGATTTTCCATCAGATTTAGCTATCTCACCAGTATTCAATGTTGTTGACTTGGTCTTGTTCAAAGGAGACATAGCAAAGCAAAGTGAAGATCAAGAAAAGGTACTGTAGGATCTAGATAGTAACGCCATGCCTAAAAGAAAGCAACCTATAGCATAAAAGGTTTTGGAATCAAGAGTGAATAAATCCACCAGGCATCAAGTGCACATGGAGCACTTAGTAAAATGGGCAGGTCAACCTAAGTCTGAAGCCACTTGGGTAGAGGAGAGCTAGTTAAAGAAACTAGGCATAGACCTAGCCCTCATCAACCCCAAAGTGCCTTAAATCTATGCCGAGGGGGAGTATGGTGAAGGAGCACCCTTTTAAGGGCTCCCACCATTATAAATTTTGTTGTGAAGAGCTTCTGCATGAAGCCTTGTAAGTAGAATAAGAGCCATGAGCTCAGTGTATATGTAGGGTCTAGTTAGGATCCTAGGGTCATAGTCATGTCTTTCTTTATGGTTGTACAAGGACTCAGTGGATGATCTCATCCTGATGTCACCTGGTCTTAGCTTAGATAAAAGTCTTAAAATAGGGGTATTTAATGTTTTAGCATAGGTGTGCTTTGTTTTAGACCTAAGAGTGGTCTTAGGATGTGAAGAGAGCCAAGAAACAAAAGTTGCTTAGAAACTTTTCATAATAAGGGTTCAAACCCTTACCAAGCGGCCAAGAGCCCTAACTAAGCTCATACCCAAAGAAATAGACTATTTATGCTTGGAAAAACCCTAATCTAAGGGTTGGAAGTCAGTGTGTATGACTCTGAGAAAGTTTAACTAGACTGTGATTGTATTTTGGTGTGCCAGTCAATACTAATGGCATGAATCTGAAGAACTAATGAATAGCACTTAAGATCTTTGGCATTGTAAATTTTCATTTGAGTGTTTGTTTTCATTTTGGTGTGCTTAGATTGATTGCTCTGCAAGTTTGTGTGTGTTCTTGTTTATATTTTGAAACCACCAGTCCTCTGTCCAGTTTGGAGAGGCATGTAAATATGGGCCTGTAACTCTTATCCCCACTATGGAAACACCATGGAACCTTGGGATATGTTAGTATAGACCCTCTTCTATATATATGTTCAAGAAGGGCCCTAGAAAGAGTGTGCAATCATTTATTTGACCAAGCTGTAGGTGAGCCTAGACTGAGCCTGGCTAGGTAAGGTCAGCGTTGTGAAGACTCTAGAAGGCAAGGGTGAAGACTTCAGAGGAAATACTTTGGAGGAGTTAAAGAAGGATAAGGGAAGGTTCATTGGTGAGAAGGAGAGGTTTCCACCAATCCGATGAAGGTGTTTACACCAACAACTTAGCTCTATGACTCTGTCAAGCTTAAAAAGGCCTAGAAACCCTCATTCCTGGTTAGGGCACTGTATGACCATTTGAAGACCTAAAACCTTGAAAATCCTTGAGGGATTGGTAAATTAATGGAAGTCTCTATGGAATTTTAGCCATGGTTTGGCGAAGATAGTAGGTCAAAAGTCCTATAAACCCAGAGAGGAGGTCTAATTGGGGCTCTTTCCTTGTAGCCCTATTTTGGGAAGAAATGATGGGATCGGGTAACAAGAAAACTTACCCAAGCCCTTGGAGTCACTTAGATGGATGCAAGAACAGATTGGGAAACATCTCCACTCTTGTCAGCATCTGAGAAGGTGTTCAAGCCAAGAAACCCTTATTAGCCTATGTAAGGGTGTGAAGCTAGAGAGTGTGGAAGAAAGCTTAGGAGAAGGAGTGCTCAACATTGGTGGCTAGATTGGGTTGGGTCAGTGGATCTTATTGACAAGAGGCATCCTAAAGACCATAGAGTGTGGGTAGAGCACACTAGGGATCCAAGGCAAGGATCAGGGAGCATAGACTAAGCTAATCTATCCCAATCTCCCCATCAAATTGTAACAATATGAGATATCATATACCATCCTAACTTAATAAAATCCATGTTGAAATGAAATGTACCCAATTTAGATCTAAGGATGAAATGTAGCATATTTAACACCAAAAATAGAATGAAAATGTTATAATTCAGGTTCACCAAAATATACAAAGTGAATTGAGAAAGAAAAATGCATACAAAGGAGATCTAACTACTAAAATCAGAATGGAAATGTTATAAGTTGTGCTCACCAAAATTTAAAAAAGGAAAAGGTAAGAAAGGTAGATTATGCCTCCTTTTCTATAATTCATAATCGAAAGGAAGATGACCCAATAGGCTCGAATAGGACCTAAGCACTCAATGAGTTAATGATCCTTCATAATAAATGTATTGAAGGAAGTAAGATTTGAGGGGAAACAATATGATGATACGAGATAGGAGGCTAAGTAAGAAAGTATAAAAAGCTATGGAAATTGTAGACCAACAGAAGATTGATAGGCAATTGTAATGACCTAAAACAAAGACTAGAAAGCTGTACCAATCTATAGTCTGAATTTGTGAAGGATTTTCAGGGTATAGAATGCCCAATGTTTTTCATTCCTAGGAATAGATAAACTGAGGTGATGTGTTCCCAGTAACTTTTTCAGAAATCAATTACTGTCTTTTCGTCAGATCCCACACTTTCTAAATTAAGTCCTGGTGACTCTACTACCTATTCCTACACATAGAAAGATGATAAATAAGGTTTGATAAATAGGTTTTCACCATTCAAACCCTATTTGGAATCAAACTTGAAATGAAATAAAGTAAATGAAAGCGTATTGTCATATGGGTGGCTACAAGAAGTTGAGTCCCACTTTTGGCCAAAAAGTGGGAGTGTTTTCTCTCTCTTTTTCAAAATTTCTGTCAATTGATGTCAAAATTTGAGGCACTTAAAGATTGAATCTTGAAAAACTTGAGTAATATAAAATTTAGTGCTCCGAGTCTAGTTTTCAAATATGTAATTTATTTCAATACCCACATGGTATAAATTAAATTTTAGTAGGCATGTTTAAAAACCACTTTTTCAAAATACCTGTTTCGAGACCACACCTGACATGTGTACAAACACCCTTTTTTGAAGTAAATGAATGTATTTTTGTGAATCCTTTTGGGAAATGGTACCTAAAACACTGAAGATTGGTCAAAATACTTTATCTTATTTTTTTATTGAATATTTTTTTAAATTAATTTTTAATTGACTATAAAGTACATTTTCAAAACCTCTGGTGTACGAGCACCATAATTTGATGATAACTTCACTTTTTTTCAATTTTTTTTTTAATTTGAAGGAAATTCTATGCAAATTGGTGTCATATAACTCATTTTTCAAAAAACATAAAATTAAAAAAGTTATTAAAGTTTTAGTTAACCTTAATATTTCAAGTTTAGGTACCACGTTGGCTTAATAAATATTGTAAAAATATTAAAATTTATCATATCACTATAAAATTTATATTTTTATAATCCACACAATAAGGGCTAAAATGGTTTTTCATTTTATCAAAAAAATTCATTTGGGAAGGTGTCCAAAAAATTATGGCAAGGCAAAAATTTTATTTTGTAATGCCTTAGCCTTTTTTTTGTAGGGTTAAGCATAGGCTTGGTCCCACCAGGCCTATCCCGAGCCAAAACCCAGGCCAACGGGTACAGTTCCCACTTATTGATTTACAAAAAGGGCACCTGTGTTGTGAAACTACAAAATAGGCACCTGTTTTGATTTAAATAATGGGTGCCCATTTCATAAAGAGCTGTTGCAGCCAAAAAATAGGACTGTGGGCCTGATCTCAATGATTGACAAGTTTTCAATTATTTTTTTATCGATCTGTACCAGGCAAACATAATATTTCTATCAACATTCTATACTTTTGTCTTGTTTTGGATCTGACATTCAAAAAAAATTGTTTGAAATCAAATCTTGGTGCAAAAATGGGATCAAACCAACACAGAAAGAGGCCAGCGAAGGTTTTGACATCTGAGGAGGTTGCAACAAATAGAGAGGAGGCAAAATGACAATGAGAAAGAAGAGAAAGACTTCGAAACCTGAATAATCTTGGAGCATCGAGTTCAACAATTGCTTCAGAAGAGGAGGACAATGAAGACACCATAATGGATGCAAAGGTTGAAGAAGAAAATTCAGGTGCATCTTCTAATCTAGTATTGGATACAGGTATGTCTTCACATCCAAATACATTACAACTTATTTTGATAAAGATGTTCATGATTTGCTAGAAGTAGGTTACAATAAAAATGATTTAAATTTTATTCCTTAAAATAGATTAACAAATTTAATTACACGTGAAATTTTAGAAATTAGTAATGTTAATCATAATGATAAAGGAACTGAAAGTCAAACCCCAATTGAAACTGAAAATCAAACACCAATTCAGATTGAAATCAACAATGTAGATGTAGACATTGAAACACCTATTGAGAAAGAAAATCATTTGAATGGTAATGAAATAAATGAACAATTTCAAATAAAAAATGATGTGATAGACAATCTGTGTAGTTTGGTTTCATGGAGATAGATTAGGACACACACGAGAAGATTGTTTAGACAATTGTTTTATAATAAGAAATTTGGGTTTCAATGTCAATTAATGTTACAATTAATTAAAATGTCTAAAATGCAAAAAGTGATGAAGAGGTTAGGCATTTATGTGAAAACCAAGAAGAAGGATGAGTCTCTAAAACAAGTTGTGTCAACTATTGCTAGTGCCTTTGACACATTTGGAAAGAAAAGTCATTCTAAAGATAGTAATGTCACATGATGAGCAATAACAATAGCTTCAGTAAAAAAAACCATTACTGATAAAAGAAAGATTTCAAACATAAGTGGATATCTTAATATTCATTGTAAAACTTTAACAAGAGTTGTAAAGAGAAGAGTTAACTTTGAAAGTAATCCGGAAAACCATTTATGGACCTTTAGTGGCAAACTCCCGAGGTCTGACATGAAACTTACTGGTGAAGTCAAAACTTTGATTAAAAATTTCTGGCACGATAATACAACAGTATCCCCTAATGCCAGAGATGTTCTTAAATTAAGAGTCGGTTCAAAAGTTCATGATCCACATCCAAAACACTTTTTAGATATGACTCAAATAGAATTATATAAAAAATTTGTGGATGATAAGGTGTTAACTATTAGTATTAGTCAAAGATCTTTTGAAAAATGTAAACCATGGTATGTAAGGATTAACAAAGAAAGAATCACCTATTGTTGAAAAACTCATGTTCAATTTTGTTATCATTATGATATTTTTCAATCTATACGTTCTACTATGCATACTAATGAAATGTTGCAGGAATGTGGTATAAATATACCACCTCAAATTGTAAAGGATTTTATATCAAATTTGTTTTGTAACCCACCTAATGAGCAATTTTATCTTTTGAATGCATGTGTTTCTGGTGTATGTGATGTATGTGGCAATCTTACATTATTAGATAAATGTTTGCATGAAAATATTTCATTTGATTTTGGACAACAATTAGTTGATGTAAAAAGATTTAAAACTGTTGAGTATCCATTGAAGGATGGAAAAGTTGGAAAATGGTGCGACCTAATAACTAAAAAACTTAGTGTTAATGCTTTAATGAATGAATTCAAGAGTAAGGTCATACTTAAATATGTGAAACACTCTCACAATTCTAGATGGCTTGATGGACAATTTCACATATGCAAGAATACATTTCCAATTGGTAGTATACTTTCAGTTGTTGACTTTATAATGAACTACACGCTTGCACCACAAGATGAGATCCAACCACAATATTATAATTCAGTGCAAGTAACAATTTTTGTTCATATTGTCTATAGACATGCACTTGATAGTACATAAGAAGATCATAAAATATTGAGAGAGTACCTTTTCTCTATGAGTGATAATAAGTTACACTCATCGGAGTTTGTCCAATATTGCTTTAAGACCTTTTATGGAAATTTAAGGGAGAGACAAATTCATATAACACAACATATAATATGGTCAGATAATTGCACAGGGTAATTCAAGAATGCTAGAATGTTTTATTGGTTGAGTAGGACGCACAAGAAAATAAATATCTAACATATCTGGATTTTTTTGAGGATGGACACTGGAAGGGAGAACATGATGGTGCCGGTGCATGTGTTAAGAGAGTCTTTTGTAGAGAGCAACTCAAATTTGAGGAAAAATCAAAATTTAAAGATGCATGTGCAATTGTTAAACGGTGTAAAACAAGTTTGTCTATAGGATCAAGTCAGAACTCTACCATTAGACATTTTTTTTGGCTAGTTGAAGAGAAGAATATCCTTTCAAGATGTGATTATAATACAATCAACGAATCAGCTAAATGACATTCATTTTGGAGTTCTAATTCTAACACTTGGACTATATGGACTAGGGAGCTTGCATGTTTTTGTCAATTTTGTGTTGTAGGTGAATGAGAAGAATGTGAGAATATAGAATGGGTTGAAGAATGACAACAAAAATCCTTAACACCTAGTGAGAGACAAGATGAAGATGATATAATAAATGAAGACCTGGATCATGCCTTTGCATCAAAAGATTATGATCGTGTTTCAGACCTCATACAACCTGGTAATTTAATTCAATTTATTGTAAAACTATAAATTATATTAGTTACATGTGTATGTCATATAATTTATAATTATAAATTTGAATTATAAACCTTTAAACAAGTTTTCTTTGTGCATGTACTTAATTTTGTTTTGCAGGACATGTGTATGATGTTGTTGTACTTGAGGATAATGAAGAGCAAATAGAGTATTGGTTAGCTCGATGTGTAGAACCTAAGAAAAATTTGATATGTCATCAAGTAGATGATGATGATTTTCAGTATCCAATTGGGTTCGTTGTGGTAGTTGGTACATGGATACGCAAATACCTAACAAGAAGGAATGGTTTACCATCTTTTGAAGACTACCAATCAGAAAAGAAGATTATGCACTATTCCCATTTGGTAGTGGCAACAAATATCAAATTGGAAAGATACAAAGGGAGACCTGCTAATAAAATATTATGGACACTTTTAATGGAAGAGCATGAGGCAATCATAGATGCATTGCAGAAAAGATAGGATGCTGATGGTACATTAGATTGAATCAAATTTATACATGTAAGTTTTTGTTCAATTTGTCATATTTTTATTTTTTTCTACATGTCTTCTTTGAAGTGTGATAATTTATAAGTTAGAGATATAGATTTGAAATTTAAATTAAAATTGTCTTTAAATGAACTTGTATAAATTCTAACATTTGAACATGTTTATTTTTATGATGCAGGATGTCTGGAAGAACATAGACATGAACTATTTATGTAGTACAATGCACTCTTGTATTCGTACAATTTTGGATTTGTAATTTAAGTTTACATGAAATCACTTTTATTCATCAAATTTTGTTTTAAATATTTAAGTTAAATTTATAACTTTGTATTCACCTAATTTTGTTCTAAATATTAAACTATGCACATTGGTCAAATTATGTTCACTTAATAGATTATGTTAGATTTATTTGTGCATCCATAAATTCATTGTCCAAATTAATAGATCTCATTGTTAGATGGATGGTTTTTAATAGTTAATCAAACTCAATAAATTACTTGTAACATCAAAGTCAATATTAATTAGTGATTTTTAATAGTTAATTATCAAATTCAATATTAAGCTTGTAACATCCATATTGTTCTTGTCAATTACATGTATTAATAGATCTCATTGTTAGACTAGATGGTTTTTTTTATAGTTAATCAAAGTGTTCATATTACTTGTAATGTATCTAGATATTGTACTTAGATCAATTACACATGAATTAATAGATCTCATTGTTAGGTAGATGGTTTTTTTAGGATATTGATAAATTTAATTACAATTGATATTAAAAATGATTTCTTTTCCATAGGCTCATATATATAAATAACAACTCATAATTAAGATAAATAACATAACAAGTCCTAAAATAATTTACATGTATCATAATGTCCATCATATCAACTCATGATATATGTACATACAATCACAAAACAAATTCCTACTCTAAAAACAAGTTCTAGTACAATATATGATAACAAGTGGACTAGTATGTAATGCAAGTCCTACTCTAACAACAAGTAAAAATAATATGAACAAGTCCAAATAATCATCATCATAGTCTAAATAATATATGAAAACAAGTCATCATAACACAAGTCCAAATAATCATCATCATAAAACAAGTCCAAATAGTCATCATAATCTAACTCTACTCATCTAGCTGATTTGCAGTCCTCTTCACTCCATGTGAGGAGGACTACGATGCATCAACATGCTCTGTCTGGTCTCGAGTACCCTCATCCTTAGCTACATGAAAAGTGGATGTAGCCAAGTCCTGTAAAAAAATTTAAAGTACAAATTTTTAATAATTAGGTGTAAAAGATCTAGATACACAATGGACATTGAAAAATTACTTTTAATCATCACCTTAAAGGATAGTGTTGATGGCTGCATTTGGCTTAATCCTGTAGCCATGCCAAGACTCATGGTGGTGTCGACCTGAACAACATATATAAAGCATGAATCAAACTTATATAGTACATATATAAATAAATTATAAAGTATATATAACTTGACTATACATTTATGGAATAAAAACATGTGTACATTACCTGTGTGCATGACACATAGCTAATGTCACCGATGATTCAAGACATAAATGTGATTGTGCAACATGAGACAATCCAAAAGCCTACAATTGCAAAAAAATAAGTGCAAATCAAAGTTGTACATAAATTAGTAAGATATAAACACTTAAAATTAATAAATGAAAAACATACTATAGGTATATGCGACTGACTCTTGGTGACTGGTGGGGCAGTGAATGAAGGACTACCAATCTCAGTGGTACATGAGAGACCCTACAAAATCACAAAAATATGTCAAACACATTATCAATTAAAGTTTATTTTTTTAAAAGTTTAAAATACCGTGAATGGAGCATCGACATGTTAAGGTGTCGACATTATATGATGACGGCTAATGAATGATGGAGGATTAACCCTCCTCTGTTCACCAAAAAATCCAAATGTTATGGCTCATAATTGTATAAATAAGAAATTTAATATTGCACTATATAAATTATAATTAAATTTACTTGTGCGGGATGATCATTGTCTACATTGAGTAAATCAACATATGATGAGATATCATCTCCGGCATTACCATGTGCACCATCATCACCATCACCATATCCACCATATCCACCATGGGCAGCATGGGCAACATCAAGATCAAACTGGGGACCCCTACATATACCCCCATAACTCATGCAAACATGTACTATGCTAGGGGTAGTCCTCACCTGGGTCAAGTGCTGTAACAAATTGCCCATAAGGGCACTCAAAGAACCAAGAGATGACTATACTGCTCGATGATGGATAGGTGCAGGAAGTACATGATATGGAAGAGGAACAAGGGGCTCATTGTGCACATGATTTCTAGTTCTATCACTCAATTTGGCCCCTAGTCTATCTCGTGGCATCCCTCGACCAACCCCCTGAAATGCTCTCATGTCAAAATAATTGGGTTTCTTACCCAATTCAAATTCAACACATAATTTCTTCAAAAAATAAAGTGGGACCTCATGATTAGCATGTGGTGGATGGTCAAATACCATCCACCATTGCTCCCAAAAATGCTCTGCTATGACGGGGTGTCTACACCATCTAATCGAAATACGTGGCTTCTTGCCAAGTATCTACTCACCCGTTGTAGGGTTCAAAAAATAGCGTGCCAAATTAGTTTTTGTAATTTTTAATTTATTAACCTCTTTATAAGAGAGGTTGTTAGCATAATATACACGCATTCTCTCCCTCCATGACTCAAAACTATCAATCTCATAGTCTAATGTGTGTACAAAATCTACTATGCCTTGCATGCTATTTGCAAGGCGTAGTAGCTGGGCAGATGGATAGGGATCATTCCTAATAATATTTATATCTCTAATGATCGCCTCTACATTTCTCCTAATATTATCTGTTAACTCTCTAGGTGGAGGGGGAGGGGGAGGAGGTGGTGGTGGTGGTGCATGCTGACCTATAAGCTCATCAATGTGAAAATCATCCATATTGCCAATCTGCGTACATATAAAAGCATGTGATAATTTACAATTAACATACTGTAAAATACATTTTACCTTACAACTTGAAAGATTTTAATAATTAAAACTTAAAAGAGAGAGAGAGGGAGAGAGAGGAGAGAGAAAGAGGAGAGAGGGGGAGAGTGAGAGAAAGAGGAGAGAGAAAAGAGAGAAAGAGGAGAGAGGCAGAGAGAGGAGAGAGGAGAGAGAGAGAGAGAGAGAGGGTTTCTAAATTTATGTTTTGGTTTTCTAAGTTTAGGGTTTTGTAATTTAATTTTGTATAGGTTTACTTTTTTTTTTTACTCCCTAGGGTTTTGGTTTTCTACCTAGGGTTTTGTAATGTAATTTTTTATACTTCAATTTTACCAGTTTTCTACTTTAGTATGGTAATTTAGAAAGTAAATTAAAATTAAAAAGAACTACTTGAAAGATAAATTTAATTAAATTTATACAATAATTTTGAAAACAACATTAAACTATGTTGTTTAATTAAAAATAAGTTGAAACTACAATTTTAAATGAAAAAAATCATTAAAAAATAATAAAAACAATATTACATACCTGGAACACAAAAAAAAATGGCAGATAGGGTCGGCAGGAGAAGCTAAAACGGGCACCTGAGCTCTGATAAACGCGATCCCATTTTC
Source organism: Chamaecyparis obtusa (assembly GCA_027943335.1). Taxonomy (NCBI): domain Eukaryota; kingdom Viridiplantae; phylum Streptophyta; class Pinopsida; order Cupressales; family Cupressaceae; genus Chamaecyparis; species Chamaecyparis obtusa. The sequence continues at coordinate 391,890 of BSBK01007029.1, read as the reverse complement.
TGAAGATGAAAATGACAAGAAATCGGTTAAAAAAAATAGATATTAAAAAATGAGTGCCCGATTTTTAAAAATCGGGCGCCCGTTTTGCTTTGGGTGCCCAATCCTTAATGGGCGTCCATTTTGTAAATGGGCACCCAATTTTTGAAAATGGATCGGGCTCCCAAACCTAAACAGGCGCCCATTTTTTATTGCAAATTTTTCCTCTAGTGGACTTCCGCGGAATTGGTACCCAACTTCAAATACCCACCCATATAACATAGGCTAGATTTAAAAATTTAAGTATGTCATACCTTGACAATTTAAATGCTTATTTGATTGTGATCAAATATGTTGATTGAATATCTTTGAATTAACACAAAAACCGAAAAGGAAATCATGAAAGATAAAACCTTACGTAATGGATGTTGTAGTTTGCTACAATAATTGATTGAGAAGAAGATTTGGATGGATGTAGATGTATGTATATCTTCTTCTTTTATAGAAAAAATCCTTTGTTTGACCTTCAATAAGAGAAATAAGCTTGATCCATGGAGAAGAACACCTTGAATGCTTGAGAAGAAGTCTAGATCTTGAATGCTTGTATGATTGCCTTAAAACTTTGAACTTGATTGCTTGATCATGAATGTGGATTCCTTACTTTTGGTTACCAAAATGAATAGAGATACGATGTTTATATACCTATCACAACATATTGGAAACTTAGAAAGGTCGACTATAAATAGAATATCACATTAAATTACCAAGACGTGGCCCTAGTTCTAATTTCAGCCCAAACTTAAGGGAATGTAATGCCTAGGGAATTTTGTTCCTAGGAACACGATGCCTTTGGCATTTTGTTCCTAGGAAATCAATTCCCTAAGCATTATGTTCCATCCAATCAGGACTAAAATCAAAACCATAGATCCTAGATAATCACAGGATGCTAGATTACAAGGCACACCTAGTTTCGAGGTCGAGATAGAACACAAATGCCGCAAATAGTAACATAGGGCCTATGTGATTAAATAAATTATTGGATTGAAGGAATAATAGTGGAGCACACTAAGATATACAGGATTAACTTGATTTTAAATGAGTGAAATAATAAAGGACTTATATTTGAATTTTGTCATCTGTTAAGTTCCATATGAAGTCCTACTATGGAAAACACACTAAGGGGGTGCTAATTAATCATGAAATTGCATACCAATTATGTGCTTACAATTTACAGCGATACAATACCTATCTTTCCTATCATCTCACCTCATGTTTCCACTTGGAAATATCCCATGAGGTGAGAGATTACATCCATCCTCCACCTTGTATTGTCATCATTCCATCTTAGTCATCCATTTGTTTTCACCTCTTAAGTAGTTATCCCAACATTTAGTCATTTTGAAGGATTAGTCTTCTTTGTATTCGAGGGTAGCAGACAATTTTTTGTGTATGGACATATAAAATTGATCAATTGGCCAATTTTACTAAAAAAAGTCAAACGTTAGAAAATTTCCTTAAATTCTATGTTTATTTGATTTCTCTTGCCTAATCCTAGTGTATATTTTTTTGATTTGTTTTATTGTTTTAATCGTTCACTTTAAAACACATCTTAACGTAAATAAATATATAACACAATATTCTAAAAGATGTGCATGTCCAGATATTAGATTTAATGATCCATGTAAAAAGAAAAATTGTATGAGAAAATATTTCTCATTTCTTGAAGTAGAGTATTGAGGAGTGCATCTATTTTTTAGGCCCCAGTTAAAGACTTTATTAATAGTAGAAGCATAGAATTTAATTAAAGGGACCTTTAAAGATGGAAATATATTTATACTAGGGAATGGTAGAGGGGTATATCATTGTGTTCACTTCACCATTGCCGAGCAATATTGTTTCATCTATCTTATGCTCCTCATACATCATAGATGTCGAATTATATATGATTATTCTATAGAAAGGATTCTAGGGTTGGGATGAGCTTACAACTTTTCTCATGATTTTTTATTATCATAATGATGTGCAAGGTGCATGTGATACATTGTATTGGGGTTTAGGGCTCATAAGGTAAAGGTCAACCATTTCTCTCTAGACGCTTCTCCAATTCTACTATATTTCATTCATAAAGCATTATGCAATTGAAGAAGTCAATATTTTATTTTCTATATTCCATCCCATTGTTTAGGAACTCAATAATCAACAACGATTTTTGTAAGTTTAATCAATTTTTTTTATAATATATTCTCATATTTTTATACAAGTATGAGAAGATAACATTTGGAATTAAATTTCATTTAAAAATCTAATCAGATTAGATAATTTTAAAAAAAAATTATTCAAATATTATCTAATAAATATTCTCTTCTATTTTTTAATGTTTGACAAATTAACCTTGATAATAAAAATACAATTATCTTTTCAATTTCTTAAAAAAATATTTTTTATTTAAAAGTATGAATATGCATTTCTAATTTTCCAAAACACTTTTGTGTTCACATTTTTTCAAAAAGCATATTTTCTATATTTCTATAAAAATAAGAAAAATAACACTTACACTATTTATTCTCTAGCTAAAGATTTCTATAGTCTTTTCTAATTTTTGGTGGCAAATCTAATCAATGATAAAGTTAGATCTTTTCTTAGGGGAAGGATATCAATAGTCGTTATAGCTAACTTCATGTACTCTAACTTTCTAAATGGTACATCCAATTCTGATGATCTTTTTAATGCTTTTGTATGCTACTTAACTTCTCATAGCTATTGGTTTAGCTCTAGGGTAGTCAAGACAAACATTGTGGGATTTGTTATGTGTACAAAGGGTCAAAAAGTGGTTATTTAGAAGTGTCACCTGATATCTACTTAAAGAAGATTCAATAATCATGCACACATATATTCCTCTAAGAATCAATATATTTTCTCTAATAGCTATTTTTATCAATACTTGAGCATACATGTACTAGTAGTCATAGGCTTGTATAATAATAAAATGGTACAACTCTTACAATTAAAATCTGCAAATTTTAAGTGCTAGAAATACAAGTGAATGACTATTAGTACATTTAAAATTTATTAATAGAATTCTAATTATCATTTTTTTTTAAATTTCTTTAAAATTAATAGTTAAAAAGTTGGATAATAAAAAAACACGCACTCATTGAATAAATAAAAGATCTTAATAACATCCTAAAGCCAAAACAACTTACAAGGCTTATAAATAACACACAATGTTGAATGGAATGAGTCCCTTCCCTTAATTTACAACTTTATTGACTTTAGGGTCTGTTTGGTTGCTCAATTAAATATCGTTGGAATTGTTAAATTCCAGTATTTGACAATTGGAAGTTTTAAATCCGGAAAATGGTTTTTGGAATATGGCTGGAATCGTTTTGGGGGTAAATGGGAATTAACAAATCCCTATTCCAGTTTCATGTTTTGAATGCAAACATAAAAAATGTCAATTCTAGAATTTGACAATCCCAATTCCAATCTAATTCCAGCAAACAAACGAACCCTTATTATTTGTTGATTCTACTTTTATAAAGAACGTCTCAGAACTGCTTTTGCTTATACGTAAGTGTGACAAATGAAATTTGAATAGTTTTCTAAAAAATTGCATTGAATAGATTTCTAAAAACTTCCATTGCAAATCTAATCAGTAGGAAAATTGGATCTTGTGTACATCTAAATTGTTAAGTGATGGTAAAGATATTGATGACTTTAGTGTCATATGGAATCTAGTTTTATACGGCAAGTCTGGGAAGTCCAGTCAATGCAAGACTTGTAATATTTCTATGAAAAGTCTGTTAGTGGGTATATATAGTTAGCCTCACATTTAATTCAGTCTATATTAGATTTTTAATATTTTATATTAAAATTTAGTGAGTGTGGAGAAATAGTTAGTCTCATATTGGTTTTCCACTTAATCTTATATGAGGAGACTGTAAGTGCATTGAAATTTTTAACCTTACACTTAGTCCAGTCAATACAAGACTTTTAATATTTCAATAAAAAGACTGTAAGTGCATTGAAATTTTAGCCTTACATTTAGTCCAATCAAAACAAGACTTGAAAAAACCTGTAAGTACATCTCCCATATAGTCCAGTCAATACAATACTTCTAATATTTCTATGAAAAGCCTATGAATACATCTCACATTTTGTACAGTGTCTTGTATTGACTGTTAATATAATTTTTAACCTCAGTAGACGAATTTGATCTTGTGTACATCTAAATTGTTACGTGATGGTAAAGATATTGATGACTTTAGTGTCATATGGAATCTAGTTTTATACTGCAAGTCCAGTCAATACAAGACTTGTAATATTTCTATGAAAAGTCTGTTAGTGGGTAGATATAGTTAGCCTCACATTTAATTCAGTCTATATTAGATTTTTAATATTTTATATTAAAAGTTAGTTAGTGTGGAGAAATAGTTAGTCTCATATCGGTTTTCCACTTAATCTTATATGAAGAAACTGTAAGTGCATTGAAATTTTTAATCTTACATTTAGTACAATCAAGACTTTTAATATTTCTATGAAAAGACTGTGAGTGCATTGAAATTTTTAACCTTACATTTAGTCCGATTAAAACAAGATTTCTAATAGTTCTAAGAAAATCCTGTAAGTGCATCTGTCATATAGTCCAATCAATACAAGACTTCTAATATTTCTATGAAAAGCCTGAGATAGACTGAAATTTTTAACCTCACATTTAATCCAGTCAATACAATTTTTTCATATTTTTATGAAAAGTCTGTGCGTGCGTTGAAAATTTTAGCTCACATTTGAAGTCTGTGAGTGCGTTGAAATTTTTAGCTCACATTTATTCCAGAGAATACAAGACTTGCCATATTTCTAGGAAAAGTCAGTGAGTGGATTGACGCACTGTTCATCCATTCTCATTTATAATGACTTGGTCTATCGTTACCCTGCCAAATCACCCGAATGCAATAGGCGCCCATGGCCAAGTTATTGTTGTTTGCTCTTGTTATTTCCCTGTTTCTCCTTTGCTTCTGCAGCGGATGTATTGAGATGGAAGAGGAAGCTCTTCTTCAATTCAAAGCCGGCCTAAATTACTCTTCTGATTCATCTATGAGTTCGTGGGAGAAGGGGGGAGATTGTTGCCTCTGGTACGGCATATCCTGCCACAACACCACCCACCATGTAGTTGCTGTTGAAATTATGATCTCAGTTGAAGGGGGTGTCATATCTGAGAGCTTGTGCACCCTCAGTTTTATTGAAATCATAGACCTCTCTGTCAATGGATTAACAGGTACAATTCCTCACTGCTTAGGCAAACTCTCTTCTCTCACAAGCCTAGATTTGTCTCTGAATAGTTTAAGTGGGAACATTCCATTGTCCTTCGGAAACATGTCTTCTCTAAATGTGCTATCTCTTAATAACAATCAACTTACAGGAAGCATTCTTTCTTTTCTCTCTAATCTCTCTTCTTTAACTAGTTTGAATCTCTTTTATAATCAACTGACGGGAGACATTCCCTCTTCTCTCTCTTACTTGGGTTCTCTAATTAGCTTAGATCTTTCTTATAATCAACTTACAGGAAGCATTCCCTCTTCTTTTTCTAATCTATCTTCTCTAGATAACTTAGATCTCTCTTATAATCAACTCACAGGAAGCATTCCCTCTTCTCTCTCTAATCTCTCTTCTCTAACTAAACTAATTCTTTCTAGGAATCACTTGAGTGGTTGTATCCCAGAGTCCTTGAGCAATCTCCAGTCATTGGAACACTTGCATTTGTCATCCAACCTGCTAAATGGAACTCTTCCCTCATTTTCAAAGCTCCCCTCACTAAAAGCCCTTCTCGCTGAGAGGAATGCATTCAGTTTGAGGAACTCATCCTCAGAGCTACCCTCTTCACTTAAATTACTCTATCTCACGTTGAATGGCAGTCAGATGATTTCAGAAGTTTTCTTTCACAAACTTAGCAAATTAAAGGAACTGAGCCTGTCTAATTGTGTAATTAATATTAGCACTACTTGGATTCCCTCATTCCAATTGTTGTATTTGAGCTTGACATCTTGTAAGATAAATGGTCAAATCCCATTGTGGATTTCGACTCAATTCTCACTTAACCAATTGGAGTTAGTTGACAATAATCTGGTTGGAGAAATTCCCTCTTGGCTACAGGATATGAGTCTTCAGTACATCAATCTGACAACAAATCAGCTGCAAGGCCGCCTATTGCTAAATACTTCAGCTTGGAAAGACTTGGAGGGTGTGGATGTGTCTAACAATGCATTAAGTGGACAGATACCATCAATTTGGCCATCTCATATACAAGTGTTGTTGCTCAACAACAACTCACTGACGGGACATATTCCTCCAAGATTGCAAGGTTGTTCTTCATTGCACATATTAAATTTGGCAAATAATCATTTGAATGGAATCATCCCTTCAAGCTTGGCCAATTGTTCTGAGCTTTGGGTCTTGAATTTGGGGAACAATGATTTGAGGGGAATGATTCCATCTGATTTTGGAAAGTTAAGTCAGCTGCAGTCACTAGTGATAAAGAATAACAAGGTGAGTGGATCATTCACTCCTTCCATATCAAATTGTACAAAACTATATTTTCTGGATATTGGGCAAAATTTATTGAAAGGTCAGATTCCAAAGTCAATAGGGAATATTTCAGAGTTGCGAGTGCTAGCAATGAGGAAGAATAAGTTAGAAGGCAGTATTCCTGCAGAAATTGCACATCTCAAGCACCTTCAAATCTTGGACCTTTCTTCAAATTGTCTATCGGGGCTCATACCTCATGACATTTTCAGTTTACAATCAATGTTGATAGAACCACACCAAGAATTTAGTGTGGTTACAAATTTCACAAATGGTGCTTACTTATATAGGTTTCTTGATCCCAGTTACATGTATGAGAATGGATTGAATATGGCTTCTAAAGGAATAGACCAAAAGTATGGATATATTTTTCCTACCATGGCATCCATAGACCTCTCAGACAATAAATTGAATGGGAGTCTTCCTTTTGATTTGGGAAAGTTGAAGGGCTTGAAGTTGTTCAATCTTTCCATAAACAATCTCAATGGTACCATTCCAAATAGTATTGTTCAAATGAGTTGGTTGGAATCATTAGACCTTTCAACAAATCATTTTTTTGGACAAATTCCTCCAGATCTTGGTTCTTTGAGCTATATAGGAGCCCTCAATTTGTCCAACAACAACCTTTCAAGGAGCATACCACAAGGAGGACACATGACAACATTTACTAAATCATCATTTCTAGGCAATCCAAATTTATATGGATGTCCGCTTCCAAAGAAATGCTCTTGGCCAGAATTCACTCCAACTCCTCCTACCATTTCTACATCTATTAATGAAGAAGAACAAAGTGAAGAAGATTTGTGGTATTGGATAGGAGTGGGTTTATCATATGGAGTAGGTTTTGCAGTAGTCGTGGTATTAATTGTATCAAAAAGGACATGGGGACATCAGTACTTCAAGGGAGTTGATTTAGTCTTGAAATTTTTTCTCCCATGGTTTCACAAGTTGACATTATGAAAATAAATTTGTTTTATACAGATAATTGAATATATATTATAATTTTTTAGAGGTCCATACAATTTATCATTTATTCAAATAAAAATTATTTTGAACTTTATTTTGTTTATGTTTATTTGTTTTGTAGGTATTGGAATTATTCTAAAGATTTCTAATGTATATCAATAATCTTTAGATTGAGCTTGGAACAATCTACTGTTCATTATTATTGTAAATTTTTGTTTTGATAGTTTATTATATTCATAATTAGAAAGACATTGAATGATCATTATCGAATAAAATAAAAGTGTAATACATTTTTGCGGTCCTTAATTCAAATCAAGTTGTAGTCATTTTCTTATTTCACGTTTTTTTTTTTCTTTTTATAGTTTCATAGATGTATTGCAATAAGAGCCTAAACTATATTTGTAAACAAGTTATTTATGAGAAATACTTTCAAACAAGAATTTACAATGTTTGGCTATAGTTAAGGATTTTTTCATTATTAGTCCGATATCATTTATAATTGTAAATATCATAAAATAGTAATTTTGAATATATTAGTAATTCACTTACAAATATTTTACATTTTTAGTCTATTTTAAGTTAGTATGAATCATTAGAATTTGATATGGTTGGATTTTAACAAATTTAATTTTCATGAGTACACCCCTCATCTTTCATGAACCTTAAAGCTAACATTTGGTGTAAAAATAATACCTAATTATGATTAATTGTATTTTGTAAACCAAATTCTACTATGATTAATTGTATTTTGTAAACCAAATTTTATATCTAAAATTCAGATTTCTTTAAGATTTCTCAAATGGAAATAATCTTGGTAGGATATGTACTATTTGTAACAAGATAAATTATTTCTATTCTTCAAGAGTGATTTGAAAGTGAATATTTTTTTAAAAAAATAAAGGTTTCATTTGAGAAACAACTAATTCAAAACTATATATTTCTATATAAATGAGATGATAGTCCATGTCTAAGTTATACCAAATCCAAACTATTTCACAACTCACACTCCAAGCCAAGAACATGATACAATAAGGGAGAAAAATATTTTAACTTACTTGGGTAGTTATACACTTTGGTAAACAATTACCAAGTTTTATACTAGAATGACATATGATCCTCTGTCATCTGGCCCAAGCATGTGAAGGATAACTTTATTTATTCTTATCCAAGCTTACTTGCATTTCATTTCATTTTTTTAACAACTACAAAAGGGTAACTAAAACTAGGGATATGCATCGAGAGCTTTCACTAGAAGAAGAGGGTAAAATCCACACATGTTTCTAGGTTTGCAAAGTTTTTCATAAAGCATAGATGGTATATCTTCCACGAAGCTAAAAAATTTGGTTACTTGTGAATGATTGGAGTCACCATTCTCAATCCCTATTGAAGATGAGCATCTTAGCCAAGTGTTCAAGACCCATTGCTTCCACATTAGGAAAAGCAAGAAAAGGATCATTGGAGATGAAATTTTATTCCCTCAAGAAAGGAGAGTGATTTGTTGTTCAACACACTCTAGATACTGAGGGTAGAGTGGGGAGGAAATCAACATAAACCAAAATCACACAAGAGTAAACAACTAACTTCAATATTTTCCACATGAAACATTAAACAAGTAATGAACATAACCAACAACACATAAGAACTAAAATTTTATACAAAACCAACTTGTGACTTGCAACCAGAGCATCACTGCCAATGCAAAAATGAATACAAATAATCTAGCTCACTTCTATGAGCTTATAAGCTGAGGCTCACTACCAAAGTAGCAAGATACTACAAATAACTTGTACACCTAACTACATTGTCCAAAGAACAAGGTATATACAATTCTTCACAATAGATAAAGAGATAATCTCCTGATAATACAACTAATCTACAAAAATACATCACACTATCTCTACCTTTTCTTCTCTATTATATACATCAATTTTTTTCCTTTTGAAACTCTTCTTATAGATCTTCATCAGTTCACCCATGCTAGAAGCATCTAGACCAAAACATAGAATGGACCAAATTGAGTAAGAGATAAGCATTAAATGCATAGGTCACACATAGCATAAACTCATCTAGATAAGAGATAAACATTAAATTTATAACCAATACCTAAATCAAGAAACATGATCTAGGAGAGAGAGAGAGAGAGAGAGAGAGAGAGAGAGAGAGAGAGAGAGAGAGAACCATGAACATGCTACACATAGCCCAATACCAAATCCATAATTATTGGAACAACTTCACCATCTTAACCATGTATAAACACACTAGACAAAGAACCACTTAACCTACCAACTGTATCCGTACTTCCACATGCCATGGTGAGATCCACATGACATATCAGGAATAATCACAACATGTTTTCAATGATATGTGCACAAAGATGGGGGACCAAAAAGTTGCCACTTTCTTTTTGGCCCCCCATCGCGCATAGTGCGCATGCACTAAAGGGTGTGTGCCCTATAGGTCGCATGCGCTTTGGAAAACTTAGTGTTTTCCAAAGGGCATACGCCCTATTGAAAACCTTATATATTTTTGTAAAACATGTCATGTGCATCTAGTGTTAAACATAGGGTGTACGCCCTATGTAAAACTAGAAAAAGGAAGAAAAGAGAGAGAGGGAGAGAGAGAGAATGGAGAGAGTAGGAGAGAAGGGTAAGGAGAGAGAGAAGGGGAGAGGGAGAGGGAGAGGGAGAGAGAATAGAGATAGGAGAGAAGGGTAAGGAGACAAAAGGGGAGAGGGAGAGAGAATAGAGATAGGAGAGAGAGAGAGAGAGAGAGAGAGAGAGAGAGAGAGAGAGAGAGAGAGAGAGAGAGAGAGAGAGAGAGTAGGAGAGAAGGGGAAGGAGAGTTATAGAAGGGGAAAGGGAGAGAGTAGGAGAGAGAGAGAAGGAGAAGGAGAGGTGTGTGTGTGTGTGTGTGTGTGTGTGTGTGAGAGAGAGAGAGAGAGAGAGAGAGAGAGAGAGAGAGAGAGAGAGAGAGAGAGAGAGAGAGAGAGAGAGGAGAAAAGGGAGAGAGAGTATGGGTGAGAGAGGGAGAGAGAGAGAGAATGGGTGAGAGAGGGAGAGAGAGAGGGTGATGAGAGAGAGAGGAGAGAAAGGAGAGAGAGATATAAAAGGTTAGAGTGAGTGTGATAAGTGGGAGAGAGAGTAATAAGGGGGAGAAAGGGAGAGAGAGAGTATGGGGGAGGGAGAGAGATAGAGAGAGCACTCTCTCTCTCTCTCTCTCTCTCTCTCTCTCTCTCTCTCTCTCTCTCTCTCTCTCTCTCTCTCTCTCTCTCTCTCTCTCCCCTCTCTCTCCCTCTATCTCTCTCTCTTCCTCCCACTTTGAATATTTCTCATCACTATGTGAATCTCATAAACTTACATAGGGCGCACGCCCTATGTAAATTTATGATTTACATAGGGCACATGCCCTATAGGTCATGCACGCTTTGTAAAGGATTTGAATTTACCAATCCTAAGGCTTGGATTTGCCTTGGATATCCAACCCAAAGGCTTGGACGATTGAAATAGGCCTGAGACATGTTTTCTAGCAAACATACAAAAAAATGACATCTTTTTTTGTGTGCTCTTCGTCAGGTTTACTCGTCGCTCAAGAATGTAAAAATCAGACGACATGATATTGTAGATCTCTCTGTTAGCTATCTAAGCATATAATTTATTTTGAATTCTGATTATGTTAAGTTTTTCAACTCTAATTTCTTTTGTGTGTATGTCTATTTTTTGTAAAAAACCAACATGCAGTATTTTGGGCATAGATTTTGGCTCGTTCATCGAATTTTGCAATAAGTTACATTTTTAGAAACTAGACTCCATTCTACACACTTTTAAAAAAAAAGAAAATTTAATTTTCAATTAGTTTTAAATGATTTCTAGGGGGAGCACACAGAAATTTCATGTTTTCAGGATGTGTGCACTTCATAAATTCATTAAAAAATATACATTCATCAAAAAATTACCAAACAAATCTAGGATAAACTACGTGATGTTAGCTAACTTCTCACTAAAGCGATTAAAAAAATTCAAAAAAAAAGTTAACATTTTAGGGGGAGCACACCAGACGCTATGTTATGTTTTTGGACAAAAAATAGGACCTCTTTTTGTGCTCCCCCCTTTTTTAGGGCCTTAATCTGCACCATTTTCAAAATAAGTTAGTAGTTTAGGAACTAGATTCAGAGTATTACAACTCTTGTTTTTATCACATCTCAAAATTTTGAGTCTAACTATCTTCAATTTCTTGTTGAAGTTTAGAGTTTGCCGATTTCAGGAAAAAAGTGGCAACTTATACCCCCTTTTTGGTCCCCCATCTTTGTGCACTTACCCTCGAAGATGAAAACTAGACCTCAAACTGAAGATAACTGCAACACTATTTCTAAAACACTAGAAATAATTTCTGGAACACCTAAATAAATCACAACAAAGACAAAATCCTGAATACCATATGAAACACATCTACATATCTTCAACCTTGATTTACATTAAAAAACCATCTGGAAAGTATTGTCATCTGCAACTATAAAAATATGATATTGAAACACTGACATCCAGACATAACCAAAGACTTTGGACCAATGAAAATAATTCTGAAGCACTGAATGAATCCCTATAATACATCCCCGTCTTCTACTATTTTGTATTAATAAATGGATACTTATTTTCCATTGAATACATGTCTTCCTTCCACTATTATATAACAACTTGTATTCTACTATTACCTATCTTACATTGTTCTATAACAAATTGTCTTCCATTCTTCTATAAGAACCTGTCTTCCACTTGTTCTATATATTCATTAGCACAAACATTCCCAATACACAGTCTTACTTCTCCAAATATAGTAGACTTATAGACCATAGTGTTAGAGAAAACACAAACACCTATGGAACATAATGTTCGACACCAATGAAAATAGAAAGCCAAACATATATTTTTAAGAGTCTCCCCCTTTTTCATTGATGGGGAAAACTCACCAAAAATCCTTTACTAAGATACCAATAACCATCAACTCCCCCTTATTGAAACAACCAAAACAATCTTGAATAAATACAAATTTACCTTATATTTGTTCCATCTTTACATTAAGGAAAAAGGTAAAAAAATTTCTTACCATTGCACAACTTTGACAACATTAACTTCTCTCATTCCAAAAAAATAAGAATAAGATAGAAAGTTCCCCCTAGACAGATGCACCACTCTAATAAACTACATTACACGTAGGAGTGGAAAAAACCCCAAGCATTTCTTAGAGAAATTTTAAAGAATTATGATAAAATGATGGAATATATCTCTAGTAATCTTCAGTCCTCTTGACTGAATCAACATGTAAAATTCATTTGAAGAGACAGGAGAGGCATCCTGCTCCTCATCAATAGTATGTACTATATATCAATTCCTATAGTTTTCTTCTATTTTCCAACACTTCTTTGTTCTTCCTATTTATTGTCTATTTTCCAGACCATCTTTGTATAACCTTACAATATGTCCTATTGTGTTAAATTTAAAGCAAACTAGACCATCAATTCCTTTTATAATTTTCATTATCCCTAATATTGATATTTATAAGTTACATTCAACCTTTTTGTGTCTGATTGCATTGCAACCATAACACTATCTATTTAAGTTATTGATATTTTTACTCACTTACATTCTACTATCATTCTTAAAATTCACTCTATTTCTTCACCAAACTGCCTTATGCCCTAACTTATTGCAATGATAACACTTTCCATTAAAAACATAACTCATTTTTGAGCTTCTACATTCATAATCTCAATGCCCTACTTTATTGCAAGAAAAAAAAATTCTATCAAAATATGAGTATGTAGAAAAGGTGAGTGCACAAAGATGGGGGACCAAAAAGGGGGTATAAGGTGTCACTTTTTTTTTTCTCAAATCAGTAAACTCTGAACTTCAACGAGAAATTGAAGATAGTTAGACTCAAAATTTTAAGATGCGATAAGAACAAGAATTGTAATACTCTGAATCTAGTTTCTAAACTACTAATTTATTTTTAAAATGGTGCAGATTAATGCCCTCAAAAAGGGGGAGCACAAAAAGTGGTCCTATTTTTGGGAAAAAACATAACATATCATTTGGTGTGCTCCCCCTAAAATGTTAACTTTAAAAAATAAAATAAAAATTTAATCACTCCAGTCAGAAGTTAGCTAACATCATGTAGTTTATCCCGAATTTTTCTGCTAATTTTTTTATGAATTTTTGAAGTGCACACATCCTGAAAATGTGAAATTTCTATGTGCTCCCCCTAGAAATCATTGAAAACTAATAAAAAATCAAATTTATTTTTTAAAGTGTGTATAATGGAGTCTAGTTTCTAAAAAAGTAACTTGTTGCAAAATTCGATGAACGAGCCAACATTTATGCCCAAAATACTACATGTTGGTTTTTGACAAAAATCGAACATGCATACAAGAGAAATTAGAGATGAAAAGCTTAACATAATCAAAATTCAAAATAAATTATATGGTTAGATAGCTAACAAAGAGATCTACAATATCACATCATTTGATTTTAACGTTATTGAATCACAAGTAAACCTAACGAGAAGCACACAAAAAAATATGTGAATTTTTTGTATGTCTACTGGAAAACACGTCTCAGGCTTACTTGAATCCTCCAAGCCTTTGGGTTGGATCTCCAAAGCAAAGACAAGCCTTAGGCTTGGTGGATTGCAATGCATTACAAAGTGCACTAGCGCTATTCAAATTTATGACTTGAATAGCAGACACGCGCTATAGATCACACACACTATTCAAATTTATGACTTGAATAGCACACATGGGCTATAGCGTGCACACACTATTCAAATTGATGACTTGAATAGTGCGCACATGCTATAGCACACACACACTATAGCACATACACCCTATGTAACATCTAAAAAAAGGCCTTAGTGAGAGAGAGAGTGAGAAGGTGGTGGGGGTTGAGAGAGGAAGAGAGAGAGTGAGAAGGTGAGAAGGATAGGGAGAGAGAGAGAGAGAGAGAGAGAGAGAGAGAGAGATGTTGGAAAGTTGGCTATACTGATGTATATGAATTGATATAGTGTTTTCATTATGGAAATAAAGTCATATAGCTGTTTGGAGTCAATGCACCTAATGTAAAGATCAGAATTCAGTTAAGTGTTGAAGACTAGACAGTGTACAGAGTTCCTGCAGCTCAGAGCATTGGCGCACATGTGTACGGATGAATTATGGTATGCACCCTGGAAGTTAAGTTTGTTGGACTATACTTATGTTTAGTCTATGAGCACATAAGTAGATATGCAAGGATGAGAAAGTTACAGTCAGTTGAAGTTGCACAACCAGTGTGTGCCAGAGAAGAACAGAGCATGGAGCCGATAGTCAGTATTTTGGTTTGTGATAATAATGTAATGTTGTAAAGGCTATGCACCTATTGTATTTAGGTTGCTGAAATGTATACTTGTTTGTTTGTATGTAAGCTTAAGCCAATTCATTTGGAAGCGTTGTTTGTAATAGGTCTAAGGGCCGACCTAGTTGTTTATTTTGTATGAGTGTATAAATATAAGATGCACCCATTGTATTTAGCATGGAGGTTGATAAAAATGATGTGTTAAGCAGAGAAAAATTGTGCAAAGACACTATGAGATGTATTAAAGCTTTGTAAGAGGTCAAAGCATCAGCGCATCAAAGGAATTGATCTGACAAGCAGTGTCACAGTGATAGTTCACCCGATAGATATAGTGTGTATCTAATATCAGAAGGTTGTAGCCTTCACCATTTGAGTAGTGAGCTCTAGGATAGTGAGTCCACTCCCCTAACAGGGATCATTGTAAAAGACTCCTAAAAAGGTCTGACCCTTAACAAGGTCTACTGTACTTAAAGCATTGTAAAGCTACTCCTAACAGGGTAAAGGATCTTCTAGCAAGGATCACAAAACACTAGTACAGAATATTAGTGGGTGTCAATTCCCACTAGGGTTTTTACCTATTTGGGTTTCCCCATAATCATATTGGTGTCATGTGTTGATTTCATTTTGAATGTTTATGTGAATTTTTAATTCAATACTTAAGCATTTAAGTTCAGTATCAAGATTAAAGTAAAAAGTTAAAATATAGTGAACACTAATTCACCCCCCCTTCTCAATGTTCCCATTCCTAACAATTGGTATCAAGGCTCTGGTCCTTAGCAAAGAAGTTTAACCACTTGAGGAGATCATGGACAAAGCTGAAATGAAACATCTAAAAAGAAATCTTGAAGCCGCTCTTGAAGATCTGGACAAATCAGAAAGAGAAATTGAAGATCTAAAAGAAAAAGTCAGTGATGCCCAATTAGTTATCAAAAGGATAAGAAAGGATCTAAAAGAATGTTCCACCAGTGATTTGGGGATAATGGTCAGAAAGCTGAACAAAGAAAATGCATCCTTAAAAGAACAGCTTGAAGAATTTGATGACAAACTAATTAACAATCAGGAAGCATACAATGAATAGATCAAAGAGAATCTTCAACTCAATGAAGAATTAAGACTAGCTAACATGGATATCTTGGAACTAAGAAACACCAAATCAAGCTTAGAATCAAAATTGAAAGAAGCAAAGAATCACATTAACAAATTGCACACCAATTCTGATTTAATAGAATCTCAGTTGTATGCAAGGAGAGCCAAAGGAGACACCAGTTGTATTGGATACAATGAAGCACAAAGTCAGATTGACAACATGTGAGCAAGAAAGGAGACACATAAAGACTTTACTGATACTGAGAAGACTGAAGATCAAACCAAAGATAATGATGGACCACCTAAAAATGAGCACAAGCCTATACAACACACTTGTTTTGCATGTAACAAGCATGGACACATTGCAAGGAACTATATAGAGGTAAGACCTTTTAATGGCTACTATTATTCATGCAATAAATTTGGTCATAGAGCTATGAATTACAAGACTAGTAAGAAGAACAGGATTCAATATGATCAGAGAAATCAGAATCAGACAAATATAAGAAGTCCTCAGAATGTTACATGTTAGATATGTAACTACATTGGTCACTCAGCCAAAACATGTAAAATGGTGACTCATGCACCAAGGAATATAAGACCTCCAATCATTTGTCACTCTTGTAACAAGGTTGGACATATATCAAGGTTCTGTAGATCAAGGACGCAAGATTAGGAAGGCCCTAAAAAGGCCAAAGAACCAGTATTGGATCCTGAAGGGGAAGTCAATTTTGTGAAAGCCTTAGAGGATGTGAGCTTGATTTGGTAAGAAGGAAAGAAGGAAAAAGTTGATGAGTATGTATTGGATGCATCCATAGTGGATGCACCCTCTACATCTGCATGAATGGCCCCCAGGGTCATAGGGGGAGCTAATTTAGCTCTAGACCCCTGCGTGGCTGGTATAATCATTCTCAGTGTATGCGCCTTTGGACTTAAGATTTTGGAGTGTATAGGAACCTTTTGCAAGAGCGCACATGCTAATTGTTAGCAGAATTCGACTTGGAAATTTTGAAGTGACAACCTGGTTTACATGACTTGTATTAATGGTGAAATTCTTACTTTAAGTACACAGAATATTGTTTCATTACTCATTGCATTTGAATTCAAAGTGATTGAGAGAAGAAAGAGCCTTGGAAGTTGTTGTGAAGACTTGGAGATTGATCTATCTAAAGATTAGCAGTGCATTTGGTCGGTTGCAGAAACCCTAGCTCATTGCGTTGATTTGGAAGCTTTCAGATTATCTGAGAGTTCAGTTGGAAAGCAATTAAAAAGTAAGTCATGGCCACTCCCATATTTTTTGATGTTGCTGAGAAGATGAGATACATATTCAAGAAGCACCCATTTAAATCAACCCTAGCTGATTTAGAGGGAGCATTCTCTCGCATGCCTATGGGTGTCATGCATGTAGAAGACATAAGGGCTTACATCTATTGTAAGAAAGAACTAGTTGGGTTGGATAGGTTAAGGGCGCACATGGATACCATGTTGAAACTAGAAAAAATATTCATAGATGAACATGTCAAATGGAATGATCATCCTATTGTTGAGTATGCTACGGTATATGAATTCTATGAGACAGAATGGATTAAGATTTTATTGAGCAAAATTCATGATGATTTGTTTTGGATTGGTAATGTGTCGATAAGAATCACCAATGACTTGGTAAATGAGATGACAAGCCTTTCTAGGACATGTGCCATCCTTCCTATGGGTAAGGATGTCAGGAAGTTAGTTGAGAAAACATGTAAGTCTAGAAGTGATAGGCGCAGCATGACTATTGAGCCTATTGAGCAAGAAGACATCAAATTGATGTCTATGATACTGGGATACAAGTTTCATCACACGAGCAAGGTGAATAGTGTGTATGCGGGCACTATTCTAGCAACCATCAAACTTGTGAAGGAAGGTGGGGAGTTCAATCTCTATGAGATCTTGCACACATAGCTGATTGATAACATCAAGGCCATCAAACATGACAAGTCAAAGATATTCAGGTTTGGGTCCTTAATCATCTATATGTACCTTCATATAGTTGGTAAAGTGTTAGATTTGTATTTGGACAAATCCATTCCAACCATGCCATCCCTCAAAGCATCCACTGAGAGTACATTGAGAGACTATGTAACATTGGAATTGAAGACCTTTAGGGAAAAGATGCAAATGAGGTATAGGATTCTAGAAAGCATTGTGGAAAAGTATAAGGACACAATATGCTTTATGGTTGTAACTGATACTACTTGTATGGAAGCTGTTGAACCAAGAACTAAGTGGATTCATCCACTTGGTTATGAAGTAGAGGAACAGGTCCTTGAAGCATATGCACAGGTACTTTTGTCAGCCCCCAAAGATCCTAATGAACCTAGGTGGGGAACTTATGAGGAAAAGACAAGAGAAGTAGATGAAAAGATAAACAGTGGAGCAACAAAAAGAAAGGTTACTAAAGTAACATCAGAGATCTTGAGAATACATGGTGTGTCTCAAGAAGACCTTGATAAAGAAAGGGAGGAGAAGATAGCATTGGAAATTAAGAGCGCATCCACAATAGAAGCTGAGTATGATGATCCCAAGAAGAAGAAGATAAAAACTGAAAAAGATGATAGTCGGAAGGGTAAAGAAGATACCACTCCTTCTGCACCCAAAGATACTATTGACCTTACCACTCCTCTGGAGTATAAGCCAATAGTCAAGAGGAAGAAAGCATTTAGCACTATTCATCCATCCTCACGAGCTACAAGGAGCAAGAAAAACATTCAAACACCCCCTAAGGTAGGATTTAGACCAAGCCTTAAAGTTTTGAGCACAAGAATTATTGATGAGGGAAAAATTGATCAAGTAGGGAATTTTTATGATACGTACAGTATGATTGACAAATAAAAAATACATGGTATGATTGTCAAACATATGATCACATTCAAAAAGACAATTTTGGATTTAAAGACTTTGATTCTAGAAAAAGTGTGGTATATTTTAGAATTCCAAAAGAGACAAGCAAATGAAGAGGATCTAAGGATCAGAGAAAAGATCTTAGATGAAAGTATGCCAGTATGTTCTCTAGAAGGAAAATCTATGTTGCTAAACTTGGTAAAGCCACATTTGAGAACCAAGCTAAGGACACTTTACATCATGGACAAGAATTATGATTTGGTCGCCAAAGCAACAGAGAAGGCATTTGAGAAGGTGTTTATGGATAGACACATGTATCCTCCCACTGTGTCCATAGTACAAGTAACCAATAAGGAAGATAAAGTGGAAAAGCCCACTAATGTACCAGTGATAGGTCCACAAGTTTCAGCACCCATAGCAGAAACTAAAACAGAGATAGACAAGTCTGCGCCCATCACAGAATCACACAAAGACAACACTATTTTCATTAATAATGTGGAGATAGACATGGCGGCTACAAATAAGGATTTAGACAAATTTGAGGAAGCTTTTGTGAGTACACAAGAAGCTAAAATCCTATGCAACAATACACCTCCCACTCATCAAGAATAAGTGCTTATAGAAGACATATCTGATGAGAAAGAAGAAGAAAAGAAAGAAGTAGAAAAGAAAGAAGAAGAAAAGAAAGAAGGAGAAGAAGAAAAAGAAAGTGAACATAAAGATGAAACTTTTGTTGAACTGGTCAAAGTGAAACAAGAAGTGATGGATAGCACTCTCATCACTCCCTCCTCAGCATTGTTGTCAAGTTTGACACCTGACACAAGCAGTTTGGACTCATGGAGAGAAGAAGACTTGATTAAGTTCAATGTCTTAGCTATGGAGAAAGCTAAGCAAAAACAAGTAATGAGGAATCCCCTCTTGGTAGAATTAGTAAAAATTTTGAACAGTTTGTTGCCAAAGGATAAGAAAGTAACAAAGATACACTTGGTTGATGATGTAAGCATAGTTATCTTATAGTTCAAAAGTAATTTTTCAAGCCTTGAAGAGTCTGCTTCCCTAGTTGCTGAAGGAAAGTATCTGGAAAAGAGATTGAATGAGTTGGTCAATAACTTTACACTTGACCTCAGTTCCCTCAAGACTGGTCAAGCATCCTTGAAAGAATTTGTAGATCAAGGAAGAAGAATCATTGCAGAATGCATGGATCAAGACAAACTCACCGATGCTCATTTCAAGAAAATAAAAGAGGCACAAACTATGATTGAGCAAGTGAAGAATTCAGTAATAGACACATCCACTAATGTAAACATGTGCAATAATGTCTACCAAGGATAGATAGACAAAATTGAGAAGGAAGAGAAAGTGATAACAAAGATAAGGTCAAGATAGACTCAGTTGAGGAATGCTCTTGCACCCTCTTTAGACATTCTCAATCAGAATATAAAGGAGATTGATGCAACCATGATAACTTATGATCATGGTCCCAACAGTGACTTGGAGAAGATGGAGAAACTTCAATATGCATTATGCACCCATGTCCAGATAGCTAACTCTCTAATAACTTTTTGGAAGAAGGAGATCCAAAACCTCAAGAAAACATATCCAGATGTTTTCCCTCAGTGAGTATATGTAAATAAATATTTTTTATACACCTTTGTCATTAATGTCAAAGGGGGAGTTGTGTATAGAATATGGAGTATAATATGTATAGGGAGATATAAGATTATGTATAGAAGACAAAAGTTTTTTGTAGTAAGGACAGTTAGCAACTTGGCCATATTCCTTTGTTGCCATCAATGACAAAGGGGGAGATTTTTGGCAAGTTGGCTATACTGATGTCTATGACTTGATATAGTTTTTTCATTATGGCAAAAAAGTCATATAGTAGTTTGGAGTCAGCGCACCTAATGTAAAGATCATAATTTGGTTAAGTGTTGAAGACTGGACAATGTACAGAGTTCCTACAGCTCAGAGCATCGACACATGTGTGTATGGATGAATTATGGTATGTGTCCTAGAAGTTAAGTTTGTTGGACTATACTTATGCTTAGTCTATGAGTGCATAAGTAGATATGCAAGGATGAGAAAGTTACAGTCAGTTGAAGTTGCATAACCAGTGTGTGCCAGTGAAGAACAGAGCATGGAGCCGAAAGTCAGTATTTTAGTTTGTGATAATAATGTAATGTTGTAAAGGCTATGCACATATTGTATTTAGGTTGCCAACATGTATACTTGTTTTTTTGTAAGCACACTTAAGCCAATTCATTTGGAAACATTGTTTGTAATAGGTCTAAGGGCCGACCTAGTTGTTTTTTTTGTATGAGCGTATAAATATAAGATGCGCCCATTGTATTTAGCATGGAGGTTGATAAAAATGATGTGTTAAGTAGAGAAGAAGTGTGCAAAGACACTATGAGATGTATTAAAGCTTTGTAAGAGGTCAAACCATCAGTGCATCAAAGGAATTGATCTGACAAGCAGTGTCACAGTGATAGTTCACCCGATAGATATAGTGTGTATCTGATATCAGAAGGTTGCACCCTTCACCATTTGAGAAGTGAGCTCTAGGACAGTGAGTCCACTCCCCTAACAGGGATCATTGTAAAAGACTCCTAACAGGGTCTGACCCTTAACAAGGTCTACTGTACTTAAAGCATTGTAAAGCTACTCCTAACAGGGTAAAGGATCTTCTAGCAAGGATCACAAAACACTAGTACAGAATATTAGTGGGTGTCAATTCCCACTGGGGTTTTTACCTATTTGGGTTTCTCCGTAATCATATTGGTGTCATGTGTTGATTTCATGTTTCATGTTTATGTGAATTTTTAATTTAGTACTTAAGCATTTAAGTTCAGTATCAAGATTAAAGTAAAAATTTAAAATACAGTGAACACTGATTCACCCCCCCCCCTCTTAGTGTTCCCATTCCTAACAAGAGCAAGAGAGAGAGAGAGAGAGAGAGAGAGAGAGAGAGAGAGAGAGAGAGAGAGAGAGACCACTATGCTTCCCCTTCTTACCCCCCCTCTCTCTCCATATATATATATTTCCCCTTCAAGAGAGATAGAGAGATAAGGGGGAGAGAGAGAGACCTCTATACTTCCCCTTCTTACCCTCTCTCTCTCTCTCTCTCACACACACACACACATTCTCTCTATCCCACCTTCCTACCCTCTATATTTCCCCTTCTTAACCTCTTTCTCCCCCCTCTCTCTCTCTCTCTCTCACACACACACACACACACACACACACACACACACATATACATCCACTCTCTCCTAGACCTTCTTACCCTCTATATTCCTCTCTCTCTCTCTCTCTCTCTCTCTGATGAAGGGTGCTCCCCTTAATACCACAAATACATTAAAAAAAATAGAAAAACAACAATTTTCAAGAATAGAAAATGGGCTTCTTATTATCTGCACAAATGTAGAATTACAAATTTTTAGAATTACAATATGCAAAGCCACATGGGCATTTCCCTTACAATATTCTGTAGGACAAAGCCTTGAATCATTACCCAGGTCTACTACCCATAATTGCTCCCAACTGCCCTAGACAAAACTACGGGCCTTCCTTATATAGGCCATTTTCCACCACCTGGGAAGGTTCTAGAAATTTAGCCATTAAGGCTTAACAAACTTAGAATTATTTTATTTTTAATTTTATTACATCATAGTCAGCTCAAAATAAGTTTTTAAACCCAAACAAAAATTTTGAAGGAAAATTATTTTCTGCCATTTCAGGTGGCCCAACTTCTAGAGACCATAAGTCATCACCCGTTGACCCAATTGACTATTATGACCCCATTTCAGAAAGGGCATGAAGTTCTCTACAACATTTAAATCAAGAAAACTTCATTCAACCGAAGTTTCAACCTCATCCAGGGCCTATAAAGCCTTCAAAACTGATTTCAAAGTTTTTGTACCCTGTTGCCAATACCAGAAATTTTTAATATCTTCAAAACTAGACTTGATCTGGAAATGAAACTTTACTGTCAGGCTGATATGACCAAAAAGAACCTCCAGGAAATAAAATAGACCATTCTAAGCTCGAACAAAAAACTTACTATAAATATTAACTTTCCAAAAATAGCAGCTTTGCATAGGATAGCCCTTATTGAAAAGCAAACAGAAATATTTTTGGGTGATGCAAGATTGCTCTTACACACAGGATGCTCCTACATCTCTCTCTCTCTCTCCTCTACCATTTTCATAGCCTTTGTGTGTGTACATCTCTCTCTCTCTCTCTCTCTCTCACACACACACACACTCAAGCCTTTTTCAGATGTTACATAGCACATGTGCACTATGAAAGTCATAAATTTGAATAGCATGTGCACATCTCTCTCTCTCTCTCTCTCTCTCTCTCTCTCTCTCTCTCTCTCTCTCTCCTCACCTCTCTCCCCCTCTTCTCACCTCTCTCTCCCTCCTCTTCTCACCTCTCTCTCTCTCTCCCCCCCCCCTCTCTCTCTCTCTCTCTCCTCCTTATCACCTCTCTCCCTCTCTCCCTATCCCCTTGTCACCCCCTCTCTCCCTTTACCACTTTTATATGATTTACATAACTCTTGCTTTCTAAAGTGTGCACATGCTATGTTTTAATTTCAAACCATAGCACTACTGCACTATAGAATGTGCACACTATGTTTTAAATTCAAACCATAGCTCTAGCGAGCTATAGCGTGTGCACACTATGTTTTAAATTTCCCAAGCCTAAGGCTTAGGTTATCCAAGCCATAGTGTGCACACGGTTTAGTGCGTATGCACTATGGTTGTTGGGGGGCCAAAAAGGAATGTAGCATCTTTTTGGTCCCCCATCTTTGTGCATATACCCAATATCTCCCTTGATATCAACATTGGCACGTTTATCTATAACCAATCAAGAAATCATTTTAGATCAAACCTAAACCATTCCAACCCAACCCTAATTTATTAGACCTAACCCTGATCTCTTTCAACCCAACTCTAAATTATTCAACCTAATCGTAAACCCTTTTAGCCTAACCCTAAACTATTTCAAGTCAACCTTAAATGGTTTCAGTCAACTCAAAGTCATTAAAAACATATCCTAATCTATGAAATGAACTATCAACTATCTCACATCAATCCTGTCATCTATCAAATAGCTTACATCGATCCTATTAGTTATCATCAACTAGTTTACATTGATCCTATCAACTATAACCTAGCTCACATTAATCCTATTAGCTATCAACTAACCCATTAACCCTTGTCAACTATCTATTAGGGTCATCTACCATATTCAATCAATGAAAAGAACCTCTAAAACTCCCGAGCATATCAATCATATGTGTAGGTCTGGATCATATGCACAATTTTATCTTGAAAGGACAACATTATGATTCATATTAGTAGAATCAACATAAGTGTAGAATCTCCTCTAAGAAGCATAGATTCAAATTAGAGGCACAACGTTAGGCCTGCAATATGTAGGAACAACCTTCTTGCACATTTTATGGTGTAGACTTTGACTCAAATTTATACTATGAAAAAAATTGCAAAACAAGAAACTATAAACCACTTACCACCTTTGTGTACACCTTTTTCCTCATCCACCATCGCATGTGCTTGAATTGATGCATTTTCATTGGAACACCAAACATTCTTCATACTACTCCTTCACCTCCTATCTCTTCACTCATTGCTTTGGTCCAAAGCATTTAAGTGCAAATGATCCAAATGATCTGTTCCACGTCCTATTTCTTGGAGTGGAAACCCTAATTTCTTATGGAATCCCTAATTGGCAAGGTAGTAGACTATACTGATCCTTGTGGACATTTATGTCCCATTATAGACTATTATTGACCAATTTTAATGTCATTTTTATCAAATTCTAACCTACACCTTCCTTATTACCTTTCAAGTGATTGTCCAATTTTTTTTCAATGTTTTCCCCAATCCTTCAAGGGGCCTAACTATTATGCTCTAGGTCAAACTAGGGCATGCATTAACTATTAATTATTTTTCTTTAAAAAATAATAGAACAAGTTGCATTGTCTCAAAGAGGTACACAATATATGTTAGAATAACTGAGAGGGGGGTGAATCAGTTATCCACAGTCCCAAATACAAAATGTAAAACTTCAAAACAAATTCAGCTTTATCTACAGCTCAATAAACAATAATACTAAATTGTTTGTTCTTTTACCGATTACCAATTAATTGTTCATAGTGATTACCAACCAAATTAGATATGCAATATATAAAGTATGACAATCAAACAATCACCACAATAAACACATAACACAAAAAGATTTAACGTGGAAACCCTGTTAAGGGAAAAACCACCTAGGACCGGTAACCCAAAATATTTTCACTCTTTTAAAGTGAGCTCGGTGAGGAGCCAACTCTGTTAAAGGTTACAAAACACACCGTAAGATGTGACCTTGTTAGAGGATTTAACACTAACAGTTATCGTCCAACCAGCATTTACTATGAGGTTGACAGGATAACAATGTACATTCTATGAATGACATATAAGACTTACAAGTCTACTTGGTTAAGAGATTTATCTGTTTACAATGGTTAAAATGTAACAAAAAGTTATCAGAATGCAATACAACTTGATTTGTAGATGTCCAGATCTATTCTTAAGCTCATAAAAATCCTTTGATCAATATTTCTATTCAGTTCATCAACATTCAATAACTTAATGTCCCTCAGTAAAAACTCTATGATGCTTGGTTAACTCTACAGTTTGGTTCTCCTTTAACCAGTCTGATTAGGCATGCATGAAGCTTGTTCGCATGGTATCTCTGCAGTTTCCTTCCTCCAGTATAAGTTTCATTATGAAACCCTAGTCTCTTAAATAGACAAGTAAACCATTTTCTTTTCATCCATCAGATTTTGCCACTTAATCTCCGTCGTTGATTTTCCCACTTAAACCTTCCTCGATAGATGTGTTTCAACTCCATCCGTTAGATCTTCCTTTAATTTTGCTAGCCGTTGATCTCATAACAAACTTTATCTTTCCACCTCGTAATCATACATTTTACAGCTCATCAATTTCTATCGGCTAAACTAATCATTTAGTTCTTTTTTCCATACTCGATTAACAAAGAAATGCGTCGATGAACACAAGCTCGGTTGATACTGTCACTCGATATACACTATACTGGAATGCTTCATTAACCAACCACACTACTTTGTAACATTTTTCTTCTATCTCCATAATAGATTAATGCAACATAATCAAGTCAACAATATGAAGTCATAGACTCATCAATAAGTTACCAAGAGTATTCCTTATCATCATCTATCATATCCATCTTTCAATGTAGATATCTCAGTTCTTCATCTTTCTCTTTTCTTCTACAGATGTGTTAGATATTTGCAACTATCATGATAAGTACTGTCAAAACTAGTTGACATCAATGACAACATAAAAACTGATTCAATTATCTTACATAATACTTCAGTGATTGGTGATCTCTAATCACTTGTAGTTCTTTAATCATGTTCTCAATCAGTTGTAGTTCATCAATCTCTCCCTTTAGCATTGATGGAAACTCAAGCAATATGAAGTGTACCATACACATACCAAACATGTATGTACAACTATGTAGGAGAATCTTGAAGCTCAGTAAGCTCTCCCTAGCTTAATATGTTTAATCACTACGTTGCATGATAGCATTGCAAGTGCAGACTTTCTTCTGTAGATATGATCTTTGCAGCTCTCTGATTCCTTCTTATGTTCTCAGCAACTGATCTTAAAAAGTCTCCCTGACTTTATCAGGTTGTCTCTCCCTTAGATAGATGTTCCAGTAATCTCCTCAGTTATCAGATTGTTTATCTCTCCCTTTGACAACAATGCCAAAGAAATAAATAAACATACAGCTCTATATTAGCCATGTAACTCTCTATTGTCCGATGCATACACTATATACTAATTATGCCACTTGTTCCTCAAATCTTTCACAACCTTAGACAAAATCCAAAGTGTGAACTATGCTTCATCAATATGAATGATCTTCTAATAAGAGTAGGCTGATGCAACCTCCAAATCACATTAGTGACTGGTAGATAGGGGACAGACCCCAAGTCTAGTCCTCAAGTATGAAAATATATCCTTCAGTAGAGGCTTGGTAAAGATGTCTGCAAGTTGCTCTTTAGATGTAACAAATTCTAGCTTTAATTGCTTCTCATGTACATTTTCTCTTAAGTAGTGATGCTCGATAGATATGTGCTTTGTTTTAAAATTCATCACTGGATTCTTTGAAATGTTTATTGCACTCATGTTGTCACAATATATAATCATCAGATCAGTGATTACCTCATTCATCCCTTCCAACACTTGCTTAATATATGCAATATTTCAACAGTTTGTAGCAACAACAACATACTCTGCTTTGACTATAGACTGAGAAATACAAGACTACTTCTTACTTGTCTAGGTAACAAGTCTTTCTCCAAAGAAAAATGCTCCTCCAATTGTGCTTTTTCTGTCATCTACATTTACAACCTAATCAGCTTTGGTGTAGACTCTGAGTTCAAATTTTCCATCCTCAGGATACCATAATCCATAGTCCTTTTTTTTCTTCAGTTATCTTAAGATTCTTTTTGTAGTAACCATGTGTGACTCCTTAGGATTTGTACAAAATCTAGCAACAATCTCCACAGCATGTGCAATATCTAGTCTACTATGTACTACATACATCAACTTACCAACCATAGATCGGTACAGTGTCTGGTTCACCTCTGTAGTTTCATCATCATTGGTCAGTTTGAAGCATGTGACCCAATGTTCCAACTGGTTTAGCATCTTCCATGCCAAATGTTCTCAGTACTTCTTTGATATACTTGGATTGTGTGATGAATATCCCATCATTCTTTTGAATAACCTACTAATGTAGGAGCATCCTGGGTGTAAGAGCAATCTTCCATCACCCAAAAATATTTCTATTTTTGTATTCAATAAGGGCTATCTTGTGTAGAGTTGCTATTTATGGAAACTTTCTATTTTTAGTAAGTTGGTCTTACGATCTTGGAATGTTCTAATTTTACATATGGAGGTTCATCTCAGTCATATCAGCCTGCCAGAAAAGTTTCATGGCTAGATCAAGTCTAGTTTTGAAGATATTGAAGATTTTCGATATTGGCAGCAGGGTATAGAAACTTTGAACTCAGTTTTGAAGGCTTTAGAGGCCCTGGATGAGGTTGAAAATTTGGGTGATGGGGGCTTTGCATAGCTCAAGCCTATAGAGCGCTTCGTGGCATTTCTAGAATGGGGTTATAATGGCCAATCGGGTCAACGGGTGATGACTTATGGTCTTCGGAAGTTGGGTCACCTGAAATGGCGAAAAATAATTTTTCTTCAAAATTTATGTTTGGGTTTCAAAACTTATTTTGAGCCGACTTTGATGTAATAAATTGTAAAATAAAATAATTCTAAGTTTGGTCGGCCCTAAGGGCTAAATTTCTAGAACCTTCTCGGGTGGTAGAAATTGCCTATATAAAGAAGGCCCGTAGTGTTGTCTAGGGTAGTTCTGGGTAGTGGATCTAGGTATTGATTCGAGGATTTTTCATACAGAATATTGGGAGCACCCTTCATCAAGTGGTATCAGAGCAAGAGTTCTTGAGTGTGTAAATAGATCGCCGATTGTGAGGCAGTTTGCACCAGGACCGTGGTTAGGGTTTTAGCGCGCATCGTGAAAATGCCTCCACGAAGAGAACATGGTGGAAGAGCTGGTGCTGTGACACCTAAGGTTAGAGAGCTGCAGAGACAAGTGCGAGCATTGCAAGAAGAGATTCACAAAGGAATGAATCTTAATGTCAGAGATGAAAATGAGGACGAAGCCGAAGAAAAATATCAAGAAGGAGAATCTGAAGTTGTGAATCAGGAGGAAGAAAGAATTTTTCGGGCCATTTCCAAGATTGGGAAAAGACCTAAGATTGAGGTTCCTACATTTTCTAGAAATCTTAACCCTGAGGAATTGATCGACTGGATCAATGAATGTGAGGAATATTTTGAGTATGAAGATGTTGAGGATCCTGATAGGGTCAAATTTGCAAAGGCCAGACTGAAAGGTCATGTGAAGATCTGGTGGCAAGAGATTCAATTGGAGTGAAATAGAAGAGGGAAAGATAAAATCACAAGATGGGATTAGATGGTGGATAAATTGAAGCGACAGTTCATTCCTGTTGATTATGAGCTTGACCTAGTAAAGAAAATGCAAAGTTTGAAGCAAGCAAGAAGATCTGTTTAGGAGTATACAGAGGAGTTCTATCGACTCCTCATCAGAACAAGCCATGCAGAAGCTGATAAGGAGAAAGTTGCCCGATACCTTAATGGGTTAAGGCCAAGCATTCAGGAGGAGTTGAATCTGGTTCGAATGAACAATATTGAGGAGGCATACCAGTTTGCCCTAAAAGTAGAGGAAAAGCTGAACAAGAAGTTTGAGAGTAGACAAAATGGAAGAGGTCGTGGTGGAAGATCTGGCGGATGGTCATATGGTGGCCGAAATGAAGATCCGAAAAAGAAGGATGAGGCCAGTAGCAGTCAGAATCAGAGAGGAAATAATTCCAATCATTTCCAGGATCAGAGTAATAGAGATCAGAGAGGAAGAGGAAGAGGACAAGGATCTGGAAGAGGAGGCTTCCATGGAACATGTTTTCACTGTGGAGAAGAAGGTCATAGGGCATTTGAATGTCCTCAGCACCAAGGTAGAATAGACAGGAGAAATGAAGGCCAGGCCAGAGTTGCACATGTATATGAAGATGCTAGATTATCAAATTCTGAAGATGCTGAAAGAGGAGAAATACTAATTAACAGAAGAGTCTTACTGAGTGGTGAGAATGAACCTGAACAAAGGAGGAGCCTGTTTCGCACTAGATGTAAGTGTGAGGGTAAATGCTGTGATGTGATTATCGATAGTGGAAGCACTGACAATTTAGTGTCAGAAGAGATGGTGACAAAGTTGAAACTCAAGAGACAGAAATACCCACATCCATATCAGATTGCCTGGGTGCAGGATGACCACAAGGTCATGGTCAGTGAACAGTGCCTGGTAAAGTTCAAGATCGGCGGGTGCCAAGATAAGGTACTATGTGATATCATCTCTATGGATGCATGTCATATGATGTTGGGTAGACCATGGCAATTTGATAGATGTGCTGTACACGATGGTCGTGCGAATACCTATTCCCTGACAAAGGATGGAGTGTGACATAAGCTAAAGCCATTGAAGGAGACCGAAGAAAAGGTATGTGGTAATGGAAGAATAACTTTTGTTGATGGAAGAAAATTCCTAGATGGTATGAGGCATGAGCATGTGTGTTTTGCTTTAATTCCAAAAGCTGGTAAAGAGGAAGTAGAGGATGTACCTATAGAGATTGCAGATTTGTTGAATGAATTTTAGGATATTGTATTTGATAATGTACCTGATGGATTACCACCGATAAGGAAGATCAGTCATCAGATGGATTTGATTCCAAGAGCTAGTTTGCCAAACAAGGCAGCACATAGAATGACACCAGCAGAAAGTGAAGAGTTGAACAGACAAGTACACGAGTTATTGCAGAAGGGCTTGATTCAAGAAAGTCTGAGTCCCTGTGCTATACCAGTGGTATTAGCACCAAAGAAGAATGGAGAGTGGAGGATGTGTACAGATTGTAGAGCAATAAACAAGATCACAATCAAGTATAGGTTTCTATTGCCACGAATAGATGATATTATGGATTGTTTGAGTGGGGCTGTGTATTTCTCAAAGATAGATCTGAAGAGTGGATATCACCAGATTCAGATCAGAGAATGAGATGAATGGAAGACTACCTTCAAGACAAAGGAAGGACTGTATGAGTGGTTAGTTATGCCTTTTGGGCTAACCAATGCACCGAGCACTTTCATGTGGCTCATGAACGAGGTTCTGAAAGAATTTTTGGGTAAGTTTGTCATTGTTTACCTAGATGATATTTTGATTTTTAGTAAGACATTGGAGGAACATATGATGTAGATTCGTATGGTGTTTGAGAAGTTGAGAGATGAGAAATTGTTGATTAATTTGAAGAAGTGCAGTTTTGTGAAGAAAGAGTTAGTGTATTTGGGATTTGTAGTTTCAGCAGAAGGTCTAAAAATGGACCCAAAGAAGGTACAGGCTATCCTCGAATGGCCTACTCCGAGGAGTGCTACTAAGGTAAGATCTTTTCATGTTTTGGCTAGCTTTTACAGAAAGTTTATCAGAAATTTTAGTAGTATTTGTGGACCCTTGACTGAAACAATGAGAGGGGATAGAAAAGAGTTTAAGTGGACTAATGGGGCAGAAAAGAGTTTTCAATTGTTGAAACAAAAAGTTACAGAACAACCTGTTTTAGTAGTTTCAGATTTTAAAAAGGTGTTTCAAGTAGATTGTGATGCTAGTGGTACTACAATAGGAGCTGTTATGAGCCAAGAAGGTAAACCTGTTGCTTATTTCAGTGAAAAGTTAAATGATGCCAAGAGAAAATATTATGTCTATGATCAGGAATTTTATGCTATAGTTCAGGCATTAAAGAAGTGGAGACATTATCTGCTTCCTAAGGAGTTTGTTTTGTATACTGATCATCAAGCGTTGCAATATTTGAATAGTCAAGGAAAGTTGAATCAGAGGCATTTGAAATGGGTTGAGTTTTTGCAGAGTTATACATTTGTTTTGAAACACAGGAGTGGAAAGTCTAATAGGGTTGTGGATGCTCTTAGCAGAAGGAAACTATTGCGGATAGAGATGCAGATTGAAGTGGTTGGGTTCAAGGAACTCTAGAATTTGTATCCAGATGATCTTGATTTTGGTGAAGCTTGGAAAGCTTGTACAGAACCTATTACTCTAGACAGGATGAAATGGCTAGATTTTATCATCCAAGATGATATGCTATTCAGAGGGAGTCAGTTGTGCATTCCACGAAGTTCTATGAAGGAGAACCTCATCAAGAAGAAGCATAGTGGAGGATTGGCTGGACATTTTGGTCGTGATAAAACCCTTGCTTTGGTTAGTGAAAATTATTATTGGCCACAGTTACAACAAGATGTGAAGAAGTTTGTACAGAGTTGCAGAGTATGTCAGATGGTGAATGGAGTGAAGCAGAATACAGGGTTGTATCAGCCATTACCTATACCAGAGAAGCCTTGGGAGGATATCAGTATGGACTTTGTTCTTAGTTTACCGAGGACACAGCGGGGACATGATTCAATTTTTGTAGTAGTTGACAGATTTTTGAAGATGACACATTTCATTCCCTGCAAGAAGACTAATGATGCTGTTCATGTAGCAGAATTGTTTTTCAGAGAAGTGGTGAGACTACATGGTTTGCCAAAGACCATAGTTTCAGATCGAGATACTAAGTTTGTTGGATATTTTTGGCGGACATTGTGGAAGAAGTTGAAGATAGATTTGAAGTTCAGTTCATCACATCATCCACAGACTGATGGACAGACAGAGGTGGTGAATAGAAGTTTGGGAAATTTGCTGAGATGTTTGGTTGGAGATAAGCAAATAGGATGGGATTTGATTTTACCATAGGCAGAATTTGCATACAATAATTCTGTCAATAGGAGCACTGGTAAATCACCATTCCAGATTGTATATAGAAGTAGTCCAAGAAATGCATCTGAATTGAGAAAGATAGATAAAGGAGAAATAAGTAGTGCTGAAGCTGAGGATTTTGCAGAACACTTGAAGAACATCCATGAGGAGGTGAGAAAGCATATTACCAAGATGAATGCGTAGTATAAGGCTAAGGTAGATGAGAAAAGGAGGCATAAGGAATTTCAGGTTGGAGATGAAGTCATGGTTCATTTGCGGAAGGAGCGATTTCCAGTTGGTACATATAACAAGCTGAAAATGAAGAAGTTTGGACCATGTAAGATATTGAAGAAGCATGATTCAGGAAATGCATATGAGGTAGAATTGCCTAGTGAGCTGAATATTTCACCAGTGTTTAACATTTCAGATTTGACAGAGTATCACGAAGGAGGTGTTGAAGATGAGGTTGCAGCAACACAGTGGAGTATTCCAGCAACCAGTTTAGATTTCAAGGAGATTGAAGACAAACTGGACAGTCATGTTGGCAGAAGCACAAGGAACAGGACATATGAAAAGTATTTGGTCAAATGGAAAGGATGACCCATTGAAGATTCATCATGGCTAACAAAGGAGGAGGTTAACTGTCTTGGTTTTCCTCTGCACACTTGAGTCATGACAGGGTCGCTTCTCAAATTACCCTGGGTGTCTGATGTAGGAGCATCCTGGGTGTAAGAGAAATCTTGCATCACCCAAAAATATTTCTATTTTTGTATTCAATAAGGGCTATCTTGTGTAGAGTTGCTATTTATGGAAACTTGCTATTTTTAGTAAGTTGGTCTTACAATCTCGGAATGTTCTAATTTTACATATGGAGGTTCATCTCAGTCATATCAGCCTGCCAGCAAAGTTTCATGGCTAGATCAGGTCTAGTTTTGAAGATATTGAAGATTTTCGGTATTGGCAGCAGGGTACAGAAACTTCAAACTCAGTTTTGAAGGGTTTAGAGGCCCTGGATGAGGTTGAAAATTTAGGTGACAGGTGCATTGCGCTGGTCAAGCCTGTAGAGTGATTCATAGTGTTTCCAGAATGGGGTTATAATGGCCAATCGGGTCAACGGGTGATGACTTATGGTCTTCGGAAGTTGGGTCACCTGAAATGGCGGAAAATAATTTTTCTTCAAAATTTATGTTTGGGTTTCAAAACTCATTTTGAGCCGACTTTGATGTAATAAATTGTAAAATAAAATAATTCTAAGTTTGGTCAGCCCTAAGGGCTAAATTTCTAGAACCTTCTTGGGTGGTGGAAATTGCCTATATAAAGAAGGCTCGTAGTGTTGTCTAGGGCAGTTCTAGGTAGTGGATCTGGGTATTGATTAGAGGATTTTTCCTACAGAATATTGGGAGCACCCTTCATCACCTACAGTCCTAGAAAGAACTGTTAGAAAGTAAAGTCCACCAAGATAACTGAGTGAGGGAGGGGGGTGAATCA
Source organism: Chamaecyparis obtusa (assembly GCA_027943335.1). Taxonomy (NCBI): domain Eukaryota; kingdom Viridiplantae; phylum Streptophyta; class Pinopsida; order Cupressales; family Cupressaceae; genus Chamaecyparis; species Chamaecyparis obtusa. The sequence goes on along the minus strand of BSBK01007029.1, from coordinate 358,027 downwards.
TTTATTAGATAATTATAACTTTTATCATCTTCAAAAATATTAAACCATATAAGTAATATAATTACCAACCATAGAAAGATATTCATACACAATAACACAATGACACAAGATATGTTGACTAGGGAACCTCTTGATCAAAGAGTAAACCCCAGTGGGAATGATGCCCACAATAGATGCAATAATATGAATATTCCTTGTGAGAGGATGGACTCTGTTAGGAGTCTTATGAAATACATTCAATACATATGAATCCCTGTTAAAAGATTCTAACCCTGTTAAGAGTTATGGAAGACAGAAGGACCCACTTCCCAAACAACTTCAGGGTAAGATCACTGAACACACTATCCAAATAATCTTTGCATTACTCAATAGAATAATATGTTACCTCTTCTTTGACTATGCCAAACCACACTCACTGTTACATTAGATCTCAATTTTAGATCTTTGTACTTTGCATGTCTTCCTTCACATATTCGCTTTCATACTTAGCTCTATTCTTCACTTCATGCATACAACATCACACATAATCAAAAATTCCACATCAAAACTATATTCAATAAGGAAATACATTCCTTCCTTTATACCACACTCAAATAATTAATAATGAGTTGGCATATAATTACAAAATAAAAGTTTCCACACACTACATCAAAATTACACAAAACTGTCAGCTTCCAAATACAATAAATCTTCACTCGTGTGACCTCAAAGTCTATGTTGTCATCCACATCACTATCAATGTGTGTTCAACTTCCCTTTAACTTTGAAAAACCAAATTCTATCCCGATTAGGAGATATCATCCGATTTCCACAAACCGCTACTCAGGAACACTGTCTGAATACTGCTTCCACCAAAATGATCATAACTTCCATGAATAAATGAATTACTGTCTACACTCTTAACCATAGACATATAACATATCAAAGAGTATAACCTCAACATCACATAGCTCCAACTACAATAACTCACGTGCGCTAATCCAAACTCTGTCTACTTCTCTGCAAGTCTTTGGTAAATCACTGTGTTGACATTAATGACAATCATAGTCATGAATGCAAGAAAAACTGCTACAAAATGGCTGCCAAATATTATCATTCATCCTAACAATCTCCCCCATTGGCATTGATGGAAACATAGATGAAAAACATCCAATGTTCCAAAAATCCAATATTGCAACACTGCTTCTTCAAATCATCTTCATCAATCAAATCTTGCTTCGTTATCCTATTCAGTTCTCTCCAATAGATGTTCCATATTGTTTTTCATGTATACTTCTCCCCCATTGACATCAATGATAGAAATTTCATCACTATGTCAACAATAACTCAATGTAAAAAGACACTTTTTAGAAAATACATTTACTAGAGTCCTCATGCCTCAGCTCAGATACACATACTCCCCCATAGAAGAAGTACCAACATCTAGTCCAAAAGAAATATAAGCCTCATATACCACTGGATGGATACAACCAACTGCATCACTTCTCACAAGTAGGCTGGGGCATAACCCCAAGCATACCTCTTAGATACTCAAATGTATCCTTAGTCAAAGGCTTTGTGACTATATCTACTATCTACTCCTTTGTACTTATGTACTCAAGTCTAACTTATTTTTCAGCAACTTTCTCTCTTACAACATGATACTTAATCTCTATATTCTTTGTCTTAGAATGTAATACAAGATTCTTAGACATACTAACTATTTTGGTGTTGTCACAATGTATGACAATAGGTTCAACAAATTTTATTCCAATATCTTTCAACATTTGCTTCATCCAAATTATCTGGTTACAACTGTTTGCTACTGCTACATATTCTGCTTCTGCTGTGCTCTGTGAGATACAATTTTGCTTCTTGCTTAGCCAAGAAACTAATCTTCCTCCAAGGAAAAATGCTCCACCACTGGTGCTTTTCTTATCATGAACACTACCTCCCCAATCAACATCTGTATATGTACATAGGGTAAAATCATTAGATTTTTCATGCCATAGTCCATAGTCCATTGTGCCTCTTAAATATCTCACTATCCTCTTTACTGCTGCATAATGTGATTCTCTAGGTTCAGCTTGAAATCTTTCTACAATTCCAACTGAATGTGCTATATCAGGTCTTGTATGAGTCAAATACTATAATCCTCCAATCATAGATCTGTATTTCTTCTGTTCTACTACAGGAGTCTCATATGTGCTAGATAACTTATGTCCGGTCACCATGGGTGTTCCAACTAGTTTACAATCCTCCATTCCAAATCTTTTCAACAAATCATTCAAGTACTTTGTCTGACTTACAAATATACCATCATTTTTTTGTGTTATCTGTAATCCCAAAAAGTATTTCATTTCTCCAATCATACTCATTTCAAATTTAGTCTTCATTTCATCAGCAAATTTATCACTCGCTTCATCTTCTCCTCCAAAGATAATGTCATCAACAAAAATAACTATAACCAACAAACCATTTTCAATTTCTTTTGTGTACAGATTGTTATTAGCTATTCCTTTTGTAAATTCCAATTTTAACAAATACTTATCCAGTCTGGCATACCAAGTTCTAGGTGCTTGTTTAAGTCCATACAAAGCTTTCTTCAATTTACATACCATGTCTCCTTCTTGAGTCAAGGGAAAACCTTCAGGCTACTCAATGTAGACTTCTTCTTCCAATTCTCCATTCAAAAATGCTAACTTCATATCCATCTGATATACTTTGAATTTCTTGTAAGCTGCATAAGCCAAAAACATTCTTACTACTTCAATTCTTGCAACAGGTGCAAAGGTTTCTTCATAGTCAATTCCTTCTTGCTGTGAGTAACCCTTACATACCAATCTTGCTTTGTTTCTTACTACTTCTCCTTGTTCAGTCATCTTATTTTTGAATACCCATTTTGTTCCAATAACATTCTTGTCTTTAGGTCTAGGGACCAATTCCCATGTCTTGTTCTTTTCAATCTAATCTAGTTCTTCTTTCATAGCATTAGTCCAACTTTCATCTTCACAAGCTTCACTAGTCATCTTAGGTTCAATTTGAGAAATCAAACATAACTATTCTTGTACCTTATTTCGAGTTAGAACTCCTCTTTTGATGCTTCCAATAATTTTTTCAATAGGATGATTCCTTAACAAACTCTTGCTAGGTGTCACTATCTCAGATCTCTCTTGAGGTGTAGGTTCTTCAGTAACTTCACTGTGACTTTCATTCAACAAATCACTATCAGTTTCATAAAACAATTTAGTAGATCCAGTGTTAGGTTTAGGATGAGCTTCCTCATCAGATTCATAATCAAGCATTCTTTCCTAAATTTTAAACTTTTCATCAACTTTAACATTTGCGCTTTCAACAATAGTCTTAGTTCTTTTATTGAAACATCTATATGCTTTTCTTTTCAAAGAATATCCAAGAAATATACCTTTATCACTTCTAGGATCAAACTTTCCAATATCATCATCTCTCTTTATATACCATTTGCTTCCAAAAATTCTAAAATACTTAACTGAGGGTGCATGTCCAAACCATAATTCATAAGGTGACTTGTTTGTGTCTGCTCTGATTTGTACTCTGTTCATTATATACACTATTGTATTCACTACTTCTCTCCAGAATATCTTCGCCAAATCATTTTCAAATAACATAGCTCTTTCTACTTCGGTCACTAATCTATTCCTTCTTTTTGCAATACCATTTTGTTCAGGTGTTCTAGGGGCTGAATACTGTCTTTTAATGCCATTTTCTTCACAAAAGTTGTTAAACTCTCTAGAAGTAAATTGTCCACCTCTATTAGATCTCAAACATTTAATCTTCATTCTAGATTCATTCTCAACTTTATTCTTAACAATCTTAAACTTATCAAATGCTTCTAATTTTTCTTTAAGAAATGCAATCCACATCATTCTTGTAAAATCATCAACAAGAATCATAAAATACCTTTCTCCATAGAATCCTCTAGTCCTGGTAGGACTACTCAAATCTGTATGAACAATCTCCAGCTTCTTTGTAGATGTAAACTTCTTACTGAGAAAAGAACTTCTCTTTTGTTTAGCAATTACACATTCTTTGCAAATCATGTTAGTAGGCTTCATAATCTTAGGTAAATCTCTAATTGCAAGTGTAGTACTTACTTTCACAATGTTATCAAAGTTTATATGACAAAACCTTCTATGTCATAACCAACTGTCATCAATCTTAGTAATCAAACATGCCATCTTAGTAGGATTCAACTGAAATACATTACCTCTGGTTCTAGATCTAGTTCCAATCAAATTTCCATCTTTATCCTTTATCACACAAGTTTTATCAGTAAACCAAACTTGATATCCCTTATCAACTAACTATCCAACACTCAAAAGATTATGTTTCAATCCATCAAAAAAATAAACATCATCAGTATTAGTCCTTCCATCAAGAGTAATATATCCTATACCTTTAATCAAAAAAGGTGCATTGTTTCCAACTCTAACAACTCCTCCATCATATTCATTAAACTTTATGAACTTTTTCATGTCTCCAGTCATATGATGTGAACAACCACTGTCTATAATCCAATCAGTTTTCTTTTCAACTTGAGAAACTAAGGCTTTTTCTTCCTTAACATTAGTTTTATAATTTTCTTCTCTAATTGCTACAAATCCTATGTCATCATTATTCTCAGTATCACTTTCACTTAAAGTTCTTTCAATACTAGCTTCAAGATCTTCATCATTAGCATAATAACATTCCTTAGATCTTCTAGGTTTGAAATTGTTTCTGTACTTTTTAACTCTCTTAGGACACTTAGATGCAAAATGACCATATTCTTGACAAGTCCAGCATTTAAATATTTTCTTACCCTCTGGTTCTCTTTTCACAAGTAAAGCAATGCCTTCTTCAATCTTCTTGTCTTCTTCATTTCTAGATCTGCTACTGCCAGCATAATCTCCACTCACACTGATGCTTCTTGACAAAGTAGGGTGAACACTAAGAGCACTGAATGTTGTCTCCATTCTAGGTAAGTCTCCTGATAATCTTAGATTCATTTCTACTGCTTCCAATCTTCCAAGAAGAGTCTCTCTTGAAAAGTTTGGTGTAAAAGGTATGACTTGTTCAATCATCTGTGTTGTCTGCTTAAATACAAGAGTCAATGTCCTCAAAATTTTCCATATCACTTCATTCTCTGTCTTTGTTCCTCCACAAGATTTTATACCTGTAATGATTTATGACATTCTACCAATATAGCTTCTAATAGATTCATCTTCCAACATTTTTGTATCTTCAAATGCACATATCCAATTATGTAATCTAACTCTTTTTGCATGTTCATCACCTTCAAAAGTAGAGTGTAAAGAATTCCAAATTTCATGAGATTTTTTCAAACATTTTACTTGACTGTACTCATTCTCTGAAAGTGCTGTCAAAAGTGATTCTCTTGCAAGTATGTTACACATGAATAGATCTCTTTCATTAGCAGTACATGTTTCAAGATTGTCTTCTTCAATGATAGTCTTATCATTCTTTGTAATCAACCAATAACTTGGTCCTAAACACAATAGGTGTGTCTTCATCTTTTCTTTCCAGCTATCAAAATTTACTCCATCAAACTTAGGGCTTTCTTTCTTGAAATTCACCATGGATCTCCTTAAGCTGTTAAACTTCTTTTTCAAGGACCTGTCGCTCTGATACCAATTGTTAGAAAGTAAGGTCCACCAAGATAACTGAGAGGGGGGGGGGGGGGGGGGGGTGAATCAGTTATTAGAGAATTATAACTTTTATCATCTTCAACAACATTAAACCATATAAGTAATATAATTACCAACCATAGAAAGATATTCATACACAATAAAACAATGACACAAGATATGTTGACTAGGGAACCTCTTGATCAAAGAGTAAACCCTGGCGGGAATGATGCCCACAAAAGATGCACTAATATGAATATTCCTTGTACCAGGATGGACTTTGTTAGGAGTCTTATGAAATACATTCAGTACATATGAATCCCTGTTAGGAGATTTTGAATCCTTGTTAAAAGATTCTAACCTTGTTAAGAGTTATGGAAGACAGGAGGACCCACTGCCCAAACAGCTTCAAGGTAAGATCACTGAATACACTGTCCAAATAATCTTTTCATTACTCAATAGAATAATATGTTACCTCTTCTCTGACTATGCCAAACTGCACTCACTATTACATCAGATCTCAATTTCAGATCTTTGTACTTTGCATGTCTTCCTTCACATATTCGCTTGCATACTTAGCTCTATTCTTCACTTCATGCATATAACATCACACATAATCAAAAATTCCACATCAAAACTATATTCAACAAGGAAATACATTCCTTCCTTTATACCACACTCAAATAATTACAAATCAATCAGCATATAATTATAAAATAAAAGTTTCCACACACTACATCAAAATTACACAAAACTGTCAGCTTCCAAATACAATAAATCTTCACTCATGTGACCTCGAAGTCTGCACTATCATCCATGTCACTATCAATGTGTCTTCAACTTCCCTTTAACTGTACAAAACTAGATTCCATCCCGATTAGGAGATATCATCCGATTTCCACAAACTGCTACTCAGGAACACTACCTGAATACTACTTCCACCAAAATGATCATAACTTCCATGAATAAATGAATTACTGTCTGTGCTCTTAACCATAGACATATAACATATCAAAGAGTATAACCTCAACATCTCATAGCTCCAACTATAACAACCCAAGTGTGCTAATCCAAACTCTGTTTGCTTCTCTGCAAGTCTTCGGTAAATCATTGTGTTGACATCAATGACAATCATAGTCATGAATGCAACAAAAATTGCTACAGAATGGTTGCCAAATATTAGCATTCATTCCTAACAAGAACTTAATCTCTCCAAACATAAAAATTTCAAATTATTTTCTCATCTCATCACCAAATGATTTACATATGTGATCTTGGCCTCCAAAAATAATATTATCCACAAATATTTCAGCAATCAGGATAGTATCATTTGATTCTCCTTTCATATATAGATTGTTGTTCTCACTAGTTCTAAAAAATCCAATACTTAACAAATAAGTATGAAGCCTTTCATACCAGGCTCTCGATGCTTGCTTTAAACCATATAAATCTTTATGTAATCTACATACCATGTCTTTCTTGTCTAAATCAACAAACCCTTCTGGTTGTTCTATGTAGACCTCTTCTTCTAGTATCTGATTAAAAAATGCAGACTTAACGCCCATTTGATAAACCTTAAAATTCTTATGTGTTGCATAAGCCAATAACATTTGAACTCCATCTAGTATAGAAATAGGTGCAAAGGTCACACCATAATCAATTCCTTCCTCCTATGCATACCCCTTGCAAACTAGTCTAGCTTTACTCCTTGTAACCTCTCCTTTTTTCATTCAGCTTGTTTGTGAAGATCCATTTAGTACCAATAAGATTCTTATCTTTAGGTCTAGGTACTAAGGTCCATGTCTTATTTTTCTCTATTTGTTCAATCTCCTCAGTCCTTGCATTTATCTAGTCATTATTTTACAGTGCAACCTTAACATTCTTTGACTCAAACTCAAATTAAGCATGTACCTTGTCTCGACTTACTTCTTGTTTCATGCCATCTTTCTTGTTGCCAATGATTTGGATCTCAGGATGATGTCTCTTGACAAATCTTACCAGTACCTGATCTCTTCTTTGTTGTTCATCCTGTTCAAGTTCATTTTCTTGCTCGGTAGCCTCTTCCTGATTGTCAGTGTTCCTTTCCTATTCCTCGGTGTTAATTTCCTGATGACCGGTTGACATAGTCTGCAATTTTGGTAGGTACTCTAGATGTTCAATGTAAGTGAATCTACCATAATCTTCCAGTTCCCTGGTGCTATCTTCACAATTCTTATCATCAAACTCATCAACCCTGACATTAGTACTTTCAATCATTTTATTAGTAAATCTATTTAGACACTTGTAAGCTTTTCTTTTAGTGGAATATCCAAGAAATATCTCTTCATCACCTTTTGAGTCAAACTTTCCATTTCTATCATTTTTTAGAATAAAACATTTGCTACCAAATATTTTGAAATAACTCATAGGGTGTTTTGTTTGTGTCCTTCTTTAGTTGTACTTGGTTCAGAACATAGACAGTTGTGCTAACTTCTTCTCTCCAGTATGTATGAGCCACATTCTTCTCTATCATGAGTGTCCTTGCATAATCAATAATTGATCTATTCCTCCTTTTAGCAATACCATTCTGCTGAGGTGTTCTCGGTGCAGAAACTTGTCTTTTTATACCATGCTCATTACAATAGTTAGTAAATTCATCAAAAATAAATTCACCACCTCTGTCACATCTTAAGCACTTCAGTTCTTTCCCAATTTCTTTCTCTACTTTTTCTTTATACCATTTAAACATTTTAAATGCCTCTAATTTTTCTTTTAAGAACATCATAGTCACCAATCTAGTATAATCATCAACAAACATAATGAAATACCTATCTCCATAGTAGCTCTGTGTTCTCATGGGACCACATAGGTCGGTGTGAACTAGCTCCAAAATTGTCTTTGTTGAATAATATTTTCTCTTAAAACTAGATCTTGTCATCTTACCTTTCTGACATTGATGACACATTACATGATCCTACTTTGTTAGGCTAAGCAGACCTCTAACCCTTTTCTTTCTACTGATCTTGATCATGTTATCAAAGTTTGCATGACATAAACTTTTATGTCATAACCATGCATCCTCATCTTTCATCATTAAATAGGAAGACTTATCATTATCAAGATAAAACAAGTTACCTTTCATTTGTGCTCCTGTTCCAACAAGTTTTCCTCCTTCATCAAATATCTTTACTTTCTTGCTCTCAAAAGCTATACAGTGGCCTAAATTGTTAAGCTGTGCCACACTTAGCAAATTATAATTTATTTCTTCTACCCAATAAGCATTATCACATCTAATTATATCATTTATCAGTAAGGATCCCTTTCCTCTAACCATACAAGGTGTATCATTGCCCATTTTTACAGATCCTCCATTATATTTCTCAAGATGATCAAATTTTTCTTCATCACCAGTCATGTGATGTGTACAACCATTATCAATGATCCATGTATCATTTTTATTAACCTTAGAGATAAGTGTTTTCTCTACATACCTTTCTTCTTCCTCAGAATCATCCTTCATTGCAACAAACACTACTTCAACATCATCATCTGTGTCGATCTGGGTATCATTCTCTTCAACAATGTAACATTCCTTTTTGCCTTTATCATTGTTGTCTCAATTGTCTTTGTTGTAGTATTGGTAACTCTTGTTGTTTCTTCTCCCATAGCTTCCTTCACCAGATCAATCCTTGTTTCTATCATCTTCTTTCCTATTTGGGCATCTAGCAGCAATACGACTAACTTCTTTGCAGTTAAAACATGCTAAAGGTAATTTACCTCTATGTCTACCTTTTCCTTTAGGGAACCTTCTAGCCATAAGAGCTTCAATCTCATCAAGATCATCATTAGTATTATTGTCATTATCATCATTACTTCTACTATTAGACTTACCAATCTTTAGAGAAGTCATGAAAGCAGACTCAACAGATGGTACAACACTATTATCAAAGTTATCTAGTTCAAAATTTGTAAGCTTACCTATCAAACTATCAAGAGTAAGAGTATTGGCAGGTGGAGACCTCATTTCCTATATTGCAAATATTATGATAGCATAAATAGGCAACAAGGTTCTCATAATTTTGCTTACCACTATTTCTTCAGTAATGACACCACCAGATCCTCTAATAACATTAACCACTTCCTTTATTCGGTTTGTGTACTGCACTATGTTTTCTCCTTCTTTCATTTTCATATCATCAAATCTCCCTCTTAAACTTTCAACCTTGGCTCTTCTGACATTTGCATCACCACTGTAAACTAGAGTAAGTTTATCCCACATTTCCTTTGAGGTAGCACAATCCTTGACATCTTCAAATTTGGCATCTGATAGAGCAGTAGCAATCTCCATCATAGAAATATTATGCTCATGTCTATCTCTTAACTGGTCAAGAGACAAAGGTCCTGTAGGTGGTGCTAAGTAGCCACTATCCATTAGGGTGAGGGAAGAATTCCGAATCCCATATATATGAAGTCTCATTCAGCTTTTCCATATTGTAAAGTTGTCCTTGTTCAGCTTTGGCACTTCCCTCTTATACATTTTGTGATCTTTGTGCTGAAGTCCTTAAAAATCTATTCCAAGCAATGAAGTTTCTCTAATACCAATTGTTACTATAACTAAGAGGGGGGTGAATCAGTTATCCACAGTCCTAAATACAAAATGTAAAACTTTAAAATAGATTCAGCTTAATCTGCAGCTCGGTAAATAATAATACTAAATTGTCTATGCTTTTAACGATTACCAGTTAATTGTTCATAGTGATTACTAACCAAATCAGATATGCAATATGTAAAGTATGACAATAAAATAATCACCACAATAAACACATAACACAAAATATTTAATGTGGAAACCCTGTTAAGGGAGTAACCACCTAGGACCGATAATGCAAAATATTTTCACTCTTCTAAAGTGAGCTTGGTGAGGATCCAACCCTGTTAAAGGTTACAAAACACACTATAAGGTGTGACTTTGTTAGAGGATTTAACACTAACATTTATTGCCCAACCAACATTCACTATGGGGTTGACAAGATAACAATGTACATTCTATGAATGACATATAAGACTTACAAGTCTACTTGGTTAAGAGATTTATCTATTTACAATGGTTAAACTATAACAACAGGTGATCTAAATACAATACAAATTGATTTGTAGATGTCCAGATCTATTCTTAAGCTCATAAAAATCCTCTGATCAATATTTCTATCCAGTTCATCAACATTCAATAACTTACTGTCCCTCAGTAAATACTCTGTGACGCTCGGTTAACTCTACAGTTCTGTTCTCCTTTAACCAGTCTGATCAGGCATGCATGAAGCTTGTTCATGTGATATCTTTGTTGTTTCCTTCCTCTGGCATAAGTTTTACGGTGAAACCCTAGTCTCTTAAATAGACAAGTAAACTGTTTTCTTTTCATCCATCAAATTTTGCCTCTTAATCTCCTTCATTGATTTTACCGCTTAAACCTTCCTCAGTAGATATGTTTCAATTCCATCCTTTAGATCTTCCTTGAATTTTTCTACCCATTGATCTCATAACAAACTTTATCTTTCCACCTCGTAATCATACATTTTACAGCTCATCAATTTCTGTCAGCTAAACTAATCATTTAATTCTTTTGTCCATACTCGGTTAACAAAGAAATGTGTCAGTGAACACAAGCTCAGTTGATACTGTCACTCGGTATACACTATATTGGAATGCTTCATTAACTGACCACACTACTTTGTAACATTTTTCTTCTATCTCCATAACAGATTAATGCAACATAATCAAGTCAACAATATGAAGTCATAGACTCATCAATAAGTTACCAAGAGTATTCCTTATCCTCATCTGTCATATCCATCTTCCAATGTAGATATCTCAGTTCTTCATCTTTCTCTTCTCTTCTATAGATGTGTTAGATATTTGCATCTATCATGATAAGTACTGTCAAAACTAGTTGACATCAATGACAACATAAAAATTGATTCAATTATCTTACATAACACTTCAGTGCCCGGTGATCTCTAATCACTTGTTCTTCTTGATCATGTTCTCAATCAGTTGTAGTTCATCAATATAGACACCTAAATATATCCTCGTGAAATCAGAAATTCATCTATTAATTAATTATATATTATTATTTATTTAATTCATTCATTAGCCTCTTCTTCTATTAATTAAATAAATATTCTTATTTAGTTATTTAATTCACTAAGCCTTTTCTATCCTAAAATTAAATAATTTTCTATTTATTTAATAACTCATTTACCATCTTTGTTTCTCCTATATATTGAATAAATTTTCCTTTATTTATTTTATATATTCACTAATCTTTATATTTTCATTCCTACCAATCATCTCCACTCACATGGATCAAGTCCACAAATTTTGAGCTTGTGACAAATGGTATTTGTCTCTTCATTTGAGTTTTCCACCTTCACATGTCTAATATATTATGAAAAGCCAAAATTCTCTACCTACCTCCATCTCATCCACTCATTTCCTTTTACTTGTTAATCTCCTTTATACTCCATATTTCCTACCTACTCTACATTATCCTTACCCACTCTCTAATTCTAGCCACTCATCTAGTACCTCTTAATCCTAGCCTTTGATTTTCATGAGACTTCTATAAAACAAGACTTTCTCCTCACATTAGATCCCCTATGCTTTTGGAGAGCTTGTGTTATAGCATTTCCCTAGCTTACTTGTAATCTTTAAAAGCTCATAACTATCATCTTTCCATCCTACTATCATCACCTCATTATCATTTGTCTTTGTACACCCATTATCATAGCTTTTCTTCAATTAACTAATCTCCATTATTTCATAGCCTCTAATGCACATGGTTACAAAACTAAGAACACACACCTTTCAAATACAAGATCTTGGAAGATAGGAGGATGATGGAGTCAAGCATATCTTGAGTGCATTTGGTAACTTTTCTTGTTGATTTCATGTCTATGCATTTAGAAGGAAGTTCCCTATTGGATGATGTTGGTTTCACTTTGTGTACCTAGAGCTTGTGGTTGGGCTTAGTGGGTTCAAAAGATAGGTTGTTTGATTTCGACCATTGTCAACTCTGAGTGTGAATTTAAATCTTTCATTTGTATTATTTTCATCTTATTTTTGTTCACATTTTCATCTATTATAGATTTATTTTATTAATTTAAATTAGATTATTAAATAGGAAGTATTCTATTTCATCAAAAAAATTGGTAAATCTAATATATCTCACACTACCTAGAGTTTATCCTCCTAAGTTCCTATTTCAGGTTTCATTAAATTTTTCTTATGTAATTTAGATTTCACATAACTCTAGTTTTTGTAGTTTTGTGTTAGGTTTATTATTCCTTTATTGTATTGTTTATTATTTACAATGACATTCACATGAATCCTTATAAGAATTTACCTCAAGATTATATTCATGCATATATCAAGGATTAAAAAGGCATTTCCATATTTATTGAATATAATCCTTTTATCCTTGATAATATTTTATGTTTTTTCTATATATATGATGCTAAGGTTTTTTTGAATGAAATTCTTCATGCATATATAGATTTTCCTCTTTCATAGACCTTATTGGCACTTTTTCCTTCCATTTTTGAAGACTTTGACTCATCTATTTACTTAATTGATGATTATTATACTTATTGTCTAATGAATGTTGATGATATTGATGATGATGTAGCCCCTTAAATTCTAGAGGACCATATTGAGATGATGCTTAATTTTTTGAGGTTACGCTTTCATTAGCTATTCATCAAGTTGTTGAGCCTAATGACACAACTCTTTCCATTTATTATGACAACCTTATTTCAATATCCTTAAATTTACATTCTTTTGATTTTGCATCTTAGGAGGAACCTATGCAATGTGATACATTTATTCTTCCTTATTAGGTTTAGCCTCTCCATATCCCCTTCATAGCCACTTCATATAATTATAATATTTAAATACTCTTATTTTAGAGTATGATATTTTATTTAGTTATAGTTTTATTTTATTTTTAATTAGATTAGAAGGGTAAGAACCTTGATCCCAAATACAAAATAACTAACTAGAATAACATAACTAGAAACAATAGAATTTTTAACCAACCAACTTAAAAAAATCCAAGTTGATCAAAGACATACATCATATGAATATAGGAGAGCAAATATACGATTAACTATAGTTATCCATAGGATTTTAAAACAAACCTTTTTTTTTTATGAATAGAGGCCTTTTCCATTAAAAAAGATAAAAGTACAATATTCACAAAAAAGGGGTTAGGGGAAACAATTACCCCACAAGTCACTTGGCACTTAGGCTGGAAGCATATAACTATTCATCAAAAAAAGATATAAAATGAGAAACCCTCAAGCTACAAGAGCAGTAGTAGAAGGGGGAGGAGGATCTCCATCATCAGGATTGCCCCAAACATTGGGCCTAGGAGTCTGATCAGGAATGGCCCAGCCATCTTTAGGATCTTCTTTTTCCAGTTCTCCTTCCTCTCATCTGGGTGAAATAGCCAGTGCCAGGCAAGGAAATTTGTCTTGATTAGGATGAACAAAGGCTAAAGGCCAAGCAATAGTAGCAATAGTAGAAGCAAGCATAAGAGGCCAGCCAGAATCCGCATCCCTCTGAGGAGGAGGGGAGGTGGAGCAACAGTGCCATTGACATGGATTCCTAGAGTGTCTGGCAGAAGAACTCTGGCTACGACATCAGCCCCAGGTGGCATACGGTCAGCTAAGAGAGAATCTAGAGGCACTCGAGCCACAATACAAGGGGCATTGCCCCAGTGCTAGAGAAACTCCTGTAAATGAGAAACCTCAAGGGACACTTTATCTGCTTGCACCTAGATCTGCATCATGACATTATTAAAAATGCATGCCTTAGCATAAAGAGAGACATGAATATCCAAAAAACTATGAGAAAAAAAAGCACAGTGTTTCAATCTTTCCATAAGGTAAAAAAAAATTCCATCCTAAAAGTATGCCATATCTGGGTGTACTGGGAAGGCATTCTGGGAGAGTCACCAAGAAGAGCCATGTGCCATGAAAAAGGTTTAGGCCTAAAAGGAGCAAAGAAGTCATGAATCCAAATCCAGTAATTATGGGCATGACGATAAAACCAAAAAATGTGCATGAGCATCTTAGAGTGACCACAAAAGGGCATTTAGGATCAGGAACCCCCAAATGCTTGAGTCTAGCTCCCAAAGGTAAGCCCTGGTATAAAAAACACCAAGAAAAATGAGCAATTTTAGGCTCAGTGAAAGAGTCCCAAAGAGTACAAAATCTCCAGCCCCAACTCTTCTGGGAAGAAGAGAGATGCCAATGCTGGTTGAGAGAATCAATATGGGTAAATGAGGCATAAGCCAAGAATACCCAAGCTTAGGTTTGTAACTAGTGAAGGGTGTAGTGGGATACCATTTCTAGTCTTTCCACCATGGTCTAACAGATTGAATTCCTAATTTATGTAGGAGGTGAGGTGGGATAGCCACAACCAGCAAGTCAAAAGACTGATGATTTGGGCAGATGAGCTGAAATTGAACTCAGAGATCATCCCAGGATCAGAGATTCATAGTGGCTCTAGAAAAAATATCTTTTGGGATTTGAATGCCATGCTTGTGAAATCGAAGAGCATGAACCCCTTGAACTCTGGCAAGTGGAGTCCCTTGTTGAGAAAAAAGAAGGGACCACCAAATGTTCTGTTGGTTGAAAGAAAGACCATCCCTGAAGCCATTCCCAGCCCACCGAAGCTAGGGCTTAATAGACTCCCAAGCTCTCCAAATGGCAACAAAAGTACCTTGGATCTAAATAGGCTCCTTCATAACCAGAAGGGTTTGAAAACCAATCCCCTTCCAGGTAGGCTTGTGAAGAGGAAAGCCAGAGGAAATGCAGTGTTGAAGAAAAATTTTCCAAGCCTCATTGCCTATGAGACACCACACAACCCATTTGGCACAAAGGGCATGCCCTTGCTTCTAGGTGTCAATTAAACCAAGCCTACCAAAGATTTTTGGGAGGCAACATAAATCCCAGACAACTCTGTGGAATCCCTAGTGATCAATACCAGAAGCCCAAAGAAATCCCATAGAAGTTTCTCGAGCTTCTTGTAGGAGGCTTTGGAGGGAGCCCAATAAGAGGAGTAATAAACATGCACGGCTACCAGGACCTTGGAGCATATCTAGAATTTTCCTGCAAGAGAGAGCGGCTTCGTGATCTAGTAGGTAAGCTATTTTTTCAATTTTAGCAAGAACTGCATTCCATAGATCATTAGGGTTGCCTTGAAATGTAAAGGGAATGCCTTGAAAGAAGAAAATTTCCCCATGTTGAATCCTGGTCCATCCCAATTGAGAAAGCTAGGGAGGCTCGCGAAGAGCTGAATGTCTGTAGCAAAGGGTTTTGTGCCACTGAATGGTCAAACCAGAGGCTAGACAAAAGGTGTCTAAACACTTCAAGGCTGCCTTGATATTCTCTTCATCCTCTTCCAGAGTGAGGAAGGAATCATCAAAAAAATGGCCATTGACCAGTTGTTGAGATGAATCCAGCAAGGAAATTCCCCGAACAGTACCCATGGAAATGGAGTGAGAAAGCAAGTAGCTAAAACCCTCCGCAGCCAAAATATACAAGGTCAGAGCAAGAGGACATCCTTGCCGAATGGAACAAAAGAGCCCAAAGGTGGAGGATTGGAGGCCATTGATGGTAATGCAAGAAGAGGCATTATTGAAGAGCACCTGCACAGATTGAAGAAATATGGGTCCAAAACCCATAGCGTGAAGCATTGCAAGGATAAAATGCCATTCAATACTATCATAAGCTTTAGCAAAATCAATCTTCAGAAAAAGGGATTTATGGTGAGACTTACGAGCCCATTCCATACCTTCCCACACAAAAATGATGTTGTCAAGAATAAATCTTGACTTAATAAATCATGTTTTCTCAGGTCGAACAATCTGCGGAAGCATGTGCCAGATCTTGAGAGCCAACACCTTGGTAATGATCTTGTAGGAGACATTGAGCAAGGTGATGGGCCACCATTTAAAAATGTCCTCCGGATCTCCAGACTTGGGAATGAACTTGATATTCCCCTGGTTAATGATATCCCCAAGAGATTGGATATGAAATGCTTCTAGGTAAACCTAGTGGAGATTAGGACCAATGGCATCCCAGAGGGCTTTGTAAAACTCACAAGGGAAGCCATCACAACTAGGGGCTTTATCATTAGCCATGGCTAACACAACTTCACAAAGATCCTACAAGGAAAGAAGTTGATCATAGAAGACACGTTGGGTAGGGGAGACACACTGAGGCACCATAGCATTACAATTAGCAAGAGATTTCTCGCTGGTAGGAGAGCAACCCTGAGTAGAAAAAACTTGTTCATAGTGATGAACAAAGGCTTGAAAAACATTAGGAAGCTCCATGAGAAGGGTGTAACCTTCTCAGATTCTGGTTATGCCCATATTGGTATGCCAAGGATGGATGGCAGTAAAAGATTCTTTTGAAACTTGGTCTCCAACCTTTAATGAGTGCAAACAAGCTTTGATCTGGGATCCTCTGGAAACATGGTTGTTAGCCACCTACTTCTGATGACATAACTTAGCAAGATTGAGTTGCACACTAGTACATTAGACCCACTTTTTAGACCAAGATTTCCAACCAAGCATTAAAATGGTTTTCCTTGGTCGGTTTATAGAAGGAAAAATTTGATTTTTTTTAATCCAGTCCCGTGTTGGTCGGTATTTTGACAACCATACAGGTTGTCAAAATTCTGACGAAAAAAGGAATATAACTTTTTAAAAAACATAGGGTTTCATTTTATATTCGGCGCATAGAAAAGCAGAGGTAAAAGAGAAGGCCTCGACTCCACCTATAAGAACCACTCTTCTCTATTTCCATTTTTGTCAAATTGATTATGTAGTGGCAAATAGTGTTAGTATTTGGGAAGATGTGTTAATGTACCCACGGTTTTGTGGAGTTTGTGTGTCTTAGTTTGTTTGATATCTATATCTCTGTTGAGGAAGGAAGTCACTGTTGACTGTCAAATCCGGTCATGCAACTTTGTTGACAGATTTAAGTTGTTTTAGTTTTGTAAATTTTCAAAGCAAAGTAAATTTCTGGTAGACTAAAACAAGACTATTGTTCTTGGCCTATCATGAAGTTACGACCCTAACTTGTATCTTCTCCACGGAATACTTAAGACCGATGGATGAAAGTCAAGTTAGGGTAGAATATTTCAATAAGCTCAACACTCAAATTTGAAGGGGATGTTAAACTTCTTCAGGGCTGATGCCCTAAACTAGATGCATTACATGTATTTAGTTAACAAAATAAATAATGTTGTAACAGTGAGTAAATGGAATGAGTATTGAACTTGTTGATTCTGGAGTTTGGATTCATCGAAGACAGTAAGCATCAATACCAACCTGCCATAACCACCCTTGAATTATTCCAGTCGAAGTTGACCTAGCCTAACCAACTAGGTTAAACATTCCTAAGACCATTCAGAGGTGTCAAGGAAGATTGCTATTGTTGTCTGTGGATTCAAACAAGAAATAGAGGAATCAACAATTCAATGCTAAATAACTATGCCCAAATCTATTAATAAAATCTTGGGAAAGAACCCTATTACAATCAAACTGAGAAGTAGAAGAATTGGAGGTACCCTGCTGATTAGTGGAGTTTAGTCTATGACTAAAGTGAGTAGACTATTTATAAACCTTCATATACATTGAAAATATTTTATGTTAATTTGAGAGTGAGGGTTTTGTCCAACCCTATTCCATACATGCTTTAAGTATTTGTTTTATTCTATTCTAAACCCTAGACAAGATTTGTCGGTATTGAGTAAGGTATCTTTATTTTGGTTTGTATATACACTATTTTTTATCCTTAACTACTATCGAGGTCTTGTTGTAAAGATTGTTTAGTTTGAAGAAAAGTTATTTGTACTTGTTTGAAGATCAAGACATATAATTGGTTTGTGATTAATGATTTACTTACTCTAATTTATTATGAGAAAAGTAGAGACAAACCTACACATTTCTTAAAAGTTTTCTTAAGGAAAATGATAATCATATTTTTTTGTATAATTAGACACATGCGCAAAGATAGTTTGAATAACTTGCAAATCATTTCTACAAGGTAGTTGTATTTTAGTTGGACAATGAAGAATATTGTATAAACATGTTAGTGGGGACATTATCAGTGTACAAAAAAAGGTTTTGTTTATTCAATAAACATTCATTGTTCATTGTGCACACTAGCTTTCAAAATCATAAATACCTAGTTGAGAATATTGTAGTCCTAATTTACTATGATACACTATTTGGTACATAAGTATCACATGTACCCAAGAATGTATTATATTGGATTATGATTACCATTACTCTTAGATATTTTGACTTTGTATAAAAATCAAAGGTAAAGAGAGAAAAAGCCAGTGAGACATTGAAAAGTCTATCAATGAGATATCATTGTTAGTGAGACCTATGTCAAGCCAGTGAGGCATTGTAAAAGGATATTTCACATAAGCCAGTGAGGCAGTTCAAGTTGTTTTATTATCTAGAGGGTTTCTACTCAAGACAAAATCCATGTTATATTCTTTGTGTGTCTTATCTATTTTGTTATCCATTTTTATTTTCATTACATAATACTTCAGGTTTTGTTTAAGTGAAAAATGACTTGTAAATTGTTATATCACTAATTTGTGTCCCCTCTCCCCTCTTAGTGATATTGCACTCCAATAACACTCTTGTTACTCATCACATTGATATTTCCATCAAGTGTCCCATTGAGATCATCCTTGAACATATCCTACATCAATTAGAATCCTTGTAAACTAAGCTAAATGCTAATCCTATACCACCTCCCCTCTCCACTTCTACGAAGACATCATCACTATGGACCTTGAGCATAATTTTCTCTTAGGATATTCTCTCTTACATTCTTTCCCTATGTGTTTTGTGACTCCCAATTTAAAATATATAATGGTAAGGGGGTTCCCATGACCCATATTCACTCCTTTAATGCCACTTTCCTTGAGTTCCTCTATGATGGCTACTTGCTTGCTAAAATTTTCCCTTGCACTCCAAAAGATTATGCTTTGGAGAACTTTTACACACTCCTTCATAGCTCTAATGATGTTTATATTAAGTTAGATAATTACTTTATCTAACACTTTTGATGAAATATCATCTTGAAATTTCCCTTCCAACATAGTCCAATACAAACAATAAAATATTCTAATGCCTCAAGTTTTTACCCAATACATTATTGGTAAAAAATATGACGACCAATTTATGATACAAGAATAACATGTAATGCAAGTCATAATGCATTCTTTCATGCACAAGGTCATCAAACCAAATAATGAAACACTTGGCATATAAACCAATACAAAATGCAAGATGAGAGAAGCAAAATGCTTAGAATACCATAGGACAAAATAACATGATCAACTGAAGCATTGAGATATGGAGGAGAGTCAAATTCTCAAGGCTAACTTATAAACCTTGACAACTTTCCTACCAAGGTGTGTAATTTTGGCATCTTGGAAAATGGAACCAACAAGACAATATTACACTAGCTTGGGCTTCAAGGTCTAAATTGCAAGAAGTTTAGACTGTAGAGACAAATTTACATGGCTCAAACTTTGGGGTTTAAGAGCATGTTTGATGCAAGGGCATCCTTAGGGCTCATCACAAATTTGCATTGTACTTGGGAAGTTAAGAACACATGGTAAATTGTACTCTTGATAGTTGGTAAATAATTTGTGATGAGTAAAGTTGAAGCATTTTATTGTATCATGTTATTGGGTGATGCAATTTTAGGAGTAGTTAATTTATATGTGATTGATTGGTCTAGTATTAAAATGCAAGGTTAATTTTATTGGTTCAAGTTTTTGTTTTAGTGAATGGATGTCTATAAGTTGATAGTGGTGTTTGGTTGGAATTGTTTAATTTGTGAAAGGTTATTTTGAATCTAAAATCAATATCTTTTTTCCCAATTAATTAACCTTCTTGCACATGTGACTTGAATTGTCTCTTGTCCCATAAGTAGTGAAAACTACACAAAGACAATAAATAAGGATAGGTATAAGATTTCATACACTCAAACATAAAGCTTTGAAAGACAATATGACACCTCTCGTTACATACATTGTGGCCCTATAGCTGACTATCATATCAGTGGGTAAGATTTACATCTTTTAATCTGACCATCTTTTCATCATGTAGTCATTATGAAAGTAGTAAATATCATCCCTCAAGCATTGAATAACATTTTTTTGAGGCACTCTTCTTGAACATGAATCTTTTCTTTCACAACACTGTCATTCTATTTTGTAGAAACACTAACAATAGTCTCTTTATGGCATTATTGATCACCGCACCTTCACATTCATGAAAATCTATTAATGCTTGCATCTTTGTCATGATATAGTACCCTCATTTCAATCTTTGAATATCACTTCCTTTTAGAAACTATCCCTCTTTTGATTTTTAGGACATCATTCCTTACTGTAGCTATGAGCCTTCATAACAGTGCCTGTTCTTTATTCATTGTGCTCTGCAATCATGCATGCATGACCTCTATTATCTCTTGATGACTATTATAAAAGTGTCTTTGTGACTTATCATAAACCATATGAATCATTATTTTTTATCACTTTATACCACTGTGATAGCGGATAAGCATTGAAGAAGAACTTTCTTTAAACATTTCTTATCCACATTATTTTTGGAATCTTTTTAAATCATGAATTGTTACACTTATCGTCACCTCATCAAGCCTATTTGATAGTCAACCTTGTCTATAAATAAGAACTCAAAAGTGTTGTTTGTCATTAGGACTAATCTTTGCTTACAAATTTGATCACCATTTATTGACATCCTTTTGATAGTCACTTCTCAAGACTCTTGGATGCATTTTTTTCTTTCGTTCTTACTATTCCTTCACATGATTGATCATCTTTTGTGCTCACTATCATGAGGAAATCTATGAAACTTTAAAATTTCCATTCCAACTTCATCAACATTGTCTTTTCCATTTGCAGTGTATACCACTGCTTTTGATGCATGTTGAATGCCCTCCCATTTAGCTAGTGTCTCCTCTAATAGTCATCTTTGAATTTTGGCCTTTTCTCTCTAATTTTGTAGACAATGCCATTCTCTGCCTTATGATCTATCTCTAGTCTTTTCTTTGACATACATTCTTGGAAGTTACTTTGAATGTGGTGGATCATGTGTTCTACATAGTATCATTGTCTGCTCTTCTCTTTTACAGTGGCTGTCACTGTTCTTCACAAGAGTGCTTTTGTCACTTACCATAACTACCACAGATCTAAGAATTCAAAACTCTTAGAAACCCTCCTCAAAATAGTAGAGATTTTATTTTCGCAAAACAAAAGACGTATCTCCTTGTGAACATTTTAATGAAAACTACTTCTCTTTTTTTACATCTGCCATTCCTTGTTACTTCCTTCAACAATTTACTCTTTTTCTATGTCTGAAACACACCTTTGAATGTCCAAAGAATACTTCTATTCTTTACATGAAATCTACATTTCATCTTTCACTTATGCAAGACACTGGTGTGTACTCTATACTTTCTGATCTACACGCATACTTCTCTCCACCAGTTATAGCCTAATCTGCCTGATGATTATAATAGTCGCCAACTTGTGAAAATAATATTGTGTCTCAACGTGTAATGTAGTCCTCTCCAACTCATGCTTGAGGAGCTTATATAATAATCAACTGATTAATGTTTTTGGTTTTGATGTAAATTCTATTAAGACATTTTGACTGCCAACTCACTTATGTTTGGAGTCTTCTCCATATTTCGTACTCTTGGCCCAAATTTATTTATCTCACTGATAATAATTGGAATGAAATGTTTTTATTTCATTGCTTACCATAGTTATCTACTGAATATGAATTAATCCCCTTCAATGATGATAAATTTTGATGGCAGTCCCAAGTATAACCTGAACGAAATATTAATTCCTCAATGTGTTCCTCTCTTTGAGACTCTTAAATGCTTTTGTTTTAATTTCTAACTTTTTAATTCAAATTACTATTTATAAAGTTAAATATTAAATGTCAAAGATCATATCAGATAGATTTAATTCTATTTCAAGCATAGTTAGATAACCTACACGATTCAAAATGAAAATTGTTCATCTTACTTGGGAGAATTCTTGAGTTGTTCATAATGATTAGCAACAAATGGACACAGCTCAGAAATTATGAATGCAAGGAAAATGTCAACCAATGCAAGGAGTGCAACCAAAATTTGGAGAATTAATCAAATGGACACAGCTCAAAAATTATGAACATGGCACAATCTTCAAGTAAAGTGATTCTTATCAGGGGCACTATCCTTCCACATCTGAGCATGGTTGTTTACTGGCTGCCCTTCAATAGGACACTTGACTGTACCTATTTGAACATAGTTCAAATCCCAAAAGTCTGCATTTCTAGGACTGTTCAGCATTGTCCTAGTCAACCCATGTTTTTATGCTTGCTGCCCATACCAACCTGTATCACCTACCTAAGTAGTACTTTGAGTAGTCCTCCTACACATGTACTATTGTGAAAATCATCACAAGTCCATTTGTTGGAGGGCTACTCAAAGTACACATGTTTGGAGGTATCCCTTGCGAGGGAGAGAAGCCAAACACATAAAAAACATGCACATAAACATGGCAACTGAAAAACTTAAATGGAATAAACCAAGAAGTACCAAATGATAAATGCTCAATTGTTGTAATGGCAAAGCAATATCAGAACCGTCCATTTCTAGAATTTGATTTTTCTATAGTCCAAATGATTTTTCTTATTTCTTGTCTATGCTTGGTGACAGGATTTTGAACATTGTTGACATACTTAAATGGAATACACAATACCAAATGATGAATGTTCAATTGTTGTAATGGCAAAGCAATATCAGAACCGTCCATTTCTAGAGCTTGATTTTTCTATAGTCCAAATGATTTTTCTTATTTCTTGTCTATGCTTGGTGATAGGATTTTGATCATTGTTGACATCCTTAAATGGAATACACAATACCAAATGATGAATGCTCAATTGTTGTAATGGCAAAGCATCAGAACCGTCCATTTCTAAAACTTGATTTTGTATAGTCTTAATTATATTTCTATAGTCCTAATGATTTTGAAAATTGTTGACAAAGAGTTTTTCTTTTTTTTATTATAGTATAAATGATTTTTCTATAGTCGTAATGATTTTTCTTATTTCTTGTCTTTTGTCCCTTTTTTATTTCCTATGTCTGTGCTTCGTGATAGGATTTTGTCACCTTCTTTTGATGGTATATTTCATTCACTCTATGTGGAATACTATTTTGTTCACTATTTTATTTCAACTTCATATTTCTTTCATTTTTCATATACACAGAGACTACACATGCTGATAAAAAAATGAGCTATTTGATTTAGGTTTACTTTTCATTATTTTAAATGGTTAATATTTCTGATGGTACTCTTTGGTGTATTTCATATAAAAATAATCATATAAAAATAATAAATGTAGTAATGATGGTGCAGTGCATTATTGATATAAGTTCGATGACTCTTGTCAATGTGCCAAACTGTGAATGTGGTGGTGGGCAGTGTGTGTTGAAGGCTTCACGGGCACCGAACAACCCTAGACGATAATTTTGGTGCTACACAAATAGAAAAAAGGTTGCTAATGTGTATATATTTAAGTTTCTAATGTAAATACTATTCATTATAATATAAGAACTAATGTAGACTGGGTATCAGAGGGAAATAATGGCTGTGAATACTTTAGTTGGGTCGATGACAACTCATCTACATCTATCCGCCCATCTCCACTTATCTGCAATGAAGGATTTGAGTGCAAAATGTGTTAGGCTAGGGAAAATTCTGAAATTATATTTTTACGATGCCTTCTCTATATTCTAATTGCATATCTTTGTTGTGACCATATGTAGAGATGAACTAAGGAATTAGTTAGTTTAGTATTTTCATATTGTAACTAATATTTTAATATTGATATGGCATAACTTCTCTTTGCCTCAAGTGCACATATATATGGTTTACATCTTTTTTTAGAATAATTCTTCATGTTTATGGCTCAGGTGAGCCCCGATCTGCTATCAATCACATGATTTAACGTATAGTGTTTTCTTGGTTGTTCCATTTGTTCCTTGACCTTAACTATGGATTGACTATCATTTTCAAGCTTGAGCGAGGCTTCATACCACACAGTGTCCGCAGATTTGTATGCAACACTGATTTATGCTGGAGGTAAACTACATGTGTCATGTAAACAACATGGTTGAATGCAATCTCTTTTGCATGTTTTCAAGAGTGTTTCCACCAATAAAAGTGTAAATAATGCATTGAACATAATCTACAAACGCTGTGTGGTATGAAGGCTCACTGAAGTTTGAGCGCAGCGTGGTATGAAGTCTCCCTTTATTCCAGTGAGGGATTGGAATGGGTTCATTTTGGATGCAAAGGAGAATGGGGATACTCAAAGAGGAATTACACCAGCAAATGAGAGAAGGTATAAACATGATAGCTGAGAAACATAAATGCAGATTTCACAACAGCTAAGAAACATAATTGTAGGCATCATGGTCATAATTTTTTGGAGACAATGTAATTGAGTTGTATACCCAAGTGATGGAGTGCAACTTTTGCACCTTTGATTCCAAGTTGACACTACGGGATACAAAGACAATGGATAAGGAATAAATTTAGAGAGAGGAGGAGGTCCATAATGATCAAAATAATACAGGATGAACCTCAAGTCACTAGTACATTTGAGGTCAAATTCTGACGGCCATTTGTCGGATTTGCAATGCTAATTTGTCAACATTTCGACAGATGAGTCCGTCACCATTTTTACGTAGGAAATTGTGATAGAAGACGTATCCATCGGTTTACCAACACCATATCATGTCAAAAACTTGCACATGGAAACAACTTCGTTATGGCATTTTCTGCAGTTCATCCATCGAAATTCTGACACAAGGACCTATCGGAAATATACAATCTCTGTCAGAATTAACTGTCGAAAACATATCCTTTCTGACATTATAACTGTTGGAATAGCGATAGTTTCCACCTAATTCCAACAGATATACCTGTCGATGATATGGCATTAATGTCAAAGTTTTTGTCAAAAAATTTCTATTTGTGACACTTAAACTGTCGGAAGAGCAATAGTCCTTCAACATTTCTCCGACAGGTTTCCCTGTCGAACGTATAGCATTACTGTTGGAAGTATTATTGTAAATTATTTTTCTCCAACATCTTATATGTTGAATGCGTAGCACTTCTGTCAGAATTAATTATGAAGTGTCGAAAAACCGACGGATATGCACATTAAAGATAAAACAGCTCAAGAGACCATCATAGGTTCTCTCTTTCTTCAGTCTATATTATTGACAGAATGTTTTACCTTTCATTAGCTCATCAAATCTAGGGATTTGAAAGAATTTAATAGAATATTTTCATGACAACATATATTATTTAAGTTAACATTGCATGAATTTATCTACTTCGCGCACTTGTAGACTATGAGGACGGCAATAAAGAAGCATGGCCATGGGAGGAGATGCTTCTTTATCGTTGTCTTCACAGTATACAAGTGCATGAAGTAGATAAATTCATGCAATGTCAACTTAAATAATATACATTGTCATGAAAATATTCTATTAAATTCTATCAAATCCCCGGATTTGATGGGCTAATGAAAGGTAAAACATTCTGTCAATAATATAGACCAAAGAAAGAGACAACTTATGATGGTCTCTTGACCTGTGTTATCTTTAGTCCTAGCTACTGTCCTAGCTACCTATCGATCATTGAGAATAATCACCGCCTTGCATTTATGTACACTACACAAATTGATCCTAGTCTTGCAAAAATATTTTACACTTGTACATATCATCAATACTGGAGGCCTAAAGTAATTTTATATGATCACTAGCACATTTCGTGCATGGATGAGAAACAGTATCCAAAGTTTCTAGATAACCATTTTTGAGAAGAGGAATGAGTGCAGGCCAAAGAAGAGATAATTCCACAATAGAAAGGAAGACATCTTTTTAGCCTAGGTCTGGATCCTACCTCAATTGTTGAAGGATCCAGGGCCAGTCTAGAAAGATGTCTTCCCATTCTGTCTGCAACATTGTGTCCATCCATGATCTCAGGAATATCATCGTCTTTCTACTCTTCATTTGCCAAAATATATCACTTCTTCAAGCTTGTAGAGTAATCTTATTAATAAAAGAACTCTTGCCAACATTAGGGTACCCACAGATCAAAATAGTTGATGTTATTGGTGCTTGTGCTCAAGGATATCGATTCACTATTTTGAAAAGGCCAAATCATTTTTATTTCATTTGTAGAGAAAAGGAGTGGGAGAAAATGAGCGGGTGAAAGTTGATCGAGTGCGAGAGAAGGCATTGCATTTTATTTGATCATGAATGCTCTCTAAAATGACCAATCATGTTTTCTATTCAATTTTTTTTTGTGTTTTTTTTTTCCCATATTCAGTAGAGAAAAATCATGGCGGCAGCCACTTAGCCATCTTTTTGATGTTCCAGGTATTTTACAAAGATACAGGTATGTGGATTTATCATTCAGCTGCTTGCAGTTATTAGTCAAATGCAAATATTTTGTCAAGTTGAAAGGGCAAGATATCAGTTTGGTGTTTTCGGTTTATGTTAAAAGTTGATTTGGTAAAATCCTCAAAAAATACACTACATGTTCTAAAATGTAAAGAAGTTGAATGTTAAATGTAAGATATATATCTCATCCATAGTAATCAAAAGAAAGGACATGAAACTTATAAGGATATTTACCAATCCAAAAATATAAGCGAATAGGAAACATGATTGGTACCTTATGAATTGGTTTTTGAGGTGCACAATCTTCATCAATCTCTTTAGAACAAGATCCCTCCCCATGAAAAATGCATTTAACAGATTAAACAAATCTACAAAACTGAACCAATGACATGTTTAGAACAAAGAAATAGATTGATAATAATATGCTGAAAATTCTATTATGTTTAATACACGCAAAAGGACCAGTCCCAAAAATTCTTAAACATACTTTATCTGATATGATAATAACATGCTAATTAAACTGATAAAGGTGTTATCTACATTTAATCTACCAATTACTAATTACACAAAAAAAAAATTACAAAACTGAACCAATGGCATGTTCTTCATGTGGTACAAGGAAGATTTGGCTATGAAAAAAAAAAGTGAAACGGCCTCATCATTTTTATTTCGATTGTATAGAGGAGCAAAAGCTAAGCGTGAGAGAAGGTATGTGATTTCTTCATCTTTTGAGCATCTGGCATCATATTTGACTACAAATTTCAAATGCATTGAATTTTATTTGATCACGAATGCTCTCTGAAATGACCACATTCTACTGGTGTCGTGCCCTAGCCCGTGCTTTATCTCCATTATTTGATATTATTGGTGTTTGTGCTCAAGGATATCGATTCACTATTTTCAAATGTTTGGATCATTTAGACAGTTACATTTCCTGACTGTTCCTCTAGTACACAGTCAGGATATGTAACTGTCTAATGATTATATGTAATGTTGAATGGATTAAATGCTTTATTCTTAGTAGAAGTGAATGGAAGGAATAGTGTGTATTAAATACAATCCAGTCACTTATTGAATGCTTTGGAGACTACTGGTTTGACTATCCATGTGCTACCAGTGACTGAGATTCATTAAAAGATACAAAACCCTTCATTTTGAGGTTATTGTGTGTAGATTCAAATGTAGGTTTGATTTGGTTAATGTTTAGAAGAGATCAATAAAGTATTTAAAGACAATCTTACATGTTTGGAGAGGTTTGAGAGGCACTTATCATGACTGTACCCTCACAAACATCGGCATAGACTGGTTTTACTAAGTTTCTTTTCTCCATTTTGAGGTTTCCTTTCTCTGCCGTAGGGGTACAGTCAAAGGGTTCATTAACAAAATGATCCTTTGAATGGTTACTATGAATATGAATGATTTGATATAACATATTGCTCATTTTACTTGAAGTTTGGAATAGCTTGTGCAAGGGTGAAAGTAGTTTTGATCATTTTGGTCGTGACTGTTCCTCTACACAATCAGGAAATGTAACTATCTAATGATTATATGTAATGTTGAATGGATTAAATGCTTTATTCTTGGTAGAAGTGAATGGAAGGAATAGTGTTGGTGTTAGGTTTCATTTATTATTGAATTCAATGGTTTCCAAGATGTGTTGAGGAGTTTGCTCCTTGTTTAATGTTAACTGTTCTTGCACAATCCACTCATACAATAGTGAAGTTACAAAACTGAACCAATGACATGTTTACAACAAAGAAATAGAATGATAATAATATGCTGAAAATTCTATTATGTTTAATACATGCCAAAGGACCACATTCTAAATTGCTGTCACTGAAATGACCGCATTCTAAAAAGTAACTTGAAATATGGTAACCATGGATAAAAGTAATAGCGTACCCAACTGAAATAATCTGGTGAATACCCCATACCCAATTCCATACTGCATGTTGAAAAATCAAACAGTTACTTCGCCTAGAGAGGCCTCTATGAATTTGCACTAGTGAACTTGGTTTCAATTTGCCTACTAGAAGGCAATTATTATGTCAAATTATATGAAACACTTCATAAGATGGTAATGTTTGAGTGCCTTTGAAGGTATAAAAATGAACCAATAAGGACTGTATAAGCAAAGGATGATAAAATTCTTATTGTAAAAAATTATAGTGGAAGAATATCTTGGCCAGGTATGAAATTAGTATATTCATTTTTTTCAAGGTGTTTGCATTGGAAGTTATGTTGGCAATAAGGACTAAATAAGCAAAAGATGATAAAAAATGTCAAATCTTTTCAGAAAAATACAAACACAAAAATACAGAAATGCAATGGAAAAGTATATCAGGCCAGGTATGATGCCAGGTATGAGATTTAAATATAATTTCTTAATGATACTCGTGATTACTATTAAAATGAAGGATCTGATAAGAAAATACATTAATGGAATGCAACATAGGTATGTGTTCTCCTATAAATTAACAGTTCCAATGCTACCATAAATTTATAGTTTCGATGTTATTAATTTGTTCATTTGTGATGTAATTCACGCTTAATCATAAATTTATAGTTTCGATGTTATTAATTTGTTCATTTGTGATGTAATTCATGCTTAATCGTAGAATAAACTTGGAGGCAGACAGGCAAATGTAAAGACAAACATTGTTATATATTATTATTATTATTTAGCCTGCATTGTAATCCCTCGTATTTCTAATGAAAACAAACATGCTTTATATAAATTATCTTGGTTAACAAAATAAATGTATGAGTTAAATTATGATTAGTTTAGATAAAACAGTCAGTATTGATTATTAAATATAATTGGAATTGAAATATTCAAATAAATATTAGAATTATAAGAATTTAAAATAGAAAAAAATGATTTTAATTTTGATATGGAAGTCCTTATCTAAATATCATTATATATACATTACTGTTATGAAATGTGATATTTGTAGTTGATTTGTAAAAAATTAATTATGGATTGTCTAAGGTCACATTTGTGAATGCAAATGGTTCTTGAGACTTTGAAACTAATCTATAATGTGTCAAAGAAAATTACTTACAAATCTGATCTAGCATGATATAGGTTATTTGTCTTAATTTTTAATGTTTGAATATGAACAGGGAGTGATGATGTTCCAAAAAGCCTTTGGAGAATTTGTTATATTGTGAGGGTCAAGTTCTTATTAGTTGGACCCTTGGGTGGATTGTTTTTTGTCAATAAGTGAAAGACTAAATACAATAAGAAATTGTGCAATAGACCTAGGATGATGATGTGCTATGATGTGGTTCATTAATAATGCTCTTGGGTATTTTTTTTCCCTCTTGCAAATTTAAATCTAAATGTGTTAAGAATGTCCTATGTGATTTTCACATGAATGAACATCTTCAAATACAACCACCAACAACCCTATTTTCAAATCTCTAAATGTTAGATTTGTGAGGGTTTAAATTTCAAATCTCCCTCTCCATATTTTTGGAATATTCATACTTTGAGGTTGTTTATAGGAATTTTCTTACTTTTAGGTTGTAGGAAACTCCATTGGAAAATTCTTGAAGGTTGAATCTACCACTTCTTACATTGGACAATCTTCTTTTTCTTGCATTTTGGTGGACATAATTTATTTCTCTAAGAATTTTCATAGGGATGTTTTGATGGTGGGAAATAGGAGTAGGACTTGGACTTAGATGCTTGACCATAAGGATGTCCCTTTAGATGCAAACCATGTTTTTCCATCAACCACCTAGATTTTGATGGTCCACTAGTCCAAGACAAAGGCATAACAACATGGTAGAAGAACACAAATGAAAATTACTTGATTATTAATGCCTTAGGCCCCCAAGTTAACGATTCTTCTTAGGGTGACAAATTTTCTTAAGATTTTGATTCTCACACAATTGGAGTGTCTCTAACATTTCTTACCTCTATTGCTCTATCGATTTCCATTAGAGATTCCCAATCTTCTGCTCCAATCACTTAGCTATCTATGACCTAGGCAATGGCTCAACTTAAGCTAACTTATGTGGTAACATTTCATCATTTGAGCACTATGCTTAACCATTCAATTGGTCCTTTTGTGAACAATGATATACACTCTTTGAAGGATTACTCCTCACTTATTATTTTGAGGACTTGACTGATAATATTTAATCAATTATTATACGGATGCAAAAAGTTCTTCCCAAGTCTCTCCATGGGTGATAGGTGTGTTGTTGAAAATATTTGAGTCTACCATTGCGTAAGAGGGGATTTGGTAGTCCATGATATTTTTATTCGGTTATTAATTTTTGTGGTAATTTTCTTGCAATTGTATCTCATTATGGTTCACCTTTGTTAGGTTGTGATGAAGGGTGCTCCCCTTAATACCACAAACACATAACAGAAACAGAGAAATAACAACAATATGCAAGAAAAGAAAATTGGCTTCTTATTAGCTCCACAAATGTGGAATTATAGACTTTCAGAATTACAATATGCAAAGCCACATGGGCATTCCCTTACAATATTTTGTAGGACAAATCCTCGAATCAATACCCAGATCTACTACCCAGAACTATTCTGAACTGCCTAAGACAACACTACGGGCCTTCTTTATATAGGTAAGTTCCACCACCCGAGAAGGTTCCAGAAATTTAGCCTTTAGGGCTGACGATACATAGAATTATTTATTTTTCACAATTATTACAATAGGGTTGGCTCAAAAGAAATACAAAATAATGATTTTAGGTAACCCAACTTTCGGAGGCCATAACTTTCTAACCGTAGCTCCATTTTTCTATTGTAACCACTTTTTGGAAATGCCATGACGAGATCTACATCGCCTAACACGCGCTAGCACTAGTCAGCTGGGGGTCGACCGCAATCTGGAGCCTCTAAGGCCTTCAAAATTGACCTGAAAGATTTCGTACCCAAAAATCTCAATAAATTCACCAATACTGATGATGTGGCAATGAAATTAAACTGGTAGGCTGAAATGACTAGGATGAACCTCCAATTGTGAAATCAAAACATTCCGAGATCGTATGAACAACTTACTAAAAATAGAAAGTTTCCATAAATAGCAGCTCTACACAAGATAGCCCTTATTGAAAACAAAACCAAAAATATTTTTGGGTGATGCAAGATTGCTCTTACACCCAAGATGCTCCTGCATCAAGTTGTATGGTTTGTCCCATATATCATGGCATTTGTTCTATTTTTGTGTTGGTTCTTTTGTACAATGGTTCATGCTCATAAAATCCTTTTATTTAATAAAAAAAAATCAAGTCCACAAATCAAAAAATGTACATGTTGAGTTATTTCATAATGTTGGATTAATTATGGAAATTTAAGTACTGAGAGGGGAGGGGTGAATCAGTACTTCAAAAACTTTTATCTACTCTTATAACCATTCACTGAATAGAAAAAAATGCATATATTATCATAAAACATATAAATTAAAATCATGAAACACAACTCATAACACCATGATTTTTGGGCTCACAAAAATCCTTGGTCAGAGAAAAAAACTATGGTGGGGACATTCTAGAATCTTCTCCTTAAACAATGCTACCAATGGTTACATCTCCAATGCACATATTACACTTAATTTTCATTGGCAGATCTTACCTTGTAAACATTCATAATTTCCATGTTTAAATCTCCAATGCATTACTAAACAATCTCCTTGAGATCTGTAAAACATTTTATGCTCAGTGTCTAGATTCAATGTATCTGTTTGTTGGACTAAGTATGCAAGGGTAAGCATTGAGAGGGGAGGGGTGAATGAGTACTGTACAACCCTTTTTAAACTAATTAAACTTTCCTTCTTAGTAACCATTTATTGAATCCATAGCTTTTGCATGCATCTCATAAAACATATAATAGATAACTCATAACATAAATATTTTGGTATCACATAAATCCTTGTTAGAGGATATAAGCTTACATGGGGATGACACCCACAAGACTTCACTATTGTGCAGTAAAACATTTTCTCAGTTAGAGATACAATGTTTAGTTATTTCTGATAGAGTACCTTGTTAAGAGTATTAACTCGGTTAAGAGTCTTAAGATTATTAAGTCTACCTTGTGAAATAATTTTACAATTCTAATCTAAGAACTATACCTGGTTAAAGGATTTACAAAATAAGATCTATTAGGATCTGCTTGTTTAAGAGACTTTAAAATTCTAATTACTCTTTAATTAGTAACATAAACTTGTGTGTTAAACTTGCATAAAAAATATGCGTATCATACTCTTTATCCTCATTACCTCATACTGTGTACCTTTCACAATAACAATTTAGTACTCAATAGATTCACTTTTGAATCACAACTACTTTCTGCTCTCTAATACTCTGTACTCGGTGACTTTTCTGCTCATCACCTTCTCTATAATATCCACTCATACATGCATCCGCCTTCAAACACATACAAGACCACACTGATCTTCATATTCTGATCCATTTATATACAATTCTAGAAGTGGTGCTAGGTGTTCTAGAATCATCTCTACAAGCCTTGCTAGCATTGGTTACTCATCCAATGCATATATCATACTCAATTATCACTTGTACATCTCACCTTATAATAATGTGTAATCATCATGTTTCAATCTCCAATGTTGTCATACAATCCTTGAGATTTGTAAACTATTTTTTGTTTGGTATCCAGGTTCAATGTACTTAAAGATTCTTGATGCAAAGTGGGCAATAGGAAGCTTGAAACAGTGAATGATGGTTAAGGGATGGTCCCTTATATACCCAATTTATGGATTAAAGTTCCCTACACCTATCACAATTGTAGTAAGGACAAGGAATAAGGTTATCACAACCTTGAAAGCCTAAAGGCAACCTAATCACTAGGTTCTACCAAGTCCCAATTACCAATAACCCAAGTTGGTTATGAAGCACAATTAACCCAATTTGTGAACAAACCCCATGAAATGATTAGTAGGACTAGGGATGACCTATGCTCATGGATCAGGCCTATTTAGGTCCTATTCAATTAGTTCCAATGGTTCTTTCACTTAAGAGAAACCCATATAACATAGTTGCTTCACAAATCCAAAACTAGGCTTGTAGCCCTTCCTAGGAGGGATTTTGATTCTAGACCAAAATATTTCCATACAAAGTATTGAAAACATTGGAGATTCAAATACCGTTTTGGACTTTAGGGATCATATCCAAGCACCAAGATGTGAAACTGAAAGGAGAATAAGAAAACACCTAATCTAGGCAAGGCTATTAGGCCTAATTAGGTCTACAATTGCACTACAAGTGCTATTTCCTACAAACCAATTATGGGAGCATGTGAGGGCATATACAAAGACCTTAAATCCTCATTTTTAGGTCTTGGTGAATCCCCAAAAAATAGTTATGTTGACTGTACTTAGTCACTTGTAGGTGCACACATAGAGATGTACACCTAGGGCATCATGGCGAATTCACTTCCCTGTAAGTTACCACTTCTAACCTACATAATTTGAAATTACATTAACAAAACTTGAATTCCACCAAGGGGCATCAGATTCCCATGGTGGAATCGGTTAGAATACACAAAACCAATTAAAACCTTGGTTTTAGGCCTACAATCCAGGCGACCAGACAAAAACTTTGATAACTCTCACACTGGGATTGATCA
Source organism: Chamaecyparis obtusa (assembly GCA_027943335.1). NCBI lineage: Eukaryota > Viridiplantae > Streptophyta > Pinopsida > Cupressales > Cupressaceae > Chamaecyparis > Chamaecyparis obtusa. The sequence continues at coordinate 323,171 of BSBK01007029.1, read as the reverse complement.
AAGCATGAAGCCAATTGCAAAAGAAAGTAGATTCATAGAGAAAACTTTTGGCTTCAGAAATGCCCTCCTATCTGTACACTCCAATTGTCCTCGGGATTTACAGAGAAATGGTTATGTTTTTATTGATTTAAAATGCCAAATTACATATCCTTTCCTTACACCCGCTTGGTAAGGCTTATGAAGGCCTCCCCATCGGTTACAAACTGAATTTCAAACTATATGACCATTGGGGGGTTGTTTACAACTTTTTAGCAACTTTTTCTATTCTAGGTGACCAAGGTTGGTCCATACCTAAGTCTAATGATCCAACATGGATCCAAATCATTAAAACATGAAAATAGGAAAATCCTAAAATTTTAGGCCCTTTGACCATCTTTGACCATAGTTGACCAAGGGTTTATACTTGTGCCAATTTTGGAACTAGGTCTTACAATTTGGTCTAGATGCCTAAATGATAGATCTAACCTAATCTAGATGTTCCTAGGACTTTGATGAATCATCATTTATTGTGGGTGCTCCTGCACCATACTCCCCTTGAGTTTAGAACTCAAGTTCCTACTTGAGGTTAATTGTTCCACTGAAGTTCCATGTTCCTTGATCTGGTCTTCAGTCATCCAAGTTACATCTATGTTGGGGAGTCCTTTCCATTTGACTAGGTACTACATGTACTTCTTAAGTTCTAGTCTGCTTGAGCAACTTGGTCTCCAATATTTCCTCTAACTCCATTGGTTTTCTTTGACGGAGGTTAGTGACATAGTCTTCATCATTCATATCTCCTTCTCACCTTGTTCATTTTTTGAACCTGCTATACCTTTATAGGGGGTGAGATCTGCAATATTGAAAATTGGAGAAATTTGAAAGGTAGGGGGAAGAGAGATCTCATATGCATTTTCACCCATTTTATTGAGTATATTGCATGGTCCTACTTTCTTCATGTGAAGTTTGGAATATCTACCCTTAGGCAGTCTCTCTTTCCTCAAGAATGCCCATACCTTGTCTCCAAATTTGAAGTGGATTTCCCTTCTTCTTTTATCAGCATTTTCCTTGTATTTTAAATTGGATCTTTGTAGTGCTTCCTTTACCTCATGCCACACCTTTGTGATGAGCTCTTCCAGTTCTTTCCCTTGAGCACTAATTTTGAAATCAGATGGTAGTTCTACCAGGTCCAATGGTCCTTTGGGATGAAGGCCATACACTGCTTGGAAGGGGGTCTTGCCTGTTGACTTGTTCATAGAATCATTGAATGCAAACTCTGCCTAGGGCAAGAGTAGATCCCAACTCTAAGCATATTTTTTGGTTAGGCATCTTAGGAGATTGCCTAAGGATTTATTTACTACCTTAGTCTACCCATCAGTTTGTGGGTGATAGGCAGAGCTGTAGGTTAGATTAGTTCCTAGTTTCTTGAAAAGTGTCATCCAAAAGTGGCCTTGAAACTTCACATCCCTGTCAAATAAAATTGTTTGAGGCAAACCATGGATCCTAACTACGTCTTTAAAGAAAATATGTGCAATATGAGAAGCATCATTTGTGCTTTTACATGGTACAAAATGGACCATTTTACTAAACCTATCCACTATCACAAAAACACTATCAAAACCTTGTTTTTTTCTAGGCAACCCCATTACAAAATCCATTGAGATTGACTCTCATGGTCTAGAAGGAATTGGTAAAGGTTGATATAACCCTTGATTTTTTGACACACCTTTAGCTTGTTGGTAGATGGTGCAAGTCTCTATGAACTTTTTAACATCATTGTTCATCTTTGGCCAAAAATAACTCCTTCTTACCATGTCTATTGTCTTGTCGATGCCAAAGTGTCCTCCTAGGCCACCAAAGTGCTTCTCCCTTATTATATTTGTTCTCATTGAACATTTGGGAATACATAGTTGAGGTCCTTTGAATAAGAGTCCACTCTGAATCAGGTATTTAGAAAAATCAGTATGGTATCTTCCAACCATCTTTGTGCAAACTTAAAAAATTTCTACAAAATTAGGATCATCAGGGTATAGATGTTTGAGGGAATCAATTCCCACACTTTGAAGTTGTATCTCTTCAACTAGACCAACCCTTCTGCTAAGGGCATCTACCACCTTGTTTTCTACACCCTTCTTGTGCTTGATGTTGAAGATGTAGGCCTACAACTGTTCCATCCATTTAAGATGTCTGACAGAGAGCTTTTCCTGTGAATTGAGAAAACTTAATGCATGGTTGTCAGTATATACCACAAATTATTTTGGGATTAGATAGTGCCTCCATTTCTTGAGGGCTTGGACCATGGCATAAATTTCCAAGTCATAGGTTGAGTACTTCCTTTTGGCCTCATTTAATGTCTCAGAGAAGAAGGCAATTGGCTTACCTTCTTGACTTAGGACTGCACCTATGGCTAAGTTACTTGCATCTATCTCCATAGTGAACACCTTGTTGAAATTAGGTAGAACCAAGATAGGGTATTGGGAAACTCTATTTTTCAAGTATTGAAATGCATCATTTTCTTCCTTTTTCCAAGCAAACTTATTCTTTCTTCCTCCTTTAATGGTGTCAAGCATTGGTGCACACACATGACTAAAGTTTTTGATAAAATTTCTATAGAAGGTGGCAAGTCCATGGAATCTTCTTACATCACCTTGGTTCTTAGGTGGAGGCCAATTGATGATTGCTTCAACCTTCTTAGGGTCCATCTTGAGGGTACCTTGTGAGATCACAAATCCTAGGAACACAAGTTCCTTCTTCATAAACATGCACTTTTCCAAGTTGATCACCAACTTGTGCTGATGAAGTCTCCTTAGTACCTATTCCACATGATCAAGATGCTCCTCCTTGCTATGACTGAATATTAGTATGTCATCAAGGTAAACAAAAAAAAAATTTCCAATAAAATTAATGGATATCTCATTCATAAGCCTCATAAAAGTACTAGAGGCATTGCTTAACCCAAAGGGCATTACTAACCATTCAAACAAACATTCAGTAGTTTTGAATGTTGTTTTCGATTCATCTCCTGGTTTGATCCTGATTTGATGGTATCCAGACTTTAAGTCTATCTTGGTGAAGTAGCAAGCACCTCCTAGTTGATCTAGTAGATCCTCAATCCTAGGTATGGGGAATCTATATCTTATAGTGATCTTGTTTAGGGCTCTACTATCAGTACACAACCTCCATTTTCTAACCTTTTTAGGGGCTAAGACTAATGGCACAACACATGGACTGAGACTTTTCTGGATGAGTCCTCTTTCCAATAGTTCACTGATCTATTTTTCAATCTCTACATGCTGCAATGGTGTCATCTTGTATGGGGCCTTTTTAGGTAGGGATGAACCAGGTGTCAAGTCAATTTAGTGACTGATATCTCTTAAGGGAGGGAGGCTTGTGGGTAGGTCACTAGCAGTGACATCTCTATACTTTACAAGTAGTTCCTTAGCTTCCTTTGGTATAGGATCACTTTGATTAGACCTTATATTATCCTTGGGCTTAGAAATTAGGACAAAAGCTTCAGTTTCAGGCTCCTTTAATGTTTTTAACATCTCTTTCTCACCCATGATAATGACAGTAGGTTCTTTTTCAGATTTGTTATTAGGCAAGGGATTCATAGTAAAAGTTTTTCCATCCTTGGTGATGGAGTAGGTGTTCTTCCTACAATGGTGTATGGCATCTACATCAAATTTCCAAGGCTTGCCTAGAAGGATGTGTGAGGCATCCATTTCAACAACATCATTAAGAACTTTATTTTTAAAGTCTGCAATTGAAAACTCTATCCATGCTTGTTCTGTTACTAGAGTTTGTTGGCCCTTTGTTAACCAAGAAACATGATAGGGAAAAGGATGTGTCTTTTTAGGAAGATTTAGTTTTTGAACCATTTCACTAGATAGTAATTTTTTAGTTGAACCAGAATCTATGATTAAATTACATACCTTTCCATGGCATTTGATCTTTGTCCTGAAGAGGTTTTTCCTTTGTGGAGGTTCTTGGTTTTGTGGCACTTGAAGAAAGACTTGTCTCATCATCAAACACACTCCTTCTAGTTCTAAGTCCCTTGCATCTACACTGTCTTCTTGTTTGTCCTCTTGAATGAGTTGTGCTCTTCTCTCACCTTGATTGTTATTATTCCTCTTCTCAGGGCACCTTCCTGCATGATGTCCTAACTAATTGCAGTTGTAAAATTTTAGGGGTCCATTTCCTCTCCCTGTATTTATTCTCCCCCTATCAAAGGGTCTCCTTCCTCTATAGTTCCCTCTTGAGTTTGAATCACTATTCTCTTTGTCTCCTTGGTTAGGGGTTCTACTGTTGCTGCCACCATTTTGTCCTTTGTTCCAAGAGGTTCCTTTCCCTCTAAAGTTCTTCCCACTATCATTACTCTTTCCTTTACCAAACTCTTGCTTTCTCTTCCTTTTCTCCTCTACCTTTAGTGCCATTTGATAGCACTTTTTGACTGTGGTAGGGAAATGTAGGCTAAGTTCCTCTTGAATGGATACTTTCAGACCATTCATATATCTTGCTAATTTTTATTCTTCATCTTTTGCCACATTTGTCTTCATACATAACTTTAGGAACTCCTTGGTGTATGAGCCTACATCCATGTCTTTTTTCTTTAAAATTTTCTTCCTCCTATGGAGTTGTACCCCATAATCTTCAGGTACATATGTCTCTTTGATCAGGGCTATCATCTTGTTCCATGAATTTATCATGCTCTTCCCATTCTTCACCCTCTCTATTTGGATGAAGTTCCACCAAGTTAGGGCTGCTCCCTTCAACTTGGATCTTGCCATCTTTACCCTCTACTTCTCAAGGATGTCCTCACATTCAAAGAATGTTGTCAAGACCTCTATCCAATCCAAGCCCAAATCTGCATTCATCTTGCCATTGAAAACCGGTAAGTCTATCTTTTCCTCCATGGTCCTTCTTCCCATAGAATTTAAGGCATCAATGAGAGGTCTTTGGTCTGTAGGGATGTTCTATTTAGAGGTGTCTTCCTCCTCTTCACTCCCTTCTTCACCACCAGACTCGTCCTCTTTATCCTTATCCAACTTCTTCTCAAGTTCTTGGAGCCTCTTGGTTATGGCTAGATTTGCTACCCTTTGTTCTCTCACCATATTTGTTAATTCACTATTTGTGACCCTTATAGGGTTCTCTTCATCCTTAGGATTAGACATAGCTCTGATACCACTTGATGCAAAGTGGGCAGCACAAAGCTTGAAATAGTGAATGATGGTTAAGGGATGGTCCCTTATAGACCCTATTTATGGATTAAAGTAACCTACACCTATCAAAAGTGTATTAAGGAAAAGGAATAAGGTTATCACAACCTTTAAAGCCTAAAGGAAACCTAATCACTAGGCTCTAGCAAGTCCCAATTACTAATAACCCAAGTTGGTTATGATGCACAACCAACCCAATTTGTGAAAAAACCCCATGAAATGACTAGTAGGACCAGGGGTGACCTATGCTCATGGATCTAGCCTATTTAGGTCCTATTAAATTAGTTCCAATTATTCTTTCACTTAAGAGAAACCCATATAACATAGTTTCTTCACAAATCCAAAACTAGGCTTGTAGCCCTTCCTAGGAGAGGTTTTGATTCTAGACCAAAATACTTCCATACAAAGTATTGAAAAATTTGGAGATTCGGATACCCTTTTTGAATTTAGGGATCATATCCAAGCACCAAGATGTGAAACTAAAAGGGGAATAAGGAAACACCTAATCTAGGCAAGGTTATTAGGCCTAATTAGGTCCGTAATTGTACTACAAGTGCTATTTCCTCCAAACCAATGCTGAAACCAATTATGGGAACATGTGAGGGAATATATAAGGACCTTAAATCCTTATTTTGAGGTCTTGGTGAATCCCCAACAAATAGTTATACTGACTGTACTCAATCGCTTGTAGGTGCACACATAGAGATGTACACCTAGGACATCATGGCGAGTTCACTTCCCTACAAGTTACCACTTCTAACCTACATAATTTGAAATTACATAAAAAAAACTTGAATTCTACCAAGGGGCATCAGATTCCTATGGTGAAATCGGTAAGAATACACAAAACCAATTGAAACCCTAGTTTTAGGCCTACAATCCAGGTAGCCAAACAAAAACTTTGATAACTCTCAGACTAGGATTCATCAAAGCATGAAACCAATTGAAAAATAAATTAGATTCAAAGAGAAAAATTTTGCCTTTAGAAATTCATGCCTCCTATCTATACCAGCCCATACACTCCAATTGTCCTCGGGATTTATAGAGAAATGGTTATGTTTTTATTGATTTAAAATGCCAAATTACATATCCTTGCCTTCCACCCACCTGGTAGGGCTTATGAAGGCCTCCCCATTGGTTACAAACTGAATTTAAAACTATATGACCATTGGGGGGTTGTTTACAACTTTTGGCAAAAGCTGTCAAAGTTGCAAAGCAACTTTTACAACTTTTTAGCAACTTTTTCTATTCTAGGTGACCAAGGTTGATCCATACCTAAGTCTAATGATCCAACATGGATCCAAACCATTAAAACATGAAAATAAAAAAATCCTAATATTTTAAGCCCTTTGACCATCTTTGACCATAGTTGACTAAGGGCTTATACTTGTGCCAATCTTGGAACTAGGTCTTACAATTTGGTTTAGATTCCTAAATGATAGATCTAACCTAATCTAGATGTTCCTAGGACTTTGATGAATCATCATTTATTGTGGGTGCTCCTGCACCAATTCTCCTTATGTTTCCCTACTATACTCGGTAACCCATTTTCTTCTTTCTTGGTAACTAAATCATCTTCTTAGTTTGGTGCTCGACTTTGGCTTGTTCTGTGCCTAAGCTTTCTTTTCTTTTACCAAAATTCCTTGTTCCTTTATTTCCTTTACCGAAAAGATTTTCCTGCTTTACCAACTTGTCTTTCTTTTACTACCAAATGAATTTGACAAACAATATGACTTCCTCATAACTAATGACAAAAAAAATAACTCTTAGGAGTATCAATCTCCCCCTTTGGCATTAGTTTTGTATGTTTTTAAGAACTTCAATGTCATCAAAAAAATATTTGTCCTTGTCCATATAATCATTCCTCCTCATTAAAAATTTTTAGTCCCCCTTCAAATTAATATCTCATGTACATATCCATACAATATTTTCCTTATCCATACTATATTCATATATTATGCATTGATACATGTTTCCCCCTTTTTACTATATTATATATTCCCCCTTTTTAACAAAAATGCCAAAATAAGAACTTATTCATTATTTTTTATGGGGATCTTGTCAAAAATAGTTTTATCTATGCCTTTAACATTCTTCAATAATGTCATCCAGGTATCCTTTAGTTTCTATAATACTTTGATTTTCTCACTCAAATCAACAATCAAACTTACCATGTTGTCTATAGCACTAACATCTAGTGTGATGGCTAAATCTTTAGCCTTGAGAACCTATTTCTGTAATGATTTTTTATTTTGAATCAAATTTTTTTGGAGTTCCAATAGATCCATTTTGATATGATTCTCATCATTTTGTAGCTCATATTGCACTCCCATTAATTTCTTTAGCCTTTCATAAGATTCTTTCATAGACTTAGGCTCGATGGAAATTTTTGATAATTGCTTGGTTAGCTCCTTTTCCACAATATTATCTTTCTCTCTTATATCCTTGGTGAAATTGGAAATCAAATAATTTTCTAAAATAATAAAAGAATTGATTGCAGCTCATTTTCCAATTCATTTACTAACTTAGAAAGAGTTACCTTTCTAATGTAGCTGATTGAAGGATTTCGTCAATCACTTTTGTCTCCATTTCCTTCTTGTGAACTTGCAGCATATACTCAGTTGTATCTCTACCATGCTAGTTTATCTGACTTACCGGTTCTCTCAATTAACTATAAATATCACTTTTTTTATTTATAGTGGCTTTAGGTACAATCTCATTCAATATTCCTTTCACTTGTTCCAAAACATTTATTTTCTACTTCTTTTCTATTAGCTTGTCTTGTGCAAGTTTTCTTTTGAGTAGATCTCCAAAATTAGAGAGTTCCTTTGGGCTTAGAGTTGTAATATCAACCTTAGGAATAATAATAGGTTCATTGATATCAACCTCTTTTTCATACTTCCTCTTATTTGATTTCCCTTTAGAACTAGATGCCTTCTTTGAATCAGAATCTGTAGATGTATTCTCTTTTTCTTCTTTTTTATTTCTTGTGCTCTTCTTATTTCTTCTCTTCTTTCTTTTCTTCAACTATTTCCTTTATTTGTTCTTTTTCTAGTTCCTTCTTTTATTTTGTGGTCTCGGTAGGAGTTACTGACTCTTGATTTTGACCTTGTGTAGACTCGGCCTCTTTTGTTTCCCTAGAGTTTCCTTGGTTGTAGTATCTTGTGTTGGCTTGGTAGGGGTCTCAACATTAGTAGGTACATATCTTGTCACCTCTAATATTATTTATTCAATCTTAGGAAAACTCAATACCTTCTTATTTATAGGATCTTCTGCCATCAATCTTGCCTTGGAAGAATCATCAACATCCATTACTTTTGTTTCTATGGCCTCGGTTGCCATAATATATTCATATCACACTCTTTATGCTCATTAACTCATTACCTCACACTATGTACCTTTCATAATAACAATTCAGTAATCAGTAGATTCACTTTTGAATTACAACTACTTTTTACTCTCTACTGCTCTATACTTGGTGGCTTCTTTTCTCATCACCTTCTATGTAATCTTTTCTCATACATGTAACCCTCCTTCACACACATACACAACCACACCAATATTCATACTCTGATCCATTTATATACAATTCTAGAAGTGTTGCTAGGTGGTCTAGAATCATCTCTACAAGTAGTGCTACCATTGGTTACTCCAATGCATATATCATACTCAATTATCAATTTTACATTTCACCTTGTAATCACATGTAATCATCATTTTTCAATCTCCAATGTTCTGTCATACAATCTCCTAGAGATTTGTAAATCTTTTTATGTCTGGTTTCCAGATTCAATGTATTTACAGATTCTCTTTGTGTCAACCTGCTATGCTCGGTGGGTAAAAGTAAAAATTTGTGTCACTTTTATAAAGGAAAAGATCAACAACGTACACACAAACTTTTTAACTTTAATGACATAAAAATGGCATTTATGTTTAGAATTTGGAGATGATGTAAGATAATGAAATCTATAAAAGTGGTTGAAGTTTATTGATGTAGGAAAATCTTGGGTCCTTGGCAATCCTATGTCACCCAAAAAAACATATTTGAGTTTTTTTTGTGTTGCTCAGTTCCTTCTTTGACTGAGTTGGTTTGGTGTTGCTCAATTTCCTTTGTTCGCCGATGTTGGTCAGTTATCTCTCTAGCACTTGGTTATTTTCCCTGGTGCTCGGTGATGCTTCTCTGGCACTTGGTTGGCTTTGCTTACCGACGGGTTTCTTTTGAGTTTCTATTGAGGATGACTTGTGCATTTAACTTGGGTCATGGATCTAATGTTGGTATCCATCATTGGGAAGCGTGTGGACCTAGATCTGGTTGTTGCCTCCATTAAATATGGATCTAAAGGCCAATTCAATTTGGTAGCCTCTTGTATATATGTAGTTGTTTGGTTAGAGTTTTAGGAGTCAATTTTGATAGAAGGTAGAAGATAGAAGTTTAGAGATATTTGGGTAGATCCTCGCATGTTTGAGGACTTTTGTAATTCATTGTAATATCTAGCCAAAATTGGGAAAGCCTTATAACCTGACATGTATGAATCTATTTGAAGTAAATATATGAATGATCTTGCATTTTCTCTCTCCCATGTGTTATTTTTGCTTCCGCATTGTTGAGCAAGGTGGATCAGGTTAGGGTGTGCCAATTTTGGCCCCTCTTGTACTCATCTTGCATTAGGTGGTATTAGAGCAAGGTGATATCTGGATCTAGGTTTGTGAATCTATGTTTGAAGGTTCCTTCTTGTGAATCCCTAGTTGATTTGTTGTGGGGTAGAAGATTGTGATTTGACCTGTAGTTGCGAAGGGTTTTCAAGATGGTTCATGGGAGGTGAGATGCAGATCCATGATTGGCAGACATGTTGAGACAACTTGCTTCTAGATTAGAAGCTATTGAAACAAACTAGAGAAGAGGAAGACATCTTGAAGATGTTAGTGATGATGAAATTGAGGAAGAACAAGAGAATGTGGAACCTCCAACTATGATGGATCAGGGTGAGGAAAGATTCTTGAATGATTTGACAAGTCTGAATTCTACACCACATTTTAATCCTCTTGAGTATGGTGGAATATTGGATTCTAATGAATTGGTGGATTGGATCACTGAGATGGAGAAGTACTTTGAGTTTGAAAATGTACCTAAAGACAAGAAAGTGAAAATTGCAAGCTCAAATTTGAAAATTCATGCATCCTTATGGTGGGAACATCTACAGCTAGACAAAAAGAGGAAAGGCAAAGACAAAATCAAGGTATGGAGTAAAATGGTGAATAAATTGAAAGGAAAGTTCTTACCTTGTGATTACTAGATTAACCTAGTTAATTGAATGCAAAGTTTGAGGCAAAAATATAGCTCGATAATAGAATATACTGAGGAATTCTATAGATTAGATATCAGATATGGACATGATGAAGATGATGTGGAAAGAATTGCTAGATACCTAAATGGTTTGAGAGTTTCCATCCAAGAGGAAATCGGTTTGGTCAAATTGGAGAACATTGAAGAGACTTATCAATTTGCATTGAAAGCTGAGGAGAAATTGAACAAGAGACACGAGCAAAGAAAAAGAGGTAGAGGTGGTAGATTCCCTAGAGGAAGAGGTAGATCTCATGGTGAAAATAGTAGATCTGAACTAGAAAAAAAAAATCTGGACAAAGGCAAGACCGAGTGGAAAGGTGAAAGTTCATCTAGAGGCAGAGGTAGCAACTACTGAGGTGGTTATAACAGAGGAAGTTTTTGAGGAACTTGTTATAATTGTGGAGAAGAATGACATAGATCATTTGAGTGTACACATGCAAGTAAGAAGGATGGTAGCAGTAGAAATGCTTTGGTGCAAGAAGAGTTATCGAATGAACCTGAGAAGGAAAATAACTTGATGGTATGAAGAGAACTTTTGGAATGAAGGTAAAAAGGAAGATTTGGTAAGGAAAAGTTTGTTCAAGACCAGATGTAGAGTTTCTGACAAAGTTTGGAAGGTAATCATTGACAATGGTAGCTTAGAGAATTTGGCATCTGAGGAAACGGTCACAAAATTGCAGTTGAAAAGGTTGGAACATCTAAAGCCCTATCATATTTCATGGATCAAAGATGAGCATACACTCTTGGTAAGTGAACAATGTATGTGAATTTGAAAATTGGGAAGTACTATGATAAGGTGTTATGTGATATCATGCCTATGGATTGTTGTCATATGGTGTTGGGTAAACCTTGGCAATATGATAGATATGCTATATATGATGGGATATTGCATAAATATACTACTTGGGCTGATGGAAGAAGACAAATCTTGTAACCTTTGATGGAAGAACCTGTTAGTAATGTTTGCACATTTGTGAAAGTTTTCTTGATGGAAGGAAGAAAGTTTGTTAAGGATTTGAAGAAGAATGATGTATGTTTTGCTGTGATTCCTAATAAACCAAGTAAGAAGACAAAGGATAGTGTCCCTAAGGAGATTGATAAGTTATTCACCAAGTATAGTGAAATCATTTCTGATAATGTACATGATGGTTTTCCACTAAAGAGAAGCATTGATCATTGCATGGATCTAATCCCTAGAGCTAGTTTACCGAATAAGGCACCTCATTAGTTGACACCTACCGAGAATCAAGAATTGAATCAATAGATTCAAGAATTGTTGGAGAAAGGTTTGATCAGAGAAAGTTTGAGTCCTTGTGTAGTACTAGAGGTATTGGCACCTAAGAAGAATGGAGAATGGAGAATGTGTACCGATTCCAGAGCAATCAATAAGATAACAGTGAAATATAGGTTTCCTATACCGAGAATGGATGACATAATGGATAGTTTGACTGGAGAAAAGTTTTTTACCAAAATTGATTTGAAAAGTGGATATCATCAGATTAGAATCAAAGAAGGTGATGAATGGAAGACTGCTTTCAAGATAAAAGAAGGTTTGTATGAATGGCTGGTTATGCCTTTTGGTTTAACTAATGCACCAAGTAATTTTATGAGGCTGATGAATGAAGTTTTGAAGAAATTCTTGGGTAAGTTTGTGATTGTATATCTTGATAATATTTTGATATTCATTAAGACTAGAGAAGAACATTTGTTGCATGTTAGACAAGTTTTGTAGAGATTGAAAGAAGAAAAGTTGCTGATAAATCTGAAAAAGTGTTCATTCATGAAAGAGGAGATTGTGTATTTGGGGTTTGTGATTTCTGCTAATGGTTTGAAAATGGATCCTAAAAAGGTTGAAGCTATTTTGAATTGGCATGCACCTATGAATGCTAGTGAGGTAAGATCATTTCATGGTTTGGCAAGTTTTTATCGAAAGTTCATTAGGAATTTCAGTTCAATTTGTAATGCTATGACTGAGACTATGAGAGGAGACAAAAGAGAATTCAAGTGAACACATGGACCTGATAAAAGTTGAGATTCTAAAGTAGAAAGTTGTTGAATTGCCTGTTTTGGCATTGCCTGATTTCAATAAGGTATTTCAAGTGGAATGTGGTGTAAGTGGTAGTGCAATCAGAGCTTTGTTGAGTCAAGAAGGTAAACCTATTACTTTCTTTAGTGAAAAGTTGAATGATGCAAAGAGAAAATATTCTGTGTATGATCAAGGATTTTATGCTATTGTTCAAGCACTGAATAAATGGAGACATTATTTGATACCGAGTAAATTTGTGTTGTATACCTATCATAAGGCTTTACAGTATTTGGGTAGTTAGAATAAGTTGAATCAGAGACATATGAAATGAGTTGAGTATTTGTAGAGTTATACATTTGTGATAAAGCATAAGAGTGGAGTCACTAACTGAGTTGCTGATGCATTGAGTAGAAGAAGATCTTTGATGATCGAGATAAAAATTGAAGTTCTAGGCTTTGATGACATGAGAGATTTTTATGAATTTGATCCTTACTTTTCTGAGTCATGGAGAAAGTGCAGAGCACCTATTCAAGATCAACCAACTACTAAATGTGATGAATATTTTATTCAAGAAGGTATGTTGTTTAAAGGTATTCAGTTGTGTATACCAAAAGTACCAATGAGAACTAATTTGATAAAGGAGAAACATAGTAGTGGTTTGGTTGGACATTTTGGTGTTGATAAAACATTAAATTTGCTTTAAAAGGAGAAATACTTTTGGCCACAATTGTATAAAGATGTTCAGAAATTTATGAAAAGTTGTGGAGTTTGTCAAGTGGCAAAAGGAGTGAGTCAGAATACTGGATTGTATGCACTGATTGTTGTACCTGAGAAACCTTGGACTGACATTAGTATGAATTTTGTTCTTGGCTTACCAAAGATAGTAAGAGGTAATGATTCTATATTTGTGATTGTGGAGAGATTTTCTAAAATGGCACATTTTATACCTTGTAGAAAGACATCAGATGCAGTACATGTAGAAGATCTTTTCTTTAAGGAAATTGTCAGATTGCATAGATTATTGAGTATTATTTCTGACCGGGACAGTAAATTTTTTGGATACTTTTGAAAGACCCTTTGGAAGAAGTTTGGCACCGAGTTGAAATATAGTTCTACATTTCACCCACAAACCGATGGACAAACCGCAATTGTGAAAAGAAGCTTGGGAAATCTTTTGAGATGTTTAGTTGGAGACACACCAAGTAATTGGGATTTTGTTTTATCACAAGTAGAGTTTGCATACAATAATTTAGTGAATATGAGTACTGGGAAAACACCTTTTGAGATTGTAAATGGAATACAATCGAGAGGTATATCAAATTTGAGAGACATTGCTGATGAAAGAAAGAGAAGTGATGAAGGGGTAGAAATTTTTGAGTACATGAAGATGTGAAATACAAGCTAGAAAAGAGTAATCAGAAATACAAAGACAGAGCTGATAGATCAAAGAGACATAAGACTTTTGATGTTGGTGATGAAGTAATGGTTCATTTGAAGAAAGGCAGATTTCCTGTTGGAACATATAGGAAGTTGAAAATGAAGAAGTCTGGACCTTGCAAGATTTTGAGGAAATTTGACAATGGAAATGCATATGAGATTGAGTTACCCAATGACATGGACATATCACCTATTTTCAACATTGTTGATTTATACGAGTATCATGAACTTGATGAAGACATGATAGTATCGACAGAGTATCCGAAGAAGTGGATAGAAGAAGTTGAGCATATTTTGGAGCAAAGAGTTAGCAAAAGTACAAGAGGAAAATAGTATATGGAATATCTGGTAAAGTGGAAGAATAGACTGATTGAAGACAGTTCATGGATTTCACAATCTAAGTTGGATACAGCTCGGATCATACCTGATCAATGATTCAGAGAATCATTCTCAAATAACCCCAGGTGTCTGATGCAGGAGCATCTCGGGTCCTTGGCTATCTTGTGTCACCTAAAAAAAACATATTTGAGTTTGTTTGTGTTGCTCGGTTCCTTCTTTGACCGAGTTGGTTCAGTGTTTCTCAGTTTCCTTTGTTCACTGGTGTTGGTCGGTTATCTCTCTGGCACTCAGTTATTTTTCTGGCGCTCGGTGATGCTTGTCTTGCACTCGGTTGGCTTTTCTTACTGACAGGTTTCTTTTGAGTTTCTGTTGAGGCCGACTTGTGCATTTAATTTGGGTCATAGATTTAGTGTTGGTATCCATCATTGGGAAGCGTGTGGACCTAGATCTAGTCATTCCTTCTGTTAATTATGGATCTGAAGGCCGACTCAGTTCGGTAGCCTCTTGTATATATGTAGTTGTTTGGTTAGAGTTTTAGGAGTCAATTTTGATACAAGGTAGAAGATAGAAGTTTAGAGATATTTGGGCAAATCCTCGCATGTTTGAGGACTTCTGTAATTCATTGTAATATCTGGCCAAAACTAGAAAGGCCTTACAGCTCGGCATGTATGAATCTATTTGAAGTAAATATATGAATGATCCTGCATTTTCTCTCTCCCACTATGTTGTTGTTGCTTCTGTGTGTTGTTGAGCAAGGTGGATCAAGTTAGGGTGTGCCAGCTCTGGCCCCTCCTGAACCCAGCTTGCATCATTTATGCCTATAATTTTTTTAATTTTTTTTGAACTAGAATTCACATAGTTTTAAAATTTTTGAAGTCCACTTTTTACTTTCTCAAAAATGAGGGTCTTGTTTCCACCAAACAAGCATATGCAAATAATCTTTTTTACCTTTTATTTCAAAATATGTTATAGATGAAATGTGTTGCTAGTACAGAAAAGAAGAAAAATTAGTTTTCAATTTATATTTTCTCTATTATGACTACTCAAAGTCAAACATACCTGAAATCAATAGTTTTTATGTCCCACCAAATTTCCCCTATCAAATCTACACCATTCAGAAAAAAAATTACATATTTTTGAAGAGAACTCTCTCCTCTAGTGTTAAATATAAAATTTCAATGTTTTTGATAAGCTTTACTATTTTTTCCTATTTTTGAAGAAACTTGTTCTTGAATGTTAAAATACCTACTTGCAGTATTTTGAAATTATAATGTATTAGATCTAATTAAAATACTATAAAAATTATATGATGATAATCTTGACTCTGTACTCTAAAAAAGGGTATTTTTATATTTGTAAAAATATATCATTAAAAAGAGTAGGAGTTATTGAAATATCACTTTTCTGAAATAATTTTATTTCTTTAATAATTGGTATAAAACATGCATTTAATAGATATTTCCAATTGGAAAAGTTGAAGCACTTATCTAACTTAGCTAGAATGAATCTAGCTAGATCATATGTTTGACAAAATATAATTTTAGTTAGAAATACTCAAATTCAGCTGTGTTGATAAGTTGTCCTGAAACATGACACAGATTTATGCTTTTACCCCGGTAACATGTTTTCTTCTTTCTTGGTAACTAACTCATCTTCCTGGTTCGGTGCTTGGTTCTTCCTTTCTCGGTGCCTAAACTTGCTTTTCTTTTACCGAAATCCATGTTCCTTTATTTTCTTTATCGAATAGCTTTTCCTGCTTTATCGACTTGTCTTTCCTTCATTATTGAATGACTTTGACAAAAAATATGAATTCCTCATAACTAATGACAACAAAATTAACTCTTATGAGTATCGTCTGTTATGTCAACCTATATTACTTGATAACATGTATACTCTTGACTCGGTAACTATTTTAACTCGGTAAATGCTCGGTGC
Organism: Chamaecyparis obtusa; assembly: GCA_027943335.1. Classification (NCBI taxonomy): domain Eukaryota; kingdom Viridiplantae; phylum Streptophyta; class Pinopsida; order Cupressales; family Cupressaceae; genus Chamaecyparis; species Chamaecyparis obtusa. The sequence goes on along the minus strand of BSBK01007029.1, from coordinate 306,898 downwards.
TTGCCTTTCCTTGCTCAGTGCCTATTCCTTATTCCCTTTACCAAAATTATAATTTCCTTTACCGACTAACTCATTTTCTTTATTGAATGAATTTGACAATCAATATGACTTTAACATAGCTAATGACAATAAAATAACTCTTTTAGGATCATCAATCTCCCCCTTTGGTATTAGTTTGGCATCTTTGTTAAAAACTTCAAAGTCATAAAAAATTTGTGTCCTTAAGAAACAACTAACCATGTAAGAACTCTTAGTACATAACTCCTTATAACTCCATAACTTCATGACTCTCCATTATCCATTACTCCCATATGGAATACTCCCTATATACATATCTATCCATCTTATAAAAATATCTATCCCTTTTCTACATATATATCTATCCCCTTTTTTGACAAAAATGCCAAAAATAAACTTACTTACTTTGTCTGGTGGAGGAATCTTATAAAAAAAAAATTTATACCTCTATGGTGCATCTTTTAGTGATATCTCCCATGATTCCTTTAGTGTCTATAACACCACAATTTGTTCACCTATGTTAGCTACAAGACTTATCATGCTATCCATAGCACTAGTATCAGGTGTCCTCACTAACTCCCTTTTTACCGATTACCAATTGCACTTCCTTTCACCAAATGAAACAAAATAACATAGTATCTCACCAATCAAAACATAAATTATTAACTTTAGAGCATATATCCAAATGCATCTTAGTATGCTTTGATGGATCTTTACACAAATGTTAGGAACCAATTTAAGACTAAATTTTAGCTCATAGTTCCTACACATACCTTTGACCGATTAGGTGAAGATAGGTGCACCTGATCTAGAGGATGAGGTGGCATCAATTGTTCCAAGTTTAGTTACATCATCTAGAGTCTTTCTTCTCCATATTCTATTCATTTGATATCTTATTTCTTAAACATTTACTTGAATAGTTCACTTGGTTGTTCCTTGGTTGGAGCTTTGCTTGGGTACCTGCAGTATTTATCTAAGTGATCGACCTTATGACAATGAAAAGATTCCATTTCAAGATTTCTCCATGAACTTCTATTGTTCCTACCATGCATTAAAATGCAATTTGTTGCTATGTCCAAATCCACATGTTGTACATGAGATTCTTGTATTGTAGTCCCATGAGCTATTGTTGAACATTGTTAGTTGTTTGCAGTATTCTATTGGTTAGGTACCTATTTCACATTCTTTCTTTGTGACTTACAATCTTTGGACTTGTGACTATATCTATTGCAATTATTGCAGTAACTCTTAAAGTTTGGATTCCTTGTATTGTTATAAATCCTTGATCTACACTCAAATTCTTTGTGACCATACTTATTGCAATTGTAACAATAACCATCAAACTTAGGAATGCTCGGTGGTTTACCTCTTTTTCTCCTTCAGATATTAGATGTATGACCTAGTTTCCTATAGTGATAACTGTATGGTGAAAATGTGACCACACTTCTATGAATCCTTACATGCAAGAAAACTCAAGAATGAGCCCTCACAAATTGATCCATAGCTCTCTATGCATGGGGTTGCAAGATTTGTAAAATTGCTCTTAGTTAGAGCTATAAACTCATGACCTTGCTAGTCAACCATACAATGAGAGATTCACAATGAAAACAAGGGCAAGAATGCCAATATCTCCAATGAAACCAAATGTATGCAATGCAATGCAAATCTATATGACAATGCAAGTTAATCTATTGCATAAAAATAAATCTAAGCTAATATGTCATGATAATGCAACTAAGATGTAAGAAAACAAGCTAAATGAAAAGCAACAACAATGTCTTCAAAGAGCTCCAAATGACCTAAAAAAACCTGCAGCATAACATTAGCATGAAAACTTAAGATATCAAAATGAAGGAGAGAGCTCTCCTTTTATAAGAAATGAGATGAAAATAGACCATTGTGATTAAGAGGTAAAAGACTTAATCAACGATGGAGAAAAATAGAAGCTTGATCCTTGTGCACAAATATCCTGCAATGAGAAAATAAGAGTTGACTTTTGTGTCCCACATAAGACAAAAAGTGCTTTTTCCTTTTTTATAAAATAAGAATAATGCTTTATTTGTGCAACATAGGATAAGAAGAAAAGTGGGGATTTTTTATTTAAATAAAAGGGGAGGAAATTCTTTTTAATTAAATAAAGGCTTAGGATAAAGTGATTTTATTATTTAATTAAAAGAGATTTTTAATTTATTTAATTAAAAGAGATTTTTAATTTATTTAATTAAAAGAGATTTTTAATTTATTTAATTAAAAGAGATTTTTAATTAATTAAAAGAGAGCATGTTCTCTTAATTAAATAAAATTTTTATTTTTATTTTTTTTAAAATTAAATAAGGCTCAAACCTTAGGAAATATCGAATTGATTATCATTTGATCAAGGAAATTGATATAATTGATATTGTTGATATTTGAAAATATTGATTCAGGGATTTGACAAATTGCTGAATGGGGGCCCAAAGTCTAGGTGACCATTTTAGGGTGCATACATTTGCCCCTCTTTGACTAATGTGTGATCGATCTAGGAACACATGCAGTCAAAGAAGAATTGAAATGTGAGGTCGATTCGGGATCACAAAACAACCCAGATGTGTGTTCATTTTGGGAACACATACGGACAAGCATAAGCATAAGCTGAAAGACAAGACCAACACCATTGCTGCTAGGTGAAAATCAAGCCTTAGACAAAACTATCACCGTCGCTGCTAGGCAATAATCAAGTTTGAAAAATAGGAGATAAAAATTGAAAGACAAAATCACCACTGTTGCTGCTAGGTGATAATCAATTCTCAAAATAAGAATCTCAAGCTGAGCTGAAAGATAAAGCTGAATCAAAGATTAAAGCTGATAGGTACTGCCCCCTTGGAATCGAAATTGAAATTGAATAGAGGAGAACAACAAATTGATAAACCTGATCAAGTCACAATAAATCATAATTGAAGGATGGAGAATGATAGGATAACCATCAAATAGTGAAGACATGCCCTAGGTTGATGAGGTTTGACTAAAAAAGATATAGGATAAAGATTAAGTCAAATCTCAGAGAGAGGAAGCGAAAGGGGTGAATGAAAGACTAGAAGTTTGGAAGATATGGAAAGGAAGAAATTCCATCAAAGATCAAAGAATTATGCCTCAAAAGGTCAGTCAACTGCGTAGAAGAATGAGAAAACTTGGAAACGTGACTCAAATTTTGATTTTGAGTCCGAAAATGGATAGAAAATGATGTGGCATGAAAGACCAAAAATGAAAGATATGATCAAGAAGAATCAAAAAATGAGCACAGTTGACCAACTAGTAGAGCTATGTGAGGGTGCATTTTCCTCAACCTTTGTTTGATTGGTTTTATTCCTGGAGCTATAGATAGATGATGCATAATAAGATCAGTGTCAAGCCCTGGCATATCGGAATATGTCCAAGCAAAGTTGATTTTCTTCTTTTTCAAAAACTTTGTATATGCCTCTTTTTCTTCAACTGATAGAGACTGAGCTAGGTGCACTATTTGGGGAGCCTCTTCTGTATTCAAATTCACTGGTTGTGTGGGCTCAATGAGAACTGATGACCTGTCTTGGAAGTAACTTGGAAAGTTATTAAGTACCCCATCCTTAGGCACCTCAAAGAGGTTTTCACCCTCGGATACGTCATTTATTTTTACTATTTTGGGTTCTGACACTGCCACAAAGTGGTTTTCACCATCAGACCTATTTTTCTTTTTTTTTTAGACTGAGGTACTTAATATTAGGCTCTGTCATACTTGTTGTCGGTTCACTGGTGGAAGAGACTATAGGTTCAAGAGAATTTAGATAACAGGCAATTTCATAGTCATTCTGGAAGTTTAAGAGCTGAGGCTTTTGGTGACGTTAAGACCAATCAATTAGGTGGAAATGAACAAGGGGTAGGTGAATGACTGGTTCAACATTGTGTATGTGGAAGGTGTTATCTCTGGTGACCATACAATTTGGATTCATCAAGTCTCCTTCTAAGATACCCGAGTCAGGATTTGTTCTACCAAATGAAGCATCGTCCACTAAGGCAATTCAAGGATTCCAATCCTCTAGTCCTACACTAGGCTTGTTGGTCACATCGGGTTGAGTACTATAAGTATGGACAACATCCATGTCCAAATCAATTGTTGCATCTGAAAGTGAGTCCCATTCGAACTCATGTGAGTTTGTCTCTGAATCATTATTTGGGCCTCATGATGTAGAAGCCTCAAGGTTAGGAAAGGTTTCCCTTTCTCTAGCACTAGCATTGTTACTATTTGTCGTAGCTAGGATAGCAACACTCTCCATTGTTAATCTAGCATTCATATAGTCACTATCTATCACAGCTGGGATAGTAGGACTGTCAATTATCAAATCTTTTGAATCTCCCCAAAGGAGATTTGTTGAAGGCACCCAATCATCAGACATGTCTTGTTGATTAGAGAGATTAGGTGTGTAGTCTGAGTCATTGTCACTATCTGTCACAGCTAAGACCGGGACACTTTTCTATTTCTTATTTGCAAAACCTAAGCCAACTGTTGACTTATTCCTTCATCCAAAAAGGGCATGGTTAAGAGGTTCAACTTTGGCATCCAACCGATGACTAAGGGGACCATGTCCTGGATAACCCATATTCTTGACCAATGTATACCATCTCCCATAAGCTCGAGGAGAAGGTGCAAAATCCTCATTATGTCGGTATTTCTCCTCTCAGTAAATTCAGTCCCTAATGACAACCTCTTCTTTTTCCTCCTGATTCAGAATTGAGGATTCTACAAACTTGTCGAACAATGTCATGGCTGAAGATGAGGGTTTCATATCTTGAGAAGGTTTGCCATAAGACCTAGGGGAAATTGGCAATTTTGTGAATGAATCAATTTTGTAATCCCCCATGCCAAGATCCATGGCTTTGAATTTGTCTTTGCATTGTTCAAATGTAGTATCAAAAGTGTCAGCCTCCCTATTCAAAGGAATGTGAGACCCTGCTGAAATTGTGTTGACTGACAATGTGCTATCCCCGGGTATGCAAACTTCTACTCCATTGTAAGGGAACTTCACACACTGATGATAAGTAGATGGGACTACTTGCATCTCATGTATCCAAGGTCTACCCAACAAAATATTGTAAGCCAAAGGACTGGCATCAACAATCTGAAAAAAAATATCTTTCTCTACAGGACCAATTTGGATAGGAAGAACAACCAATCCTTTAGAACTACGTTCTGCTTCATCATAAGCCTTGATAGTTATCTTCTTCCTTGTGTCAATGACTTCTTCTAAATAACCCAAGGCCTTCAATAAGCTCAAAGAACAAATATTAAGCCCAACACCCCCATCTATCAACACGCGCTTGACACGGGTCTTGTGGATCATAACCTCTATATGAAGGGCCAAATTGTGTGTGGCTTAATGACTTGTCATCTTCTTCTGAGAATGTAAGGTAGTGAGGGCTAGCCAAGTGGTTGATCATATTCTAGAATTGATCTACATCTATATCATTAGGGACATTAGCCGCTCACAAGGCATCCTCAAGGACACACTTATGCTTAGGGGACAATTCCAAAAGCTCAAAGATTGAAATCTGCACTAGTGTACATTGTAATTGGTCAACAAGATTATAATTCAACTTAGGACCAAAAAAAGATTTAGGAAGAACACCTTTTGACACTGGCTACTTAGACTTACTAGAGTTAGGACCTCTAATAACAATGGGAGCTTGAGACTGACTCCTAGTGATTGTATTGAGGGGTTCAGACATCCTTCGTGAGTGAGGACCTCTTAGTACCACAATGGGTCCTTCATCAGGCATGGGATTTGAATCCACATCATATCCATAAGGGTCTTTCCCTCTCATCATGTTGACATCATCATCAACAACTTCAAGCATAGTAATAACATTTTCAACATTTGTGTAGGTGTAGTTGATAGCAGCCTTGTCATTCTTGTTGTTAGAATTCTCTCCTTTCTCATATTTGGGCAAGGGTTCTTTAAAAGATTTGTGATCCGCATTAGTGGTTAAACCATTAACTTCTAATCTTCCACTTTAAATAAGATCTTGGACAACATGCTTAAGTTTAAAACAATTTTCTATATCATGTCCAATTCCATTGTGAAAGACACAGAAAGTCTTCTCATCCCACCAATGAGGTTTAGGATCTGGTATGCGAAACTTTGTAGGATCCTGAGGCTGTGCCAAATTATGAGCAATTAACATCTTGAAAATGTCTGCATAGGAGTCCCCAAGTTTGGTAAATTGTCTCTTTTCTATTTTAGGTCTCCCTTGATACTTGGGTTTATTTTCTTGTTGTGCTGAAGATGTTTGCAACTTCATGGCTTGGACTGCATTAGAGAGATTAAGAACTCCTTCATTCTTAGGTTGTGATGAGTCAACAAATCCATCATTGGCCACTTGCTTATTCTTATTCCAATAGGAGTTCTTTTTGTCTTTATTACCATTATTGTTGTTGTTTTGGCCATTGTTGTTATTAGTTGTTTTGGCCAAAATTCCTTGTTCTTTTAGGACATCCTCTATGTGACACACCACTTCTACCATGGTATCAAAAGAATTAAATGGGATCTTCCTTACTTCATACCTTAATTTCGATACCAAGTTGCTCACAATGATGTCTATTCTTTCCTCCTCAGGAATTATCCTTGGATATTTTGAGCACAAATGTCTCCATCTTTGTAGAAAGGTAACAAAAGATTCCCCTTGATTCTGCTTGAGTTTGCACAAATCAAGCATGGTGACCGACCTTGATATGTTGTAATAAAAATGTTGAACAAATCTTTCCACAAGCTCTCTAAATGTCTTAACTGGAGGAGTAAGGTTAGTAAACCACTCCATGGCTTGACCCTTGAGACTCCTTGAGAATAATCTCATCAAGTAGGAGTCTTCATGGTGAAAAGAAAAGCTCATTATGTAGAACTATCTAACATGGTCATGAGGGTCACCAACACCATCATATTTGTCATAGGTTGGAAACTCAACTTTCTTAGGAAACTCAACCAACACCACACTCTTGTCAATTGGGTTGGGACATATGGAGTCCAAATTAAATGTCCTCTTAGGAGCCCTCATCCTTTCTATATCTTTTTGAAGTTGTTTGATCACCTCATTAGTTGATGGATCTTTCTTCTTTACCTTTCGGTCCACATCAAAATTATATGGGACCTTAGCACCTTTATTGATGAGACTTTCTAGGAACTGATCCTTGTTTTGTTTCACATACCTTTCTACATATGCTTGAAAGGATGGTTCTTGTTGCATAGTCATAAAATCTATATGATCAAAGTTGGCATAAATTTCACCATGTTGTGAGCCATGATGTGCTCATTGGGAGGGTTTCTTTGAAAGTCTAGGAGGTGACTGTCTCCTATGGTGATCATATCTTGAAGTCCTTCTACCTCTAGGACTTGGGGATCTTGAGGGCATCCTTGACTTTCTTCTAGGACTTGGTGAGGGAGTAGACGGGGGTGAGTGGGTCCCACTATTAGTACCCCTCCCATTGAATCAATTTTGGAGTTTTTGTGCATAGAGTCTATCTTCTTCTTCTTGAGCGACTCTTTTCCTTATGTCCAATAATGCGCGTTCCTCTTCCTCTAGTTGTCTAAATTTCTCCTTTTTAGCAGCTTGTTCATCTAGATAGGCTTGCTTCTCCCTTTCAATGCTCTTCAATCTTGTATTTGCATATCAAGAGGTATCTCTAAGTGGAGAAGGTTGCCTTGACTGTCTGATTGCATTGGCTACATTGATGTGGTGGTCACTAGACTCATTGCTTTGGTCTTTGTGTTGTGACCCTAAATCTGAGTGAGTTTGTTGGTGATGTATCTCAGCTTGTTGGTGAGCATCAAGATATCTTGTGTTGATCAGGGTGATCCAGGTGGACTAGCATATTCAGACTCAGCAGAAATCATGTTACCCCTATGCCATTGAAATATGTCATCAAGAGTCTGGTTCATTGCTTCTCTTTGTTGTCAAGTGAAGGTGTAACTCATGTCCATACTTGATGAAATGGGTGCTAAAGAGGTACTCACTTCACTAGGATTACTTTTTAGATTAAAACAAATCTCAGATTCACTCTTAGGAGATTGATCAAAAAAGGGTCCTTTTCCCTTATGTTGTTGACGAGTCTTAACTGGTGGTAACTGGCTAAAGACAATAGGGGGTCGCTTCCCTTGATTGACTTGGTACCTTTTTGTAACTGACATGAAAGAAAGAGATTCTTAATGATAGGGTGACCTCACAAAGTGTCAACACCAAACTAGGATAATCAAAGTTCTCTATTGTCCAAAATGAAATGAAAAGATAGAAATAAAGGGGCTTTACCAACACTGTCAAAGAGGTGCTAAAATCAAAGGATGAATATCCTTGCACTTTTGAATCAGGAGGTTGGACTAGGCCAAAATATAATTGAAATTGATTAAATGAAAGTGATTTGGACAATAAGAGCACTAAAATTCTCCAAGAATGTAGCTAACAATTCTAGAGATAAGCTTTTTCACCAAGAATAACCGTCTAACCTGACAACTATTTCCAAAGTGGCCTTGTAAACCAATTGATGCTATTCCTAGAGGGCAAAAACCAGAGACTTAAAGTCAAAACAAGTCTCTAATGACAGGATAGAAAATCGAGCAAGCTATAAAAAAGTTGGGTGTTTCAACTCAGGAATTCAATTGTTTTGTAGTTTAATCAGACACATTAATAGACTTCCAGCATTTTATCAAGCACAAAAGATAGCAATCAAGGAGTTCAAGCAAGCAATTGTCTTCAAACAATGAGCAAGGGGCAAAGCAACCTTGCACATGAACAAGTATAGTGACTTAGTATTTCTACTCCTTAAAGGTTCTACTTGTGTATGTTCTTGAAAATATTTTAGCAGGCACATAGAACATAACAACACCTTAACAAGTTGTCTACAAGGATATACATGGCTTTCTAAAAAGAGTCCTCGATATACGCAAGGTACGTGAGGCCCAAATCCATAGATGAGAAGAATCCAAAATCACATAGCCGGGGGGAGACGGTAACCCAAATCTCCTCCTTCACTTCTCAAAGGTATAAAGTTCTTTGAGGCTTAGCCAAGAGTGATATCAAACTCAATTCCCAAGAGAGGTGTCTTTGGATTCACCTCCTGATATTTATACTCCACCAGAACACAGGAGTTAAGGTCATCCCTTGAGGTGGTATGTCCCCAAGCAGACCTTCTAGAAATAAAAAATAAGTAATTCACTATCAAAAGTATTTAGAGCACTAAAGGTGGAACACTTAACTCTTCAAGTAAATGCGAAGTGAATCAAAAATTGGGACACTTAACCCTTCAAGTCAATGCGAAGTGAGTCCAAAAGTGGAACATTTAACCCTTTAAGATAATGTGAAGCGAGTCCAAAAGTGGAACATTTAACCCTTCAAGAGAATGTGAAGTGAGTCCAAAAGTGGAACATTTAACCCTTCAAGAGAATGTGAAGTGAGTCCAAAAGTGGAACATTTAACCCTTCAAGAGAATGTGAAGTGAGTCCAAAAAGTGAAACACTTAACCCTTCACACAAACTCAAAGTGAGTCCAAAAGTGGAACATTTAACTCTTCACACCAACTCAAAGTGAGTCCAAAAGTGGAACATTTAACTTTTCACACAAACTCAAAGTGAGTCCAAAAGTGAAACATTTAACTCCTCACATCAACTCAAAGTGAGCCCAAAAGTGGAAAATTTAACTCCTCACATCAACTCAAAGTGAGTCCACACCTTAGAAAATAAGTGAGTTCCAAAAAGCACAAAAGGGTTGCCTAGTGGAGCAATTAACACTTCTTTCCTGTAGACCCCTCCCCTTTAATGTGGCGCTGATCTTGCAACCACGGGGTGGAAACAAGGGGCCAATGGATTAGTGAGTCCAATAACCCAAGATAGCAATCTAGATCAATCACAAGTAATCTAAAACTGCTAGTCAATACTACTCACAAATGAAAAAGGGTTGAACAATAGAATATTTAACTTTCCAAGTAAACATAAAGTGAGTCCACAAAGTGGTCCATTTAACTCCCTATGTAAACAAGGAATGAATCCATGCCCTCAATCACTCAATGAGATATTTGATATTGGAACCAAGAATTACTTAAGGTTTAAACACAAACATTCACTTACACAAACTTGTATGAAAGCAAATCTATGTTCATTCATTTCTCATTAAGAGCATCAATTGAAATGTGTTCTATGAAAGCATGTAAAACACTCAAGCCAAACACATGAGAGGTTCAATTTTAATCCTAAAATTTAAATGTTGTAGAGATGGAACAAAGTACCTCAAGTCCAACGCTTTGTTTTAAGTATTTTCCATGAAAGCAAGAGTACCTTCAAATGAACAAGACAAGAAAACAAGCAAACAAGATATGCAATGTATATCTAACTTATGCAAACCCTAGGGTTAGATCTAAAAATCAATTTTTAGGAGAAATAATAATCAGAAAATAATCCAAATGACAACTCACATCATGCATTGAACCATGTGAAAAATAAATGCATATTAATCATCAAATACCATTTTTTTTAATTTTGATTTTTGACCTTGTCAAAAAGATTGGACTTATACCACATGAATTTGGACTCTAAACCCAAAATGTAGAAAAAAGACCTCTATCAAAAAATAGAGAGCTTTCTAAAAATGTAAAATTTTTGAAAAGATCTTTTCATTTGTGCCCTAGAGAGCTATTTTACCAAAACAGACCAGTTTTTATAAATCAAACAAATGAGCTATGATATGACCTTTAAATTAAAAACATAGTAAATGGACCCCCTGTAGAATTCCAAAACCTTTTCAGAAATGTAAAACTTTCTGAAAAATATGTTAATTTGCACCAAAAATTTATTTTTTTATGAAAAATAAAAAAAAAATCATCAAAAATACAAATCACCTCCAAAAATTTTGAAAATTGTTTTGGAGCTTCTCTGATATGTCCCCAACTTGCCAAAAAAATTTCAGACCAAAATACCAAGCTGTTTGGGAGATATGATCAAATCTTTCAAATCTAGGATTTTTCATCTCTAAACAAATCTGCACAAGGGTTAGCTCCAAAAATAATCAAAACTAGCATGCAAGAGGTGGGTTGCCCCACGGTGGGCACCAAAAATGTATGGTGAAAATGTGACCACACTTCTATGAATCCTTACATGCAAAAAAACTCAAGAATGAGCCCTCACAAATCGATCCATAACTCTTTATGCATGGAGTTGCAAGATTTGTAAAATTGCTCTCAGTTAGAGCTATAAACTCATGACCTTGCTAGTCAACCATACAATGAGAGATTCACAATCAAAACAAGGAAAAGAATGCCAATATCTCCAATGAAACCAAATGTATGCAATGCAATGCAAATCTATATGACAATGCAAGTTAATCTATTGCATAAAAGGAAATCTAAACTAATATGTCATGATAATGCAACTAAGATGTAAGAAAACAAGCTAAATGAAATGTAACAACAATGTCTTAAAAGCTTGAATGCAAGAATGTCTTCAAAGAGCTCCAAATGACCTAAAAAAACCTGCAGCATAACATTAGCATGAAAACTTAACATATTAAAATGAAGGAGAGAGCTCTCCTTTTATAAGAAATGAGATGAAATGGTCCATTGTGATAAAGAGGCAAAAGACTTAATCAACAATGGAGAAAAATAGAAGCTTGATCCTTGTGCACAAATATCCTCCAATGAGCAAATAAGAGTTGACTTTTGTGTCCCACATAAGACAAAAAGTGTTTTTTCCTTTTTTATAAAATAAGAATAATGTTTTATTTGTGCAACATAGGATAAGAAGAAAAGTGGGGATTTTTTATTTAAATAAAAGGGGAGGAAATTCCTTTTAATTAAATAAAGGCTTAGGATAAAGTGATTTTATTATTTAATTAAAAGAGATTTTTAATTTATTTAATTAAAAGAGATTTTTAATTAATTAAAAGAGAGCATGTTCTCTTAATTAAATAAGATTTTTATTTTTATTTTCTTTTAAATTAAATAAGGCTCAAACCTTAGGAAATATCGAATTGATTATCATTTGATCAAGGAAATTGATATAATTGATATTGTTGATATTTGAAAATATTGATTCAGGGATTTGACAAATTGCTGAATGGGGGCCCAAAGTCTAGGCGACCATTTTAGGGTGCATAGAATAACAAGTAGGCTTCTTTTTCTTTGGTGGGGTAGCAATGTTTCGATTGGCTTCTAGATTTGAGGACTCTCCCTTCTCGGTAGTGTTGTTTTTAGTAAACGCAAGTCCATTAGTATCTCTCGGTTGTCTTTGACCTCTAATTTGTTTGTCCAATATTATTAGTGTTTCTTCATTCCTTTTCAAAACATCATTTGCATCCTTTTTAAGATTTCAATTCATTCTTTAAACATTCATTCTTTGATCTTAGTTGAACAATCTCTTCAAGTTTCCTTGCAATCTCCTAATTAACATCGATTAATTGATCCGTCATATTAAAGTGATTTGTGTTAACCCCTGTATCTCCACATCTTTCTCATTTAGTCTTGTGCTCATCTGCCTTTTCTCATCTTCAATTACTCTTTTATCATCTTCACCCTTTCTCTTTTGTTCTAGGACTTTACACATTCTTACAAATTGAGCTTCTTATTCTCTTTTCAATTATTTTACGTAATCAGTTAGGATTTTTTTCTTTTCAATCAGTTTTGATATTGCAACTTTAGATTTATTAGACAAGATTCCCTCTGATTGTTCTTCAAGTTCTTCAACTTGATCTTATTTATCTTTCAATTGATGGGCTACCCCCTTTCTCTTGTTAAGTGAATGCTTCAATTTTCTTCTCAGTTCATCAATCTAGTCATTTTAAATCTTTAGTTTCATGTTCATATTGTCAATCACCTTTTCATACCTATAGATTTCTATCTCTTCAAATATTTCCTCTCAAGTGGTTAAACTTTTTAATAAGAGATTTGGCTCTAATACCAATTGTTGGATTAATTATGGAAAGTTAAGTACTGAAAGAGGAGGGGTGAATCAGTACCTCAAAAATTTTTATCTACTCTCCTAACCATTCACCATATAGAAAAATTTGCATATATCATCAAAAAAATATAAATCAAAATCATAAAACACAACTCATAACACCATGATTTTTGGTCTTGCAGAAATCCTTTTTCAGAGGAAAAAACTATGGTGGGGATGTTCTAGAATCTTCTCCTTAAATGGTGATAATAATGGATACATCTCCAATGCATATATTACACTTAATTCTCATTGGAAGATCTTACCTTGTAATCATTCACAATTTTTACATGTTTAAATATCCAATACACTACTAAACAATCTTCTCAAGATCTATACAAATGTTTTATGCTCGTTGTCCAGATTCAATGTATCTATTATTTTGGCTTGTGTTACTCGATAACACATTTTATTCTTCTTGGTAACATGTATGCTCTCGACTCGATAACTCATGTAACTTGGTAACTACTTTTTGCTTGCCTTGCCTTGCTTGGTTCCTGTTCTTTATCCTTTACCGAAATTTTCTTTTCCTTTACTGAATGACTTATTTTCTTTACCAAATGACTTTGACAATCAATATGACTTTAACACAACTAATGACAACAAAATAACTCTTTTAGGAGTATCACATAACAACAATAAAAAATGGTTTCTAATATTTAAAATTAAAATTTTAATCTCAAAAAGGAAATGTTTAGATCTAGCACATGATGAAGTTCCTTAGTATGTTCTCACTTGTAGATGTTATCTAGGGTGGTGATTAATGTATTTTAAAATTCAGAATGCAATTCTTGAGATCAATGATGATTGTGATCAAGATGTGTTATGCTATGTGCCAAATTTATGTAAATGTGCCATTTATAAGCTAATTATTATGTTTTTGGCATCATTAATCAATGTGAACCCTAAATAGAAGGGAGAAAGGGATAGATATGTAATTCTCATCATTACATTTTTGGTACATTTTAATATAAATCTACTTTGTAAATGCAAGTAAAAGTTAAACAAGAAGTTAAAACATGTAGGTTAGTTCATGTAAATTGAATATTTTTAGGTACTAACAAGATACTAAATCCATTCAAAATAAAAAATCATTATTCAATGCTTCTTGTAATGAGTGCAATATTAGAAACATATTGAACAAAAAGCATGCATTGGTCAACATTTATTACACATTTTAAAAAAAACATCAATAATTACTTATTTAAAAACTAACAAAACTAGGAAAATTTAGAATTAGAGAAGACAAGGATAAGAGAGTTCATTTGTTATAGAAAATTTAACCAGGTTTAGCGATATTAAATGTCATTAATTACATAGATTTTCTTTGTCAATATATGGCAATGAAGCTCTATTGAATACTAGAGAGTGATCATAATTGTCTATATATATAATATTGTGTAATGATCTAATATATCAAAAGATGTGTGTAAGAACATGCATATGATATAATCATGTAGGAACATTTCAAATTGTTGACCCCAAGACATGAAATTGATAGGTTGAGGATAAGAAAGGATGAAAAATAAGGATCATATAAATATAAAGAAAATCATTAAGATATATGCATGGAAAGGATCATAAACATTATATACCATCTAGATCAAATAAATAATATTGGTTATAATTTAATTTCACAATATTTTGTTTTGGATAATTGGGAAGCCCTTTGGGTTCATACACTTTATCATGCACTCCTTTATACTTCAAATGATGATGACCTTCCCCTTATTAGTATTTTCATCAATATTAGAACATAACCATTATTTGTGTTGGCCAACAACTTAACCATTTAGTCTACAACCTAGGGGAACATAATTGCATGATATTAACTATATATTTTTTTTCCATTAAGAATAGATAAAAAAAATTCTATTTATTATTCTAAAATATAATGATGAGGGGTTCCAACTAATTATGATAAAATTTATCATATAGTTCTTTGTACATGTTTGTAATTCTTGGGATTAGCATGAAGGACCAAGTAACCAAGTGAAAATATCTTTAAATAATCTTTTTCATCTAGTATTTGATTATCTTTGTTATGGTTAAAGATTGTGTTTCCAATTCATCGTTTCTTCCTCCATCAAGTATTTGATGTTCTCGCAATTTAAGTTCTTTATATGTTGTAATGTGCTATACCACACACCTAGGACACTAGATAAAAAAAAAATATCTTGCTGTACAAAACCACATTAGAATGATTTCATCATTTATGATATGACATTGACATGTTAAAATCCATGATAAAACACACACTCAAGTGCCATATCGAGAAAAATTATTAGTGTAACTAAGGTATTTTACCTTGGTTAATTGTCACCTAGGTCCTAATTACGCTTAAGCTTACTTAGGGAATCACATAGAAGCAGTTTGAGTATTTCCGCTTTATGTAGACTTTTCATGTTATTATTTTATCATATCCACTTATTATGAATGGAATTTTCCACTTTGGAGGGTGATCCATCTTTAGTGGACGTGTTACTCAACCTTTGGTGGGTGATCCACCTTTTGTGGTGTTATCACACTATTGCAATCTCACAAAATTGGTCTTCTAAACCATGTGCCCCTAATCTTAATTATTGATCATAATCATAAAATTCCTAACCCAAAAAGGCAATTCAATTCTATCATTAAATCTTATCTATTCATTCAAGTTGTAAAATAATTTAAATTAATTAATTCCTAAATATCAACCTTATATGGCAATAAAAAACAATTTAACCAATTAATTTTAAATTAAATGTCCTAGCACATTAATTAAACTTAACCCATTTTTCCATTTACACAAAAAAGAAATTAATTTCAATTAAAAATGTAAAATTGAGATAAATCTCCAAATTTGATTAAAACTAGGAAGAAATTGATAAAAACAAGAAATAAAGTAGAACTGAGATAAAGTTGGAGTTGCATAAATCAAAAAAGGGGAAAAAAGTTATTATCTTGAACATCAGTCATTTTTAACTATTAATCAAACTCAAAAAACAACTAATCAACTAAACTTGCATGCTTAAAACTCTAATATCTATTTTTTTTCATTCTAACGTGCCTTGGAAGGCTTTCCCGGAGAGTTTATTATAAAAATTTAACCTCAATTGGGTGACCACAAGGTTTAAGTTTTTTCCTCTTATCTCACATTTATTTGTAGATTTTATAATACTCCGTCTGTGTTTTATTTAGCTAACTAAAGATTTTCCTAAGATGACATTGTTAAGAAAAATATGCCTTGTCTCTGTAGTATGTGATCATTGGCTAACGAGTCTTTTCTCTATTGTGTGCCTTGTCTCAAACACTTCTCTTTTATGTGACTCATAGTCTGCATTACATATCATAGCATATTGTTGATTAAATCATTCTGCGCTCATTCAATTTGCGTACCATTTTTAAAAAAATTAAATGGTGTGGATTGTATTGCCTCCGAATTAAAAATTAAATCCCTCTTAAAAACCTATCCATTTCTAGCCTATAGGCTATATTTTATAGTAGATTTCACTCAAAAAGTTATCTCACAAAACAAATTTGAGGCAATCATAACATTCCTTGCCTCATGTTAGCACTTAAACTTGTAGATGATTTAAAAGATTCAGAAAACTTCTGAAATTAGAACTCATGTATTCCCAACAGATGCATCTAGCATAATTCAAATGCTAAGGTATTAAGGTTCTAAACCTTCTTCACTTTGAGTATGAAAACTTGGGCAGGTTTACCTTTCTCAAGAGCTTCTATAAAGAATTACAATAGTGATCTATGTGCTTGACATAGATGATACAATTCAGAGATATACAGTAAATGTAAATTGGACAGATTATTTGATGTTTTGGTGGTGAACAGATGCAAATCAAGCTAAAACCAGTGCCTTATTCATTGGGCCAGAGTCAAACCCTACATCAATAGAGTCCTACCAAAACAAAAGTACTGAAACTTAAATGAAATTCCTGACAATTCATTCTCCCAATTCCTAGTCCTGCCATCAAATTCATATATGGATATTTAATTCCTAGAGACCTCCCTTAAGACTTATTCTCTCCTTGAAAGAAACTTAAGCTCAACCCCTATATTTACCTTGTAAATAATGCATTAAAAAGCCTTACAATTTAATACATAAGAAAAATAAATCATCCATACACAGACAACAAAAGATAGCAAAGAAATTCTAGTATCTTTGTATTAATATTCAACTATATCAGTACAACTTTAACATGGACTTGTAAGAAGTAAGATCCTATATTCAACACTTTCTTTACAAAGTATCATCAACCACCCTTACAAAAGAAGCAAAATTGCTATTTATATCACTGGCCATCTTGGAATCCTCAAAGAAAGGATGCAACAAGCTTCGGATGGCTAGGAGAGTGACTTGCACTACAGATAGAAAGTACAAACAATTATGATAAAGAGACTAGAGAAACAAAACAACTTCCAAACAAATGGAATCTCTACAGCTGACACCAACATCTGAAGATATTTCTGAGCAGTTACATGAGTTGTTACTGTTGGAAACAATTGTCTGAAGGAAATTGCTACTCAATTATGTATTATCTTTGATGTCACACTATGTCATAGTCCGCAGCAATCAGCACCTATCGAGCTCAGTCGGTCTGCCAAACAGGAATTTTAGTGCGTACCGAGTCCACTCGGTTATCAAAGAAAATCAGTGTCTACCGAGTTCACTCGGTTACCAAAAGAAAAGATAGTGTTTACCGAGTTCAGTCGGTTATCGAAGAAAAGATAGTGTTTACCGAGTTCAGTCGGTCATCGAAGAAAAGTTAGTGTTTACCGAGTTCAGTGGGTTATCAAAGGTAAAGGATTGTCGGTGTTTACTGAGTTCCCTCGGTCACCGAAAGATTATAGAAAGTTATGGTCACCGAGCACTGTCGGCCCTTGAAGGACTTTTGCAAATACAGTTTTCTTATTTCAACCGACTGTTATACTAAATAATGTCGATTTGTCAAATCCAAAATCATATAAATAAAAGGTCAAATGTGAAAAAATAAATATATACAACAGAAGATTTATAGAAGGAAAGAAGGAAAGGTATATGCGAATTTGTGAAGGATGTTCAGATATCCTTGAGGAACAGCAGAGATTTATTTGATCAAAAAGGATCAGAATTATGCAGAACAGAGATCTATAATCAGCAAGACAGTTGCATTATTATACAGGTCACTTTTTTCATTGTTACCTTCTTATCATTGTAACAGTGAATTCTAAATCTCTTAACCGAGTTGGTTTAACAACCATAATGTAAATCCTCTAACAAGGTGACAATTCCATTGAATTGTTTTCAAGACCTCTTACCAGGCCACTCCTTGCAGGGTGTTTTAAATCCTCTAACAAGGTCACACCTAACAGTGTGTTTTGTAACCTTTTACCGGGTTGGCTTCTAACCGGGCATCACTTCAGAAAAGTGAAAATCAGTATCTAGATACATTGGTGGTTTTTCCCATATTGGGTTTCCACGTTAAATCTTGTGTCTCTTGTGTTCTTAATTGCTTTCTCAATCATACATGTGCTGATGAATATCTAAAGATAATATTGCTAATACTTTCTGCATCTTCAAAGTTACTGCAATCTATTTACCGAGTGCTAAAACAGATAACATTGTTAAGATATCCTAAGGGATCTGCAAAGAATTAATTGTGAAGTGTTTTTATGGTTGACTGATTCACCCCCCCCCCCTCTCAGTCACTTCATCCATATTCCATCAATTGGTATCAGAGCTTTTGGTGCTTGCAGGAAGGGTTTCAAAGACCTAAGCTAAAGATCAGGATGTCTTACAAAAGGGAAATTCCAAAGCTTAACAGAGATAACTTTTCAGCATGGCAAGGTCTCATGCGACTTCATCTGGCTTCCATTGGTGATTCAGGATGCAAATACATTGATGAAGAATACACAATTCCTAATGGCGCATTAACTGTTGAAGACATTGCAGATAAAAAGACTCACAACACCATGATGATAGACATTGCATCTACTCTCAGCTATGAAGAATTTGATGATATTAAAGACTGCACTACTGCATATGAAATGTGGGTGGCACTGAAGAAAATATATGGTGGTGATGCAAATGTGAAAAGAGCCAAAGCAGAAAGCCTAAGAGGACAGTTTGACAAGATGAATATGAAGGAAGATGAAAACATTGCAAAATATGTTGAAAGAATCAAAGCAAGTGTAAGTGCAATTAGAGCTTCTGGAGGAACAATCTCAGATGAGACTGTTATAAGTAAGGTACTCAGAACACTACTCCCTATCTATGCAATAAGAGTATCAGCTATTCAAGAAAGAAGATGTGAAACAAACCACAATATAACTTTGGATGCTTTAGTTGGAAGATTGACAGCTTTTGAATTAGACAACTATGATAACTATGTTCCTAGTTCCAAAAATATTGAATCAGCATTTGAGGCCAAGGTTTCATTAAAGAAGAACAAGAAAATTAAAGAAGTTCAGTCAGAAAGTGAAGAAGAATCAGAAGAAAGTTCTGATAGTGATCTTGAAATTGTGGAAGCATTACTTGGAAAGAAGTACTCTAGAGGGAAAGGTAAATATAAAGGTAAAACTCCTTTAATCTATTTTTCATGTGAAGAAATTGGACATATTGCAGCTAGGTGCCCAAACAAGCAAGTCAAAGAAGAAAAGAGAAGTCACAAGTACTATGGAAAAAAGAATTTCAAATCATACAAGGATAAAGGTAAGAAATCATGTTTTATGGCTAAAGATTTTGATGATAGTGAAGAAGAAATTGTCTTTATTGCTATAAAAGATGAATCTGATGATGAGGAAGATAAGATGGCACTTATTTCTCATATAAGCAAAGATGACATATCGATAATAGACAGTGGATGTTCACACCACATGACTGGTGACAAGACAAAATTTGAATATCTAGAAGACTGTGATAGTGGTAATGTAAGATTTGGAAACAATGAACCTTGTTGTATAAAAGGAAAAGGAAGAATCTCTTTAACCAAAGAACTCATATGTGATAATGCTTATTGGGTTGAAGGACTAAAACATAATCTTTTAAGTGTAGCACAGCTAATCAACACTGGTTTCAAGGTTGAATTCATGAATGGTCAAGCAAGACTGCTGGATGGAAAAGGAAAACTCATTGGATCAGGCAAACAAACAAAATGTAACTTATTTTATCTTGATCTCAATGAATATTCATGCTTTATTGCTCAAGTAGAAGAAAGTTGGCTATGGCACAAAAGGTTATGTCATGTGAATTTTGATAACATGATAAAAATAAGCAAATTCAAGAAGGTTAGAGGCATTCCTACTTTGAAGAAACCTGACACTGGTCTATGTAAGAATTGTCAGATTGGCAAAATGAGTAAAACTAGTTTCAAGAGTAAGAACTATCAGTCTAAAGAAATTTTGAAAATTGTGCATACTGATTTATGTGGACCTATTGGAATACAAAGCTATACTGGAGATAAATTCTTTATTCTTTTTGTTGATGATTATTCTAGAATGATGACTGTTATGTATTTAAGAGACAAATCAGAAGCATTTGAAAAGTTCAAATGGTACTTAGCAAGAGTAGAAAAAGAAACAGGGAAAAGATTGAAATGCTTAAGATCAGACAGAGGTGGTGAATTCATCTCCCATGATTTTAACAACTTCTGCATTGAAAGAGGAATCAAAAGACAGGTATCAGCTCCTAGAACTCCTGAGCAGAATGGAATAGCAGAAAGAAGAAACAGATCTATTATGGATTGTGCAAGGACTCTAATGATAGAAAAGAACATTGCTATAAAGTACTGGAAGGAAGCTATCAGCACTGCAGTTCATACCTTGAACCGAGTACAACTGAAGAAAGACACATTCAAAACTCCTTATGAATTATGGTATGGCTATAAACCTAATGTAAGTTACATGAAAATATTTGGTAGCAAGTGTTATATCTTAAAAGAATCCAGAAGAAATAAATTTGATGTGAAAAGTGATGAAGGAATATTCCTAGGATATTCTAGCAAAAGTAAGGCATACAAATGTCTGAACTTATCTACTCACAAAGTCATAGAAAGTATACATGTAAAATTTGATGAGTTTGCAGAAAAGACTGAGGAAGAAAGCAAAAGGGAACCTGAGAACTACAGAAGATTCATTTACATTGAACCTGAAACATTGGCAGACACAACTATCAGTAAGGAAACTATATCTACCGAGCCCGAGCAACCTGAAGAAGAGATCCTAGAAGACAACAGCATGAATCATTCAAAAGGCAAGGAACCTATACTAGCCAAATATGTCAGAAGACATCATACACCAGACCAAATCATTGGAAACAAATCAGATGGTACTATGACAAGAAGCAAGCTAAAAGGTACATGTCTGCTTACTGATTTTGAACCTAGAAATATCAAAGATGCATTGGAAAATGAAAGTTGGATTGAAGCAATGAATGAAGAATTAGAACAAATACAAAAGAACAAAACTTGGACTCTTGTACCCAGACCTAAAGATAAGAATGTAATTGGAACAAAATGGGTATTCAGGAATAAGCTGAATGAAGATGGTCAAGTATCTAGAAACAAAGCTAGACTGGTATGTAAAGGTTATTCTCAAGAAGAAGGTATAGATTATGGAGAAACTTTCACTCCTGTTGCAAGATTAGAAGGTGTAAGAACTCTACTTGCTTATGCAGCACACAAAGGATTTAAGGTATATCAGATGGATATAAAATCTGCATTTCTCAATGGAATTCTTGATGAAGAAGTCTACATTGAACAACCTGAAGGTTTTGTTGATCCAGATAAAAGGGACATGGTCTGCAGGTTACACAAAGCATTGTATGGTTTAAAACAAGCTCCTAGAGCATGGTATGAAAGACTCCATAACTATTTGATTCAGATTAATTTCAAAAGAGCTAATGATAACAGCAATCTGTATATTAAAGAAGGACCGGATGACAAAATTGTATTGGCAGAAATATTTGTGGATGATACTATATTTACAGGGAATGAGGATCAGTGCAAAGAATTTTCAGAGAAAATGAACAAAGAATTTGAAATGTCTATGTTTGGTTTAATAAAATTCTTTGTTGGTCTTCAAATTCAGCAAAGCAAGAATGGTATATACATTACTCAATCCAAATACATTAAGGAGATACTTAAGAAGTTTGGTATGGAAGATTCAAAACCAGTTGGTACACCCATGTGTACTGGACTGAAACTTACCAAGAATGATGATTCAAAAGAAGTTGATCAGACCCTATACCGATCTATGATTGGAAAATTGTAGTATGTAGTACATACAAGACCTGATATTGCCTTAGCAGTCGGTATAGTAGCTAGATTCGCAGCAAAACCTGAGGAAAATCACATGATGGCAATCAAAAGAATCTTAAGATACTTAAGAGGAACTGAAGAATATGGTTTGTGGTATAAATTTGGAGGCAATCTAGACTTGAAAGTGTTTACTGATGCTGATTGGGCAGGAAACATTGATGACAGAAAAAGTACAAGTGGTGGAGCATTTTTTCTTGGAAAAAGACTGGTATCCTGGACTAGTAAAAAGAAGAATTGCACATCTCAATCCATAGCTGAAGCAGAATATGTTGCTACTGCAGTAAACTGTTCAAATATTGTTTGGTTTAAACAGCTATTAGAAGGTATGAAGGTTGAAATCAAAGAACCAGTTGTTATATTTTGTGACAATACCAGTGCAATAAACATTTCTAAAAATCCAGTGATGCATTCCAAAACCAAGCACATTGCTATTAAATATCACTTTGTCAGAGAATTGGTGTAGGACAAGGAAATCAGATTAGAATATATTCATACAAAAGAACAGATTGCAGACATTTTTACCAAACCATTACCTAAGGATGCATTTGTGTATCTAAGAGGTAAGTTAGGGGTCATTCCCCTATCCGAGGCTCACTAAATACAGTTTTAGTGATGCATCAACCAGAACATGATTGAAAATCAACTTGTTGATGCAGCATATTAAAGGAATCATTGCATATGAATCAGTACTTGAGGTACATTAATTTTCACCGGTAATATGAGAATTGTCTTTGGCATGTGTTGTCAAAGAGGGAGTGTTTGCTATGTCTTTGCTATTACTTCAAGAAATTTTCAATAGTCAGAAGGAAGAATTTTCAGGATATAGGAAGTTTGCTGACAGAGGGAGATTTGAATCTAAACCGAGCTAACTCTTTCAAATTTCTTATGCTATGACATATTGTGTTGCCATCAATGCCAAAGAGGGAGATTGTTGGAAACAATTGTCTAAAGGAAATTGCTACTCAATTATGTATTGTCTTTGATGTCACACTATGTCATAGTCCGCAGCAATCAGCACCTACCGAGCTCAGTCGGTCTGCCAAACAGGAATTTTAGTGCTTACCGAGTCCACTCGGTTATCAAAGAAAATCAGTGTCTACCGAGTTCACTCGGTTACCAAAAGAAAAGATAGTGTTTACCGAGTTCAGTTGGTTATCGAAGAAAAGATAGTGTTTACCGAGTTCAGTCGGTCATCGAAGAAAAGTTAGTGTTTACCGAGTTCAGTCGGTTATCAAAGGTAAAGGATTGTCGGTGTTTACCAAGTTCCCTCGGTCACCGAAAGATTATAGAAAGTTATGGTCACCGAGCACTGTCGGCCCTTGAAGGACTTTTGCAAATAGAGTTTGCTTATTTCAGCCGACTGTTATACTAAATAATGTCGATTTGTCAAATCCAAAATCATATAAATAAAAGGTCAAATGTGAAAAAATAAATATATATAGAAGAAGATTTATAGAAGGAAAGAAGGAAAGGTATATGCGAATTTGTGAAGGATGTTCAGATATCCTTGAGGAACAGCAGAAGATTTATAGAAGGAAAGAAGGAAAGGTATATGCGAATTTGTGAAGGATGTTCAGATATCCTTGAGGAACAGCAGAGATTTAGTTGATCAGAAAGGATCAGAATTATGCAGAACAGAGATCTGTAATCAGCAAGATAGTTGCATTATTATACAGGTCACTTTTTTCATTGTTACCTTCTTATCATTGTAACAGTGAATTCTAAATCTCTTAACCGAGTTGGTTTAACAACCATAATGTAAATCCTCTAACAAGGTGACAATTCCATTGAATTGTTTTCAAGACCTCTTACCAGGCTACTCCTTGCAGGGTGTTTTAAATCCTCTAACAAGGTCACACCTAACAGTGTGTTTTGTAACCTTTTACCGGGTTGGCTTCTAACCGGGCATCACTTCAAAAAAGTGAAAATCAGTATCTAGATACATTGGTGGTTTTTCCCATATTGGGTTTCCACGTTAAATCTTGTGTGTCTTGTGTTCTTAATTGCTTTCTCAATCATACATATGTTGATGAATATCTAAAGATAATATTGCTAATACTTTCTGCATCTTCAAAGTTACTGCAATCTATTTACCGAGTGCTAAAACAGATAACATTGTTAAGATATCCTAAGGGATCTGCAAAGAATTAATTGTAAAGTGTTTTTATGGTTGACTGATTCACCCCCCCCCTCTCAGTCACTTCATCCATATTCCATCAGTTACATGAATGATGACCGCCAATATAGGCTAACTTACATCATTCCTTGTTTGAGACATGATCTCCCTATAATTTTGGATCAAGTACTAGGTGCCTTTTACTCTTCTTCTTCTGCCTCCAGCTCCATGACAATTGGCTTCTTCTTCTACTTCTTTGTACTTTTATCCCAGGTAGCTACATCATCATCAGAGGGCCAATAATAACTCTACAATTACTACCATGTCTTCAACTGTAATTCCCACCTAGAGTCGGTGATGCTCTTAACATCTGTAAAAAACTTGGTACAATCACTCTCAACTTTAATCAAGTTGTCAATTATGTTGTTACACCCTTGTAGGTCCAAAGAATTATCACCTCTGAGGAAAGCCTCTTGTTTAATTATTAATAGGCCCATGCTAGACCTCCACTCATCCAAATTGAAAATATTCCCATTATCATTATACACTAAGGGTAGATACTTACTGTAATTTTTATTAAACATAACCATTCTGGCCTTTATTTGATTTGACTTTCCTTTAAATAATTTTGAAACAACACTAACCAACCCTATCTTCTCATACACTTTTGTAACTACCTCAGGGATGTCAGGCCTATGTTGTTGCAAGGCATCGAGCTTCTCAAATAGAAAATTCCTTCCGGACCAAATACTATAAAGTGGTTCTAAAGTAGCCAATGACTCATTCACCCTTTCATTCACCTTATGCAATAGGATAATTGAATGATGGACTGAGTCCATTATCTCTTTTATCTTATCCAATCTATGTTGCACAACCTATGACATGGTCTTCAATGATGCCTCAAGCCTTACCTTTCCTATATCTTCTGATGGTTTTTTAGGAATCTCTGCCTCTGGCTGAGAAGGGGCCTCAATTTGCAAAGGAGGAGGAGGGACTACTTTTGTAGCTTCTTCAAGTTTAACCTTTAAATCACTTATTTCTTCCTCTATTTGTTTGATCATCATTAGTTTCAAATCCCTATCTTTGGCCACCTTCATGGAATTCTCAAATAATTTGTTGTACCTATCAGACAACTAAATTATTTTTGCTTCATTGAGGTGGGCAAAGTGAGTCACTACCTTAGACACCTCAAGATCACTAGTATTCTGGATAGTCCAGACAATTTTATCTCATTCCATCTCATCTTAAATACTCACTAGAGAAAGCTTTTGAGTTCTAGGAGCCAAGGACCATAAAGCAACAACCTAAGATTTAGGGTCATAGCCACTTCCTCTTATCATGTCTCCTATATGTACTTCATAGGATAGGCTACCCTCTGGTTGTTTTCTGATATGGTCTATGATGAAAGTAGAGGTGATGTCCCATCTAGGGGTCAAAAGCATCCCACTTGATTTCACCATCTCCCTGGCCTCCTCAACAGTAATATTCTCAAGGATTGAGTCATAGGAGGTCAGAGTTCTCATAGTCTCCTCACTTGGTTCCATTCCTTTTGGTAATGTCTTGGCAACTTCTCTTTGTTTCCTCCAAATGAGGAAATTTCTGAATTCATCAATCTTAACAAACTGATCATCACTAAGGAATTCCTCCTGGTATAATTCCCTTTCATCTTTCTCCAACAAAAAAGGCAATTCCTCATCTTCTTTGGACACTATCTTCTTACCTTCCCTGATTGCCTTCCTCAATTGGTGATGATAAGCTTGGTCACTAGGTACTAGAATAGAGGCCCTATCAACAACTTTCTTTTTTCTCTTCTCTTGGGAAGTTCACCAATTTCAAGCCTTTATTTCTTTAAGGGTGGTTCTGAGGTCTCCTCCACCTCTGATGGATCTTGAGTTAAGTCAATGATGGGGGATTCCCCTTCTTGAGGTGGACTGTCACCCTCTTGTGATTCATTAGTGAACTCCTTAGGTTCAGAAGTGAAGTAATCCCTTTTCACATCTAGTTTATCTTCTATCATCCCTTCCAATTGATTGGATAGGGTACCATACATCTCAATCATATTCTCCATCCTCTTCAAGTATGGGAGATCAGGGAAAAAACCATCAAAAGTAGTCTTAGTAGCCTTGAGTTGGGCTTCCAGTCTAAGAAAATCAAAATACTTGGTCCACCTCTTCTGAGCCTCATCTTGATCCAGCATGTTTCTAATGACATCCTCCTCATCCAAACCTTCATGCTCTCTAATTGTGCCAATATTAGGAATTAAGGTCATCCTTGTAGTCCTAATAAAGTCTTCAGGATCAACATACCTACAAGTACCATAAATCATCTTGAAATGGTTGAGCCAACTGCTGAGTTGTGGCAATGCCCTCTTTCCAATCAAGAAATTGCCAATTCTAAACTGCCTTGGTGTGAATGTACCCTTCCGGTGAGGTGCCAGGTGTTCCCTATCAGTCCATATCAATTGCTAGATGAATTCTAACATGGAAAACCTTGGAGGTACAAATCTTAGAAGGAGATGTGGGGGTTGCGAGCAACCATAAACCCTAAGAATTGTGAAGTTGGCCCCAAGGTAGAAATCACCCCAATTATCATTTCCTGGCCACTTATCTTCATATTGCATTGGCCTTAAAAGCTTTAAGACCTTAGTTGACAACCTTACTACATTTGTTCCCAATAACCCAAGAATTTGATAAACAAAAGAATTTTGAAACACAGAGAAATTACATTTATTAGAGGTATAGTTCTAGGCCCTAAGCCAATACTGCACCAGATTGGGATGGCCTTCAAATGAGAATCTCAGCTTCAAGACACTTGCATCCAAATGATTAACATTGAAATATAGGATCAAATGCATCAAGAGAGAATAATGCATAAACCTAATGGGTCTTTTATTTTCCTTTACCGCCATCAAACCCTCATGCATTCTATCAATCACATATTGAATGTAATCATAATCAGTATTTGCATGGGAATTTTGGATATCTAGGATAATCATTAAAAGGTTAGCAGGCAACATCTCTGGATCACCATCTATTCCTAGAACCCTACACAAACCATGGCACAATAATTTCTTATAAAAATTAAGGTTTTTGAACTCATAAGGGGCTTTCATGTTGGCTGGGAGAGGGGCTATATATTTACCCTACTTAGGCATGTGCTTGCTTATTTGACTTTTCACAATCCCCACATTACTCATGTATTTTTGCCTCTCTTTTTTCAAGTCAATTTCAGTAGAAGAGGAAACAAAGAAATCAAAATCTTTCATAAAAGAACCCCTATCTAAGGTTACCGGGGCAGACTGGTCCTCTTTTCTAATTGTTTTTGAGATAGGACCGTACAATCTAGCCAGCTCAATAATAAGGTCAACATCAAGAAAGACATCAGGGACAATCAACTTAGCTATTCCTAAGGCCCAGGCATTTCAAATGGGTATAGCCTTACCCCTATTATTGTAAAAGTAAGAGAAAATAGTATAACCTGATATGGAGGGAGTGACAGGGTCTCTACAATTCTCCATT
This sequence comes from Chamaecyparis obtusa, assembly GCA_027943335.1. Lineage (NCBI taxonomy): Eukaryota > Viridiplantae > Streptophyta > Pinopsida > Cupressales > Cupressaceae > Chamaecyparis > Chamaecyparis obtusa. The sequence continues at coordinate 278,973 of BSBK01007029.1, read as the reverse complement.
AGATCTTCAAAGGCCTCATCATTCACCTTCTTGTTTTGATTGGACCCCGAAAGCAGTCTGATAAACTCATTTGAGTAATTGGGTTTCCCCTTTTCCTCACCACTGTGTTCTTTAACTTGTCCACTGGATGACACCATGCTTGTCTCTGATTGACTGAGCTAGGAAGTATAACAATTTCTTAGCTCTGTAAATTCAACTTACTTCACACTGCTATGCCACTGCTCTAAAACAAAATTCTCCTCAGAAAGCTTTGAACACAAAAACAATGAAGCTTTGTCTATTTATCGTTGAGAATTGAATGCGTGATGTTACCAGAATTCTTACAAATCTACTTTCAATCACCTCTACATTCAATTCCACACAATATCAAATTTAAATTAAAGCTAGCTATGGTGTGGATGCTGACAGGCTGATTTAAAACTTAGAAATAAAGCACAAAAGCAATGATTATAGCTTTTGGCTTTAAAACACTCATTAACTGACAAAAACCCTCGTAAACCTGATTGGGCATCACTTTACCTTTTTCCAACTTGGCACTGTACCTTTTCCACATAAGCAATGGCACATAACCCTTCACTAATGAATTCTTAACCGGACATGATTCAAAGAACCAGTGAACAAAGACTCTCGCAATCTCAAAATAAAGTGTCAACCTCGGGTTAAGCTTGGAGATTCAGCGAAAGAGCCATTCGTGTGATCTCGAAATAGTTTCCCAACTCATGGTTTCATTTGGAGATTCAGCGACCACTGTTGATCCCAAAGATGATCAACGGTCTTCAGGTTAAGCTTCGAAACTCATGACAACTTCATCGCTATTCAGAGAATAAGCGACCGAAGGTGTTCTCCAATTCTCACAATTTGAAAATAAACCATGGTTTAATTCAGAGAATAGGCGACCAAAGACTTCACTTATTCTCACAATCCCTTACTTAACCCAACAACCATCTAGAGATCTAGTGAATACTACCCTTTTTTGAGCCTGGGTATTTGAAACCCTTACCACAGTCAAATCTAGAGACTCAGCGACCACATAAATCTCATAATCTTAGAATATCACACTTAACTCATGACTTATCATGAGACTCAGCAAACAAGGTAATCTCATAATCTCTAAATAAAATACTTAACCTTGGGTTCATTACGAGATTAGGCGACCAAAGGCATTCACCAGTTCACTAAACATTTTCCTTAACTTGAGTTTTATTCAGAGACTGAGCGCTGGCCATAGATCTTGGGGGAAATCAAAGGTTGTCACTAAATCACCAAAACATTTAAACCTTTGTCATATAATCATGAGATTCAGCGAACACTACATTCGCTGAATCTCCCAAAGTTTGAAATATCAACTTTATTATTCTGAGACTAAGCGACTGAAAGAAACACACCTCTATCTTTGCTTTGTTCACCAAATCGCTGAAAGACTTAGGGCTTCACTAAATAATCATGACATTGCATGAACACTTAATTCATTGAGTCGCCAAATGATTTGGAACTTTGCCAACTTTTCCTAAGATTCAATGAATGAAGAAAATTTATCCTTTGCAACGTTATTTTATCGGAGCCACCAGACTTAGTGAACATAAGATTAAGACTCAATCACTGGATCACCAAATAAATTTTTTTAGGGCCCATTCATTGTGAGATTAAGAGATCACCATTGATATTAGAGAAGATCAACGGTCCTCTCCAAGTCGCCAAAAAACAAAGAGCAAGACCACCAAATTCAGTGATTAAGAGATAACCGCCATGCCCATTCACTGAATGTTAGGAGTAAACCACTAGGAATTAAGAGAACTGGAGACCACATAGTCACCAAACCACTGGATAGAAGACTAACTACAACACAGATTGGGAGATTCAGCAACCAAAGAAAAACTTAACAAGGACTCACCACTATTGCTAATTCACTAAATAACCTAATGACATGAAAAATTATTGCATGATTTAACAAACACCAAGGGAAAGAAAGACCACGTGCAAATTGGGAGAACTTAAGTGACCAAAAAGTAATGCATGGATATAAGGAACTAGGGCACACTTAAGACGAACAAATAAATAATCTTCCAAGGGAAAAAAGAACACAAGGCAAGGGTTTTCCAATATAAACATGATAGATTTGAGAAATTCTAAAAACCCTAAACTAGACGAAGACAAATACAGAGACATAGGCAACGACCTAAAGAAAAACCTTAGAAAACCTAAAATATACCCAACATCTCACACCCGAAAACAAATTTAAACTTAGCAATCAATTTTTCATTTTAAAATGCTGCAAAAAAATAACTTTTTTCGAGCTCAAGAATCTAGTCACTCTTAAACTGAGATATTCTTAAATCTACTTTTCATTAGTTGTGAAAGTTTGAAGCAGTAACAGTCGAAAGATTGGTTTCGGTAATTCATTCACTATGGCTTGCAACTTTGCTTCTTTTCTTAGTGGATAAAGTAAATGAGAGTGCCACACTTGTTATTAAAACTTTTCAGAATGGGATGAAGAAGAGATCAAGAATTCCACCCTCTCTAGTTGAAAAGTAAAAAAATGAAATATGTTTCTTAGTGGACACAAATTTTCCCTATATTGAGGTAGTAGAACCAAGAACAGAGTTTGTAGATCCTCTAGAATATGAGATATCTGAAGAGGAAGATGAAGGATATGCATGCAGATTACTTAAATGTAGATTAGATTCCAAGAGTCCCATATTTGGAACATTTGAAGAGAATTTCACTACAAAACAATAATCACAGGTGCAAAAAATAGAAAAGAAAGAGTTGACAACATAGTCAAAAAGATTCTAAAAGATATAGGTATGACCGAGCATGAGTTTAACATTATGAAACATACTGCAACAACCATTAGAGATATTGGATAGAAGGAAGTATTGTTAGTTCCACCTTTGACATCCAAAGGAACCCCTGTTGAGGATATTCAAGATATTGATGAAGATATTACAGAATCTACTGCATTGAATATGTCACTAGATAAGCCGATAGTAGCAAGAAAATCTACTAGATCCACCTCCACTACACCAACTAAGAGAGTGGAAGAGATGGAAAGTGGACTAGGTAAGAGACATAAAACTATTTTATCTCCAGTAGAAAGGATAAGGATTCCAGAAGAAAAACCACAAGTAGATGAAGAGCTAGGCATCAGCAAAAATAAGCAGTGGAAGCCTAAGATCAAAAAAGTGAATCCTTTAATCATTAATGAAGGAGATTTTACTAAGTTGAACAAGTACTATGAGATGTATAATAATTTTGAGAAATTCAACCTTCAGAATGCAGTTATCAGACATATGATTCTTGCTAACAATAAATTTGAGGACATCAAGGATAAGATACCAGATAATCTTTATGAGAAGTTAGTTAACAAGAAAAGGATAGCAATATAAGAAGATAAAGGCATAAGAGAAATATTTGTAAGGAAACTTTGTGAAGTAAAAGATGAAAATCACTTTAAGGAAATCATGAAAGACCTTAGCACTCATCTGAGGATAAAAAGAAGAACAGTTCTAATTATGGGAGGAAATTATGAAGAAATTAATAAAGAAACTAAGGAAGCGGCTATAAAAGTAATGACCTCTGGACCAGAAGAGATACTTAGTGAATCTGAATAGAGAGTAGAAGAAGAGCCACAGACAAAAGCAACACTAGTTCTGCCACCCTCGATTCACATTGATGATGAATCTATGCATGTAGAAGACACAAACATCACTATAGAAAGAGAAGAGAATCCATTCAAAGATCAAGGAGTAGACGTTGACAATTTGCAAGAAGAAGTTAATGATCAAAAGAATGAAATAGTAAATAAGGTAGATGATGTGGAAGAAACAAGAGGAGAAGAGAAGAAAGAAGAATCACATATAGAAAATGATAAGATAATAGAAGAGAAGCAAGCAATCCATGAAGTAAAAATCAAAATAGTTTTACCACAAAAGGGCACAATAGAAAGCCTACCTAGACCACCCATGGAATCAGTTTTAGAAAACTTGGGAGCATAAGTTGATGATGATGATCAAATAAAGTTGATCTCATCTCTAAACAAAATTATTGGATAGAACAAGAAAGTGAAGAGCCTAGAAGGAGAACTACTTGAAGTAACCAACAAGATTCAAGGAATTATATCAACTCAAGTTAGTGAAGTTGATCCGCAAGCTAAAGTAAGAGAGGTAATAAAAGTCTTTGATAGTGAGTTTACTACCCTATCAGAAATTGCATCAATAAAAGCTCAAACAACTCATGATGCACAATTATTTCAAGTCACTTGTTAGAATATCATAAATGATTTGGATAATCTTGATGTTTGTATCAAAGAGTTGAGGAGATGCTTAGAAAGAGTTAAATCATTGTACAGTCAGTGTGCATTATCACACAATTACATCTCAGAGATTTTAGAGAAGTTGAGGAGAAAAGAAGCGGAGTTGCAAGCCACGGTGAATGCATTAAAAAATCCAAGTATAAAGATCATTGATATTGAGAAGAAAATAAGAAGAATTTATGATGAGATAAGACTTCTTGAAAATGAGAAGGAAATAAAATTGAAGAGATTTTCTCTACTCAGAGAGAACCTAACTTTAAAGATTAGTAATGTAGAGAATCAACTAGAAGAATGTCTTTTATCAAAGACATCGTCTGGTAAATTTACATATTCAAATCTTAAAGTAGTTGAGATAGCATCCTATGGGGTATGTGAATTACTTAGTGTATCTGATTCTATCAAGAAGACATGGGATAAAGAGATTGAAAATATGAAGGCAAACTTTGCAGATTGTATTTCAAGTCTTCTAGCTTTGTAATATTGAAGACAAGAAGGTAAATCAAAATTTTGACCAACATATACATATAATTAACACCCTTTTCATTTTTGTCCAAGGGGGAGTAGTACAGTATGATAAAATTGAGTATATGTATAAGATATAGATACGTGGAGTAGTATGAAGTATAATATAAGGGGGAGTATCCTTATGGAGAAATAAGTAGACATGTATGATCCATAGATCTTTTGCAAATGATGTAATGGTTGTATGTTACAAAATGTTACACTTTTTTGAAATTTTGTGATAAGTTTTTGTTTGGGACTTAGCTAAATTTTCCATATGTTGCCACCAATAAAAAAGGAGGAGATTGTTGGAAATTTGGCTAAGAAAGATATCATGGTAGTATCATTATGGCAACATATTTATTTAGTATTAAGACAACATGATCTAAGGATGAAGTTCTATATAAGAACCTATGAAAATTGTCTAAGTATAACAGTGTTTATCTGTCTACACAAAGACTGTTTTGATTAGCGATGTTCATAGAAGCATGTTTAGTGCATGCAAACTTGAACATAGATGATTCTAGGTATATTGAATGTACATCTAAGAGCACAAGTTTGTATGACATGTACGTAAAGAGATATTGATGTTTTACAAAGATAGTGTAGAGTCAACCAAAACATAGCAACAATCACAAATTGGTTATATTGAGTCAAGGGATTATTATGTTTATCAAAATAATGACTAAACTAATTAGGGATGACATCCTAGATGTTAACCCTAAGGTAGCAAGAAGTAATTTCATGTTGGAAGTGTGTAATGTATTGAAGGCTGATAAGGAAGTTGTTTTGTAATAACTTGTATATAAGTAAGATACTTGTGTATCATCTTAAAATGGAAGCACTTCCACGTTGAGAATGTTTATCCCTCTAATTAAGTGGTCTGGGGTCATGTATGTCAAGTGCCTTGAATGGGTATTTGACTAGGTCTGGCTATTTCCCCCCTGTTCTGCTTCTCTCCCCCTGTTTCCAGCCTCTTTCTAACCACTTTCTCTAAGAAACTGAAGACTTTGACATTCTAGGTCAATGATGACTTGATGGGTCAAGGTTGTGTTAATATGATTTATAACAATAGACAGGGGGGGTGAATCAATTGTTCTCAGGTCCTGATGTATAAGAAAAACTTCAAAAACTTTTCTTTAAATCAGATCTAACAACCAAAACCAGCTCAGTCATCACCGATTCAATAATAGAAACATATAACATTGCAGTCCACTACCCAGTTGTATCTAACTTGCAAAACACATAAATGTTCAAACCAAAACATTCACACAAGCATTGACACTAGGATTTATAGTGGAAACCCAATCTGGGAAAAACCATTTTGTAACATGCTACTATTATTTTCACTCTTCTAAAGTGACCTTGGTTAAAAGCCAACCCTGTCAAAGGTTACAATACACACTGTTAGGTGTGACCTGGTTAAAGGATTTCAATCACCCTGTTAAAAGTGAGCCTTGTTATAGGACTTACATACATTACATTAGAATGCAACCTTGTTCAAATGATTTAACATATGATTGTTAGGTCAACCTCTGTTAAAAGCATGTTGACTGTTACAATGGTTAGAAAGTAGTAGTAGTATTGATCTGAAAAACATACAACTCACTTTGCAAATATCAGATCCAATTCCATACACAAATGCTGGTTTACTGACTTTGAAACTTTGCCATTTCCATCTCTGATCTGCTCGGAACTTTTCTTCAAGCAATCACCACACTTCTCCTTCAGCCTTTTCTACTTATACAGTCAATAAAATCTACTGATCTTCCAACATCCTCTTTTCACCCATGCATACACATATCTAATGCTTTGGTTCCCTTAATACTTTCCTCAATTAGGTTAACTCATCTTTTTCCGCTCAATCTCCTTCGTAGATCTTAGGGTTAGGTCAGATTCATTGAATCTACCCGCTTTATGTTCTTCAACTCCTTTTCTAGAAACATCTCAAATCTCTTAAAGATTTACAATAAAACATTTTTCAGTGCATTAAATTCTTTCAAACAATCAATAAATAAAGTCAACATATTTTACATAATCCAAGAATTCAACAATGTTAGCTCCAAATCTGAATTCTCTTCAAATATAAAATGCTGATGCTTGGTTAATACTGTGATCAACTACTCGGTCTTCATGTAGAAAGCTTGGTCATTACTAAAGATGTTTCCTTAGCTTATACTGTCTTTCTCAACAATTAACTGATATTCAGTCGACACTATAATTTTTCTTGGCATATACTAACTCGGTCGACACTAACATCACTCGGCTTAAACATGATTTCTCCATTTTTTCTCTGTCAAGCCTACTAGTTTAGTCTTCAATCTTATTAAGATAAATAATACATTGTCTCATCATTATACAATATAGTCAAGTACACTTTGCAGTATCAATATAACTCAACCTTTCCTTAGGTGCTATTGTTACCATGCTTTCTTTCCCTTCTTCACAATAATACAATAGATATAGTACTTTCCTAAGTAGCAATAGTCTTACCAGTTAAGGTTTGACATCAATGACAACACAACAATTGTTTCAATTATAGTTTCCAACAATCTCCCTCTTTGGCATTAATGGAAACACCATATGATATCACCTAAATAACACATGGATTACCAACCAATCCAAAAAATTATCTATCCATCAGAGAAAAAATTGTAATATCCTTAGGTTCATTCTGATTTAGAATCTATAAGTCTCACTTCTGTGACTCTCAGAAATATCCAGATCTCCCTCTATCCCGATCCTTCATCTTAGTTCATCATCTCTTTTACTTTTTAGTGTCATGTGTTATTATATCATCTCAATTCATCTCCCTCTTTGACAAAAATGCTAAAGCAGCAACTAAAACATACATTCATTAGATGTAGATATTATCTATGTAGCTCAGTGTTTCTCCCTCTGTCATCTTACTTATGACTGATTCCTTGTCTTTGCTCTTCTTCACAACTCTAGGCCAGTCCTAAAGTGTGACAATCTTCTTCATCAATTTGTCAAATATTCCACTGTAGCATATTAGATGCAGTGCTCCTAGATTGACTAGGTAGCCTCAGTTAGGGGAAGGACCCTTAATTGACTTCTCAAATACTCATGTGCTTCTCTAGGTAAAGCTTTAGTGAATATGTCTACTAATTGTTCCTTTGTATTCACATATTCCATTCAGACTTCTTTATCTTGTACCAATTCTCTCAAGTAGTGATACTTGATTGCTATGTGCTTGGTCTTAGTATGCATCACTGGATTCTTAGAGATGTTGATAGCACTTGTGAAGTCACAAAAAATAACAATAGGTTCAGTGATTTCTTCTTTCATGCCTACCAACAATTGTTTTATCCATACCAAATTTGAACAGTTTACTGTAGCAGCAACATACTCGGCTTCAACAATAGATTGGGAAATGCAATTTTGTTTCTTGCTTGTCCAGGAGACTAATCTCTATCCAAGAAAGAAAGCTCCACCACTAGTACTCTTTCTTCATCTACATTTCCTACCCAATCAGCATCTGTATATACTCTTAGTTCAAATTTGTCATCCTTCTTGTAATATAGCCCATAGTCAGCAGTCCCTTTCAAGTATCTCATAATTCTTTTCACAGCCATCATGTGTGTTTCCTTAGGATTGGTAGAGAATCTTACCACAATCCCAACAACTAGTGCAATATCTGATCTACTATGTACAACATACTGCAATTTTCCAATCATGGATCTGTACAAAGTCTAGTTCACTTCTACAGCATCATCATTATTAGATAAATTTTGTCTAGTAACCATAGGAGTACTCACTGGTCTAGAATCTTCCATCCCAAAAGTTTTTAGTATCTCATTAACATACTTAGATTGTGTAGTGAAAATTCCTTTCTTCATTTGATGTACTTGTAAACCAACAAAGAATTTGATCTCACCAAACATGCTCATTTCAAATTCACTTTGCATTTCATTTGAAAATCTTTTACACAAAGCATCTTGTCCACCAAAAATAATATCATCCACAAAATTTTTTTCCAAGAGGATACCTTTACCTTCTTCATCTTTCATGTACAGATTGCTTGTGTCATTTGTTCTTGAAAATCCAATCTGTATCAAGTAGTTATGCAACCTCTCATACCATGCTCTAGGAGCTTGTTTTAATCCATATAGTGCTTTGTTTAGTTTGCATACCATGTGTCTTCTATTTGGATCAATAAAACCTTCTGGTTGTTCTATGTAAACTTCTTCTTCAAGTATACCACTTAAAAATGTAGACTTGGCATCCATTTGATATACCTTGAAATCTTTATAAGCAGCATATGCAAGCAGAGTTCTTACTCGTTCCAATCTAGCTACAGGGGAAAATATCTCCCCATAATCTATTCCTTCTTCTTGTGTGTAGCCTTTGCATACTAGCCTAGCTTTGTTTCTAGTTATTTCACCATTTTCATTCATCTTATTCTGAAACATCCACTTTGTTCCTATAACATTTTTGTTTTCAGGTATCAACACCAGAGTCCAAGTATCATTCTTCTCTATCTGGTCAATCTCTTCATTCATTGCTTGTATCCAGTCTTCATTTTCTAATGCCTCTCTAGTTGACTTAGGTTCAAATTCACACAGTAAACATGTTGGATCTTTTGTCTTACTTCTGGTCATAATTCCAGTATTTTTGTCTGCAATTATTTGTTCAGGCTTGTGATGTCTTCTTACATATTTTTCCAAAACATGTTTAGCTCTTCTCTCCTCTATTTCATTAGGTTCCTCAACAAGATTGTTAGATTCAGCTTCTGAATGCTCGACAACCTCTTCCTGATACTTGGTAGCATTATCTTGTCGCTCGACATGTTCTTGTTCTCTCTTGGCACTATTTTCCTGATGCTCGGCAGCATCTTCCTGTCGCTCGACACTGCTTACCTGAGACTCAGCATCAGGTGCAAGTCTATTACTTACATCTTCTTCTTCTTCAATATACACAAAGGATCTATAATCTTCTGGTTCTCTTTTTCTATCAACTTCATTTCTTTCTACATACTCATCAACTTTGACATTCACACTTTCCACAATTTTGTTAGTGTTAGAGTTCAAACACTTATAAGCTTTACTTTTTGTTGAATACCCTAGGAATATGCCTTCATCACTTTTAGCATCAAACTTTCCATTCCTATTGTCTTTTAATATGTAGCACTTGCTTCCAAAGATTCTAAAGTATTTAACACTCGGTGCATGCCCATGCCATAATTCATAGGGTGTACGATTTGTACCTTTCTTGATCTATACCCGGTTAAGAGTGTAGATAGCAGTGCTTATAGCTTCTTTCCAGTATTTATGTGCCACATTCTTTTCAATCAACAATGTCCTTGCACAATCCAAGATAGATCTATTTATTCTCTCTGCTATACCATTCTATGGAGGTGTTCTAGGTGTAGACATCTATCTTTTGATCCCTCTTTTATTGCAAAATAGATTGAATTCATTTGATGTAAATTCTCCACCTCAGTCAGATCTAAGACATTTCAGGTTCCTACCTATCTCCTTCTCAACCATAGCCAAATACCACTTAAAGAATTGAAAAGCATCAGATTTTTCTTTCAGAAACATTACATGCATCATCCTGGTATGATCATCAACAAAAAAAAAAAAATATCTAGCACCATAGTAACTTTGTACACCCATAGTTCCACAAAGGTCAGTATGAACCAAATCTAAAATGTTTTCAGAAGTAAAGGATTTTCTCTTAAAACTTGACTTTGTCATTTTTCCTAACTGACATTCTTTGCACATCACATTCTCAGGTTTCTTCAATCTAGGTAGACCTCTTACTTTCTTCTTCTTGCTTATTTCTACCAGATTATCAAAGTTAACATGACATAGCCTCTTATGCCATAACCAAATGTCATCAAGTTGTGCAACCATACATGCTTCTTCAGATAGGTCAAGATAGAACAAATTACCTCTAGTCTATTCTCCACTTTCGATCAGTTCACCAGTAGCATCAAATTTTTAGCTTTCTTGTGATGAAATTCCACTCGGTAACTAGTGTTGTTGAGCTGAGAAACACTTAACAAATTATAATTTAGACCTTCAACCCAATATGCATTTTCACAAGAGATCTTATTAGTCAGTTTAATCAAACATTTTCCTCTAACAAGACATGGTGCATCATTACCAAATGTTACACGTTTACCTCTATAATGATGTAGGGTCTCAAACATACTCTTGTCACCAGTCATGTGATGTGAACAACCACTATCAATAATCCATTTGTCATTCTTGTTCACATAGGAAATCAATGCAATTTTCTCATCCTCATCAGATTCATCTTTCATTGCAACATAGAATACCTCAATTTCAAGATCATCACTACCAGTGTCAATTTCTTCTTCAGCAATGTAACAAGATTTCTTACCTTTTCCTTTGTAGTCTTTGTTCCTTCGGTAGCTTCTGTCATCTCTTTTGTCTTTGTGTTTTCTTTTTCTTTCTTCATCTTTATCTTTCCTATTAGGACATCTAGCAGCTATATGACCAACTTTATTACATGCAAAACATATAATAGGGAGTTTACTTTTGTATTTTCCTTTTCCCCTTCTCAGTCTTCTAGCCATAAGAGCTTCTAGATCTTCAATTTCTTCATTAGAAGTGTCACTGTCACTTTCACTTTCACTGATGCATCTTTCTTTTTCTTTCTTTGGCTTGCTCAGAACTAATTGTGACTTAAAAGAAGATTCAACATTACCAATACTACCAATAGTGAAGTTATCATAGTCAGAGAGTTCAAAAGCAGTCAGCTTGCCAACCAAACTTTCCAAAGTAAGCACATTTGTAGAGTTACATCTAGATTCCTAAATAGCTAAGATCTTAATAGCATATATAGGATGCATAGTCTTAGTACTTTTCCAATTATAGTTTCATCATCAATAATCCTATTTTCTACTCTAATAGCATTCACAACTTCCTTTATTCTACCACAATATTGTGCAATGTTCTCACCTTCTTGCATTCTCATTTCATCAAACTTACCTCTGAGACTCTCGGCCTTAGCTTTCAGTACATTTATGTCACCACCATAGATCTTTGCAAGAGTGTCCCACATCTCCTTAGCACTTTTGCAATCTTTAATGTCCTCAAATTCTACATAGCTTAGGGCAGATGCAATTTCTAACATTGTCTGATTATGTTCTTGCTTAGCTCTCATTTCCTTGGCAGTCAAAGGTACGACAGGTGAGACATAGTCATTTTCAATGTAGTACTTTGCAGAATCACCAATACCGACTAAATGTAGCTTCATTAAGCTTTGCCATGCAGGGAAGTTTTCCTTATTCAACTTTGGTACCTCCTTCTTATACATCCTGATCATTTTCTTCAAGTCCCTTTAAACTTGATTTCTGTAAACACCAATAATAAGCAACACAAATCTGATACCAATTGTTAATATGATTTAGAACAATAGCGAGGGGGGGGAGGGTTGAATCAGTTGTTCTCAAGTCTTGATGTATAAGACAAACTTCAAAAACTTTTCTTTAAATCAGATCTAGCAACCAAAACCAACTTGGTCATCACTGATTCAATAATAGAAACATATAACATTGCAGGCCACTAGCCAGCTATATCTAACTTGCAAAACATAGAAATATTCAAACCAAAACATTCACACAAGCATTGACACTAGGATTTATAGTAGAAACCCAATCTGGAAAAAACCACTTTGTAACATGCTACTATTATTTTCACTCTTCTAAAGTGAGCTTGGTTAAAAGCCAACCCTGTCAAAGGTTACAATACATACTATTAGGTGTGACCTGGTTAAAGGATTTCAATCACCCTATTAAAAGTGAGCCTTGTTATAGGACTTACATACATTACATTAGAATGCAACCTTGTTCAAAGGATTTAACATATGACTGTTAGGTCTGTATGCACCCTAAAATGGTCGCCTAGACTTTGGGCCCCATTTATTCAATTTGTCAAATATCAATTTTCTAAATCAATGTTTTGCAATATTCAAATCAATTTCCTTGATCAAATCATAACTATTTCAATCATTTCAATAATCTCCTAAGGTTTAATCATGTCATCAATAATTTTATTTAATTAAAAGAAATAAATCCCTTTTAAATAAATAAAATAATGTTATTTAATTGAAATTAATATTCCTTAAATGAAATGATGTTATTTAATTAAAATCCATTTTTAATTAAATGATTTTATCTTATTTAATTAATATTCATCTTTAAATTATATAATCTTATTTTATTTTATTAAAAGAGATATTATTCTTTTTAAATAAATAAAATATCTTCTCAAAAGATCTTTTGTGATGGAAAAGGAAATAAATCAAATAAAAATAAAACAAAAATCCTTTTCTTGATTCTTTCAATAAATTTTATTTAATTAAAAGAAATATTCTCTCTTAAATAAATAAAATAACCTTATTTAATTGAAAGAGATATCTTTTAAATGAAATAAAATCTTTTTTAATTAAATGATTTTATCTTATTTAGAATAATATCTCTCTTTTAATTAAATAATGTAATCTTATTTAATTAATAGAGAATCATTCTTTTAACTAAATAAAAAATCCTCTTAAAGCTCTTTTGTGATAAAAAAAGGAAATAAAAATAAATAAAATAAAGAAAATCCCTTTTCTCTCCACACTTTCTAAAAACTGAGCTTTATTTCCTCTTTTTGGATTTATCCCACATTGCTCTTGGATTTGCATTCAATTCCTCAAATTCTCATATAAGGAGCCCTCTCCTTCTCAATTAGGATCCTAGAATTTTCATGTTATTGTTATGCTGCAGGTTTGGAGAGCAATTTTGGAAGAAGCTTTTGAGCACATTTGGAGCTTGGATATTTGAGACTTCTTTCTTCTTGTCTTCTTCTCTCATGCCTCATGGCAATCCATAGTTTAGATTAATATTGCATTCACATAATAGTTTAAATTTATGTTTCCTTTCATTGTTCTAGCTTAATCCACATAGCATAATTAGCAAGAACTTGTAATACTTTCATCTCAATAGAGTAGTTTATTTCTTGCATGTCAATCATCTAGATTAGTTTCATTTACATGCAATAACTTGAAGATCAATGGAGATTAGCACTCTTGCTTCTCATCCTTGAATCTCTCATTTCTTGGTGTACTTGCATGGGTTTAACAAGGTTAATCTGAGGGCCTCATAATACAACCCCTGCACTCCACAAATAGAGAGCTGTGAATCGATATTTGAGAATTCATTATTGAGTCTTCTTGAATGTAAGGGTTCACAGAAGTGTGACCATTTTCTATCACACATTTTTGGCGCCCACCGTGGGGCAGAAAAGATCAATTTCTGGCCTCATTCTTGATTGTTTTTCAATTTTAGCATTGGTTCCAGGTCTTGTACGGTCATTTAAAGCTTTGAAACCCTATAATATAATAATGGATGGATAGTATGATGAATCTTATTTCTCAAGTTTTTTTGTTTGGTTCATTTTTATAAAAAAATGAATAAATTATGATCATTTTGGTGAAAGTGGGTATTTGCAGATTTGAGATTCTCTGAATACAGTCAGATTGAAACATCTGGTACGGACAAATTATAAAGAATCAGGAACTCTAAAAATATTTTTTAAAAATATAAATGACTTATATTTCATTTCCTTTTGGTTTGAGTCATTTTTATTTATATTTGTGAAAGTTATGGGCATTTGAGTGAAAACTGGTTTTTAACAATCTGTATTGGAGTTGCAGGTAATGATTTATTCTTAGAAAATGATTTATGAATGGGAAAAATAAATGGCTTACATATTTGGAAACTAGATTCATTAATAGTTTCTATGAAACTAGTTTGGTTTCATTTGGATTCTTTTTGAGAAAGATATGTGATTCCCTAGGCAGGGTTTGGTGTTTTAAATCTGATTTATGACAGAAAAATTGCAGTCTGAAAAGATTATTGGTTGAGGAACCAAATGGAATCATAAGACCTTGTAATTTTTGGAAATGGTAGTTCTTGATGTTGGCTAAAAACTTCATTCTTTCCAAAAATTTTAATATTGTGATTTAATGGGTCAAATAAATCAATCTTTAAAGACTGTCTTGAAGACAGCAACATTAAATCAAACTCCTAACAATTGATTTTCATATCTAACCATCTTAGGGTTTTTTTTTCGGATGTGTGCTAAATTCTGGATTGTATATCTTTGGACCTAAGGTGAGTTACCACAATCTCTATAACACTTGGTTTGGGATTAAAAATGAACCTCTCATGTATTTGGCTTGAGTGTTACACGCTTTCATAGAACACATTTTCTTTTATGCTCTTAATGGAAAATAAACAAACATAGATTTGCTTTCATAGAAGTTTGTGTTTAAGTGCATGCGTGTCTTTTAAACATTAAGTAATTCTTAGTTTCAAATATCAAAACAGTCTTATTGATTAGTAGTCTTAGATTACTTGTGATTGATCTAGATTGCTATTTTGGGTTATTGGACTCGCTAATCCGCCGGCCCCTCATTTTCGCCCTGTGGTTGCAATCTCAGCGCCACATTAAAGGGGAGGGGTCTATAGGAAATAAGTGTTAATTTTTCCACTAGGAAACCCTTCTGTGCTTTCTAGAACTCACTTGTTTTCTAGGTTGTGGACTCGTTTGTAGCTTGTGTGAGGTGTTAAGTGTTCCACCTTGTGGACTCACCTCATCTTTGCTCTAAGCATTAAGTGTTCCACCTTTAGTGCTTTTCAATACTTTTTGATAGAGAATTACTTACTTTTTCATTTTTAGAAGGCCTGCTTGGGGATTTCATCACCTCAAGGGATGACCTTAACTCCCGTGTTTCGATGGAGTATAAATATCGGGAGGTGAATCCAAAGACACCTCTCTTGGGAATGAGTTAGATTTTACTCTTGGCTAAGCCTCAAAGAACTTTATACCTTTGAGAAGTGAAGGAGGAGATTTGGGTTACCGTCTCCCCCCGGCTGTGTGATTTTTGATTCTTCTCATCTACGGATTTGGGCCTCACGTACCTTGCGTATATCGAGGATGCCCTTTAGAAAAGCCATGTATATCCTTCTAGACAGCTTGCTAGGATGTTGTTGTGTTTTGAGTGCCTACTAAAACATTCTCAAGAACATACACAAGTAGCATCTTTAAGGAGTAGCATACTAAGTCACTATTCTTGTTCATGTGCAAGGTTGCTTTGCCCCTTGCTCATTGTTTGAAGACACTTGCTTGCTTGAACTCCCTGATTGCTGTCTTATGTGCTTGATACAAATCCGTTGATATACTTGCTTGATCTTTGAACATCAACAACAAACTGAAATACTGAGTTCTTCGATTCAATGACTTGTCCCAGTTCTAGAGACCTGTTCTGTATTTAGGGTTATTGTGCCCTTGACCTTTTGAGTTAGTGATCCTTGATCCCATAAGAAATTTTTCTTGATATTGACAAATTAGGAATTGTTCCTGTCAAATAGATAAATTTTCAGACTCTTTGATAACACACTTGGAGAGTGCTAGTAATCTCATTGTCCACCCATTTTCATACATTCAAATTCAGTACTTTGTGTAAGTCTTCCTCCTGATCCATATGTGCTAGGGTATTCACCCAAGAATTGAGCACCTCTGTGGCAGTGTTGGTTTACACCTCTTTGCAACAGTTCTATTTCACCATTTCTCTTGGACAAGATAAAACTTTTACTATCCTAGTCTGGTATTGATGTTTCCTAGAATTGTCTGTTTGCCTAAACTATCCTTTTCATGTCAGTAACAACAAGATATCAAGTGAGCCATGGAAAGTGACCTCAGATAGTCTTCAACCAACTACCCCCAGTTCAGACTCGTCAAAAGAGAATGGAAAAGGAACCAATATTTGACCAGTCACCTAGGAGTAAGTTTGAAACTTGGTTTGACCCAAAGAGCCATTTTAGTGATTTGAGTACCCCCTCAGCACCTTCCCACTCAGGTATGGATATGAGTTATACCATGACTCGGCGGGAGAGGGAAGCTATGGATCAAACCCTTGATGATATCTATGAAAGACACAGAGACAAGATTTTGTTTGGTAATTCCTCTCATGATGCTCAACCTAGTTCCCCCCCCATCAGCACTAGGTAGCTAGATGCACATCAACGAGCTGACAGGAATGAGAGACGAGCTCACCCAGACCAATGGTCACAACACGAAGACCAAGACAATGAACCTGGTGATGCTCATGTCAATGCAACGTATACCAATGATTTGTACAAACATTCCAGACCAAACTCTCCACTCTGAATAGCCTCAAGGCATACAAGTGAGAGGATAAAAAGAATTGAGAAGGAAAAACAAGTTGCACAAAATGAACAAGCTGCAAAAGAAGAAAAACTTAGGCTTCTCGAAGAGGAACAATGAGCCTTGTTGGACATAGAGAGAAAAGCATTCCAAGAGGAGCAAGATAGGCTATTAGCTCAACAATTAAACACTCAATTCAACAACAGGGGTGCTAACAGTGGAAATAATTCTCCTCCCTCCACCCCTTCCAGAACACCACGAAGTAGAAGGCAGTCACAAACCCCTTCTAGATCTCCTAGTCCTAGAGGAAGAAGGGCCTCTCAGTATGCTCACTATAGGAGGAAAACCCCTCCTAGAACCTCAAGACCACACTCCCAACATGCACATCATGGTTCCCAACATGGAGGTGGTAGCTCACATTATGACCTTGATACTCAAGACTTTATGCGAATGCAACAAGAGCCTATTTTCCAATAGTATGTAGATAGGTATTTGGAACAAAACAAAGATAAGTTCTTGGAAAGTCTAATCAACAAGGGCGCCTGAGTCCCTTATAATTTTGATGTGGACAACAAAATACAAAAGCAAAATCCCTCTCAAGCGGAAGAAATCCGCCAAATGAAGAAAATGATGGAGAAAATAATGCAACCTCAGAGCTCATTCTCACTAGACTCGATTTGTCCTAATCCATTCGACAAGAGTGTGAGTATGAAAGATTTTCCAAGGAGGGTGGAATTACCTCAATACGATAAATATGATGGCAGTGGTGATCCACATGACCATGTGCGCCAGTTCTATACTATGAGCTTTGAATTCCATCAGGATGACTCCTATTTGCTGAGGTTATTCCCTAGAAGTCTTAAAGGACAAGCAATGGAATGGTTTACCAATATCACTCCCCCTGTCAAAACATTTAGAGAACTTGTTCATAGATTCGTTCAACACTTCGCATATAATCTATCAAGATCTGTTACTATGTTGGACCTATGCAACTTGAAACAAAATCAAGGGGAACCCTTTGTTACCTTCTTACAAAGGTGGAGACGACAGTGCTCTCGGTATCCTAGGACAATCCATGAGGATGAAAAGATTGACATACTTGTCAGTAACTTGGTGCCTGAAATGAGATATGAGATCAAAAAGATAGTCTTCAATTCCTTTGATACCATGATTGAAACTGCATGCCGCATTGAGGATGTTCTCAAAGAACAAGGCATTTTGACTAAACATAGCAACAATGGCAACAATGGTCAACACAACAACAAGGATAAAGGGAAGAACAACAATTGGAACAAGAACAAACAAGTTGTCAATGATGGAGTTGTAGACTCTCCCCAACCTAAAGATCAAGGTGTCCTTCACTTGTCTAGTGCAGTTCAAGCTATGAAGCTCAATGCACCTCCTCCGCAAGAAAGTAAACCAAGATACTAGGAGAGGCCCAGAAAGGAGAAGCGGCAATTTACCAAATTGGGTGACTCATATGAGGATGTTCTCAAAACTCTCATTGCTAACAACTTGGCACATCCTCAAGATCCTGCAAAACATTACATCCCGGACATTAAGCCACATTGGTGGGATGAGAAGGCTTTCTGCACGTTTCATAATGGCATTGGGCATACCATTGAGAATTGTTGGAAACTCAAGCACATTATCCAAGATCTCATTGAGAATGGAAAGCTTAAGGTGGATGGACTGAATACCAATGCTGATCACAAAGCATTTAAAGAGTCGTTGCCTAAGTATGACAAGGGGGAAACCTCTAAACCAAAAGATGGCAAGGCAGCAATCAACTACACTTACACAGTAGCAGAAAATGTGGTAAACATGCTTGAAGTTGTGGAGCCAAGTGTGAATATGATGAGGAGTAAGGACCCACCTGGTTATGACTCTCCCCCTATCTTTGACAAAGAACCTATTGTGGTGCTGAGAGGTCCTCATTCTAGGTTATCTTCTCATGCCCTTAATGCTGTTACTAGGAGTCAAGACCCTATTGTTCTTAGAGGTCCTAGTTCAGGTCCATCCAATAAATCCAAGCAAGTGGCATCTAAGAATGTCACCAAGTCTGCCACTACTCCTAAACCAAACTACAATCTTGTAGATCAGTTACAGAAAACTCCAGCTCAGATCTCAATCTTGGAGCTCCTAGAGTTGTCCCCTAGACATAAACAGATCCTTGAGGATGCTTTGCGCATAGCAAATGTTCCCAACAACATAGATATAGACCAATTTCAAGGCATGGTGAATCACATTACTAGCCCACATTACCTCTCTTTCTCAGAAGATGATGACAAATCCCTAAGCCATCCACACAATCTTGCCCTTCACATTGAAGTAATGATTCATAAAACCCGTGTTAGGCGTGTGTTGATAGATGGGGGTGCTGGGCTCAATATTTGTACTTTAAGTTTGTTAAAAACTTTGGGCTATTCAGAGGAAGTGATCGACACTAAAAAGAAGATCACTATAAAGGCCTATGATGAGGCAGAACGAAGTTCTAAGGGGTTGGTTGTCCTTCCTGTCAGGATTGGCCCAGTTGAAAAAGATATCTTGTTTCAAATTGTTGATACTGGACCCCTTGCATACAACATTTTACTGGGTAGACCATGGATTCATGCCATGAAAGCGATGCCATCCACCTACCACTAGTGTGTTAAGTTCCCCTACAATGGAGTAGAAATTTGCATACCAGGGGATAGCACCTTATCAGTCAATTAAATCTCAGCCAATGTTCATGTCCCTCTTAATCGAGAAGCAGAGGATTATCAAGCAACTTTAGCAGACTGTCAAGACAAGTTTAAATCAGTAGACCTTGGCATGGGGGGGTATCAACTTGACTCTTTTGCATAGATGCTTGTTTCCCCTAGGTCCTATGGAAAACCTTCACAGGAGATGAAACCGTCTTCTTCGGCAATGACACTATTTGACAAGTTTGTGGAATCCTCAATACCAATACAAGATGAAAAAGAGGAAGTAGCTATTCAAGATTGGATATACAAAGAGGAGAAGTACCAGCACAATGAAAATTTCTCCCCCTCTCCTAAGTCCTATGGGAGAGGATATACTTTTGTCCAGAAGATGGGTTATCCAGGATATGGCCCTCTTAGTCACAGGTTAGATGCTAGAGCCGAACCACTTAATCATGATCTTTTTGGACGCAAGTCTAAGAAACTGGTTGGCCTCGGCTTTATGAAGAATAACAAGTGCACTATCCCCTTTCTTGATAGGCAGGATAGTGAAGATGACACAAAATATGTACCAGATTTGACAAATCAACAAGACATGATAGATGATTGGGTACCTTCAACAAATCTCCTTTGGGGAGATTCCAGAGATTTAACAATTGACAGTCCTCCTATCATAGCTATGATAGATAGTGACTATATGAATGCGAGATTGACTATGGATAGTGTCTCTATCCCAGCTGCAACAGATGGTGATAATTCAAATAATTTTGTGATTGAGAAAATTGCTAGAGGAGAGGAAACTCTTCCAAATCTTGAGGCTTCTACATCACGAGGCCCCAACAATAATTTAGAAACAGACTCTCATGAGTTTGAATGGGATTCACTCTCAGACGCAACCATTGACTTGGATATGGATGTTGTCCATGCCTATAGTTCTCAACCTGACGTAGCTGATGAGTCATTTGTCAGATTAGAAGATTGGAACCCACGTGTCTTATTAGTAGACGATTCTTCACTCGATCAGGTAAATTCTAATTTAGACACCTTAGAGGGATACTTGACAGACTCCAATTCTGTGGTCACCAAAGATGACACCACCTATATCCTTAATATTGAACCAGTCATTAACCTACCCCTTATTGACCCCAACCTTATTGATTGGTCTCAACGTTATCAAGAGCCTCAACTCTTGATATTTCATAATGACTATGAGATCACCTGCTATCTAAATGCCATTGAACCTGTAGTCTCTTCCACCAGTGAATCAGCTACCAGTATGACAGAACCTGACATCAAGTACCTTAGTCACAAGATTAAAAATAAAAATAAAACAAATAAGAGTTCTGATGGCGAAAACCACTGTGTGGCGGTGTCAGAACCAAAAAAAGTAACAAAAAAAGACGTATCCAAAGGTGAAAACCTCTCTGAGGCACCTACAGATGAGGTACTTGATAGTCTCCCAAGCTATTTTCAGGACAGATCATCAGTATTGGTTGAACCTACAGAAGCTGTTAATTTGGGTACAGAAGCGGCTCCAAAAATTGTACACTTGGCTAAATCTTTATCCCCTCAAGAAAAGAAAGCCTACACTGAGTTCCTCCAAAAGAAGAAAATTAATTTTGCATGGACATATTCAGACATGCCAGGGTTGGACACTAATCTCATTATGCATCATTTGTCCATAGCTCCAGGTGTGAAACCTATCAAACAAAAGTTGCGAAAAATGCACCCTCATATAGCTCTTTTAGTGAAAGCTAAATTAGAAAAGCTCCTTGGTGCAGGATTCATTAGAGCCATCAACTATGCTGACTGGATTTCCAACATTGTACCTATTTCCAAACATGATAAATCCATTCGAATCTGCATAGATTTTAGAGATCTTAACAAAGCATGCCCAAAGGATGATTTTCCACTTCCTAATATAGACATGATAGTGGACATGACGGCAGGCTATGAGATCTATTCCTTGATGGATGGTTTCTCTGGGTATAATCAAATCAAGATTGCTCCTGAGGATCAAGAAAAGACTGCATTCACATGCGCCTGGGGTACTTATTGTTGGAATGTCATGCCCTTTGGATTGAAAAATACAGGAGCTACTTACCAAAGAGCTATGACAACCATCTTCCATGACATGATGCATAAGAATATGGAAGATTATGTGGATGACACCCTCGCTAAGTCTAAGAAAAGAGGAACACATTTGGCTGATTTAGAAGTAATTCTAGATCGCATGGAACAATTTCAACTAAGATTAAACCCAAAAAAGTGTGCATTCGGTGTTACTTCTGGAAAATTATTGGGATTCATCATTTCAGCCAAAAGGATAGAAGTGGACCCCGAAAAGGTCCAAGCCATTATAGACATGCCACCTCCCAAAAATATCAGTCAAATGAGGAGTCTTCAAGGACGCCTTCAATCCATAAGGAGGTTTATTTCACAATTGGCAGATAGAGCACAACCCTTTAACAAAAACTTGCATAAAGGTGTTCAATGTGTCTGGAATGAGGATTGCCAGAAAAGCATGGATCAAATTAAGGAATACTTGGCAAGTCCTCCCATTTTAATGCCTCCCATTCCAGGAAAACCTCTTATTTTGTATGTATCAGCTACTGAGTCTTCACTGGGGGCATTGTTGGCTCAATTAGATGAACAAGGGAAAGAAAGGGCCATACATTATATTAGCCGCACTCTTGTTGCTTATGAGGCCAATTATACTAGTATTGAAAAAGCTTGCCTTGCAGTAGTATTTGCTTCTCAAAAATTATGACACTATATGCTTGCGCACACCATACACCTCATAGCAAAAATTGATCCTCTCAAATACTTGCTCGGTAAAGCTGCTCTCATGGGTAGACTTGCTAAATGGATGATGATTCTTTCTGAATTTGACATAGAGTATATTGAGCGCAAGGCAATCAAAGGCCAGGCTATTGCAGATCAACTGGCTAATTTCCCAATTCAAGATAATACGCCCATTCAAGTCAATTTCCCAGATGAACATATTATGTACCTGACTGAGAGATCTTGGAAACTGTTCTTTGATGGTTCCTACATGCAAAATGGTTCTAGAGCTGGTGTGTTGTTTGTCTCTCCACATGGGTACACTATTCCCAAATCTTACAAGTTACTCTTCCCATGCACAAACAACATAGCCGAGTATGAGGCTTTAACAAATGGACTAAAAATGGCTATAGAGTGGAATATCACAGAACTACATATCTACGGGGATTCTCAATTGATCATTAATCAAGTCAATGAGCAATATCAAACAAAAGATGACAAGTTGATACCTCGCAAAAAAATGGTTGATTCAATAAGACGGTATTTTACTTTTGTCACTTTTTAGCAAATCCCTAGGGCTGCGAATAAAGCAGCTGATGCTATGGCCACCCTTGCTTCACTTCTTCAGTTGGAGGAACATGAGTCCAGATATGAATTCCTAGTGGAAGAGCTACGTCATCCCATATTTGACTCACCCGAAAACCATGTCATTTGCACCCTTGTCAATCATGAATCCTCCCGCTATGGTGCTATTTACTCATATCTCCGTGATGGCATCATCCCTGACACATTTAACCGATCTGAAAGAAGAAACCTTGTCCGTAACGCCTCTCGCCATTCCCTCATCTCTGGTGATTTGTATAGGAGGGGTCTAGATGGGACACTTCTTAGGTGCTTAGAAAAGGAGGAATCTGATCAAGCGCTAGTTGACATCCATGAGGGCATATGTGGGGGACATTCTAATGGTCTTTCCATGGCTCGAAGGTTGCTTAGGGCGGGGTACTATTGGCCTACGATGCAGATAGATGCGGTAGCTTTTGCCAAGTCTTGTGAAAAATGTCAGAAACATGGACACCTGATACATGCTCCAGGTAGGGAGCTAATTCCCTCTATATCTCACTGGCCATTTCAGCGATGGGCCTTTGACCTTGTTGGGCAGATTCATCCCAACTCATCAGGTGGACATAAGTTCATTATCACTGCTACTGACTACTTCACAAAATGGGTAGAGGCTGTTCCACTTTCTATTGCCTCAGGCAAGACAGTGTTTTTATTCATTTTAAACCATATCATCTGTCGATATGGAGTGCCATTTGAGATCATCACTGACAATGGAGGTCAGTTAAAAAACAAGGACCTTACACAACTCTGCCAAAGATTTAAGATAAAGCAACATTGGTCCTCCATTTACTTCCCGCAAGGAAATGGTCAGGCAGAGGCTTCAAATAAAACCATTCTCAAGATTTTACACAGAACAGTTCATAAGAATGGTAGAGATTGGCACCTACAGATAAACCCAACCTTGTGGGCCTATAGAATGAGTATTCGTACTCCAACTGGGGCTACTCCTTTTTCCCTCACATACGGTGCTGAAGCAGTGTTACCTTTAGAGGTTGAGATTCCGTCACTTAGAGTCTCTCTCAAAGGTCTCGTTACAGATGAAGACTATCGTGCCATGAGATTACAAGAATTGGAACTTCTGGATGAAAAGCGCAAAGCATCATTTGACCATATGAGGGTCTACCAAAAGCGGATGTCCAAGGCATTCAACAAAAAGGTTCGCCCTAGAGCATTCCAAGTAGGCGATCTTGTCCTGCGAGAGAATCCTAAGAACCAACAAAATAGAGAACAGAAGGGAAAATTTGAACCTAATTGGCTTGGACCCTACATTATCACAGCAGCTTTTGGTACAGGTGCTTATCTACTATCTACTGAACAGGGGGAGCAGCTCCCTGAGCCTATCAATGTTTTGCACTTGAAGAAGTTTTATCCTTGATGCCCGTTCTATTTGGGGACATCCTTTGTACATACTTATTGATCCTGAAAAAATTCCAAAAAAATTCATATATGATGTTGAAAAAATTCTAAAAATCAGAAAATGTCCTGAAAAAATTATCATCTTAGTGAAAACCTAGCAATAGGTGCTTTGATGTATCTCAAAAAAATTATATATTCCAAAAAAATAAAATAAAATAAAATAAAATTTCAAAAATACAAAAATACAAAAAAATTAGAAAAAGTGCCTTGGTGAAAACCTAGAAACAGGCACCTTGGTAGCAAAAATACAAAAAAATTATAAATAGTCTTGAAAAATAAATAAAAAATAAAAAATTCTTCCAAGTGGTGAAAACCTGGAAACAGGCACTACTTGAGGCCTTCGCACCCCTATTTCTTAGCATACGTCCTTGACACTTAGCCTTTCTCCATCATGCCTCATCCTTGTTGCCTTGATTTGGAATTGGTCTTTGTCTTTGTCTAGGGGGCATCACTGTGTTATCTTTGGTCTCTTGGATATGCTTGTCTTTAGGACACCTCGCAAAGGGTGTTTTTCAACACCACCCCAACTGTGTTTTTCAACACAACTCCTGACATCGAGTGTTTTTCAACACTTATTAGTTTGGTCTTATCCAGTTTCGTCATGTGATCTTACTAGCTAGCAAGCATTCGATCCTTATCCTCGGAACTCAGTATCAGTTTACATACTTAAATTTTTAAATGCAACACTTAATGCTTGAGATATGTCATGAAATTTTCTTTGGGTGTTGACTGTTATTGATTTTCGTTGAGTGCCTTTGTCTAATAAGTCTCTCCATGATGCATAGCTAGAGGACTTGGGGCATGGGGCACATTTTTATTTGCTTTCTGCTTGTGGGTGTGTTCTTGACTATCTTGAGTGTCTCTTGCTGTCTCCTTGACACACTTCGGAGATTTAAGACATCATCCTTGATTGTTTTTGCACAACCATTCTCATGGTCATCCTGGCATTTATGCCTTCATGCGAGCATGGTTTTGCTACATTAAATTGGGTAAGCTAACATTGCAGTCATCTTGACCTTTATGTCTTTGATGCTCATGTTAGAATCTTTCCACATTCCTGATATAAATCACATTCATATCTTCATAGTTGCGTTTGTGACTAGTGTTGATTGTGTGATCGTCCGATGTCCGGTAATAATGGCCCTATGATGAAAATAAGTTCTTTTACATTCTCTAATGAATGATGAACACAACCAAACCTATGTTACCCTATTGCAAGTACACCTTTGCATTTTCATATAGCTTGCATTATTTAGGCTTCATGTTAAATTTGCAATTTTAGGCTGCATTATGAGTTTGAGAGGGTTTCCTTCATCTTTCTTGTGGACTTTCAGTCAACTATGATCACATTCTTCATTTCCTTATCTTCTTTCGTGATCTCAATTGAAATTCCCAATCTTAAACAGTTGATTGATTTTGATGCATCCTCTTTCTCAAGGCAATTTCTCTTTCTTTTCTCCATTTCTTTCCATTTCTTCCAAACTTCTATCTTCCATTCGCCTTCACCCCACTTCTTGTCTTCTAATTCAACCTACGGGCATAATTTTCTTGCTGATCTACCTTGGTTCTATGATTCTTATATTTTTCATTTTACATCAAGAACCTTATCTTTAGTTCGATTTGATCCAATTTATCAATTTACTGTTTCTCCTCTATCTCATTTCAATTTTGATCACGAGGGGGCAATACCTACCAAACTTCAATGCTTGATTCAGCTTTATCAAATTTATCGATTGCTTCTCTTGGGGCAACCTTGCTTGAGATTCTTATCTCTTATTTGAGACTTGACAATTACCTATTCACAGGTGTTGGCCTTGTCTTTTTCAATCTGTTTATCTATGTCCTAATGTGTTCCCATCCGTCGAACACACATCTGGGTTGTTTTGTGATCCCAAATCGATCTCACACTTCACTTCCATTCTTTGACTGCATGTGATCCCGAGTCGACCTCACATTAGTCAAAGAGGGGCAAATGTATGCACCCTAAAATGGTCGCCTAGACTTTGGGCCCCATTTATTCAATTTGTCAAATATCAATTTTCTAAATCAATGTTTTGCAATATTCAAATCAATTTCCTTGATCAAATCATAACTATTTCAATCATTTCAATAATCTCCTAAGGTTTAATCATGTCATCAATAATTTTATTTAATTAAAAGAAATAAATCCCTTTTAAATAAATAAAATAATGTTATTTAATTGAAATTAATATTCCTTAAATGAAATGATGTTATTTAATTAAAATCCATTTTTAATTAAATGATTTTATCTTATTTAATTAATATTCATCTTTAAATTATATAATCTTATTTTATTTTATTAAAAGAGATATTATTCTTTTTAAATAAATAAAATATCTTCTCAAAAGATCTTTTGTGATGGAAAAGGAAATAAATCAAATAAAAATAAAACAAAAATCCTTTTCTTGATTCTTTCAATAAATTTTATTTAATTAAAAGAAATATTCTCTCTTAAATAAATAAAATAACCTTATTTAATTGAAAGAGATATCTTTTAAATGAAATAAAATCTTTTTTAATTAAATGATTTTATCTTATTTAGAATAATATCTCTCTTTTAATTAAATAATGTTATCTTATTTAATTAATAGAGAATCATTCTTTTAAATAAATAAAAAATCCTCTTAAAGCTCTTTTGTGATAAAAAAGGGAAATAAAAATAAATAAAATAAAGAAAATCCCTTTTCTCTCCACACTTTCTAAAAACTGAGCTTTATTTCCTCTTTTTGGATTTATCCCACATTGCTCTTGGATTTGCATTCAATTCCTCAAATTCTCATATAAGGAGCCCTCTCCTTCTCAATTAGGATCCTAGAATTTTCATGTTATTGTTATGCTGCAGGTTTGGAGAGCAATTTTGGAAGAAGCTTTTGAGCACATTTGGAGCTTGGATATTTGAGACTTCTTTCTTCTTGTCTTCTTCTCTCATGCCTCATGGCAATCCATAGTTTAGATTAATATTGCATTCACATAATAGTTTAAATTTATGTTTCCTTTCATTGTTCTAGCTTAATCCACATAGCATAATTAGCAAGAACTTGTAATACTTTCATCTCAATAGAGTAGTTTATTTCTTGCATGTCAATCATCTAGATTAGTTTCATTTACATGCAATAACTTGAAGATCAATGGAGATTAGCACTCTTGCTTCTTATCCTTGAATCTCTCATTTCTTGGTGTACTTGCATGGGTTTAACAAGGTTAATCTGAGGGCCTCATAATACAACCCCTGCACTCCACGAATAGAGAGCTGTGAATCGATATTTGAGAACTCATTATTGAGTCTTCTTGAATGCAAGGATTCACAGAAGTGTGACCATTTTCTATCACACAACGTCAACCTTTGTTAAAAGGATTTTGACTGTTACAATGGTTAGAAAGTAGCAGCAATATTGATCTGAAAAACATACAACTCACTTTGCAAATATCAGATCCAATTCCATACACAAATGCTGGTTTACTGACTTTGAAACTTTGTCATTTCCATCTCTGATCTGGTCAGAACTTTTCTTCAAGCAATCACCACACTTCTCCTTTAGGCTTTTCTGCTTATACAGTCAATAAAATCTACTGATCTTCCAGCATCCTCTTTTCACCCATGCATACACATATCTAATGCTTAGGTTCCCTTAATATTTTCCTCAATTAGGTTAACTCATCTTTTTCCACTCAATCTCGTTTGTAGATCTTAGGGTTAGGTCAGATTCATTGAATCTACCTGCTTTATGTTCTTCGGCTCCTTTTCTAGAAACATCTCAAATCTTTTAAAGATTTACAATAAAACATTTTTCAGTGCAATCAATGCTTTCAAACAATCAATAAATAAAGTCAACATGTTTTACATAATCCAAGAATTCAACAATGTCGGCTCCAAATCTGAATTATCTTCAAATATAAAAATGTTGATGCTCGGTCAATACTATGATCAACTACTCAGTCTTCATGTAGAAAGCTTAGTCATTACTAAAGATGTTTCCTTGGCTTATACTGTCTTTCTCGGTAATTAACTAATATTCAGTCGACACTAAAATTTTTCTCGACATATACTGACTCGGTTGACACTAACATCACTCAACTTAAACATGATTTCTCTATTTTTGCTCGGTCAAGCCTACCAGTTTAGTCTTCAATCTTACTAAGATAAATAATACATTGTCTCATCATTGTACAACATAGTCAAGTACACTTTGCAATATCAAGATAACTCAACCTTTCCTTAGGTGCTATTGTTACCATCATTTCTTTCCCTTCTTCACAACAATACAATAGATATAGTACTTTCCTAAGTAGCAACAGTCTTACCAGTTAAAGTTTGACATCAATGACAACACAAAAATTGTTTCAATTACAATTTCCAACAAGTTGACCTCGACCCTGACCTAGGTCAAAGTTGACCTCAACTTTGACCTAGGGCAAAGTTGAACCTGACTTTGACCCTAGGTCCAAATTTTAGGTTGCAGGAGTTTCAGGATGTCAAGCTTCAGAAAGTTTTATTTCTCACTTCCGGGTCAGCTGTTTCAAAATTCAGAATGGTAAACTCTTAAATGATATTTAATTTAGGTCCATTTATAGGGGTTAAGGTTAATTGGGATTTAATTTTCCAATGTTGGCCTCTATAGAAGTTTGTGCCCTAGATCACTATAAAAGGAAGCCTTCCTCTCTCATTTTCACATCCATTTTTCATGAGCAAGCATCCACTCACCATTAAATTCAAGTATAAGTACAATCAAGTGATCAAGCAAGAAAGAAGGAGAAGGAAATCATTCAAGCATTCATTCATTCTCAAGCATCCAAGCATTCAAGCATTCATCATGGAGATCCATTTTTAGCCATTGAAGCATTCAATATCTTTGGAGCCCTCTTTTTCAAGATTTCTCCATGCACATTCATTCAAGCCTCTTCCTAGTCCAAGATCCATTCAATATTGGTGTTGAAGATCTAATGCCATTGATTTGAGACATCCTATATACATTTCTACATTCATTTGGAGCATCCATACTTGAGGATCCAAGGATTTGAATCCTCCACAAGGACTTCAACATAAGCAAGGTGAATAGTTCCATTTACTTTGTTTGTATTTACTGCAATTTCAATTACATTTCAAGGTTAATTCCAAAACTGGGGTTTGACCAAGGTGAACCCCCCCATCCAAACAATGAAAACCATTTTTCTTGTAGGTACAGGTACAGGACAACGAATTGAAGTTCAGATCTGGATACCCTTTTCGGCAAACTTCTGAGATCGGTGAATAGAATTTTTGTTGGAGCTATTTTGGGTCAAAGTCGACCTTCAGTGGGAGGTAGGATTGTGCCTCGCTATCTAGGTCAAAGTTGACCTAGCTTCAAAAGACAAAAAGTTTTATGGGTTTTCTCTGTCTCGGTATTTCCAGTCCCGAGCAGGTTGCAAAATTTTTTGAAACTGAACACAGACATCAGAAATCAATCTTTTCCAAATTTTCCCTATTTTGAGGTTAGTATTTGTCTTCCATTCATTTCAGATTTCCAGCACATACTCTTCATAACAAAATATAAGGTTTTCTCCTGCATTCATATTCTCCATAGATTGATTCTTTTGTGCATTAACCTTTTGGTTGATCAATTTGGATCTCTCCCTTGGGAATTTAGATTTATAAGTGGCTCTTGTATTTCCCATCATCATACATTCATATACACATTTCATACACACCCCATACATATAAAAATATATCAAAGATATATTTTTATATCTTACATTTTTGGTGAACCCGACAAGCTTACCCTCTTTTCTTTTGTGGATTTGGATGCCCTATCATATTTATGGTTAAACTCTTTATTTTATGGTGTTAGATCTTGCATGTATTAGATTTATTTTATATGTTTGTTTCTCATATAAAATAAAAATACAAAAACAATCTTTTCTTCATGCTTTGTGTTCTTCTAGTTTATTTCATTTATGTTGCATTGGTATATGAGCTTTACTACCTCTAGTCCTACCTATAACATTTTGGTTAGAAGAAGTCATTTTCTCATGAGTGCCTTTGATCTTGAATCTTCCTCTCATTTCCTTAGGATCCCGTATGATAATTTGATTATTCATGATTCCAACCCTATTATGGAGCAAAACTCTTTTCACTCATCTCATGATGAGGATGATGCTTTAAGAGTTCCTCCTGAACAAGTCCAAAAACTTTCAACTGAACTTGATAAAAAGGGTAATTGGCTTATTCAAGAAAACCATAATAAAGATTTTTTTCAAGCTACCGATGCTCTTAAGAAAGTTCTTCATGATAGTGATCAAGGTGTCAATCTCTTGCCTGATATTAATAATCTTGTGCATTCAAATGTTAAACCTTTAGCTCAAGAAGCTCAAGATTTAGGGTTGACTCCTCCTATTACTAGTATAGAACCTTCTTCTATTCCTTTATCTAGTATTCCTACTTACACTCCTTCTATGGTGACTACGATGGTTCCCTTTGTTCCTATGAGTGTTCCTCTTGTGTCCCTTCCTACATTACAAGCTTCTTATCATAATGTTCCTTTTACTTGTTCCAATCATCTTCCAATTGTAGTTCCAAGTGTTCCTCTAGTTTTGTCTTCCATTCCTGCAGCTTCTTACACTTTACCTAGTGTTTCTAATGTTTCTATTCCTCCTATTTCTTCTAATGATTAAACAATCATCAGTTTGGCTCAAATTGTGTCATCTTTACAACAACAACTTGCATCCTTAACTCAAAAAAAGTTTAGCATTCCTACATGTGACATGGGAAGTCCTTTGTCCTTAGATATTATTCGTACTCCTGTTTCTCAGCAAGTTGATATGCCTCATCTCGAGAATTACAACAGAAAAGGAGACCTTGTTCATCATGTTATAACATTTCAAATCCTTTGTAGTGAATATTCTCATGACCATAGGATTTTGGCTAAGTTGTTTGCTAGAACTTTTCATGACAAGGCCTTACAGTGGTATTGTTCCTTGCCTCCTTATTCTATTGACTCATTTCCAAAACTTGCTAATGCTTTTAATCAACAATTTCAAAATAACATTGGTCAGCAAGTGTCTTTGACTGATTTGATGCATTGTAAACAAAGTGCTAAGGAAAAATTGTCTAAATTTATTGGTAGATTTAAGCATTTGTATGATCAGATTTCCTATCCTATTCTTGATATTGATATTCAACGTATGTTTATTTCAAATTTATAAAATAATATTAGAGATAAGATTCTGCTTACTAAATTTACCTCTTTTCAACAACTTTGTGCAGCACTTCATCATTATCAATTACAAGTGAGTCAATTTGAGAGCAACACTCCAATGGCTCTTGTTCCAGTTGATAAGAGTGATGCTGCTCCTAATCCCAATAAATTCCAAAAATTCAACAACTATGTCAAGATAAACAAACAAGAGAATGCAATTGCTGATCAAGTTGTCATTGCATCTCATAATGCCACTTCTGCATCCACTGCTTTTTGATTAAATCGTATGTTTAGTCCTCTTTTTGAGTCTTTACATTCTATTATGAATAGGTTGTTAACTGCTAATATTATTACTTTACCTCCTATTTGACCTCTCTTACCTACAACGATAGCATCTAAATATTTTGATCCTAAAGATTTTTGTCAATATCATCATCAGAATGGTCATGACACTGAGAAATGTTATTCTTTAAAACATAAGGTTCAGGACTTAATCGACTCTAATGCTTTATCTATTGATAATCTTGATGGTAGTGGGAATAAATCTGTCTCTCCTCCTAATCAAAACCTTCAAATCTATACAAATCCTTTACCTACCCATGATATTAATACCATTGCTCAGCCATCTTATATGGATATTGTGTATGATTCAAAGATGGATGACCTTAATCACATTGTTAATCAAGTAGAGCATGTTGTTCAATCTGTATCTCCACCTCAGCCTCAACCTCAGCTTCAACCTCAACTTCCACCTCAACCTAAACCACAACCACAACTTAAATTGAAATCTCAACCTAAACCTCAAAAACAATCTAAGAATAAAAGACCTTGGGAACTCTTGATTACTTTTTATGATTCTGAGACTATTAAAGCTCCTGATGGTCCCCTTTACATTTATGCTAGGATTTCTAAGATACCTACCCATGGTTGTCTAGTTGATCCTACATCCTTAGTCAATGTTATTACTGAAGAAAATCTTTTTATGAAAAATTTGCAATGTGATTCTTATGATACATCTGATGTGTGGATTCAAACTTGTAATGGTTTTCTTTATCCATCATTTGGTTCTATTGATTTTCTGATTGAACTTTATGGTAAAATTGTGAACACTACCTTTGTTTTTGTTCCTACTTCTGATCAGTTTCAAGTTAAGCTTGGTTTTCCATGGTTTAATGCTATGTATGATGTTGCTTCTCCTATCCATAAATGCCTAAAATTCATTCATGATGATGAAGTGAAGATGATAAACCATAGTTTATATCAACCTTCTAGGCCCAGGGATTGTGCTACCCTTTACTTCTTTTGGCCTTCATTGCCTAATTCATGTCCTTCTCGACCTAATAATCTTTTTCACTCATATCAAGCCTATAAACATTGCAAGATTCTCAAGTTAAGTATGCCTCCGATGGATCTTAATTGTGGTCTTTTTCCTACACCTTCTATGCCTCCTTTATCTATGATTTCTACTTCTGTTAATAAAGCTCCTAGTGTTGCTTGTCAGTCTGCTAAGAATCCTACTAATCCTCCTATAGAACTTGTGAAGGATCTAGTAGTTGTTCCTCCTAGTTCTCAACATATTTCAAACAAAATGAAATGTAATATATGTTAATGAACTTCATAAAAAGTGTCATGCTCAAGCTAAGGCTCATAATTCTTTTATTCAAATTTCTTTACCTTCTTTTGATCAATCTATGCATGATGTGTTAGAAGAAGTTAATGCTAATAATGATGTTAAGATGCATGATTATGATGATTCTATTCGTATCTTAGATCCTATTTTGATTAATTTGGATGAAGAAGATACTCTTGATGATGATAATGATGAATATGAGACTATTGACATTGATACTAATTTACCTAATATGTTTTCATCACAATTGACAATTACACCTAGTATCAAACATGATGATTCTCAAGAGGATCCTTGTTTGGAATTGGCTATCATTCCTACTATGTTGGATATAGTCCCTCTTGCAAGTTATCCACCTTCCCTAAATGATATAGAACGAGATGGGGAGAGTAGGTGGCACACTTGATTGGCTTGTCCTTTGTGGTAGCCTTTTTTGTGTGTTTGTATGTTGTATTGTGCTTCTCCCATGATGTGTTTGGTAAGTATTGTTAGATTCTTTTATATGACCCTTTTTTCTCTATTGGTGCAAGGTGATTAAGGAATCAAACTGTTGTTCAAATCTTCTATATGTATCTCTATTCCTCTATATGTTGTTTCATGTTATGTTGTAACTATGCTATTGTTCGTAAATGTTTCCTTGTGTAATCTTCTTGGATTCATGACTTGGTAGCACTGACTCTTTTTGGTCTCCAGGTTATGGTCCAAAAAGATTCTTCTTTGTATCTCTTATGTGATCTTTCCTCCATTGTAATTGTAGTTCTACTTTCTTTGGGGAATGATGTCAATTCATTTTGCAATAATATTATATATATATATATTATTTTATGATCATACTAACCCCATGATAGGTAGATCCCTTATGTGTTCTCTGTATGTGTATGTGATTTATTTCCCTTGATTTGTCTTATTTTGGGGGCATTTCGTAGTGGAAATGTAATCAATGGAGTTGTTTATGTTTCCATTCAAGCCATTGCTCCTGTTAAAGTGTTAGCAATGACTTTAATGTGGGGGCATATGCTCTGCTCACCTATTGCACACATGCACTTTTGATATACATAAATTTTTCAAGATACTTCTCTCCCTTTATGGATTAGTGACTAATCCTTAAAGCATGGGTTTTTATTTAGGATCTCTTGATCCCTCCAGTTTCAAAATTTTTGATCCCTTAAGGTCAAAGGTGTCCTTAAGACTGGATCTCTTTTTTTTTTGATTTTTCTCTTGTGGAATAGGATATTCCTAAGAGTGAATCTTTGATGGGTTGACTAGTGAGTAGCCATATTTACTAGGTAGTTCAATTCCATCTTTCCAGTTGCGCTATTTCTTTGTGTGGTTCACAATGGGACATAAGTTCTCATTGGGTGAGATAATCACACCCTCTTCTCTCTCTTTTCTACAGGTGTCTCTCTTATTGAGATCTTGGAGTTGATGATGACTTAAGTCCTTGGGGGCTTGAGGATTTTCTTTGTCCTTTTGATTTCAATAAGATAGTCTTTTCATTTGATCTCCTTTACCAAGAGTTTGCATCGAGTCCATACTCTTGCTAAACTGGGGGCTTAATGTATCATCTTAAAATGGAAGCACTTCCATGTTGAGAATGTTTAGCCCTCTGAGTAAGTGGTATGGGGTCATGTCAAGCGCTTTGAATGGGTATTTGACTGGGTCTGGCTATTTCCCCCTGTTTCCAGCCTCTTTTTGACAACTTTCTTTGAGAAACTAAAGACTTTGACTTTTTGGGTCAATGATGACCTAATGGGTCAAGGTTGAACATGAACCTAACCTAGGTCAAATTCAACCTCAACTCTAACCTAGGGTAGATTCAAACTTGACTTTGACCCTAGGTCCAAACTTTAGGTTCTAAGAGTTTCAGGATGTCGGGCTTCGGAAAGTTTTATTTCTCGCTTTCGGGTTGGTTGTTTCAAATTTTAGAATGGTAAACTCTTAAATGATATTTAATTTAGGTCCGTTTATAGGGTTAAGGTTAATTAGGATTTAATTCTACAATGTCGGCCTCTCTAGAAGTTTGTGCCCTAGATCACTATAAAAGGAAGCCTTCCTCTCTCATTTTCACATCCATTTTTCATGAGTAAGCATCCACTCACCATTGAATTCAAGCATAAGTGCAATCAAGTGATCAAGAAAGCAAGAAGCAGAAGGAAAGAATTCAATCATTCATTCATTCTCAAGCATCCAAGCATTCAAGCATTCATCATGGAGATCCATTGTTAGCCATTGAAGCATTCAATCTCTTTGGAGCCCTCTTGTTGAAGATTTCTCCATCCACATTCATTCAAGCCTCTTCCTAGTCCAAGATCTATTCAAGATTGGTGTTGAAGATCTAATGCCATTGATTTGAGACATCCTATATACATTTCTACATTCATTTGGAGCATCCATACTTGGGGATCCAAGGATTTGAATCCTCCACAAGGACTTCAACATAAGCAAGGTGAATAGTTCCATTTACTTTGTTTGTATTTACTGCAATTTCAATTACATTTCAAGGTTAATTCCAAAACTGGGGTTTGACCAAGGAAAACCCCCCATCTAAATAATAAAAACCATGTTTCTTGTAGGTACAGGTACAGGACAACGAATTGAAGTTCAGATCTAGATACCCTTTTCGGCTAACTTCAAATATCTCCAAATAGAATTTCCATCGGAGCTGTTTCGGGTCAAAGTCGACCTTTAGTGGGGGGTAATATTGTGCCCCGAGGTAAGATAGTGCCCCGCTATCTAGGTCAAAATTGACCTGGCTCTAAAAGACAAAAAAATTTCTAGGTTTTCTCTGTCTCGGTATTTCCAGTCCGAAGGAGGTTGCAGAATTTCCTGAAACTGAACACAGACATCAGAAATCAGTCTTTTCAAGATTTTCCCTATTTGTAGGTTAGTATTTGTCTTCCATTCATTTCAAATTTCTAACACATACTCTTCATAACAAAATATAAGTTTTTCTCCTTCATTCATATTCTCCATAGATTGATTCTTTTGTGCATTAACCTTTTGGTTGATCAATTTGGATCTCTCCCTTGGAAATTTGGATTTATAAAGTGGATCTTATATTTCCCATCATCATACATTCATATACACATTTCATACACACCCCATAGACATAAAAATATATCAAAGATATATTTTTATATCTTACAACTTGTAAATGTAAAAGGTGACATATATGCAAGTAATATATGTTATGCGAAGTTGCAAGCAAGCATTGTATTGATGTATATTATGCGAAATCTGATATATGATTAGAGTAATGCAAATTGATGATAAGTTTTGAAGAGACTACAAATCTAGATCAAAATATTGAAGATATTCAACAACAGTAAAAGGTTTTTGTATTTTAGCTTTTGTATATGAGGTTATCATTGTATATTGAATGTTTGGGTGGTGAAATCATCTTGCATACATTCATGTTTTGTAATAAAAACTCTTAACGAGGTTGAGGCTTCTAACAAGGCCTAAAGTCCTTTAACCAGGACATAGACACTATATCGATGTAATAGACTCCCAACATGGTAAATATCTTTAACTAGATACTTTTAATTAGTTTCTTCAGCAAGCTACAAGTTAATTTCATATATCCATAAGTGGGAAAAAGTAAAAGTTTTTGAAATATTGATTCACCCCCCCCCCCCTCTCAGTATTTCCTATTTCTAACAATTTTATAGTCTTAGCATGATCAAAACAACTTGATATCATTATCATGGTAAGGAAAAAGATAGTTTAAGTTAGATTGTAACTAAATTCTGAATTCAATCTCAACCAGACTCCTCAAAGTTAATGCAAAATTCATAGTACTATCAAAACTATTAAATTAAAAATGGGGAAATTAAAACCTGAACAATAATCATACTAGCAATGGTAGTGGAAAGGGCATGGAGAAATTAATCCCTAAAACACTAATATATTGATGGTAACAACAATTAAATGAGCCTCGAGGAAGTTAAACACTAAACATAAACACCACGGTAATGGTAAGGGGTATGACATTAATCAACACCAAATTCATAGAAGACCATGTGAACATACTCCACCTTGCCTTCCTATCACAACCGTTTTTAGCAAGTGGAGTGAGTTCCTAAAATTTAGGATAAACTCAAGTGAATCATCAAACGGTAAAGAATGGATTGAGAGAAAATTGATTGTCTCATTATTTCTCAATATTTATTTGCAGTAGAAAGGATTGAAACATCTTTCACTTTATTAAAGTTACTCATCATTTGTAGACTGATAATCCACAGAAAACACATTTTTGCGGGCGACATGCTTAAAAGAGAGCCACCACATTATTAGTGTTGACTATGACTGGTATAGGTTGGATTACCAAATTTTAAAGGGGAATTCCTGTTAACTCTCAAGTTAGAAACCCTAACGGGAGGAGGAATGTTCAAAAAACAAATTATGATGCTGGACGGCTAAGATGCATCACATGTAGCGCATGACATCCTCTTTAATTCTTTGCATTGAATATTGACAGTGGGGGTGGTCTCACAGGAGTCAATGAAGCTTTTGAGGAGGAATGCATGTTATTTGTGTTCATAGAGCTCATGACCTCCTCTTTAGCACTCTGCACCAAATTTTGACATCTCGACGGTCTCAAGTTTGAGTCCCTATTCTTGCTTTTGTGAGATTTGTCCTCTGTGGTTCTTGCTTCCTATAGTTTGTTTATTTCTCAAACATTGTTAATTTTTGACAGGTGTGCTCTGATTCTAAGTGCCAAGGAAATGGTGGGCACAAGAACATGTAGTGAAGATGTTACGGAGCTAAAGCTGAGACTCTAGCCAATGAAGAAGATCACAATTTTGTGAATCGACTCATGTTCGTGGGAGAGGAAAAAATGAGGATCCGCTTTGGAAGTTCCTGGATTTCTTGGAAGAAAATAAAAATTTGGTTTTCATATTCATTCAAATGTTGTTCGGTATTTGTTTCACAAAATAGAGGTATGTATCACACCGAATAATCTTGATGCGATATTTATTATTATATTAAATCTATAATTGGAATTGGATTCTCTCTCTCCACTGATGTGTTGCACCCTACCTATTAGATGAAGGTTGTCTCTTATGTTTAATAAAAAAATCAACACCCTACTTGTTAGAAGATGTTAGTTTTTCAGCACCAAGTGAGGTGCCAATTTGATTGGCAATCTTGTCTTTCTGACAATGCTTACTTTCTTCTTTATAATATCTCTGGAAGCATCTAGTTTTCCCTGGCTGTATATGAGTATCTTTTGCAATGTTTTAGACCATTGGTGGCACTTACACCTCTTTAGACAATGGTTTTTATTTTAGATATTTGTGGCAGCATTATATGTTGTTTTGGAATCTTTTTCTTGTGTATCACTGGTAACGTCTTTTTAGTTCTCTCTGGAATTGTTTTACTTCTTTTAAAAATAAAAAAGAACTATCGTTGGCTATTTTTGGAGTATAATTACAGATCCAAAACTCATAACTGTTGACCATGAAATTACATTTTTTCTAGGGACTCCGTGCAACCAGACATAGGTGCTTTGTTTCCTAGTTCCATGCATGTATGTCTGTTAGTATTTTTTTTACCTTCAAGAATTCCCCAACTGCATTATTTGATGCCTTGCTTATTGGCATGGTAAGGAAGGGAGCTTAGAAAGGTCGCTAACTCTGTCTTTAAATAAGTCAATTACTTCTGTGTTTCTACCTTTTTTTCCTCGACAATTTAAGGATCAACTCCCTTTTATATTTGTTTCTTTCACTATTTTTTTTTCAATTCAGGCTTGAAATGCAATTTTTTTATGATATACAAAAATAGACAATATCAGTTTAGCTATACTACCACTGAATGGCTATATGGTATTTGAAATGATGGAAACAGTTTTCTTTGGCTACAGATTTAGGCAAGTTGGATTGCGTTAACAAATACAAAGTACAAGGAAAACTCTTTTCACACAGTGCTTGATAAATAGGAAAATGACATGAATTTACATCTTTTATTTAACTATGCATAAGCATTTTTAGGCTCATACACACAGGTTGTAAAACTAGTTTGACCCCTAAATGAATGGTCTTAAAAACTACCAGATAAGTTGGTCCCTTATGAGGATTGTCATGACCTTTCTAGCTGGAGAAGAACATTGTAAGCTTTACCATACAACCTTTGGGTTGGATTTTTGTGTTGAATATGAGTGGTGAGAATTGTGTTAAGCTATATATTATCTTGACCTCCAAAGTGTACTTGAATGTACGCTAGAGAAAGGTTGAGAAATATCACAAGTTATCATTTGGGTTGCAGATTACAAGGTGTCTAAAATATTACATGCTTTTTGGATTGTAATAGATCTTGTGCTAAGATTATCAGGTGTTGAATGTAATATCATGTGCAAATTAGATATCGATTGTTGCTAGCCTATGTATATCTAGTTGATCAACTTCTTAAATCTTT
This sequence comes from Chamaecyparis obtusa, assembly GCA_027943335.1. Lineage (NCBI taxonomy): Eukaryota > Viridiplantae > Streptophyta > Pinopsida > Cupressales > Cupressaceae > Chamaecyparis > Chamaecyparis obtusa. The sequence goes on along the minus strand of BSBK01007029.1, from coordinate 239,206 downwards.
AATATCCTTCAAAAACACTAAACTCGTTCTCAAATTCATGATATGGACTCAAAAGAGGTAGATGAGGTTGTTGTCTTTTTAAAATAGTGTTTTCATTGCTTATGTTTGGAACTACACATGTGTTATTAAGTACATAAATAGTTAATGCCAAATATGTTGAACATTTATGAAGAAATTCACATGGCTGTTAAGTTAATTGATCAAATCTATCAAGTTAATTGTATTTTTACTTTAAACAATTGGGAGAAAGCCAAAGAGAGAATTTGAGGTTTTGCAATGGGATTCCTAATTAGATTTTAGTACAAAATCTATGTGCAAAGGTTTATTTTTGACTAATTATGAGGAATTGTCGTATTTTACCTTTAATTATTATCATATCTACGAACTTTGTGATGATTGGTTTGTCCTAGTCAAGCAATAAATGTGTTGAAGAATGAGGTGTTATGTTTTCTTGAGTTATCTTTGATGGTTCTAAATGAGTTGGAAACAATATCTTGCTATATTTAATATTGTTGTAGATAGAATGTTGTTAAAACCTATGTGGTATACTCATGCTTGAACTTTTTGATGTCATTGTTAGCATTGAAGTATGTAGGCTAAATTGCACAATTCCATTACTCCTAGTAGTTTTAATGGATTAGATTTCCTCTAGCTAGGCAGGGTATGTTTCATGTCAGGAAAGATTTTGGGGAAGTGTTAATGCTTTGTGGTAGGGCGGAAACGCACTCCCATAATATTCTCACCCTAGCTGACTTTTGTAAATAAGTTTATGAAGCTTCTTTCAAGAAGGAAGTTTTCCTTTATAGTGCTATACGCTTCTTAGAATTCGACATGGTGGTATATCTATACTTTGATGTTTACATTTATCATTAGAAATGAAAGTTCATATTTAATCTAATTCTAATCTTGCATTGTTTGGATTTGACAGTTGGTCGATATCTCTTTGATTTGGTATTTAGACAAGTTGGTCAAAATCTTTATATTGAGTCGATATAACATCTGTTATGGTGATTATGTTAGTACATTTGACAGAGGGTTGACATTCAACTTTTCTTGGATATTAAGGTACGACTTATACATTGTCTTTTATGCAAATTGTTGTTGTGGCTTTTGTGTCTAAAGTTCCAGTTCTTACATATGGTATCAGAGCTCTGGGTTCCATACTAGGGCCTTGAGTTCACTATGCTTAGTTACAACCCTTAGTTGATAAATTGTGAGTCGATTAATGTTGGGTTTATGAATGTAATTTTGATTCCCTGGATTGTCTAGAGTGTCTTCCAATTTTAGTTTATCTTGATAGAAAAAGATAGGATGTTTTTTTGTTTGATGGGAAATAGACACTTGAGGGACAATATTTCTTACATGTGTGAAATTTTTTGAATGTCCCTGGTTGCTCTTGAAACAATGAAGTTTGAAACAATTATGTGAGTTTGACAATTGTCTACCTTTGAGTGGTGTGATTGCTTTCTATTTTATATTGCAAAATGTTAGAATATGTGAAAAACTATGAGGTACATTGTGTGTGGGATACACTTTAAAATTTAATGCCTTTTTCTCTACATTAGTATAGCAAAGAAAGAAGATAAAATTTTATGAGATATTGTGTAGTTAAATAATGATGGTTATGCAATAAGGTAAGAGAGATGGACAAAATTTAGGACTTGGCTTGTGATAAATGAAGGAAATATGTATTATTGTAAGGTGTATTTGCAAGTTTTATGAAATGATTTTAATACTAGAACCTTATGAAATTCTTAGGGAAGAAGAATTCAGCATGTTTTATATGAAACATAAATTTCTAGAAAATTGTGAAAATATATTTATGTCTTACCTTGCATGGCATGAGATTTCAAAAGAAAAGAGAGAATTAACAATTCATGTGGGTTGTCTTTATTGGATAGAGAAATGTTGTTAAGGTAATTGAATGTGTTATTACATGATGATGTAAACTTCGAGATTTATGTTCTAGAAGTATGGTCATCTCCTTTAGCATATCTTGGATGCAAGGTGACATTTAGATTTTATTCCCTCCTTGTGGCTAGTGTTAATCACTCTGTAAATGTGATTTGGTTTAAATTTATGTTTTATTTTTGAACTTTGTTAAACCCTAAAAGAGGTGAAGGACTAGCTTGAAATTTTAAGTTCTCTTGTGACTACCTAACCACCAATTTTGAGTTTTTTCAATCAACTGAGATTTTGTCGACACTTACTTCTTGATTTTTCTTATGACCATTAAGGGTCTAAATTAAAATTTGCAACTTGACATATAATGATCTTAGGGTAGCTAGAATATGTGTTTTATGTTTCTAGTCCTATGATGTGAAGTAATGTCATCTATCATGTTCAACATATAACACTGATAGATTGTGAAAGGGAGTAGATTGCGAAGAACACACCAAACCCAAATCTTGTATTCATATGTTATTTGAAATATGTTTCAACTGATTTGACATGCAAAGGGTTGTGTATATTAGAAATGCATTTTATGAAATAATTAACAATGATTGATATTCTTTGATGTGAGTTTTGATGCTATGAGGAGCATTGCATGGGCATTCATGGAATGATGGAATCTAGGGAAACTACGTCTTTTTGATATTAATATGATATTACTATCACATGGGTGATTATATTTGAGACCTTGAATGAAATTATTATGAGATGATTGAAATAGATGTACCATTTGATGCATTTTATGATCAACGAGTAGGTAAACACATTTTTATGGAAATAGAATAGAGTTATTTGGTTATGACACATAATTGGTGTTTTTGACAGAATGGTCAACACCCCCTTATTTGTATGTGTATGTTTATTTGATTAGATGAATCAAACTATGTGATTGCTTATGATGAATGAGATTTTTCATGATGAAGGGCATAATTCTTTTGGATTAGTTGATTGTTGTATGAATTGCATGCTCTTGTTAAATGTATTATTGCATGAAAGAAAATTATATGAAATGCATGAATTGCATCTTTTTACTTACTTTATATAAGTATTTGAAAGCATACCTTTTGGTGAGGGTGCTAATGTGGAAGAAGTAAACAGGGAAGGGTAGAAAGGGATGTTTCTCTACCTGCCAGTTTTCATTCCTGGTGATAAAAAGATGCTTTGGCTAAAGCTTGTTCACATATGTTTTCGTAAATATGTTGCCCATGTTTTATCTCCCTACCACATTCATGAACAATAGAAAGTTTCATGGCTGCACTAGATACCCCCTGCCTTTTATTCCTTTTGGGCATTGCAGGGTTGGGAATTCTAAAGGGTGATAGAATCCCAAGGAAGTGTAAGGCTTTGTGGATAGAACAGACAAGCGTATGAGCCACACTCTTGTCTCAAGATTTGCAGATGGACGACTGACTATCCAATGGCATAGGAGACATGGACTTATAGAAGGACATATGTCCAATTACAATTAAGTGTCATGTTTCATGATTGACCTTTATGGTTATGTTTTTGGATGCATTGTTATAGATGTATGACATACGTTGATGTGCTGATTTTATATGGTGATAAATTATCATGATTTATTTGGATGCTTATGCTTAGATGAAGCACACTTGCATTACATTGATGAAAATGTGAATGCTTATTCGTAAAAAGATGTAAGACTTGTAGGACTTATATTGTTTTAGAGATGAAATATAAATGCTATGATGAAATGAGTTAAAATTTTCTTTTGAAATATTGATGTGACGAGATGGGTATGAGGGCCTAAGTCACATAAATGGAAAAATGGATCCACTAACCTTTACAAGTGATTTGTGAAATGAACAGATGACTTTCTCACTTATTAAGTACCACATATTAGATGGTATGTATAAATGATTTACTTGTGATCAATTTGTGATTTAGAGGTTATTTTGGTTGAAATTTTGCAATCTTGAAATGACTCTTTTCTCTTGAATATAGAATATTGGAATTTTTATTTTCTAAAGTATTGACACTATGATTGGGCTAAAATATTGTGAGTATATAAATATGAGTATTCTAAGAACGTGGATCCAAGGAAACTAGAAATGTGCTCAATTTATTGTGATACCACGGTGAGGTATAGTAAGCACAGGTATGTGGGTAATTTGTTTCTACTTAAGAGTATCATGTAAGTTATTTTTGAAAGTATTGAGTTATGAGAATGATAGATTTTCAATTTTGATTATGATAGCAACATGAACTGATGCTTTGATGTTGTTCATATGTATGCATAGATGGAACGACACATTATAATAGAGGGGGAATATTGTCGGAGAGAGGTAACTCTAACCTTGTAAAACTGAAGAGTAGTAATAGAATTCACACACTCACATAGAAAATATTCCTAAAATTTATTTCTTTAATACACGTGTGTTGGTTTTTGCTTCAATGGATTTATTTATTTTTTGGGTGCAAATACTTACTAGAATGCATAACTAATGAAAATTTGACTTTATGTAAGCAAATGAAATTGGACCTTGTTGATTTTATGCTAGAATCTAAAAGTGTATACATGCATTACTATGAAAATTTGAATAATGGAAGATGATTTATAAAACATGTCACGAGTGAATTTCTTGTTTTATCTTAAAAATGTTGCAATTTTGATCAATGCATTAGGACGATGCATTCTTAAGGGGGGAAGGATGTCACAACCGTTTTTAGCAAGTGGAGTGAGTTCCTAAAATTTAGGATCAACTCAAGTGAATCATCAAATGGTAATGAACGGACTGAGAGAAAATTGACTGTCTCTTTATTTTTCAATAATTATTTGCGGCAGAAAGGATGGAAACATCTTTCACTTTATTAAAGTTACTCATCATTTGTAGACTAATAATCAACAGAAAATACATTTTTGCGGGCGATGTGCTTAAAAGAGCCACCACATTATTAGTGTTGACTATGACTGGTATAGGCTGGATTACCAAATTTTAAAGGGGAATTCCTGTTAACTCTCGGGTTAGAAACCCTAATGGAAGGAGGAATGTTCAAAAAACAAATAATGATGCTGGACGGCTGAGATGCATCACATGTATCACATAACCTCCTCTTTAATTCTGTGCATTGAATATTGACAATCGGGGTGGTCTCACAGGAGTGAACAAAGCTTTTGAGGAGGAATGCATGTTATTTGTGTTCATAGAGCTTATGACCTCCTCTTTAGCTCTTTGCGCCAAATTTTGACATCTCGGTGGTCTCAAGTTTGAGTCCCTATTCTTGCTTTTGCGAGATCTATCCTCTGTGGTTCTTGCTTCCTATAGTTTGTTTATTTCTCAGACATTGTTAATTTTTGGCCGGTGTGCTCTGATTCTAAGTGCCAAGGAAATGGTGGGCACAAGAACATGTAGTGAAGATGTTGCAGAGCTAAAGTCGAGACTCTAGCCAATGAAGAAGATCACAATTTTTTGAATTGACTCTTGTTCACAGGTTAGGAAAAATAAGGATCTGCTTTGAAAGTTCCTAGATTTCTTGGAAGAAAATAAAAGTTCGGTTTTCATATTCATTCAAATTTTGTTCGGTATTTGTTTCACAAAATAGAGGTATGTATCACACAGAATAATCTTGATGCAATATTTATTATTATATTAAATCTATAATTGGAATTGGATGCTCTCTCTCCACTGGTGTGTTGCACCCTACCTATTAGATGAAGGTTGTCTCTTCTGTTTAATAAAAAAAATCAACACCCTACTTGTTAGAAGATGTAGGTTTTTCAGCACCAAGTGAGGTGCCAATTTGATTGGCAATCTTGTCTTTCTGACAATGCTTACTTTTCTTCTTTATAATATCTCCGGAAGCATCTAGTTTTCCCTGGTTGTATATGAGTATCTTTTGCAATGTTTTAGACCATTGGTGGCACTTACACCTCTTTAGACAATGGTTTTTATTATAGATATTTGTGGCAGCATTATATGTTGTTCTGGAATCTTTTTCTTATGTATCACTGGTAACGTCTTTTTAGTTCTCTCTGGAATTGTTTTACTTCTTTTAAAAATAAAAAAGAACTATCGTTGGCTATTTTTGGAGTATAATTACAGATCCAAAACTCATAATTGTTGACCATGAAATTACATTTTGTCTAGGGACTCCATGCAACCAGACATAGGTGCTTTGTTTCCTAGTTCCATTCATGTATGTCTGTTAGGATGTTTTTTACCTTCAAGAATTCCCCAACCGCATTATTTGATTCCTTTCTTATTAGCATGGTAAGGAAGGGAGCTTAGAAAGGTCACTAACTCTGTCTTTAAATAAGTCAATTACTTCCGCATTTCTACCTTTTTATCCTCGACAATTTAAGGATCGACTCCCTTTTATATTTGTTTCTTTCACCATTTTTTTTTTCAATTGAGGCTTGAAATGCAATTTTGTTATGATATACAAAAATAGACAATATTGGTTTAGCTATACTACCACTGAATGGCTATATGGTATCTGAAACGACGGAAACAGTTTTCTTTGGCTACAGATTTAGGCAATTTGGATTGCATTAACAAATACAAAGTACAAGGAAAACTATTTTCACGTAGTGCTTGATACATAGGAAAATGACATGAATTTACATCTTTTATTTAACTATGCCTAAGCATTTTTAGGCTCCTACACACGGGTTGTAAAACTAGTTTGACCCCTAAATGAATGGTCTTAAAAACTACCAGTTAAGTTGGACCCTTATGAGGACCGTCAGGACATTTGTAGCTGGAGAAGAACATTGTAAGCTTTACCATACAACCTTCAAGTTGGATTTTTGTGTCGAACATGAGAGGTGAGAATTGTGTTAAGCTGTATATTATCTTAACCTCCAACGTGTATTTGAATGTACACTAGAGAAAGGTTGAGAAATTGATGAAGGGTGCTCCCCTTAATGCCACAAACACATAACAGAAATAGAGAAACAACAACAATAATATGCAAGAACAGAAAATTGGCTTCTTATTATCTCCACAAATGTGGAATTACAAACTTTCAGAATTACAATATGCAAAGCCACATGGGCATTCCCTTACAATATTCTGTAGGACAAAGCCTCGAACTATTACCCAGAACTATTCTGAACTGCCTAAGACAATAATACAGCCTTCCTTATATAGGCAATTTTCCACCGCCTGGGAAGGTTCCAGAATTTTAGCCAATAAGGCCGACCAAACTTAGAATTATTTTTATTTTACATTTTATTACATCATAGTCGGCTCAAGATAACCCTTGAAACCCGAACATAAATTTTGAAGAAAATTATTTTCCGCCATTTCAGGTGGCCCAACTTCCGAAGACCATAAGTCATCACCAGTTGACCCACTCGGCTATTATAACCCCATTTCAGAAACGCCACAAAGCGCTCTACAGGCTTGACCGGCGCAAGCGCTCATCACCCAAATTTTCGACCTCATCCGGGGCCTCTAAAGCCTTCAAAACTGAGTTCAAAGTTTCTGTACCCTGCTGCCAATACCGAAAATCTTCAATATCTTCCAATGTACACTTGATCTGGCAATGAAACTTTACTAGCGGACTTACATGACCAAAATGAACCTCCAAGAAAGAAATCAGATCATTCTGAGCACATACAAAAATTACCAAAAATAGTAACTTTCCATAAATAGCAGCTCTGCACAAAATAGCCCTTATTGAATACAAAAACAGAAATATTTTTTTGGGTGATGCAAGATTGCTCTTACACCCAGGATGCTCCTGCATCAGAAATATCATGAATTATCATTTGGATTGTAGATTACAAGGTGTCTAAAACATTACATGCTTTTTGGATTGTAATAGGTCTTGTGCTAAGATTATCAGGTCTTGAATGTAATATCATGTGCAAATTAGATATCGATTGTTGCTAGCCTATGTTATATCTAGTTGATGAACTTCTTAAATCTTTAATATCCTTCAAAAACACTAAACTCGTTCTCAAATTCATGATATGGACTCGAAAGAGGTAGATGAGGTTGTTTTTTTTTAAAAAATAGTGTTTTCATTGCTTATGTTTGGAACTACACATGTGTTATTAAGTACATAAATAGTTAATGCTAAATATGTTGAACATTTATGAAGAAATTCACATGGTTGTTAAGTTAATTGATCAAATCTATCAAGTTAATTGTATTTTTACTTTAAACAATTGGAAGATGACCAAAGAGAGAATTTGAGGTTTTGCAATGGGATTCCTAATTAGATTTTAGTACAAAATCTATGTGCAAAGGTTTATTTTTTACTATTTACGAGGAATTGTCTTATTTTACCTTTAATTATTATCATATCTACGAACTTTGTGATGATTGGTTTGTCCTAGTCAAGCAATAAATGTGTTGAAGAATGAGGTATTATGTTTTATTGAGTTATCTTTGATGGTTCTAAATGAGTTGGAAATGATATCTTGCTGTATTTTATATTGTTGTAGATAGAATGTTGTTAAAACCTATGTGGTATACTCATGTTTGAAATTTTTGATGTCATTGTTAGCATTGAAGTATGTAGGCTAAAATTGCACAATTCCATTACTCCTAGCAGTTTTACTAGATTAGATTTCCTCTAGTTGGGCTAGGTATCTTTCATGTCAGGAAAGATTCTAGGGAAGCGTTAATGCTTTGTGGTAGGGTGGAAACACACTCCCACAATATTCTCACCCTAGTTGACTTTGGTAAACAGGTTTATGAAGCTTCTTTCAGGAAGGAAGTTTTCCTTTACAGTGCTATATGCTTCTTAGAATTCGACATGGTGGTATATCTATATTTTGATGTTTACATTTATCATTAGAAATGAAAGTTCATATTTAATTTAATTCTAATCTTGCATTGTTTGGATTTGACAGTTGGTCGATAGCTCTTTGATTTGGTATTTAGACAAGTTGGTCGAAATCTTTATATTGAGTCAATATAACATCTGTTATGATGATTATGTTTGTACATTCGACAGAGGGTTGACATTCGACTTTTCTTGGATATTGAGGTACGACTACATTGTCTTTTATGCAAATTACTGATGTGGCTTTTGTGTCTAAAGTTTTAGTTCTTACACTTCCCCTTTGTATGGGTACTTGTCGTTAAGCTCGCGATCTCCTTCTTATGAGTACTTGTCATCATCTCCTTCGTATGAGTACTTGTAATGGACTTCATGGTCTTGAAAGTTGTTATACAACTCCCTCTTCATATAACCAATGGAATAGAGCCCAACATAGAAGTCCCCTTTTCCATTTGATACCAATTAGAGGATCATTGATATCTGTTTAGTCAGTGGTCAGTATCTCTAGCCATTGTGTAGCACTACCAGCTTCCCCATTTGTATTGGATCCAAAATTTTCAAATTATATGAGAAGATGTACCAATACATCAAAATCAAAATGGGGGGCATATCTCACGAGACATGGCTAAGAACAACGACATTGTCAAAAGTAGTAATAAGTGGCTAGAAACATCACTAAAGAATGAACACTATCAATGCACAATCAAAGAAGATGATTTTTCACTACACTTCCTCTATCATGCGAAGGTGATGGGAGAGACTTGAGAGGGTTTTCAACATGTCTGATCAATTCTCATTTTAGAATGTGGGACGTCTTTACTATAACTTTTTCAAAAAGGTAATTGGCCCTCACTAGGTAAGAAATTGTACCATTATGAAAAATCCTTACTTCTGCTCTAAAATTATCATGATATAAACGAAATCTAGAAAGGAATACCTAAAAAAAAGGCAAAACAGTCAATTATGACTGCATAAAGATTTTATTTTTCAAGAATTTCTATTGATTATTTCAAATTTTCAGCATATGCGTGGGTGAAGTGCAAGAGGGAGGAAGATGGGTTGGATTGTGCGAAGGGGGAATCATTGGTTGTGTAAACTAAAAGTTCTTTTCTCTTCTATTTGCTTTGTTGGAATATTTTGTATGTGCATTACCAATGCTTTGGAAGTTTTGCAATGCACATTGTCGACAAATGAATTAGCAATAAAAAAGAAAAATCATAGTAATTGTGAAGAAGCTTTGTTTTTCTCTCCATTTCCCACATACCCTACCTAACATTTGAGCAGTAGCCACCTACATATGAACATGCCTTTCTATTAGCCATGAATACCTACAAATATTTATCTTTCTATATCTCTATCTGCCCTTCTCATTATCTCATTTTTAAAAATCTTTGTCGGTCCCTCTCCTTTTTAAATTTTTTTTTTATCTCTCTATATATTTATCTATCTCACCCTGTCTATATTTACCAACCCCTCGCTCTCTCTAACTCCGCTTTTGTAATCTATTAGAATTATCAGCTCCAAAAGCACTTAACATTTGATATCAAATAACTAAACATGTTCACATCCATATTATCAATGCTACAAATGATAATTTATAATTACCACTTCTTACCCAAAAAAAACCTCAACACTTCTTTCGTACATATTAATAGGACCTCACCTCCTTTCACCTCATCTCGAATTTCACATTTTATACTCCTCTTCTTCAAAGATACCCATTATACACCAAGGTTCAATTAGTAGTTACCCCGAAGAGGTTCCTATATGAAACTCATCCGGCTGTCAGAAGAGCATCCACGGTGCACGATGCCTTAAAGGCGTGCAAGACGATTGAAACGTCTGCAGCCATCAAATTTTTGGTCTGTCATTGGTTAGAACAAAAACAAATTGTAGGACAGGTGGCCACCACGACCGACAGCTATCCGTCCAGTATTTACGGACGGCTATATCCGCGTGATAATCACATGGGTGGCAAATTGCAAGTCCGGTCATTTATCCTTTCCGTGGCCGCCATCGGCAGGCTTCCTTCATTTAATACTTTACATCTAAGTGACAGGTGGCTTGTATCTTCCTCGCTGGCATTTGAACCCAGCAGTTAGAACGATCTGAATCGTCCGTTCATCTGTCATTTTCTTTTTTACCGCAGTGCCCTCCATTCCTAATGAAAAATTATTATAAAATAAAAAATTTCTTCAGTTGCTTCTAGGAAGATGGATATCATTTACGAGACCTTTTCACCAAATCCATGGAAGCTTCAATGAAATCATTATTTATAAATTAGCATATCTATTTTTCAAGGGAAATATAAGTAAAATAAGTTTTGAAGTATTTTTTAATGCAAAATAAGTATTCTACAAAAACATCCAAATTTGCATTAAGTTTAATTGATTTATTAAAGAATTTATAAAACCTAATTGCATTTTTTATCATAAAATTTGTAAAACATAAAGTACTATTTGATAAGTATGTAATCTTGTAATTTTGATTTTCTGAATTTAAATTTGAATATATTATATATTTATATTTTAGATTTAGAAACAGCAAGTCGCATTCTTTTATTTTTATTTTTTTTAATTTATAAATATATATTTTTGTAAATTTAATATTTAGAAACAACAATCACATTTTTTTAAGTTACCAAATATGCATGAGATCTACACAATTTTAAAATTTTCTGATTGCATTTAAAATATTCATCTACTTTCAATTTGTTTGGAACCATTTAAACACTTAAAATTACTTGTAGATATGAAAAATGTGATAAAAAATAAGAAGTATTAACAGAATAATAGAATAAACAAGTTAGAATTATATTTTAGTTATAATTATCTTTTTGGGAAGAATGGTAGATCGGATTTAACGCAGCTTGAAATCGAACGGAAGGTCAGGAACCTGGAAATACTCGTCGTCGTCTCCTTCCACATTCTTGTGCGGCGTGTTCTTCGTGAAGGAATGCAACATAGAAACTGCAAATGCTCCAGAGGTGTGGAAAACCACGGTGGGAAGTCCAAATTTGGCGTCGGATTTGTGAACCCACCACGTAAACATAATTAAATTATATATAATATCATAATATTTATATTGAAAAATATATAATTAAAAATAGTTATATTTGTAATTATGTATAATCTATAATTTTATTTTTATTTTTCATTTACATAATATTATTAATATTTTAATTTTAATACATTTTTAAAATGTATTGTTTAAAATATAATTAAATTATATATAATTCATAATATTTATATTGAAAATATATATATAAAAAAAATTGTAATCATGTATAATTTATAATTTTATTTTTATTTTAAATTTACATAATATTATTAATATTTCAATTTAATGTTAAATTATTCACAATCAATTAATCTTATTCACAATAATATAAGTATTTGATATATAATTCTAATAATATTTAAAAATTATATTTATATTTTATTTATAATTGTATATTTTATTTGTAACTGATTTTTAAATAATAATTAAATATTTATTTTAATAAATTACTACCCAAATTATTAATTCCTGATACTTATTGCATTCCAAAATGCAATTACTACATACTTTATATGAGAAAGAAAAGTTAACTTCACAAATCAACGGTTCAGAGCATCAAAGAAGCGTGCAAGACGATTGGGAGTGTAATGACCATTAGATTTTTTTTTCTGTCATCCTTTTTCCTGCTCACGTGACGTAATGAGAGGGTAAAGGATTATAGGGAGGATTGTTGTGTGAGGCTTACGTTTGGAAGAGACACCAGTGATATTTCTCATCGACTTCTGTAAAAGCGGGACTGATAATTATGAAATTCTCATTACTTTCCTGTTCGTGCCGGGAAAAGAAAGCAATAATTGTGATGAAGAATAAGGTGTGGAGCGTAGATAACTTCCTACTGAACTTGCCGTGTGGAGTAAGGCACAAAAATAGCCGTGCAGGACTAAGGAAGACCACTTACGAAAGATCAGGAATCAGCGGACAATAGTGCAGAGTAGGACGTGGACAAATGAAAACAGTGACCGAGCAATCCGACGGCTAACAAGACTTCTATGGTCATATATTTTCTGCTAATTTGCAAACTCGACTTATGTACAATGTCCCCCGGCTGCCTTCGTTTACTCGGCAAAGTCTGGCAAGTCTTGTCATATTTGTTCGAGAAGTCTGTGTGAGTGCAGTTACATAGAAATTATTGGTAGCCTTCCTTTCAAACGTCTCCTGATCACATTGTTGTTCACCCCCAACTCAGCTATATAATTACTTGCCCTCTCATTACCCTGCCAATTCACCCTAACTCTAAAATGACGCCCATGTCCAAGCTATTTGTGTTTAGCCTTATTATCCCCCTGTTCCTTCTCCGCTTGTGCTGCGGATGTATTCACAGGGAACGCGAAGCTCTTCTTCAATTCAAGGCCGGCCTAAATTACTCTTCTGTTTCCTATCCCTTTGTGAATCTGAGTTCGTGGGACGAGGGACCACATTGCTGCAGCACCTGGGCCGGCATAACCTGTGATGAAGACAGCCATCATGTAGTCCGCGTGGATATTGAGGACTCGGCTGAAGGGGGCGTCATATCTGAGAGCTTGTGCACCCTCACTTCTCTTGCAACCATAGCCCTTTATTCCAATAAATTAACAGGTACTCTTCCTCACTGCTTGGGAAATATGCCTTCTCTAACTGAGTTGTATCTTCAAAAGAATCAGCTCACAGGAAGCATTCCATCTGCTTTCTCTAATCTCTCTTCCCTAAAATACATAGATCTTTCTTATAATCAACTCACAGGGAGTATTCACTCTGCTGTCTCTAGTCTGTCTTCTCTGTATTACTTAGATCTTTCTTCGAATCAATTGAGTGGTTGTATCCCAGAGTCATTGGGTGATGTCTCTTCACTAGTCCAGTTAGATCTGTCTTACAACCAATTAAACGGAACTGTTCCCCCCTCGTTTTCAAAGCTCTCCTCCCTTACTGACCTCTATGCTGAGAGGAATAGATTCAACCAGAGTGTTGCTTCCTCAGCGCTACCATCTTCACTTGTAAGCCTCTCCCTCACGTGTAACGGTGGTCAGATAATTTCAGAAGCTTTCTTTCAAAACCTTAGCAAATTGTGGGTTCTGAGCCTGTCCGATTGCATATTTAATTCCAACCCCGCTTGGATTCCCCCATTCCAGTTGGGCAGCTTAGTTATGACATCATGTAAGATGGATGGTCAAATCCCATCGTGGATTTCGACACAACTCTTGCTTTATCGGTTGGAGTTAGCTGACAATAATCTGGTTGGAGAAATTCCCTCTTGGCTATGGGATTTGGGTCTTCGAAGAATTAATCTTACAACAAATCATCTGGAAGGTCGCCTTTTGCCACATGCTTCAGCCTGGAAGGATATAAGTTTCCTGGACGTGTCTAACAATGCATTATGCGGTGAGATACCATCAACTTGGCCACCTGATATACAAGTCTTGCTGCTCAACAACAATTCGCTGACAGGTAACATTTCTCCAATACTTCAGGATTGCTCTTCATTGAGCATATTAAATTTGGCAAACAATCATTTGAATGGAATCATCCCTCCAAGTTTGGCCAATTGCTCTCAGCTTCTAGTTATGAATTTGGGGGAGAATCATTTGAATGGAATCATGCCATCTGAGTTTGGTATGCTAAGTCAGCTACAAACACTAGTGGTAAGGAATAACAAGGTGACCGGGTCACTCCCTCCATCTATAACAAATTGTTCAGAATTATATTTTCTGGATGTCGGGCAAAACTTTTTCAAAGGTCAAATTCCAAAGTCTATAGGAAACCTTTCAGAGCTATGGGTGCTAGCAATGAGAAAGAATAGTTTTGAAGGTAGTATTCCTGAAGAAATTATGAAGCTTAAAAATCTTCGAATCTTGGATCTTTCTTCAAATCAACTATCAGGGATTATACCACGCGACATTTTCAGCTTACAAGCAATGTCCGTAGACCTGCCCCAAGATTTCAAAGCTGTGATTACATGTGTATAAGACTGGATTGCATATGGATTCTAGCAGTGACAATATATATAAGACTGGATTGCATATGGATTCTAGCAGTGACAATATATATAAGACTGGATTGCATATGGATTCTAAATTCAGAGATGAGAATTATACATATATTTTCCCTGCCATGGCCTCTATAGACCTCTCAGACAATCAATTGACAGGGGATGTTCCTTTAGATTTGGGAAAGTTGAAGGGGTTGAAGTTGCTCAACTTTTCTATGAACAATCTCAATGGTACTATTCCAAATAGTATTATGCAAATGAGTTGGTTGGAGTCATTAGACTTCTCAAGAAATAATTTTTCTGGACAAATTCCAGATCTTGGTTCATTGAGCTATTTGGGAGCACTCAACTTTTCTAACAATAATTTTTCAGGTGGTATCCCACAGGGAGGCCACATGACAACATTTACTGAATTGTCATATTTAAATAATCCAAATTTATGGGGATGCCCACTTGCAAAGAAATGCCATTGGCCAGAATTCACTCATCCTCCTATTTCTACATCTATTAATGAAGAAGAGCAAAGCCAAGAAAGTATTTGGTATGAGATTGGACTAGGGCTGACATATGGAATAGGTTTTGCAACAGTGGTGATGTTTATTGTATTAAAAGTGAAATGGGGGCACAAATACTTCAAGGGAGTTGACTTGGTCTTGAAATTTTGTTTCCCATGGCTTCGCAATTTGACAATATGAAAGTTTATATTTTCTATTGAGGCAAGAAAAATAGTTTTTCTATTGACAGTATAAAACTTTATATTTTCTCATAAAACGGTGTTTTTGAACATATTGATAGTTTATTTAGAATTATTTATTTTTCTAAAAAAACATTTGTTATAATGTAAAACTTAAATGTGATTTCTTTTTAAAAATAAAATTTCATTAAGAATGATCAAGCTTTTATGACATAGAAATTCACATCTAATATTGGGATATCTTTAAAATTTCTCATAGAGTAGAATGTTTATTATTTGTAACCAGATAAGTTTCCTCCTTATTTCTCCAATGTAGAGTGCATATGTATTAAAAAAATAAAGTTCTATTATTTAAAAAATATATTTTAGAAGTGTATAATTCTAGATTAATGAAATGATAGCTTATGTCTAAAATCTAAGAAGATTTAAATAAAATATAAACTACTTTAGACCTCACACCCTAACTATGTCATAATATTGAAGTAATAATTTTTAACCTACTTTGACAATTATAATACCTTTGGTAGAAAGTTACTAAGCCTTATGGAGCAATAGAAAAATGTGCATACTTTTTTAAAAGGAATTCGAATATTTTATCCCCTAAAATATTATTGATACTTTCAATAGAATATAGCACAATTGATTTTTTTAATTTAGAGTTGTTATATATATATATATATCTATATATATGTATATATGTATGTATGTATGTATGTATGTATGTATGTATGTATGTATGTATGTATGTATGTATGTAGGAGTTTAACATGTGAAGTAAAAAATATATCAAAAATTGTATCATCAATGACTAAGGGGTATCTATTCATCCAAATTCACTTGAGACAATAACTTCATCTTCTTTTTTTTAACCCATTACACTTGACAAGAATTTGATTTGAGGTAGGCTCTTTGTAATCCATGCACTTCATTACCAAACTAATAACCTCTTGTCAACTCTTACAATACACTTTAAGTGACAAATTTTAATGATTATGTTTATTTTTAAAAATTAAATCATTTTGAGTTGTAATGGCAAGTAGTATTGCATATAGTTCCCATGCTAATGTGACTGTGAGGCCAAAGAATCTTTACAATTAGGTTAATTTATCTTGTCATTTGGTTATTTTTCTTATGTTAATCTTCAATGGAGTGATACACATAACATAAGTGTGGCTTGTGCTAGAGTGGTGATTCACAGCTTCATAGATAACTTTACTAAAGATGTTTCTTTCTTTCTTAGAATTAAGATAAACAACAAGGTGGAATGCAATTAAAATAAATAATAAGTTTAGGTTTAATGTGAGTTGTTCAATATTTAGTTTTATGAAATAGGGATACAATTTTAAGAAAATGAAAGATGTTAAATCATTAGAGAATATAAAAACTATGTATGCTTCTAGTCACTTTATATGCAACATTAAAATGAAGACATTTTGTGGGATTATAAAAATGTTGATATGTGTAAGTGCATATGCAAGTGTGTGATCAGTTATATAGAGGTCTTTTGCATCAAAGTACATTTAATCTACTAATAGAAATTAGGGTAAGGTGTATACTTGGGTATGATTTTTGTTTGTTCCATTCATTATTACATATTAATTGAGGTAAATATAATGTTTAGGAGTCATTTGAGAACACATGTCTCGATTTAAATTGAGCTTAGGGTAAGGTGTATACTTGGTTATGATTTTTGTTTGTTCCATTCATTATTACATATTAATTGAGGTAAATATAATGTTAAGGAGTCATTTGAGAACACATGTCTGGATTTAAATTGAGCCCAAAGTGTACGAGAGTTTAAATCCATTCTAAAAATAGACCCTTCATCATCCTTAAACTATTGACGAACATGGATTTCATCCATTTAAAGGAACCTTGACCCTAGAGGTGCAATAATAATGTTATAAGATTATGGAACTATGGTTTTGGGACCTATTAGATCAATTATTAAATAATTAAGAAAAAACTTTTTTAAAAGTAAATTTAACTCATTTTTGCATTTGACTGTGCACAAACAATCCTTAAGAACTACAATCATTCAAGTGTGCACCAGTTTGAATACTTCACCTTCTTCTCACCTCTTAATTTCTCCTTTCTCCTACATGACATATACTTCTCCTTTATCTCATCTATATTCCTTTGTATTCCAGTGATGTACTCCATTAGTGTCATCTACAAGACTACCGCATACTTACCAATTAAAACATGTTTTCAATTTTAGCATGTTTTCCAAGCCTAAGGTAATCTTTTGGAAGGATTTAAACCCTCGTCTTCAATATAAAAACCAAATGACCCTACCACTTGAATCAAAACCTATTCAACTATATAGAGATTTTTTTTATATGAATCAAATTAATAATCTATATTACAACTAGTCTTTTGGATAACTGAACATGACCTAAAAATCCACCCATTGGCACAATATCCGCAACTTTTCGTCCATAGTTAAAATGCACGCTCCTTTTTACTGATATACTTTTATAATGCATGTCTATATTCAATACAACTCTTCTCATATTTCTATAAAACTAGCAATCACACCTTAGTGTGCAATGGGTACATTGTATTTATGAGGAAAAAAAAATTGCTTTCTTTTTTTAAAGGTAGTAATAGATTATTATTTGTAAAGTTATTTAACTTAATAGAAATATTATAATTTTATTGTTTTAAATGTTTATTGAGATAATGGTTGACCATTCAAGCTTGTTCTGACTAATCTCACTTTTCAATTGATCTTGCAAAGGAATCTAAAAAATCACACCTTTGCTCTGTCTCCAAAATGATTTGATGAATGAAAAAGAGTGCATAATCTTAACAATAATCTTTGGAATATTCCTAGCAATGATGCACACAAAAAATCACTGTATTCAAATTCATATATTATTTTGATACAAAATGGATTTTCTTAAATGATGAATAAAACATAAGTTGTTACTAGCTTAGTGGCCATTATACCATCACCTAAACGTGACAAAATGCAATGTATTTCAAATTCAATTTGACTAAAAGTTACATAACTATAGGAAGGTTTATAAAATAATTTCCATCTAATTTTAAATCTTTCAAACGCATGCATGCACTCCACGTTTGGAACTGCATGTCTACCAGTTTTTGTAATAGCAACGCAGGAACATGCAAGATGATTGAACACTTGTTGACCGTTAGATTGCCCTGCCATTTAATCCTCATATCTTGTCATTTTATTTTCTCGCTCGCTTTAAATGGTCTCACTCTAGTAGATGATATCAACCCAAAAAAGAAGAACGTTACTTGCATCATAGTAGACGTTATTTTACTAGTGGCTTTCAATACATCGCTTGTTTCCACCTTCTCCATTCAATATTCCTATCCCAAGCTTGTCTCCCTTGGGATTCTTCCTTCCAATGGTATAATAACTTACATGGAAAGTTCATTTAAGTATTTGTCCCTTTGTTTTTCACTCCCTCTCATACTCTTTAGATTTCCTTATCTTTGTATCAATATATCTCATCATCTATGTATCTTTATATGTCTTCCTCTCTATCTCCCCCTCTTTATGTCTTTGTATTTATCTCCCTAGATCTCTTTCTATGTTTACCTCTTTATCTCTACATCTCCATATTTCTTCTCCCATCTCTCCCTCTATATCTATCTCTATCTTGTCATCTCTCTATCACTCTGTATCCCTATATATCACCCCCTTTCTACCTCTCTCTCTATCACTTTCTACCTCTATTTTATCTTTATATATCTCCCTCTCTCATTCTCTAGATTCTTTATATATTTAAAACTTCCATTCACACTCTCTACCCTCTCTCTCCTCTTCATATCCATCTTCTTTTCAATCTTCATATATTGAATGTAATTTTCATAGTAAGTAATAAGTTCATGGTTTCATTCATCTATCACAACACTTGGAAGAAGATTACAAATGAGAATTTATCTAGCCTTGCATCAGAGAATTCATTCAGCTTTATTTAATCACTTTTATTTGCCAAATTCCTCCATTGAAGCATGTTGCTCTTTAGGAATGAAAAGTGGATATAAGTAAGGTTATTGGGCACTTTACTTCAAATCATAGATTCACTTCTTAGCTAGAGTCAACACCCAAAAAGTACACAAGACTACAACTGGAGTGATCAGGTGTTCAGGATCAAGTCAGGGATTGATAGTGAGAGCCAGATATTATGATCACTCCAGAATCGCAAGTTTAAACAACACAAAAGTTGTATGTATTTATGTATGTATATGTTATCCAATATAGGGAGGACTCAAAGATCTACGCACCTCACCTGACATAAGACTTGCTATTTGAATATCAAGGCTTGTGGTTAATAACGACCAAAAACTGAATCTCAAGTAATTGCAACACTAGTTAATGCTAACAAAGATTAATATAATGAGTAAATTTTTAAAAAACATTATTCATTTCTACATTCTACAACATTCTTCTTTGAATTGATCCAATGGTAGATTATGTGGTTGGAGAAGTTAAAGATAAAATAAAACACTTCAGATTGCCATAATTAGCAGAGTTGGTTCTTCAAACCCTAAATGCTCTCTACATATAGCCCAAAAATAAATTTCAACTTGTAGTCAAATCTCATCTTTTTGGTGATTTTAGATCCTGAATACAATATTAAATGTTAGTTTATTTGTTGCCACTTCTAATTGGCTTCACAGATAGAAAAATATGATATTTACACCTGTTACTATATGAAATAAGATTATAGAATAATTTTGAAATTTGATAATTACCCACAAAATTCTAGAGAAGATAATCACAAATAATTAAAGATTATTCTACATTTATCAATAATATATATTATAATTTTAATATATAATATATTGTTCATATATTTTCAAACATACAATATAAATATAATATCTAGTATAACATTATATATGTTTAGAATCATGTTTAATATAAATATTTAAAAAATTACTATGTAATATATAATGTAAATATTAAAATAATATTATATATTATTTAATATAAAGTGTAATAAATAATATATTATAGTTAAAAAGGGCACATTTGTAAGTTAAAGGTAGAGGTCACATGCACCATGTTGGGCTTTGCAGTTTATTTATGTACTGTAATAATTGGTTTTATATTTTCTCATCATTCTAGAATAAATTCATCTCTTTAACTACATCACTTGGAATGAGTGGATAAACAGACCAAAAAAAAAGATGTCAATGAAAAAATAAAATATAATATACAATTCTTATTATTTACTATATTTAATATAATGGAAGTCAATATTTTTTGTTTTCTCTCAAAGTTCATTTTGAGTTGTAAAGATGTAAAATTTGTAAGATCTAATAAGATCAAATCAAATGTCACTCACTTTTCACCTTTCTCTATCCTCCTATATAAAAGACTATGAAATGATTTTATTCAATCATATTGATTTTTTTCTAATAAATAAATACATAAAAAAATAAAGAAATTCATAGATTAATTTATAAATTTGATTTTTAAAAAAAAGGAAATGCAATTATACTAGTCTACAGAATAATGAAGTCTTCATGGAATGACCGATAAATCAAAGCTTATATCCCACTCGAATGACTCAATTTTAAACTCGAATGTGACATTCAACTAGGCTAAAGTTCTAAAATTTGACGGGGTGATCAAAATTGAATTAGGCGTGGCCAAAATTGGATGGGTTGCCTGTACATAAGTTGGGTAATTAAAATGTACATTGGTGTCACTGAGTTCAAATTACACATATCCACTACTATTAATTGCCATGTCTTAACTGTTCAGTTCCTGCCATATGTGGAGCTGCATGGCTGCCAAGCACGTCAAGTTGTACCTTGGGACTTACGGATATATGCCATTTGGACTCTAGTGCACATAATTTCTTCTTAGTGCCTCTGGAGAATGAGGCACAGATAAGTAGCTACTAAGAGATGAAAGTGTTGTTACCCATTGCATCGTGAATGGTCATTCTTCTGTGTGGAATGAAATTAAGCTTGTGAATGGTCATTATTCTATTTAGAATGTTGTTGATATTGCTTTGGCCTATTCCCATCTATGTCTTGACAGACTGAAATCGCAGACATACGTGGGATGTTATTATTTGGACACAACTATTCCTATGTGCTATATAGGGAGTTGAAGAGTAAGGTTTCCAATCAGGAAATAAAAGAGATTCATATATTTTGTTGTTTATCTAAAAAGCATTAAAAGAGAACACAGAGCAAAGGAGTTTCACATTGTTTGTTTTGGTGAAAAGCATTAGAAGAAAGCATAGAATGACGGAGATTGGGGGGGATAGAGCCAAGTACGTTGTTCGAATTCAGAACTAACATAACAATCTCAAATAATATTTATTAAATAACAAAGTGATATTACTTAATAAATCTTATTTATTATGAAAACATTGTAATTTTCTTTGAGGCATTGAGTAGATTTTATCTCCTCAAACACATTTTTAAAAATAACTAGGGCAAAAAATGACTTTGTCCAGGGTAAAAACCCTATAGGTTTTCCACATTTGATTTTGGCTTTTCCATTTTTCTTGAGCCTTGGTTGTCGACATGAGGATTTGATGCTGGAGATTTTTCGAGGGTATGAAGTGAAGGTAGAGTCTTTGATGGATTTTGTAGATTTTGTGCATAGATTCAAACATGAATACATGTACATTCCCACTCTAATGCCTTCAAGATCTCTTTCTCCATAAAAAAGATAAAGAAATATGAGGGAAAAATATCTATTTTTGACATCCCAATTCGGTTCTGTGCTTTTCTTTGTATTCAGAAATGACTTCTCTATGACTTTCATAGTTGCTCGATTAGATTCTAGGCTTCAATAATCTTCATTATGCAACATACCCTAGATTGAAAAATCTATCAACAAAAGCATGAGTTTCCTTTTGCTATTGCTCTAGTTTTAATATGCAAACCCATTTGTTGCATTATTTTCTATGTTTTGTCTTTGACATGGGCTTTTATCAACACCCCATTGCTTGTTTTTGTGACCCCATATTTGGTCATGGCCCTTAGGATTATGTGAGAAAATAAAAGGCTCAATCCTTTGGTATATTTTCTTTGTGTTTGCATGGAAAACCATAGCTCTTACATAGAAACTTTTCCTTTGAATCTCCTTTGAGGGCTTCAGTAACAAAACATATTCTTACCCTTCGTAGGGTCTTGATTAAACTCTCGCTTTGCTTGTTCCATGACACATTCTTGACACCCTGCGTATTTTTTTCATGCAATCTCTTATAAGTGGATTAGTAGGAAGAAATAAAGAAACATTTATGGTCTTCCTATTAAATCTGTCAATGACTTGACATCTATTTATTATGTTTCATACCTTGACCATGTTATTACTTGTTCCTATCTTTCGAAGTAGTATAATTCCTTAGAATACCTTAAATGAAATTATCACTACATGCTTAGTTAAAACTAGTTTGGTTGTTAAAATATATAGTTCCTTGTAACATAATGTTGTGTTGATCATTATGTTGATCTTTGGACTGTCACTTTGTGTTGAGGATTCTTGAACAACAAATAGTCTGATTCCATTTTTGAAACCCAATCATGTGGGTTCAACCTCTATCATATATTTAGCAACATGATCATATATTTTTCTTAATTGCATATTTGCTATAGGATGTCTCTTTAAAGGCTTTTTTAAAACATTATGTAGCTTTGAAAACTATTAAATCTTTTCTATTGTTGTAGCAACTGCTATTAAAATCTATCTACAACTTTGATTTTTGTGAGGGTCTAGACAAGACCTTTCCTTTATCTTTATCTTTAGCTAAGTCTTAGATTTTAGTTGTCTCATGTATGCTGGAAATATATGTTTTTTAATGAAAATACCTTTTTTTTTATTGAAGTCATTTGGTTTGACTGCTTCATTTATGCATCATTGTTGAAACTTGTTTAGAAAACATGTATTCCTAACATGACTGCCATCTCATGATAATGAACATGCTTCAGGAATCACATTCTTGACTACTCCAGCGCGATGCTCAGCAAATTTCAGAAATCCCCAGAAAATGGCCAAACTAGGCCATTAAATGCGAGTGCCCACTGATATGTTAACAAATTAACTTTCCCATCTCTTTTTCCATCTCAAAGTACACAATCTTAGCTATTGCAATTGAAGCCAAGACCATGTTTGTCTGTGAAATAATGGAACTATTATATTTAACTATAGATTTCTACCATTTTGATGTGTGTTATTTTACAGTTTTGTCTACCCATACCACTTTTTATCACAAAGAAAACAATAGAAGAATCTTCTTTGATGGTTCATTGGTGTTTATTTGTGTGGTGCCAAAGCCAAATATTCTTCTGTCACAAAGCCAGTGAGTAATCCTAATTTGTGTTTGTGAGCTTCTCTATTGCCACTCCCAAAACCATAGAAATCTAAGCAGGGCTTCAATTGCCAAACAAAAAATGTAAAGATAAAAAAATAGCATGAAGAAAAAGAAAACCAATTTGAGTTTTTTTTACATAGAATGAAAGGTGCCAAAAAGAAAAATAGGAAACTTTATCAAAGTAAAAAACACCATTGCTGAAAGGATTGAAATGCGAGAAATTAAACAACAAATTAATTAACTAATTTACAAAATACAAACACAAGATTTATCCTAGTTCACCACAAATTGTGGCTACGTCCAGCCTGCAGAGTATTGTATTAATTCCCAAAAGGTTGATTACAAATGAGCAGGAGCAACAGATATAAAGGCTCCAGATTATTACATATGAAGAGTCTTTAGAATGAAGAGTCATAATAAAAGACATAATAAAACTTATAATGAATGTTGGCCTTCACTCCTTAACAAACTCCCACCTGAAGGACAACCATGCTGCAATTGATCACCCAATACCCTACTGAAGTGCTAACTTATCTTTTCTTCACAAGGCCAAGAGAAGTCCTTGCACAATCAAACTTCTCTTTGGTGACAACCTTGGTGAATATATCTGTTGGATTAATCTTAGTATCGATCTTAACAACTTCCAACTTTCATGCTTCAACTGCATGATGAACAAAGTGAGCATGTGCATCAACGTGCTTAGAGAGACATTGTAAAGAGTGATTATGAGCCATGAAGATAGCACTGCAGCTGTCACAAAATAGTTTATACTCATTTTGATGCACTTTCAAATCACCAAACAATCACTAAAGCCAAATCATTTCCCTTGCACCTTCGGAAAGAGCTAAGTATTTAGCCTCAGATGAAGAAAGAGAAATGCAATGCTGCAACCTTGAAGCTCAACTGATGGCAGCTCCAGCAAACATGAAGGTATATCCAGTGGTAAACCTTTGTTTGTCCAAGTCTTTGGCATGATCAGAATCGGTGTAACCTTGCAGCTGAACCTAATTTCCTCCAAAGCATAATGCATAATCTGAAGTTCCTTTTAGATACCTTAGTATCCACTTAACAACTTCCTAATGAGCTTTCCCAGGATTGCTCATGAATCTTCTCACAACTGCCACCGCACGAGCAATGTTGGGGCGAGTAGAAACCATCGCATACATGATGCTTCCAACTATAGATTTATATGGAATTTTCTCCACGAAGTCCTTTTATTCTTGTGTTTTAGGACACAATTTAAAACTTAAGTGAAAGTGACCAGCAAGAGGAAGGGGAGCAACTTTAGCATTAGCCATGCCAAACCTCTCAACAACTTTGTCAATGTATTATTTTTGAGATAATGTAATTTCCTTCTTCTTCCTGTCTCTTGTGATCGTCATGCCAAGAATCTTCTTGGCTGCCCCTATGTCCTTCATGTCAAACTTCCTTGCCAATTTCTCCTTTAACTCATTAACTATTCTTTTGTTTGTGCCAGCCACTAACATATCATCAACATAAAGAAGAAGAATGATGAATTCACCATTAGGAAGTCTCTTGAAGTAGACACATGGATCTGATTCACATCTTGTGAAGTTGTTTTCAGCCATGAAGTGATCAAATTTTATGTACCACTATCTTGGAGCTTGTTTGAGGCCATAAAAACTCCGATTTAGCTTGCAATAAAGGTGCTCTTGTCCCTTCTTGATGAATCCTTGAGGCTGCTCCATATATAGCTCTTCTTCTACATCACCGTGTAGGAATGCAGTCTTCACATCAAGCTGTTCTAACTCAAGATCCCATGCTGTTGCTAATCCCAAGACTATTCTGATAGTTGTCATTTTGACAACCGATGAGAAGATCTCATTAAAATCTATCCCCTTTTCTTGATCAAACCCCTTTACCACCAATTTGGTGTTGAAGCATTTTCTGCCTTCATCTTCTTCTTTTATTCGGTATACCCACTTGTTTCTAAGTGTTCTTTGATCTGGCGGAAGAGATACCAAGTCCTAGGTTTGTTTTTTGAGTAAGGATTCCATCTCCTCATGCATCATTGTTTGCCATTTATCACCATTAATGTCTTTGAGAGCAGCTTTAAATGTTGATGGTTCTGCAAATTATGAGACAAGAATAGAAGGTTTTGCTTCTTCATTGAACAATAGCTCATAATCCAAGGATTTGGCTGGCATTTTTCTCTGTCTGGTGGATCTTCTTAATTAAGGTTCAATGCCTTCTGTTTGATCTTGGACTAGCTCAAATGGAGAGCCAGAAGTGGTGGATCTTGGATGTTTGATTCCTTGTTTAAGGCCCTGTTTATCTCCCTGCATAAGAGGCAGAGAAGGCATGATGCCTTCATCAAAGGCTTTGCCTATAACTCCCCCGATTCCTTCCTTAATAGGTCTCCCCTGTTGTGAACTATCATCAGTGTTTTGTCTGGCGTGAATGCTAGGGATGTTGTCCCTGCTGTGAGCAGGTAATGAGTCTTCATCACTGCCATGAGATGGTTGAAGACTGCCATAGGGAGGTTGGAGACAGTCATAAATTGGTCCTTTCTGTGACTGCTCCCTAATATCATGCCTGTCATATATATTTTCTTTCCAACTATGAGATATATCCCTATCATATTGTGGATCTTCCCTGACATGTACAAAAGCTTGACAACCAAAGACTTTAAGATGAGAGTATGAAACTCTTCTTCCTTTCCATTCCTCTTCCAGAATTTTGAATTTCAACCTTGATGAAGGACTTCAATTTATCAAATAGACTATTGTATTGCATGCTTCAGCCCAAAACTCTTTTCCCAAACTTGCATTGGAAAGCATGCATCGAGCTTTCTCAAGTATTGTTCTATTAAGCCTTTCCACTGCCCCATTTTCTTTAGGGGTGTAGGGGACAACTTTCACCCTACGAATACCATTATTTGGACAATAGTTATCAAATTACAGCGAACAAAACTCCCCTCCATTATTTGTTTTCAAGCATTTAATCTTGTGGCCTCTTTGGTTTTCAACAAGAGCTTTGAAAACTTTAAATTTAGAAAAGACTTCTAATTTATTTTCCATCATATATATCCAAAATTTCCTAGTACAATCATCAAGGAAAGTAACGAAATATTTAGCACCACCTAAGGAGCTTACATTAGTAGGACCAAAGAAATTCAAGTGTACAAGCTCCAATGGTTTTGCCTTCATGTCATGCCCATCTTTCAAGAAGCTGACCCGCTTTTGTTTTCTGTAGAGACAATGTTCACAAAACTCCAAGTTTGTTGATTGGAGACCCGGTAGTTGATCCCTCTTGATCATTAACTCTAGGCCTTTCTTTCCTATGTGGCCTAATCTTTGATGCCAAAGTGTCGCATCACTACCTGTAACTATCATAGAAGCTCCCACCTCATTGATTGGTTTCATAATGTAGAGGCTATCGGTCTTCTCTCCTTTTACAATAGCCAATGAAGCTTTGACTATTTTCCATGTATCTGTGAGTTCTATTTTAAATCCTTGGATGTATAGTTGGCTGACTGAAATTAAATTCCTCTTTAATTAAGGAACATGTCTAACATCTTTGAGTAGTAATTTTGCTCCACCTTCTGTTAATATGATTTAGAACAACAAAGAGGGGGGGGGTGAATCAATTGTTCTCAGGTCCTGATGTATAAAATAACTTCAAAAACTTTTCTTTAAATCAGATCAAGCAACCAAAACAAACTCAGTCATCACTGATTCAATAATAGAAACATATAACACTGCAGTCCACTACCCAGCTGTAACTAACTTGTAAAACACAGAAATGCTTAAACCAAAACATTCACACAATTATTGACAGTAGGATTTATAGTGGAAACCCAATATGGGAAAAACCACTTTGTAACATGCTACTATTATTTTCACTCTTCTGAAGTGAGATCAGTTAAAAGCCAACCCTGTCAAAGGTTACAATACACACTGTCAGGTGTGACTCGGTTAAAAGATTTCAATCACCTTGTTAAAAGTGAACCTTGTTACAAGACTTACATACACTCAATTAGAATGCAACCTTGTTCAAAGGATTTAACATATGACTGTTAGTTCAACCTCTGTTAAAAGGATTTTGACTGTTACAATGGTTAGAAAGTAGCAGCAGTATTGATTTGAAAAACATACAACTCACTTTGCAAATATCAGATCCAATTCTGTACACAAATGCTGGTTTACTGACTTTGAAATGTTGCCATCTCCATCTCTGATCTGCTCGAAACTTTTCTTCAAGCAATCACCACACTTCTCCTTCAGTCTTTTCACTTATACAGTCAATAAAACTTACTGTTCTTCCAACATCTACTTCACCCATGCATACTCATACCTAATGTTTAGGTTCCCTTAATACTTTTCTCTGTTAGGTTACCTTATCTTTTGTTTCTTAATCTCCTTCGTAGATCTTAGGGTTAGGTTGGATTCATTGAATCTACCTACTTCATGTTCTTCATCTCCTCTTCTAGAATCAACTCAAATCTCATAAAGATTTACAATAAAACATTTTACAAAGCATTAAATGCTTCCATACAATCAATAAATAAAGTCAACACATTTTACATAATCCAAGAATTCAACAATGTCAGCTCCAAATCTGAATTCTCTTCAAATATAAAAATGTTGATGCTCGGTCAATACTGTGATCATCCACTCGGTCTTCATGTAAAACACTTAGTCATTACTAAAACTATTTCCTCGGCATATACTATCTTCCTCGGCAATTAACTGATACTCGGTCAACACTAGATTTTTGCTCAGCATATACTAACTCGGTCGACACTAACATAACTAAGCTTAAACATGATTTCTTTATTTTTGCTCAATTAAGCCTACTAGTTTAGTCTTCAATCTTACTAAGATAAACAATACATTGTCCCATCATTGTACAACATAGTCAAGTACACTTTGCAGTATCAAGATAACTCAACCTTTCCCTAGGTGCTATTGTTACCATCCTTTCTTTCCCTTCTCATAATAGATATAGTACTTTCCTAAGTAGCAACAGTCTTACCAGTTAAGGTCTGACATCACTGACAATACAACAATTGCTTCAATTGCAGTTTCCAACAATCTCCCTCTTTGGCATTGATGGAAACACCACATGATATCACCTGAATAACACATGGATTACCAACCAATCCAAAAACTTATTTGTCCATCAGAGAAAATTTATAATATCCTTAGCTTCATTTTGATTCAAAATTTGTAAATCTTGCTTCTGTGACCATCATAAGTATCTGGATCTCCCTCTATCCTAATCTTTCATCTCTGTTCATCATCCCTACTCTTCAGGTCATGTGTTATAGTATCATTTTAGTTCAATCTCCCTCTTTGACAAAAATGTCAAAGTAGTAACTAAAACTTACATCCAACAGATGTAGATATATCTGTGCAGCTCAGTGTTTCTCCCTTTTTCATCTTGCTTATGACCGATTTGTTGTCTTTGCTTCTTCTTCACAACTCTAGGACAGTCCTAAAGTGTGACAATCTTCTGCATCAATTTGTCAATTATTCTGTTGTAGCATATTTGATGCAGTGCTCCTAGCTTGACTAGGTAGCCTCAGTTAGGGGAAGGACCCCTAATTGACTTCTCAAATACTCATGAGCTTCTTTAGGTAAAGCTTTAGTGAATATGTTTGCCAATTGTTCTTTTGTATTCACATATTCCATTTGGACTTCCTTGTCTTGTACCAATTCCCTCAAATAGTGATACTTGATTGCTATATGCTTGGTCTTAGTGTGCATCACTGGATTCTTAGAAATATTGATGGCACTTGTGTTATCATAGAAAATAACAACAGGTTTAGTGATTTCTTCTTTCATGCCTATCAACAATTGTTTTATCCATATCAAATTTGAACAATTTACTACAACAGCAACATACTCAGCTTCAGAAGTAGATTGAGAAATGCAATTTTGTTTCTTTCTTGTCCAAGAGACTAATCTTTTTCCAAGAAAGAAAGCTCCACCACTAGTGCTCTTTCTGTCATCTACATTTCCTGCCCAATTAGCATCAGTGTATACTCTAAGTTCAAATTTGTCATTCTTCTTGTAGTATAACCCATAGTCAGCAGTTCCTTTCAAGTATCTCATGATTCTTTTCATTGCCATCATGTGTGTCCCCTTAGGATTGGTAGAGAATCTTGCCACAATCTCAATAGCTAGTGCAATATCTAGTCTACTATGTAAAACATACTGCAATTTTTCAATCATGGATCTGTACAAAGTTTGGTTAACTTCTCCAACATCATCATTCTTAGATAACTTTTGTCCAGTAACCATAGGAGTTCCCACTGGTCTAGCATCTTCCATTCCAAAAATTTTTAGTATTTCATTAACATACTTAGACTGTGTAATGAAAATTCCTCTCTTCATCTGATATACTTGTAAACCAACAAAGAATTTGATCTCACCAAACATACTCATTTCAAATTTAGTTTGTATTTCTTTTGAAAAAAAATTACACAATGCATCTTGTCCACCAAAAATAATGTCATCAACAAAAATTTTGGCCAATAGAATACCTTTACCTTCTTCATCCTTCAAGTACAGATTGCTTGTGTCATTTGTTCTAGAAAATCCAATCTACATCAGATAGTTATGCAACCTCTCATACCATGCTCTAGGAGCTTTTTTCAATCCATACAATGCTTTGTTCAGTTTGCATACCATGTGTCTTCTGTTTGGATCAATAAAACCATCTGGTTGTTCTATGTAAACTTCTTCTTCTAGTACACCATTTAAAAATGCAGACTCGACATCTATTTGATATACCTTGAAATCTTTATAAGCAACATATGCAAGCAGAGTTCTTACTCCTTCCAATCTAGCTACAGGGGCAAATGTCTCCCCATAATCTATTCCTTCTTCTTGTGCATAGCGTTTGCATACCAGCCTAGCTTTGTTCTTAGTGATTTCACCTTTTTCATTCAACTTGTTTCAAAACACCCACTTTGTTCCTATAACATTCTTATCTGTAGGTCTCAGCACTAGAGTCTAGGTTTCATTCTTCTCAATCTGGTCAATTTCTTCATTTATTTCTTGTATCTAGTCTTCATTTTCTAATGCCTCTTTAGTTGTCTTAGGTTCAAACTCACATAGTAAGCATGTTGGATCCTTGGTCTTGCTTCTGGTCTGAATTCCAGTGTCTTTATCTCCAATTATCTGTTCAGGCTTGTGATGTCTTCTTACATATTCTGCCAAAATAGGTTCAGCATTTTTCTCCTCTATTTCATCAGGTTCCCCAACAAGATTGTCAGATTCAGCTTCTGAATGCTCGACAACCTCTTCCTGTTACTCGACAGCATTATCTTGTAGCACGACATGTTTTTGTTCTCTCTTGGCACTATTTTCCTGATGCTTGGCAATCGTTTCCTGTCACTTGGCATTGCTTGCCTAAGACTCGGCATCAGGTGCAAGTCTGTTACCTACCTCTTCTATTTCCTCAATGTACACAAAAGATCTGTAATCTTCTAGTTCTCTTTTGTTGTCGGCTTCATTTCTTTCTGCATACTTATCAATTTTTACATTCACACTTTCCACAATTTTGTTAGTGTTAGAGTTCAAACACTTATAAGCTTTACTTTTTGTGGAGTAGCCTAGGAATATGCCTTCATCACTTTTGGCATCAAACTTTCCATTCCTATTGTCTTTCAATATGTAACATTTGCTTCCAAAAATTCTAAAGTATTTAACACTTGGTGCATGCCCATACCATAATTCATAGGGTGTCAGATTTGTACCTTTCTTGATTTGTACCCGGTTAAGAGTGTAAAAAACTGTACTTATAGCTTCTTTCCAATATTTATGTGCCACATTCTTTTCAATCATAATGTCCTTGCACAGTCTAAAATAGATATGTTCTATCTTTCTGCTATACCATTATGTGGAGGTGTCCTAGGTGCAGACATTTGTCTTTTGATTCCTCTATCATTGCAAAACAGATTGAATTCATTTGATGTAAACTCTCCACCTTGGGTAGATCTAAGACATTTCAGGTTCCTGCCTATCTCCTTCTCAGCCTTAGCCAAATACCACTTAAAAGATTGAAAAGCATCAGATTTTTCTTTTAGAAACATTACATGCATCATCCTGGTATGATCATCAACAAACAAGATAAAATATCTAGCACCACAGTAACTTTGTATACCCATAGGTCCACAAAGGTCAGTATGAACCAAATCTAAAATGTGTTTAGAAGTAAAGGTTTTTCTCTTAAAACTTGACTTAGTCATCTTTCCTAACTGGCATTCTTTGCACATCACATTCTTAGGTTTCTTCAATCTAGGTAGGCCTCTTACTTTCTTCTTCTTACTTATCTCTACTAGATTGTCAAAGTTAACATGACATAGCCTCTTATGCCATAACCAAATGTCATCAAGTTGTGCAATCATACATATTTCTTTAGATATGTCAAGATAGAACAAATTACCTCTAGTCTACTCACCACTTCCAATCAGTTCACCAGTAGCATCAAATATCTTAGCTTTCTTGTGATGAAATTCCACTCAGTAACCAGTTCTATTGAGCTGAGAAACACTAAGCAAATTATAATTAAATCCTTCAACCCAATAAGCATTTTCACAAGAGATTTTATCAGTCAGTTTAATCAATCTTTTTCCTCTAACAAGACATGGTGCATCATTACCAAATGTTACACTTTTACCTTTATAATGATGTAAGGTCTCAAACTTACTTTTGTCACTAGTCATGTGATGTGAACAACCACTATCTATAATCCATTTATGATTCTTGTTCACATAGGAAATCAATGTAGTTTTCTCATCCTCATTAGATTCATCTTTCATTGCAACATAGACTACCTCAATTTCAAAATCATCATTGTCAGTGCCAGTCTCTTCTTCAGCAATGTAACAAGATTTTTTACCTTTTCCTTTGTAGTCTTTGTACCTTCAGTAGCCTTTGTCATCTCTTCTGTCTTTATGTCTACTATTTCTTTCTTCATCTTTATCCTTCCTATCAGGACATCTAACAGTTATATGACTGACTTTATTACATGCAAAACATATAATAGGGAGTTTACCTTTATATTTTCTTTTTCCTCTTCTCAGTCTTCTAGCCATAAGAGCTTCTAGATCTTCAAGATCTTCATCAGAAGTGTCATTGTCACTTTCACTTTTGCTTTCACTTTCACTAGTGCATCTTTCTTTTCCTTTCTTAGGCTTGTTCAGAACTAACTGTGACTTAAAAATAGATTCAACATTTCCAATACTATCAACATTGAAATTATCATAATTAGATAGTTCAAAAGCAGTTAGTTTGCCAATCAAACCTTCCAAGGTAAGCACATTTCTAGAGTTACATTTAGATTCCTGAATAGCTGAGATCTTAATAGCATATATAGGATGCAGAGTTCTTAGCACTTTTCCAATTATGGTCTCATCATCAATAGTTCCATTTGCTCCTCTAATAGCATTCACAACTTCTTTTATTCTACCACAATATTGTGCAATGTTGTCATCTTCATTCATTCTCATTTCATCAAACTTACCTCTGAGACTCTCGGCTTTAGCTTTCAGCACATATAGATCACCACCATAGATCTTTGCAAGAGTGTCCCACATATCTTTAGTAGTTGTGTAGTCCTTAATATCCTGAAATTTTAGATAGCTTAGGGCAAATGCAATTTCCAGCATTGCCTGATTATGTTCTTTCTTAGCTCTCATTTCCTCAGAAGTCAAAGGTGCAATAGGTGTGACAGTCATGCTCAATGTAGTGCTTTGCAGAATCACCAATACCGGCCAGATGCAGCTTCATCAAGCTTTTCCATGTAGGGAAGTTTTCCTTGTTCAACTTCGGTACCTCCTTCTTATACATCTTGATCATTTGCTTCAAGTCCCTTTAAACTTGTTTTCTGTAGACACCAATAAGCAACACAACTCTAATACCAATTTTTAATATGATTTAGAACAACAGAGAGGGGGGGTGAATCAGTTGTTCTCAGGTCTTGATGTATAAAATAACTTCAAAAACTTTTCTTTAAATCAGATCAAGAAACCAAAACAAACTTGGTCATCACTAATTCAATAATAGAAACATATAACACTGCAGTCCACTACCCGGCTGTAACTAACTTGTAAAACACAGAAATGTTTAAACCAAAACATTCACACAAGTATTGACACCAGGATTTATAGTGGAAACCCAATATGGGAAAAACCACTTTGTAACATGCTACTATTATTTTCACTCTTCTGAAGTGAGCTTAGTTAAAAGCCAACCTTGTCAAAGGTTACAATACACACTATCAGGTGTGACCTAGTTAAAAGATTTCAATCACCCTATTAAAAGTGAGCCTTGTTATAGGACTTACATACACTCCATTAGAATGCAACCTTGTTCAAAGGATTTAACATATGACTGTTAGGTCAACCTCTGTTAAAAATATTTTGACTATTACAATGGTTAGAAAGTAGCAGCAGTATTGATCTGAAAAACATACAACTCACTTTGCAAATATCAGATCCAATTTCATACACAAATGTTGGTTTACTGACTTTGAAACGTTGCCATCTCCATCTCTGATCTGCCCGAAACTTTTCTTCAAGCAATCACCACACTTCTCCTTCAGTCTTTTCGTTTATACAATCAATAAAACTTACTGTTCTTCCAGCATCTACTTCACCCATGCATACTCATACCTAATGTTTAGGTTCCCTTAATACTTTTCTCTGTTCGGTTAACTTATCTTTTGTTGCTTAATCTCCTTCGTAGATCTTAGGGTTAGGTCAGATTCATTGAATCTACCCACTTTATGTTCTTCATCTCCTCTTCTAGAATCAACTCAAATCTCATAAAGATTTACAATAAAATGTTTTACAAAGCATTAAATGCTTCCATACAATCAATAAATAAAGTCAACATGTTTTACATAATCCAAGAATTCAACAATGTCAGCTCCAAATCTGAATTCTCTTCAAATATAAAAATGCTGATGCTCGGTCAATACTGTGATCACCCATTCAGTCTTCATGTAAAACGCTCGATCACTACTAAAATTGTTTCCTTGGCATGTACTATCTTCCTCGACAATTAACTGATACTCGATCGACAGTAGATTTTTTTTCGGCATATACTAGCTCGGTCGACACTAACATAACTCGGCTTAAACATGATTTCTTCATTTTTTCTCGGTTAAGCCTACCAGTTTAGTCTTCAATCTTACTAAGATAAACAATACATTGTCCCATCATTGTACAACATAGTCAAGTACACTTTGTAGTATCAAGATAACTCAACCTTTCCTTAGGTGCTATTGTTACCATCCTTTCTCTCCCTTCTCACAATAGATATAGTACTTTCCTAAGTAGCAACAGTCTTACCAGTTAAGGTTTGACATCAATGACAATACAACAATTGCTTCAATTGCAATTTCCAACACCTTCTAGATGCAAAACAACTTCACCTTTTGCAATGATTTTACATGCTTTATTGTCACCCAAAAATACTTCTCCTAATTCACCTTCTTGATAATTTTTAAAATAATTCGTACATGAAGTGGCATGGAAGGAGGCTCCGGAATCTATCACCCAAGAATCTGATTTTGAGTCGCTTGTAGAAAGAACTAGAGTAGCTTCATCTACTTCATAGGCTGTATTAGCTTCACTATTCCTCACTTTTTCTTGTGCTTTCTTGAAAGATTTTCAATTTCATTTTGAGTGACCTGGTTTGCCACAAAACCAACACTCTCCATTTCTTCCTCTTGACTTTGATCGATTGGGTGATCTTGAATTTCTTTGATTGTAGTTGTAATTATTATTTCCTCTATGATGGCTTCTTCCCCTTCTTTCGGTGCTGACCATGGTAAGAGCATCACCGGATGGGGTGTCTTTGTTACTTCTTCTCATATCTTCACTAAGTAAAGTAGCAACCACTTCATCATAGACTAGCTTCTTTGAGGAATTAGAAGTGCTAACAGCTGTAACTACAGGATCCCAACTGTCGGGTAAAGAACATGACAAGATGATGGCTTTGGCTGTGTCATCTTGAGTCATACCAACCGAAGTTGCTTGGCATAATAAAGTATTCAAATCATTTATATGATTTGACATCGTAGTCCCTTCCTTCATTTTCAGCTTGTAAATTTTCTTCATAATGAAGATTTTATTCGCAGCTGATGTCATCTCATACATGCTCTAAAGTTTGTCCCAGACTTCTTTTGTTGTCTTTTTGTTGAAGACATTAAACAAAACATTTTGTGATAGTGAAAGAAAGATTGATGCCATTGCTTTATCATCAATTTTCTTCCAATCTTCATCCGACATCACTGCTGGTTTACTGGATTTTCCATCTATTGCGATTGCAAAATCTTGCTTGATCAGCAAGGAACGCATTTTCACTTTCCACAGGTTGAAGTTCTTGCCTATGAATTTCTCCACTTTTGAATCCTCCATCTTTCTGGAAATTCATCCCAGATTTCCAACCAGTACAACCTGTGCTCTAATACCAATTGAAAGGAATGAAATGCGAGAAATTAAACAACAGATTAATTAACTAATTTACAAAACACAAACACAAGATTTATCCTGGTTCACCACAAATTCTGGCTACGTCCATACTGCAGAGTGTTGTATTAATTCCCAAAAGGTTGATTACAAATGAGCAGGAGTAGAAAATATAAAGGCTCCAAATTATTACATATGAAGAGTCATAATAAAAGACATAATAAAACTTATAATGACCATTGGCCTTCACTCCTTAACAATTGCAACTAAAATCTTCCCATAAAACAAGAAATATATGGAAACAATTTAAATGTATTGAAATAAAATTTTGTGTTTCTGCCCTGTAGCTAATGCACACTTTCCCTCCCATACAATTTTGTGGAGAAAATTGTTGAACAAGAAGAATACAACAGGGGAGACAAATTTGTCCACTTTGAGTGGCAAAATCGCAAGGAATTTCTCTTTCTTCTACTCTGCTATGAATTTCTGGAGGGAAGAAGCATGGTTTAAGAAAACTTTAGACAACTCTTGAGAGTCATCAACAAAAAAGATGATGTTATTGACCTTGAAGGCACCTCCAATTCGTACTGTCTGTCTTCACTAAAAGCCTCTAAATTTAAAATTTCATGTTTGAAATGTTTCTTTTCCTCAGCACTGATTTCCATGACAGCTTTGCTTTCTACCTCTATGGAATAATTGTGGGCATTTGAAAAGGAGGAATTGGTTCTAACAACAATCTAGTGGCCACTTGGGGGCCTTGAAAACCAATCAGGCTTCTCACATCCTACAGCCAATGCGACCAATCTATCCTTAGCTGAAAGTCTCTTGACGGGCTCCTTTTCCTCCCCTGTTTCTTCACCTTTCACATAAGATCTTGCAATGGCCAGAGACACAATTGGGATAGATTGAAACAAACTAGAAGAAGCAGAATCCCAAATAGGGCTACCAGAATCCAAAGTGCTTGTAAGAAATAGAGGAGCCCTTTTCACCTCTATTACAGAACAACAGTTGATCTGAGAGAGAAAAGGATGTTGCAACACCTGTGCAACTGTCCACCTCTGTTTTGGATCTCTACGGAAGCACTTCTCCAGAAAATCCTGACCTTGAGTCGAAAGATAGGCAGGCAAATTTGGGCAATTGGTCTGTGCAACTGACCAGATACAGGGCTGCAAGGGGATTCTAATCGGTGCCCCATGGTGGCGTTCCAGTGGTGATTTCCACAAATGTGCAGCCCACTGACCAAATATCTGAAGGCAGCCCCTGCTCCACTTGATTTTTACCGCCATCTTAAATTGATCGACGTGTAAAGTAGCAAAAAAAAAACAAAAAAATGGTTCAGATGATTTCAATAGTATTCATTCTATCTACATGATTTGCAACCGTCAAATGAATTTTTTTGCTTGAACCCTTTCATAAGGAAACGCCTACCGCTTAAAAATAGAGAAAATTTTAATAAAATCAGGATGTTAACTATAAATTGGGGCATTATGATAAAGAAGGGGAATATGACACACATGTCTGCCCATACAATTTTGGCACACCTATTTGCCTGGGTGTTTATGCTCTTTTTTTTGTCCCTTATGGATGACTATACCTATTCCAAAGCTTGCATTTTAACAGGCAACAAGGAGGATGTAAAAGGTTGTTGAATTCGACTTTATGACACCCAATCACAATTTTATTGAAAATTTATGGTGGTTGCAATTGGCCCAAGTATTTTCATCTTGTATTTCAAAGAAAACAACTTTGTTGTTTGTCAAGAATTTATAGATGGTCCCTCAAATAGTGAAATTCCTTAATCTACCCATAAGTTTTATCAAAACAAAATAAATATGAGCATTTGCCAAGATTTCTCTCTTGAAATATTTTGGTGGAAAAATATTTCTCTGGTGGTTTTTCATTTCTTCCAAGTTTGTAATGAGAATCCGCTCTAAAAACAGGGTCACTGCTTCTTTCAGGAAGTAGCTAATGTTAGAAAAATAGGAGCTGCATTAAGCACATCGTCTTCTCATTTAAGGGAAGCGCGTAATCTCAGAAAAATAGGAGCTGCATTAAATACATCGTCGTGCACGTCTTTCATACAGAGGGTGGATTAAAAACAATGAATTAAAGATCGAATCAAGAAGACAGAACACATGGTCAGAATTGAATATTTTAGATCTGGGGGATAACTTATTCGAAGGTGAAATTCCACACTAGTCAATAGGTAATTTTTCAAAGCTAAGAGTGTTAGCAATGAGGAGGAATAATTTTGAAGGGAGGATTCCTACAGAAATTGTGCAACTGAAGCACCTCCAAATCTTGGACCTTTCTTCAAATCACTATTCAAGGTATATATCCCACAGTATTTTCAATTTACCAACAATGATGGTAGAGCCGAACCAGGAATTTAGCATGGTTACATACTATTTGGAATATAGCACATACGTGTATAAAAATGGATTGAATATGGATTCTAAAGGCAGAGATGAATATAGTTTTCCTACCATGGCATCTCTAGATCTTTCACACAATCAATTGAGTGGGGATGTCCCTTTTGATTTGGGAAAGTTGAAGGGGTTGAAGCTGCTCAACCTTTCCATGAACAATCTAAATGGTACTATTCTAAATAGCATTGCACAAATGAGTTGGTTGGAGACATTAGAATTTTCTACAAATAAATTTTCTGGACTAATTCCTCCAGATTTTGGTTCTTTGAATTATCTCGAAGCTCTCAATTGTATCTCGAAGCTCTCAAGAACTAACAATATTTGGTTGTACTTATTGTAGGAATTTTATTATTAATTTGATATCAGTTTGAAATTTAAATATCATAAAATAATGTTTTTGAATAAATTAAAAATTTAGTTACAATTATTTTATATTTATAATTTATTTTAAATAAGTTTGACTCATTAGAATTTGATTATGATTAGAGTTTTACAACTTTCTTTCTTTTAAATTTGCATGTACACAATCTTTTAAGAACTTTAAAAATAACATTTGCTCTAAAATAATACCAATTTATGAATTATTGTATTTTGTAAACCAAATTTCACTAAGAATTATTAATCTTTTAAGATAGAATTTATATTCAAACTATGAATGTCTTTGAAATTTCTGAAATGGAAAGAAGTCCCATAGAATAAGTAATATTTGTAACAAGATAAATTGTCTCCCTAGTCTTCAAGCACAAATTGAAAATGAATCCATTGAAACAAAATTAAAGGTATAATTTGAAAAACATTTAATTCAAAATTATATGTTTATGAATAAATGAGATAATATTTCATGTCTAAATCAAAATGAATCCAAAATGAGCCATGATCATGGTGTTATAAGGGAGAAAAATATTTCAACTTACTTCGGTAGTTATAATCTTTGGTAAATAATTATCTGATTTTATACTAGAAAAAAGGAATTGTACATATTTTATTTTGAAGAAATTTGAATTTTTTTAAAAAGAAATTATTGCTTTAGGTTTCAAAAGAGCATAGATTTTTTTTAAAGTTTCAAATTTTAGTTGTTTCATCAAAATAAATATTTAATATATGCACTTAATTTACAAATGTGTGCTAACTACAAAAGATTTTAAAAAATTCAAATAACAAACTTGATTCAATTGTAATAGAAATCTACTATTTCATTAGTTAACATATAAATTAAAAGTCAGCAAGATAAATATTTGAACATGTGAACTAAAATAATAGAAGAATATTTTACCATCAAATAATTTACGGATGTACTTTTCACCAAATTCAGTTGGGACGCTAACTTCCTCCCTCTATTTGTTGTGTTACATTTCACTCAATAAGAATTTAAATTCAGGTGGAATATTTTTGAGCAAAAGACATCACTAATAGACCAATGAACACTCGAGAACTCTTGTAATACATGTTAAGCTTCAATTTCCATTTTTTCAAAAGTGAAATTTGAGTTCTAATGGCTAGTTAAATTGTCCATGTTTTCCATCTTTATGAGGTTTTGGAGACAAATAATATTAAATTTGGGTTAAGTGCTCTTCTCCTTTAGCTTCTTTTCTTACGAAAACTAACCTCAAAAATGTCAAGATAGTTATTTAATTTTATTGAAAACACCGCAATATCTCATTTATTCTTTCAAGGTTCATGTTTATTCTAATAATCCTCCTAAATTAAAGATCACTTATTATTATAAATTGTCCACAAGAGGCGAGCAATAGTTACTTCTCAACAATCAACAATATCGTGTTTCACTTTTTGAACCACCTTGATGATTCACAATAATGAAAAAATATTTCGTTTGAGTTTAAATAGTTTTCCAATATATTTCTATATTGTTTTATTTAAATTTTATAAATAGATTTAAATATAATTCATTTTTCGGATTCCAATTTTTTTTTCCATTCAATTGTGATTTAAAATCTTATTCTAAGACATTGGAGAAATCTCTCTCTTGTCAATAATGCATTTCCACAAAAATCATCATTCTAATATTTTGGAAGGTCTAACAAGATTCCTAAAGGGAATATTAGATTCCATATATTGTAGATTGAAAAAATAAAGTGTTTGACCATTCTTATTCTTACTTCCATGTTTACATATTTTATTTGTAAGAAGAGGTTTTTTGATAGATTAAGGATATGGAAATGTTAGAATAATAAAGTGTTTACTTATTAATTAAATCATATTGATTTAATTACTAAGTCACTTATTATCTCTTTCTACTTAAGCTAAACTTTAGGCATATAATAATTAATTTTTTTATTAATTATTATCATGCAACCTTGGTTTGTTCACCCTTTTAGGGTTTTGATCTCCTTTATAAGGATTGATTTTCTTTGTATTCTTAACAGATCATTCATTATTGAATTGCAACTTTTTTTTCCTCATCAACTCCAACATGGTATTAGAGCTTCATATCTGTTTGCCCCTGTCATCTTCTTGAGAGATTTGGCTGTGTTTGTCAAATCTACATTTTTAGAAGGGTTTCTTTTGGATCTAAAGGACCTCTCTTTCTGGTCATCTTGGCCTTAAACGGACCTCATGGTTGCATTTAGAGCACCCAAGAACCCCTAAATACATATAAAGTTTATCCATTTTAGACAAAGTTGGAATCTATGACAAAAAAAATTTGCAATTGGCCTCGATGCGGATCTTAAGATGGTCACTAGTTTTTTGGAGATTTTTGGCTCAAATGGACCTCGCCGTTGAGCTCGCAGCATCCAAGAACCCCCATTTCCATATTAGACATGTCTGCTTTGGATGACGTTGCAGTTCGTGTTAAAAAAAAATATGTATGAGGGTCATCCAAGAATCCCCATTTCCATATTAGACATGTCCGCTTTGGACGACCTTGCAGTTCATGTTAAAAAAAATTATGTACGAGGGTCGTACTTCCCTGGCACATAAATCGAGGAATGTATGAAAAATTAAAATAAAAAATAAAAAATTTCAGCCACCTGGGCTCCACTCGGGCACCACCATTGGTGACTCATTGGCTATCGCGATTACCACTTAGCGGCCCGCAATATATCAGCAGTCATCGCCGGTGATGATGTGGTGTCACCACACGGTGACTGGTGTTATGATCGTCGATGGTCCTCGATGGGTTAACTGACACGGTGACCAGGTTTAACCACCGGGCCAACTGGGATAGCATTTTTGTCAGCCCCTCAACCATGCAGCAATAGGGTCATATGGAGGACCTAGGAGCTAAATTCCTAGCCCCCCCTGTCACAGCCTCTTGGTCACCCAGGTGACCAAGTGCCCAAATTTTTGGCCCCTAGGTCCTGGAGGTTTTTTGGCGGTGATGGCCATAGGAATGTCAAATTTAATGATGTGAAGTGATGACTTTAGCACTGCATGAGCACATTTGGACACCATTTTTGGGCCCTCTACAGCTATCTGTGGTATTTTGCTCATAACTTGAGCATACTATGTCGAAATCGGGCAAACGAGATACTGTTGGAAAGCTTGTTTAGAGGTGGATCTTTCTAGTATTTTGGATTTTGTATTCTTTTCCTCCATTTTTCGCACCAGGAGTTTAAAAGAAAAAAATATTTTTTTCATTGTCGAGGGCATAACTTGAGCATCCAGACTCCATTTTGGGAAAAAAAAAATCATTGGAAAGCTTGTTCTAAGACCTTTCCAGTGTTGTGAGTCATTTTTCCATATCTTCTCTAGGTATATTTTACTTAGTTTCTTATATTTTTGCAATGTATTGGATATCTTGGATGTTTCAGGTCTTGGGATCTCTTCCCATTGACGGATGGCTCGTATTTGGTTGTTCTTTTGTTTCATCAACCTTTTCTCTTATTTGAGAAGTGTATACTTGACTTTTGTAGGATTCTTTTATGCACACACACTAAAATAAAGTACCATTCTATTGCCTGTATGGGATCTTGTACATGTTTGTGCTATTTGTACTTGCACTCCATTATAAAGTGCCAAGGGGGTTTGATATTTTCCTTTGTTTTCCATCTACTTTTCTCATGTGAGTGTTTCTCCAATGATATTAGCCTCAGGTATCTCTATTTGTGTTTGTACTCTCTCTGCACCTTTGATGTTCCTAGTTCTTCATCATGCAGTTCATATTGGATGTCCTTTTTAGTGTACTTGTCATTACTCCCTTGTCAGTATTATGGGGAGTTTCTATTGTTGGTTCTTCTGCTTCCTTACCAGTTTGATAGTGTGAGCTATATATTCAGTATTTGATTCTATGTACTAGGAGGATGTATTGGCTAGACCTACTTATACATTCTGGTGAGGAATCATTTACCATATGGACACTCTTTCTTTCCTATTTTTGGAAGCACTCTTCCAACTTTGATTGATCAAATCTTTAGACTTTCATGTTTTTATGTCATATGTATCTTCAAGTTCAGGTTTTTTGCCTTTGCTTTTCTCCGGATTTGAGTAGTGTCAGTTGAGGGCACTCTTGCATATTATAATATTCTGTATCTTTGACTTTAGTTGTTTGCCTTTGTTTGCCTCCTAATTCGAGTAGTGTCATTTGAGGGAACTCATGCAGATTACAGTCTTCTCTACCTAGTCATATTTTAATGGAGGATCTTCAGATCAATAGTTACTTCTTGAAAGAGTTTACAGCTTCTTGCTTCAATGATGTTCTACATGTTCATCCTTGTTCCTATTTTCTCAAATATTCCTAGTTTTTGAGGCTACTTCAGTCCTTTAGACTAGTCTTCATCTCTTTTTGGAGAAGAGTTTTTCCCATGTGATTTTCTCTATTTTTCCACTTTTACAAAGACTCTCTTCTTATGTTGTCGGGACCCATTTTCTTTTAGTAGTTCTATCTAGGTTTTTAGCATCTCCCAAAGTTCATCTTAAGGGGGGATGTTAGAGTAATAAAGTGTTTACTTATTAATTAATTTATATTGATTTAATTACTAAGTCACTTATTATCTTTTTCTACTTAAGCTAAACTTCAAGTATATAATAATTAATTGTTTTATTAATTATTATCATGCAACCTAAGTTTGTTCACCCTTTTAGGGTTTTGATCTTCTTTATAAAGATTGATCTCCTTTGTATTCTTAACAGTCCATTCAACACAATAATATTTCATTGTGATTGCTACAACCTTTTTGTTTGCACATCAAAGATGTCTTTTCTCTTGTGGATCAACGTGTTCAGGCCTCCATAGCTCTTTGCTTCTCTCTTTACATGGCAAGTGTTTGCATGCAGGTTGTCTTGGGAGCTATGGGTTTTTTTCTCAACAACTTCAACATGAAATATTTTAGAAATCATTATTTCCACTAAAAAAATACCAAAATATTCTAGGTATTACAAGTAATAAAATGATTTAATACATAATTCAAAAAATAATAGAGTTTGGAGGATAATAAATCACTCTCCAAAAGTTAAAAGGCCAGAGCCTAGAAATTGAAAATCATTAAAAATATGGGCAAAGCCCAGAGACACAAAATCACTAAGCTACTAATGTGGTACTAGAAGATGGAGGTGGATCAGGATCATTCTTCTTTCACCATACATTAGTGGTGTCAAGATTGGGGTCTGGTAGGGACCAACCATCAACTGTCTCTTCTTCTTCCTCATTATCCTTTCTAGATGGAGAAGTAGCCAGGCAGAGTCAAGGTAACCACTTGGAAGAGGAAGGAAAAAAAGAATCTTTGCCAGACCCTGGCCATCCTAAACTTACTGGAGCATAATGAACACCACCAGAAAAGGGCCAATTGGGGGTTGAACCATCAGGAGATGGTGAAGCTAGTTATTGATCAGTAAAATCTTGATGATTATCGGAATTTTGTCAAGGTGCCTATGAATGCAGTTTGTGAGAATACCTAGCAAAGGAGTTACAACCACGATGATGACTATGGGGCCGAGAATGGCCACTAGAAATAGAAACATCTAGCATGACTCTGAAAACCATACAAGGGGCATTGCCCCAATGTTGCAAGAGCTCTTGCAAATGGGCCACATCAAGAGCCACCTTATCAACTCGTACTTAAATTTGTAACATCATATTATTACAAATACATGCTTTATCCAAAAAAAAAATATAAGTATGAATAGAGGAGTGAGAGAATATTAAAAAAATTATATTCTTCCATATAGGAAATAAGATTTTCATCCTGAAAGAATGCCATATCTAAACAAAGTGAAAGGGAATTGTGGGAGAATCACTCATCAACACCATATGCCAAGTAAATAATTTTGGTTGAAAAGGGAAGAAGAAATCATGAATCTAAGCCTAGTACTGTTAT
Organism: Chamaecyparis obtusa; assembly: GCA_027943335.1. Lineage (NCBI taxonomy): Eukaryota > Viridiplantae > Streptophyta > Pinopsida > Cupressales > Cupressaceae > Chamaecyparis > Chamaecyparis obtusa. Next base: position 194,302 of record BSBK01007029.1, on the reverse strand, counting down.
ACCCTCCTATGTTAGGATTAACAAGACATAAATAATAGTTACATGAAAATATAACCAATATTACAAAATAATAAACCACACAGAAGATATGCCCTCCTATGTTAGGATTAACAAGACATAAATAATAGTTACATGCAAATATAACAAATATAAAAAAATAATAAACCACACATAAGAGAATAGAAGGTCCACAAAGATTTAACGTGGTTCACCCAATCCCTAGGCTACATCCACCAACAATGAGTCCAATATTCTTATCATCTAGTGATTACAACTTGATTACAATCCGCAATCCCTTATAGCTCAATATTGCCACAAGAAGCTACTAAAACATACATTACAAAATCCTTAACCCTAAGCCATTTTTATACAAGCTTTTTGCTGCTTTAGGATTACAATTGGTTACAACATGTCAGCCCAAAAATAGCAAAAAATAAGCCCCAAAAAAGCATTTCCTGGGGGCTTCTGCCCCCAAAACCCCTTATCCTTGCCTAAACCCCAGCGAGGATAAATAGAAAGTGTACAATACTCCCCTGATCAGTCACCATTGACCAATAATCTCCCACTTGGTGACTGATCAAGCTCCATGCTAAACAACAATCTCCAACTTGGAGACTGATCCTATAGCAATACCGCTACCACATGAGGCTTCCACAAGATTATGATTTGTATGTATCTTTTCCAACTTTAACTTTCCATCATCCAAAACTGACCGAATGAAATGGTATGGAAATTGTATGCATTTTTTCCTTGAATGAAGAGTAGAATTCTTTGCAAGATGAATAAAACTTTGGCTATCTATAAAAAAATAATTGTGCATCTATGGGTGTCCCAATTCCTCCATGAAGAATTGAAGCCATATCATCTCCTTGGCTACCTCTATAGTAGAAACATACTTTGTCTTGGTAGTGGATACAACATTCACCTTTTGTAACTGAGAAATATAACTCATTGTTGTCCCACCAATAGTAAATACATATCTTGTAGTAATCTGCCTTGTATCAAGATCACCTGCCAAATTTGAGTCAATATAGCCTTGTAAATTAATAGTAGATCCCCCAAAATGTAAACATTTACTAGATGTTCCTCATAAATATCTAAGAATCCATTTGACTGCATTCCAATGGTCAATCCAAGGATGACTCATATACCTGCTAACAACTCCTACTGCATGTGTAGTATCTAGTCGAGTACATATCATAGCATACATTAAACTTCCTACAGCTGAAGCACAAGGTATCTTGGACATTTTAGTCTCCTCTACTAGTGTCTTTGGACACATCTCGTTTGTCAATTTCAAATGACCTGGTTAAGGTGAGCTGACAGCTTTGGCATTCTCCATAGAGAAATGTTGCAACACCTTCTCAATATAAGTAGCCTGAGATAGAGTCAATTTTTTTTGCTTCCTATCTCTACATATTTTCATACCAAGGATTTTTTTCTACCTCCAAATTCTTCATATAGAAAATGAGTGTGCTAAATGTTGTTTCAATCCCTTAATGTGATCCATGTTAGACCCAGCTACAAGCATATCATTGACATATAAACATACACTACAACATTTGGGGTCGAATTTCAATGCCAATTTTGATGGCAGTACCATTTGTGTGTGTTTTTTGTATTTTTTTGCAAGTGCCCCTGATGGTGTCTTAATAGCAACAGTGACATCATAATTTTGACACCCACGTGATTATAAATTAAAAAAAAGAAAAAGAAACACTCATTTGTAATTTTCATGAGCTACGAAGAGGGTACCATGCACAAAGAGGGAATAGGGCACCATGCGCAAAGAGGGAAGAAGGCATTGGACTTTTACTTGTGAGCTGTGAAGAGGGCACCATGAGTGAAGAGGGAAGAGGGCACCATGCATGAAGAGGGAAGAGGGCACTAGAATTTTTCTTGCATGTGCAAAGAGGGCACTGGACTTTTTCTTGCATGTGCAAACTTGTCCCTAACTCTACATGGATTCAAGGTAAGACTGAACTGGACTTTTGTTTGCGTGCCCAAACTTGGCCATGTTTTTTTTGTTACTTAGTTTTACTACATTGTATTTCACTGGTTTGAAGCTAGGGCATCTATTTTTTACTTGTTTACTCACTTCTTGGGGCCTATGAGTTTTGATATGGGCATACATGATGTAAATTTGGTCACTGTTTTGTTTAGTTATATATATTATAAACAATTACAACAGTAATCAGTTTTGTTTCTTTTGTTTCCACATAAAGTTGATAATTTTAGAATTTCATATGAATCTAGTGATGATCGAAAGGCCTTGCACTCGTAAAATTTTGAGTTATAAGGTTATTTTCCTTCTTTGTAATTCATTCCAAGAATTCACCTAAGGAACTCCTAAATATACTTTCAGAGTTGCTATAAAGCATTAACTAATTGGAGATGAAAAATAGCATATTCGTTTCATGCATATGTGGTAAAAATTCATGAGATACTAAAGAAGACCTGCTATTTTTCAGACAAATCTTCATTGTCCCCCACAAAAAAATTAAGTAATAACTACTCCACCCTTAATTTGTTTAACAATACACCATATTAGATAAAGTAGGTTCTATCACACATGGCATGGACTCTCTTCAAACTCACAATATATCGCATGTGTAGTAAAAAAATCATAAGATTCTAAAGAAGGCCTCACTCTTAATCAGCCAAATCTTCCTTGTACCACACAAAAAACTGTGTGATAACTATGTCTACTCCAACCTTAATTGTTTAAGAATTCATCATATCAGATAAAGTATGTTTAAGAATTGTTGGGACTGGTCGATTGGCGTGTATTAAACATAATAGAATTTTTAGCATATTATTATCATTCTATTTCTTTGTTGTAAACATGCCATTGGTTCAGTTTTATAAAAATTTTGGTGTTAAATGCATTTAAAATAAAGATCGAATTTTGTAGACTACTAGCATGAAGGAAGATTTGACCTAGTAGTCTACAAAATTAGACCTCTATCTGTATCTTTGTCTAATTCCATAGACTGCTAAGTCAAATCTTTCCTTCATGCTAGCAGTCTATAGAATTAGACCTTTATTTTAAATGCATTTAACATAAAGGTTTAAAGGAAAAGACCTATGTGTTATAATTTGAAGATTTGACCTAACAGATTAAATGCAGATAATACCAGGATAATACCACGACAAATCTTCAAGGAATTAGTTAAGCATATTATTATCATGCATTTAATCTTATAAAATCATCAATTCTTAAGCATTAAGCATAGTAATAGGTCAATCTTCATTGTCTTCATTGTGGGGGACAATGAACATTTGTCTGACAAATAGTAGGTCTTCTTTAGTATCTTATAATAATATGCTGAAAATTCTTAATTTATTTAAACAATTCTTATAGATTAGAATTGTACAACATATTGGCTGACAAATAAAGTAGGTTCAATTTTAAGATAAAGTATGTTCATATAAAGAATAAAATTTACTATTAATACCCAATTGTCTAATTCAATACTCTACTCTTAAAGCTTATAAAGTAGGTTCAGGTACTTTAGATAAAGTATGTTTAATCTAGTTTAATACTTTATTAACTGAAGTCACCTAGGGTTTGACCTATAGAATTAGTCTAACAGTAAATTTAGCAATAAATAGTTCTATCACATAGGGAATAGACTCTCTTCAAACTTAAAATTCCTAACCGGTCTGTGTACCACACAAAGGTGTTATCTCTATTGAGCATTAAAGGTTGTCATTAGTATCAAAGGTTATCAAAGAAAATTGGCCAGTTACTTATATTGAACTAGTCGGTAACTAAAAGCAAAACAGATCAGTCAGTTAAGCTTATACATTGAGCATTAGATGGTTTACCAAGCATTAGCAGACACCGACACTGAGCAATAGTAAACACCAAGCACTACTATACACTGAGCAGTTTATATAGTGTTTACCAAAGATCACATGAAATGGCATAGTAATCAGGAATGACACATTCTTCTATGCAAATAGTTACAATAGATCACAAAACATTTTACCAAGATCAAGGAATATTTATTGTCAAGATACTCATTAAATGCAATGTATATCTTATGCAATAGTTTGATCTAGGTCATTTTTGTACACTGTAGATCTTAGGTTTTTGTCTAAGATTTGTAACCTAATTTTGTTAAAGCGGCATAAAATATGCTATATAAATGTATGTTTGCACCATTTTTGATGTGAACTAATGTATGAATTAAGGAGCACTTGAAGCATTTTCCTAACTTCAAGACTATCAGTTGACAGAGTAGAACAGTATACAAAGGAGATTAAGCAGAATCAGAGTAGGCTAACCGAGCAGTTCAGAGCAGAGATTCATCATAGTTGAGGTGATATTTTATGAGTACTTATTGATATGTATCAGACAATTAAGTTGTCAATTAGCAGATAATTTCCTATTTCTTTCTAACAATTGTAATAGAGTTTTTGGCTAAATCTCTTAATATAGTAGACTTGACAGTCTTATGTAAATCTCTTAACCGAGTGCACAATTCATTAGTGTTGTTAAAATCCTATAACTAGGTAGATCTAGCTGATCTAATATGTTACTCCTAACATGGTAAGATCACCGGAAGTGAGCAAAACTTGTAGCCCTAATAGGTAAACCTTTTCTATCTATAGTAGTGAAGAATTTGTGGGTGTCATCCCCACCGTAGTTTTTACCTTCTAACAAGGGTTTCTGCATTACCAAAATACTTGTGTTATGTGATTGATATATTGTTGATTTCGTCTTGTTTACTTTCACAAGTTGAATGGATGAATGATACATGTAATTAGATACAAGTTATTTTGCAAGGCTATTATTGTTTGATGTCATAGATCTGAAAGGTTTACAAGTAAAAAATTTTGTGGGCAATGATTCACCCCTCCCCTCTTAGTACCCTATCTCTCCTAATTCTAACAATTGGTATCAAAGCATAGTTCTCTTATTGAATAGTTGAACCACTGAAGGGTAAAGATCTAAGTCATGAAGAGATATAAGCTAGATAAGACTATTGAGAATCAAAAGATACAGATGCAGATGTTTGTTGAAAAGTTTAAGCAAGCTAAGGAAGGACTAAAGAAACTACTGGTTGAAAGGAAGAACCTAGCTATTCTAGAAAATGAGATTGGTTATCATGAATAACCTATTAATGATATGTTTGATCATATTGGATCTAGTTCTGGAAGCATTTCTGAAGGATCTGAAAGTATAATCTCTAATTTGTCTAAAAAGAATTAGCATCTATCTGAACAAGTGAAAGCACTAAAAATTAGTCAAGAATCTCAGATGGTGAGAATGGTAGAGATAATGAACAATGCTAGATAGGCTGAACAAGAAAGAAATCTGGCTATTGAAGATCGAAGAGAAATGACCGAACAACTTCAAGCTAAAGAAAGTGAAATACAAAGACTCACTAATCGTCACTTCCAAGTATCTAATTAGATGATGACTGTGAATCAAGAGGTAAACCGAGTGAATGGAGAATTTTCAAGAAGACTAGAAGATGTTGCAAAACTTAGAGAGGAGAATGAGAAGCTGAGAAATGAAGTGAAAACTCAACCACAACACAATGAAATGAAGAAATTGGCTGAGGACAGTTCCAAGAAGATTGATAACTTTCTGTTTAATCAAAGAAGATTCGGGAGTAAAGCTTGTCTAGGCTATGCTGGTGAAGGAGAATCATCACAACAAGTTGAACAGGCCAACAAAAATCAAAATCAAAGACCTAAAGTGTTGACATGTTATCACTGTGGCAAACCAGGTCACACCTCCAATGTTTGTAGAAGCAGAGCACAAGGTAAACCTCCTATTATTCCTAAATTTGATGGATATTATTACTATTGTGGAAAGTATGGTCATAAAGCTTATGAATGTAGAGATAAATAGAATGCTAACAATACTACTATGGAGAAGTTATGTTATACCTTTAATAAGCATGGACACACTACACAAGAATGTAAGGCAAAAATGAAGCAAGTGTGGACTCCTAAGCAAAAAAAATAGCGCAAGCCTTATCAACCGAAGAAATAAGGTAATTATTATGTTTGGGATTATAACACATGGGCTAATTGTGTTGCATGTGGTAGATATGGGCACATTCCAATGAATTGTAACAGGAAAAGAAGGGCTAGACAATCAAGAAGCTGGACAAGCACTGGAATGTTATGTATGCACTGTCATAAAGTCAGTCATTTAAGCAAGGACTACAGAGACTGAGCACTAGAAGAAAATCATGTATTTGAGAGTGGAAACACTATTGTAGATATCATGAAGATAAGGAACACTATGTGGAGAAAGGCATCTAATGAGAATGTTGAGTCAAGTAATGCTATCAGTAAAAACTCGTCCACTAGATTGGGTGACATAGGTACCTCCACCTAAGGTGAAATAGGTATGTATGGGATTGACATTTCAAAATGATCACATTTTACATACAGTTCCTTATATATGATGAGCACATACCAAATCTGCATGAAAAGAGATGCATTATGGTTTATATGTTAAGAGCTAGGAAAGTTACATAATTGATAAAAGCAAGACCAAGAGTTGGTTACCTGTCAATAATCACTATCCAAGGTTAATCGAGAACATGTATCAATCGACGAAGGAATTGTGTGTTAACTAAGCTATTGACATCCTACAGTCTTTACTGAGCTAACAGTTGTTATGAACCAAAAGGTAGGTCAAGCATTTAATGCATGAAATTTTGAGTGGGAATATCGAAAAGTCTATAAATACACGAGAAACAAAGTTCATTTTTACATTGTGATCTTGAAGAGAAAAGATTTCATAGAAAAGAGTTCAAGCTAAAAGGATTTTTAGAAGGATTCAAGGCTACTATAGATCGAACTGACATCACTCTTTGATGACTCCAAGTAAGTACATTTGCTACCGAACACTGTATTAACCTACTGCTTGCCGAAACCCTAAATCAATTTATAGCATCTACATCGACCGCAAGAAAATCACACAGTGTTGAGGAAGAAGTAAATCTGATTGTTAGAGAAATTTTTGACAAACCTAAGTACAAACCACACCCTAAGATTGCATTGCAAATGAATTTAATGGGCTCTTTTTCGAGCATCCCAAATAGGGTTTTGTTAACAGAAGACATATGGTCATTCATTCATTGAAAGATTGAAGTAGGAGATTTTGAGACTATTGTGGCATATCAATAGTTGTGTGGCACTGATGGAAAACTAAAGCCAAAATATGACCGGATTGAGAAATTAGGGTTATCGTGTGCCATACACCATCCACAATCATTCAAAACAAACTGGATAAGGATTGTATTAAGTTGGTATCATGATGGAAAATTCTGGTTGGATAAACTAGTTGAGGTCACAAAGAAAATGATTAGTAGGGTTACTGGCTATCCTACAACTGACAAGACAAAGGCTTTTCGAAGCTCCTCATGAGCTGATGTTGAGATAAACATTGGAGTTGCATGGAACAGTTGAGCATTGAAGATTTTAATAATTAAAGACCCAGCTTTAAAATTTGCAGCACATGTGATCAGGTACAAGATATCTCAATCGAGAAGACTAAACAACGTACCTTGTAGCGCAGTCGACATGGCACATAAAATTGTGAAGAAAGATCACTAGATTGATCTTGTAGAGCTACTGCTGAACCAATTACAGGAAAACATGAAGACTATAAGGTCAAAGAAGTTGAACACATGTAATTTTGGTTCACTCCTTGTTTTTTTATTTTTCTATCTACAAAATTATTTTCCTGGCATTGGTAAAGTAAATTGGACAACAAATAAACTGATAACTATATAGATTACCGAGATGATGAACAAGTTAGGAGATGATTTGAATAAAGATTTTGATGAGTACTTTAAATAATTTAAGGCCAAGATGAATCAAAGAAGTAGAATTCCATGAGAATTAGTTGAGAAATTTGAGACAGATATATGTTTTCTACTAGACACAGATCATACAATGATAAAAGAAGTTGAACCTAGAATAAAATGGCTAGCACCTATGGGCTATGAAATGAAGTATGATTTTGGATTGAAATCTATTGAAGCAGTGCTAGCACTACTAAAAAACCCCAAGGCCACTAGGTTTGGAACCTATGAAGAAGCTAAGTCTAGAATCATGACAAGTTTGGCCATTAATAAAATGTCTAGGAAGGAAAAGAAGATGAAGAAAGACCTAATTGCTAGATTTGGAGATGTCTGACTCATTTGAAGAGTCACCAGTTAAAGAAACAACCAAAGGTCAATTACTATTGGCTGAAAAACCTTATGAAAATGAGGAAACTGAATCTGAAGAAGAGAAAGACCCTACTCCGGTTCCTCCCACCGAAATTCAAAAGAAGTAGTTGCAAGTACAAATAGGTACAAGGAAAAGATCATCAACTGTAGCCTCACCACCTCCAGAAAAAGGATTAGTGAAAATCACAAGACCAAGGGAAAATACACTGACAAAGACATATGCCAAGAGAAATCCCAAGGTTGTAGCTAAGGCACCAAAGAAAAGGAGAAGACTGATAAGAGGTAAAGAAGACCTTGAGGATAATGAAAATAAAGATGACATCAGTCAATTCAAAGTGGTCAAGAACAAGATAAGGTCAATAGATGAAATCATTGAAGATGTAATTGTGAATGGTGACCTTGATGATCCTGAACTTAGCAAATTTGACAAAATGTCAAATGAGGATCAAACAAAGATTGAGGAGGTAGTCATCCAAATGATGATAAAATTTAAAAGAGTTCCATTAGAGTTTTCACTTTCATTACCAAAGGAGTTGGATGACAAAATAAATAAAAAATGGGCTTATGCACTAGACACCGAGAAGAGAAAGAGAGAAATATCTCTAGTTTGGGAAGCCCCACATCTAAGCCTCGCAGAAATTAATGAACACATGGCTACTTATCAAGAAAGATTTACTATAAAGAATCAAGCCATGATGATACTAGATGAGAACATGGTGATGTAGATGAGGCAGCCGATTCCCTATAGAAATCAATTCTTAAAGCCAAAGAACAAGATGAGAAAAATGCATTCTTAAATCTATCTAAAAAGAGACAAAAATCCAAAGGAAAAGGAATCTATATTGATGATACTGCAGCAGAGAAGTCAAAGGCCTTTGATATATCAGTTACTAAGGTAATTGATATTACTAAACAAAAGGAAGACATAAATGTTTCACAGGATGCATCAGATCCAGTAGAGATCCAAATAAAGAAGAAAATTGATGATGATGTACTCATTGAGGACATAAAAAATGGTGATCCTGATGACAAGGATGATGAGGATGTAAATATTGCACCAACCATCACACAAGATGAAGCACAAGTCACTAAATATGTATTTACATCATTACCGAGCAAGATTTCTATACTTGCAGAAGTAGTAGAAATTCTTTCACAGGAACAACTCGACGAATCAGACCCCGAGCAACATAAAGATACAATAGGGGAACAAGACATTGAAACACCTACAGAGACAAATAAGTCTGAAGGAATAGAGGTAGCTACTATAGAAACACAGGCACAAGATGAGCCTAAGTCAACCGAGGTGATCCCACCTGACACGACATCTGAAGCTCCCACTCATTCAAATGACACACAGATTACCAAGGAGCAGAAGAAGGAAGAGAGTGTGTCAACCGAGAAGGATACTCCAAAGATAAAAGACAAGATTCTTGTCACCATTGAAGAAGTCACCCCTTGCACCAAAAAAGAAGAAGAAAAAGAAAACAAAAGGGTCGGTCACTCTAAACAAAGTGATTATAATACCAGAGTGTGACCTGAGGACCCTTAGCCCTGAGGAATTGACCAAATATGGGGAACTATGTACAAGAAAAGTAGCACAAGAAAAGTTGAAGCAAGAAACTAAACACAAAGAAATTTTAATAGATGTTAGGGATATCTTACAACAAGTAGTACCTAAAGTGAACATTGATGAAGATACTCCTATTATAGATCAACTTTCTATACTTACAGAGAAGATAAATTCCTTGAACATTGATGCTGACAAGCGAATTGAAGAAAGGGAAGAATCCAAGATTCAAGACAAACTGGCAGAAAGAATCAGCCAAGAAGTTGCAATAAACAAGGTCAAATTATCTAAGGTAATAACCGAGATCAAATATATAACCCAGTTAATTTGTCAATTCTTACTGAAGCTATGCATTGTAGAAACCTTCATTGTTTAGATCAGTGAAAAGATCAAAGGTCTGGAAGATGAAATCAAGACCAGTGCAAATGCAGCTATAACCAAGCCACAAGCTTTTTCAAAGCATATTCATAGAGTTTAGGAACTCAGGTGGTTAATAGAAGATCACAGATCAAGTCACAGAGTTACAGATATAACTCCTTCCATACCTTAAGATTTCTGAGAAACACATTGTCAAAGCGGAACAACTTGTTGCAATACTAGAAATTTATGTGTTGGATAACATCTTTGACATGTATGCACAAGTCAATCTTGAGCACATTGCTCTCACCAACTTGAAAGAGGAATGGGAAAACCTTTTGGAGTTTGTGAAGAAAATCCATCAGCATATTTTTGACAAGATGTGAGTATATAGTTTAATTTTTGTATTTGGCATTACTATCAAAAAGGGGGGAAACCAATGTATATGTCAATATGCCAAATATGTACATAGATGCTACGTATACTACATATTACTGGGAGCATGCATCGAGGGGGAGTATATAGAAATTTTGTTAATTATATATGTATATGGAAGAGATTTAAGTTATATGTAGGAAATTTTGTCTATGTACATTCAAGTTTTGATACTAATGCCAAAGGGGGAGATTGTTATCTCTATTGAGCATTAAAGGTTGTCATTAGTATCAAAGGTTATCAAATAACATTAGTCAATTACTTATATTGAACTAGTTGGTAACTAAAAGAAAAATAGATCAGTTGGTTAAGCTTATACACTAAGCATCAAATAGTTTACCGAGCATCAGCAGACACCGACACCAAGCAACAGTAAACACCGAGCACCAGTATACACTGAGCATTTTATACAGTGTTTACCGAAGATCATAGGAAATGGCATTGTAATCATGAATGACACATTCTTCTATGAAAATGGTTACAACATATCAGAAAACATTTTACCAAGATCGAGGAATATTTATTGTCAAGATACTCATTAAATGCAATGTATATCTTATGTAATAGTTTGATCTAGGTCATTTTTGTACACCATAGATCTTAGATTTTTGTTTAAGATTTGTAACCTAATTTTGTTAAAGCAGTAGAAAATATGCTATATAAATGTATGTTTGCATCATTCGTCATGTGAACTAATGTATGAATTAAGGAGCACTTGAAGCACTTGCCTAACTTCAAGACTATTAGTTGAGAGAGCAGAACAATATACAGAGGAGATCAGATTAAGCAAAATTAGAGTAGGCTAACCGAGTAGTTCAGAGAAGAGATTCATCACAGTTGAGGTGATATTTTATCAGCACTTATTGATCTATATTAGACAATTAAGTTGTCAATTAGCAGATAATTGCCTATTGCTTTATAACAATTGTAATAGAGTTTTTGGCTAAATCTCTTAATAGAGTAGACTTGACAGTCTTATGTAAATCTCTTAACCGAGTGCACACTTCATTAGTCTTGTTAAAATCCTTTAACTAGGTAGATCTATCTGATCTAATATGTTACTCCTAATAGGGTAAGATCACCAAAAGTGATCAAAACTTGTAGCCCTAACAGGCAAACTTTTTCTATCTGCAGTAGTGAAGAATTTGTGGGTGTCATCCCCACCGCAATTTTTACCTTCTAACAAGGGTTTCTATGTTACCAAAATACTTGTGTTATGTGATTGATATATTTTTGATTTCATGTTGTTCACTTTCACAAGTTGAATGGATGAATGATACATGCAATTAGATACAAGTTATTTTGCAAGGTTATTATTGTTTGTTGTCATAAATCTGAAAGGTTTACAAGTAAAAATTTTTGTGGTCACTGATTCACCCCTCCCCTCTCAGTACCCTATCTCTCCTAATTCCAACAAAATGTGGTACAATTACTTTACTTCATCACTATCTTCCTTGTACCACACAAAAAACTATGTGATAACTATGTCTACTCCAACCTTAATTGTTTAAGAATTCATCATATCAAATAAAGTATGTTTAAGAATTGTTGGGGCTGGTCCTTTGGTGTGTATTAAATAGAATATAATTTAATCTGTAGACATATTTAATGCACTATATTAGATAAAGTAGGTTCTATCACTAGAAAGGTCCTTGTACCACACAAAAAAGGAATTCAATAGATTAACTAAGTAGTCCACTAGTCCTAACATGACTGCTAGTCCCAACAATTCTATATATACTTTATAGTTCTATTAATATGCCATTAATTTGCATTACTTCAAACCTTAAGTAATGACATAACCTTATTAGTTTAACAATGAATTATAGAGAAGGACAATAACCTTATAATTTTTTACTATTAGAATCTTCATTGTCCCCCACAAAAAACTAAGTAATAACTACACCCTTAAAGTGATGAAATAAAGAATTAACGTATACTTTAATTTATTACTATTCTAAATTAGTTTCTAAGACAATAGTTATCTTAATCTAATTTGTATGACATTCTTAGTTACTTCATATTAAACCATCAATGCAATAGTAATTACAAATGACTTTATCTGTTACTTTATATCAGTGTATTAAACTGATATTAGCAGTTTACAATTAATCTTGTGTGATATAACCTACTTTATCTAATATGGTGCATTGTGAGTTTGAAGAGAGTCTGTGCCATGTGTGATAGAACCTACTTTACACAATATGGTGCATTGTTAAACAAATTAAAGGTGGAGTAGTTATTACTTAGTTTTTTGTGGGGGACAATGAAGATTTATCTGACAAATACATGCCATTGGTTCAGTTTTATAAATTTTATTTTGTGTTAAATGCATTTAAATGGAACATTAAGCATAGTAATAATATGCTTAATCTATTAGTAATTGGTAGATTAAATGCAGATAACACCTTTATCAGTTTAGCATGTTTAATGCATAGTAATTACAAATTTATTCTTATTCGCATTGTTATAAGATGCACTCTTTGTTTAATCTTATTACTTATTACATTGTATTTCATTGGTTTGAAGCTAGAGCATCCATTTCATAGAGGTTGTGAGTGTTTTATTGATATTTTTATTTGTTTAAATGTATAAAAATATTACAAGAATTGACTAAAATACAATAATGAAGTAAGTGTCATGATTATTAAACAATAAAACAATTCAAGAATTACTCGGAGTAAGGACACCTTTCTTCATCAGAAGTATCACAACACTCACAATAGGAAAATGACCAGACATGTGAGACTTTAGGTCTGGATGGAAACCAGGTATGAATATCAATCTCAGAATTAATTATTTTAAAAGTTTCGGCAATATCAACAAGATAAGATTAGCAATATTTACAAAACCATATAAAAACCATCTTATATTACAATACAAAATGCAAATTATCAGTTATAAACATGGTAAACTCAGTTATAAATACACAATATTTTGACATGCAAAGGTCCTACAATTTGATTTTTGCCAACCTTTGAACTTACAAAAAAATGGAATTTACATTAGCATCCTGATATAATGAGGGAAAATATTAGTGTACTACATTACAAAATAGAGTAAAATAAAAAGCTATCTACATAAGAAAGAGGAACTAAACAGAAAACCTTATAGTAATAAAAATATAACTATACATAACAATATTTGAGAAGAACATAACTCATGAAAAACAAACAAAGTGCCAGTTCAACCATTGCTCCACTTCAACCATAATGTCAATTAAATTTCTTAAGAGGGGCAATCCAAAAACTGATAATAATGGCCCTAGTTTATGCCTACAAAGATATAAGAGATAGGGGAGGCTTGCTTTTCTTGTGGACAACTTATTCCACCATTTCACAAAAGTGGAATCTTCAGCCATAGCTTCCTACACAAACTCATTCCTCTCCAACAGTTGCTTCACATGGTTCTATAGTTCACTACACTTGGTCCTCTTATCCTCTTGTTTGTCCTTTGGATTACTCATTATCCATGAAAATTCTTCCACATGAGCCCAGAAGCACAAACCCTTTGTTATATCCTATTGACTACTAAAGATAATCTTAATCACATCAATCATTACTAACTAATTTTAAAAAAATATTAGCTAACTCTACATAAATAGACCGAAATGGATCTCAATGATGCTTAGTAAAACACAACCTTTAACATATGGATTAATTGGCTGTAACACTTGAACTATATTGATTCTTTAATCATATCTTACAATTTTCTATAAATTATGTGCCCACATCTAGCATACCAATTATTTATTTATTTATTAATATAATATAAAATCATGAGTATGCAGCCATAATCAATAGATACAACATATTTGAAGAGATTATTTTTATTATCAACTCTACCAAATAGTAATTTAGACATTTTGGGGTCTTTTAGGATTCTTCTATATCTATTAAATACAATGGAGTTACAACTTTTCCTGCAACTTACATACTATAATAACTTGTAGCTCAATTATATATATGCTATAAAAAATATAAAATGGAGTTGCAAATTATTATAGTTATTTAATGCTCATTTTGCACAACATCATGCAACCTATATTAAGTATAAAGTATTAGAGACTGTCATAGTTTATATTTAGTCTGAAAGATTGAATTGGAAAACTATAGAGCATTGCAATTTGGATGAACATGTCATGTCAATCCTGCATATTTCATCCTAAGGAATCTTCCTAGAAAAGTCCATTTAAGTTTGCGTTAATACATCCATATGAATGCTCGACCTTTAAGAAAGAGAGTTATATTTATTCATTTGATCAATAATTCATACAAATAAATGTCCTAATCCATAATAGAAGCCATATCTTCTAATTCTTTTAAACTCATGATTTGTAATTTTTAAATAAATGTGAACATTAAAAGTAGCAAACAATGCAACAACCATGGCTAGCATTCACCTCTAGCTCTAGAATGCATGTGAAATCATGCCCTTAGAATTTGAACAATTTTGTAGGTAGGAGAAATATTTTTAGAGTAGTTTCAATAGATCATAACTTGTTATTTGAACTCAAGAATACCCCTTACTTGTTTTCCTACAAAGCGTTTGGAAAAATCTATCAAAAAATTAAAAGTTTTGTAGAAGTAAGTGTATACATGAAGGATGAAACACATAGGAAGCTATGAGAAGCTATACCTAAAGTTAAATTTACAAAGTAATATATCATTTATAAAACCTACCATAACTTGTCATTTTTTGTTTGACATTTTTTATCACAACTAAAGAGTTCTCACCACGAGCAAATAGAGTGACCATTTTCTATCAAAACCATATGTGCAGATATAAACATTAAGTACAACATGTCTAATTTTTTTTGCAGATATACACATTAAGGATTATGTCAGATAATACAAGGGAATTTGATCAAAATAGGGAGACGGCTTTGTGCTCTGCTAGGATTTTTTCACCTTGCGTCCATCTCTGCAGTCCCATCCTTCGCACATACCGCAGTTATTGGGAGAAATAGTTTAATATATATGGCTTTGGCAACTTCTCACCAAGTAGTTGATGCTAGTGCTGGTGTGGTTTCGGATATCAATGGTACCTCCAAGAAAACACCCCTGCAAGTTTGTACCCAAAGTATTCCACGAGGTATGGCCTAGCCTGATATTCTTTTACCCATTAATGAATTCAATGATGCATGCACTTGGCTTGAATTGCACACCCTGATTGGCTATTTTTAGGGTTGCAACCCCCCTAAACATGTTCTTAAGGACTGGGTTGCGAAGAACTGGACTTCTCATAGAATCTTCCTGGAAGGCACTCAGAGCCTTACCAAAGGCTTTTTTCTTTTTCGCTTTTCTAACCCCTCTCATGTGGATGCTATTTTTGCCAAAGGCCCCTAGAACCTCAGGGCCTCACTATTAATCTTCCAACATTGGTCTCGTGACTTCTCTGTCTCTGATGACAAGAAGCTCAAGGTCCTAGTGTGGGTCAAATTCCCTGGTCTTACCTTACCTTGTTGGCCTTTCATGCAAGCCATAGCACAGAAGCTCGGTAGGGTTATATGTCTCGAGCATGACCATTTTCTTAATCTGCTCCCTCACAAGAGGCTCTGTGTTGAGGTTGACCTTTCTAGAGATCTCAAAGAATCCATAGAGATTTAGGTTGGTGATACCACCTTCACTCATAAGGTGCTCTATCTTAACCTTCCCAATACTTGTTATCAGTGCCAATTTGCAGAGCATAAGATTAAGGACTGCCCTTTGGCAGTGCCTCATACCAAGTCTCCTCCCAAGGATGCTAGTTCTCAGCCAGTTGAGGCTGGAAAGAAAGAAGATGGTAAAAAAGATGAATGGGTCACTGTTAGTCACCGTAACAAGCCCCACAAGCCTATTTTGGCTCCCACCTCCCATCCACCACCTTTTGATAACATGATTTCCTTGGAAATCCATGCTATCAAAGTTTCAAACCCTATCTCGTAGGGGAAAGATGTTTGCACTACCCAGGCTTCCGCTCCTCCAGCCTGCATGCCTCTGACAGTTACCAAGATTGTTTCTTCCAGCTCTTTCTACCACTCTAACAGCCCTTCTAGGCATGCTGAGACTATGTTTAATGGAATGCAAGACAAGCAGCGTAATATTTCTTTAGAATTTTTTGGGTCCAATTTTGCCCCAAGTTATTTATCTAATAGCTTTGACTCCCTTGGGGATGAGGATGGAATGGATGACACTATTATTCCATGAAGTACATCTCATGGAATGTTCATGGGTTGACAAACCTACATAGATTATATTTTGTTAGGGATTTTCATAAGCATTTTTATCATCTGGATGTTTTATGCCTCCAGGAAGTTAAGATTTTAGGTTTCATGCTTGATGCTACTTGTAAAGTTATTTGGCCTAAGAGCCTTTCTTTTTGTTCTCAGCACGAGGCTGGTTGAGGTGGAGTTGTTACTCTCCTCTCTCCTCATTGGCATTCCCTTCTGGTCATCCATGGTTCTGATCCCATGCAATGGGTTGTTTGGGCCACTTTCATTATTGAGAATCATTCCTTTGGCATAGTTACTGTTTATGCTCCCAATGATGTTGTTGAGAGATCTCACCTGTGGCGTTGGCTTGCAGCTTCCTTGCTACCTACTACCTGGCTTGTTTGTGGGGACTTCAATATGGTGGAGATGGCATCTGACAAGGATGGTTTTGTACCATTTCGCTAGACAACTGGTGAAAGAGAAGCCTAGTATTACATGCATAATAAATTAGGGCTTTTTGATCCCAATATGGGCCGCCATCATTCTAATGGGGCCTAGCACACTTGGTCTAATTATAGAGCTTCCTCTGATAGAATTCATAAAAGGCTTGATCGTGCTATGATCTTGACTCAATCTTTTTTCTCCTTTTCTCAAAATTAAGCCGTACCAGTCACTCCTCTTGTTGATGTGACCTTGTTAGACTACTTTGCCATCCAATTTAATATTGTTTGGTAGACAGCTAAGGCTAGGCCTCCACCATGTAATTTTACTTTAATACTTCTATCCTTCATCATCCTTCTACTATGGCCCACATTCATCAGGTTTGGAACCTTGAGCCTAGACCCACCCACTTGACAGGATGGATTCAATGGTGGAATAACTCCATCAGGCTTTCGCTTGTTTCTTGTGCATCTATGGTAGGCAATTGCCAATTGTCATCACAGATCCTATGATGTCAACACTAAAGCTTTGCATGTTTTCACCGAAGCCTTAGCTTGGACCCATTCAATCAAGAGCTGCAAATAAATCTTGCTAAGTTATGCCACTAGAAGCAAGTGGCTGACAACCATGCTGCCAGAGTAGCCTAGATCAAAGCCCGACTACACTGGTTAAAGGTTGGAGACAAAGTTTTGAAAGAATTTTTTACTACCCTCCACCCTCGACATACCAGTATGGGCATATCTAGAATCTGGGAAGGTCATTCCCTTTTCACGAAGCTTCCTGATGTTTTTCAAGCCTTTGTTCATCACTATGAATAGGTCTTTGCTACTTAGGGCTGCTCCCCTGCCAGCAAGAAAGCTCTTGTGGATTGTATCACGGTGGTTCCTCAGTGTGTCTCTCCTACTTAGTGGGTCTTTTTTGATCAACTTCTTTCCTTGCAGGATCTTCATGAAGCTGTGTTTGCTATGGCTGATGATAAAACCCCTAGTTGTGATAGCTTCCCCTGTGAGTTTTACAAAACCCTTTGGGATGCCATTGGCCTGGATCTTCACCAGGTCTACCTAGAAGCTTTTCATACCCAATCTCTTGGGGATATCATTAACTAGGGGAATATCAAGTTCATTCCCAAAGCTGGGGATCCTGAGGACATTTGTAACTGGTGGCCCATCACTTTTCTCAATGTCTCCTACAAGATCATTGTAAAAGCGCTGGCTCTCAAGATCTGACACATGCTTCCGCAAATTGTCCGACCTAAGAAAATAGGGTTTATCAAGTCAAGATTTATTCTTGACAACATCATTGATGTTTGGGAAGGTATGGAATGGGCTCGTAAGTCTCACCAGAGAGCCCTTTTTCTCAAAATTGATTTTGCTAAAGCTTATGATTGTATTGAATGGCATTTTATCCTTGCGATGCTTCACGCTATGGGTTTTGGCCCAAGATTTCTTCAATCTATGCAGATGCTCTTCAATGATGCCTCCACCTACATTACCATCAATGGCCACTAGTCTTCCACCTTTGGGATTTTCCATTCTATTTGGCAGGGTTTCCCTCTAGCTCTAGCTCTTTATGTGTTAGCTACCGAGGGGTTTGGCTACCTGTTAGCTCACTCCATTTCCATGGGAACTGTTAGGGGAATCTTCTTGTCAGATTCCTCCCAATAGTTTTTCAATGGCCATTTCATTGATGATTCCTTCCTCACTCTGGCCGAGGATGAAGAGAATATCAAGGCATCCTTGCAATGTTTAGACACCTTTTGCTTGGCTTTTGTCTTAGCCATTTAGTGGCACAAAACCCTTTGCTACAGACAGTCAGCTCTTCTCGAGCCTCCCTGGCTTTCTTAGTTTGGTTGGACAAGGATTAAACATGGGGAGACATTCCACTTTTTGGGTATTCCCTTTTCTTTTCAAGGCAATACTACTGATCTATGGAATGAAGTTCTTGCTAAGCTTGAAAAAAAGCTTACCTACTGGATCATGAAGCCGCTCTCCCTTGTAGGAAAATTTCATATCTACTCCAAAGTCCTAGCTACCATGCATGTTTACTACTCCTCTTGTTGCGACCCTTACAAAGATTCCTATAAAAGGCTCAAGAAACTCCTTCAGAATTTTCTTTGGGCCTCTGGTATTGATCACCAGGGCTTCCATAGAGTTGCCTGGGATTTTTGTTGCCTTCCAAAATCCTCTAGCCGGCTTGGATTTATTGATATCCAAAAGCAAGGGCACGCCGTTTGTGCCAAATGGGTTGTGCGGTGTCTCACGGGAAATGAATCCTGGAAAATTTTGCTTCGTCATTGCATTTCCTCAGGATTTCCTCTTCACAAGCCTACCTAGAAGGGGATTGGCTTTCAAACCCTACTAGTTATGAGGGAGCCTATCCAGATCTAGGGTACTTTTGTCACCAAAAGTATTTGGAGAGCCTGGGAGTCTTTCAAGCCCTAGCTTCGGTGGGCTGGGAATGGTTTTTGTGATGGTCTTTCTTTCAACTAGTAGAACATTTGGTGGTCTCCTCTCTTTACTCAGTAGGGGACTCCTCTTGCTAGAGTGCAAGGGGTTAGTGCTCTTTGGTTTCATAGGCATGGCATTCAAACCCCCAAGGATGTTTTTTCCAAATCCACTATGAGTCTCCAATCTTGGGATGATCTCCGAGTTCAATTTCGGCTCATCTGCCTAGATCATCAGACTTTTGACTTACTGGTTTTTGCCATCCCACCTCACCTCTTGCATAAGCTAGGAATTTAGTCGATTAGACCATGGTGGAAAGACTGGAAGTGGTATCTTGTCACTCCTTTCACTAGCTACAAGCCTAAGCTTGGGTATTCTTGGCTTATGCCTCATTTTCCCATGATTGATTCTCTCAACTAGCATTGGCATCTTTCTTCTTCTCAGAAGATTTGGGGTTGGAGATTTTGTACTATTTCGGATTCTGTTATTGAGCCTAAAATTGCTCATTTTGCTTAGTGTTTGTTATACCAGGGCTTACCTTTGGGAGCTAGGCTCTGACATATGGGGGTTCCTGACCCTAAATACCCTTTTTATGGTCACTTAGAGACACTCATACATATTTTTTGGTTCTGTCATCATGCCCAGAACTACTAGGGTTGGATTCATGACTTTTTTGCACCCTTTAGGCCAGAGCCTTTTTCTTGGCATATGGCTCTTCTTGGTGACTCTCCTAGAATGCCTTCCCAATACACCTAGATATGGCATACCTTCAGGCTCAAAATTTTGTTTACTCTGTGGAAAGATAGAAACATTGTGCTTTTCTCTCACAATTTTCTAGATAATTATGTTTCTATTTTTGCTAAGGCATGTATTTGTAACAATGTAATGATGTAGATCCAAGTGCAAGAAGATAAAGTAGCCCTAGAGGTTGCTCACCTGTAGGAGTTGCTCCAGTACTGGGGCAATGCCCCTTGTACTATGGCTCAGGTTCCTCTAGATTCTCTCTCAGCTAACTGTATGCCACCCAGTGGATGACATGGTAGCCAAAGCTCCTTTGTCAGACACTCTAGGACTCCATGGCAATGGCGTCACTGCTCTGATTCCCCTCCTCCTTGGAGGGATGTGGGTTCTAGTTGGCCTCCTATGATTACCTCCACTACTGCTACTTTTACTTGGCCTTCGGCCTCTACTCCTGATAATCAAGGAAAGTTCCCTCGCCTGGCGCTAGCTATCTCACCCAGGTGAGAGGAAGGAGAAGTTGAAAAAGATGATCCAGATGATGGCTAGGCCATCCCTCATCAGACTCCTCGGCCCAATGTCTGGGGAAATCCTATAAAGATCCTCCTCCCTCTTCTTCTACTTCTCTCACAACTTGAGGGTTTTTTGGTTATATAGTTTTTTTTATGAATAGTTGTTTGTTTCCAGCCTAAGTGCCATGTGAACTTGCAGGGTGATTCTTTCCCCTGGCTCTTTTTTGTGAATATTTTACTTTAATATTTATATTAATAGAAAAGGCCTCTATTCATAAAAAAAAAATAGGGAGACAATCACTAGATTGTTGTCTAACTTTCAACGAGAAGGCGATGACAAATGTTATTGTCCATGCAAGAGTTGTAATGGCTTAAAGAAAAGAAGAATCAAAATCAAAATAGAAAAGATACATTGTAGGGAGAATGGTCACATTGAAGGGGGGGTTTGATTATCATCCAGTGGTAAGTTATTTATTATCTTGTTTTTACAATTAATATACATATTGGTGTAAAGGGTTTAGGTCACTAGTGTTTCCTTTCCCAAAATCCTTCTAAGATCTTCTAACCATCCAATGGTTACTCCTTTTTGGGTTCTTCTTCAATTTGGATCTCCAAGATCCTCTCTATCAACTTCTCCTCCAAGGTATAGTTTATATGTTGAAGAACCAATACTCCCAGGTTCAACTAGCCCTTCAATTCCCTAGGCTTCCTCCCTAGAGCTTCTCCCTAGAACCCCAAACCCTAGCTTAGGATCTTCTCACACATCCCATAGACTCTATTCTATGTTCTTGGCCCTTCAAAAGTCCCTTAGAACATCTTCCCAAACTTCTAGATACTCTACCAATATAATTGTTATCAAATTCACTAGGAGGCCTAACTGGCATATTTCCTAGTAGGTCTATTTTCACTTATTTTGGCCTATTTCTTCCAAATCCTCCAAAAAACCCATAGAAGACCTTGAAAATAGTCAAGGTATCCACCAACACTATCTAAATCTAAAATCTTAGCTTCTGGTTGCACCCATAACCCTAGTTACCATCAGGTCCTAGTTTTTAGCCTATTAATTAGGCCTCTAGACCAGTCTGAACAAATGACCACCAAATTGATCTTCAAACTTCATTTCACCTTATCCCACCTTTTGACTCTTCAACAAGATTCATTAGGGCTTCTACACAAGCCTCTAATTCTTTTCCCCAAGATCAAGGGTTCTTGAACCAAATCATTCTTTACCCTATCCAGGCTCACCTGCTACTAACAATCAGCCATATGGCTTCCTCCAAGGTCTAGAAACTTCATTACAACAAATAAAATGAAAAAATAATCCCTATGTACAAACTCTAACCTTTCATCCCCTATGGTTTCAGCCATTTCCACCAATGGATGCTTAGGTTAGAGTCATTTTAAGCACCAAGACTCTATAAATGGAATTTGCAGACTAGTGCCTTAAAATCTACTTCAAATTGCACTACACTAAACTATAAATCAAACTAATCAATGTATAAGAAAGCTAACATGAAACTCTACACCACCATGGGTCCTGATCTTACAATTCAATTCGTATAGGACTATATAGGGAACAAGAAACCCTACAAACTAGTAAGAACTACAATCTCTCTTCCATACTGAAGGTACACAATGATGAGAATCAATCCAAAACTTCATTAACCTTCCAAATTGATTGAATCCATGCTCATATACCAATCATGAGTAGTTACAACTATTCTAACTCATTTTGCAACTTCTTGCAAGAAGTTGCAAAAGTTTCTTGAGAAACTTTTCAAAGTTGCTAGCAACTTTTTGACACCTAGTGCTATTTGACTCTTAGAATCAACTCAATGATTGAGATTGACTTATCTGACCCTAGTTAGGAAATTTAGATTCCTAAGACATATATTAAACCAAAACTACACAAAAATAGCACATTTTGTCTTCATAGGCCATATAGGTCAAAGTGACCACAGTATCCTTCATGAGCTCATTTGGCTCTTACAAAAATTTAGGTTGTCAACCTTGGATCCAACCTATTGGATCTTATTCAAATCCACAAAAAACATTTCACACAACCCTAGAACACACCAAACACATCAAAATAGGAGGTGCTCTACACCATACTCCCCTAGGATAAAGAACTCCCTTGAGTTAGAAGGTCTTCAATGGTGACTCCATGCTTCAGGATGTCCATCTATGTCATCCAAATAGCTTCAGCTTTATGTAATCCCTTCCACTTAATGAGATACTCTATGTTGGTACCCTTGTCTTTTTTATCACCTTAGAATCCAATATACTATCTAATTTCACTAGGATGGGGGTAGGAAATTCTTTTATCCAATCATCATCTCCTAAGTTTGGAAGAGTGGTTTGACCTATGTTCATAGATTCTCCCTTATAGGGATACAGATCACATGCATTAAAGATGGGTGAAATTCCTAAATTAGAAGGAAATTCCACTTCATAGGCATCCTTGCCATACTTGTGTAATATCTTCAAGGGTCCTATCTTCTTCACAAGTAACTTGGTAGGCCATCCCTTGGGTAGTGTTTCCTTCCTGAGATAAGAAAGGACTAAATCCACCACCTTGAACTACAAGTCCTTCCTTGTCTAGTATTCTTTGGCTTTATACTTCTCCCCTTTCTTTTGTAAAGTCCCTTTGACCTGCTCATGAAACTCTTTCATTTATTCTACAAATGTCTCCCCTTGGGCACTCCTCTTGTATTTCAAACTAAGATCTCTCAACTCTAGGATCCCTCTAGGATGAGTCCCATATACTTTTTCAAAAGGGCTTTTACCAGTACTCCTATTAATGGAGTCATTATAGGAAAACTCTACCTACCCTATGATGCGATCCCATGACTGTCTATGTGTCTTAGTCAAGCACCTTAGTAAGTTCTCAAGTGACCTATTCACTACCTCCATTTGTCCATCTAACTATGGATGGTATGCTTAAGAGAAAGACAAGTTTGTACCTAGTACCTTCCATAGGGTCCTCCAAAAGTGGCCCACAAACTTACTATCTTTGTCACTTACTATATTCATTGGAAATCCATGGATCCTTACAAAATCTCTGAAGAATAGGCCTGCAATATGTGAAGCATCATTGGTTTGTTTGCATGGTATGAAGTGTGCCATCTTACTAAAATGGTCCGCCACAACAAACACACTGTCATGACCCCTAGGTGTCTTTGGTAAACCCAAAACAAAGTCCATACTTAAGCACTCCCAATGCCTTTGGGGTATGGATAGAGGTTGGTACAACCCACTATTGTTTCTTTGTCCTTTAGCCCTCTGACATATTTGACATTTCTACACAAAATTTCTAACATCTGACTACAACCTAGGCCAATAGTAATGCCTATTCACCTGCTCAAGTGTCTTATCCACTCCAAAGTGGCCTCCCAAGCTTCCTTGGTGTTTCTCCTTCACCATATTCTCCCTCATTGAGCACTGAGGTATACACATTAGATTCCCTTTGAACAATAGTCCTTCTTGCAACATGTAATCAGTGAATTCCACTTTGAATCCCTATTTGAACTTCTCACATGCCTCATGTAGGCATCCTTGAAATCTTTTTCCTCTTTATAGAGGGCTTTCTAATCATTCATACTCACACTTTGCAATTGTATTTCTTGTATAGCTAATACTCACCTTCTTAGAGCATTAGAAACTTTTTTGCTAACTCCTTTCTTATGTTTGAGAACAAATGTGTAGGCTTGCAAAGACTCTACCCACTTAAGATGTTTTTGATTCAATTTCTCTTGCCCATTCAAGAAACTAAGGGCATGGTTATCTGTATAGACCACAAATTCCCTTGGTAGGAGATGATGTCTCCACTTTTTAAGTGCTTTCAACATTGCATATAAATCCAAATCATAGGTAGAGTAATTTTTTTTGGCCTCATTTAACTTCTCTGAGAAGAATGCCATAGGGTGTCCCTCTTGGATTAACACTGCTCCAATGGCTATCTTGCTAGCATCACATTCTACCAAAAATAGCTGATTGAAGTTAGGGAATCTCAAGGTAGGTAGTTCTGCAATCCTTTTCTTCAACATTTCAAACCCTTTATCAGTTGCCTCTATCCACTTGAACTGACATTTGACTCCTCCTTTGATGGTGTTGAGGATAGGTGCACATACATGACTAAAATTCCTCACAAATTTCCTATAGTAGGAGGCCAATCCATGGAAATCTTAACATCCCCTATGGACCTAGGTGTAGGCCATTCCAAAATTGACTTGACCTTATTAGGGTCCATCTTCATACATCCATTAGCAACCACATAACCAAGATAAACTAGTTCAGTTTTCAGAAACTCACACTTGTCTTAATTGATCATCAACTTCTCTTGATATAGCCTCATCAAGAACATCTCCAAATTCTCCATGTGCTCCTCCTTAGACCTACTAAAGATCAAAATGTCATCAAGATAAACTATTAAAAACTTACCTATAAAGTCTGCCAGCACTTCATTCATGAGCCTCATGAATGTGCTAGGTGCATTAGTTAGGCCAAAGGGCATTACAAGCCACTCATACAACCCTTAATTTGTCTTTAAGGATGTCTTCCATTCATCACTAGGCCTAAACTTGATTTGATGATAGCCTGACTTCAAATCCACCTTGGAGAAATAACAAGAGCCTCCCAAATTATCTAGAAAATCCTCAATCCTTGGCATTGGAAATATGTATCTAATTGTAATCTTATTGATGGCCTTGGAGTCAGTGCACATCCTCCATGTGCCACCCTTCTTTGGTGCAAGGAAAGTGGGTACATCACAAGGGCTCAAACTCTTCCTTATTAGTCTCTTATCTAACAAATCTTGAATCTATTTTTCTATCTTTGCATTTTGGCAAATTTTCTCTTGGAATGAGATCTATCTGATGGTTTATTTCCCTCATAGCTGGTAATGCACATGGAAAACTATTTTCTACTATCTCATGATACTTGTCCAATAATTCTTGCACTTCTTGGGGCATACTTTCCTTCTCTTTAGTCTCTTCTTTAGGCTTTACCATCACTACACAACAGATCCCTCTTTCCTTCATCAACTTCAGAAACTCCTTCCCACTCAAAAGCATCACACTAGTCCCCACATGCTTCTCTTCATTAGGTTCTTGTAATGGATCCATTTGAAACTTCTTCCCTAGCTTGGTGAGTACATATTTGTTCCTTTCACCATCATGAATGGACTTCACATCATACTGCTAGGGCATCCTAGAAGAAGGTGACATACATCCATGGGCAATATGTCATATAGGACCTTGTCCTTATATTCTCGTATTTCAAACTCCACAATAGTTTGTTCATCTACTACTATTTGTTGCCCCTTGTTTAACCATGATACCTTGTAGGGAGTGGTATGAGGTATCCTTCTAAGTTTTAGTTTGTCCACCATCTCTATTGATACTATGTTCTTAGTGGATCCAGACTCCACTATCACCTTGCAGATCTTCCCATGTGACTTACAGGTAGTCTTTAACAAACTCTTTCTTTGAGGTGGCTCTATGCTATTAGGTACTTTCAACAAAGTCCTTCTCAACATTAGATTCTCCCCTTCCATTACTGGCCCTTCCTTGTGTGTGTGTGAATTTTGTACCTAGCTGTAGACACAACACTTCAGTAAAACATTAGAGGTTAACAAAAATCAAAATCATGCAATAGAATGAAAACTAAACTAACCAGGTGATTTACTACCTTCTAGTAGGTATGAGTATGATCTTCTCAGATTGAACTGAGACCAGTGACATTAATGACAGCTAAATGAAAGATTTGAATGCAAGATAGCAATGAAGTAATGCATGCAAATTAATCTATATTTTTGGGTTTTCTATGCAATAAGAATGAGAAATCTCGTATGAATCTATTCTATATGAAAATTGATCTAACAATGATATGAAATAAAACTAAAATGAATTGAAAACAAGATTTATCTCACAAAAATTGTTGATTCGCAAGAAGCTTCAATTCTTCAGATGTTGATTCTCTAGAGTAAGTATGCAAATTTTGTGGATTCTGTGGATTCTGTGGATAATTTGTGAAGAGTTGAGCCTTGATTTTATAGAAATCCAAGGTTTTGAGGATGCATTGAAAAAATCCATAAATCACTCTTGATAAACTCGGGTTGATTTTTGAGTTAACAAGAAATTAAGAATAAATAATTCATAAAATCATGCAAAAGTAGTTTTTATCTCAAAATAGAGCTTTAGTTCTCTTTTTCAACTCATCATCAGATGTTGAGTTTTAGAAACTTTACTAATTGAAATTAGCAATTATTTTAAAGTTGACTGCTTTTATGATTGTGCATGATTTAATATGAATTAATTTAATAAATAAAGTGATTTATTTTCCACTTAACTGCTTTTTAGAATTAAAAATAACAATTGATTTATTGGTTAATCAATTATTAAAATCAAACTTTTATTCAAAAATAATATCATTAAATATGACAACTTGCTTTAATTAATTAAATAAGAATTTAATCAATTAATGATAGGAATTTTGATTTATTGTCAAATTCAAATAATAATAATTAGGAATAAATATAATTAAATTTAATTAAATAATTAAGTGGAAAAATTAAATTAATTAATCAAATATTTATCATATTCAATTAATCAACTTTAGGATAAATATGATTTATCGCCAAATAATCATTAAATTAAAGATAATTATGATAAAATAGGAATATTACTAGGAATATTCCCTGATGTAGAATTTAGGATAATCAATTAAGATTCGATAATGTGCTGATGTGCCTTAGGTTAGGACTTTGATGTCGATTTCATTCAATGTGTCGATACAGGAGGTTAATGAACCTATAACCCATTTTTGGGGTATTACATTTCACCCCTCTTCAAATTACTATGCGAAGCGCAGTGGTTCAAAGATAGTCTGTGTATGATGTTGAAACTAATGTTTGAAATTGAAATTGATATGAAACAGAAATTGATTTGAAAGATTCAAAGATGTTAGGTCTTGAATGACCAAAGATAATGTTAACTATAACAACAATGAACCAATGATTGCGAAAAAGTGTCAAAATGCCTGATTCTGAATGTAATACCCCTCTAACCCTAATATAAGTTTTGTGTTTTTGAAAGAATTAAGATCCTTCGATGTTTTCTTATAGCTTAAGTTGTACATGATACTTGTTTGATCTATTCCTATAGTTGTTTATAATAATTTCATAAGCTAGTACTCAATGATTCTAATATCAAACATACTATCTAAAGGTATCACTTTTGTATGTATTTATCTCCATGTATGTATTGAGTACCTACAAGACCTTTATGAACATAGTTAGGATGTTATATGATATGTACTTGATAGATATATATAAGTGGTTATTTATATTTTCTTCTATTAAGGTTACTTTGGATGAATCTTGTATCTCACTTGATGATTTGATTATGTTGATTTATTATTAGTATTGATAAGAGACTAACACAATGCTTGAGATTCTAACCTTCGTTATGATGATGCTACATGCTTTGAGTGTATATATATATACATGATATGTTTTCATGATTTAGGACGAAGTCGTAGTTACTCACATAGCTGAGGTCCACACGATGTATCGATCCTGGTCATCTGTCTGCAATGTTTTCTTTTATACGTATATCCGTGCATATGTATTTCTTCTTTGTGATGTAGGCTTACAGGTACCGGGCATCGACTTCACCTGGCTTCACAGGTCTGAGCATGCCCTCAAATCCTTGATGGTTGTTGTTATGGAGATAGTACTAAGGCCCCTACATGAGTCTTCCTTTGTCATTATTCCAATTTGGGAATATTAGGGTTCCTTCTTTGTCAGTCAACCTTTGGGTCAAAAACCCAGATCCAACGCACCCGGTTGGGCATGGTTGTAGTTAGTGCCTTGTGGCCACTTGAATCCATTTGGTTGTATGATTTGTTTACTCATTTTATTTATTTCTCTTTCTTGGTATGATTCTTAGTTAATCTTTCTATGTTGTGTTTCAGGAGTTTGGCTTGACTTTCCTTGTTGACTTTGGTTGACCTTGTTTGATCTTATAGTTTTCTCAATATGTTTCATAGTTGATTTTTATGGCCTCTTTCGATGATTAGATTTATTTTGAGGCATGTGATTTTATTCTACCTCAGTGTTATATCCTATAGTAATTATAAATAGGTAATAATATTGTGATCTATTACTTCATAATCTTATAGATTATAGTGTTTGGTATTTGGCATGTATCTATATAAATATATATATATATATATATATATATATATATATATATATATATATATATATATATATATATATATATATATATATATATATATATATATATATATATATATATATATATATATATATATATATATATGGAAATATATATATGGGTGCACACATATATGTATTTATATATATATAATTTATATGTGATTGTATGTTAATTATTGTAGATATTGTTGATGGTGTATATTTCAGGATTAATGTAAAGTATAATATTATTAATAATTAAATATTAAATAATGCGAGGTATATTATTCTTAATTGTTAATTATTAATAATGAGGATAGGTTATATATATAGATATTGATGTAATTAATGATGGCATATGCATATATGTTAGGATAATATTACATGTGTGTATGAATGAATACAAATAATCTTTTATTGTATATTTGAGTAATATAGTTGTATGATATTAAGTTATTTTATAATACCCTTTAGTTAAGAGTTAGTTGGGAATTGGTTACTTTTCCTCTCAACCTTTGGAAATCTATTTATATGCACTACTTTCTCATTTGAAGGGAGGGGATTTTGGGGCTGAAGCATTGAGGAGAGGATGGCCTTACTTTTCATGGAGATTTTGGAGAGAAAACTTGGAGATGTGAAGGAGAGTTTGTAAGCATATGTCTTTAAGAATTTTTGGTTATCTTTGCTTTTGGGAGAGAGACATTTTTGTGAGAATTTCAGTAGTTGAGAGAGGGATTCTTTACTGTGGAATTATTTCTTTCTTTCATGGAGATTTCTGAAAGTGGATAGGGTTTGAAGGATGCATCTCAAGTTTGGATTTGTCTTCTCTTTTGTTTCCTTCCTTCTTCGATTCAACCTTCGTAGGACATGAGGTATGGATTGAATATTTTAGTTACTTGATGTATCTGATAGATTATAGATCTATTTATATATTATCATTATTTATTATATCTTTACTTTTCATTTGTATGGTTATTTTAAAGTTTTGAGTTTTTGTTTGTAAGAATTGGCATGTGTTTTCCTAGGGTTTTTAGCAACCCATTTTTGGAGATCTATTATTATAACAATTTAAATTGCATCTATAGTTTTACTAAATTGATTTTCTAGAATTAAAATTCATAGATCTCAAATGGGTATCTCTCTGATTTTATTTTTAAGGTCGAATTAATGCCTTATTTTTGACATTTTGGCAGACTATGCCTGTCCATTCTTGATTCCGAATTTTCTGTCAAATGTATTCGTATGCTACAGGCTGATATGATTATATAAAAGTCTAAATTTGATATCAGAGATTCTATTAAGTCTTATCTTTCATTTCCAATTGGTTTGGTGAATTTTAATTATATTTTGTAAAAATTACAACCGTTTTAGTGAAGGCAGGTCTGAACCCTAACCAGAATTTTCTATTTTAAACCAGAAGTCATAACTTTCTTTCCCACCATTGGATCTTCCTAAAAATAAAATTGAGAGTCCATAATTATGTTATCTAAATCTCCACTAAATTGATTTCCTTTATTTTATGTTTTGTGGAAGATATGGATGACTGTTCTATGATGACTATTATTTGCATTTAATCCTTGCTTGAAATAATTCAATTTAAGAACATCATTAAGTTTTAAGGTTTCATATGGTTACCAGAGGCTATTAGAATTTGTTTTTGGTTAATTGGATCTATGTATACTCTGAATATGTTTATAATATCACTTGGATGTCTTCTTATATGTTTGGAACATTCTGAATGCCATATTGGGTTTAGGGTTGTCAAGTGGACTAGGGACAACATATGTTTTCCTAAACTCAATCAAATGTTGTTATGGAATTGATATGAATTCTTGATGATGAATCTATTATGTTCTTATGATTTTTATATGTATGTTAGGGAACCTAAGTACACTAGGTGAGTGGCTCATAGTGAGGGGCCGGGGCCCTAAGTGGCTAGTACCAGGATAACCTAATATGAGTTATTTAATCAAGTGATAACCTAAATAAATGAATTGGGAATGGGAGATTATTGGAATGGAAAATTACATATTAATCAAGATTAATTGTGCCTCGCCCATGCCTTTAGTGCTAGTAAAGACTAAGGATGGGAGTGGGAGAAGGTACCTATGCGTAGGTACAACTGAATGACCTTGCCTGTACGAGAGGCATTCAGTTCCGCATGTGCCTACTTGGGGGCCGGGGCCAAGAGTGGCTAGTACCAGGACAACCCAAGGGTGAGGGCTATGCGATGACACTCACCTAGCTTGTAGCTTAGAGTCTCTATCAAATTTGATCATGCCTTTGGTATTCCTTGTGGTCTTCTTGTCTTTTCCTTTTTGTTGTGACTTTGGGGAACTTTTATCACCACCTTAGAAATTTTCTAGTTGTTACCCCTTGTATGGGCCTTTGGTTCTATCTCCTAGCTCGGGGGAGTGGGCCTATTGGTTCCACGTGGTTGGGTGGTTAATATTTATATCGAGGTATTGTTCGTGATTCTCTGGATGATCCTAGCACATATTCCTTTCCAGATTTGCAGTTGAAGATTTCTTATTGGATATTTTAATATGTTGAGATGTACTTATGTATTTGAATTCATGTAATTTTTAATCTCCTAAAAGGAGTCTTGTAGTATTGATGTAATCTCAATTCAAAGCAATGCATAAGGAAATGGGTAGTTCTAGGTAAAAGAAAGGGAAAATAATGTGGAATATTAGACATGTTACTAGCATTAAAAGAAAGTGTTTATGTTATTTCTCCTATCCTCTTATGTTGTCCATATGTAAAGGAAATAATCTTAAATATAGTTATATATAATGATGTATCACAAAAATAATGTATTCTCTCTTGATGAAAGGATCCAAGGAAATTATTGAGAAATGATAGGTTAGTGATTGGAATTATTAACAATGAATGGTTATGAAACAATGCAATAAAATAGTAACTTGATTATAATGTTAATACTTGGTTCATGTTAATGAAATACCTAGGATAATGCCTACCTTAATGAATATTAATCTCTTACCTAAATTATTAGAGAAAAGTGATATAAAGGATAGTAGATGTAGATGAAATCAATATGAATTTATGGAACGAGTTGATAAAAGGAATAATGATGTTGGATGATTAACCTATGTTTAATAAAAGAAATAAGTTAGGGACATTTAACTTGGTGCATTAAAATGAATGTAGATCTTTTAAGCTCATGATTCTGTGAATATCTTATGCATGTAAATGGTTTATATGATGTTGCTTAGGTAGCGACGTTAGGGAACCCGGGAGGACTTAAGTTGTATAAATCTTACATTCAAGTAGTAGAAAATTATTTCTTCTTTTAGAAATATGAAGTGTAATGATGAATATTATTCTAGTTAAAATAAATTAATTAATTAAAAAAAATATTCACTACTTTCATTTTATAGAGGTTTTATGTCTTGTCCTCTTGGGTTGCCTGGCGGGGCGTTACACTGAACCTTATGATTGCGAAGAAGTGAGTGACCGATTCCAAACCCAATTGTTGATAAGAATCACATTGATATCACATCTGAACCCTTCAATTATGAAGAACCAAGGAAATAACACTAATGAACCAATGGTTACAAAAAAAACTCATACAGTTTACAAGATTAAGAGAATACCAGATTGATATGGATCTCGATGAATCTAATATGCCCCAAGCAATGAGGAATTTTGATGTATCAGCAACAAGACATGGTTGTTGTCTCGATTACTGAGGAAAGATATGATTTCAACTTTAGATTATAGACTTTGAATGATATGCAATACTTTGATTATATGCAATACTATGCCCCCTTTGGGATTAAAATTGAAATCTAACAAGAAAAGTTAGTGTTGATAGTTTAGAAGCATGTTAATTGATTGGAGAAGTGGTTAAACATGTTTGAGAATGCGTTTTGCATTGTTTAGAGGTCCTGGAGACCAAGTTTGACTAGGTTTGACCATGAGTTAACCATGGTTGACCAAGTTGATATTTCAATAATTTGATGTAAGATAATTAGTTAAGTTGAATTCTGGATTCCTGTGATGATTGAAGGTTTATTATGCAAGTAGTTAATAATATGAATGATCTCAGATTTTGATTTTGATCCCAAAAAAGGATTCTACTTGCTATTTCATTGGATGGACCTTTGTGTAAGATTCAACTCTTGTTAGATTTGAAGAGACAAGTGGAGAATTGTTTAAGCATTGAAGTTCATTTAGCCATTGTGAGATCATGCAAACATGCAAAATTGCAAAGAGACATGTAGTATAAAATGCAACCTAAGACCTAGGACCTAGTCACTGATCATGTGTCGGTCATTCTCATCATTGAATTTTTAGGTAACCAGATAAATCAATACAATGCCCACTAGTTATGAAACAATAGACATATGAATATCAATTTGTATGCTCAAGAATCAATACAACGCCCACTGGCTAGGCAACCATGTACATATGAATATTAAATTTTTTTTAAAAATGTCAAATTAGATATAAGCACCAAGGTACAAATGCCAAGATGACCTGAATATCCTATCTATTTTGATATAGCAATTTGTATAAGCATCAGAACATAAACAGCATGATGACCTGAATACGCCTTGTGTTACAAACACATCAAACAGTCAAGAGATCATTCTAAGTCTAGTGTGAATTACCCGTAGTGACCCTTTATCATTCACATCCTTAGGTTAGATCGTGTTTCACAATAGGAGAAAAAATTCACTCAAAAAGACAATAGTGAGATCAAACTTCCTTGTTTTTTCCAAGTATCAATGGTCGAGGTACTCATGGCCATCCAATTCGAGATAGAGGCTCTTACAGATGGACACCATTTCAATCCAAAATTTTCAAAGTTGTTAGATTTTCACATACAAGAAGAAAATAAAGAAAAGATTATGCCCCCAGTCATCACTTGCTAAATCCTGTAAAGTACATCATTGAAGAGCTCATGGGAACAAAATATGTAAAAATCTCAATGTGAGTCAATAAGAATACAAGGAGATAAAAGCATGTAAAAACATAGATTGTTTTCAATTTGTGTTTGATGTTTGCATTGTGTTGTTGTAGATGCAAAATATTTTCTAGAGAGGAGATTGACTGAATGACTCGGATGAAGCTTCAAAGGAATCTAACTAGATATGACTCATCTAAGATGTACTAGAGGCCATAGGATATGACATTGGTTTCCCCCAAGTTTGAACATTGACAGGATATAGACGCTTGAGTAGAATGGTGTATAGACCAACTTATTGAAAATAGGAATGTGGAAACACACCAGGAGATATGTACAAACTAAAGAAAGATTGAAAGTTGGGAAAGACCAAGATTGTACTAATAGATGGAGCATTTTGAAACAAGTGGCACCCGTTTGCCAAGTTTTCACCATCTTGACAGAGATTCTATTTTTGCTACCAAGGTGCCTGTTTCTAGGTTTTCACCAAGGCAATTTTTCTTTTTCTCATTTTTTTGTATTTTTCATTGTTTGTACTTTTGATATTTTTTTATTTTTTTTTGTTAATCACCAAGGCGCCCATTGCTAGGTTTTCACCAAGATGTTCATTTTTTCAGGACTTTTTTAGATTTTTATAATTTTTTCAGGGTATTTTACCATAGACTAAATGCCTTAGGCATATAATTTCTTTAGATGGAGAATGTTGATTGGTTCTCAGAGCTATTATCCTTCAGTCATTAAGAGTTGATAGGCACTAGAGACAAAGGTAGTAGTAATTACAAAGGGACCCAACTAGTTGGGTTCAAACTTCCCCTTGCACTCTCTATGTGATTGATTTTTATGATTCTCTCTCAAGACTAGATCGCTAACCTGAAATTCTCTATGTCTAAATTTCTTGTTGTAGCCTCTAGACATTCTCTTTTGATATACTTTGAGATGATCATATGCTGCTTGTCTATGCTCATCTAGTAGTTCAATTTCTTGCAACCTAGACACTCTGTAGTCATCATCAATTACTAGACCATGCATTCTGATTCTTAATGATGAGATTTCAACCTCAATAGGTAGTACCGCTTTAGACCCATAAACTAAAGCTAATGGAGTAGCCCTAGTGGATGTTCTGATACTTTTTATACTTGATAGAATCTTTTTCCATTGCAAACTCCCAAGCAAGATTATATCGCGCAGTCCCAATGCTCTAGCAAGGTGGAGAACAAGAGGGATTGGCAAGCTGGTGGAAGAGTTGGAAGACAAGAGAATGAAGGAGAATGAAGGGAAGAAATCCTCAAGGGAAAACTCCTCAATAATACCCAAGCTAGGGAAAAAAATGTCATGTAAAGCACATTTGGACAAGCAATGAAAGGCCAGCATAGGATAAGTCACAAAAGCGTAATACAGAAGAAGGAAAGGATGTAGTCTAAAGGAGTAGACATGTCAAGAGGTTTCAAAGCATTGTGTTCTATTATTTTTATTTTAGATGAAGACCAAAGGGGAAAAGGATAGCGAAAGGCTAGAATGAATGGAGGAAAATAAAAATGAAGGCTAAACAGGAAGGGAATGAAAGCAAGATCATTGTAAGATAGCTCACAAGATAGCCAAATATTCGTGTATAGATCAACATTATCAAGATCAAAGAGAGAAGATAGAATGGATGAAATATGTAGAAGAACTATGCATGATGCTTGATTGCCAAGTTTTCATCTTGGTACTTATCCAAGGCACCACAAGGGAGTGGTTTTCACCATAGGATGAATTTATGTCTCTTTAATTTTTCTACCAAGGTGCCTGTTTCTAGGTTTTCACCAAGGCACATTTTCAATTTTTATTTTTATTTTCATTTCTTTTTTTTATTTTTTTGGAAGAAGGCAAGCTCTTTAGATAATGCTCCTTGAAAGGATAAACCATGATATGCCAAAGATTCAAAATGATATGCTCAAAGATGCTGATAGGGAAAGGAAGATGGAAGAGAAAAATGGAGGATAAAGTTTTATGTAAAGCGAGTGAGGTTGGAAGATAGGAGGAATAGGCAGATGAGGAAAAATGATAGAAGGTAGAAGGATAATGAATAGAAGGATTATGAAAGGGTAGATGGAAAGGAAGGCAAGATCAACATCAACACATACCTTGAAGGGTGGTGAGAGGATGGAGGAAACATGAATGAAAGAATACGTAAAGGAATATGGTGAATGGATAGTAGAGGTGGTGGTTTAGGCATATGGAATGGAAGAATGTTTTTGGAAGAAGATGAAGTGGAAGTCTTTGGAAGCTTGAATGTCAACTTCACTTTTTTCTCAACACCAAACTCTTTCAAGAGAGACTTTGGAATCCATATAGCTGTAGGCTTTTCATTTCTTTTTGATGATCTAGAGAGAATATCTTTAATGATGGATTTTGGAACCCATACTTGTCTTGTAGTTTTTTTCTTAGATATCTCTTTTGACTTTATGCCTCCATGTCATTTAGAGGAGACATGGTGATCTTCTTTTTTTGATGGATTGTTGTATTGCTTCTTTTTCTTGTATAGAACATTCAAGTTACTTCCAAAAGACTTGGGACTTGTGGAATAAGAAGGAGGATATGATTGGTTTAGATGGGTGGGTGGATGAAAAGGATTCAAGGGTGTGCATCAATGTTGATCTTGAGGAAATATGGAAGATGGAGGGATGTAAGGACCCAAGATGGATGGTGAATTAGGAGAGTTAGGAGGGGAAAGTGAAGGGACATAAGGACCTAAGATGGAAGGAAGATGTGAAGCCCTTAGTTTTGGTGGAGGAGGTCCAAGGATGGAAGTGGAAGATGCAAAAGGATAATCAACAAGTTTATCAACATTTATATGACAACCAAGGACATCAGCACCTTTAGAGTGAGCATTAGGATTTTCAATAGAATCATGGACATCTTGAATATGAGCACCTTCTTTGATAGGATTGTTGAAAGCTTGCAAAGACTTAGGAAGAGGAGAAAGTGGAAATAAACATGGAGTGGTAGAATAAGAAGATGGAAGACTTTGATCTTGACAAGGATCTTTGGATAGCATAAGCACACAATTTTTCTCCTAATTTTCAATAGGCTTAATATTGGAAGTAACAACACCATTTTTACCAACCTTAATGGAAGTATCATCTTTGAAAATTGGAAGTGGGGTAAGGTTATTTTGATTGTCAATAAGCTCAATAGTGTAAGTAGTAGCATGATCTTGCTTAGGAGAAGACTTAAGACAGGGTGGAATGAATGAGAAAGGGCATGTGGGATCAAAAGAACCATGGAATAGATAAGAGACATCATGAAAAGGATTGGATGACATGGAGGTTCCTTGATCTTGATCTTTCTTTATCTTATTTTCTTTATCATTTTTAAAGTCCTCTTGACATGGAGCCACTTCTAAGGACAAGGTATCATGCTGCAATGGTATGAAAGACTTTGAAAGAGATGGTGAAGGAATAGCTAAAGTAGGCATTATAGCATATAAAGGCTTAGGCTCTTTGGGTTTAGCATTATTGAAAGCATTTGCAGCCAAGTGAAGGATAGCTTGAGTTTCTTTAAGAGGTAGCCCTTGAGGATAACTATAGGAAACCACATGAAAAGTATTAGGATCTTTGTTGGATGAAGGATTTGTGAAAGATTTGGAAGACTCAGAAGCTTTAGGAAATATATGGGTATTGGAGGAAGTAGGGGATGGAAGGGAACCATCACAAGACAAAGGTTTAGCATTAACATGATCTTTCTTGA
Source organism: Chamaecyparis obtusa (assembly GCA_027943335.1). NCBI lineage: Eukaryota > Viridiplantae > Streptophyta > Pinopsida > Cupressales > Cupressaceae > Chamaecyparis > Chamaecyparis obtusa. Next base: position 156,519 of record BSBK01007029.1, on the reverse strand, counting down.
GAGTGTAATCTTTATTTTCAGCATGAGAGTTCTTAGAAGAGAGACCCTTATAGTATTGATATTTTAAATAAGAGTGGTACATTTTATATTCCTCAATAGAAGTAGATGTATCATCTAGGCATTGTTCACAAAAATCATCAAAGTCTCTTTCAAAATTAGAATCATATGGATCACCATCACAATCTATCCAATGTGATGTCCCATTTCCAGTAAGCATGAGTACATGACAAGGAGGAATCTTAGGAATAGAGGTGGCATAGGTATCATTATATTTTCCATCATCATAGTCATCATAGTCTTCAAAGATGGGCATGCCACTCTCCGTGGAAGAGGTATCAAAAGGGTTATCACGTTTCTCATTATGGTATGTCTTGAGAAGAGAAGTAAGACTCTCAGGAGATTTAGAAGAGGAACAACATCCTAGAGAAGAGGAAGGTGAAGACTCAGAAGAGGAAGAAGATGTGGATGATGAGGAATGATGAGAAGACTTAGAATATGAAAGATGTTTGGAAGAAGAAGCTCGTGACATGACCATGCATATGATCCTAGCAAAGGTGTTTGATTCAATCAATTTTCCTTTATTTTAATCATTAATTTATCACTCATGGGCTTTTTGGAATAATACTCTTCGAATTGAGTAATGAGTTCAAGATCATCCATTTTCAAGAGAGGTTCCATAACAAGATAGCTAAAATTCATGGTTCTAGAAGAGGAGGAATCAAGCATGGAAGTGACAAAAGAGATGAATAGAAGAAAGAAGACTAGATAATAAGAGGAAAAGAGTCAAGAAGATGTGAAGAGTTTAGGAAGAAGAGAAAGGATGGAAGTGGGAGACTAGGAAGACATGGGAGATGTGGAAGAAAGAAGACCAAGAGTCATTTTGTGCAACGTGATACCATTTAAGTTCATTTGGATGTTGACCAACATGTCATAGCACCTAAGATTTGACCCAGACCGATCAAGGATGACTAGAAATGACAAGAATCAGTTCGCTATTTTGACAAAATTTGGGAATAAGCTATAAAAACTAGATTTCTGACAAATTTGACCAATTTCTGACAACTTTGACTTTGGCTTTGATACGAGTTTTAAAATTTTAGGATGACTTTTGACACCAGAAAGGATTTTTTCTTCAAATTTGCAATTTTTTAGTTTTCAGTACTAGTTTGTTTGCAAACTTTTTTGTCCAATTTTTGAAGATTTGTGTAAAATTTTGTCTCAAGTAACCAAGTAGATATCAAGCATGAAAAACAACAAGAAGGGAAGAAAGAAATCATTTGAAAACAATGAACAAGGGCAAAAGCAACCTTGCACATGAACAAGAAATAGTGACTTATTGTGCTAATCCCTAGAAATACTACTAGTGTATGTTCCAAAAAGTTTTTCAATAACACACATATTCTTAGAAAATGAAAAATTGGCCTCACTAGGGTTTGTAGTAATGGTTTGACTCTGCAACTTTTGTGATCTCAAGAGGGTGAACTCCAATCCACGCACACTGGGGTTTTGACACAGTCCAAGAAATTAATCAATCAGGAGTTGCTAGGGAGATTTGATAGCCCAAAAAGAGACCACACTTGTGAAGATTTCCTCCACAACAACATTTATATAGTGGTTGTTGCTACCATGGTGAAAATGGCTATTACCACTTGAGGTTCCATCCACGTGGTTGACCCAATTAAGGGAATGTCCACTGTGGTTAACCCTCTCTAAAGGTGACTCACAAAATATACCACATGGAGACTGGTTCCAGATTTAAGGATCTAAGTTTCTAGTACTACTCAAAAAGGGAGTAGAGCATAATCCTCTAGCCTTTTCACTTTTAACCCAAACAAAGTAGACAGATTAATCTGACATGCTAAGACCAAGATTATCTCACAAAGATCTATGATGTCAACCACTCATGACCTATCAACCTCTCTAGAGAGAGAATGTATCAATCAGAAGCTAAAGATGCACAAATCTAGTAGAATGTGAGACTCTCTCACTAACCTCCCTACCTACAAGGGTTCCTTCATTGAAAAGAGTTTTGCTGGAAACCCACTCTCTCAAGAGCCATGAATAGTGTTCATAGGGCCTATTTACTATATGTAACAAAGATGCTAAAAAAAAAATCTATGTTCATTTTTATAGCTCAAAATGAAATATGTGATACAAAAGCAATAAATGTCACACAAGCTTGACACGCAAGAGTTCTTTTTAATCCAAAATGTTATCAGCTGAAAAGATTACCTGAATTCCTCACAATGCGCTTAGTAGATTCTTACCTATTTTTAGCAATTCTTGCACTTTTTCCAATCAAAACTAGCAGAAATCAATTAGAAACAACAAATTTCAATTGTTAATGTTAGCTGTTAGTCCAAATCTGGAAAATTGCCTAAAAAAGTGAAATGACAATTGAAACCTCGCACTAAAACTCGTACGACAGTGGGTTACCCACTAGACAATAGTCTAGAAACTTGTACAACACTAGGTACTAGATCATATGACAATAGAGATTCCAAACAACATTGTGATCCTGATGGTATGATCCTCGATTAAATAAATTATCATACGACAGTGGGCATTCTCTGATACAAGTTTTTAACAAAACTCATACACAAATTGTACGGACAGAAAATAAAAATCGTAGCTTGAAATAGAAAATGACAAAAAAATGATAGAAATTGCTAGAAATTGAATGGAAACCTGTTTCAGGGCCCCACGGTAGGTGCTAGAAATGTGTGTGAATTTTGTACCTAGCTTAGTCACAACACTTCAGTAAAACATTAGAGGTTAGCAATAATCAAAATCATGCAATAGAATGAAAACTAAACTAACCAGGTGATTTACTGCCTTCTAGTAGGTGCGAGTATGATCTTTTCAGATTGAACCGAGACCAGTGACATTGACGACACCTAAATGAAGGATTTGAATGCAAGATAGCAATGAAGTAATGCATGAAAATTAATCTATATTTTTGGATTTTCTATGCAATAAGAATGATAAATCTGATATGAATCTATTCTATATGAAAATTGATCTAACAATGATATGAAATAAAACTAAAATGAATTGAAAATAAGATTGATCTCACAAAAATTGTTGATTCACAAGAATCTTCAATTCTTCAGATGTCGATTCTCCAGAGTAAGTATGCAAATTCTATGGATTCTGTGGATCCTATGGATTCTATGGATGATTTGTGAAGAGCTGAGCCTTGATTTTATAAAAATCTAGGGCTTTGAGGATGCATTGAAAAAGCCATAAATCACTCTTGTAAACTCAGGTTGATTTTTTAGTTAACAAGAAATTAAGAATAAATAATTCATAAAATCATGCAAAAGCAGTTTTTACCTCAAAATAGAGCTTTAGTTCTCTTTTTCAACTCATCATCAGATGTTGAGTTTTAGAAAGTTTACTAATTGAAATTAGCAATTATTTTAAAGTTGACTACTTTTATGATTGTGCATGATTTAATATGAATTAATTTAATAAATAAAGTGATTTATTTTCCACTTAACTGATTTTTAGAATTAAAAATAACAATTGATTTATTGGTTAGGAATTTGATGTCGATTTTGTTCAATGTGTCGATATAGGAGGTTAATAAACCTATAGCCCATTTTTGGGGTATTACACCTTGGAGATGGGAGAAGTAACACATTGGGTATCATCCTCTTGCACCAACTGAATTCTTATATCCCCCATAGAAGATGAGGAAGTCTTTTCAGGACATCTACCCATTGTATGGCCCACTTGGTTACATTTGTAACATCTACCAGTGAAGACTAAATTAGACCTTCCTTGTGGCTAGAACCTACCTCTTGGAGGCCCTCTTCCTCTATATCCTCCTCTCTAAAATGAACCCATATACTGATTTTGTCCATTTTTGTCAGTAGATTGTAATTCTTCAGATGTCGATTCTCCAGAGTAAGTATGCAAATTCTATGGATTCTGTGGATTCTATGGATGATTTGTGAAGAGCTGAGCCTTGATTTTATAGAAATCTAGGGCTTTGAGGATGCATTGAAAAAGCCATAAATCACTCTTGTAAACTCAGGTTGATTTTTTAGTTAACAAGAAATTAAGAATAAATAATTCATAAAATCATGCAAAAGCAGTTTTTATCTCAAAATAGAGCTTTAGTTCTCTTTTTCAACTCATCATCAGATGTTGAGTTTTAGAAAGTTTACTAATTGAAATTAGCAATTATTTTAAAGTTGACTACTTTTATGATTGTGCATGATTTAATATGAATTAATTTAATAAATAAAGTGATTTATTTTCCACTTAACTATTTTTAGAATTAAAAATAACAATTGATTTATTGGTTAATCAATTATTAAAATCAAACTTTTATTCAAAAATAATGTCATTAAATATGACAACTTGCTTTAATTAATTAAATAAGAATTTAATCAATTAATGATAGGAATTTTGATTTATTGTCAAATTTAAATAATAATAATTAGGAATAAATATAATTTAATTTAATTAAATAATTAAGTGGCAGAATTAAATTAATTAATTAAATATTCATCATATTCAATTAATCAACTTTAGGATAAATATGATTTATCACCAAATAATCATTAAATTAAAGATAATTATGATAAAATAGGAATATTCCCTGATGTAGAATTTAGGATAATCAATTAAGATTCAATAATGTGCCGATGTGCCTCAGGTTAGGAATTTGATGTCGATTTTGTTCGATGTGTTGATATAGGAGGTTAATGAACCTATAGCCCATTTTTGGGGTATTACACCTTGGAGATGGGAGAAGTAACACATTGGGTATCATCCTCTTGCACCAACTGAATTCTTATATCCCCCATAGAAGATGAGGAAGTCTTTTCAGGACATCTACCCATTGTATGGCCCACTTGGTTACATTTGTAACATCTGCTAGTGAAGACTAAATTAGACCTTCCTTGTGGCTAGAACCTACCTCTTGGAGGCCCTCTTCCTCTATATCCTCCTCTCTAAAATGAACCCCTATATTGATTATGTCCATTTTTGTCAGTAGATTGTAATTCTTCAGATGTCGATTCTCCAGAGTAAGTATGAAAATTCTATGGATTTTGTGGATCCTATGGATTCTATGGATGATTTGTGAAGAGCTGAGCCTTGATTTTATAGAAATCTAGGGCTTTGAGGATGCATTGAAAAAGCCATAAATCACTCTTGTAAACTCGGGTTGATTTTTTAGTTAACAAGAAATTAAGAATAAATAATTCATAAAATCATGCAAAAGCAGTTTTTATCTCAAAATAGAGCTTTAGTTCTCTTTTTCAACTCATCATCAGATGTTGAGTTTTAGAAAGTTTACTAATTGAAATTAGCAATTATTTTAAAGTTGACTGCTTTTATGATTGTGCATGATTTAATATGAATTAATTTAATAAATAAAGTGATTTATTTTCCACTTAACTAATTTTTAGAATTAAAAATAACAATTGATTTATTGGTTAATCAATTATTAAAATCAAACTTTTATTCAAAAATAATGTCATTAAATATGACAACTTGCTTTAATTAATTAAATAAGAATTTAATCAATTAATGATAGGAATTTTGATTTATTGTCAAATTTAAATAATAATAATTAGGAATAAATATAATTTAATTTAATTAAATAATTAAGTGGCAGAATTAAATTAATTAATTAAATATTCATCATATTCAATTAATCAACTTTAGGATAAATATGATTTATCACCAAATAATCATTAAATTAAAGATAATTATGATAAAATAGGAATATTCCCCGATGCAGAATTTAGGATAATCAATTAAGATTCAATAATGTGCCGATGTGCCTTAGGTTAGGAATTTGATGTCGATTTTGTTCGATGTGTCGATATAGGAGGTTAATGAACCTATAGCCCATTTTTGGGGTATTACACCTTGGAGATGGGAGAAGTAACACATTGGGTATCATCCTCTTGCACCAACTGAATTCTTATATCCCCCATAGAAGATGAGGAAGTCTTTTCAGGACATCTACCCATTGTATGGCCCACTTGGCTACATTTGTAACATCTACCAGTGAAGACTAAATTAGACCTTCCTTGTGGCTAGAACTTACCTCTTGGAGGCCCTCTTCCTCTATATCCTCCTCTCTAAAATGAACCCCTATACTGATTTCCTCCATTGTTGTCAGTAGATTGTGCCTCTTCTATTCTATTTGGGCTTTTTCGTCTCCCAAAGTTACTCCTGCCTCTGAATCCTCTATTATTGCTATTACCCCTTCCTCTTTGTTGGAAATCATTCCTCCTCCTAGCCTTCTCCTCTTCTCTCATGGCTAATTGAAAACACTTGTGCATGTTGTCAGGAGCCATCATACTGATTTCATCTTGGATTCCTTGCCTCAATCCATTTAGGTACCTTGCTACCTTCTCTACATCTTCATCCTATCTTCTTTCTCTTAGACTCAACTTATTAAACTCCTCAATATAGGTATTGACTGATAACTCCTTTTGCCTTAAATTATGTAACTTTTGATACATTTGTATCTCATAATCAGTGGGAAAGAATTGTGCCCTCAACCTAATTTTCATTCTCTCCCATGAGAATATCTTCTTTTTCCCATTAGTTACACTGTCATCCTACATCATGTTCCACCACACTAATGTAGATCCTTTGAGTCTAGCCTTGTCATAGCTGACTATCTTCTCTTCTGAAACCTCCTTGTAATAAAACTGATTGTCTATGGCCTCTAGCCAATCCAATAACTCTTCACCATTCAAACTACCACTATAGTAGGTAATGTGTTCCATACTATCTTTTTTGATGGACTTGAAAGAATCCAAGAGTACCTTTTATTTATCCAACTCCACTTCTTTTCCTTTGCTAGATGTCTCTCCTATCTAGCTTTCATCTTTATCCTCACTCTCATCACCCCATTCAGTAAATCTCCTCTTACCTTTTGGTTCTAATAGGCTAGCCTTTGCCAGTAGTTCTTGGACCAAGTCCACTATGGCACCCCTACTCATTGCCTTGGGTGGCATGCTATCAACATCATGGCTCTCCTCCCCTTTAGACATACACAATCTTCAATAAATTCTGGTTCTAATACCAGTCTGATGTAGAGGGTTTAGGTCTCTAGTGTTTCCTTTCCCAAAATACTTTTAAGCTCTTCTAACCATCCAATGGTTACTCCTTTTTGGGTTCTTCTTCAATTTGGATCTCCAAGATCCTCTCTATCAACTTCTCCTCCAAGGTATAGTTGATATGTTGAAGAACCAATACTCCTAGGTTTAACTAGCCCTTCAATTCACTATGCTTCCTCTCCAGAGCTTTTCCCTAGAACCCCAAACCCTAGCTTAGGATCTTCTCACACATCCCATAGAATTTGGTCTATGTTATTTTCCCTTCAAAAGTCCCTTATAAAATTTTCCCATGCTTTTGGATATTCTACCAATCCAATTGTTATCAAATTCACTAGGAGGCCTAATTGGCTTATTTCCTAGTAGGTCTATTTTCACTGATTTTGGTCTATTTATTCCAAATCCTCCAAAAAACCCCATAGAAGACCTATAAAATATTCAATGTGTCAACCAACACTATCTAAATCCAAAATATTAGCTTTTGGTTGCACCCATAACCCTAGTTACCACCAGGCCCTAGTTTTAAGCCTATTAATTAGGCCTCTTGACTAGTTTGAACAAATGACCAACAAATTGGTCTTCAAAATTTGTTTCACCTTCTCCCACCTTTTGAATATTCAAGGAGACTCATTAGGGATTCTACACAATCCTCTAAGTCTTTTCCCCAAGATCATGGGTGCTCGAACCAAATCCTTCTTTACCATGTCGAGGCTCACATGCTCCTAACAGTCAGCCATAGGGATTCCTCCAAGGTCTAGAAACTTCATTGCAACAAAAAAAATGAAAAAAAATCCCTATGTATAGACTCTAACCTTTCATCCCCTATGGTTTCAGCCATTTCAACTAGTGGATGCTTAGGTTAGAGCCATTTTAAGCATTGAGACTCTGTAAATGGAGTTTGGAGACCAATGCCTTAAAATCCACTTCCAATTACACTACACTAAACTAGAAATCAAACTAATACATGAAACTCTACACCACCATGGGTCTTGATCTCACAATTCAATCCGTACAAGGAACAAGAAACCCTACAAACTAGTAAGAACTATAATCTCTCTTCCATACAGAAGGTAGACAATGATGAGAATCATTCCAAAACTTCATTAACCTTCCAAATTCATCAAATCCATGCTCATATACTGAGAATGAGTAGTTACTACTATTCTAACTCATTTTTCAACTTCTTGCAAGAAGTTACAAAAGTTGCTCGAGCAACTTTTCAAAGTTGCTAAAAACTTTTTGACACCTAGTGCTATTTGACTCTTAGAGTCAACTCAATGATTGAGATTGACTTCTCTAACCATAGTTAGGACATTTAGAGTCCTAAGACATATATTAAACCAAAAATACATAAAAATAATACATTTTGTCTTCATAGGCCATATAGGTCAAAGTGACCACAATATCCTTCATGAGCTCATTTGGCTCTTACAAACATTTTGGTTGTCAACCTTGGATCCAACCTATTGGATCTTATTCCAATCCACACAAAACATTTCACACAAACCTAGAACATACCAAACACATAAAAATGGCTGGTGCTCTAAACCACAGATGAACCATGGAAGGAGGTTTGATTATCACATTGAAGGGGGGTTTGATTATCATCATTTTATATAGGTCGATCTCCCTAGTATGAATATAGAGGAACATTAAGGTGTGGGTATTGAAGTTGAAGATCATGATCCCATGGCAGATGATGATCATGTGCTAGAAAACACATTTGAAGATGATGGTATGAATGCATTGATTGTTGGCACATTTCATACTAGTGATATTGCTGCTACCGATGATGATGATGATGATGATTATAATGAGGATGACATTGATGTCATCCATGATATACCTCTACTTGAGAAAGAGAACACGGGCCTTTTCAAAGGCTCCCAATCTACTCTAATCTCTATTGTATTGTTGTTAGTGAATTTGAAGGTTATGAATGGTTTATCCAACATATCAATGTCACGTATGCTAAGGTTTGTCATATATGTCATTATAGTCTATAAAAGGTGAAACATGTACCATTAAGATTTTTTATAGTAACAACTTATATTTTTTACTATAGATTGATAGGTGAGTTTTTGTTAAACCACCATCAAATCTTCTCCCTCGCTCGTACTGAGAATTATGTGCCACTATGAAACATATTGGAATGGAGTATCAAGAAATAGATGCTTATCCTAAAGATCATATTATTTATCATAAAGAACATGAAAAATGCAACAGAATGCCCTGAATTCCATATGAGTAGATATCGAGATGATTAAATGGAAAAAAAGGTGCCTCGCAAGGTTCTTCATTACATCCCCATTATTCCATGTCTGAAATGATTATTTAGGTGCAATAGCTTGGCACAATTTATGGATTACCATGCACATGATAGGAGTCAAGATGACATTATTCAAATGCATGCAGATGGTTCATCATTTATGGACATAGAGGAAAAGTTGCCATACTTTAAAGATGAACCTTGAAATCTCAGGATTTCTCTAGCAACAGATGGTGTCAATCTGTATGGAGAGATGAGATCTGTTTACTTGGTGTGGCCTATTTTTGTTATAAACAATAACCTTCCTCCATGGATGCCAATAAAGAGGGAGAAAATTATGTTGGAAATGATTATTCCAAGTATTTTAGTATTTATAGTTATCTACATGTAATTATAAGTCTTGGAGTGAAATGACCACAATAATTATCTGATATTGTTGTTAATTCAATTACGTAAGTACCAAGTGAAAGATATGAATGTATATATTGTACCTCTTATTGATGAGTAGTTGGTGTTATGGAATGCTTTCACAATGTATGCCATCTCTAGACCAATTGGACAAATAAAATTTCAATTCCATGTAATTCTTGTGTGAAAAAAAAATGATGCTCTAGGCTTGACACATTTTTATGGTATGTTATGGTGAATTCTACTTGTACGTGATAATTCTAATTCTAAAAATCTACATATTTAATACAATTGTATCATTGTCTTGTAGGTCCTCAAACAAAGGAAAAATTTGCATGTCCAATGTGTGGTCCAAAGATGATGTTATCTCTATTGAGCATTAAAGGTTGTCATTAGTATCAAAGGCTATCAAAGATATCAGTCGGTCACTTAAACTAAGTCAGTCGGTAAAAGGAAGCTTCACAAGGTAGTTGGTTTACTCTTTATACCAAGAACTTAACAATTTTACCGAGCATCAGATACCGACATCGAGTGACAATATATTCACCGAGCAGTTTATACAATGTTTACTGAGGATCACAAGAAATAACATAGTAATCAGGAATGGCACATTCTTCTATGAAAATGGTTACAACATATCAGAAAATGTTTTACCAAGATTGAGGACAATTTAATGTTGAGATATTCATTAAATGTAATGAAGATCTTTTTGTAATAGTTTGATCTAGGTTATTTTTGTACACTATAGATTTTAGGGTTTTGTCTAAGATTGTAAACCTAATTTTGTTAAATGACATAAACTAGTATGCTATATAATTGTATGTTTTGCATCATTTTGATGGTGAGTTGATGTATGAATGAAGAAGCACTTGAAGCTTTAGCCAACCTTCAAGATTATTAGTTGACAGATAGAGCAGAATAGTTATCAAGGAAATTTAGATTAAGTAGAGTCAAAGAAGGCTAACCAAGTAGTTCAAAGCAAAAAGTAATCATAGTAAAGGTGTTATTTTATCAGTACCTTATTGATCTATATCAGAAAATTAAGTTGTCATTAGCAGATAGTCACCTATTTCTTTCCAACAATTTTAATAGAGTTTTGTAAAATCTCTTAACAAAGTAGACTTTACAGTCTTTTGTAAATCTCTTAACCGGGTGCACACTTCATTGGTGTTGCTAAAATTTTATAACTAGGTAGATCTAATTGATCTGATATATTACTCCTAATAGGGTAAGATCACTAGAAGTGATCAAAAATTGTAGCCCTAATAGACAAACTTTTTCTATTTGCAGTAGTGAAGAATTTGTGGGTGTCATCCCCACCACAATTTTTACCTTCTAACAAGGGTTTCTATGTTACCAAAATACTTGTGTTATGGATTGATATTGTTGATTTCATGTTATTTACTTTCACAAGTTGAATGGATGAATGATACATGTATTAGATTCAAGTTATTTTGCAAGGTTGCTACTATTTACTATTTTAGATCTGAAAGGTTTACAAGTTCAAGTTTTTGTGGGCACTGATTCACCCATCCCCTCTCAGTACCCTATCTCTCCTAATCCAACAAATGAAATTTTGTGATTCCGAAAGTTTAAGAAAATAGCTATTTGATGAGTATAAGCACTTCCTCCCCAAAAAATCATAAGTATCGAAGTATAGAAAAACATATTTTCAATGGGAAAGAAGAGACTACATCAAAGCCCCAAAGAATGAAACCTTACCTATGGTAGTTGGAATATAATAGAATTTGAGGTAATATCATTCCACCTAATGGTTGATGTTCAAAAATTATATATATTGATTATTTTTTGTTAGATAATTATGTAGTTTATGATCTTGAAGGTTGTGAAGGCATCACTGACCAACTTCCAAAATGACTAAAATGCTATTCGAGAGAGTTTAGTAGGATGCCCTACTATGAGAAGCTACAAATTGTACATTTGTTTGATACTATGCATGTTGGGAAGAATGTAACAGAGACACTATGGAAAATATTAGATGTAAGGTGTGACAGAAAAACTTGACAAAATATGTAGTGACATTCATGATTCCAATCATGCAATGAAAAATATCATTAAATCAAATAGCAATGGAGACCATATTAATGTAAGTGCTCTTCCTTGGTTATTGACAAAGCAACAAAGTAATGCCATAAAAGAAGTCATATGAAAAATTCAATTTCCTACAGGATTTGCTACAAATATAAGTAATCTCATATCAAAGAAAAAATATTTTGGGTCAGAGATGAAAACACATGATTTACATAACTTCATCAAGGTAAGTCATAGTCTTTTGTATTTACAAAATATTTGTATAACTGCATTCAATTTTAATTGTTTGAAATGATCAGTTGACAATTGTTGTAGTATTTGCTACTTGTATCGCTCCTAGAGAACTTTTTCATCTAATAATTTTTCATTTCACACATTTGTCAGCTAATGTGTGAAATGAAAAAGTGTTTACCTTTAACTTTTTTCAATGCACAAAAACACTACCTCATACACCAAGTTGAGAAGATTGAATTGTGTTGACCTATATAGGCTAGGTCAATGTGGATGGTTGAGAGACACTTGAAATTTTTGAAGGGTTTGGTACGACAAAGTATACATCCTGAGGGTTCTATGGTTGAGGGATATATGGTATACCAGATGATGGTGTACATTAGTCAATATCTTCCTAATCTTGCAACAAAAACCCATATAGATTCATTTGGGATCTCGACTCCACTAAAAAATTCAAAGGGGAGTACTTGGTGGGCAACGATAGATTTAGGAAACTGAAAGGTAATAAATTATGAAATGTTATTGTAGTTAATTAATTCTTAATATTCAAAATAAATCTTTTGTAAGTCATCTATTTACTTTTGTACAGTTGCTAAAGAGTGGGATGCAATACATTTATTTATTACAAATAATCAAGATTGAATGATGGTATGGATTGAACAATTTCAACATGATGGTCATAAATTAACATGGGAATCTATGTCTTTATTGGTTATACAAGCTCATCATAATGGAGATCCCAATATTACACAAAAGGAAATAGATTTTTCATATGGTTTAAGAGATCACCAGGTACTTATAAATTTGTTAATTAATCAACCATATGTTTTTCAACTCATGATGCAATAATTTATACATGTTTGACATTATTGTAGGTGAAACACCACAAGGCTATGTCATGCAATGGCTATAAATTTTGTATCAAAAATTTGGATGACACAAAGAGAACTTGTGGTTCTGAGATAAGTGTAGTGTTCCAGGTGACTAATATTTCATCTAGAAATGACTTACATCCCTGAGAGACACAAAATCAATACTATGGTATTTTGGTTGATATACTTGACTATGACTTTAATTCCTTCAAATTAGTTCTCTTTGTTGTGAAATGGTACAAACTATGACTCAATAAAAATGATCCTGATAGAGCTATTATTGAACATGACAATGGATTTCCAATGATTAATACAAGGTTGTTTGAGCCAACTGGAGAAGAGCCCTATGTTCTTCCAAGCCAATGTGAGCAGGTATTTTACTCAGAGGTTCCACATAAATCGGGTTGGTCATTTATTGTTAGACATGATCCAAGAGGAAGGCCAATAAAGTATAATGCGATGGAAGAAGAAGATACCGAGGAAGAGGAAGAAGTGGAAGATGGTGTAGATGATGATCATGATTGAGAGCTAGTAGAAGAAGAATATGAAGAAGAAGATGATGATGATGTTGCTACTAATGATGATGACGACGATGATGATGACGATGACGATGACAATGATGATGATGATGATGATGATGATGATGATGATGATGATGATGATGATGATGATGATGATGATGATGATGATGATGATGACGATGACGATAATGATGATGATAGTGGTTGGGATGATGTCATCGATGTCGATGATCTTGATGATGAGATGGATGAAGAAGATTATCAATGACATGAATGAAACATGTATAATTATGCTAGATGTTTGGCATGCTCTAACGATTGTTTTGGGTTGAAATGTGCATTTTTTCTACTAATATGCTTAGGGTTTCATATTAATAGAATTTTTGGTTTTAGCATGAATATCTAACTACTCTTATTCACCTTGTTTTATATGTCCTACTTATATCTTTGATCTTTTGTTAAGAGAAATTTCACTCTAAAAGAGTGTATTTAATCTCTATATGCTTAAACAACCTCACTAGTTAAGACTGTTCTCATTTCTAGTGGGCATGACAAGAATCAAATCACTTGAAAGACACCAGTATTTAAACATGCACAAATTAGTGATGTGATTAAGAAAACTACCTCTCTTTATAATTTTCTACTTATTTTTTTATATCAATGCATTTAATCTAAATACTATCTTATGAGATTTGCTTCTGATAATTTTCTAATTCCATGCACATCAATGATGTTAAATTGTTGGATATAATTGTCTGAAGGACATTGTTGGATTAGATATGTGTTGTCTTTAATGTCACACAAATGTCATATCAATTATCATTCTCAGTATCTACCGATTTCAGTCGGTCAGCTAAGCGATTCTCAGTATCTATCAAGTTCAGTCGGTCAGCTAAGCGGTTCTCAGTATCTACCAAGTTCAGTCGGTCAGCTAAGTGGTTCTCAGTATCTACCGAGCTCAGTCGGTCAGCTAGGTAGTTTTTAGTGTCTATCAAGTTCTCTCGGGTGTCTAAAGGAAACATGACAGGATAATAGTGTTAACCGAGCCTCCTCGGTTATCAAAGGACAATTAGTGGTTACCAAGCTCTCTCAGTCTCCAAAGGATGTTGTAGAATTTACTGTGGTTACCGAGTTCTCTCGGTCACCGAAGGAAATCTTTTCAGGATTAATGTTTACCGAGCAAGGTCGGCCCTTTCAAAGAATTTTGTTATTACAGTTTGTTTATCCTAACTGACTGTTATAATAATTATTAGTGCTGACTTGACAATCTAAATGATTATGAAATGGCATATATATATAGAAGTTCAAATGGTGAATAAAAGATATAGAGCGTGCAGAAATCATTTTTGAAGAAAGGTGTGTGCAAATTTTGAAGGATGGTCAGATATCCTTGAGGAGCAGCAAAGATTTAATTGATCAGTAAGGATCTAGTGAAATGGAATAGAGATCTATATTCAGCAATTCAGTTGTAGGTCATTTCATTGTTACTCTCTAGCAATTGTAGCAGTGATATCAAAATCTCTTAATCGAGTTGGTTTAACAACCATTTTGTAAATCCTCTAACAAGGTAACAGTTCTATTAAATTGTTTCAAGACCTCTTACAAGGCCACTCCTAGCAAGGTGATTAAATCCTCTAACAAGGTCACACCTAACAGTGTGTTTTGTAACCTTTTACCGGGTTGGCTTCTAACCAGGCATCACTTTAGAAGAGTGAAAAATAGTAACTAGTTACATTGGTGGTTTTTCCCATATTGGGTTTCCATGATAAATCTGGTGTCTCTTGTGTTCATGTTATTTTCTTTATTCATGTAAGTTAATCAGTGATGAATGCTTAAGAACAGTTTAATTATTACACACTTCAAGGATCAAGTTTTCAGCATTTCTCTGTATATTTATCGAGTGGCACAGTAAATAATTTGTTAAGATATTTAAGAGATCAGTGGTAATATTTTGTGGTTAACTGATTCACCCCCCCTCTCAATTACCACATCTATATTTCCAACAATTGGTATCAGAGCTTTCGGTGCTTGCAGGAAGGGTTTCAAGGACCTAAGCTAAAGATTAGGATGTCTTACAAAAGAGAAATTCCAAGGCTTAACAAAAATAACTTTTCAGCATGGCAAGGTCTCATGAGATTACATCTGGCTTCCATTGGTGATTCAGGATGCAAATATATTGATCAAGAATATACAATTCCTACTGGCACATTGACTGTTGAAGACATTGCAGAGAAAAAGAACCATAACACTATGATGATAGACATTGCATTAGCTCTTAGCTATGAAGAATTTGATGAAATCAAAGACTGCACAACTACTCATGAAATGTGGAACAAGCTGAAGAAAATCTATGGTGGTGATGACAATGTGAAGAGAGCCAAAGCAGAGAGCCTAAGAGGACAGTTTGATCAAATGAAAATGAGAGAAAAAGAAAACATTGCAAAATATGTTGAAAGGATCAAGACAAGTGTTAGTGCAATCAGAGCTTCTGGAGGAAAAATTGATGATGAAACGGTTATAAGTAAGGTTCTTAGAACATTACTCCCTATTTATGCAATAAGAGTTTCTGCTATTCAAGAAAGAAGATGTGAAGAAAATCACAATATAACTTTGGATGCCTTAGTTGGAAGATTGACAGCCTTTGAACTGGATAACTATGACAACTATGTTCCAACTTCTAAAGATATTGAATCAGCTTTTGAGGCCAAAATTTCACTCAAGAAAGGGAAGAAAATCCAATCAGAAAGTGAAGAAGAATCAGAGGAAAGTTCTGATAGCGATCTTGAAGTTATTGAAGCATTACTTGCAAAGAAGTATTCAAGAGGCAGAGGAAAATACAGAGGTAAAACTCCCTTAATTTGTTTTTCATGTGAAGAAATTGGTCATTTTGCAGCTAGGTGTCCAAACAAGCAAAGCAAAGATGAGAAGAAAAATTTCAAATCATTCAAGGATAAAGGTAAGAAAACATGTTTCTTAGCTAAAGATTCAGATGATAGTGAAGAAAAAATTGTTTTCATTGTTGTAAAAGATGAATTTGATAATGATGAAGATGAGATGGCACTTATCTCTCATATAAGCAAGAATGATACATGGATTATAGATAGTGGATGTTCACATCATATGACTGGTGACAGGACCAAGTTTGAACACTTTGAAAACTTTGATGGTGGTAATGTAAGGTTTGGAAACAATAAACCCTATTGTATAAAAGGAAAGGGATGAATTTCATTAACCAAGGAACTTATATGTGATAATGCATATTGGGTCAAAGGACTAAAGCATAATCTTCTAAGTGTCGCACAACTAATCAACATTGGATTCAAGGTTGAATTCATGAATGGCAAAGCAAGACTGCTGGATGACAAAGGAAAACTGATAGGATCAGGAAAACAAACCAAAGGTAACCTATTTTATCTTGATCTTGGTGATTACTCATGTTTTATTGCTCAAATTGAAGAAAGTTGGTTATGGCACAAAAGGTTATGTCATGTAAATTTTGACAACATGATGAAAATAAGCAAATTCAAGAAAGTAAGAGGTATTCCTACTTTGAAGAAACCTGATGTTGGTCTATGCAAGAATTGTCAAATTGGTAAAATGGGAAAGTCTATTTTCAAAAGTAAAAACTATGAGTCTAAAGATATTTTGGAAATTGTGCATACTGATTTATGTGGACCTATTGGAATTAAGAGCTATACCGGAGAAAAATTCTCTATTCTCTTTGTTGATGATTATTCTAGAATGATGATTGTTATGTATTTAAGAGAAAAGTCTGAAGCATTTAAGAAGTTCAAATGGTATTTAGCAAGAGTAGAAAAAGAAACAAGAAAAAGAATAAAATGCTTGAGATCAGACAGAGGTGGTGAATTCATCTCTCATGAATTCAATAATTTCTGCATTGAAAGAGGAATCAAAAGACAGGTATCAGCCTTGAGAACTCCTGAGCAAAATGGAATGGCTGAAAGAAGGAACAGATCTATCATGGACTATGCAAGGACTCTAATGATTGAAAAGAACATTGCTATGAAATACTGGAAGGAATCTATCAACACTGCAGTTCATACCTTGAACCGACTACAGCTGAGAAAAGACACATTCAAGACTCCATATGAGCTATGGTATGGCTACAAACCAAATGTAAGTTACCTAAAAGTATTTGGTAGTAAATGTTACATCTTAAAAGAATCTAAAAAAGGAAAATTTGATGTAAGAAGTGATGAAGGAATATTTTTGGGATATTCTTGCAAAAGTAAGGCATATAGATGTCTAAATTTGTCTACTCACAAAATCATAGAAAGTGCACATGTGAGAATTGATGAGTTTGTAGAAAAGATTGAAGAAGAAAGCAAAAAGGAACCAGAGGACTATAGAAATTTTTTTTACATCGAACCTGATACATTGCCAGACACATGTAAGGAGACTACATCTACTGAGCCCAGTACAGTAACTAAGTCACAAGAAGAAGTTCTAACCGAGTCACAAAGTACCAAGTCTCAGTCTAAAGCTACCAAGCAAGTATCTACCGAGCCCGAGCAATCTGAACCAGAAGATGAAGAAGATGAAAATGTAACTCATTCAGGAAGCAAGGAACCTATATTAGCCAAGTACATCAAAAAGCATCATAAACCAAATCAGATTATTGGAAACAAATCAGATGGTACTATGACAAGAAGTAAACTAAAAGGTACATGTTTATTTGCTGATTTTGAACCTAAAAATGTCAAAGATGCATTAGAAAATGAAAGTTGGATTGAGGCTATGAATGAAGAAATAAAGAAAATAGAGAAAAATAAGACATGGACTCTTGTACCTAGGCCTAAAGATAAAAATGTAATTGGGACAAAATGGGTATTCAGAAATAAGTTGAATGAAGATGGTCAAGTATCAAGAAACAAAGCAAGATTGGTATGTAAAGGATATTCTCAAGAAGAAGGAATAGATTATGGAGAGACTTTTTCTCCTATTGCAAGATTAGAAGGTGCGAGGACTTTACTTGCATATGCAGCACATAAAGGATTTAAGGTATATCAGATGGATATCAAATCTACTTTTCTCAATGGTATTCTTGAGGAAGAAGTCTACATTGAGCAACCTGAAGGTTTTATTGATCCAGACAAAAGGGATATGACTGCAAATTACACAAAGCACTGTATGGTCTGAAACAAGCTCCTAGAGCATGGTATGAAAGATTACATAACTATCTTACTCAGATTAATTTCAAAAGGGCTAATGACAACAACAATTTATACATCAAAGAAGGATCAGATAAAAAAATTGTTTTGGTAGAAATATTTGTGGATGATACTGTGTTTACAGGAAATGATGATCAGTGCAAAGAATTTTCAAAGCTTATGAACAAAGAATTTGAAATGTCTATGTTTGGTCAGATAAAATTCTTTGTTGGACTTCAGATTCAGCAGAACAAAAATGGTATCTACATTACTCAGTCTAAATATATCAGGGAAATACTTAAGAAATTTGGTATGGAAGATTCAAAACCAGTTGGTACACCCATGTGTACTGGACTGAAGCTTACCAAAGATGATGATTCAAAAGAAGTAGATCAGACCTTATACAAATCAATGATTGGAAAATTACAATATGTAGTACACACAAGGCCTGATATTGCCTTAGCAGTTGGAATAGTGGCAAGATTCTCGGCTAAACCCAAAGAAAATCACATGATGGCAATCAAAAGAATCTTGAGGTATTTAAGGGGAACTAAAGATTATGGCTTGTGGTATAAATTTGGAGGCAATCTAGATTTAAAAGTGTTTACTGATGTTGATTGGGCAGGAAACATTGATGATAGAAAGAGTACAAATGGTGGTGCATTCTTTCTTGGCAAGAGGTTAGTATCTTGGACTAGTAAAAAGCAAAACTGCACATCCCAATCCACAGCAGAAGTAGAATATGTTGCTGTAGCAGTAAACTACTCTAATATTATATGGTTTAAACAGATTTTGGAAGGCATGAAGGTTGAGATCAAAGAACCAGTTGTTATGTTTTGTGATAATCCAAGTGCAATAAATATTTCAAAGAATCCAGTAATGCATTCCAAAACTAAGCACATTGCAATTAAATATCACTTTGTCAGAGAATTGGTGCAGGACAAGGAAATCAGATTGGAATATATTCATACAAAAGAACAAATTGTAGATATCTTCACCAAACCACTACCTAAGGATGCATTCTTGTATCTAAGAGGCAAGTTAGGGGTCACTCCCCTGTCCGAGGTTCACTAAATAAAGTTTTAGTGATGCATCAACCGAAACATGTTGAAGATCAATCAGTTGATGCAACATAGTCAGGGAATCATTGCATATGAATCAGTACATAAGGTACATTGATATTTACCGAAACTGTGTAAATTGTCTTTGGCATGTGTTGTCAAAGAGGGAGAGTTTGCTGTCATTTCAAGAAATTTCTAAGAAGAATAATTTGAGAAGTTAAGAGGGAGAGTTCTCAGTTAGAGAAAGAAGTTTGAAGATGATGGGAATCAGAATGAAGCTAAGGATATGTTTCTTACTCTTGGTTTCTCTGTGAAATTTCATTATGCTATGACATGTTGTGTTGCCATCAATGCCAAAGAGGGAGATTGTTGGATACAATTGTCAGAAGGACATTGTTGGATTAGCTATGTGTTGTCTTTGATGTCACACAAATGTCATATCAATTATCATTCTTAGTATCTACCAAGTTCAGTCGGTCAGCTAAGCAGTTCTCAGTATCTACCGAGTTCAGTTGGTCAGCTAAGCAGTTCTCAGTATCTACCAAGTTTAGTCAGTTAGCTAAGCGATTCTCAGTATCTACCAAGCTCAGTCGGTCAGCTAGGTGGTTTTTAGTGTCTACCGAGTTCTCTCAGGTGTCTAAAGGAAACATGATAGGATAACAGTGTTAACCGAGCCTCCTTGGTTATCGAAGGAAAATTAGTGGTTACCGAGCTCTCTCGGTCTCCAAAGGATGTTGTAGAATTCGCTGTGGTTACCGAGTTCTCTCGGTCACCAAAGGAAATCTTTTCAGGATTAATGTTTACCGAGCAAGGTCGACCCTTTCAAAGAATTTTGTTATTACAGTTTGTTTATCCCAGCTGACTATTATAATAATTATTAGTGCCGACTTGACAATCTAAATGATTATGAAATGGCATATATATATAGAAGGTCAAATGGTGAATAAAAGATATGCAGCATACAGAAATCATTTTTGAAGAAAGGTGTGTGTGACTTTTGAAGGATGGTCAGATATCCTTGAGGAGCAGCAAAGATTTAATTGATCAGTAAGGATCTAGAGAAATAGAACAGAGATCTATATTCAGCAATTCAGTTGCAGGTCATTTCATTGTTACTCTCTAGCAATTGTAGCAGTGATATCAAAATCTCTTAACTGAGTTAGTTTAACAACCATTTTGTAAATCTGCTAACAAGGTAACAGTTCTATTGAATTGTTTCAAGACCTCTTACAAGGCCACTCCTAGCAGGGTGATTAAATCCTCTAACAAGGTCACACCTAATAGTGTGTTTTGTAACCTTTTACCGGGTTGGCTTCTAACCGGGCATCACTTCAGAAGAGTGAAAAATAGTAACTAGTTACATTGGTGGTTTTTCCCATATTGGGTTTCCACGGTAAATCTGGTGTCTCTTGTGTTCATGTTATTTTCTTTATTCATGTAAGTTAATCAGTGATGAACGCTTAAGAATAGTTTAATTATTACACACTTCAAGGATCAAGTTTTCAGCATTTCTCTATATATTTACCGAGTGGCACAGTAAATAATTTGTTAAGATATTTAAGAGATCAATGGTAATATTTTGTGGTTAACTGATTCACCCCCCCTCTCAGTTACTGCATCTATATTTCTAACAAAATCACAGGGGATTCTCTTTGTTCCCTGAAATGGAGTGAGCTAATTCTAAAAGTATAAATAGATAATTTTAACAATGCATAAATTCCTTCACAAGATGTAATAAAAACACTAGCAAGGCATGAGAACTATTTGATGAAATGCCACAATAGTGGTGTCTCATGCAATGCTGAGATGTTTAGTTATATTCAATGCTGACATATTCAAAATATTGTAGGATAAATAGATAATTTTAAAAATGTATAATGTCCTTCACAAGATATAATGAAAAATATGGAGTGAATTGTGTTTGTCTGATTATATAACTATGATCTTATGTTAGGTATCCCACATAGTCTCATGGATTGTTAGGTACAAGTCAATACACCCCATAGAGATTAATGTCTTTTACCATTTGTAAAATATCTCTCTCATTGCTGCCTATCTCTCTCATTGCATGAAGTGTAGGTACCAGGGAATAGGTATTTGTCAGATTATCTTCCTTGAGCGAGGAAAATGTAGGAATGGAAGAAGAAAGTGAGACATTTAGTATGTCTACATCAAGGAGATCAACTTGAGGTCAAAAGATCAAAAAGAAATTCAATAAGTGCATGAAATTTTTCCTTTCTCAAGGGGGGTCATGTTCTTATAATAATGAGAGAAAAGGTGACTGTGAGGTGCCCTTTAGGTACAAACATCTACAAAAATAATGGGTCCCCGATGAACTTCCTTCAATAAACAGTATTTTTTGTGTTAGAGAAGATATATCTCATAACACCATCTTCATTACATGGTTTGGGCCTATTTTCCATGGATGGAATAAAAGTCTCGTACAAAAAAGTTATCGAATTGATGGAGTATGTCAGACCTTGTTATGATTACATTAGTTGGATACAAATTGTTAAAAATAAAAAAAGTATGTGTAGGTATGCACTTGCTACAAATTATATACAACAAAAAGTTAGTGAACAAAGGAAAAAAGTATCTATATACATTGACGGAAGGCCAAAAGAATCATGTAATATTGCAGGTTTTATAAATAGTACATGACCTGCATCAACTAAGAAGCAACCCAATTGTATATTTGAGGCACGCGAGGGAAATCATGTGTTTGTATGTGTGATCAAATCAATACGTGGAGGCAAGGAGATGCTTATCGATTATAATTTGAATCGCATAGATACAAAAAACCAATGACTATCATGGACGAGGTGGTACACATTTTGATAATTGTCTATTATTCAACATAACTTAGAATAAGAACACGTGTTTTAACATGTCTGCATGATTTTTTTTATAAATACAGGGCTATAGTATGGATTGACAACTACATGATACACACGATGGTGGTAGTTCTCATGGGACTTCTTCGTGATAGGTAAAACTCATTTTTATTGTACAAATGCACATACAAGAAAAATTTTAATGCATATTTTTTGTTATGTTTTATTCTAGTCTACTATTTTGAATTGATTTTAAATAAAGTACTAATAATATTGTTCTCACAAATGAGTGTTGATTAGAAAAAGGGAAAGAAACAAGTAGTCCATGAGGAGCCGTAGGATGAGAAGGATCCATTCAATGTTGATTTTTTATTAGACGTTGATCCTATGCTTACACTACATAAGGTCCTTCATGAAATATCAAAAGAGTTAGCTCGAATGACAGATATTCAACCTCCCACTCCTAAAATAAAGATGAGAGAGGATGTGTTGATTCATCATATTCAGAATTATACAGTAAGTATTGATGTAGTTTTTAATTATAACAAATGTTTAATAATTATTTTTATAGTATACTATTTTATTTATGTCATTATCTAAAATATATATGTGTTCTCTTTACAGAGGATGCTAAATACATTAAAGGGCGGTGCCTCAGATGCAAATACTTTAGGTGGTTCAAGTACATCGCATGTTCTATCCTCCATCTTGTCCATGGTTGTCCATATTTTTTTATGCTCTAACAATCTTATTTTTTAGCACCTTTTATTGATCCTATGTTGAGTATGCCACCTGCTACAAGGATTAGATCCATAGAGGTACTACTGCTTGCAATCTTAGAAACACATAGCATTGCCAAAAATGTGATGGAAACACCTATTATTGGTAAGTAGATTCCTCTTTTTCTCTCTCATTTATCATGTGTTTATTTCACTTGAACTATATATTCTTTCTTAGGGGGCATTTTGTAATATTGGATTCATTTTATGTAGGTGGTGATGATGAAATTCTTGGATGTACTCACATTAGATGTATGGGAATAATATAGAATTATGATCAATTGCTCGTGAGCAATGAAGATGGACTTCCCTTGAGAGTAGCCTAGCTTCTAGGTACTTTAAAAATTGATCCTTTCTTTTACTATAAAATATAATATAATATAATGTACTAACCCCCTGTGTAGTCCCTTGCAATAACTAATTATAATAATCTCATTATTATCTTGCAGGGAATAATCTATTTTATGAAAAACTTAATGATGAATGTTTGCACATTTTTAGGCTGACCATATGCACATGGTATCATATTTTGATTTCATTGCAAGATCATATTTTGTTTCATCCCTTTCTTCAAGTATATTAAAAGGTAGCTTCACTTCATTTATGAATCTAACAGTTTTTTTTCTTAAAAGGTGGCAATTACAAGATAAAGGGTTAAATGATAAACTCATTGACTCTATGACAACACTTTTTGGACCCAACGTCTTTCAAAAAATTAAACTAAGTTGAGAAAGTGTGCCAAGTTTTGGAGTATATTAGGGACAACTATAGGTCCCAAATAGAATAGTACCCTTATTACAGGTGGCCTCCCTATATTCCTATTAATGAGTGGGAGAATCTTAAAAAGGATGCACTTGAGAGAAGCCCAAGACATAGTGGACAAATACTATCACCCAAGGAAAGAAGCTACTTGATAATCTTAATAATGAAATTATGTACTATTTACCCTTTGTACTTATGTGATCTAACATATTTCAAACATCACATTGGTTGTCTCACACATCAAAGGCAACAGAAGCAAGAAAACAAAAGCATGGGCAACACAAGCTTGGCTCAGGTAGATATTCAAAACTTGTTGCACAAGTTGTAAGTATTAGTAAATGAAAAATTGTATGCAAATATTTATAAATTTTAATCAATTTATTTTTGATTAAATTCACTACAATAAAAAATCATGATGCCAAGAAAAAATGTAGGCCTTGGAGTTCAAAAAACCGATTACAGAAGAGGACAAGAAAATAGGCTACAAACAAGGCTATATAGTCGTGGCTGAACGATACCAAGCAATGAGTGCACAAGGTTCTTCTTTTGGATCTATCAATCAGGTAAATAAGCCAATTGATTTTTATTTCAAGTTGAATACTTTACCAATTACTATATTTGATGTTAAGTTCCAACATAAAGTGAATATATTTGTTTTAAGTAAGGAAAAATTGATTATATATTTGTTTAAAAATTTAAAGTGAATATATTTATATGTATTAAACTGAATGATTAACATTTCTTAGTATTTGTCATGTATTTATATGTATATATTGTTGATAAATGCACTAATTATTTACATTGGAATGCAGCCTGCCGATACTGATACTGCACCATCCAAGCACGACGGAGGTGTCGATTTGAATGTGAATTGTAGTACTCAAGGTATACATTTTCTATTTGAATTTTGATTATTGAATATTTAATACAATTAAACATGTTAAATTGAATTTGGTGTAGTAATAAAAATTTAATTATAATGTGTTGGGATTAATAAAATATTTTGTATTGCAATTGCAGGGGTTGTAGAGGTTGTTCTTGATGAGCGTGTTGAGGTTCAAGCCATCAGGAAAGATGATGTGGTTGGAGAAGGTAAAGAGCATCATGTTTATGTTTTTAAAGTATTGAAATGCTTGTAACAATAATGATAATATGTTTTTAAATTAACCCCAATTATGATAATATATTTTTAATTGAAGCCTTTTATTTATTATTGTAGAGGAATTGCCTTTGCAAAGGACATGGAGATCACATGCACGACCAAGAATAAATGATAATGTCGACATGGATATGCCTCTACAACAATATAGGGAAGCATAAAAAAAGAAAAAGTCAAAAAAGAAATGATTCTCATTTATGAAACTTATTTGATATTGACTGATGTTTATGTCTCGATGTTTTAATCTTATGTGTTAATGAATGTTATGATGTGTTAATGAATGCTAATTAATGAGTCTTATGAATGCTAATGAATGTGTGTTAATGAATGCTAATTAATAAGATGAATGATCAATGGAATATACCATATCTAAATGGAATACTTTGTGCTTGACATACTTAAATGGAATACACCAACAAGTACCAAATGATGAATGCTCAATTGTTGTAATGGAAAAGCATCATAACCATCCATTTCTAGAACTTGATTTTCTAGTCTTAATAATTTTTCTATAGTCGTAAGGATTTTTCTTATTTCTTTCCATTAGAGCCACTTCATATGCACAGGTGATGAATATGCAGATTTTCCTAAGCAAATACTGGGAGTGGACCCAACAACACATGTACTTTTGTGAAAATCATCACAAGTCCATTTGTTTTTGGGTCTTTCCCAGTGGTTTTTGGTCAAATTTGCATATTTTTCACCTCTTCATATACTAAATGATGAATGCTCAATTGTTGTAATGGAAAAGCATTAGAACCATCCATTTCTAGAACTTGATTTTCTAGTCTTAATGATTTTTCTATAGTCCTAATGATTTTTCTATAGTCTTAATGATTTTTCTTTCATCCTAATGTTTGTTGCTCTTGATAAATTAGGCCTTGAATTTGAATTTTTGTTCACTTTTATATTTCAGCTTGATATTTCATTCATTTTTCATATAAACAAAGACTACACATGCTGATAAAAAAATGAGCTATTTGATTGTTCACTATTCATGATTGTAAATGGTCAATATTTCTGATGGTACTCATTGGTGAATTCTATTCTAAAATAATCATATTTATGACTATGATAAATGTCCCTCTATGGGCCTATGAACTGCATACAACTACTCCTCTTGCAGGTATTTACACATGTTTGAGCTTAGTTCCATGTTTCCTTTCATTCTTGCATTTCAAATGTTAATGGCATGCATACAGAGGTATATCATAAGTCTCTAGGGTTTTCTCCCTCCAAGCGTATTGTTTATATTATTGTTTCTTCTACTCTTCTCAAAAAATCTATTTATTGCTACTAGAAACACTGAGTTTCCTTTTATACACTATTGTAATGTTGGAGGGGTTTTCGCTAGATTTTAGTGGATTTCATATTTTGGGAGAAATTAGTATTAGAATGTTCAATGGGTTCTTTTCATCTTTGGTTGTAAATTGAGATTTTGGGAATTCTGGGTTGGCTTGCTTTGACGCATATTGACACAGTAGATTTGAGCTTTTCTCATATGCATATCAAGGCATGATACATATTTGTGTTGAGAAATTTATCTTAAATTAAAGATTTTTAAGTGAAATTCTTGAAGTTAGGCTAAAACTTGTGAAAGTGTACATGGCTTTCTTACCACTCTTTCGAGAAACAGTATATCTTTGTTTCAAGGGACACTCGTGACATTAGGCAAAACCTTGTGACTGTAATATGTAGTGGCCCTCTTACTTCTAAAAGTCACAGTGACCAGAAGAGATAAAAATAGTTGTGCCTATAGTTTCCACTTGGATTGATTCTTTCCTAAATTCTTTACGTCTATTTATGTCTGCCATCCCATTCAAGCTAATATACAAGTTTTGATTTAAGCTTATTTACTTTACGTTGATGGATGATTTAGGTGATGTAGGATTGCCCCTATATCTCAAGATGCTCCTGCATAAAAAGTTTAGGTGGATTGATTCATTTCCTAAAAGGGTCAGTGATAATCCCCTTCCTATACTTTTTGTTATTTTTTTGGTGTTTCTAAAACACACTACTTGAACAACAACAAAACTTGTAATACAAATGCTGATTGCAACTACCAAGTTAGAAGCTTCACAAAAAACCTTAAATAGCTATAATCACACTTAGATCTGATTGGAAATCAATATAATAGTAGCAACAATATTGATTTTATCTAATTGCAAGATGAGAAATATGATGACAATGCTAATATGCAAGCTGGAAAATGGATTTTCAGAATTACCACTTTCACAAATTAACTCACAAGTGAACAAAAATGGATGTTTTTTTTTGTGGCAAAATTTTATATTTATATTAATAATAACTGGTTCAAAGGGCTCATAGAGAAAGAACCAATAAAGAAAAATCCATTCATTATCCATATATTTACAAAGAGAGCTTCAGATGCTCAAAAAAATATTCTTAGACTACCCAAAGGTCCCAAGGTCAAAATACGACCTACTAATAAGTACAAAAAAGATCCCCTGAATAAAATGGCAGAATGAATCTGCATTACAATATGTTCCAAATAATTTTTAGGACTATCCAAATAAAACCCTGGCCATTATGAAGGCCAGATTAAAATTCTAATCCCCCTAAGAAATCCCTTTACAATGAAGTAGAGAATAAGTACCATAATACATTTGCAATGAAAAGTGGACCCCTGTAAAAATAGTATTGACTACTGTCAACCCATGTACTTAGAAATCCCATTAGAGAAGTTTCTTTAGTGAGCATTGAAGGTCCCTATGAAAAAAAAACTAAGGCAGAGTAGAAAAATGCTGGTGGAGGGTAGGTAAATGTGAGATTAGCTATCATCCCATAGTACATATAAGTCAGCTAAAATCTGCATGAAGAAACACCTACAATAAAAAGATTTGGTAGAGACAAAAAGAATTTGTATTGCAAAGCATGTTATAAGAATCATGGCACATAACCCCCAGATCCAAAGTGTGAGGGTGGAGACAAGAACAAAGAGCTCCAGAGATGGTCAGCTTGAGAGACAAGCGGATCCCCTGAAGCCAAAGATGCACGAGGTGACACCAAGGTGTAGGAAGATGGAGGTGAAACTGGGACATGAGTAGGGGAGGAGCATGAACCAAATGACAATGGAGCTAAAGACATAATAGGAACTGATAATGAACCCAAGTTACTGCCAAGTGAAATATCATCCAACATAGGAGAAGCCAAATCCAAATTTGAGGCACGAGCATGTGATAATAAAGAAAGCAGAGCATACATTTTTGCAAATGCCTTTCCTCTATACCCCACATCAAAAGGAGTACTATTAAGAAGGTTATTAAGAGGCATAATAGTAGAAGATGTGATGCAATATTTAACAACAAGTAGCATAATATACTTGTCTAAATTAAAAAGAAGGTGACGTGGGAATACACCTCCAATATGAGCATCTTCTAACCAAAAGTTATACTTCTGAACTGCTAGAAGAAAACCATTTTCTTGAAGGAAATGTGGATAGATAGATCAATTCACAATGGATACCAACAAAGTTGAAGATTGAGATAAATCCAAGATATTAGAACAAAAGACTGACACAATTTGAGAAGGAAAAATAATCCTTTTAAAATGCAGAGATAAAACTGAATCACCAATCATTCTCCAAATACCCCAAGCACATTTTGAAAAATGATTAATAAACATGGAAGCAAGGGCTTCATCAGTGATATTACCTTCAAATGACACTTCCAAAGTAGGACTTGAGAAACGTACATGAAGATTCAATGGTCTAAATTCATCAACATATCTATGCAATGCCATGGGAACAAACCAAAAGGAAATGAAGTTACATTGCAAAAGAAGAATTAGAATGATAGAGATGGAGCCAAGACCAATTATAACCCTCACAAAACCATCATGAAGTGCACTTCCCCATATGAAGACGTGAATGAACCAAGTACCATCAATTAAGTTTCGTACATAAGAAATCAATATACAATAGGATCCATACAAAAGTTGTTAAGTCTACCTCATGTGAGCCACATCATGAAATTGTCACCTAATCTAGTAAAAAATAGAACATAAAAGATGAGAAGACATATTGCACATGCAAAAGGTATTAAATCACAAACATAGCATTAATTATTCATAATAACAAAGATTAGATGAGAAATCAAAGGATAGTCCTAGATTGATATGGCACGCATAAGAGAATAAATGCAGATCTTACATAATCATAAACCAAAAATCACATTCAGCATATAGGATCTGAATATTGACATAGGAAAATGAATGAATTTTAAGCAGAATCAATATTAATTAAATTAAAGATGGAAGGGTGGGAGGTCGGGGTTACAAGGGGAGAAGGGTAGAGGATGTTAGAACCATCAGCACCTAAATTAGCTAACAAATCTACTAAAAAATTTCCCTCTCTATATGTGTGAGTTAAAAAGCAATCCGGGAAAGAGTCTAGAAGGGAATAGATCTAGGACAAAACATAGTGGATGTGCCTTGAAAAAGAAGCTCTTTGAACACATGCATTAATAATAACTGAAGAGTCACCTTCAACATGAAGGAATCAGATGTTTAGCTTCTTAGCAGTAGAGAGATCATATAATAGTACAAGAGCTTCTACCAAATTAATAGCACCTGAAGGGATAAGATGAGCCTCAAGATAAATAACTGAACCAAGGTAATCATGAAGAACAAAATAGATCCCCGACTTACATGGATTACCTTTAGAGGAGCCATCAAAGTTTAGTTTAATAAATTTATTTTGAGGGGGGGACCATTTAATTGAAGATATAGCATTAATTCCATCTTTAGGGCATAGGGGAAAGGGAAGGGAGGGAAACACTAAACCCTATCATTCCTTGACAACAAAATTATCCCAAGTGGAAAATCCTCGGTCACCTTTGAACTTACGATTATAAGCATTAGTAACCTTAACAATAGAATGGTGAATTCTTTTGAGAACAACATCAATGGTGGATGGGGTGTTTCAAAAAATTCTTTTATTTCTCTCCCACCAGATGGCCCAAACTACCAAAGAAGGAGAGAAAATCTAGATAGAGATAAACATATATTTAGTGAACAAATATGGCCAGGATTGGAAAAGATCCCAAATAGACATGGGGAGAGGCATAGGAAAGTCCAATTTTTTTAAAAAAAATAACCAACATTCTTGAGCAAAAGGGCAGTTAAGAAAGAGGTGATCAGAGGATTCTTGATCTTGATTACACAAAACACAAGAAAAAACATTTTTAATATTGATTCTAGCTAATCTGTCACTCGTAAGGACATGTTTCTTCAGAACAGGCCAGGAAAAACAACCTGTCTTAGGTAGAACAGATTTATGCCAACAAAAAATAAAAGCCCTCTTAAGCTATTATTTTGTCTATTCTGAATTCTCTCATAGCCCAATTTGATCATGTAATTACCATCCAGGAATGGATCCCAAAAAAGGCGATTAGGAGATCTAGAAATGAAAATAGTTTGGGAAGAGAGAAACTAATTTGCAATAATAGCCTCTTGGGGAGAAATAGGCAGAAGGGAAAAGTCAATCCATATGACTAAACCTGTATGAATTGAAACTACAGATACATAACTAGAAAAATTAAAACCCCACAAGGAAGAAGCCACTTCCTAGATGTTTAAGAAAGGTTGGAGAGTGCATAAAGGTGGAAAACCATTCCATGATTCAAGCCAAAAATTAACTGAGTCACCACTATGAACTTCCCATGAAATAGAGGATGTAATAACATGTCTATCTTTCATTATAAAATTCCAAATGGCTGAGCCTTTTGGGGGGTCAAGAATAGTAAGAATTCTAGAAGGATCTAAATTATCAAGATATTTCTCTTGTGTGAAATGACACCATTTAATATTAGGTTGGGAAAATAGTTTCCAAACCAATTTTCCACAAAAAGCTAGATTATGAGATGTTAAGTTATGAAGGCCCACTCCACCAGTAGATAAAGAAGAGGCCATATCCGAGAGTGACACAAGTGGGATTTTCCTTTCACCTATCATACTGGCAGTCCAAAGGAAATCTTTGATTAGTTTGTCAATCTAATTAATCAATGACTTCAGGGCTTGAAGAACTAAAAAATAATAATTAGGAATTGCAAATAAAATAGTTTTGATTAACAGATTTCTCCCATATAGAGAAAGCCACCTTGCTTTCCAAGCCAGAACCTTGGACTTGATACGACCAATAACCAACTGCCAATAAAGTGATTTATTTAAGCCCAAAAATAAAGGGACTCCTAAATAAGTAGAGGGCATTTCATCCACAGGGAAACCAAGAACATCAACAATCCTTTGAGCTAATAATGGTTGTATATTAAAAAGATAAACCTTAGATTTTTTACTATTAACTTTTTGACTAGATGCTAAACAATATAGATCTAAGACTTTCTTAACCTGTGTAGCCTTTGAAATGGAAGCCTTACCAAAAAGAAGTGTGTTGTCAGCAAATCAAGAGTGTGTAACCAAAATAGATGTATTCGGGATGAGGATACCAAGCCATAAACCTGTAACATGGGATGCATTAATGGCTCAACTTAGAGCCTCAACCATGATGATAAAAAGAAAGGGGGACAAGGGGTCTCCTTGCCTAACACCCTGAGAGGATGGAAAAAAATAGTAGGTGCCCCATTAATTAATATAGAAAAATGAGCACCAGCAATACAGGCCTTAATCCATTTACACCATTTTTTTGAGAAACCAAATCTTGACAAAACTTTTAACAAGAAAGACCAATTTACCTTGTCATATGCCTTCATCATATCCAACTTAATGACAAA
This sequence comes from Chamaecyparis obtusa, assembly GCA_027943335.1. Taxonomy (NCBI): domain Eukaryota; kingdom Viridiplantae; phylum Streptophyta; class Pinopsida; order Cupressales; family Cupressaceae; genus Chamaecyparis; species Chamaecyparis obtusa. The sequence continues at coordinate 124,557 of BSBK01007029.1, read as the reverse complement.
ATAAGGAATGGAATGTGAATTAATTGAATGAAGGGTTTCATGAGCCAAAATAGCCCCATCTATGGTGTCCTTGCCAGGGATGAAACCCCCCTATTCATGAGAAATGATTCTTGGAATAATACGTTGAAGGCACAAATAAATGGCTTTAGTAACAATTTTATAAATTGTTTTACAAAGAGAAATAGGAAGGAAATCAGAAAAAGTTTGAGGGTCACTTATTTTTGGGATAAGCACAAGGTTTGTAGTGTTAAAACATTTCAACATAGATTAATTCTTCCTAGACTCCTCTAGAATAGCTAATAAGTCAAAACAAATTACATCCCAAGTCTTCTAAAAGAAGAGGCTTGTAAACCCATCAGGACCAGAAGCCTTGTTAGGAGATAAAGAAAAAAACTACATTTCTAACTTCTAGTAAAGTAAAAGGAGCCATTAAAATTAGATTATCTTGGGGTGTAACAGAAGGAGGAATATGTTGAAGAATATCATCAAACCCATTGCCATCAGATGACATAGACAAAGGGGGACATAACAAATTGGAAGAAAACCTAACTCCTTGTTGCTTGATTTCATCAACATCAGAAAATATATTTCCATGCTCATCTTTTATGGAAAAAATTGATTTGACCGCAGGGATAACTTTAAGAAACCCCCTTTTAGGAAAAAGTGTAAAGTCCTGGTGAATCATACATTATTTTAGGGGGTAATTTGTTTTAATCTAGGCGATTTTTTTTTTCAAATCCATGATTTTTCATAGTTTGTATTCGCGATTTTTTCCCCCCGGATTGAAAATTTCATAAATTGCTGGCGAATAATTTTCTTTTCAAGTAAAAAATTATAATATTTGAGGTGAATAATTTTCTTTTCAAGTAAAAAATTATAATATTTGAGGTGAATAATTTTCTTTTCAAATAAAAAATTATAATATTTGAGGGGAATAATTTTCTTTTCAAGTAAAAAATTATAATATTTGAGGTGAATAATTTTCTTTTCAAGTAAAAAATTTTAATATTTGAGGCGAATACTTTTCTTTTGAAGGGTGAAAAAATAATTGTATTGGCTAATCGTTTGTTAATTATGGAAAAATAAATAAATTATTGGTGATTTTCAAAAGATGGGAAATAAGTAGCCTAACCTAACATACCTAACATACATAAATTATTGGCAACTGACAAGTGATGGTTTAAAGACATGGTTGTTTGACCTTATATTATGGAAGCATAATGTATTATTTTCCACTACCATAATCTTTGCCACTACCACTATAATTATGTTAAATGTATTATTTGAGAACTCAAACCATCTGATGATCCAAGATCAATGACTGAGGTTTAATTTCGGCCAACATTTCTTGAAAGAAGAAGAATTGTCGAGGTAGTCACCGGAATGTTGACATGTATCAAGGTAAGTTGTCTGTAGAGTATTAAAAGCACTTAACTGGGAAACAATTAAATGTCATGTTAGTGACAGTGACATTCTTTGACTACCACACACCACTTCCCAAATTGTACAACCAATTTCTGACAGTTTTTTATCGATAGAAAAGATTTACTGCCAGATGTGAAAGATTAAGGACAAAATTTTCAATTCTCACACGCATGTATTTAGGCAAAAGATTTTCGTGCAAGATTTAGAGGCATATTGAGGACAACGTATTTAATACCATTAAGATAGAAATAATTGATTGGTAAGTAATGATCAAGGATTCAAGGGCTATTTATAGATGATCTAGCTTCATTATTCATCGACATTGATTGATTGTTTGTTTAGGGTCTGTAGTGATGCATTTTGCAAGTAATTTGTTTTTAAATTTTCTAGTTTTACTATTTTAAGTTTTACAATCTGCAAGTAATCTAAGATGGACACTCCCATTCATCTTAGATGCACTTCTGAGGAGGCCCAGAAGGCCTTTCTGGGTTCCTTTTCTAATGAATTTTTAGCATCAATTTGTAAGGATGGTGGGCCTTTCGTTACAAAGGCTGTCAGAATGGTGTTGGGCTGAGAGTTTCTTGACAATGAAGATAGGTACCGGGTAGCCACGGACATTGGCTTCCCTTCTGGACCTTGGAGGACTGAAGGTTGACATGGTGATGCTGCCAAGGAGGGTATTCAAAGAGGAATACCTGGGGGAGGACGTTCAAGTTGTCACCTTCACTGAATTAGGGGTGGGTATCCCTAGGGAAAGTCAAATACCCAAGCTTCTCCTCCCAGGCCAGAATGTGGCCATGCAACCTTTTCTTTTGTGCCTGACTACTAGGCAAATGAAGCGCCATAGGAAATGGACGCTGATTGCTAGGGGTTTTCTCCGTAAGTGGTTTGAGCTTGACACAGAGGAGGCTTGGGTGGGGCAATTTGTGTGGCTCGACGAATTCATGTAGCTAATCCTCTCTGCAAAATTCTACACAAAAGGGTGCAATTGATTTTTCTTTATAAAAACTTTTTTTTTGATAAATATTAAAAGCTTACCTTGTACTAGTACTAAAACTGTAGTCGTTTACAATTTTTTTTTTGTTTATAGACATAGTATCAAGTCGAGTATGTTTCTTTTTGTTTATAGACATAGTATGAAGTTGAGAATGTAAATATAATTTTATGAAAAATACAATGGAAATTTTGCAAGCTTTACCTCATTTCAATTTGTGCTTTGTGTACAAAAATGGTTTTTAATATTTTATACTTCTTTGTAACCTTGATTGCACAATTTTGATTACTTGCTTCAATGATTTATCAGTTATCTGTAGACTAGCTTATCTATATTTATTTTAATATATATAAAATACATCGACAAATATCCTCCTTCAGATATCTATTACAATTAAACTTCACTAATTGAAACTGTAGTTTAATAATTTTTTTAAAATGGTGTCTCCCACATTTAATTTGGTGATGATGTGAGACTAACACATCTAACTCATGATGTGAGTCATCCTAACTAGATTAGTTAATGGGACACATGGTCCACATGGCCACCACACCATTCACCATTGCCATTGGACGTTTATAGATCAATGATCAAAGTTGAGTTTCAGGCCGAAAGGAAAAAGAAACCCTATCTTTTCAAACGCATCCTGGAATCATTACATGTGTCACTAAACTCCTCGGTCAACCAACAAATAACAATGTCATTTCAATTTGGTGATGATGTGACACTGACATGTCTGACTCATGATGTGAGTCATCCTGACTAGCCTAGTTAATGGGACCCATGACCCATGGGGCCACCAGTACCACACCATTCACCATTGTCATTGGATATTTATAGATCAACGACTGAAGTTGAGTTTCGAGCCGAAAGGAAAAAGACACCCTATCTTTTGAAACATGTCCTAAAATCATGACACATGTCACTACTCAGTTAACACATTAACATAATTACATTCCACTTATAGTTAACAGTGACATTATGAATGAGAATGACATTAATACATTATGAGTCATGATGGGTTAGTTAATAGTGACATTAGCAAACCCATTCCAAATTCATGACGCATGTCTAGTAACTAGTGGTCCACGATTCCACTCACATTTAAACTAAAAGTGACACATGATAGGGTGTGATGACTATAGAGTATAGATTGTACAATTTTGGAGCTTTAATTTTCTTTAATTTTGCAGTTATATGTGGTCTATAGATTTAGAAATTAGAAAGGGGTTACAATTTACAAACTTACAACGCAACAAAGTTACGGATTCTTAATTTCTAGGTTGAGGATTGAGGTCTGAGGAAAGAAACAAACTACAAAGTCTCTCAGCTCTCTGCAAAAATTGAAACTAAGGGCAACGTGAATGTCAACGGGTAAGTGTAACTACTAAAATCCTGAAAATCTACGTCCTGCATTTTAAATTTTTCAAGTCTCTTGATTTACAACTTTACTGTTTATATTATATAAAAAAATTTAGTCTATTAGGTTTTAATTTTGAATCACCCCTGTAGGCTTGTAGCTACAAATACCAAGAATAACACGATGGGAAAAATAATAGAATTCCACAATATGCTTAAAACACTAGGTTTTAGTGATTTATTCCATGATATACATGATCCTATTATTCATGGAAATAAGGGTATAATGGAGATTAGATTTGCACTTGAAAACAAGTGGAACCATCCAAATAAGGCTTCAAAATTTTATTCATTTAACCCTAGGGTAAATGCAACTGCAAATAAAATTGCACCGTGGGAAGCTGGGTCAGCACACATGGCATTACCTCAAGTATTCCCTTGCCTAGAAATTGTTATGCTCTACGTTGAAAATTATGATGAAAATAGAAAAGCAATTGTGAATAAAAATACTCAAGAGGAAATTTTGTCCATAACTGAGAGTGAATTTTCTAGTCTGCTGAACCTAGGGTTTCAACAACAACACTCAAACGTACACATTGACCTGGGAAAGCTGGTAGAGGATTATGAAAAATTAGATGCAAAATAGAGAGATTCTTATATCAGAGGAATAAAAAGTGGTTGTAGTCTGAGTCTAGATCATAGGCCTCCTTATGATTATGAAATTTTTGTGCCATGGGCATAGGACAGTATTTCCTTGCTAGCATTTTGTTTGGGATTGGATAGTAATAAACAAGTAAAATATTATTTTATTGAGCACATTGTTCGTTGCATGCAAGATCAATTACTAATGATTCAAAGAGGTTCATAGAAGACATTTAGATTCACAACCTACTTGTGCTATCTTCTCCTAGCAAAGCATCATGCATTATTTTAGGCAAAAAAAGCTTTGCAGTCAGACTCAAGCCCAAAATCCAATATATGAGTGGACACTTCAGATAAGGATGATTGATAACAAAAGGAACTACAATAATTTTGTAGACTTCTTTTTGGCACCAATCTACCATAAAATTATAGGCATTCCAATGCCTAGATTGCCTGTTACTTGTAGAAATTGCATTCAACTCAGAAGTCAACTACAATTGGCTGACTGGTACTTAATGGAAGAGTACACCATGTTAAGGTTTTACGGTTCATGGGTAGAACCCTACAAACTTCCAATACATGTAACAAAGAGGGTATTTGCATTAGAATATGTACGACAAATGGAGAGTGCAGATGTACTCTTTAATGGTCAACAAAAGAAAATGATATTTCCCTCCTTGCCATTCTACTTTGGAGGGTTCACATTTGAGAGAAGAGGATTCAAAGTGGCAGAAGCCTTTTTTTCAATTTTTTGATTTGATGTTGACAGTCACTGACAGTATGATCCACTGAACATAATTGGAGAAAGGCTTAAAGACAATGGGAAATCTGCAAGAAAATATCAACATGAAAGTATGCCTTTGATTGAAAATTTTAAAAACATGGACTCCTAGGAGGAGGTCAAAAAATAGATGGAGAAAAATGCTGCTAAAAACAATATGTCAATATGGGAATTGTCATCACAAATAATGGCATTGCACAAATAGAAAGGAAAAGTGTAGGCCATGACATCGTCCAATTTCTACAAGAAAGATGATAAACCATCTACAAAATGTATTCCAAAAGAGGTAATGAATGAATGTATAGATGCTAGATGGAGTCAAACCAAAATTTATGAATTTTTGGAAATGAGGAAGAATATCAGTGAGCCAAAGACCTCTATAGATCTTAATGAGGTGGAAGAGGATACAATGTTTAACGAATTGTGGAATAAGGAGCGTCCAGTTGAAGCATATCACAATGATACTGATGATGATTATGATGACTAGGATTCTTTGAATCCCTCATCTAGTACAACAATTAAGAGAGGAGTTGATGCATCCACCAAACTTCTATATAGAAAAGGGGTAGAAATTGTAGAAAAAATGGGCTACCAAGGTTCTGGTGGTCTGGGTCCCAGTGGAGAAGGGGTTTGGTATGCACCTAAACCACTAGCTGTAGGACCAAAACATGGTTAGAAACTAGGCCTTGCGCATGGAAATCAATCATCAACTTAGTCAATTCCATTCACATTGGTTTCAACTCAGTTAATTCCATCTATTTCTGCTTCAAATATAGTTCCACTTCCAACTATTCCAAGCACTTAGATTCAATCTAAATCAATTGTCACTCCCACAGCTAGCAATCTCATTTGTACAACTAAAAGTAGTGGTTCGAAAAGGATATTATATAAATATGTAGATGCAAGAAAGGTTGGTCCCGAAGGTCAAGAAAGTGTAAAGAAGCTAAAGGTTATGACAAGTATTAGTAGTACTACTAGTACAACAGTGCCAATGGTGACTGTGAGTCCAACAATTGCCCATCCTTCAAGACAATACCCTCAGAATAGTCCACAAACCCCACTTGTAATGGGTCTAGGTGTTGGTAATCCTCATGGTATTGGTGGAATATCATACATCAGTGCAAGTGCTATTTCACCATTCAAACATTCAATTGTCTCACAAAATCTTGATTTTCATTACAATGAATTTGTAACTAACTATGAAAATAAAAAAATAAGAATAGAAAAAATAGTAAGACAATGAAGATGGAAGAAATTTTTGTAGCTCATGATGCAAAACCTGCATCCAACAAGTTATTAACCACATATGACCCAAATAAAGATGTGATGGAATTCATGGTTGTTATGCCCCCAGCTAGAGATAACAATCCACTAGAGAGTCAGTTAGATCCATCTGAATTTCAAGTTAGCACCCTCCAAATGGATTCATCCAAAATTAAAAATGTGGACAAGATAAATGTGTCCAAAATGACCAACCAAGTGGTCTACAATTTAGTGATGAAGTTGGAGAGAGAGAAAGGAAATCTTCAGGGCACAATAGATAAGTTAAAGGCAGACCTGGCAAATGTAAAGGCAAGTGAGAAAGCAGGAGTAAATAGGTGCAAAGAATTAGAGAAAAGGATAAAAAATTCATCCTCTGGCTCTAAAGAAGCAATTGAACAGCAAGAACATATGGACGCAGAACTAAAAACTCTGAGGGAAAAATTGGAAAAAAGGGATAAAAAACTTCAGGATAAAAGCCTCTTCAGTAAATTTATACAAAAACTTGGAGAATGCTGCACAGGTAAACAATGAGTTAAAGAAAGAATTGGAAAAAGGGATAAAAAACTTTAGGATGAAAAAGCCTCTTCAGTAAATTTATACAAAAACTTGGAGAATGCTACACAGGTAAACAATGAGTTAAAGAAAGAATTGGAAAATGAGAGGGTAAAAACAAAAGAGTGGGAAGAGAAAACAAAAGAGTGAGAATAGAAAGTAGAGCAAATAAGAAAACATAGTGAACACCGGTACTCAGAAATGAAAGAAGACCTAAAGAAGGCAAATAATACTATTAAAAATTATGAAAACTTCTTGAATGACCATGTAAATAATATAGTACAACAAATAAAAAATTACATCTGGGGGAAAATAAAGACTTCTGCTAATAGGTTGTGTGATTGGTTTGAATTCTATGAAGCTCTTATAGATGTTTTTGAGAAGTTGAAAGAGCAACTTGAGGAGAACAAAAGTTTTGGTCAGAGACACAAAATTGCAAAGCAGATTATGCAAGAAATCAACAGCACTACTGACAAGCAATTGGCAAGCAAGGGAATTTAGGACCGCATTAGTTCAATAATAAAGGCGACCTCTATATTTCATAAATGTCAGAAACTAATAAAAGCAGAAGAAGTTCTTGCTTTATTTGGGCCAAAGCTTGCCAAGATGAACAATAAAACAACCAAATTGATATCTCTTGCTTTATCGAGTCCTGGACCTGATTTGTCAACAATGGGTTTCATTGGAAGAGAAGCTTACAAAAAAAAGTTGGAGGACACAATAACCTCTGATTTAGGCAACCTTCCTTAGGATAGAACTCGTGAAGGCATTGCAAAGTGCATCAAAACATTCAAAAATTTGCATGCACTAATGGAAGGAACATTGCTTCAAACTCACTCTTCCAAGTATGGAATTATGACGAGAATGCAGGGCATTTACCATACCATCAAAAATTTTGCCCTGCCAACTGAAGAAGAATGGAGCATACTACAGAAACTTACAAAATCATCTTGAATCATAGTATGTGAAAGTAATTTCAGTTTCAATCATCTCTATATCTTTACTATATATCTTTCATATTATCCTACATACTACAGTCTAGACTCTAGAATTAAGTTTAAAGTAACAAGTTTGAACTTTTCTTTTTGAACAAGATCAATGTTGCAGTCTTACAGATGCTATTACCTATGCTAATTTACTAAACCGGCCTGTCAAATGTAGAAATGTACAACTAAAGTTGTAGAGATGTTTTAGACTTGTAGTCTTGTAGTTGTCTTACTGATTTAGATTTTGAGACTTCACATTAGGCAAATCGACCTAAAGCTGTTGTTGCTCCCTTGTTTCTATAAAAGGGAATTCAGGGTCATTGGCTTACTAAATTGCCAATGGGAATTGAGTCATTGACTTTTGTAAACAGAATTAGAGAGTTGTGTTCTTACTAGTATTAATCAATGAATGGATACATTGTATCATATTTGTAATTAAATTAATGAGAATCAATATTTCTAACTCTAAGAATTGTAACATATGAATTGCTACGTTGTCAAACAAAATAATGAAAAAACTACAAGAATTGTACCATATTAGCTAAATATTGTGAATGAAAACCATTAATAATTATTAATTGTGGAATTGAATCTTGAATCTTGATGACATTATCAACCACATTCATGTTTTTGACATTGGGATATGCATGATTGACGATGAAATACAGAAACTGACAGTAGACTTCAGGGAAAAAGTTAATAAATACCTAGGACATGCTAATTCTTCAGTGCTACTTCTACAATGGTTCAATTTCAAGCTACCACACCATATCATCATTGAGATCATTGGATTCATCAGCATCGACTTTATAGCTTCCTTGGTTCTTTGATATGTTTTCTTCACTCTGCATACCTCCGCTTAACTGATGTTCACCGCTAGCAGTACCAGTTCCAGTACATGGGTCCCGATCAATGACATAATTGTCTCTGGCATTCTCACTCCCACTCCCACTTTGGTTTGATATGTTGCCCACCCCTCTTCTCTGACATTTCTTCCTCCACAATTTCAGTGCCATTTCGTAAGGAAAAGTATTGACTTCATACCTGGATGTATAGAGCCTCAAGCAATTTTCCAAATTCTTGTCAAGTTTGTTTCTTAGCTTTGACTTTAGGAATCCCAAAGCACTGAAAACTCTCTCATCCTCCACCAAACCCAATATCATGGTTAGACATAATTCAACAAGCTTGAAATATTCTGATATTGAATCAATCAACAATTCACTCTCAGCTAGGTTTTTCCAAAGCCTTGTTACCGATCCATCTTCCATAGGGTTCTCCATAAGATTAAATTGTTCCCTCATTGTCCATGAAAAATGAGCTGATTGCTCTCTCAAATGATTTGCATCTAAAATTCCATTTAGAGTTACTCCATCTAAGTCTTTGGTTTTGCAAAAATGATCTATCAAAGTTAGTAGCCTACTTTTAAAATCTTTCAGATTGTTCATACGCCAATAACGAGGAAACACAATAGCCATGGATTCAAGTAGTTTGACTGGAGGGAATCTTGCTCTAATCTATGAGGAAAGATCAAAGGCAATGTGCTTCACTGAAGCTGTTACAAACTCAATGATCTTGGTAAAGTCTTCCCTTTTAACACTTGATACTCGCCTCCTGGGGTTCTTTCCTAGTTCCTCAGACTCGATTCTGGCATTGTAGTGCATTGGTATCTCAAGTTTGTGAACTTCTGCACATAACCCCCCATTTGAACCAATTTTTAAAAAGTTATCAAGATTGTCCAAATCTGTGATTTTCAGCTAGCTAGCAAATTTTACTTCATCAACAAATAAATGATAGAGATTATCGAGTGTCACACATGTCAACTTACACAGCATAGCATATTCTATGATATACATAGCTCTTTGCTGGGCCTTTTTCATTAAATTTATCATTTCCTCAAGCATGGGGAGAAGACCTACTAATGTTAATAGTGTCTCTACATTACTTAACATTGACAGTAGTGCAGGAAATTTTGGTTGCCCTTCTTTTTCATGACTTGAGTTCATTAGACCAAGCAATGATTGATATTCTGAAAAAACTCGATGTGCTAGTCCATCCAAAGAGATCCATCTGGTATCATTATCCTTAAGAAGATTGTTCCCACTGGTTAGTCCTTCAGCAAAGTGTTGAAATTCCTTGAATCATTTCGGACTTCAACAGAAGTATTGGTAGATCTCTTTGATTAAAACTTCAATTTTTTGTACTGGAGCATGCTTGCTGACAACTCCAAAAGCTAGATTCATTCTATGGGCCATGCAATGAATGGGAGTAACGTAGGGTGCATAAGAAGATTTTATCTTTATGCAAAGACCACCCTTGTGGCCTTGCATTACTAAAGCTCCATTAGCTCCAACACACCAATTTTTTGGCAATGGTCATGTCATCTATACCTCCATATTCAATTAGAGAACTCTTTACTAGTTGAAATAAATTTTCCACTGTTGCATTATCCCTCATTTTAGCAACAGTTAGTAGATGAGGTTGGCAAACAAAATTATGTATAGTATAAACATGCATGCATACCCAAGAAGTATTGTCTACTGTTGTGACCTCCTCTAAAGACAATGCAATAAAATTTGACTCTTTAATTTTTTCCTTCAAATCCTCTTTTTCAACCTCGACAAGACAACTTGCTCATTCTCATCTACTGTTTACTGACCAGTGACTGTTAGGATAGTTACAAACTTTCAAAAAGTGTAATAAAGCACTCAATGATGGGTAGTCTGTCATTGGATGCCCTCTGCTCAAAATATTAAACACAACACTTAACTGAATAGCTTTTCCCATTAGTTCTACTTCCAATGCTTTTCCAAAACAAGCTTCAATAGAGCCTTTAACTTCACCAGGCTTCATCTTTATATTATGTTGAAATTCATATAATTTTGCATTCCTAACATACTAAGATTCCTCCTTTGTTTTCCATCTTATCACTAATTTTTGAACTCCATCTATGGTTTTCTTTTCGTAAAATTTACCAATATGCTTTTCTATGGTGTCAATTTTTAGCTGCAACCTCTTTTCCTTCTTATTTATCATGCTGCAAATCTTACATCTGCATTCTACCGAAGGTTCCCCTTTAATTGGATTAGGTACTAGTTCAATGAATGGATATGTTGACACCCAATCTTTTTGAAAATTCCTTGACATATCCCACAGTCTATCATTCTTTGATTTGGATTTTCTTTTCTTCCCTGCAGTTGCACCATCATCTTTTCTGACATTCTCAATCTCATCCAAGTTGATTATATCATGATGGCTACTCTGGGTATTTAACTAAAAATATTCTTCAAGTTCATCATGATCTGAGATATCAAGTTTGTTGACTTCTTCAATATGTCGTGAAGGTTTAGCCTCAGGTTCAAAATCTTCTTGTAATGAAGTAACACTAGCTTCCCTATTTTGGCCAGAAACATTTCCACGACCATGACCAAAGTATGATGATAAGGTTCTATGTTTTGTTGGCCTCTCTTGGCTTTCCCCATCTGTCGGAGCCTAACCCTTATTCTTGTTCGACATCTCGATTGGCTACCAGCCTAGTGATAAAAATATGTAAAAAAAATGTTTACTTGTTGAAGAAGTGACAAATGACAACATAACTATAATATACAATGTTTACATAGTCGCAGAAATTCAGAATAATAATCACTCACCTTTGACTCACCAAAGCAGTCAAGACTCAATAGTGAGACAATCTAAAATTTGCTATCAATCAAATTGAACCGATCCAAGATTCCAAATTGTGTACAATAACACTGATGTATGAATGTATTTATACTAATCTCTTTTGGTGAATTGGGCGGGAGGCATTAGGTTAGTGTCCAAATATTTGGTGAAGCCCGTGTAATGATAACACATCTTGTGTTGTTTCCTAGGTGATTATGGGTCGCCAGTACCTTGGTATGATTAATAAAGGTGGTGATTATGGGTTGCTAGTACCTTGGACATGTTATTTCCTAGGTGATTATGGGTTGCTAGTACCTTGGTATGATTAATAAAGGTGGTGAAAACCCATCGGTTTGAGACACACATCTGTAAAATAACTGGCGAAGTTGGGGCCACCTAAAAAATATTTATATATAACTATTGGTGAATATAGGCCATCCATTTGGGGCCACATTGAAATTATAGGCAAATTTTAAAAATATATCGTGCCCAAGACATATATGCCATTGGCAAAAATGTGCAAGAAATGGACAAAATTTAATATAGCATTTGGTGATGGACCCAGGCAATGGACCCAATTTTCATAAATGCGGGGCGATGGGGTCAATCCCATATGGGCAATTTATTCACCAAATCATGGGATGCCGATGGGCGACATTCACCAAATGGTGAATAATCACCACTAAAGTTTTCTTTGTTTGACTATTTTCTTATGCTTGGCTGAAGCATGAAAAAACTTGGTATTTTGATCACCTGATTGCAGATATAACTCGTGAGACTTTTGTCTCCAATATTCTTCCTCTCTAGCACATAATTCAGACCACTCAGACTAGAGAGCTTTTTGTGATTTGAAAGATTGAGAGTCTAATCCATTAGCTATGATATGTTGGTTTATTTCAGATAACTCCTTCTCTACTTTTAGTTTTTGTTCAAAGATGTTTTTAAAAACATTGATATTCCAAGCCTTGATTAGATTTTTGACAAACTGCATTTAAAAAAAAAAATTGGAACATCTTGGTTCCATTCTCCTGAGGTGTAGATTGCCACCACTATTTCAAAAGGGAATGAAAAAGAGGGTGTCTGAACCAAACCGATTCAAATTTAAAAGAAGATTTACGAAGACTAGATAAGGTTGAATTAGATGATTCAATATGGAGTTGAATAGGGAAATGATCTGAATTTGAAAAAGACAAAATTTCTAAAGAAAAGGAAAAGTTTTCCAATTTCCAAATATGGGAACCAAGAAATCTATCCAACTCGACTGCTATCTGCAGAAAACCTGACCTATGATTTGTCCATGTATAAGAACCATTTGAAGGTATGATATCAAAGAGGTCATTATCTAGAATAAAATTATTGAAATCAAAGACCACTTGATTAGGAGGATTAACTCTGGTGCAGGGGCACCTATGAGGATAAAGAACACAAGGTCACTATCAGGACCTAAGGAGAAGACCTATGAATTCAAAAGAGGAATGAAGACCTAATGAGGACCTATGAAGTCATTTGATAATGTACCATGGTCTTAGAGCCATTGGGATGTAATAGAAATGTTAAAATCTTAAAAATGTAAAAATTGACAAAATATTGTCAATATAGCCACAAATGGCTAAAGGATGGGATTAGGGAGTAGAATAGGAGTTTATAGTTTTCAATAAGCTTAAAATACATGTTAAACACCATTATAGGGTGATAAAGGTTATCATTAAAAACCTTTAGAAGTCTTTAGTTTTGGCATTATATGTTTATGGTGCTGAGTTGACAACTTTGTTCTGAACTTGACAACATTTTCTTGTTTACACTGTTAACAGTTAGTTATGATGACAATTAGGGATAGTTACAAGGTTGCTGTCAGCTTATTTGGGAGATTTATGTTTATTTGGTGGTAGATCCATGGGGAGAAACAACATATTATGATCTACTATGTAATATGAAATGGAGAAACGAGTTCATGATGAATAAGAATTAAATTTCCTATAATTTTGTGTCTCACTGTCCCTACGGGTACAGTCAACAACAGTAAAATGTTGTGTTTTTTGACAATGAAAATAAGGATTTCTTTGGGTTGAGACATTTCATTTTGTTTTGTTTCACTTTTTTTGTATTGCCTTTGCATTGTTTTATCACTGGTAATACTAGGAACTCTCTAGTATAGTAACAGAGACTGGTCACAGCAGACAACCAAGATATTTGAAGTTTATTATAGTTTAATACTAATGTGAAGTTGGTTAAAGGGAAATGTGATACATTACTTGGTATTATTGCTACATTTTTATGCCTTAACTTTATTGTTTTGGTTTTAGATCAAGTGAACATTGATTGGTGTATCAACAGTGTTCAGATTTACCACTGTAGATAGCAAATTAAGTTGTCTTTCACCAAGTGAAATGACTCTCCCACCAATGTGACTTTTGTGATTGGTGGGAGAAGTCAGATGTTGTAATATACATATCATGGGAATGGTGCTTGTTTGTAGGGAAAGTGAAGGAGGAGTGGAATAGAGTTTGACTGGTGAAAACGCAGCAGAAGGTGCACTGTTTAAACACCAATGGTGGATAGGAGTGATCTGATGGATGGGGTGAGTGATTAATGGTTGGAAAAATTTGGGGAAGTGTATTTGAAGGTGTTTGAACCATATTTATGGTTTTGTGTGGCTGGGAAGGGTGTTTTCTAGAAAGCTCTAGATATTTGAGCAAAATAGTGAGGGTTTGTTGTTTTGGAAGCATGGTGAGTGGTAGCACTTTGAAAGTTTGAAAATCTTGTGTCTTAGAAGGTCTAGGAAGACTATTTTGGGTTTTGGAGTCTTGGAGATTAGTGGAGGATAGGGTTCCTTTGTTGGGGTAGGGCTAATTAGGCTTAAATGCATGTGCAAGCAGCAATAAAAGACTTCACCAGTCAAGAGATGAAGGTTTGAGTTTGATAGGGGTTTTATAAATCCCAAAAGGGTATTTGGAAAGTTAATTACTTTACTAGGTTGTTTGGAAAAATTTCATGGAATTAGCAGATTTATGTCTGGACAGGGCTATTAGGCAGGCCTAGAAGGGCTATAGTAAAGAATGATTGAAGATGAGTTGTTTGGGAGTTGGTGAAGAGTTGGATCATGGTGGATAGACCATGTTAAGGTGATCCAAGGTGTTGGAATCAGTGTGAGGAGTTTAGTTGAGATTTTGGTATGTTGGAGGCACTGGGTACACTAGGTGCACTAGGTAACCCAGGAGGGTATTGGAGTTTGAATAGATTGGATTGAGACAATGAGATGATGAACTCATAAGCATGGTTGTGGAAGTGATCTACCAAGTTAGAGAACTCCATTTGATCTCTAAGTGAGGTTAACTCCTTGAGTGGATTCCAAGTAGTTTGTTGAATCCTCAAGTTGAGTTGATCTCCTTAGGGTGAAAACAGTGGGCTCTACATCAAGTGGTATCAGAGCATAGTAAAAGATCTAGCTTGGGGTGAAGATCTAAGATTTTGAAGACTAGGAGTCCTTTGTTGATGCTTGGAGTTGAATCATCCTCCAAGAGTGTTCCAAAGTGGTGATTCCAAGTCAGATAGATCTTGGATTGAAGGTGGTTTCTGAGGTTGTTGTTTGAAGAAGGTTGATAGTAGGTCATCATGGTAGATAATGATGGTACAAGGTACATTTAGAATTCATCCATATTCAAGAAAAAATGTAAGTGCCAGGGTAAGGTATGCAAGGTTATTGTTTCCAATGGGTCTATTGCTAATATTGTTTCAGATCAAATGGTTTCCAAATTGAATTTGAAAAAGATAGCACATGGTATTCCTTACAGAGTATATGGTTTCAATAATGATCAATGGATTGATATTAGAGAGTAGGCCTATGTTTCATTTAATATTGGTCCATATGTTGATAAAATATAATGTGATATTGTACCTTTGGATGATTATCATTTGATTTTTGGTAGAAGATGGCAAGTGGATGTTAAGGCCATACATTGTGGATTAAAAAATGAATATGCTATTAACAAAGATGGAAAGAAGTTTGTGATGAGTTCACTGCAAGATGATAAGGAGACATGGGGAATGTCAAGATCTTGGTTGTTTGGAAGAAGAGGGTTCCTGAGACAAAAGGAACATGAAGATGTGAAGATAGAGATGAAGAGTCCACTAAAAGGACAAGGAGGAAGAGTGCAGCAGATAGGATATAAAGAAGATGGTCAATCTCATAGTGAAGAGGTTTAGATTGTTGGGACAAAGATAGAAGAGAGAGCTACTGATGAAGACATGAAAAAAAGAACATTTGAAGATGAAGGTATGATATTGATTGGGGATATATTGTGCCCACTGAAAACAGGGCAGAAAATGGGTCAAAATTTTTTCTCAAATGCCAAGGTGAATGAAGCTAATGAAATAACCACCAAGGACAAGGTGGAATGCAAAGGAAAAAGGAAAGAGGATGATGAGAAGTTTCAGAAATTGATAGAGGTTTTCAAGCATGAAGAAGGCAGCATATTGATGACGAATGAAGAGAAGATGCATCAAGGAATGTGTACTCCAATGATGGAGATGAAATATTTTAGTATAATGAATTGTTTTTGGTTTTTGGTTTTGATTTTGTTGTAGGTATATGATGCTATGGTGGAGCTGCCTAATATGGTGAAGATATTGAAATTTGGTAGGAGTCACATGCTAGAAGGCATATGCTATTGTTTGATATTTATTTTGTTTTGGTTAATGGATACTAAGCCCAAAAGGAGAAAGAGAAGAAGATGTGGAAAGAAGATACATGATGTGAACTACAAAGAAATATATGGGTAGATGGAAAACTTGGGTGAGAAGATAGATTTCAGCATGGACAAGCATGGTAAGGACAAGGTCACAGTCATGAAGCATTTAATGAGCAAAGATGACATAGGGTGTCCATATACAAAGAACACATACAAGATGGAGGTGAGCACACTTCAAGGAAATGAAGGTTCCTTGAGATCTATTTTTTTTGTAGGTACAAGGTTTCCTAGGGACTGGGAAACATTTGAAGTCAGAGAGTATGGTGCAGGGGCACCTATGAGGATAAAGAACACAAGGTCACTATCAGGACCTAAGGAGAAGACCTATGAATTCAAAAGAGGAATGAAGACCTAATGAGGACCTATGAAGTCATTTGATAATGTACCATGGTATTTGAGCCATTGGGATGTAATAGAAATGTTAAAATCTTAAAAATGTAAAAATTGACAAAATATTGTCAATATAGCCACAAATGACTAAAGGATGGGATTAGGGAGTAGAATAGGAGTTTATAGTTTTAAATTATCTTAAAATACATGTTAAACACCATTATAGGGTGATAAAGGTTATCATTAAAACCTTTAGAAGTCTTTAGTTTTGGCATTATATGTTTATGGTGTCGAGTTGACAACTTTGTTGTCAACTTGACAACTTTTTCTTGTTTACACTATTAACAATTAGTTATGATGACAGTTAGGGATAGTTACAAGGTTGTTGTCATCTTGTTTAGGAGATTTATGTTTATTTGGTGGTAGATCTGTGGGGAGAAACAATAGATTATGATCTACTATGTAATATGAAATGGAGAAACGAGTTCATGATGAATAACAATTAAATTTCTTGTAATTTTGTGTCTCACTGTCTCTACAGGTATAGTCAACAATAGTAAACTGTTGTGTTTTTTGACAATGAAAATAAGGATTGCTTTTGGTTGAGACATTTCATTTTATTTTTTTTCACTTTTTTTTATTGCCTTTGTATTGTTTTATCACTGGTAATACTAGGAACTCTCTGGTATAGTAATAGAGACTGGTCACATCAGACAACCAAGATATTTAAAGTTTATTATAGTTTAATACTAATGTGAAGTTGGTTAAAGGGAAATGTGATACATTACTTGGTATTATTGCTATGTTTTTATGCCTTAACTTTATTGTTTTGGTTTTAGATCAAGTCAACATTGACTAGTGTATCAACAGTGTTCAGATTTAACACTGTAGACAGCGAATTAAGTTGTCTTTCACCAAGTGAAATGACTCTCCCACCAATGTGACTTCTATGATTGGTGAGAGAAGTCAGATTTTTTAATATACATATCATGGGAATGGTGCTTGTTTGCAGGGAAAGTGAAGGAGGAGTGGAATAGAGTTTGATTGGTGAAAACGCAGCAGAAGGTGGACTGTTTAAACACCAATGGTGGATAGGAGTGATCTGATGGATGGGGTGAGTGAGTAATGGTTGGAAACATTTGGGGAAGTGTATTTGAAGGTGTTTGAACCATATTTATGGTTTTGTGTGGCTGGGAAGGGTGTTTTCTAGAAAGCCCTAGATATTTGAGCAAAATAGTGAGGGTTTGTTGTTTTGGAAGCATGGTGAGTGGTAGCACTTTCAAAGTTTGAAAATCTTGTGTCTTAGAAGGTCTAGGAAGAATTTTTTGGGTTTTGGAGTCTTGGAGATTAGTGGAGGATAGGGTTCCTTTGTTGGGGTAGGGCTAATTAGGCCTGAATGCATGTGCAAGCAACAATAAAATACTTCACCAGTTAAGAGATGAAGGTTTGAGTTTGATAGGGGTTTTATAAATCCCAAAAGGGTATTTGGAAAGTTAATTAATTTACTAGGTTGTTTGAAAAAATTTCATGGAATTTGCAGATTTCTATCTGGACAGGGCTACTAGGCAAGCCTAGAAGGGCTATAGTAAAGAATGATGAAAGATGAGTTGTTTGGGAGTTGGTGAAGAGTTGGATCAAGGTAGATAGACCATGTTAAGGTGATCCAAGGTGTGGGAATTAGTGTGAGGAGTTTAGTTGAGATTTTGGTATGTTGGAGGCACTAGGTACACGAGGTGCACTAGGTAACCCAGGAGGGTATTGGAGTTTGAATAGATTGGATTGAGACAATGAGATGATGAACTCATAAGCATGGTTGTGGAAGTGATCTACCAAGTTAGAGAACTCCATTTGATCTCTAAGTGAGGTTAACTCCTTGAGTGGATTCCAAGTAGTTTGTTGAATCCTCAAGTTGAGTTGATCTCCTTAGGGTGAAAACGGTGGGCTCTGCAAAAAATTCCCCCTTTCTTATCATTTGGACCCAAAGTAGCATTAAAATCCCTAGCAAGAAGAAATTTGGAAGACAAGAATTGTTGAATAACATCAGTTAGAGATTTCCAGAGAAGCAACTTAGTAGGGGTAGACGTGGGACCATAAAGGTTGATTATAAGAAAGGACAGGGAAAAGTGCTTAACACTCAATAGCTGCCAATTAGTACGTGATTGAAGAGGAAATAATGAAAAATTCTTAGAATTCCATAAGAATTCCAATCCACCTGAGGCCCCATTTGCTGGGACAGAGGTACTTTCCCACAAGCCCCACCTACCTACTGAAGAATTAAAATTATCACTAGACAACTTAGTTTCTTGAAGTAAAACAATGTCACTTTGAGAAGAATCAAGCCTTTGCTTAATTCTATTTCTCTTGTCAGAGGCATTAATGCCTCTAACATTCCATGAGAGGATTCTCATTGTAGACAAGGAGAACACTTAGTTCTCCTTGTCGAACATCTCTTTGAAGTAGAGAAACTTTTATCCAATGTGGACAGAACACCAGCCTCTATTTCTTCCAAAGCCTTAGTTACTTTGGACTTTCTACCTCTAGTTTTAGGGATAGGAACCTTAATTTTTGGAGATAAGGTAGTCTAAATGATAGATGCTTTATCTAGATGTTTTATTAGGGAATCCTTTTGATCATCATAAAGGGAAGATACAAAAAAAGGATCAGAATCCAGAATTGAGGACTAATCCTCAATATTATGAGACTGGAATAAGTCATCCTCAATAGTTGGAATTAGAGTAGGAGGAGGGTTTACATCATGAATAGGTGTAATAAAGGAATCAGAGAGGGAATCATCATGATCACCTTGACAATATAAGAGGGAATGAGAAGATAACATAAAAGCATTATCATTTATATCCTTGTGAGGGTTATTTTGAAAATTCACAGCTAAAATAACTTCTGTAGCCATTAAATCAGCATGCTCTAAAGTTAACTTGTGGAATTTGAGTGGATCCCCAAAGAACATCAACTTATTAACAATGGAATCCATCAATGAAGATTATAGAGTCTTGGAATGAGATTTGGATATCAGGAAAGAATCTGACTGAATTAAAACTTGCAAAAAATCAACTGCATTGAAAACAAAGGTAATTAATTGAAGATACCATCTTAGCATGCTAACAAAAGAGAAAAATGAATTGAAAGACAGGGCAGGCAATTGATAAAAATGAACCACTTGACACTTTGAATTTGATTGACCATTTAACTCATGATAAGAAGACACAACCTCTACATTTTGAAGATGGACCTCCTCTAAAAGAAAGGTTCCTTATTATTGGAAACATTTAGAGGTGAATATTCTCTTTGTGCCACCTTTGAACATTTAGTAGGGAAAGTAGTATGATCTTCAAATACAACTAAATTTGAACTATTAGGATTCTTAAATTGATGTTAGGAATGAATACTAAATGCCTGGTATTCATTCTGTAGTAGTTTTTGTTGCATTCATGACTATGATTATCATTGATGTCAACACAGTGACCTTCTGGAGAATTGCAGAGAAGTAGACAGTGTTTTGATTAGCACACATGGTATATTGCAAGTGGAGCTATGCAATGTTGAGGATATAGTATTTGATATGTTATATTTTTATGGTTAAGAGCACATACAATAATTCATTTATTCATGGGAGTTATGAGCATTTTGGTGGAAGCAGTATTCAGGTAGTGTTCTTGAGTAGCGATTTGTGGAAATCGGATGATATCTCCTAATCAGGATGGAATTTGGTTTTGCACAGTTAAAGGGAAGTTAGAGACACATTGATAGTGATGTGGATGATAGCATAGACTTTGAAGTCACATGAGTGAAGAATTATTGTATTTGGAAGCTGACAGTTTTGTGTAATTTTGATGTAGCATGTGGAAACTTTTATTTTGTAATTGTGTGCCAACTCAATTGTAATTATTTGAGTGTGGTCTAAAGGAAGAAATTTTTTTCCTTTTTGTAAAGTAGCATGAATATGGTTGATTTTGGTTGAATTTGAATGTATGCATGAAGTGAAGAAAAGAGCCAATGAAGTTTTGAAAGCGAAATTGTGAAGGAAGACATGCAAAGTACAAAGATCTAAAATTGAGATCTGGTGTAGTAGTAAGTGTGGTTTGGCACAGTGAGGAGGTAACATATTTGATATTATTTTTGAATAATCTTAAGGTCAATTGGACAGTGTGTTCAGTGATCTTGTCATTGAAGTTGTTTGGGAAGTGGGTCCTTCTGTCTTCCATAACTCCAAACAGGGTTAGAATCTTTTAACAGGAATTCAAAATCACCTAATAGGGATTCATATGTACTAAATGTATTTCATAAGACTACTAATAGATTCCATCCTTTCACAAGGAATATTCATATTAGTGCATCTTTTATGGGCATTATTCCCACCGGGGTTTACTCTTTGATCAAGAGGTTCCCTAGTCAACATATCTTGTGTTATTGTGTATGAATATCTTTCTATAGTTGGTAATTATATTTCTTACATGGTTAATTTTTGTTGAAGTTGATAAAAGTTATAATTATCTGATAACTGATTCACCCCCCCCCTCTCTCAATTATCTTGGTGGACTTTACTTTCTAACAATTGGTATCAGAGAAGTAGGTCCTTGAAAGAAAAGTTTAACAACTTAAGGAGATCCATGGTGAATTTTAGGAAAGAAAGCCCTAAGTTTGATGGAGTAAATTTTGACAGCTGGAAGGAAAAGATGAAGACACATCTACTATATTTAGGACCAGGTTATTAGTTGATTACAAAGAATGATAAGACTATCATTGAAGAAGACAATCTTGAAACATGTTCTAGTGATGAGAGAGATCTATTCATGTGTAACATACTTTCAAGAGAAGCACTTTTGACAGCACTTCCAGAGAATGAGTATAGTCAGGTAAAATGTTTAACAAAATCTCATGAAATTTGGAAAGCTTTACACTCTACTTTTGAAGGTGATGAACATGCAAAGAAAGCTAGATTACATAATTGGATATGTGCATTTGAAGATATAAGAATGATAGAAGATGAATCTGTTAGAAGCTATATTGGTAGAATGTCAGAAATTGTTGCAGGGATAAAATCTTTAGGAGGAGGAAAGATAGAGAATGAAGTGATATGGAAAATTCTGAGGACATTGACTCCTGTATTTAATTAGACAACATGGATTATTGAACAAGTTATACCTTGTACTATGAACTTTACAAGAGAGACTCTTCTTGGAAGATTGGAAGCAGCAAAAATGACCCTGAGGTTATTAGGAGACTTACCTAGAATGGAGACAACATTCAGTGCTCTTAGTGTTTTACCTACTTTTTCAAGAAGCATCAGTGTGAGTGGAGATTATGCTTGCAGCAGTAGATCTAGAAATGAAGAAGACAAAAAGATTGAAGAAGGTATTGCCTTGCTTGTGAAAAGAGAACCAGATGGTAAGAAAAATTTTAAATGTTGGACTTGTCAAGAATATGGTCATTTTGCATCTAAATGTCCTAAGAGAGTTAAAAAGTATAGAAATAACTTCAAGCCTAGAAGATCTAAGGAATGTTATTATGCTAATGATGAAGATCTTAAAGCTAGTATAGAAAGAACTCTAAGTGAGAGTGATACTGAGAATAATGATGACATAGGATTTGTAGCAATTAAAAAAGAGAATCCTAAAACTGATGTTAAGGAAGAAAAAGCCCTAGTTTCCCAAGTTGAAAAGAAAGCTGATTGGATTATAGATAGTGGTTGTTCACATCATATGACTGGAGATATGAAAAATTTCATAAAATTTTAACAATTATGATGGAGGAGTTGTGAGAGTTGGAAACAATGCACCTTGTTTGATTAAAGTTATAGGATCTATTACTCTTGATGGAAAAACTAATAATGATGATGTTTACTTTGTGGATGGATTGAAAAATAATCTTTTGAGTGTTGGACAGTTAGTTGATAAGGGATATCAAGTTTGGTTTACTGAGAAAACTTGTGTGATAAAGGATAAAGGTGGAAATCTAATTGGAACTGGATCTAGAACCAGAGGTAATGTATTTCAGTTGAATCCTACTGAGATGACATGTTTGATTACTAAGATTGATGAAAATTGGTTATGGCATAGAAGGTTTTGTCATATAAACTTTGATAACATTGAGAAAGTAAGTACTACACTTGCAGTAAGGGATTTTGCTAAAATTATGAAGCCTAATAACATGATTTGCAAAGAATGTGTGATGGCTAAATAGAAGAGAAGTTCATTTCCTAGTAAGAAGTTCACATCTGCAAAGAAGTTGGAGATTGTTCATACAGACTTGAGCAGTCCTACCAGGACTAGAGGATTCTATGGAGAAAGGTATTTTATGATTCTTGTTGATGATTTTACAAGAATGATGTGGATTTCATTTCTTAAAGAAAAACCTGTAGCATTTGATAAGTTTAAGATCATTAAGAATAAAGTTGAGAATGAATCTGGAATGAAGATTAAATGTTTGAGATCTGATAGAGGTGGTGAATTTATTTCTAGAGAGTTTAACACCTTTTGTGAAGTGAATGGTATTAAGAGATAGTTTTCAGCCCCTAGAATACCTGAACAAAATGGTATTGCAGAAAGAAGAAACAAATCAATAACTGAAGTAGCAAGAGCTATGTTATTTGAGAATGATTTGGTGAAGATATTCTAGAGAGAAGCAATGAATACAATAGTATATACAATGAACAAAGTACAAATCAGAGTAGATATAGACAAGACACCCTATGAATTATGGTTTGGACATGCACCCTCAGTTAAGTATTTAGAATTTTTGGAAGCAAATGTTATATAAAGAGAGATGATGATATTGGAAAGTTTGATCGTAGAAGTGATGAAGGTATTTTTCTTGGATATTCTTTGAAGAGCAAAGCATATAGATGTTACAATAAGAGAACTAAAACTATTGTTGAAAGCGCAAATGTTAAAGTTGATGAAAAGTTCAAAATTGAGGAAAGAATGCTTGATTATGAATCTAATGGAGAAGGTCATCCTAAGCGTAACACTAAAACTACTAAATTATTCTATGAGACTAGTAGTGAATTGTGGAATGAGAGTCATACTAAAGAAACCAAAGAGGAATCTAGAGAAGAATCTACAGTTGAAGCAAGATCTGAGACTACGACACCGAACAGGTATTTATCAAGACATCATCTTGTTGAACAAGTTATTGGAAGTTTGGATAGAGGAGTTCTAACTCGCAATAAGGTACATTTATGTTTAATTTCTCAAATTGAACCTAAATCTACTAGTGAAGCTTGTGATGATGAACATTGGATTAATGCTATGAGAGAAGAACTAGATCAGATTGAAAAGAACAAAAAATGGGAATTGGTCCCTAGAGCTAAAGATAAGAATGTGATTGGAACTAAATGGGTATTTAGAAACAAGATAAATGAACAAGGAGAAGTAGTACGAAACAAAGAAAGATTAGTATGTAAGGGATACTCACAACAAGAAGGAATTGACTATGAAGAAATTTTTGCACCAGTAGCAAGAATTGAAGTAGTAAGAATGTTTTTGGCCTATGCAGCTTTTAAGAAATTCAAAGTATACCAGATGGATGTGAAGTCCACATTTCTAAATGGTGAATTGGAAGAAGAATTCTACATTAAGCAGCCTGAAGGTTTTCCTTTGACTCAAGAAGGAGACATGGTATGTAAACTGAAGAAAGCATTATATGGATTAAAGCAAGAACCTAGAACTTGGTATGCAAGACTGGATAAGTATTTGTTAAAATTGGGATTTACTAAAGGAACAATTGATAGCAATCTGTACAAAAAAGAAATTGAAAATGTTTTGTTGATTATAGTTATTTTTGTTGATGACATTATTTTTGGAGGAGAAGATGAAGCTAGTGACAAATTTGCTGATGAAATGAAGACTGAATTTGAAATGAGTATGATTGGTGAGATGAAATACTTTTTGGGATTACACATAACATAGAACAATGATGGTATCTTTGTAAGTCAGACAAAGTACTTGAATGATTTGTTGAAAATAGTTGGAACACGTATGGTTATAGGACATAAATTATCTAGCATAGATGAAACACCGGTAGTGGAACAGAAGAAATACATATCCATGATTGGAGGATTGCAGTACTTGACACATACAAGACCCGATATAGCACATTCAGTTGGAATTGTAGCAAGATTTCAAGCTGAACCTAGAGAATTACATTATGTAGCAGTAAAAAGGATACTGAGATATTTAAGAGGCACAATGGACTATGGATTGTGGTACGAAAAATCTGATGATTTTACTCTATGTGCATATACAAATGCTGATTGGGGAGGCAATGTTGATGATAAGAAAAGCACCAGTGGTGGAGCCTTTTTTCTTGGAGGAAGATTAGTTTCTTGGCTAAGCAAGACTCAAAATTATATCTCATAGAGTATAGTAGAAGAAAAGTATGTAGCAGCAATAAATAATTGTAACTAGATAATTTGGATGAAGAAAATGCTAAAGGATATTTGTATTAAGTTTGTTGAGCCTGTTGTCATACATTGTGACAACACCAAGATAGTTAGTATGTCTAGGAAACCTCTATTACATTCTAAGACAAAGCATATAGAGATCAAGTATCATGTTGTAAGAGAGAAAGTTGCTTAGAAAGAATTCAGACCAGAGTACATAAGCACAAAGGAATAGATAGTAGACATATTTACAAAGCCTTTTCCTAAGGATACATTTGAGTATCTGAGAGGTATGCTTGGGGTTATACCCTAGCCTAATTTTGAGTAGTGATGCAGTTGGTTGCATCCATGCAGTGGCATATAAGCCTAAATCTTCTTCTGGACTGGATGTTGGTACTTCCTCTATGGGTGAGTATGTGTATCTAAGATGAGTCATGAGGACTCTTGTGAATGTATTTTCTGAATAGTGTCTTTTGACATTAGATTTTTTGTTGACATAATGATGAAATTTCTATCATTGATGTCAATGGGGGAGAAGTGTACATGAAAAACCATTTGTACCATCTGTTGGAGAGAACTAAATAGGAAAATGAAGCAAGATTTAATTGATGAAGAGAATTCAAAAATGTTTGTCAGAGCAACAGTGTTGCAGTATTGGATTTTTGGAACATTGGATGTTTTTCATCTATGTTTCCATCAATGCTAATGGGGGAGATTGTTAGGAATGAATTTTGAATGCTTGGCAATCATTCTGTAGCAGTTGTTGTTGTATTCATGACTATGATTGTCATTGATGTCAACACAATGACCTTCTGGAGACTTGCAGAGAAGCAAATAGTGTTTTGATTAGCGCATGTGGTATATTGTAGTTAGAGCCATGTGATGTTGAGGATATACTCTTTGATATGTTATATATTTATGGTTAAGACCATAGATAGTTATTCATTTATTCATGGAAGTTATGAGCATTTTGGTGGAAGCAATATTCAGGCAGTGTTCCTGAGTAGCGGTTTGTGGAAATCAGATGATATCTCCTAATCGGGATGGAATCTAGTTTTGCACAGTTAAAGGGAAGTTAGAGACACATTGATAGTGACGTGGATGATAGCATAAACTTTGAAGTCACATGAGTGAAGAATTATTATATTTGGGAGCTGACCGTTTTGTGTAATTTTGATGTAGTGTGGAAACTTTTATTTTGTAATTGTGTGCCGACTCAATTGTAATTATTTGAGTGTGGCATAAAGGAAGGAATGTTTTTCCTTGTTGTAAAGTAGCCTAAATATGGTTGATTATGGTTGAATGCAAATGTATGCATGAAGTGAAGAAAAGAGCCAATGAAGTTGTGAAAGTGAAATTGTGAAGGAAGACATGTGAAGTACAAAGATCTAAAATTGAGATCTAGTGTAGCAGTAAGTGTGGGTCCTTCTATCTTCCATAACTCCTAACAGGGTTAGAATATTTTAACAGGGATTCAAAATCTCCTAACAGGGATTCATATGTACTGAATGTATTTCATAAGACTCCTAACAGATTCCATCCTTTCAAAAATAATATTCATATTAGTGCATCTTTTGTGGGCATCATTCCCACCGGGGTTTACTCTTTGACCAAGAGGTTCCCTAGTCAACATATCTTGTGTTATTGTGTTATTGTGTATGAATATCTTTCTATGGTTGGTAATTATATTACTTACATGGTTAAATGCTATTGAAGTTGATAAAAGTTATAATTATCTGATAGCTAATTCACCCCCCCCCCCCCTCTCAGTTATCTCAGTTGACTTTACTTTGTAACAACTGATTCATAAAATGACCCAATATATTAGCATAAAGCAAAACAGTCTCAACATTCTAAATAATACAATGTTGATACCAAGATCCCCATTTGGATTGCAATTCAATAACTTTGGGAAAAGGTTTAGAGGAATCCAATAGAAGACAAACTCAGATAGATCTATGTAGCCATTCAAAAGGAAGAAAATCATGTCGAATAAAAGATCCAACTTTATTCACAATGACTTGAATAATATCATTATCCCTATATTCAATTGGTAAGGCTAGCATCTCAATCCAGTAAGGAATTAGGGAAAATGAAAACTCATCCATCTTAAAATTAGGACACCAAGATACCAAAGAAATGTTGAAACCCTTACAAAACCAAAATTTAGTATAAAGAACATTATTTCGGGCAAAAGGTGAAGAAAAGATAGAAACAAAGAAATTGGCAGTATGATCCATATAAAATAAGTCACATAAACTAGACCAATTCTCAAAATCCCAATTATGGAAGTCTAAAATGGGGATAAATGAATAGATCTTACCAATTAGGGCAAATTCCTACATGTGCAAAATTTGTGGTGCTAACAAGCCATCTTCTAGAAAGAGCACCATTTCAGAATTACTCACTTGATCTAAAGAATTTCTATGCTGATCCAAAGGAAGCACACCTTCTTGATGAAGATCCTTTTGATATAAAGGAAATGAACCATAATTATGATGATCCTTGTTATGAAGCAGCTTCGACTGTGCAGGAGCTCTAGAGGAGGAGAAAAGAGGGGTATCCAAGATGCCCTTATGGACATAGTTTTGGGATGAGGAAACCCTAGGTTTAGAATGTGGGTTCTTATGAGAGGGTGGTGGGTGAGGCTGAATGAGAATTTTATTGGGAGAAGAAACAAAAGGGGGAGGCTGAATCAGTAATGAATTGGGCCAAGAAACAAAAGGAGGAGCATTAGGGTCAAAATTCCCAATGAGGATACCATTGGTATAAGAAATGGGCATTGGTAAAAGAGGTCTCGATAAAATGTCAAAAGAGGGCTGAAAATGAGGTTGGCGAGGAGGGGGAGCGATCAAATTTCTTCCATTGCATCTGGTAAAAAAACCTTTATTTACAAATCTTCCAAACTGTATTTGAGGGTTACCATTATTCTGCAAGAATTTTGAATTCCCAGTGGTCACCGAGGGCTAATGGAAACTACCATTTGTTGCCGTGTGAGGATCATGTAACCCAGGGTGAGTGCAAACCCTCAAAGAATTGAAACCTTGCCTCACGATCCTCCTCTCTTGCTTGCCTTGTCACCTCTATCACTCCTGCTACAATTTTTTGCTCCTAATATTTTCGCTCCCCATCTTCTTCCCCAATAATTTTATAATAAACAAAAAAGGATGTTGTGCAATATGATTATGGATAAGAATTCTGAATGATTTATTAATGCTCTCAACTCTAGGTACAATACTATCAATGTTTGATACAATTTCTTGTTAACTATGATAGCACCTCATATGACTGATGTAACTTTCTAGAATGTTGGAAGTGGAACCACACATTATATGACTGGTATAATGTTGAGGATGATTGTTGGTGGCTGGAAATGATGTAAATAAATAGTTGTATAACTACTTTTAGGGTTGGGTTTGACTAATTTTACACCTTCAAAGGTAGTGCTTGGCTAAGATTGATTGAAAATATTATAAAAAATTATGATCCAACACTTTTTGATGCGTAATAACTCTCCAAATGATGAATATATCTCAAAAAATCACTATAGCAGTGACATATATACTTGAACAATGTCTTTGAATCCTCAATGAATCACCAAATTTGTGATCTCTAGATGGAATCACCCAAAATAGGAAACAAGGATTTTCATCCTTGATCCCAAATGTAGAATTCAAGAGGGTTTTTGTACTTTCAAACCCCCAAAAATCCTTTCTAGTACCTTGTCAAGGTACATTAACTCACTATATGATAACATAAACAAGTAGGTGGAGGCATTGTAACATCTGCAGTTATTTATATGTTCAGATTTTGATTTTCTGCATAGATATTTTCATAAAGTTATTGCATTTCCATTGTTTTCATTCCCTTCATTTTGAAGTTTGTAGCATGTTAGTAAACAAATAAAAGTGTTGCATATGCTACACATTTTGACAAACAATCCACCATCAATCTAAACCACTCACTTTCTCTTTTGAATGACAGCTTGTAGAAAGGCATTGGACTACTATGGACTCGTCAAATTCTTGTGATTTTTTTGTTTCCTTTTACTACCCTTGACAAACTACTGTGCTTCATGCTTTGTATACTCATATTTCTCTTGTAAGCTTTGTTCTTTTGTATACATATGTATGATCAAGGAAATCACACTTTATTCATGTTGTTGCATTCAACAAATAAGAATACAAAGTTACAAACCCATAATGATCCATGCACATAGTCTATGTTAATATAGTTGTAACATATTGGCTCACTAAGAAATTTAAATACATTAAATGATAGCTACTAATCTCCATATACCACATTTAACAAAACATCATTGGTTGTCCAAATAAATATTTCCTTTTTAAAACCTTTTTTTTTATGTGAAAGATTTGAACTCATTTCTACAATTTGTACATGTGTTAGTCTCCTCATTTATGTCAACTCGATATTTAATTCAATCTGTCAGGTCTATGCTTCCTACCAATTTTTGTTTTCTCTCTTGAACTATAGTTTGATAGTAGCTAATCAATAAGAGGAGTAAAAAAGAAAGAAGCGGTTTGAATTTTACTGATATCAAACTAAGTTTGGGTATGTTACATTACATACCCACCCTCTTTTTATATACTTCAATTTAGATTTTTATCTTCCCTTATTTAAGCTAGAAATTTGTTCCCAGATAATTTAAACTTTTTCTCTTGTACAATTTCACGCTAGCTGATCAAAAAGGAAGAAACACATGCTATTCATTTATACTCATACACCATTTCTTTATTTGTTCCATTGCATTTCAAGACTATGGTTTATTTTTTGTAGAAGTCCTACAAAGAGTACAGTACAACAATAATTTACATTCAAATCATCCACAATGAATTTTGTAATATACCAGACTTCCTTCTACAATTAAGCATTCCTATAGGACACTTGAATACACTTCCTTTTTTTATGTTAAGGTTTCATTATGCTTTCAAATCAATTACCTATCCATGTATCTCTTGCACCTTCTTTCGGTGCAAGTGCTAGTGTAGTTTTTAATTATAACAAAAGTCCAATAATGGTTTTAGATGGTAACTACGACAATCTCTTGGTTTCAAGAAATGTAGAAGGAGACATCTAGTTCAATATGTAATCTCAATTCATATGTAGAGGATATTAGGTGGAGTTGAAAGATGCAATAGGTTTGCATTTTTTGTAGAGGTCTTTAATTGTGTATTTTAAGTTATAGACGATCATGAACATTGTAAGTTTGACCTATTAAAAAATGTAAATGTGTTGAGTCTTTTCAGCTCCAGCTGCTATCCATGCATAGTCTGGTTGTGTTGCACATGCATTCTCGATTCAGAGTGGGAAAATCTTATTTTTGATGTGAGGGAGAGAAGCCAAACACATAAAAAACATGCAAATAAATACGACAGCTGAAAAACATAAATGTAGATATCATGGTCACAATTGTTTGGAGACACAACATAATTGAATGCTATACCCAAACGATGTAGCATGACCACTACTCCTCCAGTTCTAAGTTGAAACTGCGGGATCCAAAAACCATAGATAAGGAATAAATTTAGAGAGTGGAGGAGGGTCATAACGACCAAAATAATATAGGGTCCCTATATTATTTTGGTCATTATTTCCCTCCTACACTCTCCAAATTTATTCCTTATCTATGTTTTTTGGATCCTGCAGTGTCAACTTAGAACTGAGGAGTAGTGGTTGTGTTGCATCATCTAGGTATAGCATTCAATTATGTTGTTGTAGACATGGAAAATTGGCAAAGGCTTAAATCGATCAAAAGGTGCATCAAATCATCAAATAGCACTAAAAATCAATAAATGGAACAAAGGCAATTCAAATCAAAGGAAAATTCAATTAAATGATTAAATGATTAAATAAAGCTTGAAAAGGGGAAAAACACTAAGAAATTGATTAAATTCAATTAATGACATAGTGGTTGAAATGAAAAATCAAAATGAACCTCTTACCCTTCATGGCTAAATTTAATTACTTTAATTAATTAATAAATATGAATTTCCCTCAACAAAGCAAAAAGGAGACAAAATGGACACAAATCACTCACTTTTGTTGAAATGGTCCAGCCTTTTGAAACCATTTAAATGTTTGTCCCCCAATTTAGGGACAAAGCAAAGCCAATTGACCTTACCCAAGCATAACCATGGTTATCTCATTCTACCCCCTACCCTTGGGAAAATCTTATAAATAGAAGGCATTTTGAGGCACTATTCATCCACTCCATATCTTTGAATTGCAGCAAAGCTCTTGCAATTTGCATCCACACCACTCACTTAGCATTTTCATTCATATTTAGCTTAAATTGTTGATCATTTTAGAGATTTTCTTATCAAATAGAGCTAGAATTTGATAATTAGATCTAGTTTGCATATCATTCTTAGTTCAATTCTCATAATTAGAGTGTCACTAGTGAGGATTTGCAGTTGAGAGCCTCACTTACTACTTCAATTTAGAGAACCATGAGACATTGATAGATTAATTATGCATTTGTTAGATTATTTTTCTCTAATTCTTGTTGTTCTTAGTTAATCTTGTAATTTCATGAAGGTGTAAATCACTCACACACAAATGGCGCCCACCGTGGGGCTCTAGGCCTCAAATTTATCATAATTTCCACGTTATTTGCAAAATTTAGGCTAGAATTGCATGATTTTGCTCACTATTTGTAGGTTACAGGAAAGAAATCATGCCTGCCGGTAAAGAAATCACGCCTAAAGTAAAGAGATGTCACTCGCGGAATTTAAAATGTCGCCTGGAGTCTGAACGCTCACGCTTTTTAGACTGCAAAATCACGCTTCTGGAGAAAGAAATCACGCCTGCGGACATTAAATTCTCACCTCACAGACAAGCAGCTGATGCCTTTGGCTATTTAGATGTCGCCTGGAAAGAATTAAAAGCCGCGGCCGAGGAATGATTTTCCGCTGGTGTAAAGGGAGTATACTGTATTTCGCATTTAATTTGTCACTTTGAGTATTTTAAATGTCGCTCTCAATTAATTAAATGTCACTTCTCTGAGTTATTTTATCGCTTGAAATAAAGAGTTCACGCGTTCGTTTAATTTGATATCGCACTTAATTACTTTAATCTAGCTTGAGCCCCTTTTGGTGACACTCGCGGTTAAAATAATTACGTCTTTATTAAATTAGATCTCGCCTTTAGCATGGAAAATGTCGCTTGATTTAGCATTGATATTATATCAGAGTAATTACTGTTGTCGCACATATTAAAGATTTCACGTGTTTGCAAAATTTAATATCACACTTGTCTATTTTAATCTTGCTTGAGCCCCTTTTGGTGACACTCGCGGTTAAAGTAGTCACGTCTTTATTAAATTTAATCTCGCCTGTAGTCTGGATGATGTCGCCTGACTGTATTTTCTCTATTTTGTCAAAATAAGGACTGTATGCTAACTTCACTGTCATTTTTTTTGTCTCAGGAGCATGGTCTGTCATAAGAAAGTGCAAAAACCAGAGAGAAGGCACAACTTAGAGGAAAAATTGATCTCTAAAAGGATAAGGAAAGAAAATCGGGTACATTCTACCTTTGTTCTCAACAATGATTTAGAGAAAGAAGTAGAATTATATGCTAAATACATTGCTGTTGTAGATGCTTACAAACGAAAATATGTCTCATTAAATTGGGAATTTAGTCCTTAAGTTTGTAAGAATTTTGCAAATATTTTGGTAAAAGGAATCAAAAGCATAATCAATCATATCATTTTTAGCTTTGATTTTGGTTTCCCCTCACTTTGTTTGTATTGTGCTGACTAACTTGTTGGTGGAGGGAATGTTTTGCTAAGGTAAGAGAAGGATTTGGGAGAGAAAATAAAAAATCTACTACTTAAAAATGCGCCTAGCCTTTGCTAGCATCGTTTGAGGTATTTTTCTCATCAAGCTTGCATTTCCCTTAAATTGTGGCATTTTCAAAGTTCAAAACATAGTTTAATCATAAAAGGAAAAAATAAACACTTCAATTCTAAGAACCCCTTTGTCACGGGGTTGAAAAAGAACCAAATTGATTGTGAGTGTTTGGGATAAGGGAAAAGCAATAGGGATATGCTCTTCACTCTTTGAGTGAATCAAATTCCCAAACTTGCTCTACCAAATCCACTTTTCATGCTTTCAAATGAACATGTTTAAAACTTAGTGGGCTCACCTCCCGAGATTGCCTTAGAAGGGCCAGTGAGAGGGACAGCCCAAAGTGGGATACACTTGCTTTTGCCGCAAGAATTTGACCCACTATAAAATGAAACGCGGGTATCCTTAATGGGGTACACGACAAAAGGATTTTAGCTGTTTCGAACATCCTCTAGTAGTCCTAACGGATTGCGCAAAATCATGCTTTTGTGCGTGTGGGAAGCTCCTTAACTTAGTTGGGGGATGAAAAGCTAAGATCTCTTTTGAATGGAAAACTTACTACATAACGGTAAAATAGCAAAACTACCTATTAGAGCCATGTTTACGAACCAATTATGTGCTAGGTAGATTGTGTGGAAGCTATTCTTGTGTTAAACCTGTGAAAATGTTCAAAAATATACACATTAGAGCATTCTAGGGATATGGTACCCAATTGATGTGTGTGTTGAGATTGTTTTTATTTTCAAACAAGATATTCCAAAGTTATTGATCAAAACACCATTAAAATTTTAAACCATTCAAAATTGATCAAAAACTTTTACCTTATTCCAAAAATAGCTTATCAAGAGAAGAAAGTCAACATACCCTTAAAGTTTGTTCATGCCTGTTATTACAAGGTCACTCTCTATAAGGAAAGCATTACAAACAGACGAGACCTACAACAAAGAAGAACTCCCATTTCCAAAGAACACTTTCATTACTTCACGAGTGACTGAAAAACCCGCTAAGGCAAAGGACATTAACAAGATGTTTAGTGGTACCCTAGGAAATATTGATCCCAACAACCAAGGGAACAACATGAATGGGGGTATAGATCCTAACAACAATCAAGAGAACAACATGAATGGGGGTATAGATCTTAACAACAATCAAGGAAATTCTAATAATGGAGGAAGAGATCCTAATTCTCAAGAGGCAAATTCACAAGGCAACAACTTATTTCCTCCTCATAATACAAACTTACCCCCAACTACAGAAGAAGCCATGATTGAAAGAGCATTAGAGGCAAGACAATGTCCTTATTTCATAGAACTAATGAAAAAGACCATGCTTATGGATAAAGAAAAACACTTCATGGACTTAATACAAACGGGGGTAAAGCTACCTAAAGATTTTGACATAGAGCAATTAAAGCCCAAGGAAATAGAAGACCCTATGGAAGCAATGAGAGAACAATTCAAGGCATTACAAATGGAAATTGATAGTTTGAAACAAAATGGGGCTCTTAAGCCTTTCTCTATTGAAACATTATGTCCTTTTCCATTCGATAAGAGTTTGGTCATGGTGCCTTTTCCTATTAATGTAACATTTCCTAAATATGAGAGGTATGAAGGAACATCTGACCCACATGATCATCTTCGGGGGTTTTGTGCATTAAGTCTTGAATTCATGCATGAATCAACCTATTTAATGAGACTATTCCCAAGAAGTTTGGGAGGAACGGCCATGGATTGGTTTTCAAAACTACCATCCGGCATAAAATCCTTTGAAGAGTTAGCATCTAAATTTGTGACTCATTACTGTTATAACATTAAACATGAGGTCACCATGATAACATTATGTAACATGAAGCAACAAGATTGAGAAGCCTTTCTCACATTCTTGCAAAGATGGAGGACTGCATTTGCTAGATATCCAAGAAGTGTACTGGAGAAAGAAAAAATGGATATCTTTATTAACGGTTTGAGAAGCGAGCTGAATTATAGACTAAGGATGCAATGTCCTAAAACTTTTCAAGATTTGATTGATAATGGAATTACAACAGAAGAAGTGTTGATTAAGAGTGGAGAGTTGAAATTGTACAAGGAAAAGAAGAATAACTCTAACTCCAACAACAACAATACCAACAATAACAACAATCCAAATAAAAGTTGGTACAACAACAATAGCCGTTATGCTACAAAGAATAACAACAAAGGTATTGTTAATGATGGTGTAGTGGAATCCAGCAACTTGAGGGTGATTCCATTTGCCCTTACAAAGACACCAAATCAAGTGAATAATGCTAATCAAGCATATAATGCACCTTCCAACAACAACAACAATGCCAACAAGAATAATCAAGGAAACAAGGATCAAAACAGCAAGTATGATAAGTATTTGAAGCCCACTCCTACAAGACACTTTACACCCTTGGGAGAATCACTTGAAACTACATTAAAGGCTCTCATAGCTAACAATGTTATTACATTACCCGCTATTAAGCCTTATGAACCAGACCACAAGCCGGGTTGGTGGGATGCTAAGCATCATTGTGAATATCATAGGATTCGGGGGCACACTACAAATGAATGTCTACAATTAAAGAATGTGGTGCAAGACTTGATAGATAATAACATAATCATTGTTGATGGACCCCAAAATAATGAAGATCATACGGCCTTCAAACAACCTTTTTACAAACATGATAAAGGTGATTCATCAAATGGCAAGAAACAAAGTGCCAATAATCTCAACTTTGCGCCATCATATGATCATATTGTTAATGCTATCATCATTAAGGAACAGCCTCAAAAGGAAGCAACAAATGTCATTACAAGAGGGCAGAATTCTAGAATGACTTTACAAGGGATAGTCCCTCAAAACACCAATATCCCACCATCCAACATTATGGTCAAACAACCTCCTACAGCAGCAAGACCTTATAGTTTGGTGGACCAATTGCAACGTACTCCAGCACAAATCTCAATCTTAGAGTTATTGAAGTTGTCACCAAATCATAAAGAGATTTTGGAAAAAGCTTTGGAAGAGACACATGTTTCTACTACCTTAGGGGAAGAAAAATTTCAAAATATGGTAGGACATCTTGTGGCTCCTCATTGTCTTTCATTTTCAGATCAAGATGACATGTCTATAACTCATCCTCAAAATTTTCCATTACATATAGAGGTTTTGATCGAAAGGCATAGAGTCAAAAGAGCCCTTATTGATGGAGGGGCTGGCCTTAACATATGCACATTGAGTCTTGTAAAATCCTTAGGTCTATCCGAGTCTTGCATTGACCCTACAAAGAAAATCACCATAAAAGCTTATGATGAAGCTAAAAGAGCTTCTAAAGGCATGATTGTGTTGCCCATCCAAGTGGGACCAGTTAAGAAGGAAACCAAATGTCAAGTGTTGGACATGAAATTAACCTATAACATCTTATTGGGAAGACCATGGATTCATGAGATGCAAGCTGTCCCATCCACATACCGCCAATGCATCAAGTTCCCATACATGGGTGAAGAAATCACAGTTGGAGGAGACTCAAATCCATTTCAATATTGTAATGCACTCAAACCCTTGCATGAATTATACATTCCACATAATTGTGAAGGAGTTGTTCCAAGAATCACCAATGAAGATGCACAAAATCCTCTTCAAGCTAGCTCAACTACATCAACTAAGGGCAAGGAAAAAGTGAGCTATGAGGGTCCAAATGTGATGGAAAGTCCATATGTGGCACCTAAATTGGAAACAGTGATCTACAAACCTACTAAAGAGGAAAAAGAGCAAGCTAAAGCAGATCATTACCAATACATGAGTGAAATGATGAACAAATTTGACAAACAATGCAAGATTAGTTCAAAAGGAGTAGGAGAATATTCAGTTTCTCTATTTGACATGCCCATGTCTCCCAAATCACATGGTAAACCCTCAAAAGAACATCTTCCACATAAGTATAATTCTTATTTTGTGAGGGAAGATAGCAAAGCAACATGGGATAAGGAAGAGGATGATGTCCTCCAATGGCTTTATCACGATGAGGATGGTACCTTAGACACTCCCATGGAAAGAATTCAGCATGTCAATATACAAACAGAACAATATGGGAAAGGATTTGATATTATGCAAAAGATGGGATACAAAGGAAGAGGACCCCTAGGCCAAAGAAATAGAGGATTATTAGAACCTATTGAACCTATTTGGAGGGCAAGTCATGAAAAATCCGGAGTAGGTTTTCAATATAAGGGAGAAAGTTCAAGTCCAATGCATGATTTTCATCCTCAAATAAATGCATTAGAATCCGAAGGAGATAGTGATGACTCTAGGGATTATGAATGGGATACTTTATCAGATGAGTCATGTCAAGATAAAGAAGTCATTGCTATACATACTTATGCAAAAATCCCAAAACAAGATGCTCCAATTAATGAAGAATCTTCTATTCAAAGGCCTAACATAGAACAAGCATCTAGTAGTGGAGCATGGATAGAAACATTTTGGACACCTTCAGAGGAGGGAAATTCAAACGTTAGTTTTAACCCGCTTGTGGCTTTTCCCACATTGTTTCCCATAGAGGTCGACGAGTATTCAAGTGAAGGGGACTTTGACCCTACTTCCATGGATCATCTTGAGGAAGCGCACATCATAGATCTAAATGATACAATGTATGAACCTTCAAACGAAGTCATGTCCATAAATCCTATTGATGATACCTTACCCAATAACTCCTTAATTTTGATACATCCAGACCTCATTGATTGGGATCAAACTGAACCACATGACTTATTTTACTTCCCAAATGACCAAGCAACAAACCAATACCTCAATGCGGTTGAACCCTCTTTCACCAAAGAACTCAATACAAACATGATGACAACAGCAAGGGTCCAATCTCTTAGTCATAAAAAAGAAAAAATAAAAAAAAAGAAAAAAATGAAAAGTTCTATTGGTGAAAACCCAACTGTGGCACCATTAGAACCAAAAACAATGAAAATAAAAGACGTTTCTTTTGGTGAAAACCCAACTGTGGCACCATTAGAAGAGAGATTGGACACTTTGCCTGAACATGAAGAAGAACGGTCATCTATTCTTATAGAACCAACAGAAAAAGTTAACATTGGTACAGAACTAGAGCCAAAGGTTGTACACTTGGCTGCATCACTTACATCTCTTGAAAGAGAGGACTTTATCAAATTCTTCCAAGAGAAACAAGTAAATTTTGCATGGTCATATGCTGATATGCCTGGATTGGATCTTGATTTCATAATGCATCATCTGAATGTTAGACCTGGAGTTAAACCTGTGAAGCAAAAACTAAGGAAAATGCACCCACATGTGGCTCTCTTAGTCAAGGCAGAATTGGAAAAATTGTTAAAGGTGGGATTCATAAGAACAATAGCATATGCTGATTGGATCTCTAACATTGTGCCGGTTACTAAGCATGATAAATCTATCCGTGTGTGTACGGATTTCAGAGATTTAAACCTTGCATGTCCCAAAGATGACTTCCCATTGCCTAGCATTGATACCATAGTGGATTTGATAGAAGGTCATGCAATGTACTCATTAATGGATGGATTTAGTGGCTACAACCAAATCAAGATTGCTCCCGAAGACCAAGAAAAGATAACATTTACTTTCCCTTGGAGTACTTTTTGTTGGAATGTCATGCCCTTCGATTTAAAAAATGCTGGAGCTACATATCAAAGGGCCATGACAACTATTTTCCATGACATGATGCATACTTTCTTAGAAGATTATGTGGACGACATTCTAGAAAAATCCCACAATAGAGAAGAGCATTTACAAATCCTAAGAAAAATATTCATTCGGTTAGAACAATTCAAAGTTAGACTAAACCCAAAGAAGTGTGCCTTTGGTGTCCAATCCGGCAAGTTATTGGTTTATATAGTGTCAGCAAAAGGCATTGAAGTTGATCCTGAAAAAGTACAAGCCATTCTAGAAATGGAGATTCCAAGAAATATTAGCCAAATGAGGTCACTACAAGGAAAGATTCAATCAATAAGGAGATTTATTTCTCAATTAGCAGAAAAGTGTCACTCCTTCACCAGATTGTTACACAAGGACACTACATTTATGTGGGATGAAGAATGTGATAAGGCCTTTGCTACTTTGAAGACTTATTTGATAAACCCACCTATTCTTATGTCACCTATCAAGGGTAAAGAACTGTTGTTATACATATCAGCCACAGAAAGGTCTCTAGGCATATTGTTGGCACAAGAAGATGAGCAAGGAAAAGAAAGGGCAATCTACTATCTTAGTAGAACCTTAATAAAATATGAACTCAATTATTCATTCATGGAAAGAGCATGTCTAGCAGTGGTTTTTGCATCTCAAAAACTAAGACATTATATGTTGATGCATAAGATCAAATTAATTGCCAAGATTGATCCTCTCAAATACTTGCTAAGTAAAACTGCCTTAACAGGTAGAATAGCAAAATGGGTCATGATCCTAAGTGAATTCGACATTGAATATGTTGATAGAGAGCAATTAAAGGACAAGTGATAGTAGATCACTTAGCAGATAACCCAATGGAATCTACACAAACCATGCAAATTGAATTTCCAGATGCAAAAATTGTCAACATAGAAGCAAAGACATGGAAATTATATTTTGATGGATCTTACACACAAGGAGGTTCTGGAGCAGGTATATTATTGGTTACCCCTCAAGGGTACACCATTCCAAAGTCCTATAAACTCTTATTTCCATGCACCAATAACATAGCGAAATATGAGGCATTAGTCATTGGCATCAAAATGGCTTTAGAATGGAATATTGCAGAATTACAAGTGTATGGAGATTCCCAACTCATAATCAATCAAGTTAATAATGAATACAATACCAAGGACATAACATTGATGAAATATAAAACCTTGATTGATGGATGGAAGAAGTACTTTTCTCTGATCACATTTGAACAGATTCCAAGAGAAAAGAATAGAGCAGCAGATGCCATGGCTACCTTGGCTTCATTGTTACAAAAACCAGATCAAAATGAGAAGTATGAGTTCTTGGTGGAAGAGTTGGTAAAACTGGCATTTAACCTTCCTGACACCCAAATTGTTTCTCTTTTACATGGACATGACTCTCCTTGGTATGGACCCATCTATACTTACCTTAAAGACCAAGTACTCCCCATAGACCAAACTCGTGCCCAAAAATGTAACTTCATACGCCAAGCCGCCTGTTACCTAATCCTTTCAGACACATTGTATCGTAAGGGTCTTGATGGGATGTTACTTAGATGTCTAGAGGAAGAAGAGTCTAAGTTAGCTTTACGCGAGGTCCACGAAGGCATTTGTGGGTCACACTCAAGCGGTCTTAATCTAGCTAAGAAAATCCTTCATTTAGGGTACTTTTGGACAACATTAGAAAAGGATGCTTGTCAATTTGTGAAGACATGCAGCAAATGTCAATATCATGGTAATATGATACATGCACCAGCTCAAGAATTACACCCATTCATTACACCATGGCCTTTTTATCAATGGGGTTTTGACTTGATTGGAATCATATATCCTCCATCTTCAAATGGACACAAGTATATCATCACAGCAATAGAATACTTCACCAAATGGGTGGAAGCAGTTCCATTAACAACAGCAACCGGCAAACAAATTTCAATGTTCATTTTGAACCACATAATTTGCCGCTATGGTATTCCACATGCCATTATCACGGATAATGGGAAACAATTCAAAAATTAGGATATTGATGAACTTTGCATGACATTTCACATTACACATCATTCATCATCCATTTATTATCCACAAGGCAATGGACAAGCTGAAGCAACAAACAAAAATATCCTCAAAATATTAAAAAGATCGGTTAACAAATCAGGAAGAGATTGGCATGTGCAAATAAATTCCGCACTATGGGCTTACAGAACTAGTATCAGAACACCTACAGGAGCCACCCCATTCTCTTTAGTCTATGGAACCGAAGTATTTCTACCATTAGAAGTTGAAATTCCATCTCTACGGGTTTCATTAA
The DNA here is from genome assembly GCA_027943335.1 of Chamaecyparis obtusa. Taxonomy (NCBI): domain Eukaryota; kingdom Viridiplantae; phylum Streptophyta; class Pinopsida; order Cupressales; family Cupressaceae; genus Chamaecyparis; species Chamaecyparis obtusa. The sequence goes on along the minus strand of BSBK01007029.1, from coordinate 83,538 downwards.
GAGGATTGATCACTGATGAGGATTATAGGATTGCCAGACTACAACAATTGGAATTGTTCGAGGAACACCAGACTCAAGCTTATGAGCATTTAAAAGTTTATCAAAATAGGATTGCACACAATTACAACAAACACATTAAACCAAGAACTTTTCAAGTAGGAGACTTGGTGCTAAGAGAAAATCCCAAAAATCAAGTTGAAAGGGAAAAGAAAGGAAAGTGGGAAGCTAATTGGATAGGCCCATTTGTGATAGTGTCATCCTTTGGAACTGGAACATATAAGTTATCAGACTGTAATGGTGAAGAATTACAAGAACCAATCAATAGCACTCATTTGAAGAGGTTCTACACCTAAAGCAGATGAAAGAGTATAAAGAGTATCAGATGAGAGAGCATCATAATTATTGTACATAGTTACAGGTACATAGTTGAAAAGGGATCTTGAAAATACCAAAAACATTTGAAAATGGAAAATCCAAAAAAAAAAACATTGGAAAAGAAGAAAGATCAAAAACAATGGAAAATTGAGCCTGAAGAAAGCAAAAACATTTGAAAAACTATCTCTTGGTGAAAACCTAGCAAATAGGCGCCAAGGTGATAAAGAAAAATACAAAAAAAAAAAAGAAAAAAGAAAAATACAAAAAAAATGAAAAAGAGAAAAATTGCCTTGGTGAAAACCTAGCAAATAGGCACCTCGGTAGCAAAAAAAAGAGAGAGTACCCAAAGGTGAAAACTTGGCAACAAGCACTTTTGGTTCCCTTAAGTCATTTTCCTTCCTAGCCACATGTGTACATAATGCATCTCATCATCCCATTTGTCTAAACCTTCATTGCATCCGTCATTTGTACATAGTCATAATAACAGTTTGTAGCATCATCCTTTGCATTGCCTAAAGTTGTCAAAATTGATACATCAAAATACTTGGGGGCAGCATAAACGGATTGGAAAGTGGGTACCTCAAAAAGGATTCAAATGAGCAACATTCAGTCACAAGCAGAAAGGGATCAACATTTTTAGAACAGAGATCAGATTTTTGTAAACCTTTGATTGATAACCAAGAAGTTGACTACCATAACAAAATCCTTGAGCCTAAATTGACTTATTATTCAGGATTAAAAATCAAAAATCATGTCATGATCAAACACTTGGAAATATATTTTTTTGAAGATCAGAAAACAATGCAAAACACTTAGATAGATTCTTTTGAAAAGTTGGTTAAAAATCTGTTTACTTACATTCAATTCAATTTGTATCAAGTCTTTTTAGCTAATCAATGATGTTTCGACTAGATTGTCAATGATGGAGACATGATATTTTTCTTGACTATGAAGTGACTGTTTGGAGGAAGATTCATTGCCTTATGAGAATTCATCTAAAGACATGGTCATCAAAGAACCATCGAGGATTATCTTATAAAACAATGAGTTAACCTTTGTTTGTTTATGCAACCGGATACCTTGGATATTTAGATTCTTCATATCTAAATGACAAAATCCACTTGCAACATAGAATCTGACAAAATCAGTATTCATACTCTCATGATTGTTTGAAATCAGTGATAGTCGTATCGATGAGACCGATGGGAAAGCAAAACGGAGGTTACCATATGAGCAGTAAATAAAAAGTGATATTCATATCATCATGTCAGTGGGCAGTGGTGATTGTATCAACTTTCCGGTCCCAAGTGCTCAATGATGAAAATATATCCTCAAGGCATTTATTTGCTAAAAGCTAGTGACACTTAGCTGCATTCATAGAAGGTTAAATGCATTTTCATGTTAGATTAATTGCATGTGCATTTTTTTTTCCAAGGGTTTCATTTCGCATCAAAAAGGGGGTACATGACATCATTACCAAGGTTAAATCAGCAAGGACAACATCACTTCAATATCATCTTTTCTACAATAAAAACATGAGATTATAATTTTTGCATTCATTCCATATCATTAATCATTACATAAATATATTATCAAGGAAAAGAAGGAAATAATCATTTACATGTGCATACATACAGATTGCATACATGAGAAATAACATATCAAAACTGCATCCATACATGAAGAAAGAAATGCATCCATTTATCTATATCATACATAAGATACGTTGCATCCATAGACACCATCCATCCAAAAACAAATGCATTAGATACACACATATAGCAGCATCTAAAGGAAATCCCATATATCATCAAGTAAAAGCAGGAAAGATCATAAATGTCCTCATGTCACATGTCTACTCATAACTCAATACATCAAGTATAACAATGATATCATAAAATCAACTCTATAATCACCCATCAACAGGGGCATCAATGTCAAATAAGTGTCAAAGTACAACTGGAAAGGTGACACCAAGGTCACAAGACTATGGTACAATATCAAGTATCTCAGGATTAGTACATAAATGATCAATAAGAGCACTCATAGCTCAACTCTCATCACCACTGGGAGGAGGTCCTGGAGGAGGCTGTGGAGGAGGCTATGATGGAGGCTGCTGAGGCGGCTGAGGAGGCGTCTGACCAACCATAGCAACAAGGAGAGGAACCAATGGAGCCAAACTTGATACTAACTACTGAATCATAGATGACATCTGTGATACCTCTGTCCGTAATGCTCCCACATCTACTCGTAGCTGGGTAGTACTAGAACTCTCCCCAACCTCATAGGTACTCTGAGGATCACCTGTATCTATAGGAGCTTTTCCCCGATCACGGGAAAAAGCTACTGGCATCTGCTGTGCACCTGTATCCTGACCATCCACGGTAGCCTGCTGTAATCCTACTTCTGTATCTTGTCCTGTACCTGGATCCTGTCTAGCAGCCCTCACATGATCCTGATGATCTATCCTCTATCTCTATGCTACTGCAGGACGAGAAGGAGGAGGTGGTGCCTGTACCTGTGCATCTCTCGCTCATCCTCTAAGCCTAATCACTGCCCTACCTCGGGGTCTACCTCTGCATCTCCTCCCACCACCGACATCATCACCATCATCATCTCACTTAGGCACTGGCTCTGCAGGGTCTGTAAATCGAGGCATCGAATGCTCCATCAACCAAGCTAGATACTCTTGCGTGACTCTGGCATCTCTAATGTGTAACCTCATGTCCCAATCCATATACCCCAGTAGTGATATCTACTCTATAACGTCATCATATGAAGGCATGTGACCCCAAGTAGCACGCTCTGCACTAGAATGAGCATATACTGTAGATCCCTGAGGCATAGGCTGAATCCGCCCAAACTGCCATAGCACTCTCCCTGCCAAGAATCTCTTAAGAACAGAGTCGATCCTACCGATCATCCATCGAGGAGCAAACATATAGGGTAACTCCAAGCTATCCTCTCTCCAATCCTTGACCTCAACATATGGTCTCTAGTAGACCTCATCCATGTCATCAATCTGACGTCGCCAATACTCCAAGTGACCCAAGTGATGCTGTGTCACCATACCAGTATACTACCATGCAAAAGGATATCCTAGAGGATGATCTCGTTCTGATATAGGATGACTGACTGGCAAGTGCTCCCATATCCACAACTGCAAAATATGAATCCCAGCAGATAATGAGGCTGATCTCCTGTAAACCACCTCATGAAGATCGTGATAAAGCTGTGCCAGCACACATGATCCCCAGTCAAAGCATTGAGGATGATGTAGCAAATCCTCGATAATCCTGCCCCATCCCACTAAAAATCTATGACCTCGTCGATCAGGTAATAATACACCACCAATGATAGCACCTAATAATGCTGGTAAAATAGGAAATGAGGCAAACTGAGGCCATAGGATGCAATCATCACCTATAGATGGATCTCCGAATACTCATCGACAATATGTCCCATCATAGACTGCATCATAATATACTATCTCTCCATGAGTCAGGATCTGTAGCAATCTATAAACATCCTCAGGTGTAATAGTCATCTCGCCCTGTGGTAGCCAAAATGTGTTTGTCTCAGAGTGCCAATGCTCTGCGACAGCGGTAATCAAACCTCGGTTCATCTGGAACCGAGGAAGCTCTAATACGCATAGTAACCTGCAACACCTAATCACTTGCTTCTCAGCGTCAGTCAACTACGCCCTAAGCTCCATCACCCAGTGTGGTACAGTCTGAAGGTACAGCACAGGGACATCCTCCTATTTAATCAAAACAAGGGAATCACATGAGTAACTTACTATCAAGAAATCAAACAATCAATCATAGTCATCAATTTAAATATACCTATCAGACCTACCAATCCTAACTCTAAGCATTGAGGAAGGATGATCCTAGTTTTATGTCTCTAAGCATTTGAGCATAAAATGAATGGACATTTAGATCCATGACCTATCATTCGTGATGAAGATTGATTAACCTTATTCTTTGATATTATAGTTACCTATGGCCTAATTCATTATTGAAATCAAATAAAGGGAATACCCTAACTGAACATTCGATTGAATTCATTGACATGATCGATATCCATCAAGTTGACGCAATCAAGCAATCAGACGTCCTAGAAAAGTCTCAAATAAACAAAATTTTTTTTACTTACGCGACTTTTCTTTCTGGCATCATTTCTTTTACCAGAGGTGACATCTCTTTATTCATACACTTGATTTTATTCATCCGCGTGACTTAATTTCATGGAGGTGGTATTAGATTTTCCGCAGGCGACATTTTATTATCATGCGATACACAATTAAAATGATTAAAACCCTAAGCGATATTAAATTATCCTTAGGCGATAAAATATTTTCAAAATGCATGAGAAAACCTAAGGGAGGTGACATCAAATTTACCGAAGGTGACATTTTAAATTTTCAGGCGATATTAAATAGCACGGAGGCGACATTTCTTTTCATGAACGCAGAATTAAAATTTTTAAAAGCATTAAATGAGGTCATAAATGCAACTTTAAAAACATGAGGAAAATTTGAATGACATACCGGAGGACCATCAGTCGCTCTCTGACTGAACCAACGTGCTCTCTCAAACCGATGCTCACGATGTGGGACCACCATCGTCTCAAAAAGGCTAAAATCAGAGCTCAAATCTCAAGAAGGAACGGTGCAAATGAATAGTAAAATGAGGGGTTTTACCCTATTTAAGGTGAAATTGGTCCTCATAAACACTTAAAAATGCACTTTGGACCTATTATAGGACATTTTCATTAATTGGGGCATGAATCAAACTTGATTGTTTCTTTCAAACGGTATCAGAAATGAAAACATATTCTAACTACTCAAAATCTTTCAAATCAAGGAATCAATATGTTTTATTTCTGAGGGGGCATCAGAGTATCAAATTGGTATCACATCAAAAACATTTATCAGTGGGGCATATCATATCGTTATCATATCAGGAGGCAAATTAATTGCATATCAGTATCATATCATATCATATCAGTATCAAACCTATCAACATATCAGCAATCAATCAACCCAGGACCTTTATCAATCAACCCAGGACCTTTATCAATCAATCCAAGACCTTATCAATAAACCCAGGACCTATCATCAAATCAGGACCCATATCATATCAGAGGCATCAGAATCATATCAGCACCATCATCAGAGGCACATCATCATCATCAGAAAGTATATCAATCAGAACGATCAGAGGCATATCAGAACCAGGACCTGAATCAGATCATCATACTAAGGGAATCTTTGAATCGGTGTTCTTCGCACATCGATCCAAAGAGGGGCATTTGTAGACATGGAAAATTGGCAAAGGCTTAAATCGATCAAAAGGTGCATCAAATCATCAAATAGCACTAAAAATCAATAAATGGAACAAAGGCAATTCAAATCAAAGGAAAATTCAATTAAATGATTAAATGATTAAATAAAGCTTGAAAAGGGAAAAAACACTAAGAAATTGATTAAATTCAATTAATGACATAGTGGTTGAAATGAAAAATCAAAATGAACCTCTTACCCTTCATGGCTAAATTTAATTACTTTAATTAATTAATAAATATGAATTTCCCTCAACAAAGCAAAAAGGAGACAAAATGGACACAAATCACTCACTTTTGTTGAAATGGTCCAGCCTTTTGAAACCATTTAAATGTTTGTCCCCCAATTTAGGGACAAAGCAAAGCCAATTGACCTTACCCAAGCATAACCATGGTTATCTCACTCTACCCCCTACCCTTGGGAAAATCTTATAAATAGAAGGCATTTTGAGGCACTATTCATCCACTCCATATCTTTGAATTGCAGCAAAGCTCTTGCAATTTGCATCCACACCACTCACTTAGCATTTTCATTCATATTTAGCTTAAATTGTTGATCATTTTAGAGATTTTCTTATCAAATAGAGCTAGAATTTGATAATTAGATCTAGTTTTCATATCATTCTTAGTTCAATTCTCATAATTAGAGTGTCACTAGTGAGGATTTGCAGCTGAGAGCCTCACTTACTACTTCAATTTAGAGAACCATGAGATATTAATAGATTAATTGTGCATTTGTTAGATTATTTTTCTCTAATTCTTGTTGTTCTTAGTTAATCTTGTAATTTCATGAAGGTGTAAATCACTCACACACAGTTGTGTCTCCAAAAAATTATGACCATGATGCCTACATTTATGTTTCTTAGCTGTTGTGTCCCAGGACCCCTTATGCCCTTTATGGCCCTTTATGATCCCTAAGAATACCTCTTAGAGGTCGTAAAGTGTCGTAAAGGGTCATAAGAGGATCCTAGGATGGGCTAGATGAGCTTCCACCTTCATTTGGTTGGCCCTGTTAAGTAGAGAATATTAAACTATTCTTGAAACAAAGAGAAGCTCAATAATTTAAGGTCTCACTCCACGTACGACATATATATATATATATATATATATATATATATATATATATAGTGTGAACTGTCACAATTATGATGGAAACCATAGAATATTTGATGATAAAAAACTACAAATGATGGCTATCTATGGGAAATATTTGACAGCTAGCCGTTGCATCTACAACATCTCCATCGCATGTCTGTCAAAATTGTGACAACAAAAAATAGACCTGACGACATGTTCACCATGTTGGAATCCCCTCTTCGGATGCATATTTTGATGACCATAGTCATCATAATTATGACTCCTATCCTAGCTGTCATTTTTTTGACTGCAAAACTACAATAGTGGGTGGTGTCTCTTGATCAACAACATATTGTTAGAATTCTGACGGCGTGCCATCAGAAAAATGACTCAAATGTACTAGTGATAGAATATTGTATCTATCATCATCCAACCTCTTAAAATAAACACAATGGTCTGAATGACACCTAGTATATCCATGCTCATGCATAAAAATGTCAAATTTAAGATACCATTACCGAGGTGCTTGCTTAAAGCCATATAAAATTTTCTTCAATCTAAGATGAATGAACATGGAGAAGTCACAAGGAACAAAGCTAGATTGGTATGCAAGATATATGCACAAGAAGAAGGCATTGACTATTGGGAGACATTTTCCCTAGTTACTAGATTGGAAGGATTGGGAACTCTACTTGCATATGCAGCTTACAAAGGATTCAAAGTGTATCAAATAGATGTCAAGCCTGGATTTCTAAATGTGATACTAGAATCTATATATACATTGAACAACCAAAATGATTTGTTGATCCAAGCAAGAAGAACATGGTTTGTAAGCTACACAAAGCACTGTATGGATTGAAACAAGCCCCTAGAACATAGTATGAATGATTGCATAATTACTTGGTAATGATTGGATTTGAAAGAACAAATGACAACAACAATCTATACTTGAAAACTAAAAAAGGAAAAGGGATATTGTTAGCTGAAATATTTGTTGATGATATCATATTTGGAGGAGAAGATGCACTATGCCAAACATTTTCAAATGAGATGCAAACTGAATTTGAGATGTCTATGTTTGGAGATATCAAATTTTTTGCTGGTTTGAAAGTTTATCAGATGAAGAAAGGTATCTATATTACTCAATCTAAGTATATCAAGGAGATACTAAAAACCTTTGGCATGGATGAATCTATCTACCAGTAAGTACCCCCATGGCTACTGGACAAAAACTATCAAAGAATGATGATACAATTGAAGTGAGTCAAGCCTTGTACATATCAATGATTGGAAAACTACAATATGTTGTTCACAACATATCAGATATTGCATTATCAGTTGGGATTGTTGTAATATTTTATGCTAATCCTAAGGAGAATCACATGATGATAGTGAAAAGGATGCTGATATATTTAAAAGGAACATAGGATTATGGAATGTACTACAAGAAGAATAAAAAGTTTGAACTAAAAATTTACACTAATGTAGATTGGGTAGGAAATGTGTTTGATGGAAAGAGTACAAGTGGTGGTGCATTCTTTCTAGGAAAGAGATTTGTCTCTTGGACAAGCAAGAAAAAAAAGTATATTTCCCAATCTACAACAGATGCTGAATTTGTAGCAACAATAGTTAATTGTTCAAACCTAGTGTGGATCAAGAAATTTTTGAAAGGTATGAAGGAAGAAATAACTAAGACAATTGTTATTTTATGTGATAACACAAGTGCTATCAATTTATCAATGAACCCTATCATGCACACTAAGACTGCAATATCATTACTTGAGAGAGATGGTTCAAGATAAGGAAGTAAGACTAGAATATGTGAATAAAAGGAACATGTTCCTCTTGCTCTTTCTCTTTGACATCCTAATGATGGATCATGTAGTATGATTTTAAATGTTGATGGTAAAAAAACCTACACAATCGAATCCAGAAACTAAATACACCAGTCCTAGTAGATATATTCACTAAGGTATTACCTAAGGATGCTCATGGGTATATAAAAGGTAAATTAGGGGTGATTCCCCTAATTGAGGCTACCTAGAATCATATAGGAGCATTGCATCAAATGTATTATTTAGAATATCTTACAAATTGATGCAAAGGAGGTCACACTTTAGGAGTTTCCTAAAGTTGTGAAGAGTAAAGCATGAGATGTTGATCAATCATAAGAAAGATGACAGAGGGAGTATGAAGTTTCGAGAACTGACATGAAGATATCTATATGGTGAAGATGAATTTCTTTGGAATTGTTGTCAAAGAGGAAGAGATATAGAAAGAGATTCAGAAGTTTTTATAAGAAAATAGAGAGAGCGAGAGAGAAGGGAGAGATTCAGTAAACTGATGAATAGACAAAGGGAGAAAAATATATCCAAGAGGGAGTTGATACCTGGATGTGAATCAAAATGAAGCTATAGATATTAATGAAGATCTAATCACAAAGTGAGTTGACAAAAGTTTCTTCATTGCATACTTTTTGGATTGTTTGGTAACTTTCATATGGTGTTGCATGTGGTGTTTACATCAATGCCAAAGAGGGAGATTGTTGGAGACTACAATTGAAATAATTGTTATATTGTCATTGATGTCACACCTTAATTTGTGAGATAGTTTCTATTTAGTAAAGTACCATATGTTTTGATTGATGAAGAGGATTTGAAAAGAGGAGACAACAAGAGGACCTAGTGAAAGGTTGAGTTATGAGAAACTATAATGGGTACTTGATTAGTTGGCACATTGACAAGGTAATGTGTTGTTTCTCTATGACACTAAGTGAAGAAGTCAGTTTTTTTGAAGCATAGAAGAAATGAGGAAAGAAAGTCTATAAGCATAGGCTTAACCAAGCAAAAGAGAAGAAGATTAAAGAAATTTCAGTGTGAGATGAGTGATGCTAGTGTCAACCGAGTGCCATTATAAGCCAAGTAAATTTAGTGTCAATTGAGTATTAGGAATTGTTGAGTATTAGATAATTAACCGAGCGAAGACAGTAATTGCCAGGAAGAACAATTTTAGCGATGACCGAACAGATGAACACAATATTGACCAAGTGTCAGTATTTTATAGTATGTGAGGGAATTGAGATTCCCAATAGACATAGTGGAATTCTTGGGATATGTAAAACATGTTGAAGATAAGGATGAATGACTTGGAGCATTTAATGCATGGCAAACCATTCTCTTATGGATTCAAGGAGAAGTTTTGAGAAGTATCTAGAAGGATAAGGGGGAGAAATAGTTTTTGTAAGGATTTGATGAATCTAACCTAAACCTAAGATCTACAGAAGAGATTAAGTAGCAAAAGATTTAGGCTACCTAATCAAGGAGGTATGAGGATGACCTAATTTTGGGTTATGGAAGTGGTGAGGTTGATTTAGTTGATCAGAGAACCTAAGTAGAAGGATGAGAAGAGCTAAATAAAGTTGAGGTGATTGTTTGAATGGATTTTTGAGAAGATTAGAGATGGAGATGATAATGAAGGCTAGTCAGTGGATCAACATATGAGCTTGTTGGATCTATATTTGAAAAGTGAGTTGTATGTTTTAGATCAGAACCTACTGTTACTTTCTAACCATTGTATTAGTTAAAATATTTTAATAAAGGTTGACCTAATATTCATTTGTAAACCCTTTAATCAAGGTGACATTCTAATGGGATGTTCTTAAGTCTTCTAACAAGGCCACTCCTAACAAAGTGATTAAATATTTTAACAAGGTCACACCTAGCAGTGTGTATTGTAGCCTTTTGTTAGGAATGAATGTTGAATATATCCTATGAGGGAGTATTTGGAGGTTATTCTTTAGCAGTTATAGTAGAATTTATACTCTCAATTTTCATTGATGTCAACACAGTGATCTACTAGAGATTCGTAGAGAAGCAGACAATGTTTGAATTAGCGCACATGGAATATTAAAGATCAAGCTATGTGGAGTTAAGGAAGCACTATATATTACATGTCCTAAGATTATGGTCAAGAGCATGTACATAAATTCAATTGTTCATGATAGTTATGTGTAATTCAATGGAAGCAATATTCAGACAACATTCCTGAGAAGTGGGTTGTGGTAACTAGATGATATCTCCTAATCAAGATAGAATCTAGGCATGCAAAGTTGTACATTTTATGAAGACACTTTGGTGGTGAACTAGGTGAGATAGCATGGTCAGAGGTTGCATGTGTGAATATTTATTGTATTTGGAAGTTGACGGTTTTATGTAATTATGAAATATTATGTAACGTGTGAAAGATTATATTTTGTAGTTGGTTAAGCCTTGTATGCCAACTCATTTGTAATTATTTGAGAGTGGTATAAAGGAAGGATTGTTTTACTTGATTTGATATGGTTTTAAGGATTGAATGAAAGAGATATTGTAAGAGGATATGTGAATTGCTAAGATCAGTAATTATTTGGTATTATTCTATTTGAGTAATATAGAGATTAGTTGGATAGTGTGTTCAATGATCTTTCCCCTGAAGTTGTTTGGACAGTGGGTCCTTCTATCTTCCATAACTCTTAACTGAATTAGAATCTTTTAATGGGGATTGAAAGTATCCTAATAGAGATTCATATGTACTAAATGTATTTCATAAGGCTCCTATCAGAGTCCATCCTCTCACAAGGAATTTTCATATTAGTACATCCTTTGTGGGCATAATTCCCACCAGGGTTTACTCTCTGATCAAGAGGTTCCCTAGTTAACATATCTTGTGTTATTCTATAATTGTGTATGTTTATCTTTCTATGGTTGTTTCTTATAGTGATTACATGCTTGAAAACTATTAATGGTCATAAAAGTTGTACTTATTTGATAAATGATTCACCCCCCCCCCCCCCTTCTCAGTTATCTTGGTGGACTTTAATTTCTAACAATTGGTATCAGAGCATTAGGTCCTTGCAGGAAAAATTTAACAAGTTAAGGACATCTATGGTGACTCATTTTAGGAAAGACAACCCTAAATTTGATGGAGTAAATTATGGCAATTGGAAGAAAAGATGAAGACACATTTTCTATGTCTAGGACCAAGATATTGGTTGATTACAACGAAGCATAAGACTATAATTGAAGAAGACAAAATTGAAGATTTTACTAATACAAAGAGAGATCTATTCATGTGTAACATACTTGCCAGAGAAACACTCTTGTTAGCACTTCTGAAGAATGAAAATAGTCAGGTAAAAATTTTAAGGACATCTCATGAAATTTGGTTAGCTTTACAATCTACTTTTGAAGGTGATGTACATGCTAAGAGAATCATATTAAAGAATTGGATATGTTTATTTCAAGATACAAAGATGATAGAAGATGAATCTGTTAGAAGTTATATTGGTAGGATATCAGAGATTTTTGCAGGTATCAAAGCTTGTGAAGGAAACAAAACTAAGGATGAAGTGATATGGAAGATTCTAAAAACATTGTCTCCTATATTTAAGCAAACATCACAAATGATTGAATAAGTTATACCTTGTACTAAGAATTTTACTAGAGAAACTCTTCTTGGAAGATTAGAAGCAGCTGAGATAGGCTTGAGAAAGTCTGGAGATCTACCTAGAACTAAAACATCATTATGTGCACTTAATGTTTTCCCTACCTTGTAAAATAGTACTAGCATCAATGGAGACTATGATAGTTGTAGTAGATCTAAGACCAAAGAAGATAAAAAGATTGAGGAAGGAATTCCCTTTCATGTGAAGAGAGAAACAGAAGGTAAGAAAATCTTTAAATGTTAGACTTGTCAAGAATATGGTCATTTCGCATCTAAATGTCCTAAGAGAATAAAGAAATATAATAAATTAAAACCTAAAATATCTAGAGAATATTATTATGCTAATGATGTGGAATTTGAAGCCAGTATTGAGAAAAATCTAAGTGAAAGTGATAATGAGAACGATGAGATAGGATTTGTAGCTATAAAATAAGAAAAATTTGAAACTAAAGTGAAGGAAGAGAAAACTTTAGTTTACCAAGTAGAAAAGAAAACTAATTGGATTATAGATAGTGGGTTTTCACATCATATGATTGGTGACATGAATAAATTGATAAAGTTTAACAGTTATGATGGAGGAGTTGTTATAGTTGGAAACAATGCACCTTGCTTGATAAAAGGTATAGGATCTATAAATCTTGATGGAAAGACTAACATTGCTGATGTTATTTTGTGGATGGATTGAAACATAATCTTTTAAGTGTTGGACAGTTAGTTGATAAGGGATATCAAGGTTGGTTTACTTAAAAGGATTGTGTGATCAAAGATAAGGATGGTAACTTAATTGGAACTAGATCAAGAACCAAAGGTAATATATTTTAGTTGAACCCTATAGAGATGCCATGTTTGATTACTAAGATTGATGACAGTTGGTTATGGCACAGAAGGTTTTGTCATATAAACTTTGATAACATTGTGAAAGTAAGTACTACATTTGCAGTAAGAGATTTGCCTAAGATTATGAAACCTACTAACATGATTTGCAAGGAATGTGTGATGGCTAAGTAGAAGAGAAGTTCATTTTCAAGAAAGAAGTTTACATCAGCAAAGAAATTGGAAATTGTTCATACAGATTTGAGAGGTCTCACAAGGACTAGAGGATTCTATGGTAAAAAGGTATTTTGTGATTCTTGTTGATGATTTTACAAGAATGATGTGGATTGCATTTCTTAAAGAACAGTCTGAAGCATTTGATAAATTCAAGCTGATTAAGAACAAAGTTGAGAAATGAATTTGGAATGAAGATTAAATGTTTAAGGTCTGATAGAGGTGGAGAATTTACTTCAAAGGAATTTAACACTTTTTGTGAAGTGAATGGTATTAAGAGACAAATTTCAGTCCCTAGACAACCTAAACAAAATGGTATTGCAGAAAGAAGGAACAAATCAGTAACTGAAACAACAAGAGCTATGTTATTTGAAAATGACTTGGCAAAGACATTTTGGAGAGAAGCAGTGAACACAATAGTATATATAATGAACAAAGTAAAAATCAAAGTAGCTACAAACAAGACACCTTATGAATTATAGTTCAAGTACATGCACCATTAGTCAAGTATTTCAAAAATTTTGGAAGTAAGTGTTATATTAAAAGAGATGATGACATTGGAAAGTTTGACCCTAGAAGTGATGAAGGTATATTTCTTGGTTATTCATTGAAAAGAAAAGCTTACAGATGTTTCAATAAAAGAATTAAGACTATTGTTGAAAGCGCAAATGTTAAAGTTGATGAGAAATTCAAAATTCGGGAAAGAATGCTTGATTATGAATTTGATGAAGAAGTTCATCCTAGAGTTAATCTAGAAAATGTTGAATTATTCTATGAAATTGACATTGATTTACAAAATGAAAGTCACACTAAGGAAATCAGAGAAGAACCTAGAGCAGAATAAAGGATTGAGACAGTGACACATAATAGGAATCTAGCAAGAAATCACCCTATTGATCGAATTATTGGGAGCATAGAAAAAGGAGTTCTCACACGGAATAAGGTACAAGAAGAAATTTGTTTAATTTCTCAAGTTGAACCTAAAACTACTGATGAAGCTTGTAAAGATGAAAATTGGATTAAAAAAAATGAAGGAAGAACTAGATAAAATTGAAAAGAACAAGATTTGGACTTTGGTCCGTAGGCCTAAAGATAATAATGTTATAGGAACCAAATGGGTATTCAGGAGCAAGATGAATGACCAAGGAGAAGTTGTAAGGAAAAAAGAAAGATTGGTATGTAAAGGATACTCATAGCAAGAAGGAATTGATTATGAAGAGACTTTTGCACCTGTTGCAAGAATTGAAGTTGTAAGAATATTTTTGGCTTATGCAGCTTACAAGAAATTCAAAGTATATTAGATGGATGTGAGGTCAACATTTTTAAATGGAGAATTAAAAGAAGAAGTCTACATTTAGCAGCCTGAAGGTTTTCCTTGATTCATGAAGGAGATATGGTATGAAAATTGAAAAAAGCTTTATATGGACTAAAACAAACACCTAGAACATGGTATGCAAGATTAGATAAATATTTGATAAAATTGGGATTTACAAAAGGAACCAAAAATAGTAATTTGTATTTGAAAGAGATTGAGAATGGTTTATTGGTTGTAGTTATTTTTGTTGATGATATTATTTTTGGAGGAGATGAGGAAGCCAGTGATAAATTTGTAGATGAAATGAAGACTATGTTAGAAATAGGGAATACTAAGAGGGGGGGTGAATCAGTATTCTACAAACTTTGTCTTTTGCCCAATTATGGATATAACAGATAATATTAATACATGCATAATATAGAAAGCTAAACAATACGCATAGCAATAAAACTAAAGAACTCATAACACATTATTTGTTCTTGAGGAAACCCTGACCAAGGGAAAACCCTGGTGGGGATGGTACCCACAAAGATCCACTAATCAAAAGTATCCTATTAAGGATGTTGACCCTATTAGGAGTCTATTACAAGCATATAGTGTATCAGTCCTAATTAAGGGACTATAGGCCTTGTTAGAAGCCTCAACCCTATTAGGAGTTGGCAGAACAAAATGTTATTACCAGATGAGCCCACTTCCCAAACAAGTAATGTACAATATACACTGATTACAAAAATAGGTTAAGGTACATAACCTTATACTTCTTGCATCAATATCTCTTTGCTGCTCTTTCACTATCGCTATTGCATATGCATCATATATTTTGCATCATATCATTGCTTCATTACATTTCATCACTTCATTATGTATCTATTCTCAACTATATATTTTCTTACAATTACAATTACATTTATAAAAATAACTTTATCCAAGATTTAACATCTAGCATTTCATCCCTTTATATTTTTAAGTCATTATTTTGATAAACAAAATAATCCCTTAACTCTTTACTAATTTTGTCTTCATATTCTGTCATGTCAGTTTGACACTGTCTTTAGTAAAACTATCATAACTTCTTCCGTACATGTCGTACTAACTTGCACTCTAAGATGGGTGTTCAATAGACATCAGAGAGTCTATGTTCAAGTGTGAAAGTATTGAACTTACTCCAATCAACATCAAAAACAAAAACTGTGTCCAATTGCAGTGGTGAAAATATTATCTCACACTTAGACAAATTTGCAATACGCTCTATCATACTTGCTCTCTGACCTGTGTGATATTCATGTGGATCATATGTTTCCATAATGATAACATCTATGTAATCAACTCAGCCAAATTGTCAACAATCTCCCCCTTTGTCATTGGTGGCAACATATGAGAAAATTGGCTGTGTACAACTTCAAAATCTCAAGAATTTCTGCCATAGTATAAAATATACTATCCTTATAACTCCTCAAAATTTTTTATCTCTAATATAGTACTCCCCCTAGGAGTATCAATCCTTATCATATACTATCAATTTTTTTTAATATATCTCTCCCCCTTTGACAACAATGACAAAATAAAGGTAAGGAGGGTTACAAAACTGTATCACAAAAAAATTATACCTTAATTCATTATTGCAAAGCCGGTATGCTTGCATCACAATCTGTAAAATCAATCTTCATAACTTCTATCTCCTTCTCCCATGATTTCTTGATGGAATCTACCACATTGAGTAGTGCGCTCAGTCCATAAGATGCTACTTGACATGCTTGGAGGTTCTCAAAGTTAAACTTCTGAAAAGATGTCTTAGCTGAAAGACATTCTTCCAACTACTCTTCACTAATGCTTAACTTCATAGAAGTATGTTCTCTCAAAAGAGTGAATCTTTTCATTTTTTTGTCTCTCTCATCTTGCAAAACTCTGATTTCATCATATAGCTTCTGAATTTTCTTTTCAACATTACATACCCTCACATTGGGGCTAGAAAGAAGGTTAGATTCATTCTGAATTTCTGCTTCCTTCAACTTCATCTTTTGATCTTCTTTTTCTATCAAGGTCTCTGATTTTGTACACTATATGTACAAAGATTTTCCTATTTCCAAATTCTTCCTCAAGTCCTTGATACAAATATCAAGATTGTTGATATCATTCCTGATATTATGGCTGATGTTCAAAAGCATTCTAGCCTCATAGGCTACTTGTACTCTCACTTTTTCAATATCAGATAAGTTTCTGAATTCATTGTCAAAAGTGCTCATTACCTTCTTTTCTTTCTCCAAAGGGTTTGCTTCTACAATTTGTGTAGTTACAATGCTTTGTAACTTCTTAGTTAGTTCCTTCAGACATCCTTCAAGACTTTTCACTTTCTTATTCTTGCCAATGATTTTATTCAAGGATGTGATCAATTCCAACTGATCATCATCATCTACTTCCTTTCCCAAATGCTCAATCATAGATCCAATCTTATTCTTTTTTCCAGTCTTAGGAGTAAGATTGATGTTTTCTTTGGTGGGAATAGGTACCTTTTTCTTTGTTACTTTAGGTTCTTCAACAATGGTGTGGGTCTGCTCTGCTCTTTAGATGTATCTGGTTCATCAAGAGCCAAATTGTCAACAATGTTCTCCAATTTCTTGAATACATTATCATCAGTATCCAAGGTGATCTTTTTTCCTTCTACATTCATGGTTTTATCTTCAATGTTAATGGCTAGAGGAGAGGGAATCTCCTCTTGTTCTGTCTCACCTACTTGCTTTGCTACAACTGATGGTTCTCCAACATTTTTTGACATAACCTTGATTATTGCTTGCTCTATCTCAGAATTAATTTCTTCATATCTACCTCCCATTATTTGAATGGTTCTCCTTTTGGCTCTTAGATAGGTGCTTAAGGATTTCATGATCTAACTGAAATGTGTTTCATCTCTTATTTCACAAATCTTCCTTACAAGCTTTTCTCTGATAGTTGTGTCCTCCTCTGATGCTCTCTTCTTCCTATTTACAAGTTTATTGTACAAATCATCAAGTATTTGAGCCTGAATTGTATCAAACTTCTTATTAGCCAAAATCATATGCTTTACAACTGCATTCTCCAGATTAAGTCTATCTGTATAATCATAAAGATCATAGTACCTATTCATTCTTGTCAAGTCTCCATCCTTAATGATCTACTCATTAAGCTTTTCAACTTTTGGTTTCCAAGCTTTCTTCTTAACAGTAGTGACATCATCTTTTATTTCTACAATTTTTCTTGGATCTGGTTGCACTAAAGTCTTCTGTCTCTTTCCTGGTCCAGTAGCACTTTCCTTTACTCTTTTTCTAAGTGTGGAGGAAGTGGATCTAGTGGATATCTTCTCAATATCTTCCACTTTCACCTTCACTTGTGGTTCTTCCTACTGTACTACAATTTATGATAAAGGTGGAGTAGTCAAAACTTCTTTCTGTCCACTTTCTCTGATTACTGCTGCTATTTTCTTTGCTACTAAAAATTCATGCTCTATCATCCCTGTATCTTTTAGGATTTTCTTTATAGTTCTCTCAACTCTCTTCTTAGACTGCTTCTCTTTAATTAAGATCTTTGTAGAGTTGAAGTTCTCCTCAAAGGTTCCAAACCTATTACACTGAGTGTCCAACTTACACTTAAGTAACCTGCTAACATAATCTTCTATCTCTACCTCAGATATCTCATAGCCAAGAGGGTCTATGAACTCTTCTCTAGGCTCTACTGCTTCAATATAGGTAAAGTCAATATCAACCATGAAACGTATGTCATCTTTATACTTTTCCACAAGAGACTTAGGGATACTTGATCTATTAGATACCAAGTTCTGAAATGTCTTCATTACCAACATTGCACTCTCATTCACTTTATCAATAACATGCCTCATATACACTTTATTAATCCTTTTCATTGTAGTATGTCCATCATTCCAGTCACTTGCAATGGTGTAAGGAAATATTCTCAATAGATGAAAAAACATGTAAGTGATCAAAGATGAAAATCTAAATTGTGCATACTTTGTCTTCTTAATCTTTTCCAAATTCTCAAATAGTTGAATTCTTAGAATCTCACACATATCAACTTTCACTTTATCAACACACATTAAATAAGCTACATGTATCATTCTAGTTGCCATGTCATCCTCTCTTGAATTTGCACAAAACTTAGTGGTTAGGATCTTGCATAAGTATCTCACATCATCTTGTTGAATCTTACTAATCACAATTCCTCTACCATTATAGGATGAATTTGTGTTATCAATGACTTTTTTCCTCATGTTTTTCTCATTTAAAGAAATAGCTCTAGTTTTAGATAATCTAGTGACTTCATGAATCAAATTAGCTATAATATCTATCACTCTATCTTCTAACCAAAACTTCCCATTATGAATTCTACTCAAGATAATCTTAGTAAATTCTTCATCATCAAATTCATACTGTAATGCATACTTAATTATCTCATTGTCTTTCAAATATTCAAAACCTTGTTTCATTGTCATATCCTAATTGTAAATCTTTTGATATTCATTTGTGAAATCACTATCACTAACTGTCTCTAGTTTGCATCCAAGATAGCTTCTGACATTCTCTATGTGTAAAACTCTATCTGGTATGGATGATAAAGCTAACCTAGGACCATCTTCCAAGGGTTCTACTGGTTCCCTTTTCAATTTAGGTCTATTCTTATCTCTGACATTGTGTATTAAAGAAACATCCATGATTTCTTCTAATTCCTTCATTGGTTTAAAGATTTGTCAAGTAAAATACCTTGATTTTTTTATTTTAGGGCTTGCATAGATTCAGCACAAAAATCTTCTCCAAATCCTTGCAAAATGCTTCCAATCACTGCTCTTTGATCTCCTTAACACTTGAATTCTCTTTGATGATCAAATAATACCGATAATGACCTTTTATTAATTCAATCTCACTTAGATCTAGCTTCGCATTCAATTCTTTTGCCGCTTCTTTCCAAAAATCTATTTCTGCTAACCTACAAAACTTAAAACTCCTTGCGATCTTGCAAAACATAATATTTTTCTTTGCACTCTTAACCATAGCATTAGAACATCATAAACTACCTTGCATTAATTGCACAAGACTCATTTCATCATATATCTACTTCTACACTAATCTAAGTTCCTAATCTACTGTAATTTTCATAAATTAAGTGCTTTGAGATAGGTCAAGTAAAGATTCATTCTTACCTTTCAATACTTCACCTTCCTAATTACCTTCAATTTTGAATGTCTCCTTGATCTGTGCTTTTAACAAACTTCATTTCATCTGAATTACTACAACATCCTTTCTGTCTGTTACTTGCATCTTTATTTCTTCTTGCATGATTTCTAGGGTTAGGGTTAGAATGAAAAACTCCATTGTTCATTCTGAAAAACCTTGTTGTATGTCCAATCTTGTTGCATATTTGACAAACAATTCCATTGTTTCCATATCTTGGTCCAGATTGATTGATTTGTGATTTGCAGTTGCTAGCAATGTGTCCAACCTTATTGCATCTATAACATATTACTCCATTTCTTCTGTTCATATCTTCAATAGGTTTCTTATCTGCATTGTTAGTATTCCTAAACATTCTACTATTATTGTTATTCTCAATAAATTTAGGTTTCCTACACTCAATAGCTCTATGTCCAAATCCATGACAATTATAACAATAACCATTAAGATTTTTGAATTTCTTACATGTGCAATCTCTCTTCATATGACCAATAGTATTACAAGTAAAACATCTACCTTTGAATTCTCTTTGTATACCTTTGGGTGATTCCTCTTGCTTTGGTGATTCTTCTCCTTTAGGTGTATCTTCAAATTTGTTACTCTCATCAGACTTCTTCTCATCTATACTTTCAAATATTTTTAGATCTGGTTCCTTATTTTCATCATTTTCTTTAAGAGTGTTGAATCCAAGACCAATCTTATCATAGAATGGTTTCTAAAAAGATATATTTTCATCAATCTTCTCACTAGTTGAATATAGCCTTTCAAATTGTTATTTGGATTGATTCAGTTCACCTTTCACAATTGTGTTGTATTTCTCAAGTTCTGCATGCTACAAATTGACTTTCTCAAGTTCAGATGTTACTTTTCTAAGTTTAGATTTTAGTTCTTCATTTTCAATTTTCAACTTTTCATTCTCAGATTTCAGATTTGCTTCACTCTTGCTATTTCCATCTTTCAGAATTAGCTTTAGATTTTCCATCTTTAGTTCATGCTTAAGGATCTCATTTTCTTTTTCTAAATTGTTATCACAATCTTCAATAAGAATTTTAGATTCCTTTTCAGATTTCAGATCTTCCAACTTGTTTTTTAGTTTCTCAATGAGGTTCTTTGCATCATCATATTTCCCTTTCAGAGTGTCTCTTTCATCAGTAAGCATATCAATCTATTCAAGAGCTTCTTCAAGATTCTTTTGTAGTTGATCCATATCCATAGAGATCTTACTCAAGCTGCTAGGCTTTCCTTGAATGATTCTTTTTCGAGTAACTAAGCTCTGATACCAATTGTTAGAAATAGGGAATACTGAGAGGGGGGGTGAATTAGTATTCTACAAACTTTGTCTTTTTCCCAATTATGGATATAACAGATAATCTTAATACATGCATAACATAGAAAGCTAAACAATATGCATAGCAATAAAACTAAAGAACTCATAACACATTATTTGCTCTTGAGGAAACCCTGGTCAATGGAAAACCTCGATGGGGATGGTACCCACAAAGATCCACTAATCAAAAGTATCTTGTTAAGGATGTTGACCCTGTTAGGAGTCTATTACAAGCATATAGTGTATCAGTCCTGATTAAAGGACTATAGGCCTTGTTAGAAGCCTCAACCTTGTTAGGAGTTGGGAGAACAAAATGTGATTACCAGATGAGCCCATTGCCCAAACAAGTAATGTACAATATACACTAATTAAAAAAATAGGTTAAGGTACATAACCGTATACTTCTTGCATCAATATCTCTTTTCTTCTCTTTCACTATCGCTATTACATATGCATCATATATTTGCATCATATCACTGCTTCATTACATTTCATCACTTCACTATGCATTTATTCTCAACTATATCTTTTCTTACAATTAAAATTAAATTTATACAAATAACTTTATCCAAGAGTTAGCATCTAGGATTTCATCCCTTTATATTGTTAAGTCATTATTTTGATAAACAAAAGAATCCCTTAACTCTTTACTAATTATGTCTTCATATTCTGTCTTGTCGACTTGACACTGTCTTCGGTAAAACTATCATAACTTCTTCTGTACATGCCATACTGACTTGCACTCTGAGATGGGTGTTCAATAGACATCATAGAGTCTATGTTTAAGTGCGCAAGCACTAAACTTACTCCAATCAACATCACAAACAAAAACTGTGTCCAGGTGCACTTGTGAAAATATTATCTTAGACTTAGACAAATTTGCAATGCGCTATGTCATACTTGCTCTCTAACCTGTGCGATCTTCATGTGGATCATATGTTTCTATAATGACAACATCTATGTAATCAACTCATCCAAATTGCCAACAAACTATATTTGAGATGAGAAAGATTCATGAGATGAAATACTTTTTGGGATTAAAAATAGCACAGAATAGTGATGGTATCTTTTTATGTCAAGAAAATTACCTGAAAGACTTGTTACAAAGATTTGGAATGGAGAATTATAAGCCAGTTGGCACACCTATGGTAATTGGGCATAATTTATCTAGAATAGATGAAAATCATGTGGTTGAATGAAATAAGTATAGAACTATGATTGGAGGATTGCAATACTTGACACATACAAGATGAGATATATCACATGCAATTGGAATTGTAGAAAGATCTTAAGCAGATCCAAAAGAGTCACATAATGCAAAAGTGTAGAGAATATTTAGATACTTGAAAGGCACAATTAACTATGGGTTATGCTATGAAAAATCAAATAACTTTACCCTATGTGCATATACAGATGCAAATTGGAGAGGCAACGTTGATGACAAAAAGAGTACAAGTGGTGGAGCATTTTTCCTTGGAGGAAGATTAGTTTCATGGCTAAGTAAGAAACATAATTGTATTTCACAAAGCACAACAGAAGCAAAATGTGTAGCAACAGAAAACAATTGTAATAAGATAATATGGATGAAAAGAATGTTGAAGGATATATTGGAATTAAGTTTGATGAGCTTGTTATCATACACTATGATAACACTAGTACAATAAGTATGTCAAAGAATTGAGTATTGCATTCTAAGACAAAGCATATAGAAATTAAGTATCATGTGCAAGAGAGAAAGTTGCAAAGAAAGAATTCAGACTTGAGTATATAAGTACAAAAGAGTAGATTGTAGATATATTTACAAAGCCCTTACCTAAAGATACATTTGAGTATTTGAGAGGTATGCTTGGGGTTATGCCCCAACCTACTCTTGAAGACTGATGTAGATTGTTGCATCAGTCCAATGGTCTATGAGCTCTATATTTTTTTGGACTGTATGTTGTTACTTCCTCTATGGGGGAGTATGTGTATTTGAGTTGAGTCATAAAGGATTCTTGTGAATGTAATTTTTGAAATAGTTTCTTTTGACATTGAGGTTCTGAATTAGATTGACATTGTCATTAATATCAATGGGGGAGAAGGATACATGAGAAACATCCATTGATTGGGATGAGAAGAATTGAATAGGGGAGAAGATCCATTGATTGTGATGAATAAGAAAATGAAGAAAGATTTTATTGAATAGGAAAATGAAGCAAGATTTGATTGATGAAGAGATTTAATAACATTTCAGAATAGTAGTGTTGCAAGTTGGTATTTATGGAACTTGGACTCTTTTTCATTTATGTTGCCATCAATGCCAATGGGGGAGATTGTTAGGAATGAATGCTGAATATATCCTATGAGGGAGTATTTGGAGGTCATTATGTAGCAGTTACAATAGCATTCATACATGTGGTTGTTGTAATACCCCAAAAATGGGCTATAGGTTCATTAACCTCCTACATCGACACATCGAACGAAATCAACATCGAAGTCCTAACCTAAGGCACATCAACACATTATTGAAATTTAATTGATTATCTTAATTCTGCATCGGGGAATATTCCTTACTCCTATTTATCCTAATTATCTTCAATTTAATGATTATTTGGTGATAAATCCTATTTATCCTAAAGTTTGATTAATTGAATATTCTAAATATTTAATTAATTAGATTTAATACTACCACTTAATTATTTAATTAGATTTAATTATATTTATTTGTAAATTATATTATTTCATTTTGACAATAAATCAAATATCCTATGACTAATTGATTAAATTCTTATTTAATTAATTAATGTCAATTGTCAAATTTAATAATATAGTTTTTGAATAAAATTTTGATTTAATAATTAATTAACCCATAAATCAATTGTTTTTATTTTTAAAATCAGTTAAGTTGAAAATAAATCACTTTATTTATTTATTTAATTCATAAATATTATGCACATTCAAAAAGTAGTTAAACTTAAAATCAGAAAATCAACTCAAGTTGTTTTAAAAATAAACTTAACTCTAATTTGAGTTAAAAAGTTATTTTTGCATGATTTTGTGAATTAATTATCTTTTATTCTTTGATAACTCAAAAATCAACCTAAGTTTATTTGAGTGATTTATGGCTTTTTCCATGCATCACCAAAGCCCTGAATTTCTATAAAATCAAGGCTCAGCTCTTCATAATGATATCTCACAAGTTTGCATACTTACTCTGCCAAAATCAATCTTGAATTGCACAAGCACGTTGGTGAATTGACATCTGAAGAATTGAAGCTTCTTTGCAAATCAATAATTTTTGTGAGATCAATCTTGTTTTAGTGTCATATCATTTAGCATATCATTATTAGATTAATTGCATTGCATATCAGTTTTTCATCTAGAATAGATTCATATCAATTTATTTCATCTTATTGCACAGAAAAACCAAAAAAAAAGATTAATTTGAATTCATCTCAGATCTAGATTTTGCATTCAAATCCTTTGTTTAGGTGTCATCAAGGTCACTGATCTCAGTCTAATCTGAGAATACATACTCGCATTCTACTAGAAGGTAGTAAATCACCTGGTTAGATTAGTTTCCATTTCACTGCACGATTTTGATTTTAACTATCCTCTAATGTTTTACTAAAGTGTTGTGTCTACAGATAGGTACAAATTTCACACACACATTTCTAGCACCCACCGTGGGGCCCCAAAATGGGTTCCCATTCAATTTCTATCAATTTCTATCATCTTCTTGTCATTTTCTATTTCAAGCTGTGCTTTTTAATTTCTGTCTGTACAATTTTCATAGGAGTTTTGTCAAAAACTTGTACCAAGAGATACCCACTATCGTATGATAGTTGATTTGATCTAGAATCATACCATTGTGTGTGTGAAAATTATACCTGATCTGTAAACACAACACTCAGTAAAACATTAGAGGTTAGCTATAATCAAAATCGTGCAAAATTGAAAGCTATCTAACCAAGCGATTTACTGCCTTCTAATAGGTGCGAGATTAATGTTCTCAGATTGTAATCGAGATCAGTGACCTAGACGACACCTAAATGAAGGATTTGAATGCAATTCTAGATATGGAATAAATGCAATTAATCTATATTTTTGATATTTTCTATGCAATAAGAATGATAAAAACTGATATGATATGAATGCTATTGAAAACTGATATGCTATGAATGCTAAATGATCTAACAATGAAGATTCTAACAATGATATGAAAACTATGAAATTCTATGCTAAGATATAAAAACTATGCAATTGAAATTGATCTCACAAAGCTTTGAATTCGCAAGTTGATTCCTCAGCCTCTAATTCTCCAGCGTGATTGTGCAAAATATGAGATGCTTGGATGCAAATTTGAGAGATGATTTGTGAAGAGCTAAAGCCTTTAATTTATAGAAATCCAGGGCTTTGGAGGTGCATGGGAAAAAGCCATAAATCACTCAAATAACTCAACTTGATTTTTGAGTTATTTTTAAATAAAAGATAATTAACTCACAAAAACATGCAAAAGCTAAGTTTTAACTCAAAATAGAGTTTAGCTTTAATTGATAATTGATAGTTGTTTGCTTTTATGATTGTGCATGTTTTATTTATGAATTAATTTAATAATAAAGTGATTTATTTCCAACTTAACTGCTTTTAAAAATAAAACAATTGATTTATGGGTTAATCAATTATTTAATCAAAATTTTATTAAAAACTATATTATTAAATAATGACAACTTGCTTTAATTAATTAAATAAGAATTTAATCAATTATTCATATGATATTAGATTTATTGTCAAAATTAAATAATACAATTAATAATAGATATAATTAAATTTAATTACACAATTAAGTGGCAAATATTAAATCTAATTAATTAAATATGAAAATATTCAATTAATCAAACTTTAGGATAAATATGATTTATTGCCAAATAATTATAAAATTAAAGATAATTAAGATAATTAGGAATATTACTAGGAATATTCCCCGATGCAAAATTTAAGATAATCAATTAGATTTGATGATGTTTAGATGTGCCTTAGATTAGGACTTTGATGTTGATTTCATATGATTTGAATATGTAGGAGATTAATGAACTTATAGCCCATTTTTGGGGTATTACATTTTGCCCCTCTTTGAATTACTGTGCGAAGCGCAGTGGTTCAAAGAAAGTCTGTGTTTGATAGAGATATGAAACTGATTCGAAAGATAAACCGATCTCAAGATAGAAACCGATTGAAAGATATTGAGATAGGAGTTGATTGATATTGAATTGATATGGAGATAATAGGTCTTGAATGACCAAAGATAATGTTCACTGTAGCAGCAAATGAACCTATGATTGTGAAAAAGTGTCAAAATGCCTGATTCTGAACCTTAGGATTGATAAGAAGTGAGTGACCCGTTCTAGACTCGATTGTCTTAGTAGAACTAGCAAGTATCACATCCAAACCCTTCAGTTGTCGAAGAACCAAGGAAAGAACACTATGATCTGATGGTTGCAAAAACTAATACAGTTTACAAGATTAGGAGAATACCAGATTGATATGGATCGATGAATTTGATATGCCCCAAGTGATGATAGATTTGCCCCGAGCGATGAGGACTTTTGATGAATCAGTAACTAGACGTGATTGTTTGTCTTGATCACTGATGAAAGATATTGATAGACTTGATCGATAGAATTTGATTTACAGACTTTGAATGATGTGCAATACCATGCCCCCTTCAGGATTAAAATTGAAATCTGACAAGAAAAGTCAGCGTTGATAGTTTAGAAGCATGTTAATTGATCTGAGAAGTGGTTATTTACATCCGAGAATGCATTCTACATCGTTGGAAGGTCCCAAAAGACCAAGTTTGACTAGGTTTGACCATGAGTTGACCATGGTTGACCAAGTTGAAATTTTGATAGTTTGATGTAAGATAATCAGTTAAGTTGAATACTAGATTTCTGTGATGATTGAAGGTGGAATATGCAAGTAGTTAATAATATGAATGATCTCAGATTTGAATTTTGATCCCGAAAAAGGATTCTACTTGCTATTTCATTGGAGGAACCTTCGTGTGAGATTCAGCTCTTGTTAGATTTGAAGATGCGATTTGAAGAATCATTTAAGCATTGAAGTTCGTTTAATCATTGTGAGATCATGCAAATTATGCAAAATGCAATGAGACATGCAAAATGAAATGCAACCTAAGACCGAGGACCTAGTCACTAATCATATGTCGATTTGTTATCATCATTGAACTTTTAGGTAACTGGATAAATCAATACAATGCCCACTAGCCATGAAACCATAGACATATGAATATCGATTTGTATGCGCAAGAATCAATACAACACCCACTGGACAACAACCATGGATATATGAATATTGACTTTATTTTCAAAATATTGGATTAAATATAAGCATCAAGGCACAAACGCCAGGATGACCTGAATATCATGTCCATTTTGATATAGCAATTTGTACAAGCATCAAAACATAAACGTTGTGATGACCTGAGTACACCTTGCATTAAAAACACATCAAATAGCTAAGAGATCATTCTAAATCCAATGTGAATTACCCGTAGTGACCCTTTATCATTCACATCCTTAGGCAAGATTGCATTCCACAGTAGGAGAAAGAACTTACTCAAAAAGACAATAGTTAGATCAAACTTCCTTGAATTTTTTGGGTATCAATGGTCGAGGTACGCATGGCCATCCAATTCGAGATAGAGGCTCTTATAGTCAGACACCATTTCAATCCAGAATTTCCAAAGCTATTAGATTTTCACATACAAGCAGAAGACAAAGAAAAGATTATGCCCCCAGTCATCACTCTCTAAATCCTATAAAAGACATCATCGAAGAGCTCGAAGGGACACAATATGCAAAAATCTCAATGTGAATCAGTAAGCCTACAAGGAGATAAAAGCATGAAAAGCACAGATTGTTTTCAGTTGAGTTTTGATGTTTGATTGTTGTTGATGCAAAATCCTTTCTGGAGACGAGACAGATTGACTGACTCAACTTGAAGCTTCAAAGGACTCTGAGTGGATATGACACGTCTAAGATACATGGGAGACCATAGGATATGACATTGATTGCCCCCAAGTGTGAACATTGATAGGATGCAAACGCTTGAGCTGATTGGTGTACAGACCGACTTATTGAAACTAGGATATGCAGAAACAAACCAGGAGATATGTACAAACTAAAGCAAGACTGAAAGCTGGGAAAGACCAAGATTGTGCTGATAGATGGAGCATTTGGAACAAGTGGCACCCATTTGCCAGGTTTTCACCATCTTGGTAGAGATTCTATTTTTGCTACCGAGGTGCCTGTTTCCAGGTTTTCACCAAGGCACTTTTTCTTTTTCATTTTTTTGTATTTTTCATTTTTTCAATTTTTTTGTACTTTTGATATTTTTTGATTTTTTTTGTGAATCATCAAGGTGCCTATTGCTAGGTTTTCACCAAGATGTTCATTTTTTCAGGACATTTACCAAGCACTGAATGCCTTAGGCGTAGAATTTCTTCAGATGGAGAACGTTGATTGGTTCTCAGAGCTATTCTCCTTTAGTCGTTGAGAGTTGATAAGCACCAGAGCCAAAAGTAGCAGTGATTACAAAAGGACCTAGCCAATTGGGTTCGAACTTCCCCTTGCATTCACGATGGGATTGATTTTTAGGATTTTCTCTCAACACTAGATCACCAACCTGAAATTCTCTATGTCTGACTTTCTTGTTGTAGCCTCTAGACATTCTTTTCTGATAGACTCTGAGATGATCATACGCTGCTTTCCTGCGCTCATCTAGTAATTCAAGTTCTTGTAACCTCGACACTCTGTAGTCTTCATCAGTGACAAGTCCATGCATTTTGATTCTGAGTGATGGGATTTCAACCTCAATAGGTAGTACTACTTTAGACCCATAAACTAAAGTGAATGGTGTAGCCCTAGTAGGCATTCTGATACTAGTTCTGATATTGGTTCTGATATTGATTCTGATACTGGTTCTGATACTGGTTCTGATACTTGTTTTGATACTTGGTATACTTGATAGCACCTTTTTCCATTTGCAAACTCCCAAGTAAGATCATATCATGCAGTCCCAATGTCTAGCAAGGTGGAGAACAAGAGGGATTAGCAAGCTGGTGGAAGAGATGGAAGATAAGAGAATGAAAGAAAATGAAGGGAAGAAATCCTCAAGGGGAAACTCCTCAAGGGTACCCAAGCTAGGGAAAAATTGTCATGTAAAGCGCATTTGGAAAAGAAATGAAAGGCTAGCATAAGATAAGCACAAAATCATAATGCAAGAGCAGGAAAGGATGCAATCCAAAGGAGTATACATGTCAAGAGGCTTCATAGCACTATGTTTTACTCTTTCTTTCTTTTTTTATTAGATCAAGACCAAAGGGGAAAAGGATAGAGATAGGTGAAAATGAATGGAGGAAGATGGATATGAAGGCTAAACATGGAAGGAATGAAAGCAAGATCACCGTAAGATAGCTCACAAAATAGCCAAATATTCGTGTATAGATCAACATTGTCAAGATCAAAGAGAGAAGATGGAATGGATGAAATATGTAGAAGAACTACACATGATGCCTGATTGCCAGATTTTCATCATGGTACTTATCCAAGGTGCCACAAGGGAGTGGTTTTCACCATAGGATGAATTTATTTCTCTTTACTTTTGCTACCAAGGTGCCTGTTTCCAGGTTTTCACCAAGGCACATTTTTAATTTTATTCATTTTTTTATTTTCTCTTTTTGGAAGAAGGAAAGCTTTTTAGATAATGCTCCTTGAAAGGATAAACCATGTTATGCCAAGGATTCAAAATGATATGCTCAAAGATGCTGATAGGGAAAGGGAGATGGAAGAGAAAAATGGAGGATAAGGTTTTATGTAAAGCGAGTGAGGTTGGAAGATAGGAGGAATAGGAAAATGAGAAAAAATGATAGAAGGTAAAAGGATAATGCATGGAAGGATTGTAAAAGGGTAGATGGAAAGGAAGGAAAGATCAATGTAAACACACACCTTGAAGGGTGGCGAGAGGGTGGAGGAAACGTGAATGAAGGAATACGTGAAGGAATATGGTGAATGGATAGCAGAGGTTGTGGTTTAGGCACATGGAATGGAAGAATATTTTTGGAGGGAGATGTAGTGGAAGTCTTTGGAAGCTTGAATGTCAACTTCACTTGTTGCTCAACACCAGACTCTTTCAAGAGAGACTTTGGAATCCATATAGTCGTAGGCTTTTTATTTCCTTTTGATGATCTAGAGAGAATATCTTCAATGATGGATTTTGGAACCCATACTTGTCTTGTAGTTTTCTTCTTAGATATCTCTTTTGACTTTATGTTTCCATGTCTATTAGAGGAGACATGTTGATCTTCTTTTTTTGATGGATTCTTGTATTGCTTCTTTTTCTTGTATTGAACATTCAAGTTACTTCTGAAAGACTTGGGACTTGTGGAAGAAGGAGGATATGACTGGTTTAGATGGGTGGGTGGATGAAATGGATTCAAGGGTATGCATCTATGTTGATCTTGAGGAAAGATGGGAGATGGAGGTATGTAAGGACCCAAGATGGATGGAAAATTAGGAGATTTAGGAGGGGAAAGTGAAGGGACATAAGGACCCAAGATGGAAGGAAGGTGTGAAGATCTTTGTAGTGGTGGAAGAGGTCCAAGGATGGAAGTGGAAGACGCAAAAGGATAATCAATAAGTTCATCAGCATCTATATGACAACCAAGGATATCAACATCTTTAGAGTGAGCATTAGGATCTTCAATAGAATCATGGACATCTTGAATATGAGCACCTTCTTTGATAGGATTGTTCAAAGCTTGCAAAGACTTAGGAAGAGTAGAAAGTGGAAGTGAACATGGAGTGGTAGAATAAGAAGATGGAAGATTTTGATCTTGACAAGGATCTTTGGATAGCACAAGTGCATAATTTTTCTTTTGATTTTCAATAGGCTTAACATTGGAAGTAACAACACTATTTTTAACAACCTTAATGGAAGTATCATCTTTGGAAAATGCAAGTGTAGTAAGGTTATTTCGATTGTCAATAAGCTCAACAGTGTAAGTAGTAGCTTGATCTTGCTTAGGCGAAGACTTAAGACATGGTGGAATGTATGAAAAAGGGGGTATAGGATCAAAAGAACCCTGAGGCGGATAAGAGACATCATGAAAAGGAGTGGATGACATGGAGGGTTCTTGATCTTGATCTTTCTTTATGTTCTTTTCTTCATCATTTTTAGAGTCCTCTTGACATGGAGCCACTTCTAAGGACAAGGAAGCATGTTGGGATTGTATGGATGACTTTGGAAGAGATGGTGGAGGACTAGCTGAAGTAGGGATTGTAGCGCATAAAGGCTTAGGCTCTTTAGGTTTATCATTATTGAAAGTATTTGCAGCCAAGTGAAGGATAGCTTGAGTTTCTTTAAGAGGTAGCCCTGGAGGATAACTATAGGGAACCGCATGAAAAATATCAAGGCTTGTGTCGGATGAAGGTTCTGTGAAAGATTTGAAAGACTCAGAAGCTTTAGGAAATGTACGAGTATTGGGGGAAATAGGGGATGGAAGGGAACCATCACCAAACAAAGGTTCAACATTAACATGATCTTGCTTGAGAGTGTAATCTTTATTTTCAGCTAGAGAGTTCTTAGAGGAGAGATCCTTATAGTATTGACATTTCAAGCTAGCACGATGCATTTTATAGTCCTCAGCAGTAGTAGATGGATCATCATCAAGGTATTGTCCACAAAAGCCATCAAAATCTCTTTCAAAATCAGAATCATATGGATCACCATCATGATCTATCCAATGTGACGGCCCCTTTGTAGTAAGCAGGAATGAACGATGAGGAGGACTCTTAGGAACAGAGGTGTCATAGGTATCATTACATTGTCTATCATCATAGTCATCATAGTCTCCAAAGCTAGATGTGTCACTCTCTATGGAAGAGGTATCATATTGCTCAAATTTTTTTCGGGGGCATGGTGACATGTACAAGTCTTTATCAAATGGAAAAGAGTATAGAGGTTCCTTTTCTTTCCCAAGTTTGTCAAGCTGGACTTGCATAGCATGTATCTGTTTCATTATAGTGGCGATCAGAGCTTCTTCCTCTTGTTTACTGATTCTTGGAGACATGTGTACTGATTCTCAATAGCTATTGCTCTATTCCTGACACAATGATATTTTTTTGACAGATTCTGGAACTAGGCTGGAAACATTGGATATCTTGCAATTTGACAATTTCTGACAACTCTCTCAAATTTTTCCAAATGGCACTCTGTAGACTCATACGACACTGGGTAGTCTATGAAATGACAGTTGCGAAACTCGTACGACAGTTGGGTAGATATGAAATGATAGTTGACAAAACTCATACGACAATTGGGTAGATATGAAACGACAGTTGACAAAAAGTCATATGACTTTTGACTTCTTGAAATGACTTTTGACTCCAGAAAGAACTTTACGTCAATTTTTGCAAAATGTAAGGTCTTCAGTTTTGGATTGTTTGCAAATTGTATTGTCCAGATTTTGAAGGTTATACCAGATTTGATCATTTTTAATAGCCAAGTAGATAAATAAGCACGCAGAATAGCAAGCAAGTGATTCCAAGCACGTCTGAAAACAATGAACAAGGGTAAAAGCAACCTTGCACATGAACAATCAAGTGACCAAATTGTGCTAATCCCTGAGAGTACTAATTGTGTATGTTCTGAAAAAGTTTTGCAATAACGCACATATACCTGAAAGTGAAAAATTGGCCTCTCTAGGGTTTTTAGTAATGGTTTGACTCTGCAACTTTTATGATTCAAAGGGGTGAACTCCAATCCCGGCGCACCAGGGTTTTGACACAGTCCGAGAACTTAATCTTCAAGAGCTGCTAGGGAGATCTGACAACCCAACAATGAACCATACCCGTGGAGATTTCTTCCACAAGGACATTTATATAGCGGCTGTCACTACCATGGAAAAAATGGCTATTACCGCTTGAGGTTCCGTCAATGCAGTTTTCCCTGTGAAGGGATTGTCCGCTACGGTTAGCCCTCTCTAAAGATGACTCACAATAGTATACCACAAGGGGACTTGGCTCCAGATTCAAGGTTTTGACACCTCTTCACTTTTAACCCAAACAAAGCAAGCAGATTAATCCGACACGCTAAGACAAAGTTTTGTTCCACCAAGGTCTGTGATATCAACTCCACGTGATCTATCAACCTCTCTGAGGAGAGAATGTATCAATCAATAAGAGAAGACGCACTAACCAATTTTGATTCACCAAAGCTCGTGATATCAACCCCACATGATCTATCAACCTCTCCAGAGAGAGAATGTGTCGATCAATAAGAGAAGACTCACTAACTAAGTTGAATGTGAAACGCACTAAGTATCCTCCCTACCTACAAGGATTCTATCGTCAAGAAGGATTTCGCTAGGAATCCAATCTCTCAAGAATCACAAATAGTGTTCATAGGGCCTAATTACTATGTGAGCACAGATGTATGTTCCGAAAGCAAATCTACCAAAAGCATCCAAAAAGTAGAAAGAGGAACACTTAACGCTTAAAGCAAATATGAGATGAGTCCACAAGGTGGAACACTTAACACCTCACACAAGCTAAAAATGAGTCCACAACTTAGAAAACAAGTGAGTTCCTAAAAGCACAAAAGGGTTGCCAAGTGGAACATTTAACGCTTCTGTCCTGTTGACCCCTCCCCTTTATGGCGCTGAGATTGCAACCACGGGGCGGAAATGAGGGGCCGGCGGATTAGCGAGTCCAATAACCCAAGATAGCAATCAAGATCAATCACAAGTATTCTAAGACTACTTAATGAATCCTTAAGGGTTCACAACCTAGTATCAATTATGCAAGTGTGTAGAAATAGATCAAAAGCATGAAAAGATGCACACAAGCTTGACACATAAGAGATTTATTTTAAGTCCCAAATCAAAATATTATTAGATGAAGGAGAATACCTGGGATCCTTGCAACGCACTTAGTAGATTTTGCTTGATTTTTAGCAATTTTTGTTGAGCTTTTCCATGCAAGCAAGTGACGAACTCTCCAACAAGCAAACAAGCAAACAAGATATGCAAAATATATTCAACTTATGAAAACCATAGGGTTAGCTCTAAAAATCAATTATTATCAGTAATAATAACCAGCAATCAACCCAAATGACAACTCATATCATTCATTGAACCATGTAAAAAAAATAAGTGCATACCCATCACAAAATTTTATTTTATTTTTTGCATTTGACCTAGTCAACAAGATCTAATTTTTTTGATATGATTTTGGCCACAAAAATAGAAATTCAGAATAGAGACCCCTGCTAAAAAATAGAGAGCTTTCCAAAAATGCAAAAATTTTAGAAAAACCTCTTCATTTGTGCCCTAGAGACCCATTTTATCAAAACAGACCATTTTTTGTAAATTGACTATTTGAGCTATGATATCATGTCCAAATTTAAAACACAAAGAATGGACCACCTATATAATTTAAAGAGATTTCCGAAAATATAAATTTTTTTGAAAAATATGCTGATTTGCATCAGATATTAATTTTTTCTGGAATTTCAAGAAAAAATTATTAAAAATTCAAAACATCTCAGAAAATTCTAAATTTTTTACTGTAGCTTCCATGCATGTCACCAACCTACAAAAAAAATTTCAGACCAAAATTCCAAGCCGTTTGGGAGATAAAATTAAATCTCTGAAACTTTGGGGTTTTAGCTCCCCAAAAAAATCAAAACCAGCATGCAAAGGTGGGTTGCCCCACGGTGGGCGCCAGAAATGTGTGTGTGAAAATTATACCTGATCTGTAAACACAACACTCAGTAAAACATTAGAGGTTAGCTATAATCAAAATCGTGCAAAATTGAAAGCTATCTAACCAAGCGATTTACTGCCTTCTAATAGGTGCGAGATTAATGTTCTCAGATTGTAATCGAGATCAGTGACCTAGACGACACCTAAATGAAGGATTTGAATGCAATTCTAGATATGGAATAAATGCAATTAATCTATATTTTTGATATTTTCTATGCAATAAGAATGATAAAAACTGATATGATATGAATGCTATTGAAAACTGATATGCTATGAATGCTAAATGATCTAACAATGAAGATTCTAACAATGATATGAAAACTATGAAATTCTATGCTAAGATATAAAAACTATGCAATTGAAATTGATCTCACAAAGCTTTGAATTCGCAAGTTGATTCCTCAGCCTCTAATTCTCCAGCGTGATTGTGCAAAATATGAGATGCTTGGATGCAAATTTGAGAGATGATTTGTGAAGAGCTAAAGCCTTTAATTTATAGAAATCCAGGGCTTTGGAGGTGCATGGGAAAAAGCCATAAATCACTCAAATAACTCAACTTGATTTTTGAGTTATTTTTAAATAAAAGATAATTAACTCACAAAAACATGCAAAAGCTAAGTTTTAACTCAAAATAGAGTTTAGCTTTAATTGATAATTGATAGTTGTTTGCTTTTATGATTGTGCATGTTTTATTTATGAATTAATTTAATAATAAAGTGATTTATTTCCAACTTAACTGCTTTTAAAAATAAAACAATTGATTTATGGGTTAATCAATTATTTAATCAAAATTTTATTAAAAACTATATTATTAAATAATGACAACTTGCTTTAATTAATTAAATAAGAATTTAATCAATTATTCATATGATATTAGATTTATTGTCAAAATTAAATAATACAATTAATAATAGATATAATTAAATTTAATTACACAATTAAGTGGCAAATATTAAATCTAATTAATTAAATATGAAAATATTCAATTAATCAAACTTTAGGATAAATATGATTTATTGCCAAATAATTATAAAATTAAAGATAATTAAGATAATTAGGAATATTACTAGGAATATTCCCCGATGCAAAATTTAAGATAATCAATTAGATTTGATGATGTTTAGATGTGCCTTAGATTAGGACTTTGATGTTGATTTCATATGATTTGAATATGTAGGAGATTAATGAACTTATAGCCCATTTTTGGGGTATTACAACCATCAAGATCACAGTATTGTTTGGAATCTTGATTGTCATATGATCTGGCACCCAATGTTGTATGAGTTTCTAGACTATCATCTAGGAGATAACCCACTGTTGTACAAGTTTTAGTGCTAGGTTTCAATTGTCATTTCACTTTTTCAGGCAGTTTTCCAGATTTATTTTCCTGATTTGGACTGACAGCTAACATTAACAATTGAAATTTGTTGTTTCTGATTGATTTCTATTGATTTTGATTGGGAAAAGTGTGAGAGTTGCTAAAAATAGGTAAAAATCTACTAAGCGCATTGTGAGGAATTTAGGTAATCTTCTCAATTGATAACGTTTCAATTTGGACTAAAATGAACATCTCACATGTCTGGCTTGTGTGACCTTTTATTGCTTTCATATCATAGATTTCATTTTGGGCTATTAAAAATGAGCATAGTTTTTGCTTTTCATCATCTTTGTTACACATAGTAAATAGGCCCTATGAACACTATTCATGGTTCTTGAGAGAGTGGGTTTCCAAGGAAACTCTTCTCAATGAAGGAACCCTTGTAGGTAGGGAGGATATTGAGGGCATCTCATGTTCTACTATATTTGTGTGTCTTCAACTTTTGATTGATACATTCTCTTTCCGGAGGGGTTGATACATCATAAGCGGTTGATGTCATAGACCTTTGTGAGACAATCTTAGTCTTAGTGTGTCAAATTTATCTGTTTGCTTTGTTTTGGTTAAAAGTGAAAAGGCTAGAGGACTATGCTTAACTCCCTTTTTGGGTAGTATCAAAAACTTAGATCCTTGAATCTGGAACCAGTCTCCATATGGTATATTTTGTGAGTCACCTTTAGAGAGGGTTAACCATAGTGGACATTCCCTTAATTGGGTCAACCATGTTGATGGAACCTCAAGCAGTAATAGCCATTTTTGTCATGGTAGCAGAAGCCGCTATATAAATGTCCTTGTGGAGGAAATCTTCACAGGTGTGGTCTCTTGTTGGGCTGTCAGATCTCCCTAGCTGCTCCTGATTGATTAATTTCTTAGATTGTGTCAAAACCCCAATGCACCTGGATTGGATTTTTCCCTCTTGAGATCACAAAAGTTGTAAAGTCAGACCATTACTACAAACCCTAGTGAGGCCAAATTTTCATTTTCTAGGAATATGTGCGTTATTGCAAAACTTTTTGGAACATACACTGTTAGCACTCCTAGGGATTAGCACAATTTAGTCACTTGATTGTTCATGCATAGGGTTTCTTTGTCCCCTATTCATTATTTTTAGATGTGCTTGAAATCACTTATTTTCTATTTTGCGTGCTTGTTTATCTATCTGGTTACTAAGAATGAATCAATCTGTTATAATCTTCAAATCTAGACAGACAATTTTGTGAACAATTTGAAACTGAAAACCTTAAAAATTGAAAAATCTGATGACAAACACCTTTTTGGAGTCAAAAGTCATCTTGTAAAGTCAGAAAGTCATGCGACTTTTGGCTAGTGTCATTTCATTACCCCTATATTATCATATGGTAGCTGGTGTATTATCGTACGATTTTTTCTGCCAGTCAATTCAGAAAAGTCAAAATCTTGCTATCAACTATTGTGTGATTTTTGGAATAGTTGTATGAGTTTTTCAATTGTCATTTCATACTATACCCACTGTTGTACGAGCCTACAGAAAGTTGTTTGAGAAATTTTGAAAAAATCACTAGAAAGTTGTCAGAATTGCCAGATACCTAGTTTTTTTAGCTTATTTCCAGAATCTATCAAACAAATCACTGTGTCAAGAATAGAGTAGAAACTACTAAGAATCCAATCATTTTCCTAAAGTGTGCTTTTAAATCTGATTCAACCTTCTATTTAATCAATTTGAATCTTTTTCATCTTGTGTCAAAACCTTGTCATAACTATCACTCTTCAATCAATCATCAAAATGGCTAAGTTTTGTGAACTTGTGTTCGCTATCTTTTGGGCATCTACCCATACATCCAGGGCACAATCTCCTTCATCCAAGTCCAATCTAAGCTTCAATCAATCAAACCTTGACAAGGTTGCATCATTTGATCTTCTTGAATCAATTCATTCTTCAGTTGTCTTCATCTTGTTCTTTTGCTTCACCCAAGGTTAATGGTGGAAACTAGAGCTTCCTCTCACAAGAAATTTAGAGAAGCATCCCATACCTTACCTATAACCACTGTCAAGGGTCCAACTCTTGAGCAACTCTACAATTCTAGTCTTTACAAAGATGACGGTCTTGGCAACCTTCGATTAAAAACTGGTTACATTCCTCCACCATCAACTCACAAAGGTAATCAACAAACTCCTCTTCAATCTATCCCAAGGAGAACTCCTACCATGTCTCAAGAAGGGACAAAATTTGGCTCCCAAAGAGCTCAATCTCAACATGGTGTAGATCAAGAACCCACACCTGAAGAAATTACTTGGTATCAAAATGACAATGACTTCAAAAGAATGATGAAGCATTTCTTGAAAGAAGATAGAGAAGCATACTTTTTACAATTAGCTCATCAAGGAGCTAAACTTCCTTAATGTTGAAGATATCATTATGCATGAGGAAGAAACTCCACTCACACCTATGATGAAATAGATGCATGCCATGCAATTCAAACTTAATAAACTTGAGAAAGAAAAGGAACCCAAGGAGTTCTCCATGGAGGCCCTATGTCCTTTTCCATTTGACAAAGACTTGTACATGCCACCATTCCCAAAAAGAGTGGAGATGCTAAAATATGATAAGTATGTTGGACACTCTGACCCTTAAGATCATGTTAGAGAATTCTGTACACAATCTATGGAGTTCATGCACGAACCAACCTATCTGATGTGTCTCTTTCCTTGATCTTTGGGAGGAGCAACCATTCATTGGTTCTCTAGATTGCCTTCTACTATCAAAACTTTTGAGGAGTTGATCAAATTGTTCTATCAGCAATACTCCTACAATATCCAACATCTAGTCACCATGATTGATATCTGCAATCTCAAACAATATCTAAGAGAACCATTCCTGACATTTCTCAAGAGATGGAGGAAGAAATTCTCTCTATATGCTAGGCCTATTCCAGAAACTGAGAAACTAGAAATCTTCATCAATAATCTTGTCCCAGAGATCAACTATCCTTTAAAAATGCAAGATCATACATCTTTTGATAAGATGGTAGACAATGCGATCAAAATTGAAAAAGTAGTTGTGAAAAAAGGAGACATCACACTTCAAAAGGACAAGTATGAATCAATATCTAGTTCTAAAGACAAGAACAAAAATTGGAACAAGAATAAAGGCATTGTCATAGATGGCATTGTTGATGCTATCTGTGCCCCATCAAAGGCACCAACTTTCAATCTAACTATTGGTACACAAGCCATCAAAGCTTTAGAACAAAAGGTGTCTGAATCATCTCAAAAGAAGCTAGAATACAAATCTTGGTCCACTGATAATAAATGAAAGTTCACTCCTCTTGGAGAATCTTTAGAATTAGCTATGAGAACTTTGCTAGCTAACAACATCATCTCTTTGCCTAAGATCCAACAATCTAATCCTGACCTTAAACCAAAATGGTGGAGAGAGAATGAATTATGTGATTTCCATCATGGTAAAGGTCACAAAAATAATAACTACTTACGCTTGAAACATACTATTCAAGATCTAATTGATAAGGGAGACATCGCAATTAACAATCATAAGAGCAATAACAATCATACAGCATTCACAGAACCATTTCTGAAACATGGTCAAGAAGTTTCATCTTCTTAGCCTAATATGGGGGCAAAGGTCCATTATGCTTACCTTGGAAATAATGTTGTTATCAATATGGTTGAACCTTGTCTCTCTGAGCATTGAAATTTCATCACTATTGTGTGAAGAGATAGAGATCATCCTTCAGCTAACGCAGTTACACAATCACAAGCTCAAGCACATCTGAATAGACAAATCCCAGATTCATCAAATGTCCCTAAGATG
Source organism: Chamaecyparis obtusa (assembly GCA_027943335.1). Taxonomy (NCBI): domain Eukaryota; kingdom Viridiplantae; phylum Streptophyta; class Pinopsida; order Cupressales; family Cupressaceae; genus Chamaecyparis; species Chamaecyparis obtusa. Next base: position 43,346 of record BSBK01007029.1, on the reverse strand, counting down.
TCCTTTAATCTTTCTTCCGCTTCCAAATAGAAGGCTGCTTCTAAATGTTCCAATCCTAAAGATACGAGGCCAACGTCTTATAGCATTGCTCAACAACTCCAACACACTAATGCAAAAATATCCATGTTTGAGTTGCTTCGAATATCTCCAGCTCATAGAGCTATTCTAGACAAAGCTTTGCTCAGATCTAATGTTCCTAATGACCTTGATTTAGACAAGTTCCAGACTATGGTTGGACATCTTACATCTCCATAATATATCTCCTTTTCAGAAGAAGATGAAAACTCCTTGAGTCACCTACATAACCAGCCCTTGCATATAGAGATCTTGATCTGGAACAGTAGAGTCAAATGTGTGTTGATAGATGGAGGTGTCGGCCTAAATATTTGTTCTTACAGCTTGGTCACACAATTGGGATTTTCAGAAGTGGCTATTGATCCTAGAAAGAAAATAACTATCAAAGCCTATGATGAACAAGAAAGATCTTCTAAAGGCACCATTGTCTTACCTATCAGAGTAGGTCTAGTCATTAGAGATACTATATGTCAGGTGCTTGATCTACCTTTGGCTTACAACATTCTTCTAGGAAGACCATGGATACATGAAATGTAAGCTATTCCTTCTACATTCCACCAATGTTTAAAATTTCCTTATGAAGGAGTAGAGGTCACTATTCCAGTAGACATATCCACCACTTGCAATACATTGAAAGAAGGTGCGGATAAACTTGTGCCCAATAACAGAGAATCTTCCATTAAGTCAACAAAAGAAGCATCCGCATCTAAAATGGAAGACATGGCCAAAGAGGTCAATATCAAAGAAAATAGTATGGGATAATATACTATAGAGCTAGTCTTATCTTTGACATCTCTCCCTATCTCACCTCAATCTTATGGGCAGTCTTTGAAATAGTCCAAACTAGAATCTAAAGAACCTCTTGAGACATATAAAAAGAATTTTGTAGCAGAACAAGTCTCCAAGAAAGAATTTGAAGAAGATGAAGTTGTGCTTGCATGGCTATACAAAGATGAACCTGAATCTCAAGTTGTTCAAACTAGTAACTCTACAATATCCAAAATCCCTTCTAACTCATATGGTCCAGGAGATAAATTGATAGCTAAGATGGGATATCTAGGTAAAGGACCTCTAGGAGTAAGAGGAAAAGGTCTTGTGACACCTATTTCACATACTAGTAGAGAAAACAAAGATAATGTTGGCTTAGGCTTTAAAAAGAAACCCTTCCACCTCAAAGGTAATTGTTCTCATGTCATAGATCAGATCACACCAGGAGAACCCCTTCTTAAGAAGGAAGAAACTGAACCATCAGATAGTGATTCAGATAGCTCAGAACTTATTCCTTATGAGCGTTTGCCTAAAGAAATTAAAGACCTTGAAATTGAAGATGATCCAATAAAAAGAATCAATGTAGTAGAAACACAAGAACCTACTATAAAGAAGGAGATAGTTGCAACACAAGAACCAGCTAATCTCAAAGACAATCAAACAGACAAAGAGGAAGGTGGTAGTTATTCGGAGACAGATTCCCATGAGTATGAATTCAAATCAGAATCTGAGGGTGATGAAGGGTGCTCCCCTTAATACCACAAACACATAACCGAAATAGAGAAACAACAACAATAATATGCAAGAATAGAAAATTGGCTTCTTATTATCTCCACAAATGTGGAATTACAAACTTTCAGAATTACAATATGCAAAGCCACATGGGTATTCCCTTACAATATTCTGTAGGATAAGGCCTCGAATCAATACCCAGATCTACTACCAAGAATTTCCCTAGACAACACTATGGGCCTTCTTTATATAGGCAATTTCCACGGCCCGAGAAGGTTCTAGAAATTTAGCCCTAAGGGCCAACCAAACTTAGAATTATTTTATTTTTCAATTTACTACATCAAAGTTGGCTCAAAATAACTTTTGAAACCCGAACAAAAATTTTGAAGGAAAATTATTTTCTGCCATTTCAGGTGGCCCGACTTTCGGAGACCATAAGTCATCACTCGTTGACCCGATTGACTATTATAACCCTATTTTAGAAATGCCATGAAGTGCTCTATAGGCTTGACTAGTGCAAACTGCTTGTCACCCAAATTTTTGACCTCATCTAGGGCCTCTAAAGCCTTCAAAACTGACTTCAAAGTTTCTGTACCCTGCTGCCAATACTGAAAATCTTCAATATCTTCAAAACTAGACCTGATCTAGCCATGAAACTTTGTTGGCAGGCTGATATGACTAAGACGAACCTCCACATGTAAAATCAGAACATTCCAAGATTGTAAGACTAACTTACTAAAAATAGCAAGTTTTCATAAATAGTAGTTTTACACAAGATAACCCTTATTGAATACAAAAATAGAAATAATTTTTGGGTGATGCAAGATTGCTCTTACACCTAGGATGCTCCTGCATCAGACACCCGGGGTAATTTGAGAAGTGACCCTGTCACAACTCAGGTGTGCAGAGGAAAACCAAGATGGTTAACTTCCTCCTTTGTTAGTCATGATGAATCTTCAATAGGTCATCCTTTCCATTTGACCAAATATTCTTCATATGTCCTATTCCTTGTGCTTCTACCAACATGACTATCCAGTATGTCTTCAATTTCCTTGGTATCTGAACTACTTGCTGGAATACTCCACTGTACCACTGTGATCTCATCTTCAACACTTCCTTCATGATACTCTATCAAATTTGAAATGTTAAACACTGGTGAAATATTTAGCTCACTAGGCAATTCTACCTCATATGCATTTCCTGAATCATGCTTCTTCAGTATCTTACATGGTCCAAACTTCTTCATTTTCAGCTTGTTATATGTACCAACTGGAAACTGCTCCTTCTGCAAATGAACCATGACTTCATCCCCAACCTAAAATTCCTTATGCCTCTTTTTCTCATCTACCTTAGTCTTATACTACGCATTCATCTTGGTAATATGCTTCCTCACCTCCTCATGGATGTTCTTCAAGTGTTCTGCAAAATCCTCAGCTTCAACACTACTTATTTCTCCTTTATCTATCTTTCTCAATTTAGATGCATTTCTTGGACTACTTCCATATACAATCTGGAATAGTGATTTACCAGTGCTCCTGTTGATAGAATTATTGTATACAAATTCTATCTATGGTAAAATCAAATCACATCTTGTTGGCTTAGCTCCAACAAAATATCTCAGTAAATTTCCCAAACTCCTATTCACCACCTCTGTCTATCCATCAGTCTATGGATGATGTGATGAACTAAACTTCAAATCTGTCTTCAACTTCTTCCATAATGTATGCCAAAAATATCCAACAAACTTAGTGTCTCTATCTGAAACTATGGTCTTTGGAAAACTATGTAGTCTCTCTACTTCTCTGAAAAACAATTCTGCTACATGAACAACATCATTAGTCTTCTTGCAGGGAATGAAATGTGCCATCTTCAAAAATCTATCAACCACCACAAAAATTGAATCATGTCCCCACTGTGTCCTCAGTAAACCAAGAACAAAGTCCATACTGATATCCTCCCAAGGCTTCTCTGGTATAGGTAATGGCTGATATAACCCTGTATTCTACTTCACTCTTTTCACCATCTGACATACTCTACAACTCTGTAAAAACTTCTTCACATCTTGCTACAACTATGGCCAATAATAATTCTCACCAACCAAAGCAAGTGTTTTATCATGACCAAAATGTCCAGCCAATCCTCCACTATGCTTCTCCTTGATGAGATTCTTCCTCATAGAACTTCATGGAATGCACAACCAACTCCCTCTGAATAGCATATCATCTTGGATGATGAAATCTAGCCATTTCATCCTGTCTAGAGTAACAGGTTCTGTACAAGATTTCCAAGGTTCACCAAAATCAGGATCCTCTGGATACAAATTCTTGAGTTTCTTGAACCCAACCACTTCAATCTGCATTTCTGTCAGCAATAGTTGCCTTCTGCTAAGAGCATCCGCAACCTTGTTAGACTTTCCACTCCTATGTTTCAAAACAAATATATAACTCTGCAAAAACTCAACCCATTTCAAATGTCTCTGATTCAACTTTCCTTGACTATTCAACTATTGCAAAGCTTGATGATCAGTATACAAAACAAACTCCTTAGGAAGCAGATAATGTCTCCACTTCTTTAATGCTTGAACTATAGCATAAAATTCTTGATCATAGACAGAATACTTCCTCTTGGCATCATTTAACTTCTCACTGAAATAAGCAACAGGTTTACCTTCTTGGCTCATAACAGCTCCTATTGCAGTACCACTAGCATCACAGTCTACTTGAAACACCTTATTAAAATCTAGAAGTGCTAAAATAGGTTGTTCTATAACTTTTTGTTTCAACAATTGAAAACTCTTTTCTGCCTCATTAGTCTACTTAAACTCTTTTCTATCCCCTCTCATTGTTTCAGTCAAGGGACCACAAATACTACTAAAATTTCTGATTAAATTTTTGTAAAAGCTATCCAAACCATAAAAATATCTTACCTCAATAGCACTCCTTGGAGTAGGCCATTCAAAGATAGTATGTACCTTCTCTGGGTCCATTTTTAGACCTTTTGCTGAAACTAAAGATCCTAAATACACTAACTCTATCTTCACAAAATTGCACTTCTTCAAATTAATCAACAATTTCTCATCTCTTAGCTTCTCAAACACCATATGAATATGCATCATATGCTCCTCCAATGTCTTGCTAAAGATCAAAATATCATCTAGGTAAACAATGACAAACTTACCCAGAAATTCTTTCAGAACCTCATTCATGAGCCGCATGAAAGTGCTCGGTGCATTGGTTAGCCCAAAAGGCATGACTAACCACTCATATAGTCCCTCCTTTGTCTTGAAGGTAGTCTTCCATTCCTCTCCCTCTCTGATCTGAATCTGGTGATATCCACTCTTTAGATCTATCTTTGAGAAATACACAGCTCCACTCAAACAATCCATAATATCATCCATTCATGGAAATGGAAACCTATACTTGATTGTGATTTTGTTTATTTCTCTAGAATCTATACACATCCTCCACTCTCCATTCTTCTTTGGTGCTAATACCACTGGTACAGCATAGGGACTCAGACTCTCTTGAATCAACCCCTTCTACAATAACTCATGTACTTGTCTGTTCAACTCTTCACTTTCTGCTGGTGTCATTCTATGTGCTGCCTTGTTTGGCAAACTGGCTCCTGGAATCAAATCCATCTGATGACTAATCTTCCTTACCGGTGGTAATCCATTAGGTACATTATTAGATACAATATCCTAAAACTCATTCAACAAATCTACAACCTCTACAGGTACATCCTCTACTTCTTCTTTACCAGCTTTTGGAATTAAAGCAAAACACACATGCTCATGCCTCATACCATCTAGGAATTTTCTTCCATCAACAAATGTTATTCTTGCATTACCACATAACTTTTCTTTAGTCTCCTTCAATGGCTTTAGCTTATGTCACACTCCATCCTTTGTCAGAGAATACGTATTCGCATGACCATCATGTACAACACATCTGTCAAACTACCATAGTCTACCCAACAACATATGACATGCATCCATAGATATTATATCACATAGTACCTCATCTTGGTACCTGCCGATCTTGAACTTTACCAGGCACTGTTCACTGACCGTGACCTTGTGGTCATCCTGCACCTAGGCAATCCGATATGGATGTGGGTGTTTCTATCTCTTGAGCTTCAACTTTGTCACCATCTCTTCTGACACCAAATTGTCAGTGCTTTCACTATCGATAATCACATCACAAAATTTACCCTCAAACTTGCATCTAGTGCGAAACAGGCTCCTCCTTTGTTCAGGTTCATTCTCACCACTCAGCAAGACTCTTCTATTAATTAGCATTTCTCCTCTTTCAGCATCTTCAGAATTTGATGATCTGGCATCTTCATCTACATGTGCAACTCTGGCCTGACCTTTATTTCTCCTATTTGTTCTACCTTGGTGCTGAGGACATTCAAATTCCCTATGACCTTCTTCTCCACAGTGAAAACATGTTCCACGAAAGCCTCCTCTTCCTGAACCTTGTCCTCTTCCTCTTCCTCTCTGATCTCTATTATTCTGATCTTGGAAATGATTGAAATTGTTTCCTCTCTAATTTTGACTACTACTGGCCTCATCCTTCTTTTTCAAATCTTCATTTCGGCCTCCATAGGACCATCCACCAGATCGTCCACCGTGACCTCTTTCATTTTGTCTGCTCTCAAACTTCTTGTTCAGCTTTTCCTCTACTTTTAGGGCAAACTGGAATGCCTCCTTAGTACTGTTCATTTGAACTAGATTCAACTCCTCCTAAATGCTTGGCCTTAACCCATTAAGGTATCAGGCAACTTTCTCCTTATCAGCTTCTGCAAGGCTTGTTCTGATGAGGAGTCGATAGAAATCCTCTATATACTCCTGAATAGATCTTCCTGCTTACTTCAAACTTTGCATTTTCTTCAGTAGGTCAAGCTCATAATCAACAGGAATGAACTGTCACTTCAATTTATCCACCATCTGATCCCATCTTGTGATTTTATCTTTCCCTCTTCTATTTTGTTCCAATTGAATCTCTTGCCACCAGATCTTCGCATGACCTTTCAATCTGGCCTTCACAAATTTGACCCTATCAGGATCCTCAACATCTTCATACTCAAAATATTTCTCACATTCATTGATCCAATCGATCAATTTCTCTGGGTTAAGAGTTCCAGAAAATGTAGGAACCTCAATCTTAGGTCTTTTCCCAATCTTGGAAATCGCCCGAAAAATTCTTTCTTCCTCTTGGTTCACAATTTTGGCTTCTCCTTCTTGATATTCTTCTTTGGCTTCATCCTCGCTTTTGTCTCTATCATTAAGATTCATTCCTTTGCGAATCCCTTCTTGCAATGCTCCCACTTGTCTCTGCAACTCTCCAACCTCAGGTGTGACAACACCAGCTCTTCCGCCACGTTCTCTTCATGGAGGCATTTTCGTGATGCACACTGAAACCCTAACCACGGTCTTGGTGCAGACTGCCTCATAGTCAGTGATCTGTTTACACACTCAAGAACTCCTACTCTAATACCACTTTATGAAGGGTGCTCCCCTTAATACCACAAACCCATAACAGAAATAGAGAAACAACAACAATAATATGCAAGAATAGAAAATTGGCTTCTTATTATCTCCATAAATGTGGAATTACAATATGCAAAGCCACATGGGCATTCCCTTACAATATTCTGTAGGACAAAGCCTCAAATCAATACCCAGATCTACTACCCAGAACTGCCCTAGACAACACTACGAGCCTTCTTTATATAGGCAATTTCCACCGCCTGAGAAGGTTCCAAAAATTTAGCCCTAAGGGCCGACCAAACTTAGAATTATTTTATTTTTCAATTTACTACATCAAACTCGGCTCAAAATAACTTTTGAAACTCAAATAGAAATTTTGAAGGAAAATTATTTTCTACCATTTCAAGTGGCCCGACTTCCGGAGACCATAAGTCATCACCCGTTGACCCGATTGACTATTATAACCCCATTTTGGAAATGCCACGAAGTGCTTTATAGGCTTGACTAGCACAAAATGCTCGTCACCCAAATTTTTGACCTCATCCGGGGCCTCTAAATCCTTCAAAATTGAGTTCAAAGTTTCTGTACTCTGCTGCCAATACCGAAAATCTTCAATATCTTCAAAACTAGACCTGATCAAGCCATGAAACTTTGTTGGCAGGCTGATATGACTGAGATGAACCTCCACATGTAAAATCAGAACATTCCAAGATTGTAAGACCAACTTACTAAAAATAGCAAGTTTCCATAAATAGCAGTTTTGCACAAGATAACCCTTATTGAATACAAAAATAGAAATAATTTTTGGGTGATGCAAGATTTCTCTTACACCCAGGATGCTCCTGCATCAGAGGGTAACCCTTCTTGGGGTATTCATCCTGACTTTACTCATGTTCTTAGATTTCCTAGAGGCATAGATGAAGAATCTAATGACTATGAATGGGGAGCCGTTCCAGAGGAAGATGAGCTTATAAAAAAAAAACATGTTGATGCTATTCACCAATATGCACCTACACCCAACGTAAGTCTAGAGAAAAGTAATGAACTTATCGAGTCTGATCCACCGATGGATGAATTAGACTTCCACAATGACATTGAGCCTATTCACGAATTGAATGTCTTAAGTTTTAATATCACCTTTGAACTCGAGCATCGGGTTAGTACCAATGATGAGAGATCCATATCCATAAACACTATCTCCCAATCTTTCACCACTTTGACTATCCAACATCCTGAACTTCTTGATCAAACCTCCACAAATCTAAGCCATGGTATTTACACCTTCCCAAATGACTATGCCCTTGCTTGTTACCTCAATGTAGTTGAGCCTATGAGGACTTCCATTAGTGAACCAAGTGTTAGCATGACAGAGTCAGACATCAAGTATCTTAGTCAGAAAAATAAAAATAAGAATAAAAAGAAAAGGAGTTCTGAGGGTGAAAACCACTTTGTGGCAGTCTCAGAACCTACAAAAGTAAAAATAAAAGACATATCCAAAGGTGGAAACCTCTCCGAGGTGCCTAAGGATGAGATATTTGATGTCTTTCCAAGTCATTTATAGGACAGATCTCTAGTTCTAATTGAGCCCACTCAATCTATCAACTTGGGAACAATAGAAGAACCACAGTTGATTCATGTAGCACAATCTTTATAAGAAGAAGAGAAGAAAAACTTTACAACATTCTTAACAGAAAAGAAGATCAAATTTGCATGGAAATATTCAGATATGCTAGGGTTGGATCTTAATCTTATAATGCATCATTTATCTATAGCTCCAAATGTCAAACCTGTTAAGCAAAAATTGAGAAAGATGCATCCACATGTTGCACTCTTGGTAAAAGCTGAATTAGAGAAGCTCCTAAAAGCTGGAGTCATCCGAGTTATTGATTATGTAGAATGGATTTCTAATATTGTATCTATTTCAAACCTAGATAAATCAATCAGAGTGTGCATGAAGTTTAGAGATGTGAATAGAGCATGCCCTAAGGATGATTTTCCACTACCTAACATTGATATGATAGTGGACATGACTGCGGGTTTTGAGATGTATTCCTTAATGGATAGTTTTTCTGGATATAATCAAATAAAAATTGCTCTAGAGGATCAAGAGAAAACTTCTTTTACATGTGCATGGGGTACCTTATGTTGGAATGTCATGCCATTTGGGCTTAAAAATGCTAGTGCTACATATTAGAGAGCTATGACTTCTATTTTTCATGACATGATGCATAGAACTATGGAAGATTATGTTGATGATACTTTACCAAAATCTATGATTAGAGATGAACATCTAAATGACTTGAGCAAGATACTAGACAAAATGGAAAAATTTAGCCTTAGACTAAATCCTAAGAAGTGTGCTTTTGGTGTCACTTCTGAAAAACTCTTAGGATACATAGTCTCAAAGAAGGGTATTGAAGTTGATTCAGCTAAAGTAAAGGCTATAGTGGAGATGCAACCTCCCAAGAACATCAGTCAAATGAGGACATTGCAAGGAAGAGTTCAATCTATCAGGGGATTCATATCACAACTTGCAGACATATCACAACCTTTTACAAAAACATTACATAAAGGTGTGACCTTTGCATGGAATGAAGAATGTGCAAAGAAATTTGATCATATCAAACAATATTCCTCCTATCTTGATGCCTCTTATTCAAGGGAAGCCTTTGATCTTATATGTCTCCACAATAGATGCATCACTAGGGGCATTGCTAGCACAAGATGATGAGACTGAAAAGGAAAGAGCTATATAATATATCAGTAGAACATTGGTTGCATATGAAAAGAACTATTCAATGATTGAGAAATATTTTCTAGTTGTGATCTTTGCATCACAGAAACTAAGACACTACATGTTAGCTCATACCACACATTTGGTAGCTAAAATTGATCCACTAAAGTATGTACTAAGCAAAGCTGCCTTCACAGGTAGATTAGCTAAATGTGTCATGCTCTTAAGTGAATTTGACATTGAATATGTTGAAAGAAAAACTATAAAAGGACAAGTAATTGCTGATCAATTGGCTAATGCACCCATGGTTGATGATACACCAATGCAAATGGAATTTCCAGATATCTCTATCATGACTCTTTCTTCTAGAGAATGGTAATTATTCTTTGATAGCTCCTATACATAGAATGGATCTGGAGGGGGTATATTGTTCATCACTCCTCAAGGATACTCAATCCCAAAAGCATTTAGATTAAAGTTCCCTTGCACAAACAATATTGCTGAATATGAAGCCCTTCTTAATGGCATGAAAATAGCAATTGAGTGGAGAATAACCGAATTACACATTCATGGAGACTCTCAACTTGTTATCCATCAAGTCAATGATGTATATCAAACTAAAGATGAAAATCTTATTCCTTACAAGAGAATGGTAGATGATCTTAAGAAGTATTTCATATCTATCACATTTGAGCAAATACCTAGAATAGAGAATAAGGTTGCTGATGCAATGACAACACTATCTACTTTATTACAATAGCCTGGACATGAGCTATGCTATGAGTTCCTAGTGGAAGCACTATCTTATCCTACATATGATTCCCCTGAAACCCACATGATCTGCACTATTGTTGGTCATGATTCATCCAGATATAAAAACCTATTCTCCTATCTCAAAGACTAAATCATTCCTGATTCCTTTAATCATCATGAAAGATACCTTATCTGTAATGCCTCCCAATATGTCATCATTGGTCATGATTTGTACAAATGAGGTCTAGATGGTATACTACTTAGATGTTTAGAATGAGAAGAGTCTCAACGTGCATTAGAGGAAGTCCATGAGGGTATTTGTTGGTCACACTTGAATGGTTTAACACTAGCTTGAAAACTTCTTAGGGCTGGGTACTATTGGCCTGAAATGGAGAAAGAGGCTATCAAATTTGCTAAGAATTGTCAAAAGTGTTAAGTACATGGAAACCTAATTCATGCTCCAGGGAGAGATCTAATTCCCTTTACTACACAATGGCCTTTTCACCAATGGGCATTTGATCTTATAGGATCTATACATCCTCATTCTTCTAATGGACATACCCATATAATCATAGCTATATATTATTTTACAAAATGGGTAGAAGCAGTCCCTTTGAAACAAGCAACTGGAAAACAAATATCTATGTTCATATTGAACTATATCATATGCAGATATGGGATCCCACATTCTATAATCATAGATAATGGTGGGAAATTCAAAAATAAAGACCTAGATGATATATGTGCCAAATTTAAGATTACACAACATTGGTCTTCTATCTACTATCCTCAAGGGAATGGACAAGTGGAGGCTTCTAACAAGAATCTATTGAAAATCTTGCACCGTAAAGTTAATAAAATAGGAAGAGATTGAAATCTCATGATCAATCCATCTCTCTGGGCCTACAAAACAAGTATTAGAGCACCTACTAGGGCTACACCATTCATTTTACTTTATGGGTCTGAAGAGTTATTGCCTATTGGGGTTGAAATCCCATCACTAAGAATCAGAATGCATGGTCTAGTAACTGATGATGACTATAGAGTGTCTAGGTTGCAAGAGCTTGAACTACTAGATGAGTGCAGATAAGTAGCATATGATCATCTCAAAGTATATCAGAAGATAATTTCTAGAGGTTACAACAAGAAAGTTAGACACAGAGAATTTCAAGTTGGTGATCTAGTCTTGAGAGAGAATCCTAAAAATTAATCACATCGAGAACGCAAGGGAAAGTTTGAACCCAACTAGCTAGGTCCCTTTGTAATCACTGCTACTTTTGGCTCTAGTGCCTATCAACTCTCAATGACTGAAGGAGAACAGCTCTGAGAACCAATCAACATTCTCCATCTGAAGAAATTCTACGCCTAAGGCATTCAGTCTATGGTAAAATGTCCTGAAAAAATCTTTAAAATTGGAAAAGTCCTGAAAAAATGAACATCTTGGTGAAAACCTAGCAATAGGCACCTTGATGATTCACAAAAAAATCAAAATATATCAAAATTACAAAAAAATTGAAAAAATGAAAAATACAAAAAAATGAGAAAAAGAAAAAGTGCCTTGGTGAAAATCTGGAAACAAGCGCCTTGGTAGCAAAAATAGAATCTCTGCCAAGATGGTGAAAACCCAGCAAATGGGTGCCACTTGTTCAAAATGCTCCATCTATCAGCATAATCTTGGTCTTTCCCAACTTTCAGTCTTGCTCTAGTTTGTAAATATCTCCCAGTTTGTTTCTGCATTCCTATTTTCAATAAGTTGATTGGTACAATGATCAACTCAAGTGTTTGTATCCTATCAATGCTTAACACTTGGGGGTAATCAATGTCATATCCTATGGTCTCTAGTATACTTTAGGTGTGTCATATCCAGTCAGAGTCCTTTGAAGCTTCATCTGAGTCAGTCTGTCATTCTCCTCTCCAAAAAGGATTTTGCATCTACAACAATGCAATCAAACATCAACACAACATGAAAACAATCTGTGCTTCACATGCTTTTATCTCTTTGTATGCTTACTGATTCGCATTGAGATTTTTTCATATTGTGTTCCTTCGAGCTCTTCGATGATGTCCTTTATAGGATTTAGAGAGTGATGACTGGGGGCATAATCTTTTCTTTGTCTTCTTCTTGTATGTGAAATTCTAACGACTTTGGAAATTTTGGATTGAAATGGTGTCTGACTGTAAGAGCCTCTATCTCGAATTGGATGGCCATGTGTACCTCGACCATTGATATCTAGAAAATTTGAGGAAGTTTGATCTAACTATTGTCTTTTTGAGTGAGTTCTTTCTCCTATTGTGAAATGCGATCTTACCTAAGGATGTGAACGATAAAGGGTCACTATGGTAATTCACATTGGCTTTAGAATGATCTCTTGATTGTTTGATATGTTTGTATGCAAGGCGTATTCAGGTCATCATGACATTATGTTCTGATGCTTATATAAATTTCTATATCAAAATGGACATAATATTTAGGTCATCCTGACACTTATGCCTTGGTGCTTATATCTAATCTGACATTCCAAAAACAAAATCAATATTCATATGTCTATGGTTGTCTAGCCAGTGGGCATTGTATTGATTCTTGAGCATAAAAATCAATATTCATATGTCTATGGTTTCATAACTAGTGGGCATTGTATTGATTTATCCAGTTACCTAAAAATTCAATGATGAGAATGACTGACACATGATCAGTGACTGGGTCCTAGGTCCTAGGTTTGCATTTCATTCTGCATGTCATTTTGCATTTTTCATGATTGCATGGTCTCACAAATTGCTTGAACACTTAACGATTCTTCAAAACCAAAAATGCTAAAAACATATCATAAGAGCTGAATCTCACATGAAGGTTCTTCCAACGAAACAACAAGTAGAATCCTTTTTCGGGATCAAAATCAAAATCTGAGATCGTTTATAATGCCAACTGCTTGCACAATCGACCTTCAATCATCACAGAAATCTAGTATTCAACTTAACTGGTTATCTTATGTCAAACTATCAAAATTTCAACTTGGTCAACTATGGTCAACTCATGGTCTCACCTAGTCAAACTTGGTCTTCTGGACCTCCAAATGATGTAAAATGCATTCTCAAATGTGTTTAACCACTTCTCAAATCAATTAACATGCTTCTAAACTATCAACGCTGACTTTTCTTGTCAGATTTCAATTTTAATCCCGAAAGGGGCATGGTATTGCACATCATTCAAAGTCTATAATCTTAATCTAAAATTGTACCATTCCTCCATAATCAAGACAACAACCATGTCTAGTTGTTGATTCATCAAAAAGACCTCATCGCTCAGGGAAAATTAATCATCGCTTGGGGCATATCAGATTCATCGAGATCCATATCAATCTGGTATTCTCTTAATCTTGTAAATTGTATTAGTTTTGTACAACCATTGGTTCATTAGTGCTATTTCCTTGGTTCTTCGTAATTGAAGGGTTCATATGTGATACCAATGTGATTCTTATCAACAATCGGGTCTAGAATTGGTCAATCACTTCTTCGCAATCATAATGTTCAGAATCAGGCATTTTGACACTTCTTCGCAATCATCAGTTCATTGTTGTTATAGTTAACATTATCTTTGATCATTCAGAACCTAATATCTTTATATCAACTTCAATCAGTTTCTATTTCACATCAATTTCAATTTCAAACATCAGTTTCAACATCATACATAGACTGTCTTTGAACCACTGCGCTTCGCACAATAATTCAAAGAGGGGCAAAATGTAATATCCCAAAAATGGGCTATAGGTTCATTAACCTCCTACATCGATACATTGAATGAAATTGACATCGAAGTCCTAACCTAAGGCACATCATCACATTATCGAATTTTAATTGATTATCTTAATTCTACATTGGAGAATATTCTTTATTCCTATTTATCCTAATTATCTTTAATTTAATGATTATTTGGTGATAAATTCTATTTATCCTAAAGTTTGATTAATTGAATATTCTGAATATTTAATTAATTAGATTTAATTCTACCACTTAATTATTTAATTAGATTTAATTAGATTTATTCCTAAATTGTATTATTTCATTTTGACAATGAATCAAATATCCTATGACTAATTGATTAAATTCTTATTTAATTAATTAATGTCAATTGTCAAATTTAATAATATAGTTTTTGAATAAAAGTTTGATTTAATAATTGATTAACCCATAAATCAATTATTTTTATTTTTAAAATCAGTTAAGTTGAAAATAAATCACTTTATTTATTTATTTAATTCATAAATATTATGCACATTCAAAAAGCAGTTAAACTTAAAATCAGAAAATCAACTCAAGTTGTTTTAAAAATAAACTCAACTCTAATTTGTGTTAAAAAGTTGTTTTTGCATGATTTTGCATGATTTTGTGAATTAATTATCTTTTATTTTTTGATAACTCAAAAATCAACCTGAGTTTATCTGAGTGATTTATGGCTTTTTCCATGCATCCCCAAAGCCCTGGATTTCTATAAAATCAAGGGTCAGCTCTTCATAATGATATCTCACAAGTTTGCATACTTACTCTACCAAAATCAATCTCGAATTGCACAAGCACGTTGGTGAATTGACATTTGAAGAATTGAAGATTCTTTGCAAATCAACAATTTTTGTGAGATCAATCTTGGTTTAGTGTCATATCATTTAGCATATCATTATTAGATTAATTGCATTGCATATCATTTTTTTTATCTAGAATAGATTCATATCAGTTTATTTCATCTTATTGCACAGAAAAACCAAAAATATAGATTAATTTGCATTCGTCTCATATCTAGATTTTGCATTCAAATCCTTCGTTTAGGTGTCGTCAAGGTCATTGATCTCGGTCTAATTTGAGAATACATACTCACATCTACTAGAAGGTAGTAAATTGCCTAGTTAGATTAGTTTCCATTTCATTGCATGATTTTGATTTTAACTAACCTCTAATATTTTACTGAAGTGTTGTGTCTACAAACAAGTACAAATTTCACACACACAATTGTCATTGATGTCAACACAGTGATCTACTGGAGATTAGTAGAGAAGAAGACAATGTTTGAATTAGCGTACATGGAATATTGAAGATCAAGTTATGTGTAGTTGAGGACTTAATCTATATTTTTTTCTGAGATCGTGGTCAAGAGCCCGTATAGAAATTCAATTTTTCATGATAGTTATGTGTAATTTAGTGGAAGCAATATTTGGACAACATTCCTGAGAAGTAGCTTGTGGTAACTAGATGATATCTCCTAATCGGGATAGAATATAGGCATGCAAAGTTGTACAGTTGATGAAGACACTTTGGTGGTGACCTGGACGAGATAGCGTGGTCATAGGTCATATGCGTGAAGATTTATTGTATTTTGAAGCCGACAGTTTTATGTAATTATGAAATATTATGTAACGTGTAAAATATTATATTTTGTAGTTGGTTAATCCTTTTATGTTGAATCATTTGTAATTATTTGAGAGCGGTATAAAAGAAGGATTGTTTTACTTGATTTGATATGGTTGTAAGGATTGAATGAAAGAGATATTGTAAGAGGATATGCGAATTGCAGAGATCTAGTATTGAGATCTGGTGAAGCAATTGGTGCAGTTTTGAAGAAGGATAAGTTGCTGAGATCAGTAATTATTTGGTATTATTCTATTTGAGTAATACAAAGATCAGTTCGACAGTGTGTTCAGTGATCTTAGCCCTGAAGCTATTTGGACAATGGGTCCTTCTGTCTTCCATAACTCTTAACCAGGTTAGAATATTTTAACATGGATTCAAAGTATCCTATTAGGGACTCATATGTACTGAATGTATTTCATAAGGCTCCTAAGAGAGTCCATCCTCTCACAAGGAATTTTCATATTAGTACATCTTTTGTGGGCATCATTCCCACCAGAGTCTACTCTGTGATCAAGAGGTTCCCTAGTTAACATATCTTGTGTTATTGTGTCATTATGTATGTTTATCTTTCTATGGTTGTTTCTTACATTGATTAAATGGTTGAAATATGTTAATGGTGATAAAAAATTTATTTATCTGATAACTAATTCACCCCCCCTCTCTCTCAGTTATCTTGGTGGGATTTACTTTCTAACACTTTTAATAGGGTTGCCTCCTCACAAAGATCACCTCAGAAGAGTGAAAACTTGGTAGCATGTTACTGGTGGTTTTTCCAAAATTGGGTTTCCATGTTAAATCCTAGTGTTATACTTGTGTGAATGTTATTTGATGTATTTTACAATTAAGAGTTTTATATTCTACAAGTTGATTATTGTTGGATAGTGGACTTGAAGTCTTATGTTACCGATTATATTCTATAGAGACCGAGTGAATTTATGAATAGATATAAGTTGGTTAAAGTGTTGAAAAGTTCAATTGGTATATCTGAACCTGAAGATAACTGATTCAACCCCCCATCTCAGTTATTCTAAAATCATTCTAACAAAATGTCATATGTTGTTGGATAGGCCGTGGCAGTTTGACATGCATGTTGTAGATGATGGTTGTGGGAATACCTATTCCCTGACAAAGGATTGAGTGCGACATAAGATAAAACCATTAAAGGACATAGAAGAAAAGGTATGTACTAATGCAAGAATAATTTTTTTTTATGATGCATGAGAATATGTGTTTTTATTTAATTCCAAAAGTTTGTAAAGAGGAAGTAGAATATGTACCTGCAGAAGTTGAAAATTTGTTGAATGAGTTTCAGGATATTGTAGCTGATAATATGAATGATGGATTACCACTTGTAAGGAAGATCATTCATTATATGGACTTGATTCCAAGGGCCAATTTTCCAAATAAGGAAGCACACCGAATGACACCAATAGAAAGTGAAGAGTTGAACAGACAAGTACAAGAGTTGTTGCAAAAGGGGTTTATTCAAGAGAGTCTAAGTCCATGTTCTATTCCAGAAGTACTAGCACCAAATAAAAATGGAGAATGGAGGATGTGTACAAATTCTAGGGCTATCAACAAGATCAAAATCAAGTACAAGTTTCCATTGTCGAGGATGGATGATATTATGGATTGACTGAGCGGAGCTGTGTATTTCTCAAAGATAGATCTAAAGAGTGGATATCATAAGATTCAGATCAAAGAAGGAGATGAATGGATGATTTCCTTTAAGACAAAGGAAGGACTATATGAGTGGTTAGTCATTCCTTTTGGGCTAACCAATGCACCAAGCACTTTCATGCAGTTCATGAATGAGGTTCTGAAAGAATTTATGGGTAAGTTTTTCATTGTTTACCTAGATTATATTTTGATATTTAGTAAGAAATTGTAGGAGTATGTAATGCATATTTGTAGGGTGTTTGAGAAGTTACAGGAGGACAAATTATTGATCAATTTGAAGAAGTTCAATTTTGTAAAGGAGTTAGTGTATCTAGGATTTTTAGTTGCAATAGAAGGTCTAAAAATAGATCCATAGAAAGTGAAACCTATCCTAGAATAGCCTACTCCAAGGAGTGCTATTGAGGTAAGATATTTTCATGGTTTGGCTAGATTTTATAGAAAATTTATTAGAAGTTTTAGTAGTGTCTATGGATCCTTGACTAAAAAAATGAGAGGGGATAGAAAAGAGTTTAAGAGGACTATTGGGGCAGATAAGGGTTTTAAACTATTGAAACAAAAGCTATAGAACAACCTATTCTAGCACTTCTAGATTTTAATAAGGTGTTTCAAGTAGAGTATGATACTATTGGTACTATAATACCAAAGCTATTTTGAGCCAAGAAGATAAAACTATTGCTTATTTCAGTGAGAAAATAAATGATGCAAAGAGAAAAATTATATTTATGATCAAGAATTTTTTGCTATAGTTTAGGAATTGAAAAAGTGGAGACACTACCTACTTCCTAAGGAGTTTTTTTTGTATACTGATCATCAAGCTTTGAAATATTTGAATAGTCAAGGAAAGTTGAATTAGAGACATTTGAAATGGGTTGAGTTTTTGCAGAGTTACACATTTGTTTTGAAACACAGGTGTAGAAAGTCTAACAGGGTTGTAGATGCGCTTAGCAAAAGTCAACTTTTGTTGAAAGAGATGTAGATTAAGGTGGTTGGGTGCAAGGAACTCAAGAATTTTTATCATAAGGTTCCTGGTTGTGGTGAAGCTTGGAAAGATTGTACAAAACCTGTTACTTTACACAGAATGAAGTGGTTGGATTTCATCATCTAGGATGGTATGCTATTTAGAGGGAGTCAGTTGTACATTTTATGAAGTTCCATGAGGGAGAATCTCATCAAGGAGAAGCATAGTGGAGGATTGGTTGGACATTTTGATCGAGATAACACCCTTTCTTTGGGTAGTGAGAATTATTACTAGCCACAGTTGTAGCAAGATGTCAAGAATTTTGTACAAAATTGCAGAGTATGTCAAATGGAAAAAGAAGCGAAGAAGAATTGAAGGTTGTATCAACCATTTACTTATACCAGAGAAGCAATGGAAGGATTTTAGTAAGGACTTTGTTCTTGGTTTTCCAAGGACTCAACGGGGACATGATTCAATTTTTGTGGTAGTTTATAGGTTTTCAAAGATGGAACATTTTGTTCCTTTCAAGAAGACTAATGATACTATTCATGTGGAAAAATTATTTTCCAAAGAAGTGGTGAGACTACATGGTTTTCCAAAGAGCATAGTTTCAAGACACTAAGTTTGTTGGATATTTCTGGTACACATTATGGAAGAAGTTGAAGAAAGATTTGAAGTTTATCTCATCACATCATCCATAGAATGATGGATAGACAGAGGTGGTGAATAGGAGTTTGGAGAATTTTTCAAGATGTTTGGTTGGATATAAGCCAACAGGATGGGATTTGATTTTACTACAGACATAATTTGCATACAATAATTCTATTAATAGGAGCACTGATAAATCACCATTCCAAATTGTATATGCAAGTAGTCCCATAAATTCTTCTAAGTTAAGGAAGATAGAAAAAGGAGAAATAAGTAGTGTTGTAGCTGAGGATTTTGCAGAACATTTGAAGAACATCCATGAGGAGGTGAGGAAGCACATTACCAAGATGGATACACAGTATAAGGATAAGGCATGTGAGAAAAGGAGACATAAAAAATTTTAGGTTGGGGATAAAGTCATGGTTCATTTGTGAAAGGAGGAATTTCAAGTAGGTACATATAAAAAATTAAAAATGAAGAATTTTGGGCCATGTAAGATACTAAAGAAGCATGATTCAAGAAATGCAAGCCTATGAGGTAAAATTTTCTACTGAGCTGAATATTTCACCAATATTTAACATTTTAAATTTGACAGATTATCATGAAGGGGGTATTGAAGATGGGATCATAGAACCACGATGTATTATTCCAACAGCTACTTCAACTACTAAGGAGATTGAGGATATACTAGATAGTTATGTTGGCAGAAGCACAAGGAACGAGACATAGAAAGAATATCTAGTCAAATGGAAAGGATGACCTCTAGAAGATTTATCATGGATGACAAGGGAGGATGTCAACCATCTTGGTTTTCCTCTACACACCTGAGATGTGACATGGTCACTTCTCAAATTACCTGAGCATCTGATGCAGGAGCATCCTGGGTGTAAGGGAAATTTTGCATCACCCAAAAAAATTTCTAGTTTCTTTTCAATAAGGGCTATCTTGTGTAGAGATACTATTTATGGAAACTTACTATTTTTAGTAAATTGGTCATATGAGCTCAAAATGTTTTCATTTCACAAGTAAAGGTTCATCTTAGTCATATTAGTTTTCTAATTGAGTTTCACTCCCATATCATCTGTATTGGTGAAGTTATTGAGGTTTTTAGGTAGAAAATATTTAAGCTAAATTTTGAAGGCCTTAGAGGCTCTGGAATGAGATTGAACCCTGGCTAACTAGATCTTGTGCAAGTCATGAGTTGTAGATTAGGACCTGCCATTTTTGAAAAGTAGTTATAATAGCCAAAAGGAGCTATGGTTGAAAATGTGTGGCCTCTAGAAGTTGGGCTACCTAAAAACATAATTTGTAATTATTTTGAGCTGACCCTAATGTAATAGTTATGAAAAATAAAATTATTCTAGGGGTAGTTGGCCTTAATGGCTAAAATTCTAGAACCTTCTCAGGTGGTGGAAAATTGCATATATAAGGCTTGTAGTGTTTTCTGGGATAGTTTTGGGTAATTATTCAAGGCTTTGTATTACAAAATATTGTAAGGAAAATGCTCCTATGGCTTTTCATATTGTATTTATTTTATGAAATTTTTAATTCGACACTTGTGGAGATAATAAGAAGAACATTTTTTGTTCTTGCAATTTGTTGTCATGTCTCTATTTCTGTTATGTGTTTGTGTTATTAAGGAGAGAACCCTTCATCAATAAGAATCTCATTGGGAGGTCTGATGATGGTGAGAAAAGGAAAATGAAGGATTGCAAAAGAGGTACATCGAGAGAATAGAAGAAGAAAAGGGATAGTAGAGGTCAGTTACTATCATAGAAAAGTGTAGAGAAGGTGAATTTATAGAATCATAAAGTGGATAGAGGAAAGACAGTGTCGGTTGCAGGACAAGAGGATATGTGGATGAGGAATAAGTATGGGATATGTGTTTTGAATCCCATCATATGTTCATGATTTCCTCTCATGATACATCTTCTTCTCGCTTAGGGTGTCTGATGCAGGAGCATCCTATGGTAGTTGGCAATTTTGCATCAACCAAAAAGATGTTTTGCATTTTTCTCTTAATTTCAGTTTGAATGATTGAGTTGGATCTTGATCTTGTGTTGGATTTGGTGTGTGTAATTGTACTATTTTTTTTAGGACCTATATAGTGAAAAATATGGATGGGGTCTTAGAACAATGGTTTGCACATAAAGAGAACCCAAAATCAATATTTAACACATACATGAGATTGTAATGATATGGAAAGTAAATATAGAAGACTAATATTGAAATGAAGAAATAAAGGTACTTACCTCCAAAAAAGAATCGGCTAAAAACCCTGTCAGACGGTCTCAAAAATTGTTAATTTTTGTCGACTCTTAAACAAAACTGTGAGATCTACAAAACCCAGAATTTTTTTTATTTTCTAAGCTATGTCATCCTTGATCTAGGTAGACAAAGTCAACCTTGACCCGAAAATGTCAACCTTGACCTGCACTGCTCCAATGAAAATTATGTTCGTGAATCCTGAAAGTTTGATGAAAAGGGCATCCAGATCTACACTATAATTTGTCGTCCTGCACTTGTACTTGCAAAAAAAATGGTTTTTTTTTTGGGGGGGGGGGCAAGGCAAGGGGTTTTCCTTAGTCAATCTCCAATCCAGGAATTAACCTTGAAATTGAATTGAAATTGTAGAGATAAACAAAGTAAATGGAACAATTCACCTTGCTTATGTTGAAAATCCTTGTGGAGGATTCAAATTCTTGAATCCACAATTATGGATGCTCCAAATAAATGTACAATTGAATGTAGGATGTCTCAAATCAATTGTCTTTAGATCTTCAATACCAATCTTGAATGGATCTTGGAATAATAAGAATCTTGAATGGATGGATAGAGAAATCTTCAACAAGAGGGCTCCATAGAGCTTGAATCCTTCAATGGCTACTAATGGATCTCCTTGATGAATTGGATCTTGAATGCTTGAATGCTTGAAGGCTTGAATGCTTAAAGGATTGAATGCTTTCTTGAGATATACTTGAGAGATTATGAAAAGATGTAGAGATGATTTATTTGTGATGAAATATCAGAGGAGAAGGCTCCCTTTTATAGTGATCTAGGGAACAAACATCTAGAGAGGCCACATAAAAAATAATAATTAAGGGTCCATGGCATGAAACTCTAAGGAGTTATACATGGAGACGAAATTAAATTAAGGTCTTGACACAAAAATCTAGAAGGGGTCCACCTTTAAGTTAGAAATAAAAATAATTATTTAAGATCCTTATCACAAAATATGAGGTAAGGCCAACCCCAAAGTTAATTTGAGCATTAGGCACAAAATTGGAGAAAGGATAATCTCCAATAATAAATTAGGAATCCTACACAAAGATCAAGAAAGGTCCATCTCAAATATTGATTTGAGAATTTGACACTTAACTCGAGAAATAGTGGCCCCGAAGAGAGAAAATATAAAATTTTGATGAAACCCTAAAACCGAGAGCTAACCCCAAGGATCTCAGACCCAAGGGTCAAGGTTGAGGTTGAATTTGAACTAGGTTAGGTTTGAGGTTGACTATAACCTAGGTCAAAGTTGAGGTCGACCTTGGCCTAAAAGGTCAACCTTGACCCTGAGGTCAAGAATCTAAGGTTTGCAATTCAGGATGCCAAACTTATGTCAGGAAGAAGTGGAAAATGGGGCAAAATAGGGGAAAAAGCCAGATCCAAGTCAAAGACCCATTCAAGGTGTTTGACATGATGCCAAATCACTTACTCAGAGGGGTAAACCAATCCTAAATGGAAGTGCTTCCATTTTTCAACGATACATTTAGCCCCCACTTTAGCAAGAGCATGGACTAGATGAAAACTCTTGGTAAAGGAGATCATAAAGAAAAAGACAATCTTATTGACATCAAAGGGACAAAGGAATCCTCAAACCCCTAGGGACTCAAGTCTTCCTCAACTCCAAGATTACAATAAGAGAGACATCACTAGAAAAAGGAGAGAAAAGGAGAGAGAGGAGTGGCTAGCTCACCTAGTAAGATCGGTGTATCTCACTATGAAACACAAAAAGGATAGGATGGTTCATCAAGAAAATACTTGATAGTCACCCCATAAAGTTGGGTTCCTTCTAGTATCTGTGTGCATGTATGTAGTGCATCTTCTAATGACTTTTATAAAGTACCCATGGATCCATATCGTCATATCACCATAGAATACATTTGTAAAATGTGTATCTCTTTAGGATTTAGCAACTTATGTGTGTTACCTTCCAAGGATTTAGCATATTTGAAATTGAAAATGAATGTCTCTTTAGGATTTAGCAACTTATGTGCGTTACCTTCAGAGGATTTAGCATGCTGCAAAATAAAAGGTTAGAACAAAAATACATAATATAGAACAAGGGAGGCCATATATATGCCCCCCTCCTTAACATGGAAAAATACCTACTATTTTGACATGTTAAGGAAAGAAAAGAAAAAGGATAAAACCTTCTTCAACATTAAGACAATATCCATAGACAACACCCAGTCCAAGCCAAGAAGGTCATAGCTCCTATGAGGCCCTGGAAGGGACAAATGCAAAGAGATATCATGCAAGAATGGAAAAAGTAACCCTTGTGAGGGATAGCAAACTATTCAGTTTCCAAGGTGAGATATTTATCAACCATGGAAACCCAATGCCAAATAATGAAATAGGTTGTGATTAAGGACAAAGATCCTCAATGTAAACCAAAATATTAATGTATTATTGGATATCACATAATAGATAGATACCGCTTAACCAAGGGAAAAGTGGATCCCGGAAAGATAGAAAAGAAGGAGATGACATCCTTGGCCCCCAACCATAGGAACAAGGATGGAAGGGGACCTATTATATTGCTCACAACACTATGCAAGACCATGAGCCCCCAAGGATTAGGCTAACATTGTTTACATAATGTGGAGCTCCATAATAGGAACATAAATGTTATTTAGAGAAAATAGGATTGAAATACAACCCATTGCCACATGATATATAAATAACCTTACTATCAATGAGCTACCTAATCTTATAGTGTAAAGCTTGACATTCATTAGTAGAGTGATCATGAAATTTATGATACAAACAAAAAGGAAGAGTCTTCAAGTGTGGACTATGTTTCTTTTTGCATTTAGGTCTAGTAATCATCTTAGCATGAAGGAGTTTAGGAAAAAGAACTTCTTGGTCAAATTCCTTCATAGGTTCATCATGTTTTGAAGTGTCATTTGAGATGTTGTTAATATTGATTTGTTGTTGAGGATTAAATCCCAATCCATAAGAATCCTCATGGCCCCCATTCTGTAAGGGCATTTGAATTCCCTATTTATGCTTACCACATCATTGACTGTTGAATCCTTGTTTAACTAGGAAATGATAACCAAGACCATAACGAGAAGTCATATCATAAGGAGTCATTAGAGCTTCAATAGTCACTATGTCATCATTAGTAGGTTTGACAAATTCATTGTGAGTAGAAGAAGTGGTAAATTTATTATGAAGGGTATTAGAAGTAGAAGTAAAAACTCATTGTTCAAACTTTCTTTGTTGCTTCATAAAATCAAGACCAGAAACCTTATACTCTCCAATAAAGGTAGGATTAAAATCCAAGGTTCCTCAATCATCATTAGGAAGATCATTAGAGGAAGAAGGATTACCACTAGGAGTAGGATTAGTGTAGGTTTGAATATTCAAACAAGGATCTGGTGCATCATCTGCATGAAGTGTATACATCATGTTGTTATGTATAAACTTGACTTTACGGTGAAGGGTGGAAGGAATAACATGCATCTCATGCAACCAAGGTCTACCTAAAAGAAGGTTATAATTGAGAGGTCCAGGCATAACATGAATAGGTGTATTCAAGATAACCAGACCTACTTTGATAGGTAAGGTAATGATGCCTAAAGTGTTCTTAGAAATGTTATCAAAGCCATGTATAGTAACATTGTCATGTTGAATAGTTGAAAGATCGGCTTTAATTGCTTTTAGCATGTCCATGCTACAAACATTAAGCCTAGATCCATTATTAATCAAGGTCCTACGAATGATACTTTTATTGATAGTAACAACAACCATAAGAGCATCATACTAATTCTAAACTTCTTTAGAAGGTAAATCTTTTTGAGTAAATACAATGTCAGGAGGACCCAGGGTAGCATGCATGCATTGTAATAAGTTATTGATGTTCTCTTGATTAGGAGGTGGAGTGGGAAGAGTTGCTAGAGCTTTTTTCAAGGCTTCATAGTAGGTAGGTGAAGTTTGAAGAATCTCCCAAAGAGAAATTCTGGCAAGAGTATTTTGAAATTGGTTTATCAAATCATACTCCTTGCTAGGAAGATGAGGTGTAGGAGGAAGAATGGGTTGAGAAAGTGGTATAGAAGTAGAAACCACCGAATTAGGTTGAGGGTTATTCCTTGTACAATATGTGTGATCTATCGAATCTTGATCATTGAAAGACTCTAAAGACTCCATAGGTTTACCTTTGATAGTAATGTGAGGACAACCTTTGATAGTCAACAAAGGTTCTCGATAAACCATGTTAGTTGTCTCAACAATACAAAAAGATTCACAAGAAGGAAGAAAAGAAGACATCATAGGAGGAGATGAGATAGGATCTTGATTCTCCATAAGATCATCACTAAGAGGGAGATCATTAAGGGAATTCATATCTTTCTCTTCTATTGCCTCATCACTAGAAGGAATCCCAAATGGAGGTAAAACATGTATAATTTTGTCTTCTTCCACTAAAATGTCTATATAAGGGGAGTGTGTTTTAGAAAAAGAGTCACCATCATGTATGAATATGTCATCCATTAATAAATCACCCTCTTGTATCAAAGCTTCTTTATGAGGAGGGGATAAATCGATGTCTTTATCCAAGGGATCATCCACCATGGTTTCATGAGGAAGAGAGTAATCAATATCCAAATCCAAAGGTTCATCCCAAATAGGAGGATTATCATCCCTATCAATTAAGCACTTGATAAACACTTGAAACACCTTGTGCAACATGATAAAAAATAAAGAAATTCATATAAAATAGATTTAGATATATCCAAATTCATTCAAATGAAATTTATAAGCATGAAAAGGAAATTGAATACCACAAACACAATAGGACATATAATTACACAAAAGATAGGGGGTAAGCTTGTAAATATTTTTGTATTTTTGAAATATAAATGCAAGAGCATAAAAGAAATTTACTTTTGTAAGCATGTAAGATCTAACAAAAATATAAATCTAACAAAGAAAGAGTTGTCATAAACAGGTTCACCAAAATGTAAGATGAAGGTGAACACACAAGGTAATACAAAGGGAAATCTAACACCAAAAAGAAAGAGTTATCATAAAATGGATTCACCAAAATGTAATATTAAGGTGAACACACAAGGTAAGAGAAAGGGAAATCTAACACCAAAAAGAAAGAGTTGTCATAAAATGAGTTCACCAAAATGTATAGTGAAAAATATAGATGGGGTCTTAGAACAATGGTTTGCACATAAAAGAGATCCCAAAACTAATATTTAACACACACATGAGATTGTAATGATATAGAAGGTAAATATAGAAGACTAATATTGAAATTAATAAATAAAGGTACTTACCCCTGAAAAAGAATTGGCTGAAAACCTTGTCAAACGGTCTCAAAAACTGTTGATTTCTGCCACTCTCAATCGAAATTGTGAGATCTTCAAAACCCATAAATATTTTTATTTTCTGAGCTAGTCATCCTTGACCTAGGTAGAAAAAGTTTACCTTGACCCCAAAATTTTGACCTTGACCTGCGTTGCTCCGACAGAAATTCTGTTCACGGATCCTGAAAGTTTTATGAAAAGGGTATCCAGATCTTCACTATAATTTGTTGTCCCACACCTGTACCTACAATAAAAATGGTTTTTTTTGTTGGGGGGGTGGGTTTTCCTTATTCAAACCCCAATTTAGGAATTAAACTTGAAATTGAATTGAAATTGTAGAGATAAACAAAGTAAATGGAACAATTCACCCTGCTTATGTTGAAAATCCTTGTGGAGGATTCAAATCCTTAAATCCACAAGTATGGATGATCCAAATGAATGTATAATTGAATGCAGGATGTCTCAAATCAATTGTCTTTAGATCTTCAATACCAATCTTGAATGGATCTTGGAATAAGAAGAAGCTTGAATGGATGGATGTAGAAATCTTCAACAAGAGGGCTCAATAGAGCTTGAATCCTTCAATGGAAACTAATGGATCTCCTTGATGAATTGGATCTTGAATTCTTGAATGCTAGAAGGCTTGAATCTTTCTTGAGAGATGCTTGAGAAATGTTTGAGAGATTATGAAAATATGTAGAGATGATTGATTTGTAATGAAAGATGAGAGGAGAAGGCTCCCTTTTATAGCGATCTAGGGCACAAACTTCTAGAGAGGCCACATAGAAAAAAATAATTAAGGGTCCATGGTGCAAAACTCTAGAGAGATGCACATGGAGAGGAAATTAAATTAAGGTCTTGACACAAAAATATAGAAGGGGTCCACCTTTAAGATAGAAATAAAAATAATTATTTAAGAGTCTTGTCACAAAATTCAAGGTAAGGCCAAACCCAAAGTTAATTTGAGCATTAGGCACAAAACTTGAGAAAGGCTAATCTAAAATAATAAATTAGGAATCATAAAAAAATCTTGAGAAAGGTCTACCTCAAATATTGATTTGATAATTCGACACTTAACTCAAGAAATAGTGGCCCCGAAGAGGAAAAATATAAAATTTGATGAAACCCTGAAACCGGGAGCTAACCCCAAGGATCCTAGACCCTAGGGCCAAGGTCAACATTGACTTTGACCTAGGTCAGAGTTGAGGTTGACCTTGACCTAAAAGGTCAACCTTGACCCTGAGATCAAGAATCTCAGGTTTGCAATTTAGGATGCCAGGGGTAGAACAGGGGAAAAACCTAGATCCAAGTCAAAGACCCATTCAAGGCATTTGACATGACCCCAAACCACTTACTCGGAGGACTAAACCAGTCCTAAATGGAAGTTCTTCCATTTTCTGATGATATAGGACCTATTTAGGAATAGTTTCCTAAGATCGTATATCTTTTGGTTTTTGAAGGTTCGAGTTTGCATTCATCTAGTGGCTATGGGTAACGTGTTCATTTCCTTCCTAGACTAGTTGAGGAGATTTACCAACTTGGATTGCACATCCTTATTTTATTATTGTGTTGATTAGTGTTTTCTATTTGGGTCCATTCCTATAATGGCTTCTTTTTCTAATGGTCAAGGTGGGGAGATCTGGGTTGCAGTGAAGATTCATGAGTTTCATTGTATAATTGTCCATCATGTCATACTCATTTGTGGGTTTTTATTATAGATTTGGGTCCTGGCCTATATGTTTGTAAAATATTTTCCTTATCTTGGAGATTGTGATTGGATAATCCAACTTGTGGCTGACAATCTTGTATTTAAGCTAGGTAGTAGTTCTTGTTTAGGAATTTCAGAGAGTTGGGGAAGAGAGTAGTTGGGAGAAATCATAATGAAGATTTGAGATTGATTTATTTGTATATGGTCATAATCGGGAAGGCCTTAAAGCTTTGCTTGTTTGATGTAATTGGATGTTTATCAGACAATAAATCTATTGTTATTTGGTTATATCTTTGTTGTGTATTTAAATTTTCTATTGTGTTGAATCTTTCTGCAAGATTGGACATATTCTTTGGATGCTTTTCCGGTTTTGACTGCATCAAACATAGTTGTAGATGCTCTTCTATATTTCACCATTTTTCTTTCCTATTGCATATCATTGGAATGGTAAGAAATTTATTCTTTTATTTGTATTTTCAATCCTTTGTAACATCATTACTAATGTACCTTTCCTATTAATACCTTTTTTGTTTACATTCATAGATGGTGGGGCTCTTTCTTGTCCTAGTTTAAATTTATCACCTCTTTTATGTTTCTGTGATATTGACTATTTCAGTTTCATGGATATGTTATGCTATGTTAGATCATTATTCTTAGAACAATCATCATGATTAACAATGATAGAAAAATTGTATTTATTGTTCCTTTTTTGATGCCTTATTGTAACATGTACTTGATGATCTAGTATCTCATGAATGTGCTTTATGTTCAATATTACATAGTGGTCTTTCCAATGAATAAATGCATCTTTTCATAATGTGTCCTTATGATTTGTACTATGGTTTTAATTTATGATTCTATATTCATTATATTAAGAAATCTGAACATAATCTTCTCTATATTCTCCTTTTGTTGACACTTTACCTAAACTTTGTCTTCAACTATCTGCATAAATTTGTCAAATTGTTATGCCTGGAAGCTCTGCTATCCAATTCTAAAACTTGTAAGCATTAAATAATTTATCATATGTACTCTCCTTTCTTGACTAGGGAATTGGCACTACTGAAATCCTTCTTGGAACTTGATGTATGCTTTTATAACAAAAGGTTTCATATGTTCAAACATATGTCCCTTTAATGTTGTTTCATTGATTCTTTTTCTTGGTCTCTATTTCATCTTGTCTCTTAATAGTATGTTTGGATGAAACCCTTGTGGAAGCCACATTTAATTCTACATGCCATTGAGAGACACTTGAAACTACACAAGATGGTAAACATGTTAGAAAAAAAATGTATATTTACTTTAATTTATCCACGAATATGTGGGTAGACATGCATGAATAGTGATCATTCATTTCTTATAACATCGTTCTAACTCATTTCTTAACATTTTCTACAGGACATAGAGAAACTAAGGACCAAGTGGACCTACAAGGAGCAAGACAACAACGATCAACTCAACAAAAGCCACTCATTCAGAAAATGATTGGCCTCTATCCATACATGTTTGCTTTATAGTCTTCATTTGTACACTTATTCATGCATGACTTACATTCAATATGCATTTGGAAAACTCTAGCTAGTTTCACAGCTTGTTTGGAGCACATGTACAGTACTTTAATGAATAAAGATCATGTTTTTAGGAAAGATCATGAAATATTTTTATGTTTTGTTCATTTCTATCAAAGAAAATGATTTTAATTCCTATAATCTTTAAAGCTATTGTATTTTATATGAATAAACACAATGTGAATGCACCATTTTGATTTGAAAATGCAATGGCTCTATCTGAATTGAGCTGGGACTAAAATTCTGGTAATAATTAATTTAATATTTACTTAACTTTATTATTTTAATTAATCTTGATCTTATTAAGATAAATTAATCTTATTTTTCTTTAAAATTATATATTATCCATTCCTTTCATGGTGAAGCTCTAATGCATGTGTAATGTATTAAAAAGGCACTACAACAAATTGAAAGGGAGTACATGTTACATAACATAAATAAAAATTCATTTGTATGGCCACATTATATAAGATAAATAAGATTTTTTTATAATAGTGGGACACAAATCAACTTGAATCAACACAATCTTAGAGTCTCTAGAAGCTCTCTTTAAAAGAGTGTAGTAGGGATTTCACATATGCCCAAATAAAAGGAGTGAGATAATGCTAAAGGAAGAACTTAGATATAAATCTTTGAAGATGTATTTAAATTTTGAAATATATACTTCTAGTAAATTTGGATATTGTAACAAAATACAAGAATTACAATTGACAAAAATTTCCTTTAGGCTCTCTAAATGAATATAGTATTAAAGAATTGGCATCAAATTACTTTATGAAATTTCATGTTAAGGGCAAATTATTTAGTATTAAATGTCTAAAATAATAATTCAATGTAATAGCATAGTATTTTTATGAGAAGACAAAAATTGAAAACATCTTATTGTTTGAGCTACCATTAGCTTGTTATATAATGAAGGTCAACTAGTAGGCAATAGTAATCCTCCAATGAAAGCCTTTAACAAAGTTAGTGCTTCAGATGGAGAGGTGTATGGCACCTCATGTGCTGCACCTCTAACTGATGCAAATGTTAGAATAGTTTGATTCTTGCCATCAACTAGGTGTCCATAAGATTGAGTCCATCCTGCCACCTAATTATGTTTTCATGACATGGAATCAACATATGTTAATAAATATCTTAATTTATATATAACTAGTTCTTTAATTTAAAATCAAACTTAAAACTCACCTGTTGATTATCATACCAAGTACCATATGTATTGATTGTGAATAGT
Organism: Chamaecyparis obtusa; assembly: GCA_027943335.1. Classification (NCBI taxonomy): domain Eukaryota; kingdom Viridiplantae; phylum Streptophyta; class Pinopsida; order Cupressales; family Cupressaceae; genus Chamaecyparis; species Chamaecyparis obtusa. Next base: position 11,999 of record BSBK01007029.1, on the reverse strand, counting down.
TTTGATTGTTCTGCAAGAATATTAGAAATTGTTCGCGTTGCAGTAAAAGGAACAACTGAGTCTTGATCTCCACTGTAGATTTTATTTGATATTTTATCACACAAAATTATTGAAGTGAGAATTAACAACAATAATAAATCTATTTTCATTAGTTTGATAAGAAAGTATTACCTGAAAAGCATAATGGGTAGACCCAAATTTAGAAGTTCAGTGAGAGTGGGTATAATGTTGATTCCTCTATTCCTTTGATCATAGTTCAAAGGCCTACATGCAATACATATTAAATTATGGATAATTTCTCTAGACTATGTAATAAGTTAGTAAGAGATTATCACCAAAATTTGATTAGAATTACATATTTTAACAAGTTTTAACGTAGGCTTATAAGTATTATCATTTATCTTTTTTATTTTAAAAGAGATTATTTTTATACTATTATGTATCAAATTTCTAATTTTTATGACATTAATATAAAAAAATCAGTAATTTAAGTTACATGATATTTATGATTATTCCACTTTAGTATAATTCAAATAAAATATAATATATTTTACATCAATTTTCATGAATTTAACTAAATAGGAGATATATCTTATAAAATAAAATAAAAATTATTTAAACAATTAATGATATTAGGGTATTTTAGGGTAGGATGTTATGGTTTAAACATGTAGGTTTCATAGTAAGAATTTATCAATATGAAATTAAAAAGAAAGAACATTGTAGTGATTGTTTGATACTATATTGGAAACTCGTAATATCTAATTTTGGGTTTGTGACCATTAGAATAATATTCATGTAAGTAAAGAAATTATCTTTTTGAATGAAAAGGAGGGAGAATAAACATACCCACCACAAGCACTCCATGAGTATGTATCATTACTTCTACTTGCATGGACTGCATTTTGCACAACATATCTATTAAGGTATGCCTCTATGGCATCGCCAACACAAAGGTTGATTCCATTTTCAACATTAGAATTCTTCCTTAAAAGCTTTGATAGAACCTGTTGGATAGAAAAATATTGATCAAACTATGATTAAACATATGCCTCATTAATACAAAAAATATTCAATAAAGTTCTATATACTCATTTCAAGATTTCATGGACTTACTCCTCCTTGAAGCTTGGACAATTGCGTTTTAGCTGCATTCGTACTTAAACAATTATCTAAGGTAACATCGTACCGATTAATATCTCCCATTTCATCATTCTTTTTGTTGGCTGTATTATTACATTCTTCAGATGTATTCTGATCAATAAACTCCTCTATCCATAATCTAGAATTATTGCAGACATTTTGTGTCAATTGATAAGTTTCATCTGAAATCAATCCATGCGACCATTGATATTCATCATTGTTTATACTAATCTCAATGTCAACATAGGGATTTCCGATCTGCAATCATTTGAAATTTCAACTATGTGTCATGAATATTAGATATAATGACATGATAATTCAAAAAGTATATTTTTCATATATTTTATGAGGGATACATAGTTCTACATTTTCTTTATGACTAAATTACATAGAGATAATATACTCAAGGAAAAAAAAAAACTTTGAACATACTATGATTCCTTTAAGGTTGATAGGTGTGATGCTATGCTTTTTGTTGTAGTCTAATACAAGGGTTGCTAATTGAGGTATATAGTGCCCTGCAATAGACTTAATTATCAGTATAATTATCAGGTCTAAAAATATACTTAAATCTTCTCCTTTCTTAAATAAAACATTGATCAATTGAACTACTATATTTATTCAAAATTTCTTCAAAAAATGAAATTAAAAAAGACTATGCTTTATACCTGCATAACTCTCTCCTGTTATGTAAAATTCTACATCTTGAAATTCTGAGAATTTTTTAAACCAATTCAAAAGAAATGCCAAGTTGTCTTCGGCTGAAACATATATGAGCATTAATTAATTTTCATATTCAAAATCTACTTGACATAAATATATAAAAGGAAATATAAATAAAAAGAGATAAAATAAATAAATATTCTTATTTTAATTCAAACAATTTAATGTCTATGAAATATAGAAGTATATAAAGATAGAATCCCCTAATCATATTATGACTATAAATATGAGTTGGTGTTCTCACTGATGTCAACCTGATGTGTGGAGACCTAGAAATGTGTCTTCAGATGTTCCTGTGTTCTATAGTGATACTTTTGAGTGAGTGTTGTTTTTTATTTGGAATGTTGTAATATAAGAAGTTGGAATATGTAGGAAAGTGTATTTGAAGTCTATATGAGATAATTATCTACAGTCTTCCACATTTGATGATAAGAGATTTTGGTTCTACATATAATGTTTATGTTATGTGGAAGTTGCATTCTTATGTTTTCAGTGTTATCAATATGTGTTTAGTGTTTTCATTAATGTCAACTAGTTATTTGTATTGATGTCAACCTGCTAAGGAGTTGTGTTTCCTAATGAGGAGTTGTGTTGATTGAGGTTTGGTATTGAGTGTTTAGATGTTGTTCACATGTCTAGTGATGATATCTATTCAACATGTGGTGTATTCAGAAGATGACAGTATGAAAATTTTAAATATGCAAGAAAGAGTATTTGAAGTCCTTTTGAGAGAGTGCTTTTAATTTATTTTCATAAGAAGTTGGGAATTTAAAGTTATAGAGTTAATTAGTATAGTTTGTAAATGTATCACTATCATTTTTTAGGTCCACAATAGTCTAGAGTTTTAATTTGTGTTTGGTTCTTTGATGACAGTGAGGCTAGCTATCAAGACTTGTTTGGATAATGTTCTAGATTGCTTTGCACTGATATTTTTAGGTGTACAATTAGGTGGACATGTTTGCAACATCTATGCAATGTTATAGTTTAGATATCTTATGTTAGTTTTTTCTCCAAGTGAACATATGTTAATCTATATTCGACATCATTGTTTGTATTGGTCTCTAGCTAACTCAGTACTATGTGTTGTTTTGATTAATGGATTTTTGGTCTAGATATTCTTTGGGGAAGAATTAAGAATTTGATATGGATCCAATCATACCATGGTTCGATAATTATTATGATATGTACATTAGAGAATGATTTTGGGTCGACTAGTTAACGTGTTTTGATACCTTACTACACATTACACTTACTAACACTAATGGAGGATGTTATATTGTGTGTGTTTTTGTTAAATAAATTGAGAGAGGCACGTTGTGATGTATTTGGGTACCCATTATCTATTTGGGTGGACCAAATTGAGAGACAATATTCATGGTGGCTGACTTTGTGTAAATATTGTTTATCCTTAGTGTGCCTAACCTAGTTAAGGTTTTTGATGATCAAGTTAATATATAAAGGTGTTTGGATATTTGAGTTGATTATGCATTTAGTGTTTATTGAATGTGAATTCAGTATTATGTGAAACTAGAAGAGAAAATGTGAAAGTTATAATATCTTTCATAGTTGACTAAGTTTGTGATACTGAATGTTTGGCATGATTAAGATATCCTACATATTTTAATTTCATCGATTTCCTATGCCTTCTTGGATACAATGAGTTAATTTTTCATCTTTCTTATTCTTGTGTCTTTCCCTAAATATAGTGATCTTCAATGATTTACATGTCCTTTTTATCTTTCCCTAAGATATTGTTCCTTAATGTGTGAGTCAATCTAAGGAGTAGTGAGCTCCTTGGCCTCTAGCCTAAAACATTGTATTCAAGTTATTTATATTCTGAGTTTTATTTTCATCATTCCTTTTCCTACATTTGGTTTTTTCACATAAAAATATGGTGTTTATGTGTATGTGTTCACTGCACAATATCTTTCATTGATGATTAGTCCAAGATAAAGATAAGTGAGAAGGTAGATATTTTATTTGAACACTATGATTTAATTTGAGAAATAATTGGATGCTATGGAGTCACAAGGATGAGACATTGATGTTGTTTTTGAGGTTGAAGGGGAATTAAAGTTTTCTCCTTTTGAAATGGATGAGTTTCAATAAAAATGAAAGAAAGAAGAGGAAATTGTTAATAAATCAAAGAAGGAAAGGAGACCAATAAAAATCTTGAGACAAAGTTTAAAATCAAATCCAAAGAATGCCTAAATCTTGGAGATTTAGTTTCGATGCTAAACAAGGAATTGAAAGAAGAAAGAAGAGATCCTAATGATTACACTAAAATTGAAGATAAATTTGTGGTGTTAAAAAGATAATGGAATGAAACAAAACACTAGATTGAGAAGAACATGAAACATAAAGGTAGTAGTGAATTTCTTGGTGAGATGCTTGATTTTCATAAACCATTTAGGGAAAAAGGTGGACTTGGTTTTGATAAAGGAGAGATCTAAGAATCCAAAAAAAAAAATTAAAATGAAAAGAAAAAGGTAAAAAATGAATCCAAGAAAAACTTCAAAAAGCATGCCCCTACTCAAAATAGATACAGTTTATCTTGTAGTGGTAGAATTTTTTTATGTAACAAAGTTGGGCATAACGCTAGTGAGTACAAAATTGAAATAAGGTCAATGTTTTTATTGTGATAATATTGAACATAAGGAAAATAAATATAGAAGTGGATTTATGAGAAATAGATTAGTGAATAATATTAGAAATATTCAATCCTTTGATGAATATTATTATCCATGAAAAAAATAAGGGAAAAAGGTTGTTGAATGTAGATCAAATAGAAGAAGAAATTGGAATAATATGCAATAATGCCCTACATGTCATAACTGCAAAAAATTAAGACACATTGCTAGGTTTTGTAGACGAGATAATGTGTTCGAACCTTTTTCCCTAAAAAGAATGTAATTTATGTGAATGAGGAAATAGAAAATATGAGGAATACATGGGTGAAGAATTATGGTGAAAACATGGAATAAAAAAAATTGGGATATGTCTATAACCCTTGCTGGTGCAAATGTTTCATCTGAAAACTAAATAGAAAGAATTTCCTTAGCGAGATATTTGATTGAACATCTTAAAAATTACCTAATGGTTTGGATGCTAGATGGTTTTCAATATTGCATATGTTATGAAGTCATTTATAGAGAATTACATGTCTCTAAAAGTACTTGCAAAGGTTTTTATGTTCACAGATCATACAAAACAAAAATGTTTATTGGAATATCAATGTTTATATGTTCTACTCTAAGTATCCATTAGAATGAGATATAATAGATATTTTGGATTCACTTTGATCACCTTTTATCTTAATCTTGAGTGCTAAGAGCCAAATAAAAGAATTATTTGAAGCATGAACATGTGTGAAAATCCTACCTTTGTACTCTTAGACCTCTATTGACTTTTTCCCTCTGTAGGCAAATTTGGGAAAATTTAATGCATGATTAGATGAAGGAATATTTTTAAAACATTCCCGAAGAAGGAAGGCATACCAATGCTATAATATGGGGCCTAAGAAGAATTTGGAGGTTAAAAATGTTTGAGTAAGTGAAGAATGGGATCAAAGTACACTGGAGCCTAAGTTCGAGTTTGATGATGTTCTTATTATCATTGAAGAGGAAAAGAAAGTTATAAAAGAAAAATGTGGAGAAAATGAATAAAAGAGCCTAAATAGACACCAAAGACATCTACAAAGTATGTCTGGAGACATAATTTTAAGAATCAAATTATTGGAGATAAAGAAAATGGTGTCCAGAAAAGGAGAAGACTTTCCAAGGCAAGTGAACAAGCTAATTATTGATTTATATTTGAGGTAGACTCAAATAAATTTGGAGAATAAATAAATGATGATGTTTGGATGAAATAAATGAATGAAAAGTTGGATTAGATGGATAATAATTAGATATGGAAAGTGGTACCTAGACCAGGAGACAAGAATGTGATTGGAATAAGATAGGTATTCTAAAAAAAGATTGATAAAGCTAGAGAAGACACACGAAACAAAGAAAGATTGATATATATAGGTTGTTAAGAAGTTGAGGGAATAGACTTTGAGGACACATTTTCTCTAGTAGCTAAGATAGAGGCTATAATAATTTCAAGGTATATCAAATGGATGTTAAGTCTATATTTTTGAATGGAGATATAGTAGAAGTCTACATTGAACAACCAAAATGCTTTTAGTTGTCAAGTGATTTGGATATGGTCTAAAAAATAAAGAAGGTTCTATATGGACTCATGGAATATTGGTATGCAATATTGGACAAAAATTTGTAGTAGTAGATCTTTAAGAAAGGTATCACAAGAAAAATCTTTATTTCAAATTTGAAGGTGATAAATTGTTGGTAGTAGTTGTGTATGTCGATTACATTATGTTTGGTAGAGACGATGATTCTAAAAAAAATTCTAAGAAAATGCAAAAGGAATTTGATATGTCTATGATTAGTGAGTTGTCCCTCATTATTTGTATTTAAACCACTGAGATAAAATATGGTATTATCATTTCTTAGAGAAAGTATACTAAATAAATGTTGAAGATGTTTGGGATCGAAGATTGTAAACCAGATGAAAATCTCATGTCTACTAGTTATCATTTGAAAAGGGATGATGAATATTTGGAATCTAATTAGAAACTTTGCAAATCTATGATAGGAGGTCTATTGTAATTAACTACTTCATGATCAAATATTATGCATGTACTCTACTTATTTGTATGATATCAAGCTTATCCTAGGGAATCTCATGATAAGGTAGGAAAAATAGTATTCATATATTCGAAAGCAACTCCAAATTTTGGTTTGTGGTACAAAAGGGACAATGATTTATAATTGAAACATTTTACAAATGATAATTGGGTTGTATGTAATGATGATAGAAGAAGTAAAAGTGGTGGGTCATTTTTCTTGGGAGACAGATTGGTCTCTTGGCTGAGTAACAAATAAGATTCCATGTAATTGTCTACAACTAGAGAAAAATATATGTTATAGCTATATCTTGTTGCACTGAAATAATGTGGATTAAAAAGACTCTCAAAGATATTAAGGTTGTTTATGATGAAGCAATTATGATTATATGTGATAATAAAAGTTTTATTAATATTTAAATTATTTTTGTGATGCATTCAAGAACTAAACAAATCTCTATTTGGCATCACTTCTTCAATGATAAATTTTTAAAGAAGGAAGTTAGATTGGAGTATGTGACAATAGAGGATCAGATTGCAGATATTTTCACCAAGGCACTATCAAAGGATACTTTGAGTATCTTTGGTAGAATTTAGGGATCATTGCACCTCCTTCCACAAACTATATGCATCATAGTGGTGCATCTTTCCAAGGGGGGTGTAATGTTTATCTTTTATCTCTTAGATTGATGTGATTATTTATATAAAGGTGACCAATGAAGGTGGTGGTTTATTGGTTGTAGGAAATTAATTTTTTTTAAATAAGATATTCCTAATAGGGGGAGTGGTGCAATTATAATATATTTTCTTGAAAGGGGAACAATTTTTTGGATCTATTAATAGTGTGTCCTTTTCCTTGATATTCAAGGAGGGGTGAAATATAGTTGAGAGAGATATGTTACAAAGAAAGAGAGAAGAGAGAAGCACAAGTATTGCCATCAATGAAAAAGGGGGAGATTATTGGAAGGTGTCTATGTGTTTTTGATGAAGGATACTCCACTTATTAACACAAACACACACAACAAAATTGAAAATAACAATGAATTGCAAGGATAAGAAATGGGATTTTTGTTATCTCCAATTAAATGGAATTACAATGTTTAGAAGTATAACATGCACAACCACATGGGTATTATTTATTGTAATAATCTGCAAGCCAGAGCCACCAGATGCCATTTCCAAAAACTCCCTAGATAACCCTACGAGCCTTCATTATATAGGCAATTTTAACTGCCCAAGAAGGTTCTAGAAATTTTAACCCTAAATTTTGAGGCCGACCATCCGTAAGATATTATTATTCATTTTTATTACATTAGAATAGGCCCAAACAACTTTTAGAACTCAAAAAGAAATTTTGAAGGAATTTTATTTTCTTCTATTTTAGGTTATGTAACTTTCGGAGACCATAATTGATAACCCCATTTTAGAAATGACGCAAAGTGCTCTACAGTTCTTGACTTACGCAAGCTCCTATCAATTGAGATGTCAACCCCAATCAGAATATCTAAATCCTTCAAAACTGAGTTCAAAGTTTATGTACCTTTTTTTCATTACCAATTTTTTTCAATATCTTCAAAACTAGACTTGATCTTGCAATGAAACTTTATTGGTAGGCTTATATAACCAAAGTGAACCTCTAGGGAAGAAAATAGAGCATTGTGAGATGAAATGAAAAATTTACTAAAAATAATAAATTTCCAAAAGTAGCAGCTTTGCACAAAATAGCCCTTATTGAAAAGAAACCAACAAATAGTTTTGGGTGATTCAAGATTTCCCTTACACCCAGGACGCTCCTGCATCATACACAGGGTAATTTGAGAAGTGACCTTATCACATCTCAAGTGTTCAAAGGAAAACCAAGATGGTTAACCTCCTCTCTTGATAGCCATGGCCAATCTTCCATAGGTCATCCTTTCCATTTGACCAAATATTCTTCATATGTCTTGTTCCTTGTGTTTCTTCCAACACAACTGATGCAGGAGCATCTCAGGATCAATGCAGTTGACTTAGATGTGGGTTTTGGTCAAACTTTACTTCCAGGGGTCATAAATTTTGACTTGGATATGGGTTTTGGCTGAAATATTACAGCCAGTTGCATGATAAGGAGTTAGCTGGATTGTCAATGGAGCTTAGCTTGATTGGTGTCCATTTCAACCTTTTTCTAGGAGCCATAAATATCATCTTGGCCTCTGAAATTGGCTTTTCATGTTTTTTTCTAATTTTTAGAAAGTTGGCTTTTGTAATAAATCTGAAATCATGTTTCTGATTTCGTAGGTTAGTTGGCAATTAATATTTCCTTAGTTAGGGGCTTTTCTGGGGAAAAATCAGGATTCATAGGATGGGTTTTGAAAATTTCCAAAAATGGAAAAATCTAATTTTCCCAAAAAATTGCTAAATATGGTAATTTTTGGAATTGTAATAAGGAGTTATTTTCTTTCATTGTAGAGGCAGAATAGAGTTGGGGAAGTTTAATGAAGAATCTGGCATTTTGAAACTCTGTGTTGTACATCTTCTAAATTATAATTTTTTGAAGGGTTTGGGCTACATCAATAACTATCCAAGATGTCTTCAATCTCCTCTATAACTGAATTAGTTGCTAGAATATTCCACTATGATTCTAGGACCTGACCTTCAATACCTCCTTCATGATATTCCATCAGATCTGAAATGTTAAATAATGGTGAAATATTGAGCTCACTTGGAAACTCTACTTCATAAGCATTTCCTGAATCATGCTTCCTCAGTATTTTACATGGTCCAAACTTCTTCATCTTCAACTTGTTGTATATTCCTACTAGAAATATCTCCTTTCTCAAATGAACCATGACTTCATTCCCCACTTGGAATTCTTTACGCCTCATTTTCTTATCTTCCTTAGTCTTGTATTGTGTATTCATTTTATTAATACTCTTGCTTACCTCCTCATACAAATTCTTCAAGTATTTTGCAAAGTCTTCAGCATCAGTGCTACTTGTCTCTCCTTTATCAAACTTTCTACATCCATCCATATCTCTCTTTTACAACTCAAAGCCTTCATATATATACCAGATCATCTTAATTTCCTTGTCAGCTCACCAATTATTCACAAAATGTGTCTTTACACTTTGTTCACAAAAAAAGGATATCATGCAACCATACATATGCTAAGATATGTGAGGACCTATCATAAGTCATAAATCATAAATCTTATCACAAGATAACTTATGTTATTATCCCAAATGTCACATATACTCTGGTGCCTTGTTTTCATAGCATATTGTGCTCACACAAATTCTTAACCATGTAACTCTATCCAGGCAAAGCCAAAACTCAAGAGATCACAAAAAAATGCTTTATTATATCCTATAGAACATATCTTTATTCTCTCAAACCAAAAAGATAAGTATCACATGCTCGCTGACCAAAATAGTATGACTGTACTTTAGAAATTATCTTTGTACTTAGGCATTTTTCACTTAACTGATTACTAAAAACTTATTTTTTACTTTAGGCGACCATCATAGAGGTATGTGTTTCCAATAATGACAACATATACACCTTCAAGCACTTCTAACTTGCCAACAATTATAGATATTCTCTATATATTCTTATGAGGATATTATGTCCATGGGTTATTCTGACCATGGGTTATCTTTGCTTGGGTTATCATGACTTTGGGGTAGTTTTTCCTTGGGTTATTGTGACTGGGTTATTCTATCCAGGGTTATTTTGGTCAAGTTATTATGTCCTACAACCTTATAAAGGGGTTTCAAATGTACCTTAGTAGAATTAAAATCAATCATTTATCATGTTTAATCATATCATAATATTTTCCAATACCATAATTTTATTTTCAGTGTTATAATCGAGTTTCAAAAGTTTACTTCAACTATTCTTCTAGTTTTTCTTTATAGAAGGTTATCTCTTTATGGGGAGGCTTTATAGTCTCTCTTATTTCCTTCGTAAAGAGGGAAATTCATTGTAATTTTTTTATGGATATAATCCTTGGTGGTATCATTGGTTCCTCTATATTTTATCACTTATTTGTATCTTTTCTCTCTTATGGAGAGGAGTATTACCTTAATTGGTTTTCTCATTTTCTTTATTTTCAAGAGATACATTGTAAATCAATCCCAAACATAGCCTTATATCTAGGCACCCACCATAATGCCTTTTATCTAGACACCCAACACAATCACCTTCATTTCTAAATTATTTACATAATAATATAAAACCTCCCAATTTGGACTTAAGGTAGGGTGTTAGTATGAATACAATATTTTACTTAACTAAGTTCACCTATTGGGTCCTATTCACATGCTTTAGTTAACTCAATTCTTAGGAATATATTTCAAAGATATTAATTTCATAAGATCTTACGATATATTGTGGCATTAATTTTTTTCCTAGGTCATTTAATAATTATCAAGTTAATTATCTTATAGCATAGGATTAAGACACATATCATAATCTTGTCTAATCCTACCTATCAACCTTAACTATATGAGAAAGGACTCATATATAGATTATATATTTAATCAATTCAACCTTATCCATTATCAAGTGATTTATTCTTGGCATTCTTTCTTGTGGAAGGTTCTTTTTTTATAAATGATCCTAGGGTGTGGGAAGTTGAAAGTAATCTCCTAAAAAATTAAGCATGGCATAATGTAGAAGGGCTTAATGGGTACTTACAATATTAATTTGGTTAAGAGTTAATAAATTTCAGCTAGGTTATGAATATACATTTGAATTTAAATCAAAAACTATAATTTGGAAACTTTAATGTGGAACTAGATATCTTTACAACTGATTATAAGCTTTTTTCTTACAATTGGTTTGAGGTGATTTTTGACATTCATATGATTTACAAAAACCTTCTATTCCAACTAGATTTGTGGGAATGGTCAAGTGAATTGAACTTTAAGTTTTGATAATTAATTTATGTGGATAATTTTGATTATAGTATTAGCATGATGTAACCCTGATATTAGTATGCAACAAAAGTTGCTTGGAAAATGATGATACCAACATGATATTGTAGCATCAATAATTGTACACTACTATAATTTCACACTATGCAACACCTATGTTTTAGCTTCATAAAATAAATTACTTTAACTATGGCATGATGATACCAAAATAAGAATTATTAGAAAAATTATATGGTCCCTTAGTTTTTGAATCTATTTTTTCTTGATTTAAAATGCTACACATGGATATATATATATATATATATATATATATATATATATATATATATATATATATATATATATATATATATATATATATATATATATATATATATATATACATATATACATATACATATATACATATACATATAATACATATACATATATATATATGTATATATATATATATATATGTATATATATATATATGTATATATATATATATATGTATATATATATATGTATATATATATATGTATATATATATA